>CM048848.1:29074805-30437305 GCA_026545225.1 Cornus controversa
ATATGAAATATATACTTCGAATATGGAAATGAAAAAACTATTTCCTCAAGCATGGGAGCTATGGAAAGAAGGGACTGCATTGGAATTAAAGGATCCAACACTAGTCAATTTGTGTTCTGAACACCATTTATTGAGGATCATTCATGTGGGCCTTCTATGCGTGCAAGAAAGTGCAGCGGATAGGCCGACAATGTCAGAAGTAATTTCTATGCTTAGCAATGAAACTATGCCTTTACCAGCTCCAAAGCAACCAGCATTTTTCACAGGAAGAAGTGTGCCTCAGGCAGTTTCATCAGAAACTAATGAAAGCAAGTCAAAAGATTACTCAGTAAATGGTTTGACCATTTCTACAATGGAGGCGCGATGAGAGGTAGAAACTTCTGTCCTTTTCATGCTTCAGGTATTTGCCAATTGCAGAGTTAAAGTATATGTAACAATGGAACTCTGGACATTCCATTGGACAATAAGTTTGAAGTTTGTTTGATGTCAAAATGGTAGTAGTTTGTTTTACTACAGCTGCATACATGATCATTATGAAAATCATGCACTTTTGTTTATCATAGTTCACTTGGAAAGCAATAAAATGAAGAAACTGATTGATTTTATTGCAGAAATGGTCATCCCATGTGTTCTGTTATTGTAATGTTGTTAATAGGATAAATTTGGCAGAGGGACAGAGAAAGAAAAAGAGAGAGGAGAAAAAAAAAAAAGAGAGAACATGAATCCTACATTCATGTAACATCTTAAATTCTTGTATGTATTAAATTCATCATAGACACAGGCATTTCTCACCCATGACCTACAAGATTTACACCATGAATACAAATAATGGTATTCCTAGCATGGTAAATCAAACGTAGCACTACAATTTATATTATGAATATATACTAGCTTGATTAAAATTTGAAATCCAATTCCAAGGATCAATAACAGTTTATCAAGGATCCATACATACTAGTTCAAGAAATTGAATTTGTTTCTATGTCGATAACATATATACGAGGTTGCAACACATCAATCATAGAGCACCTTAATCATCCAAAAGAAGCCAACATTTGCATCCAACAAGAGCTAAAGTGCAACAGAATGTTGCTGAAGAATTGGATGGCATCGTTTTGCGATGTTTGGACTAATTATGGGCATATTTGGTGCAGTTCTCTAATTATATAAGTGTCTAAAACTCTAAAAACATAAACCAGTTTGAAAGAACTAAAAGAAATATTATCTACTATTGATTTTTTTTTTCAATGAAAAATTTTCAGAGTACTAACAACTGAACAAAATTTTGAACTATTTGCTCTTTTTTCTTTTTCACTTTTCTGAAAATAGAAAATCCTTCGAAGAACAAATGAAATTCACAAATTCATTTACTTTCAGAGTCCTACAATTAACAAGCTCAACCTAGTAACAATGAATCAAGGTCCACTAGTCTCAAAATTTATGAAAATTATAAGTGCAATTAACTATTAACTGACAAAAAAAACTTGAAAATTTAGTTATAATAGCATAGCATAAATAAATAATTCCAACATACAGAAACAAAGAGGGAAAAAATTTTACCAGAGAAAAAAATGTAGGTTGAATTTGAAAATTTACCTTGTGGTAAAGTGCTTTCCATGTATTATCATAGTTCGTAGCTTTCCTCGTTAGAGAATTCATCATTGAAAGTCTGCAAAGACTCGGATAATCCAAGAAACTGAGAGCGTGGGTCATGATTTTCGGAACTAACTGTTCCATCATAGAAGCACCCGTTTGCAGCTCCCCTACCACCACCGGTGTCCTATCCAACATCTCTCTGCCACCGCCACCACTACCTCCGTTCAAATAAGCCGCTGTCGTCGTTGTTACCAGACCAAAAATGTGCCACCACCGCGGTCTAATTCGACTGACTTCGATTTAAGGGGTGGTTTTGATCGGACTACAAAGAAAGCGAACAAGCAATAGAGTGTGGTGACTATTAGGTCTACGAGGAGCAACAGAGGTGAGAAATCGTCGGAGAAACTAGAGGCGATCTCCATTCATAAGACATGAAATCGTCGCAGAACATGAAACCCTAAAAATATATGTTAGATATAGGGACACATTCAACGAGAAAGGATAAGTGTACCGTCAGTGAGTGATAGAGAGAGAACTAGCCCCAAACACAGCTTCATTGAGGACCTTTGTTTTGCTGGGAAGAGTTATTTGACGATGTAGATTAGGGTGATTCGAAGTACTATCGAGAATAGCAGAAACCTAAGGTTTACAATGGGAAGAGGAAGTGACCAGAGTGTGGAAGATGTGTTAGAAGAGGGGAAAATCGTGTATTGTGGAAGCCAGAGAAATTTTATTTTATTTTTTTTTTGAAAGAATAAGTGAAATTTTAAACCTGAATATTGACAATATAGCAAACACGTTGTCATACTTAAACTTGTACGTCGATAAAAGATAATTGAGAAAGTAATTAATTGCAAGTCGTCAATACAATCATATTTTTAATATTTAAAAAGGTTTCATAATTTGACCCTTAAAAATTACTTAATAAGACTTGCTTTTTATGCATGTCGTGAATTACAAGTTGTTAAAAATTAATTTTCTTGTAGTGCCGTCAATAAGCTCACTGTTGACATGAACTTAGTTGAGGTTGGTAACCCCAAATAAACTAACTAATTTATCCAGGCATACAAATAATTAAAGAAGTGGTCACCCTCTCTCTCTCTCTCTCTACTCTTTAATTAAATCTAATTAAGGTGTACTCTAATTAAATCTAATTTGTTGGTTTATATGGCTAAATTTTAATTATAGGTGAACCTTCTTGGCAACAAATAAAGTATTCAGGATTCAACCACTGACAGGCATGGAACATTTGGCACCATCAGTGATCATATGTCCTATGGAGAGGTTTTCAAGAGGGCAAAAAATAGGAGGACAGACACCTTTGTATTAATTTGTATAAACTATCATAGTATTTTATTGCACTAAGTAATGACTCCTTTTAGGCTCATACTTTTAAATGCTTTCAAACTATGCTAGATAGAGATGTTTTGCCCAATAATTGTAAACCTCAAAATTCTACTCTCAACCCAGTCATAGTGAGTAATGATAGTTCAGCAGTTTTTAGCTCATTCTTATACTGCAATCAAAATCAATAAATAGACAGCACAACTAACCCAACATTGGATTACATTTGCAATCTTCTTGTATTTGATACATTTCAATGCTCAAAAGTACAACTAAGAACTTGCACTGTATGATGCTCATAACAGAAGAATCTTATGTGAAATGAACAAGTACCTCTTTTAATCAAATTGTTATAATTTACACCAAATGTATCATATAAAATGCAATAAACATTTAAACTCATTCAAACCACATGTCATGCAGTGCATTGAAGGATGGAGAATATTGCAAGATACATTGATAGAGTTCATTTCTGTTCTTTATGCCTACCAACTAAATTCAAGAACATTCAACAATTTAGCAAAACTCACAACAATCATCATACGTTGGAAGAGCAACACTGTGAGTTCATCAAAAAAAAATATATATATATATAGACACCCACACACATATATATTGTTCCTAGCATGTATTTTCTGTTTGTAACTAAGACCACTTCATACCAAAATCACTCAGGAGCACATAGCCTAAATCCTCATGCTGCAGTACAGTAACTATAGCTAACTAAATCATATACTTTCACTAACAAAAATCATTAAATTTGATAAAAATCACAAGTACTCTGCTCTAAAGCATGATCAATAATCCTTTTACCTATTTTGCATGTTTAATTCACCACATTCAATCTATAAAACAGATATAGAGTTTTAGGATGTTCCTTTCTCCCTTCCCTTTTCATTTTAGCTATATTTTTATAGCCAGACCCCACTAATATCACTCTCAAACAAAACGTTTGTGAGAAACAAGGTAACATGGGCATGCAAATCTAAAATTGACGAAAGGAATAACCGAACAGAACCATCCTAACTCCCATAGAGAATTTCAAATAAATAAATAAATTGAAAGAAAAATAAAAGAATCATAACATAATTAGCTAACTTAAATTTAAGATTTTTGAGATGACATTTATTAGCTATCTCTTTGCAATGCAGAGCCTGTGAAAATCTTTCTACATAATTGAGGAATCTAAAGGACACAAATGAACTTGAGAAGTATTCTCCTTTCTGGTAAAATTGAAACATCATAAGCACATCAAAGGTTGATTAAAAAAAACATTGAGAGAGGGGCCAACTGACACCAAGTGCCATTGACTGACTAGATATAACTGATAACAGTAAAACTAAAAAAAAAAGAAAGTAGGAAAATGAAGGAGCAAGATCCAGAAACACCTAACAATAATAGCAACATATACAGATATGATATAAGGAAAAATCAAAATGAGAACAAAAAAGCTCATTCAACACCCAAAAAGCAAGAGAAGTTACAGAAGCACAAACATATAAGAAAAGAAGTTCAAAAAATGGGACAAAACCCTCGTTTTTAAGGCCACACAACAAATTAACAAAAAATAGAAACCCAATGTTTGTGTGCCTATAAAGATGAAGTTGGAGAGAGACCCCCCAAATTTCAACCTCACATTAACAAAACAAGAAACGAAAATCCCAGAAATGAAACACCAAAAAGCATATAGAGATGGGAAGAGAGGGTCTCAGAGAGATGTTCACAACACCAAAACTCATAATGTTCAGTATATACTTTCCAATAATACCCACTGATTAGAACTTCGACCCATGACCCAAATATGCAATCAATGATAGATCATGAGATCCACCTTGCTCTTCTTTGCCTCTTCAATTATATGTATATATATATGGGCGTGTGGAGAAAACAAAGAAAACTAGTAAAAGGGGTAATAAGTGAGAAATCTAATATTTTTGAAGTCAAATCTTATATTTCAGGTTAAATATAAGATAAAGTTGGATCCTGGCCATAAACAAAAACATTCAATTTCTGCTATCATAAGTAAAGAACCCATAATATGATGCCTTTACTATTTCAATCGAATCTGAAAACATAGTCCCATGGGGACTTGTTTCAATCCTTATTCCATCCCCATGCACCTCAAGAAAATAAGTAACTAGTAGATAGCAAAAAGAAAGATCCACATACAACCCAACCTTCAATCGTGAAGCTAGGATTTAAAAACTGTACAAAATACAACATATTCTTATCTTCAACATCTCATTAAGAAATTGATCCAATTGTTTCCAAAACTTTCTCAGATCCATGCAATGATAATATTAATTTTACACTCCCTACAACCTCCTCCAAACCTACCACATGGTCTAAAGTCCTACAGTTTAGCCTAATTTCATGTAAAAAGAGCAGAAGGCAAAGACCCCACTTCAAAGGTACACATGATCCAACTCAGAACTTCAAAGGTATCACTCAGAAGTTCAAAATTTTCTTCTATTTTGCTCTATTGTTCTTGAAATTTTTTTCTTTTTTAAAATATAAAAACAAATAAAGCTTAGTTTTCCCACCTATTATTTGCCCTTTTTGAAGAAAATAGTGAAAGCTTCGACATTACCATCTCATCTAATAACAAAATTCACAACCCTATAAAATAACATCTTTTTTAAGCAAACATTAATTACCTATTTCATTCAAAAAAAAATACTGAAAGCTTAGACATTACCAACTCATCTGCCGTCCTAGCATAGCCTTTTCGACTCATTGTGTGTGGGGTTTTGTTTTTAGCCTGCAAATCTTGTTTCTTCTTTCTCTCCACCTATAAATACAAAAGTTTAGTTAATTTATATACGTTATACAAAAAAAAAAGAAACAGGTAAAAGCTACATATAATTTGAAGTATATATACTCACAGCATGCTCAATTGATAAACGTTGTGCAGCAAATCTTTGCCACTCCTCCAATGTGGGCACATTGGGTGGCTTCATGAGTTCTATGGTTCGTGGATTATTTCCCACCTCTAGTAACTTGTTTGTCACTTTTAATTTATGGGTGCGCCAAGCACCTCCCATCTTTTGGAATGCGAGATAGGATGCACTATCAGTAACATGATACCGGTTCTGCAATAAAATGAAAAAATTAGAAGAAATAAGCCATAAAGTTTTGTATATTTTAAACAATTAGGTTTTGCACTGTTCATTTAGCTCACTATTAGAGGAAAAAGAAATAAATATACCTGTACAGCCTCCCATACTTCTTTAAGCAAATTATTTGGCACTTTGTCCCATGTTTTAATAGTAACATGCCCCATCTCATGTGCTATTATCAGAAGGGATGGGTTGTATATCGTAGCATTGTCCCCAATTGGCTGCCCCTTGTCATCAAACTCCACAAGAGTCCTATTTTTATCCAACGAAACAATACCACTCAATTTAGACTTTCCCCTGACCTGTAATACCCCGTAATTTGAGGATATCTAAATTGGATTTTTATTTATTTGATGGAGTTTTTAATTATTTAAATGCTTTAATTAATTTTGTCAATGCCTGTTTTTATATGTTTAATGTGGATGTTTGAATTGTTGCTAAGTGTTGAGTGTGTTTAATTGTGTGTTAAATATTTGTTTTAAATATAGTTTTTTCTGTTAAATAAAAATATGTTGGTTTGGGCTGCATTTTCTTTATTCTTATTTTATTATTATTATTATTATTAGGTTGGGCTAGGCTTCTGGGCTGGGCTATATATATATATATATATATATATATATATATAGTTGGGCTAAATATTTTATATTAGTTTAATTATTTAAGAATGTTAAATAAGAGAAAAGGAATTAGGGTTGAGTAGTTTCTACGTATAGAGGATTCCTACGCACAGATAGGGAGAAAACGATAGACGCTAGGAAAAGAGAAAAGAAGTAATTTTTGCTCAACATCACAAGGCAAGTTCGAACTCTTCTCTTCCCCTTTGAATCTGTATACATATATATATATATATTTTTGTATATAAATGTTGCTGGAATATATATAATATATATATATTAATTGTATAGACATGTTGCTAGAAATTGTATGCAATTAATTATGAAATTAAATGATTTTGCATGTTAAGAATATTTCTGTGAATTAAACATGAAGATTTTGGAGTTTTGATACTATTTTAGGGTATTTTGGCATATGTTTATACATGTATATATGACTGTATAGGCAGGTATATATATATATAAATATATATATTAACATGAAATTGGGTATACTGTATTCATCATTTTTGAACTTTTTGTTCCGATTAAAAGGTAGATCTTACTTCCTAGAACAATCCTTGAAAGTTTGGTTATGAAACGTTGGGTAGATTGACGGGAAATTGAGTTTAAAATTTTAGATTTTTGAAACTTGAAATTTGGCGTTTTTGATTTAGTCTGCGAGAGGGGATGATTTTGGTACCAATACGTAGCTTAGATCGATACGAGTTCAATGGTATATTCATATGCGCGATTCGGTGCCCGGAAGTGATCGGAAAGTGATCAGGAAGTTCGGCCACCATTGTTGCCCGTTGGAGCTTCAGGTGAGGAAGAAGAAAAGAAAAAAAAAAAAAAAGGAAGGGCCAGCGTGCCGCCGGCGCGTGGGAGCGCGTCCGGCCGGCGCCGGCGACTTCCAGTGATCGGAAGGTCATTCTACTCTTGGGAGCCCACCTCTGGGTCCGATATGGGTCCATTCCGAATTATTTTGGTATTTGTTTTAAATTTTTAAAATTTTTGGAAAAAACGTGAAAATTCAGAAAATTATTTTCTAAAAATATTTTTATAATTCTAAAAATTTCCAAATTTTTATGTCAACTTCCTGGGAGCTTAAGGAGCTTGGGGTTTAAATTTCATGTCGAAATGATTTAGCATTGTCTTCAAATTAATTTTTAAAGTGTCTAAAAACTGGATTTTTCATCTTCTTTAATTATAGAAAATACTTATAAAGTTCTGAAAATTCCCAAATTTTTACTGTAACTTTCTGGAGGATAAATACACTTGGGTTTAAATTTTCAAGTCAAAATGATCTTTTCTTGTTGTTCAATTAATTTTTAAAGTGTCCAAAAGTTGGCTTTTTCACTTTCTGTAATTTTAGAAAATACTTTTGTAATTCCAAAAATTCTCAAATTTTTGTGGTAACTTTCTAAAGGTTAAATAAACTTGGGTTTAAATTTTCATATTGAAAGGAGTTTCCCTTGGTGTTCAATGAATTTTTAAAGTGTCTAAAAGTTGGGTTTTCACCTTCTTTTATTTGTTGAAAATATTTTGTAAAATTCTGGAAAATTCCAGAATGATTTAATAGGGTTATTAAAAGTAGAAAAGGCCCAGAAACCTAGATAAGGTTTTGGTTTAGATTCCCTCATAGATTTGAGTGCATTGGGGGTTGGATTGGGTGTTTGCTTCTAAAGTGGTTAAATTGTGTTATTTGATTTACTTGAATGTATTTTCCTTTAAGGATATAAATGCTAATTAAATACTTGATTATAGTTTACTTGTGAACGATTTGTCTTATGGTGATAATTTCATGTCGGATAATTTGAATTATTTTGTTTGTGCAAATTAAAATTATAATGCACCTTGTTTATTGTATGTTTCATATTGGGAATGCATCTATACATTTTATTTGGCATGTAAGGAATGCCCGGCGTGTCAGGATCGCCTATACCTAATAAGGTATCTATGCATTATATTTGGCATGTTGGGATTGCCAAGGCGTGTCGGGATCGCCTAATACCTAATAAGGTATCTATACATTATATTTGCCATGTTGGGATTGCCAAGGCGTGTCAGGATCGCCTAATACCTAATAAGGTATCTATGCATTATATTTGGCATGTTGGGATTGCCAAGGCGTGTCGGGATTGCCTAATACCTAATAAGGTATCTATGCATTATATTTGGCATGTTGGGATTGCCAAGGCGTGTCGGTATCGCCAAACACTTAATATGGTATCTTTATATTTTATTTGGAGCATGTCAGGATTGCCTAATATCTGGTAAGAACGTTTCTCGTTATATATTTGAGAATGTTACGATTATTTCTTGTGTAAACTTAAAACTAGTCTGCACTTGCATTAAGATAACTGATGTGTTAGTGTAGGGTGTGGGGCGGCTCTATTCTTGGGTTATAGGGTTAATTGGGGATATATATATTTATGAGCTGGTGGGTTATCTTTAATTGATATAAACATAAATTTGTTGTCTTGGAAAAGGATTATTGGTGAAAGCAGGATAGGTTTGCCGAATACCTTGTAAGACATTTGTAAAATATATGGAAGAAGGCATGTTAGGATTGTCTATGGTTTGAACTTAGAAATTCGTTTTATCTGTATTGTGATAATGGATGTGTTAGTTCAGAACATAGTTCTAATTACTTCTAAGATAGGAGATTTAATGACTAAATGGTATAATTATATGTATATGTCTTTATTATCCTCATATAGAGGGTATGTTTATCGGTTCTCTAATTGGATTGTAGTAGAGAGAATTTGCTCGTGGGTTTAACCCACTTTGTTGATATTTCAGGTTCGAGACAGTTTTTACCTGAAGATTTGCGTGTGGAGTTCGTAGAGCTTGACCATCATCCATTCCTTACCATACTTTAGTGTATGGACTTAAATCTATTCATAAAGTTTTACTTTTATGTTTGTTTTGGTTAAGGGGTCCTTGGGTTACCGAACTTCCAAGTTGTATCAATCAGACTAATATAATGTTATTTAACATGATTATTTATTTCAGTTAGACTTTCCTTTCAGTATTTATAATTCTTTTTCTTTTGTCATTGTATTCTATGCTTGTTTGCTATCAATTATTAGTATTTCTCAAGTTTTGTGTATGAGACTGGCCACCTCATGCGCGAAATTTTCTAGGGGGTATTTCATGACCTTTCTTTTAGTACCACTAGTTGCTTGGTCGTCACTGGTAGGGATTTGAGAGGTAGGTACACGAGGAGAGTTTGAATCCCCTTCATAAATGTGTATGGCGGAGGGTGTACGTACTATTGCAACCTGAAATATCCCCAAGAAATTTTTGCGCATAAGGTGGCCAGTCTCATACACAAAACTTGAGGGATGTTAACAACTGATAGCAACAAACATAGAGGCAAAAGACAGAAATAAAATAACTACTAAAAGCTGAACAGAAAATCCCACTGAATTGAAATAACTGATAAAATAAATAATTAAACGTCTAGTAATACAATTTGGAAGTCTCGTAACCCAAGGACCCCTTAACCAGAATGAACAAAAGTTTAAGACTTTAATTGAAAACCAATAACCAAAACCTCTAAATGAGTTCTAGTTTGACTCCTGAATAAAAAGATAGATTCCTACCCTATGACTGATGAGAGTAGATATCTGTCACAACCAACCCTAGTACTCTATCCTCGCGGGGGAAACTGCCTGAGACCTGAAATATCAACAAAGTGGGTTAAACCCACGAGCAAGTTCTATCTACTACATCCCAATCAGAGAACCAATACACATACCCTCAGTGTGAGGGACACAAGAGATAAATATAGGTACAAACATTCAGATTATTCCTTATTCAGTTCATATTTTCAAAGGTAAAAATTATCTTATACATTATCCCAACAACCTTTATTATTTAAAACGAACACCTTCTTTAAGTTAAAAAAATAAAGAAACATATGCAAGCATATTATCAAATCTATGCAATCATGATATGCCAAATATAATGTATGGTACCTTATTAGGTATGGGCGATCCTGACACACCGGGCAATCCTTACATGCCAAATAAAAATATATAGATACCTTATTAGGTATGGGCGATCCTGACACGCCGGGCAATCTTTACATGCCAAATAAAAATGTATAGATACCTTATTAGGTATGGGTGATCCTGAGACGCCGGGCAATCCTTACATGCCAATTAAAAACGTATAAATGCATTTCAATATGAAACATAAAATAAATAAGGTGCATTATGATTTAAATATGGATAAACCAGTAGTTCAAATTATCCAACATGAAATTATCACCATAAGACAAATTGTTCACAAGTAAACTATAATCAAGTATTTGATGTCCATTTATATCCTTAAAGAAAAATACATTCAAGTAAATCAAATAACCCAAGCATCCATTATAGAAACAATTTCGCAACTCAACCTCCAATGCACTCAAATCTACGAGGGAGTCTAAACCTAACTTTTATCTAGGTTTCTGGACCTATTCTACTTCTAAGAACCCTATTAAATCATTCTGAAATTTTTGGGAATAAAAAATATATATTTTTCTAGCAAAAAGAAAATAAGACATAATTCAAGGCATATGTTTACAACCAATACAATCACAAGGGAGACTCATATTCACATGAAATTTAAAATCTAGGTGCATTTTAATCCTATAAAGTTACCTAAATTTTTTCTAGAATTTTCTGAAATTTTAAAATATTTTCTAAAAATACAAGGAGGTGAAAACCCAACTTTTAGACACTTCAAAAATCAATTAAACAACAAGGGAACATTATTTTGAGTTGAAAATTTAAAACCAAGTGTATTTAGCCTCCAGAAAGTTACAGTAAAAAGTTCGGAATTTTTGGAACTTTCTATGTATCTTATAAAATTAAAGAGGCTGAAAAAACCATTTTTAGACACTTTAAAAATTAATTTAAAGACAATGGTAAATCATTTCGATATGAAATTTAAACCTAAAGCTCCTCAAGCTCCCACAAAGTTGACATAAAATTCTGGGAATTTTTAGAATTATAAAAGTATTTTTAAAAAATGATTTTCCGAATCTTCAAGTTTTTCCAAAAATTTCAAAAATTCAAAACAAATACCAAAATAATTCGGAATGGGCCCATATTGGACCCAGAGGTGGGGCCCCACGAGTGGGGCCTGAAAATACATTTTCGGCCAGCTCCGGCCGTACTCGTCCCCACTTACCTGCGGCGCGCGTGGGGGTCACGAGCACTCGAGCTTTCTTCCCCAGTGTGCATAGCAAAGCGCTGGGGGGTTTTCCGACATATTTTTCGGCGTGCCCCGACCTCCGTTCGCTATGATTTTTGTCCCATTCTTTTCCCCTTGATCCCCTCTACCCTTTGGTGCAAAAAGCCCTATGAAAAGTAGTTCGAATCAAAAACCCCCAATTCACAAGTCCTAGGGTTCTTCGCAAAATTCAAAAATTCAAACTCAAATTTCTCACGATCTATTTTCTTAAAAATCAAGGGTCGTTTTCTAGACAATCACAACATAGAAGGTTTCCGAATTAACCTCTTTTCCCATCCTAAATTCATGCATGAACAAATTTCTATACAATTTACACATACATGAAATATATGCATATATTCTTACATATATTTATCTATACTCCTATATACAGTCTAGCATAATAAATTGTCACCAAAATTTTCAACAAGATGCAACAGAAAAAAATAAACATACAATCATATACATATTTTCAATATAAACATAATCATCAACCCTAGACTATACATATGGATTCAAAGAGGAAGAGAAGAATCAAACTTGCCTCTTTGACGAATCAACTTGTTTACCCGATCGTTCCTTCACTGCCTTCTCTCTTTTGTTTACTCTCTTAGTTATGTGCGTAAAACAACGGCAAAAACCCTAATTTCTTCGTTTCCTTTTTGTTTGAATTAATTTTATTCAACAATTATTTTTTCTAAAAACTAAATACTAAAAGGAATAAATAAATAAAAGAATTATGAAAATATAAACATAACTCTGGCCCATCAACTTAAGCATCTACTTAGCCCAACCATTCCAGCCCAGATTCCTCCCTAGTCCCAAATCGAAGCATTTAAAGATTTAAATAAAACAACACATAATCAATAAGTAATTCACATAAAATGATAAAAATATAACCAGAGAAATTTACATGAAATGATTGGAATCTATAAAACATAAGCAATCCTCATAAAATGATAAAATGCATATAAAAGAAAAGCAACTCACCTACAATGATAATTTATAGGATAAGACATTTCACATGAATTAATAAAATAAAGTAATAATATAAGGACATTCAATTTCTTTAAAATAATAGACATCTAAATTTTTAGGGTATTACATTCTTCCCCCCTAAAAAGAGGAATTCCATCCTCGAAATTTAGCTCATACCTTGAAGAAAAAGCTCTGGATATTTTGCTTTTATTTCATCCTCCCTTTCCCAAGTGGACTCCGCCTCGTTATGGTGGCTCCACTGAACTGGAACTAACGGAATAATCTTAGAACAAAGGACCTGATCCCTACAGTCAAGAATACTGTAAGGCTGCTCCACATATGTTGCATCCGGCTGTAACTCAATCTCTCCTACCTTAATGTGTTGGTAAGTATCCTTATTTCTATGGAACTTTCGTCGCATGCAGACATGAAAAATATTGTGCACCCTGTGCATGGTATCTGGTAATGTCGGTCTATACGCTACCACTCCAATTCTATCGGTAATCATAAAGGGACCTACGAAATGAGGTGCCAGTTTCCCCTTCCTTCCAAACTACATAACTCCCTTCATGGGAGAAACTTGAGTAGAACCTGATCTCCCACCTTGAACTCTCACCAGCAAACTGGTGATCTACATGGTCGTCCGTACAGAACTTCAAATGGTACCATACCAATAGTATTTTGATAACTATTGTTATAGGCAAACTCAACCAACGGCAAATAACTCTCCCAATTACCCTTAAAGTCTAGTACACATGCTCACAACATATCCTCCAAAATCTGATTAACCCTCTCAGTCTGACCATCGATTTGAGGGTGATAAGTTGTACTGAGGTGCAGAGCTGTACCCATTGCCTACTGAAAGCTCTCCCAAAATTCTGACACAAAACTCAGATCTCTATCCGATATAATAGACAAAGGTACACCGTGAAATTTCACTATCTCTACAATGTAAAGCTTCGCATATTGCTCTGAGGTGTAACTGGAGCGAACTGGCAAGAAATGTGCTGATTTTGTCAACCTGTCCACTATCACCCAAATAGCATCATGATTTCACTGTGAGGTGGGAAATCCCACAATGAAATCCATAGAGATACTCTCCCACTTCCACTCCAGTATAGGCAATGGTTGCAAAGACCCCGGTGGCCTTTGGTGATCAATCTTGATCATTTGACAAGTGCTACACTTAGAGACAAATATGGCAATGTCCCTTTTCATGCGTGCCCACCAAAACTATCGCTTCATGTCTTAGTACATTTTGTCCCCTCCCGGGTGTACCAAAAATTGAGAACTGTGGGCCTCACCCATCACTACCCTCCTCAAGTCCTCATTGTCAGGAACCACCAATCGCCCCTTGTACCTTAACCCTCCATCTCTACCCACTGTATAGAATGGTACCTCCCCAGATTTTAACTCGGTCACCTTCTCTACGCACTGTGGGTCAGTAAGCTTCTCTGTGATTACCCTTCGTATAATCGTAGGTGTAACCACCATGCATGCTACAAAGGCATCAACACGACGACTAAGCACATCAGCTACTACATTTGTTTTCCCTAGGTGGTACTGGATGGAAAAATGATAGTCTTTCACAAATTTCAACCACCTGCGCTGTCTCATATTTAGCTCATTCTGTGAAAATAGATACTACAGACTCTTATGGTCACTGAATAATCTGAAGGTCTCACCCAAAAGGTAATGTCTCCAAATCCTCAAAACAAAAACCACAACTACTAATTCTAGATCATGCATCAGGTAATTAAGCTCATGAGGCTTAAGTTTACGTGACGTATATGATATCGGCCTCTCCTACTATATCAATACACATCCCAAGCCCTATAATGACGCATCAGTATACACCAAGGACTCAATGCCGCTTTAAGGATTAGCTAGAACTGGTGCAGTAGTCAATTTGGTCTTTAACTCGTCAAACGCCGCTTGACATGAGTCATCCCAAATGAAAGGCACACCTTTTTTAGTGAGATTAGTAAGCGGGCCAGTAATCTTAGAGAAGCCCTGAACAAACCGACGATAATAACCAGCTAACCCAAGAAAGCTGCGAATCTCTGAAGGTGAGGTTGGCGATCCCCACTCCAGAATCGCTGACACTTTACTTAGATTGACCGTTATCCCCTTCTCTGATACTACGTGGCCCAAGAACTTCACCTCCCTCTGCCAGAACTCACATTTCTCATATTTTGCATACAACTGATGATCTCTCAGTGTCTGCAAGACAATACAAAGATGTCTGGCATAATCCTCCTCTGACCTAGAGTAAACCAAAATGTCATCAATGAAAACAATAACAAACTGGTCCAAGTAGACCCTGAACACTCCATTCATCAAGTCTATAAAAATAGTTGGGGCGTTTGTTAACCCAAACGGCATAACCCAAAACTCTTACAACCCATATCTGGTAAGAAAGCTGTCTTCGGTACATCCTGCTCCCTAACTCGAAGCTGATGATACCCGGATCTCAAATCTATCTTTGAGAAATAGGTGGCTCCCTTCAACTGATCGAACAGATCATCAATCCTAGGCAACGGGTACTTGTTGCGGATTGTGACTTTATTCAATTCCCTATAGTCAACGCAAAGACAAAGAGACTCATCCTTCTTTTCCACAAACAACATCGGTGCTCCCCACGGTGAAGTACTCCTGCGAATAAATTTTTGACTAAGGAGTTGCTGAATCTGATCCTTCAACTCCCTCATTTTCACAAGAGCCATCCTGTATGGAGCCCTAGCAATAGGTCTGGTACCTGGAGCAAAATCTATCACAAAGTCTATCTCACGACTAGGTGGTAACCCTGGGATCTCCTGTAATACATCCTGAAAGTCTCGCACCACCGGAATGGAATCTAAAGATACTGTATTTCCTTCTAGAAACTTCTCACTGATAAAAAATAGGTGCGTACTAGAACCTCCCTTTGATTGCGGCATAGTAATCAAGTACATCTCCTGACCTGGTATAGCAAAAATAATTGCCTTATCGTGGTAATTAACCTGAGCATAGTAATGTGATAACCAGTCCATCCCGAGCATAACAACATATGATCTCATGTCAAAGATCAATAAATCTATCAAGAATCTGAGTCTGCCAATGTCTATAGGGACCTGACTACCCTGTTCTCGTAGAACCATACTAGCCTCCAATGGCATAGATATAGTGAGTGGAGAAGTACATGACTGAATATCTAAACCAAATAAGCTAGCAAATGCTCTAGACATAAAGGAATGTGATGCACCAGTATCAAATAAAATGCGACCCACTCTACTATTGACCGAAAACATACCCTCAATTGCTTGAGGAGCCCGTACGTCATATGGTATAATGTTGCAGACTCTCCCATAATGCATCTGTTGTCCAAGTTGCCTTGTAGGCGGTGGTGGTGCAGGTAAAGCTGGACGATACTGCGCTTGTATCTATGGAATTTGTGGTACTGGCAAAGGTGGTTGCTGTCCCAGCCTCTGTTGACCAGGCAGTCTCTGATTGTTGTTAAGATAATACTTAGCTGAATGCCCTGGCTCGCCACAACTATAACAGTTTCCACTAAACACACCGGTAGACCTCTTGAACTAATTTCCATGTTGCTGACCACGACCTGCCTGTGGTACCCCACTGTGCCTCCTATGAGTAGAGGCTCCCCATCTCTGAGCATCACTGTTGGGTCTATGTCTCTTCCACAGTTGCTGCCCTGAATGACTACCCCTTTCAAAGTGTCTACTTCCATTCCCATTCCTTCTCTCCACTGTCTGACCAATAAATTCTCTGTCAGGTTGTTTCTCTGTCTACCCTTTCTTGTAATCCTTTCTCAACTGACAATGCTGTAATGAAGCATCCACTACCTGAGCATATGTAGTATAAGCTGGACATCCCAGAAGGACCTGTCGAATAGGCCAGATTAACCCATTCACAAAACATCGCGGCTTCCTTTCTTCGATGTCCACCTCCTCAGGTGCAAAAAGTGATAAATTAGTGAATTCCTATTCATATGCTGCTACAGTTCTGTCCCCTACTGTAACCCGATAAATTCCTTCTTTTTAGCTGCCCTCACTGCATACGAGAAGTACTTAACATCAAAATGAACCTGAAAATCTGAATAGGTGAACATGGTCCACTGTTCCGGCATAGTCACCGACTCCCACCACTGCAATGCATTTTCCACTAGCTTAAATGTAGCTAGCATCTGTTTCTGTACCTCAGTGCACATAACCATGCGAAGATGGCGCTCAATATCTTTCCTCCACTGATACACCTCGATAACCTCCGTCGACCCTAAAAACTTCGGTGGATTCCCTTTTGTGAAGAAATTCCATACTTTCTCCCAAGTGTTGGGCTGCTCTATAGGAAACGGAACCTGTGTCATCTGTTGTGGCTACTGAGCTGGCTATTGATTCTGAAGAACAGTCGCCACTCTGGCAGCTACAGCCTGTGCTATAATGGTTATCAAGTCGGGAGGAATCTCTACATCTCCACCCTGAGCATGACCCTAACCTAGAATATCATTCACATTCCTCCTTCTACGTGGTGGCATCTCTAAAGGAAATAGATAAACATCAATACCTTCGAGGATAGATTAAAACACTATGAACTCTATGTTTAGAATCCTATTTATCAAAATACGCAACGCGGAAGATACCCTACGAAGGAACAGACCCGAGGATACTTGAACCTGGAATGCTCTGATACCAAATGAAATACCCCCCAAAAAATTTCACGCATGAGGTGGCCAGTCTCATACACGAAACCTGAGGGATGTTAATAACTGATAACAACACACATAGAGGCAAAAGACAAAAATTAAATAACTACTAAAAGCTGAACAGAAAATCTCATTGAATGGAAATAACTGATAAAATAAATAATTATGTCTGCTAATACAATTTGGAAGTCCCGTAACCAACGCCCTTAACCAGAATGAACAAAATTTTAAGACTTTAATTGAAAATCAAAAACCAAAACTTCTAAATGAGTTCATAGTTTGACTCCTGAATAAAAAGATAGATTCCTACCTTATGACTGATGAGAGTAGATGTCTGTCACAACCAACCCTAGTACTCTATCCTCGCTGGGTAAACTGCCTAAGACCTGAAATATCAACAAAGTGGGTTAAACCCACGAGCAAGTTCTATCTACTACATCCCAATCAGAGAACCAATACACATACCCTCAGTGTGAGGGACACAAGAGATAAATATAGGTACAAACATTCAGATTATTCCTTATTCAGTTCATGTTTTAAAAGGTAAAAATTATCTTATACATTATCCCAACAACTCTTATTATTTAAAACGAACACCTTCTTTAAATTAAAAAAAAATAAAGAAACATATGCAAGCATATTATCAAATCTATGCAATCACGATATACCAAATATAATGTATGGATACCTTATTAGGTATGAGCAATCCTGACACACTATGCAATCCATACATGCCAAATAAAAATATATAGATACCTTATTAGGTATGGCCAATCCTGACACGCCAGGCAATCTTTACATGCCAAATAAAAATGTATAGATACCTTATTAGGTATGGGCGATCCTGACACGCCGGGCAATCCTTACATGCCCAATTAAAAATGTATAAATGCATTCCAATATGAAACATAAAATAAATAAGGTGCATTATGATTTAAATTTGCACAAACCAATAGTTCAAATTATCCAACATGAAATTATCACCATAAGACAAATTGTTCACAAGTAAACTATAATCAAGTATTTGATGTGCATTTATATCCTTAAAGGAATATACATTCAATTAAATCAAATAACCCAAGCATCCATTATAGAAGCAATTTTTCAACTCAACCTCCAATGCACTCAAATCTACAAGGGAGTCTAAACCTAACTTTTATCTAGGTTTCTGGGCCTATTCTACTTCTAAGAACCCTATTAAATCATTCTGAAATTTTTGGGAACAAAAAAAATATATTTTTCTAGCAAAAAGAAAATAAGACATAATTCGAGGCATATGTTTACAACCAACACAGTCAAAAGGAAGACTCATATTCACATAAAATGTAAAACCTAGGTGCGTTTTAATCCTATAAAGTTACCTAAATGTTTCTACAATTTTCTAAAATTTTAAAATATTTTCTAAAAATACAAGGAGGTAAAAACCCAACTTTTAGACACTTTAAAAATCAATCAAAAAACAAGCGAAGATTATTTTGAGTTGCAAATTTAAAACCAAGTGTATTTAGCCTTCTGAAAGTTACAGTAAAAATTTTGGAAATTTCCAAGTATTTTCTAAAATTAAAGAGGCCGAAAAAATAGTTTTTAGACACTTTAAAAATTAATTTAAAGATAGTGGTAAATTATTTCGATATGAAATTTAAACCCCAAGCTCCTTAAGCTCCCAAGAAGTTGACATAAAATTTTGGGAATTTTTAGAATTATAAAATATTTTTAAAAAATGATTTTTTCAAGTTTTTCCAAAAATTTCAAAACAAATATCAAAATAATTAGGAATGGGCCCATATTGGACCCAGAGGTGGGCCCCCGCAAGTGGGTCCTAAAAATGCATTTCTGGCCACCAGCCGGCACCGGCACTGGCTGCACGCTCCCCCACGTGCCGGCGACGTGCGTGGGGTCACGCGCGCTGGAGCTTTCTTCCCCAGTGTTCATGATTGCGCGCTGGGGTGTTTTCCAGCGTGTTTTTCGATGTGCCCCGACCTCCGTTCACTCTGATTTTGGTCCCATTCTTTTTCGCTTGACCCCCTCTACCATTTGGTACAAAAAGCCCTATGAAAAATATTCCGAATCAAAAACCCCCAATTCACAAGTCCTAGGGTTCTTCGCAAAATTCAAAAATTCAAACTCAAATTTCTCACGATCTGTTTTCTTAAAGATCAAGGGTCATTTTCTGGACAATCACAACATAGAAGGCTTCCGAATTAACATCCTTTCTCATCCTAAATTCATGCATGAACAAATTCCTATACAATTTACACATACATGAAATATATATGCATATATTCTTACATATATTTATCTATACTCTTATATACAGTTTAGCATAATAAATTGTCACCAAAATTTTCAACAAGATGCAATAGAAAAAAATAAACATACAATCATATACATATTTTCAATATAAACATAATCATCAACCCTAGACTATGCATATGGATTCAAAGAGAAAGAGAAGAATCAAACTTGCCTCTTTGACGAATCAGCTTGTTTACCCGATTGTTCCTTCACTCCCTTATCTCTTTTATTTACTCTCTTAGGATTGTACATAAAACAACGGCAAAAACTCTAATTTCTTCTTTTCCTTTTTGTCTTAATTAATTTTATTCAACAATTATTTTTTCTGAAACTAAATACTAAAAAGAATAAATAAATAAAAGAATTATGATAATATAAACATAACTCTGACCCATCAACTTAAGCATCTACTTAGCCCAACCATTCCAGCCCAGATTCCTCCCTAGCCCAAATCAAAACATTTAAAGATTTAAATAAAACAACACATAATCAATAAGCAATTCACATAAAATGATAAAAATATAAACAGAGAAATTTACATGAAATGATTGGAATCTATAAAACATAAGCAATCCTCATAAAATGATAAAATGCATATAAAAGAAAAGCAACTCACCTACAATGATAATTTATAGAGATAAGACATTTCACATGATTTAATAAAATAAAGTAATAACATAAGGACATTCAATTTCTTTAAAATAATAGACATCTAAATGTTCGGGGTATTACACAGCCTCAATTGCTCGATGCTCTCGTTCTACTCTTTTTGCTGCCCCTTTAGAAGACTTCATTAATTTCAAGTACATGCAAATTAATATTAGAATATTTAACGTTACAAAATGGTGATACATAAATGTAAACACTAAAGAAGGAAAAATAACAACATTAACTAAATGCCATCGTTGCTTACCTCAGTATGTCTAGACATAATAAAAAAAATGTAAGAGCTTGATTTGTGGACAAACTCAAAAACCTGCAATATATATGAAGTTGGCAAAAAATATCAAGCATATGCATATGAGAATTAAGTAATACTAGGAGGAAAGTCAATCATCATCTCACTATAAAGGTAAAAGTAGTAAGAAAGAATGAAACAATTTCAGCAATCAAAACCATATTTTATTAATAGATAGGCTAGATTACAAACAAACTAAGGGCCATATAACTAAAAACAAACCAAATATTTCAATTCCAAATTCTAAATTATTATGCCTTCACAATCATCTCGTACATATTGATGATCATCATCATAAATAATTGAGTCAAGTCTTGATATATCTAAAGGAGCATAAGGCACAAAAGGATTCTCTTCAAAAGTCCCCATATCATGATAGCCTCTAGGTGGCACTTTAAGTACAACATACCAACTTGAGGTTTCGGTATCCTTGGAATAAAACACTTGCTTAGCCTGTGATGCAAGGATAAATGGATCTCTTTCAAACTGACTTTGACCTTCGTGAAGGTTCACCAATGTAAATCCATCCTCAACTTTGATATCATTTCTAATATTTGCCCAATCACAGTGACATAACGGCACTTCAAATGTGTAATAGTTCAACAAAATTATATCCTTCAGCACGCCATAATAAGATATTTTTTGAACAACTTGATTTGTGTCTCTTATACTGGATTGGCATATAGTTTCAGCTTCAATAGAAACACCACTATTTTGCATGCTTCTCTTGATATCCTTGGTGTGAAATCGCTGACCATTCACTACATAGCCAGAATAAGAAGTTACTTCTTCCCTAGGCCCACGTGCAAGAAACCTTAACCTACTTGACACATTCCAACTTGAAAAAATATTTTTTCTTAACCATGAACTGAAAGTCTCCATATGTGTCCTTTGTAGTGCATTTTCATTCCTTGCTAGACGACTATCAGAATTCTTGAGTTCCTCCAAATGCTTCCTAACATGTAAAACAATATGGTTATGCACATTTTTAATTAATTGTTATAAATAAATAAAATATTAGTAACATCTTACTCTATATATGGTACGACCTCGTCACTATTGAATAGTACGTAACGATGAGCAATGGATAACATGTTAGTGGGCATGATTTTTAAAATTCTCTTATTTATATGGTGTCCTACTTCCATGCTTCCACATTCAATCTCCTCATTTCGAGAAGGATGAACACTTATTTCAGCTGCTTTCTCAATGTACTCACTACAAAACTCAATGCACTCTTTGACCAAATAGTTTTCTGCTATACATCTTTCCGGTCTAGATCGATTCCTAATATATCCTTTATAAACCTTCATCATCTTGAGAACGATGAGATAATATTAAATATATAAAAAAATAAATAATATTTGTAACCACATAAAAAAATAAACTTTATAAATTAATTACCTTTCAAATGGGTACATCTAACAAAATTGTACTGGTCCACATAAAGAAGCTTCTCGTGCAATATGAATGATAACGTGTATCATAATGTCGAAGAAAGACGGTGGAAAAAACCTTTCAAACATGCACAAAGTTTCGACAATTTTATTTTCAAGTTTTTCCAATTGTTTCCTATCAATCACCCTTTGGCATATTTCATTGAAATACACGCATAAACGAAATATAGCATTCCTCGGACCCTTTGGTAGTAATCCACGTAAAGCTACAGGCAGCAATTGTTGCATAAGAACATGACAATCATGGGATTTTAGGCCACTGATCTTACATTCATCCAATGATATTCGTTGCCCAATATTTGAACTATAACCATCAGGTAACTTCAACTGTTGTAACCTTTTACAAAATGTTCCATTTTCTTTCTTTGATAATGTATGGGGTGCTGGTGGCAAATAATGTTTCTTCCCTATCTCCTTTGGATGCAAATTGACCCTGATGCCCATCAACTTCAAATCCTAACGAGACTTAAGTCCACCCTTTGATTTTCCCTTCATATTCAATAAAGTGCCAAGAATGCTCTCACAAACATTTTTTTGAATGTGAATTACATCCAAATTGTGACGAAGAAGTAATGCCTAACATAACAAACAAAAAGATGTTGTATTAGTTAGGAGTGTAAATCCTCAGTGAAATAGTAATTGCCAAAGAAGTTAAAAATTCATAATAAATTAAAATTATATACCTCCTAGTATGGTAACTTAAAAAATATAGATTTTTTCTTCCATAGCCAAAAGGGATCATCCTTTGATTCTTCTTCAAAATTGTTGTACTTTTTGGGAGGATATTTTTGGAAATACTTGCATTTTTTGGGAGGGTTGGGGTTTTTACTTTTTTCCCAATTATTCTCAAAATTCTAAACATGACAAAAAAATTTTGAACCAGATAATACTCTAGGTGGATCCCCCGATTCTTCTTTTCCATCAAACCAGGTTTTCTTTTTTCTATACGGGTGATTGTGTGGAAGAAATCGCCAACTACCCCTGAACACAGTTTTCAAACTACATGGAAAATACTCTAAATATGTGTCTTTAGCACATACTGGACAACCACACTTACCTTTTGTTGCCTGACCAGACAAATTAGAATAAGCCAGTAAATCATTGATTGACCACATCAAAACTACATTCAGATTAAACATGGACTTAGTGAATGAGTCATAGAGCTGAACACATTTTTTCGACAACTCCTTTAAATCTTCCACCAGTGGCTCCAAAAACACATCAAGGTCATTCCCCGATTGCTTTGGTCCTGAGATCAACAATGTCAACATCATATTTTCTTTAGACATGCAAAGCAAAGGGTCAAAATTGTATACCACTAAAATTATAGGCCAACAACTATGTTTAGTGCTAAGGTCACCGAATGGATTAACCCCATCAGCCGCAAGGCCAAGCCTCAAATTTTGAGGATCTGATGCAAAACACGGCCACTTTTTATTTATCATATCCCATGCAAGTGAATCAACTGGATGTCACATCTTTTTATCTTGACTTTTATTAGTCGAATGCCACAATACTTGTTCGGCCTTTTCAACTGATTGAAATAATCGCCTAAATCTTGGTACTATTGGAAAATACCAAATCACCTTTGCCGGAATGCCTTCTAGAACCTTCTTAGACTGCGCGTTCACTTTCCACCGTGAAGCACCACATTTTGGACATGCATTAATATTCTCATTTTCTTTTCTAAACAAACAACAATCATTGACGCACGCATGTATCTTTTTGTACCCCAAATCAAATTTCTTCAATAGCTTCTTTGTTGCTGTCATCCCCTTAGGAAGTTTGTTATTTAGCGAAAGCATATCACAAAGAATGTTAAGAAGCTCATCAAATCCATTGTCAGATAGATTATGAGCGGCTTTGTGCTTGTATAAAGCAATAGTTGCCGACATAATTATATATTTCGTGCAATTAGGATATAAAGGAGTTTCAGCTTATTCTAACGCTTTTCTGAAATTAGACTCTCTAATTTCATCAATAGGCTCTGTAGTAGCATTCTCTTCATCATCAAAATATGCATCTCTAAACATTTCATACATTTCAGGAATTTTCACACAGTCTTCATCGCCTTCATTTTTTATATATGTACTATTCTTCTCTTCATGAAAGACCTATACAATGTAGTTTAAATCCATTCCATTTATAATTATATGCTCATACACCATACTAAAGCATTGATATTCTGAATTTAAACAATATTTATAGGGGCACAAAATGGTATCTCGATTCCCTGCATTACTTTGAGCCTAATTGACAAATCTTCATGCTCCATTTATATACTCATTTGAAGCTCTACAGTTGAAAACTCAAATTACTACTATAACAAAAATGATAGGTACAATGTCTAAACTTTTATGAATAAGGTTATTTAGGTTATAGTAACCTGTTATCAAGGTACATCCAGCTTTTATCCATAGCTCCTTGCTGACTTATTCAATAATAAGTGACTATAATCCACTAAATGAAGAAAAAATGAAGCAAAGATCAACCTCAAAACCCACAAATGATCAAGAACAATTCTATAAAAATTAAAAAATAAAATAGAATTGTCATGCCATAATCAATTAAATACCACCGTTACAATAAACTCAAATAAGAGTGAAATCAATATGAACCTCGGTTGGTGCCTCACACCATAATGTAAAGTTTAAAGGAATTTAAATTACTGATATCAACTAGGCAAAAGATGGTTCTAGTGTCATAAAACATGAAGCTCACTAGCTATAATATCAATACTCTCTATCAATTGACATAGCACTATAAACATAGGTTGTCATGAAAATAATAGATCGGATTGCATACATTTGGTAGATTGACTGCTGAATGTAAGCATAAAGTAAAAAAAATAAGGGTAGCCATAGTCCTTCCAATGGAAGCATCTACTGCATAACATTAGCATGACTTATTCTTATTGAAAAAATTACAAGCCACTAACACAAATCATTATAGAGGCGCCTTATTGCAAGTAGAAAATCTAGTATATAGTATCAACCCATCTAAGGTTGTACAAATAGGAACAACGATGAAGTCTTACAAGGCCATTGCAATCTCAGTCTCAATCTTAAATAGGAGTTCTCTGTTTTAACTAATACAAAGGTAAGTGAGAAAAAAAATTAAATTCTAGTTTCCTAAATGAGATTCAATATGTTTAAATTTTGTTCTGTTAAATCAAAAGTGATTTCTTAGGGTGTCATTAGTTTGACCATATTCATAAGTTCTTTATGCAAATTATTGTCCGGTTCAAATTTCTAAATTCATATCTCCTAGCTCATTTCCTTTATGTTAACAAAAAGTTCCATGTAGGTCTTAGTCATGTAGGGGTCGCAGCATAAGCTTTAAATCTTTCAGTTTTCTAATGGTATATTTTTTAAGCTGGTTATTTAATTTTATTCTTGTAGTAATTTTATCTTTGTAAATTTCAAAAAATTGAATTGACCCCAATTATGAATAATCCTGGCTTCTCATTTGAACCCAGCTCACAACTAATCATAGTAATGCCTAATACTTCCAATAGAAGGAGCATGGTAAATCAACAAGTTAAGCCTGCTTCACTGCCATAGCATTGCACTAAGTGTTTCTTGTAGACATTTTGCTTATTACTTTCTTAAGATTGCCTTTTTTTATAACTTTATACTATATCAGGATTCACTATGTTAAATTCCATGACTTGCCATCTTAGGAGAAGAAACATTTTGTATTGCAAAATAAAACATTTCATATTGGAAATGTGATATTCAATCCAAACAATTGAACAAAAAGAGGAATAGGAATGTGATTCATTTAGGTTGTGCTTCCAAGATACTGATTGATAAGCTACCATATTTTTTTGAATTCTGCTTTGTTAATCAAAATCTAGTACGATTCTCGGGTACAATACATGGGAAGTTAGCTTCAAAGGAAGAATTAAGAGAGAACATCCGCAATGTCCAATACTGATACAAACACCTACAGACTGAGCTGACAGAGCTGCTGGGTTTTCCTCTTGTCCCTCGCCCATAGCTCTAAAGGGTGCTGAAGAAGTTTCTCCGATTGTAGCCTACTATTTTAATTAGTTATTAAACATTCTATCGATAGGTTTAAGAGATCAAGGGGGAGGAAGGAACAATGCTGCTATGGCCAAGCATTTGTGGAGGGTGATTCAACCACAATCTTCATCTCTTTAGGTACAATGGTTGAAATAACATTTACTAAGAAACAGAAACTTTTAGAGTGTGAATTTGCCAGCTGACTGCTCTTGGATATGGCAAAAATTGTTAAACCTAAGAAGTATGTGTAGAAAGTATGTTCAACATCAGATTGGTGATGGGTTATTAACTTCATTATGGTATGATTATTGGCTCCCTTGTGGCCCTTTGTGTATGAAATATAATAGGAGGATGCTCACTGATGCTGGATTTGGGGAGCATGAAATGGTTGCTTCAGTTATTCAAAATGAAAGTTGGGTGTGGCCTTCACTAACACTCTGAAATGGATGGATTTAAGGGGAGGTATTCCTAATGAGGTTTAGCCTTGTGGTGGGCCTGATAAGATTATTTGGCAACCGAGTAGGGTTGAGTTTTCCATTCAGTCTACTTGGGAAGATCTGAGGCAACATCGCGATATATTTGATTGGAAGGAGCTTGTGTGGTTTCCTTCAAATATCCCTAAACATACTTTTAATCTGTGGGTAGTGATCCATAACAGAATTCGGATGCAGCAGCGGCTTATGCAATGGGGGATTCTGAATTACCTATGTATTTTATAGAAGCAGAGTGGAGGATAGGGACCATCTTTTCTTTGAATGCAGCTTTACCAAGAGGTTGTGCATCGAATTTTGTTTTAGTTAAAGGTGCTATGCAATGGCCTGAGGTTTGCTAGGAGGGTATTCTGCAGTGGGCTTGTTTAACTCTTAAAGGGAAGACTATGGTTTCAATGGTGAATAAGTTGGCTTTTGCGGCTACTATCTATGAAATCTGGCATAAGAGAAATAAAAGAATCCTTAAGGATAAATTTAGAGACTGGGAGAGTATTAAGGCTACTATTCTCTATGTGGTCAAATGTAAGCTGATGTTTTCACAGAATTGGCCAAGATCTACTGTTAATCAATGGATTAGAATCGAATGGAGGCTGTCGGAGGTAATATTTGCTTCGTGATTTGTTGCTCTGGTTGGGACTACTTGAGAAAGTGTTTTGGGGGGTCGACAGGTAAATACTTGGCTTAAGCAGCATATTATGATTTGCTGGTGGTGGAAAATTGGAGGATAAGCAGTTGCTTGAATCACATTCACAAATTTTTTGTGATGAGGTCTTGCAGGTGCAAAAAGTGGAAAATAGTCGAGCGATGTTGGTGAGGGGGTTGGCCTTTTGATAATCGGTAGCCAAGTCATGGCCTGATGTTTCAGGTGCTGGAGGGATGGAGGAGCTGGTACTCTCACCAGGTGTGTGGCTTTGCTGATACTTTGGGTGGATGTCTCTTATGCAATTTTGTTTGTTGTACAAATTTATGGCTAAGTTGTTCAACCAAGTTTGTGGCTTTGTTGTTGTTTGGGTTATTGAGTTGGAGAAAGGGTTGTAGTGTGGTTATTCGGATTTACTGGGTTCTAGAGGATTGGAGAAGGAGATAGTGCACCTACCAGTCGTTACTCAGGATGATTGGTAGTTTAATCAGGTGCTACAGTAGCTCTAATATGCGGGGGTACTATGCTTGGTTTAACCTGCATACATCAGAAGATTATTTTAATCCGATCTTGTTGTAGCTACTACTTATGTCTACTCTGATGGGATGTTGTGCCTGTTATTATACCATCTGTGTTCAGTTTGGGGGGGGGGGGAGAAAACAGAATGATCACAAAGGTAAACAGGTGCTACAACTGCTGGTGTATTATATGTTTGCTGGGGTACTGTGCATGCTACATGCATTGATATTATGCCAATTGTGTTCCTTTGCCTTATCTGTGGAGGGGGGCCTTCTGATGGTGTGGTGCTACTTCATGAGTTGCTATGGTTTCAAGAACTATATCAGTTTAAATAGTCAAAAGGGGTACATTGTTTACGATAGCTGGATGAAATGCATGGGTTGTGTGTGTATTAAGGGGTCTATTTGGAGGGTTAGGACTCTTGGTATGTACTACTCTAGCTTTATGAAGGTTTATGTGTGGAATGGGGGTCTACTGAAGTTCACATGCAGTTTGTTTTGTAATATGCCTGATGGTTTAATTTCTATTGGTTATAGATTTTGGTTCTGGCTTTTGTATATTTGGTGGACATGGGGATTCCACAATTGTTCATCCCCCTTGGGGTATGCCTCAAGTCAATCTGTATATTGACTTTATTTTTAAATCTAAACCACTTACCGTTCAAAAAAAAAAGGGGGGGGGGAGGAAGGAAAGTTTGCAGGTGAAAAAGGGCGATATATGGTCTCAAGCAGTCTCCTCAGGCTTAGTTCGAGATATGAAGTTTGGTTATGATGAAGATAAATGGGTTTCAGAGAAGCAAAGCTGATCACATTCCGTTTTCACAAAAAGGATATCACAATTACCATTATATTTACACAAACCATAATGATGCATAGAGTACATCACACTAGCCTTTCTGCAATTTACTCCTTAGTTCATTCAAACCCAATTGTGTGCTATCATTATAACTAATTTCAAAGAAAAATTGCCATCAAATGTGTTGTGAATGCATACAGAGGCTTAGAGTACTTTTGTCCTATTATTAGCTCCCTCACTCATATATGGGGTTGGGAAGAATGTTGCCAAATTTTAGTTCATATTTAACAGAATACTTGGAATTGTAACAAGTCATTATTCAAAAGAAAAAAAAAATGAAGGAATTCTCATCAATTGAACTCAGTATTAACTGTTATACTAGAAGTCACCTTTGTCACATTTGCCAAGGAGAAGTCTGTACCTCTGAGATCAGCATCAGAAAGATCAGCCCCTGAATTACAAGATAAAAAATGAAAATTACATAATAATTTATTAATTGAATTTGAAAGGTCTAATGTTATGTTTAACAGAATGAGAAAACTAGAATGAGCTCTATTTGGTTTTTCTATTATTCGTAAAAACACAGGAGGAAGGAGAATACGATCACATTACAAACTATTGTTGCCTGGCATGTTCTTTTAACAAATATACTCCAAAGAAAACAAGAACATGCTACACTAGTGGCCATCGAAGTTATTCATTATCATTCAAGGTTTTCTGAGCTTATACCTATTCAGTAACCATGATGTAACTCACTTCTTACACTATTAAGCAGAAGACAAGCACAGATGAACACATACTCTTTTCCACTTACACATGAAATTTATGTGAAGCAGAGTCAAAAATATTCCAAAGCAAAGTAAAAAATATTCCATCCATGGCTTCAGAAAAGATAAGGACCAAAGGACATGCTGTTAACCATATTGCATCTCATATAGAACAACAAACAGATTTGCATCCTCATACAGTCTACGAGATAAGAACTTCCTAAGAATTATATTTATCAAAAAGAATTTCTTCAAATAACCAAGTTCCTTTATGGTTCTTTAGTTACCTACCAAAAAATAGTTAAAAGAAAATATGAAAGAGAAACAACGTGGATGAAACTAACCCAAACCTATAACACGTTCCCATTTATACTTATCAAAATAATAATAACGCTTCCCATTTTTATATTTGGTCAATTGAGTGGAGTCAATTCAATGCTTATGCTCACCCAGCTCTACTAATGCCACAACAGCCCACCTTAGCCTAGGTAGAAAATGTTAGTCAAGATACACCTAAATGACGGCTACAATAAAGTAATAGCTGCACAGGTGAACCAATGTGGGTTGTTTAGTTATATCCTGTCATCAGACACATGATACATTTGCAAGCCAATGACTAAATAGTCCTAATCACTAAAATTATTTAGGACAAGAAATCAACATGGCTAAACAATCTTAGCGTATTAACCCAAGAGAAATTGTCAAGCTCCATAGTTTCAATAGTTACATGCAACAGAATGTCAAATGGCCTAGTTACCAATTAGAGAAAGGGTTATACAATACGACATGGGAATGAAAATAGAAGTAAAATATGGAAATAATTAAAATAAACATACCAATTAAAAACTGGAATAGAACGTTGTTATCTATCTATATATAGCTTCTAGCATGCAAGCTTCGCTGCTTCCATCAAGACTGCGAGAAAAGTTGAATTAATACTCTAACCAAACTAAGAGGAGAAAGGAAAAAACCACACAGAAGAAAGGGATGACAAGATTTACGTGCAGCCCAATGCGAAAATAATTCTGAAAATACAAATCCCATTACTTACTTACATTTGCATGTGCACAACTATTTCATTTTTTATTTTTTTCTTATAAGCACGTGCACAACTATTTATTTTGCCACTTTAGTGATAAAAGAGTGTGTACAAACATAGTTACACACGAGGTCACCCAAATTTAACCCCCCCACCCACAACCACCACCACCAAAATAAGTCATCAGATCTTTAGGGATGCCAGTTTTTGAAAGTGTATGCCCGGGAAGGAGTGAACAGACACAAAGAAAGAGTTTTTATGGAGTGCATATAAGATTACAGATAAAGAAAAGTAAGCATGGCGCAAATTAAATACTTCGATCATACCAGCACGTAGGAGGAGCAACTAACAATTAGGGGCTGGAATGAGGGAATTGAAGTATGGAAACATATAAATCATACTATATCTGCTTATAAAACCACCACAAATTGTGCAATTGCCTATCTCACAGTTGTATAATCAAGGAATCCACCCCGGCCTTTTTCTTCTCCCACCTCACCCTCAAAGAAAAAATATAAGAATGATATAGACAACTGCCCATATATCAACTCACCTTACAAGTAAGTTCTCCTTGAAAGCCTCCAACAACTAGAAAATTTCCACTCATTGCTAGCGTGCTGATCTGCGTTTGTGTAAAACCTTCTAATAAGCTTCCTGTGTGTTTCTAGATGACCAAATAATACAAACAATTAGCTGAACAGAACATTATCGCAGAAAAAATAAAATTGTGGAGGGTGCCAAGGGGGTGTGATACATAAATAATAATTTTTTTTTCAAATTCAGAAACAGACAAAAGGATGAAGTAGAGGCATGCTCAAACTGTCCAAGGAGTATGGCCCCTTTTTTTGACAACTACAAATAATCCAAACTTCAAATAGGAATAATTTGAATACCTCAGTAGGCGCTATATGACCTTTAAAATTAAGGACCTCTAACAAATTGCAGGATAATGATGACCAGTCCAAAATAAAAAATTGTGACACAAGGAAGCAACTAGCAGATTAATTGGAATAGATATGAGGAACCATGACAAACCCATAAGAACATTGTAAAAACCCAATTTCAAATAGTTTGGAACATTTTGAATATAGAAATGTTACATACTATAAGTTTTGTTCATGAAAAAAAAATGCAAATTAGAAATAGGTCTATTTATACTAACCAATTTTTTAAAAAAAAATCAAGAAAATAATAGTGATAATCACAATATTCAGCATATAACCATATTTTAAAAGGATTATTTTGGTAATTATGGTAAAGTGACTAAAGTCTCTACCAACTAGTAAACCCAGTTAAAATTGAAACAGGGGAAGGCAAAAATACTTCAAACAACTTTAAAGAATTCTAAAAGAGAAAACAATATTACATTTGTATGCTTATAGTGTCCCGAATCACAGAGTTCTTTACAATTCCCACACAACAATTCCTTCCCACTGTAAACATCCACATAAGATGCCAAAGATGGCAATTTGAACCCGTTCTCCATAATTTAATCTGGTACTGTCATAGTTTATGGTGAAAACCCTAACACTAGAAAGGAATACAAGCACATAGAGAGATGTGGTAGCCTGTCGTTGGCCGAAGTAGAGAGAGACTATTTCCCCCATAAATAAAAATGGTGGAGAGAGAAATCAAAGCCAGCTAATAAATGTCACTATAACAGAGATCTTTTACCCATAAAAAACCGTTGCATTGCATTGGCATACTACCAAAGGTTGAAGAAAATCATATAAACAGAAACCATCACAATGTTGGATGAATTTGAGCAAAAACACGAAGAGAGGAATCATACCTAATGAAGGAGATGAGTTGGAGACTGAGGAGGCTTAGAGCTTACTTTGAGGTGGAGAAATTGGGGTTTCTGTTGCTTCCATGGAGTGAAATTTGGGATTCAGTTGATGGAGACTTTGCCTCAAGCTTGTTTAATAGAGCTAGAGAACGCCGATTAGAGGTTAGGGTTCCGTTCAGCTTTGATCTACAGAGGGTTAGAGATTTTGAGGCTTTCGTTTATGCGCGGGAGACAAATTACACCATGCGAATTGGAGATAAAAAAATAAAGGTTTCTACTACGGGCTTGGCTCGTGATAGATACTGAACTTTCCACTACGTGCTTGGCCCGTGGTGGAAATTACCTTTCTATGGCACGCACACATAACCCACCGTAGAAAATACTTTCTACGGCGAGTTATGGATGACCGCCTTAGAAAATAAACTTTCTACGATGGGCTATACGGGCCCGCTATAAAAATATACCTTCTACGACGGGTCACGCGGGCCCGCCATAAAAACCCCGTCGTTAAAAGCCAAAAATCTTGTAGTGCAGAGCTAGTTTGTGAGAAAGAAAGAAAATGGCAAACAATTCAATTCCATTTCAAATGTCTCAGTTCACCAAAGAAAAGTATGAAATTGGTGTATTTGTATGAAGGCAATTTTGCAACCACAAGATACGTGGAAAGTTGGGAACAAAGGTTATATTGAGCCGCAAGATGAAGCAACTTTGTCTCAAACTGAAAAAGAAACTTTACAAGCTATGAGAAAGAATGACAAAAAGGCGGTCATGACCGTTCATCAATGTTTGGATGATGGAATGCTACAAAGCATTGCTAATGCAACTAATGCAAAGCAACTATGGTAGATTCTTTAAAATTCCTACCAAGGAGTTGATAAAGTGAAGAAGGTTTGCCTCCAAACATTACGAGGTGAATTTGAAGCATTACATATGAAGGAATCTGAATCAATTTCATATTATTTTTCAAGAGTCTTGGCTATTGTAAATCAACTAAGGAGATACGATGAAGCCCCATATTGTAATAACCCGTAATTTTGAGGTTATGTAATTTTAAACTGGGTTTTCTATTTGTTTAAATTGTTGATTGAGTGTTTTAAATGTTAAATGTTTTACTTGTTTAAATTGTTATTGAGTGTTGTAAATGCTAAATGCTTTAAGTTGTTTTATTTTATTTTATTATTATTTTTAGGTGGGATCATACTCTTGTATTTCTATTATATTTTCTTTTATTATTATTTCTTCTTCAGATTGGGCTAGGGAGAGTTTGGGTTGGAGTTTTGAGTTCAGACAGGAGTATAATTGTTTAGTTGTTGGATTAAGTGTATATTTTAATATGGCCTAAGTGGATTTGGCAGTTGTGTGAGATTAGTACATCACATTAATGATAAAATATTATTATTATTATTATTATTATTATAATGGATGACAATTTAAAAGTGAGCCAAGTGGGTAGGTGATGGTATCTGTAGGCGTATATAATATCACTTGGTCTTGTTTTAATTTTGATAACCAGCCCACTGGATTAGTGCATGTACACTATAATACAAGTGTATATAAGATATTTGATTTATTATAAAAGTGCCAGTCCACACTCGATTAGGGCATGCGCACTAAGGTATACTATAATACTATATAGTTAACTTGATAAGAAAGTGGGTGTGTGCAATGAAGTGATAAGAAAGATAAGGAAAAGAAAAGAGAGAAATCCTAGAGGGAGAGAGAAAAGTTATAGAGAGAGAAAGAGGAGCCGCAAGAGGGAGGGAAACAAATTTTAAAGAGAGAAAGATATTGTTGATTCAGCTGGGTCTCTTCTTGGTAGCCATAACGTGTGTTATGACTGTTAAAGGTGGGTCTCGATTGGGTTTTGGCTTTAGGCGTGATGGTGGGTCTAGTTTGTGGTTTGGTGTGGTGGTGTTCAACTGTAGGTTCACGGGTCTTCTCCGACAGCAGCTGGTGGCGGTCGGACTGAGGTGGTTACGGCTAGAGGTGCGCCGATAGTGTAGAGCTTGTGGGTCTTTGTGGTGGCTAGATGGTTTGGCCATTGGTGGGTTTTCGTTACGGCTAGCCGTGGTTCATGGTGGCCATGGTAAGGTAGGTGGTGGTGTTGTGATGGGTCTTGGTGTAATAGCCCACTCCACCTGATGGTATGATATTATTCGCTTTGAGCTTAAACCCGAACTATTTTGTTCTTGGGTTTTACCCCAAAAGGCCTCATACCATTTGAAGAGAACACACTATATATAAGCACATCCCTTTCTCCACACGCAGGCGATGTGGGATTGAGCACCCTGTAGCCTGCCAGTGTGGTAGCTCGCCCAATGTCTTTTCTTACACCCACCCACATCACACCCGCCTACAAGGGTCACTACACTTGGTTGTTTGAAATTCAAGTAAGGTGGCAGCCATAGTGGTGTAATGGAAGGTGGCTGGAAGGTTCTTTCATAGTGGTGCAAGGCGTTGTCAATGGTGTACATTACCATGGTGATTGAAGGTTGTGTCTTCATGATAAGAGGTGGCTGAAGTTGCTGGATTTTGGCCAGGTTCAATGGTAGTGGCTGTCCATGGAAGGTGACTTCAATAGTGAGAATTTGGGACTGCCATGGTGTGGCTTGGGTGATGGTGGTTATGGTGGTTTCGGCTACTTATGGTGGGCTACAATGGCTAGGTGGTTCGACTACTAGGTTGGTGCCGATAGTGAAGGTGAGTGAGATGAGTTTGTGGTGGTTTCATAAAGCTTCATCTATTGTTGTTATTTTGAGTCTTGGTAGGTTGCTTTGTGTTCATTGAACTTGGGCAATAGGCTGAAGTTGGTTTTCAAGTTAATTGGGCTAGACAGTTGATGTTTGGTTTCAAAATGGATTATATATATATGTGTGTGTGTGTGTGTGTGTGTGCGCGCGCGCGCGCTATTGGTTCTTTGATTTGGGCCAACTTTGATTGGGCTTTAAATTTGATTAGGTTACAAATTTAATTTGAGCCATGTGGATTTTCTTGTGGGTGTTGATAATGGACTGGGCTGACAATTAAAAATAGGCTAATTGTTATTTTAAAAGGAAATGTGATGGTTGGGCTTGAGACTTGTACTTGAAGTGTGGGCTATGATATTGGACCGGACCGAAATTGTGGGCTTTGGATTTCTGGATTGGCAATGGATTCGCGGGCTTCCAGATAAAAACCCAAGGCAAGTTGATATTTGCTCTTTTCTCCTATTCGTATATTTAATTTACATGTGTTTATTTATCTGTGCATATGTGAATTATTGTGTATAAATTTACATGTATAAATATATGTAAATTGGATGTCTTTACATTTATTAAACATTTACTTGCATTACATATATATATATTGATGACTATGGATGTGGTGATTTAAATTGCTTTATTTGAGATTATATTTTGCAATTTAAATTGTGATTGATAAATGTGATTGCGTTGTAATTTATTTACATGTTTGATATTTCAGTGCAATGGGTGTATTATTTAAGGTGCATTATTTGTTACTGTGCATATGTGTGCTTGTTAACTTTTCTATGCAATTCAATGTGCTCATGGATTAAATTGTGCATTTAAATTGTAACATTTTATGTATACAATGGTAATTGTTATTTGTATTAGTGGATGTATAATTGGTGCATTTAAATTATGTCATGTCATGTGCCCAAATTGTGCATGGTTGCTTCTATTTGCCGATATGTTTTTGTCCGTTTAAATTCATTGAATGTTAAATGTTATATGATTAAATTGTAATATTGGATGGTATTACTTATTTAAATATAAATTAAACTATTTTGAGATTATGACGCAAAAGTCAACTTGCTGCGGCAATGAAAGATTGTTCAGCATATCCTTGTTGAGCTTTGACCTCACCCCCTCCTAGACTTTGCAAGTTAGGATGCTAACACGGGGACAATTTACGGAATCTAGTTGTACCAATCAAAGAGGTAGCGATTGAACCATTAGAATTTATTTCAGTTCATTAGATATTTATTTTCTGCTCAATATATGAGATAGATTATTTATTGTGAAAATTTGTAAGGAAGAATTATATTTAACATTTTCTTCCGATGAAAGAAGTTGTACAGGACTTATGTATTTAAGGGACAGTTTGGAAACTTTATATTTCCCTTTCTTTTATTTTTATTTCATTTTTATTTGTTTTTCATATCTCGAATTGTCGGAAAAATCCGAGGTGTGACACATATAAATGATACAAAGGTCGTTGAAAAGATCATTTGGTCATTCGATCCCAAATTCAACTTTATTGTTGTAGTCATTGAAGAATCGAAGGATTTTGAGTCCATGACCATTGATCAATTCATGGGTTTATTGCAAGTTCATGAAGGAAAAGTAGTGAAGAAATAGGAGTCTTTGGAACAAGTGCTACAAAGAAAGCTTTCTTTGAAAAATAGAGAAAAAAAACATGGAGGAAACCAAATGGGCCGAGGACATGGAAATATACGTGGTCGAGGAAGAGGAAGAGGTGGAAGAAGTGGTCACCATACCATCAACAATGAAGAAAAAAGTCATGACTCATAACAAACAAGGAGGCGTGGAAGAGGAAATTACTCAAGGTCATATGGAAAAAAGTATGACAAATCTCAAATTCAATGTTACAATTGTCATAAGTATGACCATTATGCTTCAGAATGTAAAAAATTTGCTACTAATGTTGAAGTTGAAGAAAAGGTAATTATGTTGATGAAGATGTGGAGCCTACTTTGTTGTTGGCATACGAAGGTGAAGAGAGTGAAGAGAATATGTGGTATCTTGACACTGGTGCTAGCAATCATATGTGTTGTAGCAAAGACAATTTTATTGATCTTGATGAAATGGTCAATGGCAAGGTACATTTGGAGACTCATTATAAATTCTAGTAAGAGGGGAAAGGTAAATTCTTGATTAATTTGAAGAATGGGCAGCGTCAATTCATTTCCAATGTTTATTATGTGCCTAATATGAAGAACAATATTTTGAGTTTGGATAACTCTTAGAAAAATGGTATAATATTTTCATGAAAGATTGTAGTCTTTCGATAAGGGATCCTTTGGGAAGTTTGATTGTCAAAGTTCCAATGACAAAGAACCGAATGTTTTTGCTAAATATTCATACCAATGTGGCTAAATGTTTGAAAGCTTATTTTAATGATTTAACAAGCATTTGAGATTTGGGCACTTGAATTTTGGAGGACTAGAGTTGTTGGCCAAGAAAAAGATGGTGAAAGGAATGTCTTTCGTTAGCAATCCAAATCAATTATGTGAATGATGTCTTTTTAAAAATAATCAAGAAAGAGTTTTCTTTAAAAAGCTACCACAAGAGCAACAACACCACTACAACTTGTTCACTCAGATGTTTGTGGTCCAATTACTCCATCATCATATGGTAAAAGTAATTATTTTTTTCTATTCATTGATGATTTTAGCCAAAAAACTTGGGTGTATTTTCTTAAACAAAAATCAGAGGTGTATGGAGTTTTTAAAAAATTCAAGGCACTTGTAAAAAAATAAAGTGGCTATGACATAAAGGCTCTTTGATCCGATAGAGGTGGTGAGTTCATATCAAATGATTTCAAAAAATTTTGTGAAGAAAATGGGATTCACCATCCTTTAATGGTTTCAAGATCGCCCCAACAAAATGGAGTCGTTGAAAGGAAGAATAAAACCATTTTGAATATGGCTCGAACCATGTTGAAAATCAAGAAAATGCCTAAAGAATTTTGGCTGAAGTTGTTGATTGTGCGGTGTACTTGTCCAATCATTGTCCTATTAGAAGTGTGCAAACCAAGACACCACAAGAAGCATGGAGTGGAAGAAAGCAAAGTGTCTCTCATTTACGGGTTTTTGGGAGCATTGCCCATGTACATGTGCTAGATGAAAGGCGGACCAAATTAGACAAGAAAAGTGAGAAATTTGAATTCATTAGCTATGATTCAAGATCTAAAGGCTACAAGTTGTACAACCCAAGCAATGGGAAGATTGTCATTAGTAGAGATGTTGAATTTGAAGAGGAAGTCACATGGAATTGGAACACTCTGAATGAAGATTATAATTTTCTTCCAATATTTGAAGAGGATCAACTAAGTGAAGACATGGAGCAGCCTATTTCTTAACCAACATCACCTCCACCATCATCAACTTATGAACAATCAACTTCAACATCATCAAGTTCAAGTGACACACCACCACCTCGCATGAGGGGTCTTCGGGACATATATGATGACACATAAGAGGTAACAAACAAATTTAGTGATTTAACACTTTTTTGTCTCTTTGCGAATTGTGAACCTGTAGGATTTGAAGATGTGGCACAAGATAAAAAATGGAGAAATGCTATGGAAGAAGAAATTAAGTCTATAGAAAAGAATGACACATGTGATCTTACTACACTACTGGAAGGACAAATGGCAATTGGTGTGAAATGGGTGTATAAAGCCAAGAAAAATGCAAATGGTGAAGTTGAAACGTACAAAGCAACTTGGTCGCCAAGGGGTACAACCAAAAGCCCGGCATTGACTATGATGAGATTTTTGCATTCGTAGCCTATTTGGAAACTATAAGATTGTTAATTCCTTTGTCAACCCAAAATAGTTGTAAAATTCACCAAATTGATGTGAAATCGGCTTTCTTGAATGATTTTCTTGAAGAAGAGGTTTATGTTCATCAACCCATGGAGTATGTTGTGAAAGGGCAAGAAGACAAAGTCTTGAATTTGAAAAAGGCTTTATATGACTTGAAGCAAGCACTAAGGGCGTGGAATAAACACATTGACAAATATTTTCAAGATAAAAAATTTCAAAGCATCCATGTGAACATGCTCTTTACACTAAAATTAGTGAGAATGGAGATATATTTTTTGTTTGCTTGTATGTAGATTTGATCTTCATAGGAAGTAATCCAAGAATGTTTGAAGATTTCAAGAAAGCAATGGCTCATGAGTTTGAGATGACGAACATTGGCATCATGTATTATTATATTGGCATTAAGGTCAAGCAAATGAATGATGGAATATTCATTCATCAAGAAGGCTATGCTAAGTAAATTCTCAAAACATTCAAGATAGAAGATTGTAAATTGGTGAACACCCCCATTGAAGTTAGAATTAAGTTTTCACAAGATGAAGATATAGAGACAATAGATCAAACATTTTTCAAAAGTCTTGTTGGAAGCTTGAGATACTTAACTTGCACAAGGCTGGACAGACTCTTTGCAGTTGGGATTGTTAGTCAATTTATGGAAAAACCCACCATAACTCATTTCAAGGCGGCTAAAAGGATTCTTAATTTATTACATCAAAGGTACACTCAATTTTGAGTTGTTCTATTCATTTTCTACTAATTTCAAGCTTGTGGGTTATTGTAATAGTAATTGGGCCGGAGATTTGGATGAAAGCAAAAGTACTTTCGGTTATGTTTTTTTCATGAGAAATACGGCTTTCACATGATGTTCAAAGAAACAACACATTATCACACTCTTAACTTGTGAAGCAGAATATGTTGCGGCCACTTCATATGTTTGTCAAGCAATTTGGTTGAGGAATTTGTTAAAGGAATTACATATTTCACAAGAAGAGTCAACAGACATCTTTGTGGACAACAAATCAGCAATTGCATTGGCCAAGAATCCGGTATTCCATAATCGGAGCAAGCATATTGACACAAGATTTCATTTTATTATAGAATGCAAAACCAAGAAGGAAGTGGAGCTCAAGTTTATGAAGTCTCAAGACCAAGTTACGGATATTTTCACCAAACCCCTCAAGTTTGGTGATTTTCACAAGTTAAGGAGTTTGCTTAGAGTGGAGAAATCAAGTTTTGGGGGGGGTGTTAGAATTTAAATTTGATAGAATAAATTTTAATTGTGTTAGTGGAAGACATGGAAATGAAGTTGTGTTAGTGGAGTTTTAATTGTGTTAGTGGAAGACATGGGAGTTAAGTTATGTTAGTGAAGTTTTAATTGTGTTAGTGGAAGACATGGGAGTTAAATTGTGTTAGTGGAGTTTCTATTGTGTTTTAATTGTGTTAGTGAAAGACATGTGAGTTAAGTTGTCTTAGTGGAGCTTGAAATGTTATGTTAGTGGGTGTAATGGAATTAATTAGGTATTTAAATATAGGTGTTAAATATTTGTTTTGAAGCCTATATAATGTTATGTTTTCTACCCAAAAAAAATGTGAAATAAAGTATATTCCTAGTGTTCCTCTTTACATTTCTCTTCCAATTTTATTGTGTTGTGTGTAATCAGCCACTATTTTCCATCAAATCATCATGCTGACCTCAGAATGCCAACATTGTACTATAGATCCGCCTTTAAGGGACTTCTCAAGAAACACGTTTGAAGTGAAGTCATAGATGAATACGCAAAGCGAATTTCTGAAAACAATGTCATATATAGGAACTTCAATACTAGTGAACTATGAGTAAGGAGTTATAATGGCATATATGTTTGCATTCAAATTCGCCACACAATTTGGTACTCCCAGTTTGAGTATTACTTGGCGGGAGAACAAGGCAATGTGTACCTATATATTGGCTTTAGTTTTCAAAATGACTGGAACACTGTGTGGCCGGAGCACTACATAGGTTTTTACGGCATTATACGGTGACAGCATTAAATAGGGAAAGCACTACATGGTTGGAGCTCTACACGGTCAGAGCACTACATAGTCGTGGTGCGCAGACGAAAACGTGTATGCATATACTGGCTTTAGTTTCCTACATGTCCGGACGACTACATGGCCTACCCAAATAGGTTTCCAAAATGGATATTCACTACAATATTCATATTCACAATATACTCCACTATCACTTCTAACCCCATATCCCTTTAACCACCCACCATTAGGGGAGATTTTTAATTGGCAAAATGAACGAAGTTTCATAATTGCCTCATGAACAACTATTTTCATTTCCTATTAGCCAGATATGGTTGCGACTGAATCATCAAGGGAATATATTTATAAGCATACCCCAAATCTGGGTCAAGAACTCTAGCACACCCACAAACCCAAGAAGCTCGAAAGTGAGCAAACAATATGGGAATCCTTTAGTTGGGCTTAACATTGATGGTTACCCAAAAGTTTATACTACTCACAAAAGCACTTACAAATGATTGATAGTCGTTTTGCAAATTCCATAATCCCCAATATAATTCTTGGGCCAAGTATATAAACGTTATGCATGGCCCTAACAAAAAACTAAAAATGACAAATGCTCTAAACCTATCAATACCTTTGGAGCTAAGAAGCACGGACACTTCATCGAGGGTGTTACACTTGTGTCGGACACTCTTCAAACATATGTCGGACACTTCATAGAAGTATCTTGACATTTTTTCTTTTCGGATATTTCTTGGACACTCTTTGGACATTCCTCGGACACATGTCGAATACTCTATAGCAATTTTTTTTTAACACTTTTCAAATACTACTTGGACACTCCTCGAACACATGTCGAACACTTCGTAGCAGTGATGTATATTCAAGTATTTCAAAAGGAATTTATATGCAACTGAGTTATGATTAAAAAAACTAAGCTAAATATATGTAGAGAACTAAATAAGTCTAGTTCTTTAATCTATTTGTTTATTTTTGTTTATAAGTTTGTTTGGTTCTTAATTGCTTGATAATGAATTGAAGGATTTATGTAATGTAGTCTTCTTTTTTTGTTAAATAATGAATATATATTATTATATTATATTATTAATTTATAGTCGTATTATCGCCATGTCTGTCTTATTTTTCTAAAAAAATTTATGTCACAATGTCTATGTTGTGTTCTACTCGCGTCTCTTGTTCGTGTTAGTACTTCTTAGCTTTGGAAAGACGTATATATGCCATAAAAAAAATTTTTAAAAAAAAGGCAAAGAAAAACAAGTATATATTTAAATTGTTTAGTGGTCTAGCCCTTTACTGTGATATGACAATGTGCTCTCTCTAAACCCAACAAGCATCAAATTGCAATGTCAACTGTTGAATAAAGATGCCTTTGTCACGTGATTTTGTGCTCTCATTAATGAATGAATTAAACTTCTTGCAAGACACGTGACAGATTAGGGTATGAAATGGAGCAGATCTCATAAACTCAAGTTGAAATTGGAGTCTATATCCAAATCCGAATCTGAGCTGAACAAATAATAATTGTTCAAGTCATAGTAAGAATGAAAAACAATAATGTAGTAACAATGCATTAATGTATTTTTTAAATTCTTTTTCTTTTTCAACAAAAACGCAAGACAAATAATAATTGTTTAACATGCCCTCTTTTTCAACAAAAACGCAAACAGATAATAATTGTTAAACATGTCCAAATAAATTGTGTATAAAATTTCACAAATAAATTTAAAGAATAAGTGAATAAAAAGTGAGAAAATAAAGTTACTGCACATAAATCATACATGATTATAAGAAAAAGAAGATTTTTAAGAAGAAAAGGAAAATTTTTAGAAGAATAAAAATATATGAAAGACTTTGAAGGGAAAAAAGTTAGGTTTTAACTCATCGATGAGTAAGTAATCTCTTTTGACCATTGATGTGATCCAATCACAAATGCACACATCTTTTTTAATTGTAAAATCAAAAAAATAATAAATAAGAAAAGGATAATGATTTGTGAAGTGAAAATTTATCACTGAATGTATAGTGAACATGTTGTCCATCTATTGGATTGTGAAAGTGTGAGTTCTACTTGTACTATCTAATGATAAGAGTGATTCGCTTTTTCAATTCAGTGATACTTTCACTATGTCTATCTTTACTCGTAAGAAAAATGAATCGGGATTAACTCGACTTCACACGCACGCCCTGTTTGTTTTCCTTATGTCTTTTTCACCCCTTTTGAAGGTCACGCCCCCTCTTCTTTGTTCTTCTTCCTCAATCAATAGACTTGCACATTTGAAGTGCTATAAGGGAAGCTAGGCAATGATCAACAACTGCTGGGACAACATCTCTTTTTGAATTCAGAGAAACTAGTGACAATATTCAACCCTGGCTTAAAATATTTGATAGCTATCATATAGATAGATAATTGATCATGACAATTTTAAAAGGAGATGATGGTTGAATATTATCATTAGAGTTTTGAAAGATTTAGGACCTATTGTTTGTATTCTGAATCATGCATATGGATAAGTTTTAATTGATCCATTGGTCCAAGTTAGTTTAGAGAGAGAGAGGAATCTCTCACTAGTCAAAATTAAACATGTGGATACCCAAACCAGAAGATGATTCAAGCCCACTTCTGCTCTGACGGACTAGTGAACTAGCCTATCACTGCAATATCAAATTACACTAACTGGATCTGGTCCAATGCACAAAGCCTAACTAGGAATGCAAATAATCCAGTCCAAAATAGAGTCCAAGTCTTAAAAGGAAATTAGTTTGCTTGGGAGAGAAGAAAATGGTTGTATGATTCCAAAAAGGACTCCACCAGTATTTGTATAAATAGAGGAGAAAATTTAATAAGAAGGGAGGATATATAAGAATTTTTTTTCTTAATTTTTTAGGAGTGTGCATGTGAAGATTTTGACTCAGTCAACATCCACTACAAGAAAATGGGCTTATAGCGGCCAAATTTTAGTGGCCGCCAAATTTTAGCCGCCACCTAAACCCTTTTCTAACCTCATTTCACGTGCTAGGATATGTGTACTATCATTTCTCTCTCCTCTCGTAGATATTGGGAAAGGGAACACGATTTTATTTCACTATTCCACTCTCTGACTAGCCTATTTCTCTCTCTCTCTCTCTCTCTCTCTAGATCGATCCTCCCTTGTGTTTTTTCCAGAATTTCATCTAATAGAGTATTTGACTAGAATTATGAAACGTGTAATGCCAGTTGAATTCAAGGTGACATGGATAGAAAGTCTATTTTAATCCGAACTTCTCTATGTCCAAGAGCCAGTCTCCTAATAGGACACACTCTCACTTGACCGCTACAAATACAGTGACGGTCCATATACCAGGTACGTAATCAATATGCTCTTAATTCCTTTATAGCTTTGAGTGCCCTTCCTGTTTTTGACTTGATTGTTGGAGCGTAGTCGGCCAGCATTGCACTGATGTCCTTTCGATTACTCTTCTCTTGTCCTTTTTCACAGGTTGGAGTTTGACCAGCTCAGGGTGGATTTTTTGCTTCATCAGTTGGCGCCGTCTGTGGGAACGGTCACAAAATTTGACTGTTCTATTCAAATCATATACAAAGCATGATGCACCTTCGATCTGGATTGGAAACCACGGTCGTACAGGATCCCCCTGTTGGCTAGATTCCTCCAGTACATAACCTACCCAGCCAAGACGACCCTCCAGCCGCGCAAGATCCTCCTATCAGTACTTACCTCCCAACCAGACAGGACCCAACAGCCAATGTGCCCACAAGTCATGGAGGCACGCAGCCCCCTGGACAGATGGACTTTCCGGGGACACACCCTAAAGTCCCAAACAATCAGGGGTGTGTCGCAGCGTTGGAGAACCAGGTCCAGAACTTAAATCAAAGTGTGGTTCAATTGCTCCAACAAAATACGGCAATTCTGCAACGCCTCCCTCCTGTGGCCCCGACGCTGTCGCCAAGTTACCAAAGGCCTATTGACCCTAAAAGGGACGGTATTGGGAAAGAAAGTGAAGTCCCGATGGAAGACACGACTCAGAGTTAACTGAGAGGTGGGACGAGTTACAGCCGTTTAGTCCCGCCCGATAGGAGCCAACCCCATAGAGATTCCGCATCTCTTGCCTATCACGATTTGGAGATGTAGGACCTAAGAACCAAGGTAGAAAGCATGGCCCACGCCATAAGAGGGAAAGGTCCGGCCACAATAGAGGATTTAGTCCAGCAAACCAACCTCCCTTTCTCTGCAGGGGTAATGAACTTTCCCCTAGCCCCCAGGTTCAAGATGCCCACGGTGGAAAGCTTTGATAGGATTAAGGATCCGCTAGATCACCTAGAAACTTACAAGGCCCTGATGCATCTTCAGGCAGTACCAGACGAGATCATGTGCAGAGCCTTTCCCACTACAATAAAAGGCTCTACCAAGTCCTGGTTCAATAGTTTAAAACCATCATCTGTCCGTTCTTTCAAAAAGTTGAGCCAACTATTTGTTGGCAATTTCATTGCTGCTCGGAGACACAGGAAACTAGCTACCTATCTCCTGAATGTAAGGTAAACTAAGGGGGAATCGTTGTAGGATTATATCAACCGATTCAACAGAGAAATGTTACAAGTCGACGCCTTGGATGATAAGGTGGCAGTTACAACGTTCATGGGAGGGCTATTACCCTCTAAATTCCTATACTCTGTTTCTAAGCATCCCTCTAAAAGTATGTCCGAATTACTTGTGAAAACCCAAAAATACATAAATGTCGAGGATGCCCTTGATGCCCAGAGGGAAAAAGGTGATAGCGACAAAAAGGTAGACAGGAAGAGGGGAGGGCAATCTAGCAGAGAGGAACGGAACCCCAAGTACGGCAGAGTGTCACAAGAATAGAACAACAAAGTCGTGCATCGTGAAAGGGGATTCGATTTCACCCCGTTGAACGCGCTTATAAGTTAGATCCTCCTCCACATCCAGGACAACCCGGCGGTGTCATAGCAGCCAAAGTTGAAAACTGATTCGGCTAGAAGATCCTGTGACAAGTATTGTAGGTTCCATCGCGACCATAGCCACAATACCAATGAATGCATGAATTTGAAAAGACAGATTGAAAATTTAATTCAAAGGGGCCAATGGCGGAGATTTATGGTTGGCGAGGGGCAGAGAACGCAGAATCAGACGCAGGACGTAAATGAAGGTGCGACATGCAAAAGCCCTCCAATAGGGGAAATTAGAGTCATCTCTGGAGAAATCGGGGGCGGCAGAGAATCTAATGCCGCTCGCAAAGCACATGCAAGGAAAGTCAAAAATTTCTCTGAAGTCAGCGAGGTGAGCCAGTCACCCACCAAGTGCCCTCGGTTGAACGACTAGATCATCACTTTTTCAGAGGACTACGCCAGAATAGTTTAGCAACCCCACGATGATGCCCTCGTGGCAACATTAATTATCGCCAACTTCACAATTAGGCAGGTTTTAATTGACAACGGTAGTTCCGCAGACATCTTTTTTATAGATCCATTTAATCAGATGAAGATTGGAAGGAACAGACTCAAGCCTACTTAATCTCCGCTCGTAGGCTTCTTCGGAGAGAAACTCCTTCCCTCGGGTACGATCGACCTCCCGGTCGCCGCTGGTTCAAGTCCCAGATAAGTCACCAAGATGGTAACTTTCTTTGTGGTAGACTGCCCAACCATGTCTAATGTCATTCTGGGAAGGGCCACATTAAATGCTGTAAAAGCAGTGACCTCCACCTATCACCTCCTTGTTCGGTTACCCACGAAGCATGGTGTTGGGGAGCTAAGAGGAGATCAGGCCACTGCTCGAGAATGTTATGCCACCTCCTTAAAAGAGAGGAAGATGTCAGAAACCCTAAACATTGAGGAGCAAAAGGTGGAAGAGAAAGAAGAGGTCTGTTATGCAGAGCCAATGGAAGAACTAGTTGAGGTCAACTTGAATGAACAAGGTGCAAGAAAGAAGGTGAGCTTGGGATCATCACTCTCACCCACCTCTCAGGAAGAGTTGGTGCGATTCCTCAGAACAAATGATGATGTGTTCGTATGGTCCCACGAGGATATGCCTGGGATCGATCCAACCATTGACATACATTGACTGAATATCAACCCCATCGCCAAGCCAGCTAGACAAAAAAGGAGAATCTTTGCCCCAGAAAGAAACATGGCAATTTCTGAGGAGGTAAAGATATTATTGAAGGCTAACTTTGTATGGGAAACCAATTACCCGGACTGGTTGGCTAACGTAGAGCTGGTTAAAAAATCTAATGGCAAGTGGCACCTGTGTGTCGACTTTACTGATCTAAACAAAGCCTGCCCGAAAGATAACTTCCCCCTTCCCCAGATTGCCATGCTGGTGGAAGGGACGGCAAGGTACGAGTGGCTCAGCTTCATGGATGCCTACTCGGGATATAATCAAATTTTGATGTGACCATCAGACCAAGAAAGGACATCCTTCGTAATAGAAAAGGGATTGTACTGCTATACGGTGATGTCATTCGGTCTAAAGAACATCGGTGCAACTTATCAACGACTGGTAAATATAATGTTCAAAGAGCAAATTGGCAGAAATATAGAGGTGTATGTTGATGACATACTTATCAAAAGTCAAAAGGCTGCCAGCCACTTGGTTGATTTACAGGAAGCCTTTGATGTCCTTCGAAACAATGAAGCTCAATCTGAGCAAGTGCGCCTTTGGGGTATCATCTGGGAAGTTCTTGGGCTATCTAGTCAGTAAAAGGGGGATAGAAGCCAACCCACAGAAGGTGCAAGCCATCCTGGATACAAGATCACCCAGAACTATTAAAGAAGTCCAAAGGTTGACAGAAAAAGTGGCAGCATTAAGCCGGTTGATTTCCCGTGCTTCAGACAGGTGTCTCCCATTTTCCCAGGTCCTTAAGTGGGCCTTTGAGTGGACTCCAGAATATGAGCAGGCTTAAATGAGCTAAAACAGTACCTCAGCTCGCCCCCACTCTTGTCATGCGGGCGTGTAGGAAAGGAATTGTACTTATGCTTGGCTGTCTCCCTTGCAGCAGTCAGTTCTGCGTTGGTACGGGAAGAAGCGGGAGTGCAAAGGCCAGTTTACTATACCAGCAGGGTTCTTCGGGGGGCAAAAGAAAAGTATCCCTCCATAGAGAAACTAGCCTTCACTTTGGTTATGACGGCCAGGAAACTTAGGCCATATTTCCAAGTGCACACTATTGTGGTACTAACTGATCAACCGCTCCTACAAGTCCTCTTCAAACCCGAAACCTCTGGGCAGCTTGTGAAGTGGTCTATGGAGCTAGGAGAATTTGACATCCGGTACAAGCGAAGGACAATTGTCAAAGGCCAAGTGCTGGCAGATTTTATAGCCAAATTTATATACCCCTGGGAAGATAAACAAGTTCAGCAGGAAGAGGTGGAGAACCCAATCCAACAAGACAGGGAGGACCTAATGGACCCTTATTGCACGTGGAAATTATTTGTGGATTGGTCATCAAACGCGCAAGCCAGCAGCGCAAGGATACTAATCAGATCTCCAGTAGGGGAAACATTTAAGTACGCCCTGCAATTTGGATTCAAGGCAACATACAAAGAGGTTGAATACGAAGCCTTGATTGTAGGGTTGAAACTAGCTGGTGTCCTCAAAGTTAAGCAGTTAAAAGCTTACACCGACTCCCGACTAATTGCCAGATAGGTCAATTCAGAATACGAGGCAAAGGGAGCAAGGATGAAATCTTACTTGTAAAAAGTACAAGAGCTAGTTACCCATTTCCAAAGGTTTTCAATAACGCGGGTCCCCCGTAGTGAAAACTCTAATGCAGATGCTCTCGCTCAATTGGCTACAGCACAAGAGACCGCCCAAGGGGGGTGCTTGTAGAGCACATGGACCACCCGAGTATAACAGAAGCGACATCATGTGAAGTAAACCAGGTCACCCAGGGCATGGAATGGGCAAACCCGATAGTCAAGTACATAAGTGATGGTGAACTACCATCCAACAAGGTAGAGGCACACAGAATGAGGATCAGGGCATCTAGGTACACCCTGATCGATGGAATCCTTTACAAAAGGGGAGTCTCCTTACCATACCTATGATGCGTATCGATAGGAGAAGCTCAGAATGTCATGAGGAAAATTCATGAAGGGGAGTGTGGAAACCATGCGGGGGGCAAGTCCTTGGCTCACAAATCCATTACGCAAGGATACTACTGGCCCTCTATGCAGCAGGATGCGCTGAACTTTGTCAAGAGATGTGAAAAGTGCCAGCGCTTCGCCAACATCCCAAGGCAGCCTCCAGAAGAGTTGACACATTTAGTGGCCCCATGGCCTTTTGTCCAATGGGGAATGGATTTCGTTGGCCCTCTACCCATGGGAAAGGGGCAGACAAAATTTGCAATTGTAGTAGTTGACTACTTCACCAAATGGGTGGAAAAATACTACCCTATGGGGACACACCTCCATGGAGGGCCTTTGAAGAAAAAGGCAGGATGGATTAATCCCGAGAAAAAATACTACCCTACGGGGGAAAAACCTTATGGGGACACACCTCCACGGAGGGCCTTTGAAGAAAAAAGCGGGATGGATTAATCCCGAGAAAAAATACTACCCTACGGGGGCAAAACCCTACGGGGACACACCTCCACGGAGGGCCTTTGAAGAAAAAGGCGGGATGGATTAATCCCGAGAAAAAATACTACCCTACGGGGGCAAAACCCTACGGGGACATACCTTCACGGAGGGCCTTTGAAGAAAAAGATGGGATGGATTAATCCCGAGAAAAAAATACTACCCTACGGGGGCAAAACCCTATGGGACACACCACCACGGAATGCCTTCTACAATAAAGGCGGGATAAATTAGAATTCTGAGAATGTATATGGACATCCCTACATGAACCCTTGGATTGCGAGAATTACCTTTACAAAATAACCCATGTTTTAATAAAAAAGAAGAAATATATGATTCCTCATTGATTAACAACAAAAAGATATGTGAGGACTGGAATAATTTTGACCGATTCCGGGTGAATTTTGACCGGACTTATTTTTTCAAATAAATTAAATTCGAAAAGATGTGGATACATATATATATATATGGAATTATATATATATATAGTTTGGATGTGGACATTTATATAGGATTATATATATATAGGTGGAGGAAGTTCATATATATATATAGTGGGTTTGTACGTATATGTGGGAGAAAGGAGAATACCCATGTGGTATTTTATGCATATAATGAATATATGTATTTATATAACAAAGTGGGTGAGATTGTGTGGTGTATAGAGGTTCAAGAAAAATAAAAGGGAGAGGGAGACCCACGTGGTCTCGGCTGGGAAGAGAAAAGAAAAAAAGAAAAGAAGAAAAGAGAAAAAAGGAAAGAAAAAGAAAAGAAAAGAAAAAAGAAAAAGAAGGAAGAAGAGAGAGAAGGAGAAATCGTGGAGAGAGAGAGAAGCCGAGAAGGAAGAGAGAGAAAGGGAAATCGGGAGAGGGAGCAGCTGATTCCAGCGCCGGCTATTCGCAGTGGCTGGAGCATTTGTGGTGGTGGCGTGAGGTGGTGTCGATGGTGGCTAGCTCCGGTTGTGACGGCCGAATGTGGTGGTAGCGCGAAGACACGACTGGGTCGTGTTGGGTTCGGCTGAGTACGACTGTTGAGGTGGTACTCCGGCGACGGCTCGAGGTGGCTTCACTTGGTTCGATCCTGGACTGAGCTCAGTTGGGTTTGGCTATAGAGGCTTCGAATGGGTCTGTGGTAGTTGGATCTTGGTAGTGCCGAACATAGGTTTCGGCAGTGGGTTTCAAAAAAATTGGGTGTTGGGTGTGGTTGATCTGAATTCAGTTTGGTGGTTTCGGTTGTTGCGGCCGTGGACGGCAGCGGCCGTGTGGGCTGTTGGAGGTGATGGATTGGGCTCTTCCATGTGGGTTTGGGTTTTTGAATGGTTTTTAATAGAGGTTGAGGGAACTCGGGTTGATGAAGCTGGCTGGGTCTTGGTGGTCTCGGCTGTAGCTTACGGGTTTGGTGGTGCTATATGGCCGTGTGGGTTACATGTCTTGAGATGGTGCATAATAGTGGTGGTTGATGTCGTGGGTCTTCTCGGCTAGAATGGACAGTGTAGTGGTTGTGGAGCTCGCAGCTTGTGGACTGGAGTTTCATGGTGGTGGAGTGATTGTGGTTTGGGTTGCTGGGGTCGGTTGGACATGGTGATAGAGGAAAGATGGTGGTTGATCAAGGTGCCAAGGAGAGTGGCCGAAAATACAGTGGGCTTGATAGGTCTTAGTAGCATGGTGTACTTGGGTTTGTAAAGCTCGGTGTGGCTGGTTTGTGGGTTCCATTGGTCGGGATGAGGATGGCCTGTTTGGGTGGTTCAGTGCATTGTTCGTGTGGGCTTTGACCCGGGACTGGACCAGACTTGGCACAGGCCGATTGGCAGACACAGACTGGTTCAGAGCGGGACATAAGGCAAGTTGATTCTTGCCTCTATCTCTATGTATATTTTAATTATGCTGATTAATTTTACATATGTGCTTAATTTAGTCATATGTGGCGTTTATATGTGCATATATATATATAAAGATAGATATATATATGTATATACATGGGAGGTGAGGATATATATATATATGTGGGTATATATATATATATATATATGTGTGTGGGCTTGGAGGGTAAGAGCATTGTTAAATTCAAATGTTGATTTGCATTGTTATATGCATATTTAGGGATTGAGCCATGTAAAGTATGCTAAATTTTATATGTACATTTAGCTAGATGTTGTCTTGCATGTATATATGATTCTTATGCATGAGTGGAGTATACGTAAATACATATGTCATTCTATATTTGGTGCAGTAATAGAAATGGATGCTAAATTGATTATAGCATAGAAGGGTATTGGAAAAGCATGAAACATGTGAATTGTTCTGTATGTTTTTACTACCTATATGGGTGACATGATATATATATATATATATATATATATATATATATATTTGCGTGATTGTATATGGTTGTATGAATGCATGTTGGTTGCTCGTAGTAAATGCATGATTGGAATAAAAGCATGATTATATTTATGCTAATATACGTATACATGTGATTATATGCAAGATGTGACATCTATATATATGTTGTGTATGTGCAAATGTGATTATGAATGATTTTCATGAAAAGTATGTTTATTGGTGAAAACGTGAGGATGTGGTGTTTACAGATTTATGCATGAAAGAAATAATTTTCCTGAAAATGCATAAGCATGATGATTTCCATGATATGAGTGTGATGACATTGTGACAATCTTGAGGTGAAAGGAAAATGCATTGATTTGACAAAAATGCATTCATGGTGTGGATAAGTGCATGGGTGTGATTATATGCACTATATATATGATTTTGGGGTAAGAGTGTGAAATTAAGATAAGGGGAAGGCCCCTAGGGTGAAAGCCCCAAAACTTGGCTAAGAGGAGGTGCTCCCTTCGGGTTAGTAACCCGATAAAGCACAAGCAGAGTTTGGGTGCCGAAGAGACCCTTACTATTGGAGTGATGAGAAAGCCCCCTATGAATTAGTTTGGTGTGAGTTATATACGTATGTATTTGCATTTTATGTGAAGCATCATGCATGATTTGAAAAATGTGGATGTTTGGGTGAAAATGCATGAGCATGTGCATTTATGCATGATTCGATGGATCTTGTTGAGTAGGTGACGTGGTATTTGATTTTCATCGTTCAGGTAATGCCTCTATATATATATATATGTTTTCTATACATATGAATGCTGGATGTGTATTGCTCTTGACCATGTTGTAAACGATTTTCATAAATCAGGTGTATTAGATTTAAATGTTCATAAGTGCTAGAACTGCCATATGCATTGTTGGTTCATGTACGCTAGGAGGGGCATGACTTTAAATATCGTGATATATTTAAGTGCATGTATATTTTTGAGAATATGTGAGGATTGACCTGCTGCTGCGATGATAGTATGGTTCTACATACCTTGTTGGGCCTTTGAGCTCACCCCCTCCCAGGTTTTGCAGGTATTACTGATTACAGAGTCAGTTAGGGGACTCATCGTACCGGTTGCAGAGGTAGTAGTTAAATTCTTTAGAATTTAATGTATAACTAGGACATTGGATTGACGTTCCGCATTTGGATTAGATGTATGGAGCGATGGTGTAGATTCAGTTCCTTCGGATGTATTTCATTCATGTGATGTATGTATATAATACGGACATTCAAGGACTGAGACATGTATATTTTTGATCCTATTACGCATGTTGTAGGAATGCTTGGGGGACACGTGCCCAGAAGTGTCCATTTTTATTGTTAGATATAAATGCTGGGGGGACACGTGCCCAGAAGTGTCCATGTGAATTGTAAAGCAGGTGTAATATGCCAGGAGCTGATTATTTAGAATGGGTCATGCCCGATTTTCGTAAAAATAATTGGAGATTGAGATTGTATGATCAGGTGGTGATTATAGTGTGAGGTTGAGTAAACGGGTTCGCGACTCGGGGTTCGGGTTGGTCCGGGGGAGTCCCGGCGGTCCGAATTCCGGGGCGTGACAAGATACATGGGACCTCCACAAAGGAGGAGCATTACATAGGTGCCAAAAGAAAAAGACTCCAAGTCAGGTGTCAGGATCTCCAAGTTACAGATCGGAGAAGTTCATATCAGGCCATTGATCCTATGCTACTTCACGAAAGTACTCAAACCCGTCAATATATGGTTGGTTGAGGGCCCTGTCAAAGTCAGGCGAATCCTTAAAATGCTTGATAGCTAACTCTTTAATCCCAGGCAGGTCGGCATTCCACACAGTCATCTCTTCCCGTTCATGACTAAGCTGGGAGTTGAGGGTATCTATTTCTTCACCACGAGAAGCATGAGAAGCACGAAGTGTCTCAAGCTCTGAGTTGAAAGTGGTGCATTCACTAGCGAAGGAGGTGCGTTCCTTGGCAAAGGTAGTTCTCTGCTTCTCCAGCACCTCCTTCGCATATAAGAGACGATTGGAGAGACCATAGGCAATAGTCAGGCCCTGTTAAATATACAGGGAAAACACACAGTTAAGAAAAGAGAAAAGAAATATGAGAATTCCACTCAAGCGTGATAAAAAGACTAGGGGCACACCTTAGCCATATTGGCCAGCAGATATCCGGTGGAGGAAAAAGAGTCGATTGCATTCACCTTTTCAAGATCACGTGGGAGAACAAACTCCCCGGCTCTTTTTATAGCAAAAGATGTGTCAGACAAAAATGATCCGGTGTGGCTAGCTGCTGGGGTTAATAGCCCGGTATGGCTGGTAGCAGGAGAGAAAGATACATATGAGCTGCCTCCGCCAAAGAGTTGAGTTGCTGACACCCCAAAAGCACTTGGGTCCGCCAGACTACCCCTCGCAAATAGAGGAGTATAAGGTATCCCAAATAGGTTGGGGCCAGGGATCGGAGTGCTCATAGTGCCAGGGAGGGGAGAATTCCCAATAGAGGGTGGAGATGACAAGTCCCCACCTGAAGGTAAACCGGTACTCCTAATAACTATAGGCTGGTGCCTTCTCTTTTGAGCAGGGGACGAGGATGACGCAACACCTTTTCCTTTAGCCAACATGACAATATCTCGATCAGGCCTTCTCCAAGATCCTGTATGAGTCTACGGGTAAACTTACATTACTCAACTCAATGAAGGAAAAGGGAATGAAAAATAAAAAGTATAAAAATATACCTCGCCTGTCTCCAATAGCACGAGGAGGGTAACCTAGTGTACTCAGCCCTGCGTCAGAGGTTAAGGTCACCGCGTCTCTCATCCTAAGATCGTAAATGATATCTAACTTGTCTTCTTCTTCTCAACTCACATCTGGCTTGACTCTAACCGCTGATTTATTAAAATAAATAAATTCGTGTGAACATGCATGAGAAGGTGGAATTAGCATAAAAAAAGGAAAAGGGTAGAAAAAGCTCACCAGTTATAACCCCGTCAGTCCAGGAATGGGGGATGCAATGAGGGGGAAGCTCCCAGTTTTTCGAGACGAAAAAGAATCATTCTTTCAAATTCTTTATCCATTGACTGCTATCAAGAACCACCAGTCCTTTGGGTAGACTCCCTGCCCCGCAAGACTGGCCTTGTATGTGATGACAGTCCTTACTTTTTAGAAGAGTATAGCAAGAAAGGAACTCGTTAATAGTGGGTTGAGGGGTAAGCTTGCTAGACCTCTAGAGGACTAGGGTAGCCATGATAATACGCCAAAAGTTAGGCGTAAGTTGAGAAGGACAAAGGTTGATGTACCGGAGCAGCTCTTTAGCGAAGTCCAGGATTGGGAATCATAGGCTCGAAAGAAAGTAGCCTTCGTAGAAGCACGTTTCTCTGAGACAAATGGAGAAAGCCCTCTCTGCGGGTAGGGGAGCCCTAGCTATAACCCCATTCGGAAAAGAAAATATAGTTGCTAGCTCCTCCACCTCGGTATCAGTCATAGTAGAGCTAATATCCTAGCATTCAAAATAGTCTGCCATTATAGAATGCAAGAAATCAAACACATGGAGAAGGGGAGAACTAGGGGCAAATATCTCTAGACCCGGCTTGTCAAAATTGTGATCGATGATATATAGACAACGAGAAAGAGAAGGTATGATAGTGTAGGGCATGTACTGGTAAAGTGAATTACAAGTGAAGAGAGGACTAGTAGTAAGATGTTGGAATGAAGTATAAATGAAGAGGGGGCTACTTATATAGGTAAGGAAGACAACCGTTGCAATCCCCCAACTACTCTTTGTCCCAACGGTCGTCAAGCGACGTCTATAAAGCTCTTTTGTAACGTTCATAGCCGAACGGTCACAAAAAAAGCTAACACTAATTGAACACATTGTAGGAGCAACAACACGAGAGCCAACATAAGGGTTTGACGAGCATGGCCTGGCGCAAGACGGGAGCCAAATCTGTAATACCCCGGAAAATTTAGGTGTCAATTTAATCTCTTTACATTATTACTTTATTTTGTTAATTCATGTGAAATGTTTTTTTTATATATAAATGATCATTGTAGGTGAGTTGCTTGTCTTTTATACATGCATATTGTCATTTTATGTGAATTGGTATCAATTGTGTGTTATTTTATTTAAAGGTTTTGGGTTGGGCTAGGGAGGAATTTGGGCTAGGATGAGTGGGCTAAGGTTATGTTTAAAATGATGGGCCTAGGGTTATAATAATATTATTGTTGCTATATTTATTATTATTAATTTGATTTTTTTTATTATTAGTTTTAGGAAAAACAATAAAAGAATAATTAAAACAAAAAGGAAAAGAAAAGAAGAAGAAATTAGGGTTTGCCGTTGTTTTTACGCACAGAACTAAAAGAGAGTAAACGGAAGAGAGAAGGGAGTGACGATCGGGTGAACAAGTTGATTCGTCAGGAAAAGGGCAAGTTTAATTCTTCTCTTCCCCCTTGAATCCGTATGCATAGTCTAGGTTTGAGCATTTATTTATATTAAAAATTTGTAGTTAATTGCATGTTTATATTTTTCTGCTATTGATAAATTTCGTGAGATTAACTATGATGATTGTATGTAGATTTAATTAATTTTGTTCATGTAAGGTTATATGCATATGTGTTCATGTATATATATATTGTGTTAAGGAAGAAATAATTCATGTATGCAATTTGTAAGAAATAAATGTTTAGTTGTGAACCTACTGTGTTGGAATGATATTGTAAACAACTCTGAATCCTTAGGAAAACAGATCGTAAATTATTGGGTTTTAAATTTTTGAATTTTACGAAGAACCCTAGAACTTGTGAATTGGGGGTTTTTGATTCGGGCTGTTTCGGATGGGGCTTTTTGCACCAATAGGTAGACGGCGTCGAGAGGAGAAGAACGGCGCAAAAAATGGAGGCGAACGATGGCCGGAGGAGGCCGGACCGTCGCCGGGAAGTCGCCGGCAGCGCGCTGTGCGCGCTGCTGGACGCGCTGGGGAAGAAGCCCCAGCGCAGGGGCTTCCCCACGCGCCTGGCCGACGCGTGCCGGCGCCGGGAAAAATGTTTTTGGGCCCCACTAGCAGGGGCCCACCACTGGGTCCACTTTGGGCCCATTCCGATATATTTTGATATTTTTTTTGAATTTTTGAAATTTTTGGAAAAACTTGAAAATTTGAAAAATCATTTTTTAAAAATACTTTCATGATTCCAAAAATTCTGAAAATTTTACTGTATGATATTGGATGTTAAATACACTTAATTTTAAATTTTCAACTCAAAACAATTTTCCCTTGATGTCCAATTAATTTTTAAAAGTTCCCAAAAGCTGTCTTTTTCAATTTTTGTAATTTTAGAAAATACTTTTGCAACTCCAAAAATTCCCAAATTTTTACTGTAACTCTCTGGAGGTTAAATACACTTGGGTTTAAAGTTTCAACTCAAAATGATCTTTCCTTGTTGTTCAATTGAATTTTAAAGTGTCCAAAAACTGGGTTTTTCACTTTCTATAATTTTAGAAAATACTTCTGAAATTCCAAAAATTCCCAAAAATTTTCTGTAACTGTTTAGAGATTAAATGACCTTGGGTTTAAATTTTCACCTAGAAATGAGCTTCCCTTGGTGTTCAATTAATTTTTAAAATGCCTAAAAGTTGGATTTTCACCTTCTTTGGTTTATTAAAAATGTTTTTAAATTACAGAAAATTCCAGAATATTTTCTTAGTGTTCTTAGAAGTGAAATAGGCCCAGAAACCTAGATAAAAGTAAGTTTAGATCCCCTCGAAGATTTGAGTGCATTGGAGGTTGGTTAGAAGGAATTGTCCCCTCTAATGGATGTTAAGTTATTTTGATTTAATCAATTGTGTTTATTATATATATAAATGCACATGGGATACTTGATTTAGGTTCACTTGTGAATGATTTGTTATATGGGGATAATTGCATAGTTGATAATTCAAATTGGTAGTTTGTGCAAATTAAAAATCATAATACATCTTGTTTATTTATTATTTCATATTGGGAATGCATTTGTATTTTTATTTGGCATGTAAGGATTGCCCGGCGTGTCAGGATCGCCCATACCTAATAAGGTATCTATATTTTTATTTGGCATGTAAGGATTGCCCGGCGTGTCAGGATCGCCCATAACTAATAAGGTATCTATATTATTATTTGGCATGTAAGGATTGCCCGGCGTGTCAAGATCGCCCATCCCTATTAATGTATTCATGCATTATAATCGACATATCATGATTGCATAGATTTCATAAAATACATACATATGTATCTTTATTTGTGAACATAAAGAAGGGGATCGTTTTTACATTGTAAAGGTTGTTGAGGAAATATATGAGATGATTTGTATCTTTAAAAGTATGAACTGAATAAGGAATAAACTGAGGGGTTGAACGTATGTTTATCTATTGTGTCCCTCACATTGAGGGTATGTATATTGATTCTCTGATTGGGATGTAGTAGATAGAACTTGCTCGTGGGTTTAACCCACTTTGTTGATATTTCAGGTCCCAAGCAGTTTCCCCCGCGAGGATAGAGTACTAGGGTTGGGCTGTGACAAACATCTACTCTCCCCAGTCTCAGGGTAGGAATCTACTTTTTCTTCAGGAGTAAAACTATGAACTCTTTTAGAGGTTTTGGTTTTGGATTTCAATTTAAGTGTTAAACTTTTATTTCTTTCTGGTTAAGGGGTTCTTGGGTTACGGGACTTCCAAATTGTATTACCAGAATTTAATGATTTATTTATCAATTATTTCAATTCAATGGGATTTCTGTTCAGCTTTTAGCAATTATTCTATTTCTGTCTTTTGCATCTATGCTTGTTGCTATCAGTGGTTAATATTCCTCCGATTTTGTATATGAGACTGGCCACCTCATGCGCAAAATTTTCTGGGGGGTATTTCAAAATCGTCGGGCGTGGACGGGCCCACCTAGCTGGGAGATAGCCTGGTCGGGCGCTCGCCTGGCCGGGCACGGCCGGGCCCACCCGGTGCATGCCCACGCGTGGGAAGAAGAAAAAAAAATGGAGAAAAGGGTATATGTATATATGTGTTATGTTTAAAATTTACAGGCCAAGATAAAGCCTAGCAAGCAATCCAAAGTGTTCATAAGGCCCGACAAGCAACCCTCATGAATAGGGGGCATCTAATAGAGTATTTGACTAGAATTATGAAAAGTGTAATGCCAGTTGAATTCAAGGTGACGTGGATAGGAAGTCTATTTTAATTCGGACTTCTCTATCTCCAGGAGCCAGTCTCCTACTAGGACACAGTCTCACTTGACCGCTATAAATACAGTGACAGTCCATATACCAGGTATGCAATCAATACGCTTTTAATTCCTTTACAGCTTTGAGTGCCCTTCCTATTTCTGACTTGATCGTCGGAGCGTAGTCGGCCGGCACTGCGCCGGTATCCTTTCAATTACTCTTCTCTTGTCCTTTTTCACAGGTTGGAGTTTGACCAACTCGGGTTGGATTTTTTGCTCCATCATCATCTCCTCACACTATCTGTCTCATTCAATCTCTGTTCTACACCAAATGGAGACCAAATTCAGTGGAATCCATCGTCATATCAATTTGATTTCCTTTATTTTTGCCCTAGATTTGCTTGAAATTTTTTTGTGCATTGCTAGTTTTGGATCTATTGAATCAACAAAAATGTTGGAGAGAGAGTGTTCTTAGAGAATGACTCGTGGAGCCTTGGTGGTTGTGATGCGTGTAAGGAAGCGTTCGTATCCAAGGAGTTCTTCAAATGCAAATCCTAACATCTAGTTTTTGTTCACTAGTCACCGTCTCAAGTCCGACTAGTTTCGATCTTCAGGTGAGTGAGTCTTTTCTCGTCGATCTCATTTGAGTCTCAAACTTACATTGCTCTCTCTCTCTCTCTCTCTCAATCTCTTCAACTTGTGACTTTTTCTTGTGCTTTGAATTCGTGTTTCAAACGTGCGTGAATTAGCTTGTAAGTACAAGTTTGTCAAAATCATTCATATTATCACAATTCATCTCTTCTTTCAGTACACACGCCCTGTTTTGCAGAGCTCTCTGCAGTTACTGGGATGCAAACCGCAACATGAGTATAAGGTACCATTTATTAAATTAAAATTTCAGTGTTTCTTCACTATTTGCCTATGCTTCTATATATTTCTCTAATTTTTCTTAGTCCATTAATTATATGTATTAGTATATGATGTTTTCTTTGCATTTTCATAGTTTTGTTGACTTATTTACATGTGATCGTATAGATTAAATTTGCATAAATTTTCTTTTGAACAGCAACATTTTCTTCCTTTTGAAATATTGTACTAACTCAAGATGGTTTTGTTAATCAACCAAATTGGTGCCAGATTCTTGCGATACATTGATGAGCTTTGCTTCTTGTCTGTGGGCTTCACAATTGCCATCTTAGTACTGTAGAACTGAGTTGAAATCATGCTTGTTGATTGATAGTTCACTGCGAATATAATAGAGGGTTTACGCTTTTACTAGAAAAGTTAGAATCATTTATCCTATTATATCTCCACAGTTCTGCACTTGGTGCTGCATTTTTTACTGAGAACATGTAGAACAAATTTTCATGAAACATCTCAAATTCTCTCATTCTAAATTTAGTTTACTTTTCACTATTAGTGTTTGATCACCTATCACAGCATAAATATGAGATATCAAGGTGAATGATAAGGAGAAAAAAGGGGGAAAAAAAAAAAAAAAAGAACCACAATAATATATATATTTTTGTTGAATCTTTCACAGAAGTTAATAATAAAAAAAACTGTTTTTTTTTTTTTTGTGAGTCGGCATAGTGAATATGAAGGGATCAAATTCTCTTTAAAATAACATTTTATGGACATGTTTAGAATGCATCAGCTATTTGGGTTAGACCTAGTAAGGTTTCTGTATGGAACATAATTTAGCTAGGATTGGTGATTGAAGTCAATTATGTACTCAGTTTGGATCAGACTATATTTGAGTGTTACTACCCAATTTTAATACCGACAGACACAAACACATGTATAATCTTTTATTACATTGGATCATTTGTTTAGGTATGATAATGGTGGAGACAATTTTTTTTAATTTATTTATTTTGAAATATTGGTTTGCATGTATGATAATGGGGACTTCAACATCATCAGTCTGGTACAATTTAAGGGTGTCCTATCCATGCAAAGAAATGCCCATCATAGGCTATAATTTGGCCCTCTTGTCCCAGCTGGTGCTTATGCTAGGCATCACTATTGGTATGAGCCTAAGTGTTGTCTTCCCCTATTGGCTCATCATAGTCCTCATCATCATTCTCACCTTGGGTATGCATTATTTTTATATGATAGTAATAAATTGGAGATAGACATTGTGCCTTCCAATGAGTTCAACTTAAGCTAATCTATGAATTAACCATAGTTAAAAAATTTCTCTAGTGTTAATTTAATTGTCACTTTCAGATAACCAGGCCAGGCTCTTAAATTTATTTAAGGTTGTGGTTTTAAGTTGCTAGATAGAAGGATTAGAATGAACAACAATCTCACAGTTACTGATATCATCAATTACATTTTTGTGGATGTAGAAATTGTAATATGAAAACAGGAAAGAGAAGATGGAACTCCTAAAAGGACTCACCCTTGGACGGGATGACACCGTTAACATATCCCCTCTTCAACAAGTACACAAGGACCTGACACGCAATCAAGAAACTGAATAAATTGACATATTAGGTTGCGTCTTATCTTCTAATTGATAATAATTTCTCTATGGGTGATATAATTTTCACGTCTAATTCTTTTCTTTTTTTTTTCATGTAGGAGGTCTTGATTATGTATACTCTACATCAACTCATCTATGAACTATGTACTTTGCATTAATCTTTATTTTTGTTTACTAATTCTTCAAAAACATGTTGAATATCAAGCAAAGATTTATCCTTCTTGAGTGGTCAGGTGAGAAATTTTTTTGATACTCTCTCTTTTTGGTTGTCAAAATATAACATGAAATGTACTCTCTCTCTCTCTCCCCCCTAAAAATACAATATTTGGCTGTCATTTATATCAGTTACTGGTTTTTGAAAATTTGACCTGCTTTGAAGCACTCTGGCTTTCTAATTTTGCTTATACTCTGTTGAGGTGCTTTTGGAATCTGATGCTGATTGCTGGCTCTTATGATATACTAGCCCCACAACATATTATATTTCTCTTTTTTTCTACAATCTAAAGTGAATGTCATAGGTGTGCAAAAGGGAGCTTGCATTCTGTTTCTATTGAAACAGAATGTAACCCATTGGTAAAATTTCTGGATAGCCTTATTTTCCAAATGACAATTTCATTTCTTTTCCAAGATCAGTTTAGTGATGAGTTATTTTCGATTTCATTTTTTCCATTTAGGATTTAATTTAAATTTGATTATCATGTTGAACTATCCTATTTTTCTAGATTTTCCATTTCATTGTATTCTTATCATGTTGTGTCCAATATTACTTAAGTAAATATTATCTTAAAAAATTTAATTTTTGCTTACTATATTATGGTCTTTTGTTGTCACACAGAACAAATGGATATTGCAAAGCCAAGAGGTACAAAAGAGTTGCTAAATTGAGAAGACATTCAGAAGATGAATTATTTGGAATTCTAGATATATGTAACAATTAAACTACTGATATTTCTCTATTTTGTTACATTTGATGTAGTTTAAATTTTATTTTGACGAGAATAATAGACTTGGCTTTATTGAGGAGTTTAATTTGAAATGTGAATGCATTAGAATTGGATTCTTCTTTATTGAGGAGTTTAATTTGAAATATAGATGCATTGGAATTGAACTCTTCTTTATTGAGGAGTTTAATTTGAAATGTAGATGCATTTGAATTGGACTATTTATATAAGAATCTAATTTAGAATTATAGAACAACTTAAAATTGGATTCTGAATTTGGTTTTATACGTTAGAGAAATTTCTTTATTACTGAATTTTAAATTTCAGCGGCGGTATAAACCATTGCTAAAAATAATATTTGATATTACAAGATTTACCGGCGGTTATAACAGCCGCTATAGCCCTAAACAATATAACTTTTTTGGCTACTAATTCACGAGCTTTAGCTGCGGTTATAACTGCCGCTATCACTCCAAACTCTATAGCGGCTGCACATAGCCGTTGCCTGTCTGCCGCTAAAACTTATAGCGGCGGTTTTGAAACGTTATAGCGGCAATTTTGACCGCCGATAAAATGGAATTTTCTTGTAGTGATCGGTTGAGCAATTTTTTGCATCAACAATTAGTATATTTTGTCAGTTTATGTATGCCGAACCACTTGTTTGGTTACATCAAAGTTCAGTTAGATGGGTTTGATAATCTCAAAACGTCTGGACTCATAGTTTACAATTGAAAATCTATGCAAGAAAAACTTCAGAATGTGACTTATAGTGGAGAGGGAGGGTGTGACTGTTTGAAGGGGTGAAAGAGAGAGAAAGAAAATAGAGAAGGTGAGCGGGCGAGCGTGGGTGAATACAAAATGTGATTTACCCGAATGAAGTCGGGTCAATCCAAATTCATTTTTCTTATTTATTGATTTTCCGATTTCGTAATTAAATGAAATGTGGTTCAAATTTGAAGTCAGTTAAAAATTATATATATATATATATATTGATAGTTGTTTTTAAAAGAAAATTTTAAATGATCAGTGATAACTGAAATCTTATTTACTTCAAATTATATCATATTTTAAGCCATACTTTGTCGTTTTGTGGAATGATATCTATATTGTGTTATCAAATATAGTCAATTGAATAAAAACTTAATTTATTTATAATTAAATATTGAATTGAGTTATAAAACCACACCTAATTCTAAGAATAAGCATGCATGAAGACCTGCATTTCAAAATTATTGGCAGAACTTCAATTTGTTCATTAAATAGAATTTATACAAGTTTGGTGGTGGATTTTGAAAACTATAAGGTCAAAAAAGTCTCCAGTCAACAAGGTATTTTAGAGGCCATAGATTCTTTAATTGTTAGGCAAATAAGACAAAGATGTACGTTATTCTAATTTGAAGTCAGTTCAATTAATTTTCACATCAACATAATACTCAAAAAGGAGCATAGAGAACCCTTGGTAATCAATTGTGACAGTTTATAATGTTACACATCATTAAAATTTTACTCCGTACATGATAAATAAATAAACTTTATTTATTTCTTATTTGACATTGTTTCACTATGTAGATAGGAAGTCACATACAGAGTAATTGTATCTAATACGTTAGGATCCATCAAGTTTCATTTTATCCATCACATTGAGCTCATACCACCCGAAACAATGGTTTGGTAGTACATGACTTCTATGGGGTTAAAAGAAAATAAAAACGTCATATAATGTGTATCAAGAGAAGAACTCATAAACTTGTATGGTTTGTTTGGTTTAGTTCTTTAAAAACATTTTTCGTCAATTTTAAAAATTAAAAATAGTTTTCAAATAACGAAAAAACACTTGTAGTGAAAATATCCTCCAGCCAATCAGAGTAAGACATGTGATCTCGTTAAATCATAACTGGATTAGCTCCAAGAGAGATTAGGCTCATTAACAGTAAAAAGTGAATCAGACCTTTAGACTCGTAAAGAAAGATGGATTGCCGAGTCTAAACAAGAATCCGAATCTTGTTAGAAATTCAATGAACTTGGGAGAAAAGTAAGTTGCAAATAAAGAAATTCGGATTATGATTTGTATTAATAAAGGAAGAAATTAATAAGAGATGAACAACTTTTGGGCGACGAGAAAAAATACTTTACAATTTTAAGCGGTACTTTTTGCCTTGGTAAAATTAACTGAAAAGGAGCCTTTTTAATCATTCATTTTTTTTCCTTATTTGGTTAAATTATCGATTTGGTTTAATATAAATCATGAATGTATCTTAAATTACACATGCCAATTTCTGCTCTAACGGACTAGTGAACTAGCCCATCAGTGCAATATCAAATTACAATAACGAGATCGGGTCTAATGCACAAAGCCCAAATAAAAATGCAGATAATCCAACCCAAAACAGAAGGGAGGATATATAAGAGTTTTTCTTCTTAATTTTTTAGGGGTGTGTATGTGAAGATTTTGACTCAGTCAACTTCGACCGAGCAATTTTTTGCATCAACAATTAGCATATTTTGTCAGTTTATGTATGCCAAACCCTTAGTTTGGTAATATCAAAGCTCAATTAGATGGCTCTAATAACCACAAAAAGTCTAGACCCATAGTTTACAATTGAAAATCTATGCAAGAAAAACTTCAAAACGTGACTTATAATTAGGAGTGGCAAACTGGGCAAGGTAGGCGAGTTTGAACTGGGTCGAATATGAGTTGTAACTCTTATTCAACCCGTTTGTAGCGGATCAAATATGGGCGAATTGAATATGGGTTGGGTCAACCCGTCAACCCATATTTGACCCAACTAGACACGACAGTAGCAAAAGATACTGAAGTATTTATATATCTAGACAGAAACACATATAGTATATATCTGTGCTGGTCTAAATCAAAATGATTTATTTTTTATCTATTTATTTTTCATGGATTCTGTGAACAAAACTTTAGCTATTTTTTTCATATTACCTAATGAATTTCAGAGACCACTTCCTTATACAATGTGCATCATATATATATATCAATACTTGCATAATAATTATAATCTCTTTTCAATTTAGCTATTAATTATGCTATTGGAATGCAAGTTTCGCTGAGCTAAGAGGACTGACTAAATGGCAAACTTGAAAATATATTACATACAAATTAAGATTTTGTTATTATTATTATTATTATTATTATAGTGTAAAATGACAATGCTTAGAATAATAAATAAATAAATACAAGAAAAAGAATAATCGATGAACTTGTACTTACTCTTTCCAATATCAAAGCACAAACCTACCTACCTTCTTTCCGTATGCAACATTTTTTTTTATTTTCTATTAACAAATCCACTAATCATCTCAATTAATGTTATGCTTAGATTAGTCATAATATATATATATAAGATCAATGAAGATAGGGTGGGTCTCATCTTAATTTGAACCACTTAATACAAAATCAAGCACAACTTCATTTCAAGAGATCACTGCATGTATGCTTAGTTTACTCAATTTCACTTTTTTAGGACTGATAAGAGACGTACTGTAGCAGAAAAAAACAAATTCATTCATGAATCCTATATAAGACGGTGAATATATATATATATATATATATATATATATATACAATGCTCCAATGAAAAGTGTTGTTGCACTATAAAGTTTGTGTCTAAATTATATATTCTTCTTATTTTTAATTAGAAAATTACAATGGTGAAACCCTACAATAATTACTAAAAAGGAAAAATATTATTTTTTTCTAAAAATAGAATTCTTACTAAAATATTTTTTTCTAAAAAAAAAAGGATTGACCAAGTATAGAGAGAGAAAGGGGAAGAGAGAGAGAGATGAGATCGAAGAGAGAGAGAGAGGTGGGATTGAAGAGAGAGAGAGAGAGAAGTGAGATCAAAGAGAGAGAGGTTGAATAGAAGAGAGAAACATTAATTCACATTTTGTTTTATGGGTGGAAGATGAATTGAATATGGGTACTCATATTCAACTCATCTAACCCCCAATTAATTGATTTATATTTATCTAACATGTTTATGACCCGTATAAGAAAATAAGTCACTTATATCCATTTTTAACTGGACCGATATGGGCAAGTTGACAGGTTTGCACCCAATTTGCCACCCCTACTTATCAAGAGAAGGTGTGATTGTTCGAAGGGGTGAAAGAGAAAGAAGAAAAATAGAGAAGGTGAGCGGGCGAGCGTGGGTGAATACAGAATGTGATTTACCTGAATGAAGCCAGGTTGATCCGAATTGATTTTTCTTATTTATTGATTTTCTGATTTCGCAATTAAATGAAATGTTGTTCAAATTTTAAGTCAGTTATAAATTATATATATATATATTGATACTTTTTTTCAAAAGAAAAAATTTAAATGATAAGTGAGAACTGAAATCTTATTTACTTCAAATTATATCACATTTTAAGCAGTATATTGTGTTATCAAATATAGTCAATTGAATAAAAACTTAATTTATTTATAATTAAATATTGAATTGAGTTATTAAACCACACCTAATTCTAAGAATAAGCATGCATGAAGACCTGCATTTCAAAATTATTGGCAGAACTCCAATTTGTTCATTAAATAGAATTTATACAAGTTTGGTGGTGGATTTTGAAAACTATAGGGTCAAAAAAGTCACCAGTCAACGTGGTATTTTAGAGGCCATAGATTCTTTAATTGTTAGGCAAATAAGACAAAGGTGTACGTTATTCTAATTTGAAGTCAGTTCAATTAATTTTCACATCAAAATAATACTCAAAAAGGAGCATAGAGAACCCTTGGTAATCAATTGTGACAGTTTATAATGTTACACATCATTAAAATTTTACTCCGTACATGATAAATAAATAAACTTTATTTATTTCTTATTTGACATTGTTTCACTATGTAGATCGGAAGTCACATACAGAGTAATTGTATCTAATACGTTAGGATCCATCAAGTTTCATTTTATCCATCACATTGAGCTCATACCACCCAAAACAATGGTTTGGTAGTACATGACAAAATAAATTCTATAGGGTTAAAAGAAAATAATTTATCAAGAGAAGAACTCATAAACTTGTATGGTTTGTTTGGTTTACTTCTTTAAAAATATTTTTCATCAATTTTAAAAATAAAAAATAGTTTTTAGATAACGAAAAAACACTTATAGTGAAAATATCCTCCAGTCAGTCACGGTAAGACATGTGATCTCGTTAAATCAGAAATGAACTAGCTCCAAGAGAGATTAGGCTCATTAATAGTAGAAAGTGAATCAGATCTTTAGACCATCCTAATGGGGGGAGAATGAGTCAAGTCATTTGAGTCCAGCCCAAAGGACCCGTAAAGAAGGATGGATTGCCGAGTCTAAAGAAGAATATGAATCTTGTTAGAAATCCGATGAACTTGGGAGAAAAGAAAGTTGCAAATAAAGAAATTTGAATTATGATTTGTATTAATAAAGGAGGAAATTAGTAAGAGATGAACAACTTTTGGGTGACGAGAAAAAATACTTTACAATTTCTGAGAAATTCGATGTATGCAACACGTTGCCTTGGTAAAATTAGCTAAGCAATGTTTTGTATCAACAACACTGTTACGTCAGAAGAAGCCTTTTTAATCATTGATTTTTTTTTTCCTTTTTTGGTTAAATTATCGATCTGGTTTAATATAAGTCATGAATGTATCTTAAATTACACATGCCAATTTGTAGATGAATCAACCTATGATAACTTAGAAGACATTTTAAGTTAGAGAATCCAAGTCCTATCAAATATGCCCTATTAAGCAATTGAATCCGAACAACCATTACAAATAATTTTCATGATTCTCACTTCCAAAACTTTCTAGATTCATAAAATAACGTTTCAATACATGGATCTTGGGTATTAAAATTGAAGCTCTGAAATTTAAATCTAACCAAGTCACTAATCGAATATGAAGAGTAAATCACCTTCTTAGATACATATTTCATTTCCCTAAATGTGATTTGATTTTCGTTAATTTGTTAAAATATAAGGATTTTTTCTTTTCTTGACAAAAAAACTCACACCCTTCATTTATTTCTATAAGGACTTCAATTCTGATCTTTCATTTTAAGAGATAGAAGTGATGCCACTATTGGGTGACAAATTTAAAGAAATATTTTTAAAAAAATAAAAATTTATAATAATATGAAAACCAGTAACGTTATTATACTAGATTATTCCAATACATGCACATTGTACATGTGATGAAACCAGATTTATGATGAGGTCATTATAGTTTTTTTTGTACAAATAAAGTGGCAGATGACTTGCCCCAATAGAAATAATCCGTTTAGACGTCAACAATGGGCGGCTGGGAAAGACCTAAATTCGTCATGGAAGTAAATTGGCAGTTGTGCAACAAACACCATGTCATGATAGTGTATATATATATCTATATATATATATATATATATTACATTTAAGCTTCGTAAAATGTGTTAAGCAATCAACGACCTACAATTATTTCATCTAACGGTCACGGTGACAATTACAGTAGACACGGCTATACACTAATGTGTGTGTATATATATATATATATATATATATATATGTGTGTGTGTGTGTGTGTGTGGATAGAGACAAGTAACCTACAGAGCCCATGACTAAAGTTGCACAACTCTATACCATTCACCAATATATATATATATATATATATATATGTGTGTGTGTGTGTGTGTGTGTGTGTGTGTGTGTGTGTGTGGATAGAGACAAGTAACCTACAGAGCCCATGACTAAAGTTGCACAACTCTATACCATTCACCAGTCGCCATTGAAGGGATAGATGCTAGATAGGTCCCACACGATTAACAGGAAGAACCACATTTAAACTGCTTTTCAATGTAAAAAACATAACGACAAACACAGACGAGTGGTGAGAGAGCGTGTGAACACACCATTTTTTTTTTTTTTATTAAATTTTTTTTTTTCAAGTGTGAACATATCATAGACATTGAAAAGATGGAATAGATATTATATTGTGTAAGGTATTTGGGATACTCGCCAAGAGTTGAATTGAAGTTTCGAAGGTAATTACATTCATTGAAAGTTTACAAATAATTCGTTAGTCAAAAATAACTAAAAAATGAGTTGATTCTTTGAAAAAATTTAGTCGACCATTTGCTCTGATTTAATACATTTATTGACTCATGTGAGCTATGCATTGACGCATCAAACTGTTGAAAGTGTGAACCCTCTCATTTCCTACAAGTATTTCAAATTGAAACTTTCCAAACTTGTTTTCAAATGCTTATATATATATATATATATATATATATATATATATATACATACATACATACATAATAAGTAATGATTTTTTTAATTATAATACTTAGTTTTACACCTCGAAACAAAATTTGATTTTCTTTAATTCCATTAAAAAGAAAAAGAAAAAAAAATGAAATTGACTTTCTTTTCTAGATTAAGGTCCTGTTTGGTAGAGTTTTTATTTCGACTTTGAGCCAAAAGAAAAAAAGAAGTAGAAGCTAAATGAGAAAACATGTACCCACTAGCTTCCTTTAAACATTTTTTTTTTTAATTTCAAAGTTCTTTAACTTTACCAATTCAAACACTCTCCAAAATGATTTTTAAACTTGAAAAACTAAAAATCTGAAAGTCGCTTTTCAAAAGTCAATCCAAATAAGGCCTAAGATGTCTATAAAAATTGGTTGAAGATTGATTTTAGCTTGTGAGTTATTCAAGTGTAATTTGAAGTTTGAAAGTCCACACGAGCTCAACTTAGATTCAGTCTAACTTGTGCCTAAAGTCCACATGAGCTCAACTTGGATTCAGTCTAACTTGTGCCTAATTCAAATTTATCCAAACAGGGTTTTTAGGATATCTATGCAGAAGCAAAAAGGTGAAGTTACACCAAGATTAGGTACAAAAGCAGAAGCACCAGAGTGTGAAACCGAGAAATAACTGAACTTTGTGGGCTCTTTTATCAAATAGATATATTAATTTTATAAACTTGAACACCATATTTTGAAACGAAAGTCCTTATTGAGTGTAATTATTCAGGACTTCCGTTTGAAAATCATTAATGGAAGTACAATTTTTTAATTAACATGTTAGTTGAGAGAGGTAGGGTTAAAAACTCTCAGGCTCATAAAAGCCACCAGTCAACATAGCAGTCCACTGCATGGCATTTTAGTGGCTATAAATTTTTTAATTGTTATCTAAACAAGATTAAATAAAAATAAATAAATAAAAAGGTATGCTGATTAATTTACATTCAGTTCAATTATTTTTTTCATATCACGAAATCACTAAAATGAGACCTAGGACGCACAAGAATATGACATGATACGAATACGATGATACGACGAATTTTTAAAAAATAGAATACTGATAATATGTCAAAAAATAATAATATAAAATATTGTTGTATATTAAAATAATAATTTTTGCTCATTTATCAATATTATTATAAATGAAATCAATAATTTGAAGATTTGGGCTACCTTTGTTGTTTTTATTTTCTAAAATGCTATATTATTTTTTCTAATTAATTCATAACATATTTTAAAATCACATCAGAATCACATTCTTTAAAAAAATTAATTACAAAACTACATGTCATATTCTAAAAGTGTCTCAAATATGTCTCCATGTCGTGTCTCTGTCGTAACCAATCATATATATATATATATATATATATATATATATATATATAAATAAATGATACTTCTAGTAGTATCGGACATGTGTCTGAGTTGTATTTCACAAATGCGTGTGCATCCGACACTGTCAAATATAGCACCATATAGAAGAAGTGTCTATACTTATATATATATTTTTTCTTCCACATATACTTGGTACTACAAATGCCGACTTTTTCACAGATTCTCTTTATTTATGATCTCATATTTTATTTTGTTTGACCATGTGCATAAGACGTCGCATAATTTAAAAAGGTATCTACCAGGTTAAGTAGGCTCCATCTTTCATTTTGTTTCAATGTGGTTGGGCTCTTTATTAATCAGGTTAATATAATGAACCCTCTTTGAACCATCACACATGACAAGTAAAATCAAGTGGGTTAAAACAAAAAAATAAGTATTAAGTAAATAATCGACAGAAGTATCATTTCCAAAGTATATGGTATATTTTTTTCTTTTATGATACTCCGTGCAACGAGAGATCTGATTATCATGAAAGCTCTCTTAAGCAATTGAATAATGATGGCCATAATCAAATTAAAATACAAGATGGTAAAAATGTGACTAAAAGTTCGTTGTAAAAAATGTGTTCTTTCAAACCATTAACTAGTTTGCACATCATATAAATGTGTTCCCTTACTGAACCCTTGTTATCATTTCTGGTTGACACGAGTTGTAACTGCCCGTTCCACAACATGGTATAATATTGTCCACTTTGGACCCAGCCCGCATGGTTTTCCTCTTCGATTTTATCTCAAAAAGTCTTATACCATTTGGAGAGAGTACACCACAAATATAGCACATCCTCTTTCCACACCCAAGCAATGTGGGATTGAGCACTCTATAGTCTGCCAGTGTGGTAGCTCCACTAGTGTCTCGCACCCGCCCACATCACACGTGGTCACAAGGGTCACCACAATCCACCCCCCTAGGAGGCCCAACATCCCCATCGGCACACTTCCGACTGGGTCAGGCTCTGAGACCATCTGTAACAGCCTACTCCACCACATGATATGATATTGTCCGTTTTGAGCCCAGCATGCACGGTTTTGCTCTTGGGTTTTACTCCCAAAATGCCTCATACTATTTGGAGAGATCACAACACATATATAGCACATCCTCTTTTCACACCCAGGCGATGTGGGATAGAGCACCCTTGGGGACAAGAGGGGACAAACACACCTCTTCCATACAACCAAGGTCCACACAACCAAGGTCTTTACAATCTACCCCCCTTGGAGGCCCGACGTCCTCGTCGGCACACTTCCGGTTAGGTCAGGCTCTGATACCATCTGTACCCCACTCCAACACATGGTATGATATTGTCTGCTTTGAGCCTGAGCCCGAACCCGCACAGTTTTGCTCTTGGGTTTTACCCCAAAAGGCCTCATACCATTTGAAGAGAACATACTACATATTAACACATCCCCTTTTTCACATCCAGACGATGTGGGATTAAGCATCTTGTACCATATCAGTGTGGTAGCTCAGCCCAGTGTCTGTCTTTGCACCCGCCCACTCACACCCGTCCACAAGGATTACTACAATCCACCCTCCTACGAGGCTCGACGTCCTCGTCGGTACACTTTCAGTTGGGTTTAGGCTCTGATATCAAAGTCACGCCCCTAAATTTAAATAATAGAAACATTAGTTCTATACTTAAATAAAGTGTGTGATTTGCAACAACAATCACTTCACACAACATAGTACAACTCTCCCAAAAAGAATTATATTGAAAATATAAATAACTACAAAACAAATGTAGCATCATCTAATACAATCGATAAAAATTCTCGACATTATTACATAAGTTCATATTAACTTTATTGAACTACAAAGATGTAGGAACACATCCAAATCATCTCCATCTAGCTCACATGACTCCATCATGTTCCCATCAACGTGTACCAGAAAATTGTTAAGGAGTGAGCTCACAAGCTCAACAAGGGATTGCTAAACACATTCCCTACTCAACAAATCGACTCACCTTATATTTCTATATATAAAAGTAACTCGTCAAAATGCATTAATTACATGTATTCATCTCAGGTCAGAAATTCTCATATATCATAATTACCAAAACATAAAACAGAACACAATTTTCACAATTTCACACCATAAACTTGTTAACCATCTTGATTAACTTATATTAAATTTCACTTATCTCACATGAGCCCCAGGCTCCCCTCCAATCAATGGTGTGCATCGCATAGTCCCGGACTACCGAAAACACACATGTGGCTGGGTTATACGTCTACTCACTCAGATGGTCCCGGACCACGTCCACATAATAAGGGCATGCTGAGCCCAATGGCCATAACAAAAGGGTAGTACACTCCCAATAGGCAGGTCCCTGACCATACCTAACAAAGTCATCATAAGAATAGTCCCGAACTACTCCTCGACTGCTCACCATTATCCATTACTTACTTTAATGTAATTTCACATTTTTCAGCAAATTTGAATTAATTAAACTTAGATACATTATTCTGGAATTTTTCATAATTTTAAAAATATTTTTATTATTTTCCTCTAATTTTCATTAAGCTTGCATAAAAGAACCCAAATAAGCATTTTCTTCTATATAATAAAATGTCCAGAATATTATACAACAACTGTATAGATATATCTATACACTACTAAAAATATCAGGGTGGTGAACAGATTCCTATGACCAGTTCTGTTGGCAACTCATTTCACTCGCAAATGTATAACGCCACTTTGAGTGTCACTCTTAGCCTCTAAAAATAACAAATACACATACGGCCACTGTCCTAAATATAATCGAATCAATATACAACCACTGCTTTAAAGTAAATATACGGTTCCACCACCCCACTTCCCTAAGATAAATATACAGAACATTGTATCCACTATGCCATTATCCTAAAGTAAATATACAGAACACCCACGCCACTATCCTAAATAAATGTACGGTGGATTGTAGTAACCCTTGTGGACGGGTGTGAGTGGGCAGGTGCGAAGACAGACACTGGGTTGAGCTATCACACTGACAGGGTACAGGGTGCGCAATTCCACATTGTCTGGGTGTGAAAAAGGGATGTGCTTATATGTACTATGTTCTCTTCAAATGGTATGAGGCCTTTTGGGGTAAAACTCAAAAGCAAAACCGTGCGGGCTTAGGCCCAAAACAGACAATATCATACCATGTGTTGGAGCGGGGTATTACAGTAATTGTAAAGACCTTGGTTGTGTAGAAGAGGTGTGTTTGTCTCCTTTTGTCTCCAAGGGTGCTCAATCCCACATCGCTTGGGTGTGGAAGAGGATATGCTATATATGTGGTGTGCTCTCTCCAAATGGTATGAGGCCTTTTGGGATAAAACCCAAGAGCAAAACCGTGCGAGCTGGGCCCAAAGCGGATAATATCATACCATGTGGTGGAGCGGGCTGTTACAAATGGTATCAGAGCCTGACCCAGCCAGAAGTGTGCCGACGGGGACATCGGGCCTCCTAGGGGGTGGATTGTGGTGACCCTTGAGGGCGGGTGTGATGTGGGTGGGTGCGAGACACTGGGCGAGCTATCACACTGGCAGGTTACAGGATGCTCAATCCCACATCGCCTGGGTGTGGAAAGAGGATGTGCTATATATGTGGTGTGCTCTTTCCAAATGGTATGAGGCCTTTTGGAATAAAACCCAAGAGCAAAATCGTGAGGGCTGGGCCCAAAGCGAACAATATCATACCATGTGGTGGAGCGGGCTATTACAAATGGTATCAGAGCCTGACCCAGCCGGAAGTGTGCCAACGAGGACGTCGGGCCTCCAAGGGGGATAGATTGTAAAGACCTTGGTTGTGTGGACCTTGGTTGTGTGGAAGAGGTATGTTTGTCCCCTCTTGTCCCCAAGGGTGCTTAATCCCACATCGCCTAGTTGTGGAAAGAGGATGTGCTATATATGTGGTGTGCTCTCTCCAAATGGTATGAGGCCTTTTGGGGTAAAATTCAAGAGCAAAACTGTGCGGGCTTGGCCCAAAGCGGACAATATCATATCATGTGATGGAGCGAGCTGTTACACGAGTTCTATCAGCTAATAATAATGTAGGTGCTTCTTCATCTTGATTAGATCAAGAAAATTCTTGATAATATCAAATACTAGAATACCACCCCTACAAGTCACACCAATAGAAGCACAAATCAACCTTATGGCAATTGAATTACCTTTGGTCCATTCAAAATGAAACAACATTACTATCTCAGACGACTCTGCAACCAATATAGATGGTTTCTCTTTAAAATGTACAAACTCATAGTCTAAGAAACCCAATATAAACTCAATACTTGTCCTCTAGGTAATATAATTTTAATCATCCAGTGGTTCAATCCCTGTAAGCTATATCTGAATTGCGGAAGCATCTATAACCTCAATACATGTTATATTAAATAACACCATATAAACAACATATAAAATAATATGTCACAGCTTTAGGAATTATCACTTTAATTCATACTTAGAGTTTTAAGCCGAATTTATCAGAATGTTTTATTATGTGCAAAATCTTCCACCTTGCGGGAACAAGTAAGGATGTGCTCCTTTATGTAGCAACCCTTGTGGACGGGTGTGAGTGGGCGGGTGCGAAGATAGACACTGGGCTGAGCTACCACACTGACAGGGTACAGAGTGCTCAATCCCACAGGGTACTCAATCCCACATCGCCTGGGTGTGTAAAAAGGGGATGTGCTTATATGTAGTATGTTCCATTCAAATGGTATGAGGCCTTTTGGGGTAAAATCCAACAGCAAAAACCGTGCGGGCTCAGGCCCAAAGCGGACAATATCATACCATGTGTTGGAGCGGGGTATTACAGTTGGTATCAGAGCCTGAACCCAGCCGGAAGTGTGCCGACGAGGACGTCGGGCCTCGTAGGGGGGTGGATTGTAGTAACCCTTGTGGACGGGTGTGAGTGGGTGGGTGCGAAGACAGGCACTGGGCTGAGCTACCACATTGACAGGGTACAGGGTGCTCAATCCCACATCGCCTGGGTGTGGAAAAGGGGATGTGCTTATATGTAGTATGTTCTCTTCAAATCGTATGAGGCCTTTTGGGGTAAAACCCAATAGCAAAAACCGTGCGGGCTCAGGCCTAAAGCGGACAATATCATACCATGTCTTGGAGCGGGGTATTACAGTTGGTATAGTAACCCTTGTGGACGGGTGTGAGTGGGCGGGTGCGAAGACAGGCACTGGGCTGAGCTACCACACTGACAGGGTACAGGGTGCTCAATCCCACATCGCCTGGGTGTGGAAAAGGGGATGTGCTCATATGTAGTATGTTCTCTTCAAATGGTATGAGGCCTTTTGAGGTAAAACCCAACAGCAAAAACCGTGCGGGCTCAGGCCCAAAGCGGACAATATCATACCATGTCTTGGAGCGGGGTATTACAGTTGGTATCAGAGCCTGAACCCAGTCGGAAGTGTGCCGACGAGGACGTCGGGCCTCGTAGTGGGATGGATTGTAGTAACCCTTGTGGACGGGTGTGAGTGGGCGGGTGCGAAGATAGACACTGGACTGAGCTACCACACTGACAGGGTACAGGGTGCTCAATCCCACAAGGTACTCAATCCCACATCGCCTGGGTGTGGAAAAAGGGGATGTGCTTATATGTAGTATGTTCCATTCAAATGGTATGAGGCCTTTTGGGATAAAACCCAACAGCAAAAATCGTGCGGGCTCAGGCCCAAAGCGGACAATATCATACCATGTGTTGGAGCGGGGTATTACACTTTAAGTCTTTACCCAATTCATTGAAACATTGTTTATTTATGTTATTAAAGGTTGGCATCTCCACCATTTCCTGTAAAGCTTAGTAATTGACTCATATGTTAGGAATTGTGGCTGATATTTCTAATATAATTAGGTTTTCATATAAAGTTGTATTTTAATAGGTAATTATTTTAGCATAAGTTGTCGTTTTAAGGAAATAATCGTAAATAAATTCACGTCATGAGAATCGTTAATATGTAGTAGGTTGACCTTGGAGTTTTAAGTTGAATTTATCAGGATGTTTTATTATGTGCAAAATCTTCCACCCTGCAGGAATAGGTAAGATGTCATCTAAAAATCACCTTTGGACAAAATTTTAAATACATTTACCTCCCATATTTGCAATTAAAATCGTACATATACCTAGTTGATTATGCTTGAATTATTGCTAAACACTTCCACTACCTTTGGGCAAGAGGGTTATTTAGTTCTAGCCCAAATACTCTCAACTATTCCACTCACTTATCCTATATTAAGACACTGATCACCTTTGGACAGAACTAATGCCCCAATATAGGTAAGTGCACTATGAGACCTTAATAAGATCAATATATGTCTTTAAAATTTTTTTAAAAAATAATAACCTACATGAGTGAATGTCACCTTTGGGCAGGCATCACTCACTTTCGATACTACCTTGAAACGGTCACTTTACCGGTCCTCCTAAATCCCAAGGAAAGACCTAAACTTTAAATTTTCATTTTATTTAGGTTCACAAACTTCTTTATAATGTACATAAAAATAAACCCAAATGTTATGAAACAATATTTGAACATGGATCAAAATAACTTGAATATAAATAAAATAAATATATTTATAATAACCCATGTGTATAACAGCCACTGTTCACAATTTATTGAACAATTAAATTAAATTAATCGTTCCCCTTTTATAAATAAAAAAATAAAATTTATATATATATATACAATAAAATATATTTATTTATTTATTTATTTATCAAACATTTAACTAGAACAGTGAGTATCAAAATCTTTAAAATCTACCATTAAAATTAATTATATTAATTTCAATGGAATTCCCCACCAACACTGTATACAATCTCATATGTCGAAATTTAATTCCAATCACATACTGAGAATTTTTTTTAATTTTTTTTTTAAGGATAACTACTGTACATGAGAACATGGAAAACAATTCAATTTAATACACTGTAACTAAGATTCTCATTGCACATCAACTTCTAAGTCTTATATATATATATATATATATATATATATATATAAAGCAGTTTGCTTTCCTTTTAGAAAGCAAGCTCTTTGTTTGGTTGAAAACCACTTCCGTAGATGACTCTTCCCTTTAAATTTTGGGATATTAGTTGACACGCACTTTTATTTAAAGCAAGTTTGTGTGGTTATTTTGTAGTTTCACTTTCTTTTTTCTTTTTTTTTTGTCTCAAAAATGAAACATAGATGGGGGCCCACCCATAAATTCATCTTGACAGTAGTTGCTTTATATATATATAAAGTAGTTTAGAGAAGGAGAGACTATACTTTTCTGGCTATGAAACCTCTAATCTTGTTATCAATTGATTAGATATAAAAATGTACATACATGCACAAAAATCGAGAAATTAAAAATTGGTTTTAAATAAACAATTAGATTGTTATCTCTCCTATGAATCAATACCTGACACTGATCACGGCATTAATATATATATATATATATAAGTCATGTATGTAAAAAAAAATTTATTGATTTCTACAATAAAAATTCTAACCTTAACCTTAGCTCTGGTACCAATTGTTAGAAATTAATCTATACTCAACTAGTAGAAATCAAGAATATAACAATTAATTATAAATGAGATTTTAATTCATATACCTGAATGAAGATTAAGTTATAAAATACCTTTGAGTTTCTACAAGAGATCCTTAGAGAGTTGTACCCCCTTTCTAAGAGTTGCTCTTCGATAAGGCTGAATAAGGGTTATGAAATTCTTATTTATAACAACAACAGGGGGGGACGACTTCTCTACAAATAAAATACCTAATTCTCCCTTCATATCATGGAGACCTAAATATCAACGGTTAGGATTAAATTCTACCAAATAAAGTTGGAATCACAATCCAACGGTGTAAATATTATACTGTCAATTAGACCACAATTGACAAGTATAACCCCAACCCATCAAGTAACAATAATTACATTACAATCCAATTTTAGAAATAATGCATAGGACCACAAATAAAAAATATTTTATTTATTAAAATATTCTAACACATAAATCGTAAAATATATGTATATATACATGTATGGATATTGTTTGCATTTAAATTAGTCATTTGATCGGTCAATTAAAAGTGGGCATTTTTTACTCAAGGAACGAGGGTATTAAGATAAAAATTTGATCCACAACAGAACATATACCTCAGCTATGAACTTACTCGTTCATAACAAGCATTGACAATGGAATCGCCCCTAAAAGATAATAGAGTCAAATGAAATAAAATAAGAAAATTTACAACTGACTCCCTCGCTGGTCCCTAATGTTTCTTCTTTAGCACGTTGTTAGATATAAAAATCAATGCATTTAATGCTCTGATACAAGGAAGCTTCTCAAAAGATCACTTTAGCAAATGACATCAATTAGATGAGCCAAGTGTCCAAATAAAATGACATTCCTTCTTGATCAAATTTGGTTACTCCAATTGCTGGTTATGCCTAAATCTAAGTAGCCTCCTTAAAATTTTACCGTTGGTTACGCCTAAATCCATGTAGTGTCCCTGGCACTCTAGTGTTGGTTGCATATAGTCCAAGTAGTTTTCCTAGCACCCTAGCTACTTCTGGTTGTATTTTGTTTCAAGTGTAATTTAGAAACAAGATTGTGTAATATTAAAGAGGTTGTAATAAATTCTCATTCGACAATCAATGTTAATGATGATGTTGCATCTATCTCGATTAATGTTATTCGATCGACACATTTTAACTTCTATTTAATCCAAATAAGTGCACACACATTAATACTTCAAGGAGATCTACAATGTCGTTCATGGGCGAAGTAAGTAACCAATGAAAGGGTCGTTTCCTACTCTCCACAATCGCACAAAGTCATATTATATCAAGTCTACAAGTTGCATCAACTATAGCATTAGGAATATTTGCTTAGTATCCGAGTTCACTTGGTCTATCAATAACCTGAGAAGATTTAGACTTAACAGTCTTGGACTTAACTGTCCTGGCACGCCTGCACACTATCCAATTGAAAGCAAGCAAGTTCAAACCTAACGAATGAGCCACTTTTACTGCTAAGCAGATATAATACAGTTGTAAAAAAAATCATTGTAAAAAGTACAATAACATTTATATATTTTTTTTGTTTATATATAATACAATAGTAAATTTTATCAAAGTTGTTTTTTGTCCAATCATATTCCCAATATTATGAGTGATGAAATGAATTCATGGTTGTAAAATTATTATAAAACATTTATAGAGCTGGTTTTTAGCTGTTTAGATTTTTTACCAAAATATATCTTTTATCTCTTTTTCTAATCACTAATATATAATTTTAACAAAGTACATATATATTATTACATGGTTGAATTAATTCGTCATAAAATTTAGCAAAATACTTAATATATAGCATTACATGATATAAAACAATTAAATTTTCTACTGACTATAAAATGAAATGGTTAGATCAATTATTAGTTATGTTATTGCACACAATTTAAAGTATATTTTTTCTTCTAATAAAATGAATCAGGGAATGTAAATTAAAAAAAAATGTAAATGAAACATATTTCATAATGTATAATATTATATTATTTAATTAAAAAATACGAGTATTATTTGTAACGTTTAAAATTTATGCAAAAAATAAATTTTTTTAACATTTATACATATGTACAAGTATTGCGCATATAATACAAATTTTCTATGGCCTTAACCAAAAAAAATAAAAAATCATATTTTACGACTTGAAAACTTTGTAGATCCATGAAACATCATCTGAGCAGATGGATCAAGTGTATTAAACCAGCACCTCTTAAAAAAATGGTGACTTTATTTTGAAATCTTACTTCAATCCAAGTGATTCATGTAACAAAATCGGATTGTTAATCTCATTAAAGTTTTCAGAAACTAACAATAGTTGTAACTAAGGACCTAATTAAACTGACATGAAAGTTAAAAAGTGTTTTTTTTTCTTTCACAAAATGAAGTTTCTAAAGGTATATAACAGGGTGAAAAAAAGCAATGCTACACGTCTCGAATAAATATCTCAAAATATATTTCGAATCTATGTGATAGGTGACATAGCACATTATTTTTGAAATAAAATTAAATTATGAGTTAGTATTGGTGGGATTCCCCCCATATACGGAGTCCCGGTGGTCTAATATATCAGCCACATAGATTCGAAATATATTTCAGAATATTTATTCGAGACATATAGCATTTTTAAAATAGCTACACAGAGTTGTCTTTCCATCTATCCTTTTGAAAATACCAAAATGTCCCATTGTTATAATCACTAGTGCATAACTTTATTCACCAAAATTGATCACACATCGATGTATAACTTTATGTTATTTATAAAAGTGGTCATTAGTGCAACAAAAACGTACATTAGTCATGCACATGGACTAAATTTTGTGAACTTTAAATAGGTGCTAATTAATAACCAATGTTAAAAATGTATTAAGAGAATATACAGCGGAGCATATATACACCACTTTTACTATACTTATATACCGCTTTTAGTGCATGAATATATCTCTTTTATTTTACTAAAAGTTACCCATCAATGCATAAATTGATGTTAATAGTGGCAGAAAATTAAATGGGAGGATTTTGATCATTTTGCTTCAAAGAAAAAAAAAATTTAAATAGGAAGTGAAATATGAATAGCGTTATTCAAATTCACTGTGAATATTTTATCTAACTTCAGTTTTGGGAAAACTATCTTTTGACTTTTTGCTAATATAATTTGGTCTCTCATCACACTTATATTAGCTTTTCCTAGAGTTTTGCATACATAAAAAATATCATTTTCCTAACCAATTAGGTCACAGATAATGGGAACAATAGCTCCTAACATATCATCAAAGAAAGTGAGAAGTGACAGAGTTAGAAATTTGTTCAAGTGGGATGAACTTGCACAATAAAAAAAAAAAAATGAACCAAAACAATAAGTAGAATAAAAAATTTACTATTGATCAATATAGTAAGAACATTTATAATTGTTATCGACAAGTTTTCTTTTCTTTTCTTTTTTTTTGTTTTTAAAGATTGTATGATAACCTCATTATCATTGTCATTAAATGTCTTTTTCAATATATATAATCAAGCAAATATAAGTGGTTGAATGATATAATGTACCAATGATAACTCATTAGGTCATAAGATTTTGGTGTTTATGTATTTATAAGATCACAATTAAGCATTCAATTTGTGAAATCTAGCATTCTTTCAATTGGGTTATATGCAAAAAAAAAATCCCCCAGTACTATACAAGTTTTTGCAAGTTCTCCTATTGCATTGCAATTTGTCCCCCTCAATTATTGAAAATGTTACAATTTGCCCCTCTAAAAGAAGGCATCCTGCAACATTTTCAATAACAGAGCCAACTTTGCAAAAACTTGTGTAGTACAGAGGGGTTTCATATTATGGCTCGTTGGGTTAGAAAAACTCAAATGTCGTGCATTGATAATTATATAAATGTTCAATTTGTGAAATCTAACACTCTGATATGTGAGGGTTAATCAACATTTGCTTGAAGATTTTGGAATGATTGTTTTGTACTACACTATATCATCATCATAATTATCCTTACCTTAATCTCATATGAATGGGATGTTAGAAATTAATCTCCCTTCATTTGACACAGCGGAAGCATATCATTACATCACAATCATACAAGCATATATAGAGATAACAATCAAACACATTCATGCACAACACAATATTTTACAAGGTTCATCCAACTCTAGGGCTACGTCCATGGAGAGAGATTTCACTATATTGAGAACATAATATACAACACACGGAAAGCATGCCTACTACATACTCTTTTACTCTCTTGGCATCTTCTCCCTAGAATTAATTACGTATACTCTCTCCTCTCCTCACAGCATTCACCAACCCCTTACATCTTTTCTCTCTCTCTCCCTGTTCCCTTTAGTCCTACTTCTATTTATAGAGTCTCCAAACTCATTTCTTGTTGTACAAGGATTACAATTTACTTGAAATCCAAGACGTGCCTAACAAAAAATTATTAAATAAATTACAACTTTAAAATAGAAACTCAATTATAATAAGAATATGAGTCACAATTCCTAACAATCTCCACATTGGTTCAAATTTCATCAACGCAGTCTTCCATAGCTCCACCTCAACTAAAGAGTCCTCCACCTCGAACCAAACTCCATCACATCATCTCCATTGGTGTTCAATTGTTTACACATGACAACCCACCAATCAATCATCATCATCACTCATCATCCTCATCACCATCATCTTTACCCCCACACTCTCTTGTTTTCTCACTCATTGCTTTTCTAGGCCAAAAATAGCAAACCTCCATTCTTTAATCTTGCTCCATCTTGAAAATGAGCATCATCAGCTTGTCCCAATACTTGTTCCTCATGGGCTTCACACTGTCACATTCTCATGTCTTTATCAACTCTCATTATATATCCATAAGTCTTCATGATCAACCTTCTGCTCTAACACACCACTAATCTTTGGCTCTGATTTTCAAGACCAATTATTGGCTCTGATACCACTTATTGAGAATTAATTTTCCTTCATTCGACATAGTGGAAGCATATCATCATATCACAATCATACAAGCATCTATGGAGATAACAATCAAACACATTCATGTACAACACAATATTTTATATAGTTCACCCAACTCTAGGGCTACGTCCATGGAGAGAGAGATTTCATTATATTGAGAAGAAGATATACAACACGCGAAAAGCATGCCTACCACACACTTTTTTCACTCTCTCTTGGCATCTTCCCCTGGAATTATATATACTCTCTCCTCTCCTCACAGCACTCACCAACCCCTTACGTCTGTCCTCTCTCTCTCCCTTTTCCCTTTAACCCTAACTCTATTTATAGAGTCTCTAGACTCATTCCTTGTTGTACAAGGATTACAATTTACTTGAAATCCAAGACATTCCTAACAAGAAATTATCAAATAAATTATAACTCAAAAATAGAAACCCAATTATAATAGGATTATGAGTTACAATTCCTAACATGGGGTCGGCCACATGAATTCTCTTTTTTCATTATTTTCTATTACAAGCCACCTCTCCTCTATTATTTAACTTTTTAAAGTCATTTCTAATTATTTCATCCCACCCCATCCCATGTTAATTTCGGACATCTTCTCTACCTCCCACCCTCTATATAAATTAACCTTCATTTTCTCACTGGTGTATCTATAAGTCTTATGTGTATGTGTCCATACAACCTATGTCCACTCTCTCTAATCTTATCACTAATAGGTGTCACTCCTAATTTCTCCATCACATTTTGGTTTGTAATCCTATGTCATCCAGTCACTCTTATAATTTATATCAACATCTTCATTTTTACTACATGAATTCATTATTATTGCTTCATTTTTTAAACCCAACACTCTGTGCTATATAAAACAGTTTACTTAATAACTATCACACAAAACACCACTAGCTTGCCTCCATTTTGTCCAGCCTGCACCAATTCTACTAGTTATATCATCATCTATCTCACTATCCTTTTGCATTAATGATCCTAAATACCGGAAGTGTTCATTTTGGATAATATTTTGATTTTGAAGTGTAATCATTAACTCATTAATATCCAACTCTTTGCTAAATTTGTATTTCATATATTTAGTTTTAGTTCTACTAACTCTTAACCTTTTTTATTCTAATCTGTTTCTCCACTTTTCTAATTTAATTGTTAAGTTTTCTTTAGAAGCCTCTAATAGTACTATGTTATCGGCAAACAACATGCACCAAGGAATATTTTTTTGTAAATATTTTGTGATCTCATCTATAATTAATATGAATAAATATGGGGTTAGTGTAGACCCATCGTTCAACCTCACGTTTATAGAAAAAAAATTTAGTCTCCTCGCGTGTAATGCAAACTCTAGTCTCAGTATTTAGATACATGTATATCTTCAATAATCTTTATCATATCTAAAGGAATTTGTCTTCTTTGTAAAGCCGGCCAAATTATATCTCTCAGTACCCTATCATAAGTTTTTCCTAGGTCTATAAAAAAATCATATGTAGATCCTTTTACTTACTTTGAAATTCTTTAACTAGCTAATTGTTTTAGCAAGTAAATAACTTCTATTGTGGATCTCCTTGAAATAAATTTGAATTGGTTATTGGTCATAGTAGAGTCTTTCCTTAATCTTTGCTATATTACGCTCTCCCATAATTTTATTGTGTGACTCATTAATTTAATGCCGCAATAGTTATTGCAATTTTGTATATCACCTTCATTTTTTTAAATAGTTATTATCATGCTCTTCCTCCACTCATTTGACATTCTTCCTTATTTTTAAGTCTTGTTGAATAAATTTATTAGTCATTCAATTCCTACATTTTCTATCGCTCTCTATGCTCCAATAGGAATGTTATCCGGCCTAACCACTTCATTTTTTCCCATCCTTTTTAGTGTGTCCTCGACTTCTTTATTGTTGATTTTATTCACCACTCGTATATTAAATTCATTACTTTCCACTTCTTCCCTAGGATATTCAGCATTAAGAATTTTTTGCTACACTATATATTTTTTTCAAAGTTGATGCAAAAATTCACATTATTCATTTGATGCGCCCTTCCTACAAGACCAAGGAAATGTGACTAGACCGGGCGGGTACACTTTGATGATCAAGTTAGGATTTGTAATTGTATAAATAGAAAAGTAATTTTGTAATTAATTTTTGCGTACCTTTTGATGTACCCCGGCTCTCCTTTTATAAAGGAGTATTTAGTAGTCGTATTCTAGTAGGGGATCCCTTCAACTACCTTCTCCAATTCAATATGGAGAGATATTAGGAGATAAAGTTGTTATCCTTATCCATATTAAGAGATACCTTAATAATTGTAGCTTATTTCATCCATTTGACTCATTTGCCCTTTGGACTTCCTATAAGTCTAAATTTCCCGTATTAGTTGCCCCTCATTCTCGAGTTTTTTTGCCAAACGTAGGGAATGTTGAGTTGCTTCTGCTCTTTTTATTTTTTTCAATTTGACGTAATCTCTTTTAGAGAGTATCATTTTGCTCAAAAATTGAGCTTATTTTTTGTCGAGTTGTGTATCTTTTATCTTTCTCTTAAACTCTCCTCCATTTAATAAGGGAGCGAGATGTACCTTGTGCTTTATTCAGGTTGGATGCCCCTTTAATAAGGGGAACCCCTCAGAATTTATCCATCCTGCATGCCCGTTAATAAGAGCCCTTTAATAAGGGGTATGTCTTTAATAAAGGGTTTGATTATTTATTCCTGGAATTCATCCATCACACCTCTTAATAAGGAGTTTAATTATTTGTTCTTGGGATTCATCCATCCCGCCCTTTAATAAAGGGAGCCACTTTAATAAGGGGTTTGATTATTTGTGCTCGGATTTTATCCATCTAGTCCTTTAAAAGAGGTTTAATAGTTCTGAGCTTCGTTAGCTCACCCTTTTAATAAGGGGAGGTATTATCTCATCTTTTAATAAAGGGAGGAATAGGATTGACTCTTTAATAAGAGTATGAATAAGCTCGGCCCTTTAATAAATGGAGTTGTCAGCTTGACCCTCTAATAAGGTAAGGTGGTCAGCTCGCCCTTTAATAAGGGGGGTGGTAGGGTCGCCCTTTAGCAAGAGAAGGAATAGACTTGATTCTTTAATAAGGGAAGGTGGTAGGCTCACCCTTTAGTAAAGGGAGGTGGTAGGCTTGCCCTTTAATAAAAGGAGGAGTAGGTTCGACCCTTTAATAAGAGGAAGAGTTTTAATCATGCATTATCGGTCTTGAATAATCTTAAGCAAATATGCCCCTGACCTTTGATTATGGTTGACTCTGTAATGTCCCATGGACATTCATTATATTTCCCACATCCTTAAGTTGCACGTTTGACAACTTTAAGTTTTTCCTATTGAATCGCGTAAGAGGACCAACAATTTTGAACAGCTACTAGCAGTGCTGTGGATCTCTAAAAAATATGATTTTTGTTACCTTTCATGTCCAAAAATTTTGATGTGGTTTGATATGAAATGAAAAGGTTATACCCTTTTTACTAAGTGTTGTTCTTAGAAAACCCTGATCTGGAATAACAACTTTAAATGAACTTTTCCCTTATCAAATGATCTTATTTTAGGCTGAATATTTTCACATGATAGCCATGGAAGTTAGGTTTGATTTGCCGTTGGTTTTAGGTCATTTCGATATAGGACAAAAAAGATATACCTATTTTACTGACTACTATTATGAGAAAATGGAGATCAGGAATAACAACTTCAAAAGAACATTTCTGACATTAGATGAACTTTTCTTCAAGTGAACTACTTCTATCTAAGAGTTGTCATAGAAACCCATCTTATGGGCTTTATAATGGTATCATAGAAGCCCATCTTGTGGGCTTTATAATGACGAAGGACCTACGAGAACATAGGTGCCCCTGATCATAAACTTATTTGTACCGATAACCAAATTGTGTCTGAACCATAATATTTTCAAGAAACTAGTCGTTTTTCATATACGACGTTAATTCCCTTTACGAAAAGGCGAGCCTACCACCTCCCCTTATCAAAGAGTTGAACTTATTCCTCTCCTTATTAACGGGGTGGGCTGGATGAATACAGTGATCAATAATCAAACTCCTTATTAAAAAGGTGTGATGAATGAATTCAATGATCAATAATCAAACCCTAAAGGGCTGGACTGGATGAATCTCGTGATCAATAATTAAAGTCCTTAATAATTAAAAGGATCCCCCCTATTAAATGACCCTTGTGACTCGAGAATTGTCTCTAGAGGGGGGGGGTGAATAGGGACTTTAAGCAAACAATGAAATTTTTTCGTTTAGTATGTTTTGACAAAAATTAGCTTGAATGGACTTTTATCAAACACTTGATGAACTTATGTATTTAACAAGTGAAAATGAGAATGTTCTATTTTAGAAAGCTATTATGCACTTAAATGATCTAATAGATACAATAACAAGTATAAGTGCAACATATCATGCTTGTAGTGTGTGAAAATGTTGATAGTGCATTTCATCAAACACATGGTATGCAAATTAATTGACAATTAGATAATCAAATAAAAACTCAATCAATCAACAATTAATTAATTCCACAACTCAACTAATATTCTCCAAGCATTCATCCCATCTTCCTCATGTGACTTAAAACATATAAACTTGTAGTATTTATATATATAAAGCATATAGAACTTAAATAAATAAAATGCTATCAAATAAATGAGTTTAATGATAGAGAAATGCAAACCAAGTGATACCATAATTTTTACATGGTTCGGCCTCTCTTGCCTACGTCCATGCCTCAAGAGCACCTCTTGAGATTTCCACTATAGAGCATTCCTTAAGGGTAGAAAGCAAATCATACAATTGCCAAGTGAATCATTTGGGCTTATTTGCTCCAATGAAGGCCTCACCAAGACTTCTTTGCCAAGCTCATGACTTGGGCTTCCTTACTCAATGAAAATCTCACCAAGTTTTCTTTGCCAAGCTCATGACTTAGGCTTCCTTGCCAAGTGTATCACTTGGTCTTTCTCTCAAAGGTAGATTAATATTTTGAGTACAATGAAAAATATCCCTCAATGGATAGATACACAAGTGATAGCTCAACATCCTAGAGTTACAAATGAAGTATTCAAATGAAAAGCTCAAATCTAGACATGTATGAAAGATGAACTATAGATATATGCATGATGTGAGTTCACTTTTCCCTCCTTCCTGTAAAATAATATAAACTAAAAGCTTCATGGAAGAACTCACACTTGCTCTCTTCTTCTCACAATGAATTATCAAGTGTGTAGCATTTAATCTCTCAATTTTCTCCTTAACGTCTCTTTCATTATATAGAAGAGAGTTATACCGACACTTAATTACATTAACTCAGCCAGTTTCTCCTGCACAGTGCATTGATACACTGTACACTTAATTACATTGAAAACATTTAAGTAAATATTTATGAGAAATTCACTTTAAGTTATTCAATATAATTAAGCAAAGCATCCCCCATTTGGATTTAATAAAAATAGTTTTAAATCAAATTCTAAGTGAATCAAAATCTGATTTTTCAGTTTTAGTACAAAATGGATTTTCACAACTTTGACATAAAAATTCATCGTACAATATGAAAGACTAAATTAAGTCATTTGGGGTTGAAAAAATTCATATGATCATGATAAATCATGAGGTACAATTACCGAGAATTTTTAAACTGGTGGTCACTGTAAACCCTAATCTTCTCTATCACCTCTCTCTCCTTCTCCTTAACAACTCCTTACGACTTCGCTGCAACCCACTCTACCACTATCACCGTCTTCTTTGCACAAACCCTCAAGCCCAAAACCACATCTTTGCCTTCTTCGACATTGTCACCTCTGCCTCCTCGCCGCCAGATCCTTCTCTGACCTCGTCCAAGTCTTCAACATCAATACCCGCTCCCCTCTCTGCCAACTTCGCGATCACTCTCACCCTATCCACCTAATCAGTTATCCCTACCTTGATAAGCTCCACCTCTTGTTCAGCAACAATGACTATTTCGTTAAGTACTGGGATGTTGCATCTAAAACCCAGATCAGTGAATTCGTCAAGTACTTTTCTAGGGTTTGCTTCATTGCCACATTTTCATACCTTTTGTTTCAATTGATCAAATGAGCCCTCGATCAATTAAGGTCCTCTGGTCACCGATTCGTTGGTGATTGGATTGATTGTTGTCAGTATATATATATATAGTATATATATATATATATGTGTGTGTGTGTGTATACATAATATATTGAGTTTGATTTTTCTTTTCTCTTTCCTTTTTAGTCTTTTGTGTTGAGAGTGACATTTTGGTCCATTAGATAGAGTTAAATGAGTAATTTTAGTATTCAAAAAGGTTAGGTCAAAAGTCAAAGGGCAATAGGGTCATTTCACAGTAAAAAAGTGCTCTGACATGGTGTACTTTTGGTAGGAGGGGGTGTATGTGATATATAGCACAAACCATAGGGGGTGTTGGTGAAGAAATTATACAAGTTGTAGCCAAGTGACAATACATTAAATCTCAGGGGGTGTCAGTGATATTTACCCGAAATATAAAGTGTAGAGAGAAAAAAAATGGTAAATTACTCTGACCTCCCCTGAAGTTTGGGTTTATTACTCTCAGATGAAAATTTTGTAAAAATTTGAATCAACCTCTCTTGAGGTATATTTACAGTCAACTCGAAAACAATAAAGAGTCAGTCAATGCTGTTATATATATTTTTTAAAACACCAAAAATACCTTTCAATAAACATAATTACTTTTTTATTCCTGCCAACCATTGTTATATCACAAAAATAATACGGAGTAAATTAATTTAATTTTTAATACACATTTCTAATATACATATTAGTGGCAATTGATACCGCTCCTCTGCAACTATCACCTCTCCTCCACCAACCACTGCCACCACCGCCTCTCTCCTCCACAACCACCATCTTTCCTCTCGCTCGATAATTCTTCATCCAGCTACTCTTTAAACCCAAACACAATTCTTCTGCCAAAAATCAAATTCCCTCAATTACAGTGAAATGACGAAAATCACTCTTTTGTAGGAAATAAAAAGGAATAGATTTTGGGATCATGAGATCTCTTGGGTTAACTCTCCAAATCGATCGAAGAGAGGGAGAGCGGCTGGAGGCGATAACAATAGGGCTTGAGGCGATAAAAACTTTGAAGAGGGAAGGGGCTACAATTAAAGAGATATATATATACACATATATATGTATATAAATGGATATGCCCTTGGAATCTCTGAGTATTTGATGCCTTTGGTCACACCCTCAAACAAACGAAAGGTAGAGGCACCTCCATGTCCATCAATCTCAGACATCAGCTCCACCACTACCACTAAAATCTCCCTATAAAATCGAGCTCCAATAAAATTAAAATTTTAAAATCCAAAATCCTTGTTTTCTTTTGAAAGAAGAAAGTTAATGAAATAATTAATCTTACCAAATCTGTTGTGTTGAGGTTATGATACTCCAATGCTAGTTTGCTGCTCTGCTGAGTGAGTGATACCATTTTAGGTGTATATATACATATAATGCACCCTGTTGATGGTATATGAGTCAATTTGAGGTTCTTTCTTTATTGATTGGGAATCCCAAATTAAGTTTATGTATATGCGAGGTGATTCTTATATGTATATGCCAACTATTGTATAGGGAGAGAGACGGTGGTGGTCATGGCGGTAAAGACACGAGAGAGAGAGAGAGAGAGGGAGAGAGTGGTGGTGGGGTGGGTTTAGCAGTGGTGGTGTTGAGGGAGAACTCAAATTAAGGGGTAATATATTTAATTTATATTTTACCTCAGCAATAAGTCAAAAATTAATATAATAACAATTAGGGGTAATATAATAAAATTACAACAAATATTTAGGTCATTTCTCTGACATGGAGTGTCGGGCTAATTTATTCAAAACTTTAATCAGAGGTAATAAGCCTAAACTTTAAGGGAGTTCAGAGTAATTTACCCAAAAAAAAAGAAATTATACCATTACATGAGTAGAAAAAAGAAAAGTAAGGGATGATAATTACTAAATTAGACATAGTAAAATGTGAAACACACTTCTTGCACTTTTTCCTCCTCTCTCCTGAATTGGAGCTAAATTAATGACATTTTATTTTAGACTTTACGAGTAAAGGGTTTTTTATTTTATTTTATAGATAATAAAATTAATAAAGCAAAAAAATAGAGAGAAATTTATATATAATGAAATTAATAAAAGAATTGCCCCTGCGTACTGAATTTATCCCCAGTAAAAATGATGCTTTAGATGTCAACAATGGGCAGCTGAGCCTTAAAAATAAAAAAAAAAAAAAAAAAAAAAGGGCAGCTGGGCCTTAAAAAAAAAAAAGGGCAGCTGGGCAGGATATACGTGGATACTTTTACTTGTAAATTGGCAGTTGGGCAACAAAACTCCAAATTACATCTGGATAGAGACAAGTAACCTAGAAACCCATGACTTATGTTGGCCACTTGTAGATCATTCACTGGTCGACATAAAAGCATGAACTCGACACGCACTAACAGCGTAGTACCCGTGTCCGTGCCGTGACAGAGAAATGTGCACCTTCGCCTTCTCTTCCAAATCTCTAGACTAATTGACGCGTAATAGTCAACCTATATCACTACTAGTCACAAGAGTCTGCTCTGCATGTTTGTATAATGTATATATAATTATGTATAATTGTAATATATATATATATATCATCAATAGTGATATCTTGTTTGTTTATGGGTGAGTAAAAAATTTTATCCACCTCAAATATAATAATCGTTAAATTAAATTTAAGGATAATATTTTAAACCCATTTTTCTCATTTTTTAATTAAAGAAAATTACTTTTTTTCTATTTAAAACTTCAAAAACTAACATTATTAATTTGTTATGCACTTACCGAATATTAATCAATAATTTAAATTTAGCCTCTCCAAGTATTAAAATTCAAAAACTAACGTAACCAAATAACGTCTAACAATAAGCAAATCAAAGATAACATTTACAACTTCAATAGTATAAAATTCAAAACCAAACTTGAGCATTCCATGCATAAATACAAATATTCAGATAAAAATTCACATGTACATATATTTATATATGAAGTTTATTAAGCTGAATCCATTATCCAACCAAAACTCCAAATATAACACCATAAAATTAACATTTTCTCCATTTCTTTTTCAAAAAATTCACTTTCAGCTCTAAAAAGAAAAAGTAAAAAAAAAAAATACAATTAAAAATCTAAAAAACCTAACCAAATTTACCACAGTATTTTACTACAACTAATACAAAATTTTACCCAAAAAAAAGAAGAAAGAATAAAACAAATTATTATCCTAAATGTAATTTCTGTTATAATCAATCCCTTTATTTTTTAAAAGGCTCTTCATGTGAGAGATAAATATAAATATACTCAAATATGTATAAATATACTCAAATATGTATAATATTGTCAAAATATCAATTAATATAAAAAGTCTCGATAGGTGAAATCCAAATATTGATTGATACTAGACTTTTTTTCTTTAAATATTTGAATTCCTTGTTTTGGCAGCCCTTTGTAAAAGAAATTAGTAATTTTAGTTTAGGAAACTTTAAATAGGAGAAATGTGTTTATGTTGGATTAGAATGAGAAAGGTGGACTTAAAATGTGACCTTTAAATTTAATTTAACGGTAACTATAATTAGTGTGGATAAAATTCCTTAGTCACTGGACGAGCAATAGATCATTACTATGAGTATATATAATATATATTAGTGTTTTCATGAGTAAGGTTTCCCCATCTCAAAGTCAAATAATTTTTGGATTCAATAGGTTAGTGTGAATTAATTTGGAAAGTATATTTTTTTTTGGTAATAAATGAAAAAATTGTATGTGGCCGATAATAAATTTTGAAATGTTTTAAGAGGTACCACACTACAATAGTTCACAAAAAAATATATTAATAATTAAAGGTGTCATCCTATTTAAGGGCATTTTTGTATGAATAATGAATTAATGAGTTTTAATTTTTGAAAACATGAAATGATAAAATTAACACACTATGAAGATAAATTTAGAGGAAAATTCAAAGCCCGTCGATCTTCTACTTTTCAATTGAGATACTTCAGTGGTTGTGAAATATTTTTGATTTATGAGAATATATCTTATCTTAACTGCTCTTTGATGTAATTAATTACTCTATTTTTTACTTACCTTCCGAAAATATTACATTATACTAATACTTTACCCCCTTCATCTATTATAAAAAAATCTCTCTCTCTCTCTCTCTCTCTCTCTCTCTATCTATCTATATATATATATATCTATACACAGAAAAACTGTGACTACTTTTCATTTCATTCCTTTATAAACCCATCCTCTACCCGTCCTCCCCAAACTATTCCATACCAAATTCTCTCTCTCTCTCCCTTCCTCTCTCTCTCTCTCTAACATGGGGAATCATTTCTCATTCTCGTGCAGTTTCATCTCTCCTAAAATGAAAAGCTCCAAAGTTGCTAGAGTGATTTTTCCCGGCGGCGAAGTCCGGCAGTTCAGGGAACCCGTGAAGGCCGCCGAGATCATGCTCGAGTCTCCTAGCTACTTCATAGTCAATTCTAGGTCTCTCAACATCGGCCGTAGATTCTCAGCCCTCGCCGCCGACGAGGACTTGGATTTCGGCGACGTCTACATCATGTTTCCGATGAAGAGAGTGAATTCCATCATCACCGCAGCCGATGTCACCGTTTTCTTGATGGCGGCGAGCTCGGCGACAAAGCGGATATCGGGGGTAAAAGTGAGAGTATTGCCGGAAGTGGCGGCGGCGAAAGCAATTTCAACGGTTGGTGATTCGCCGGAGAGTGAGGTTGGTCGGTCGAGATTGAATTTGGATGACGTGGAAGGGTTTCCGGCGCCGGAGTACATGTATAGGTTAGCTATTTGTAGGTCGAGAAAGCCCTCTTTGGAGACAATTACAGAAGAGCCAGTTTGTGTACGATGAGAACGTTTTTGTTTTCTCAAGGGTAGAATAGGAAAATCACCTATTCTGTAACATTTTTTTTTATAATTTTTTTTCTTCTCTTAAATCTTTTAGAAATTATAGATTATTTTTAGTGGAGATGTGCCAATTAGATTCAATCTTATTGTGGTTTCACTCGAAATAGCTTCAATTATATTTGAACTAACTATCAATTGAAATTGACTGTAATTATATTTGAACTCACTTTCTTATATCTAAAACTCTTTTTTTTGTGCTTTTGTAAATCATAAAAAATAATTTCATATGGAGAAGTAATGTAGATATTTTTCAGTATGCACAAAAATCTGTTCGGATAAACAACACTTTTCTAACACACCTGTAAACAAGTCATACATAATTCGTATATATATATATATATATACTTGCCAGTTTTATACATAACTCATACATGCATTACATGAAATCACTAAAGATAAATTTAGTATTTAATAAACATTCATAATATGCCAAGCATGGAATTGACATTTATTGATAGAAAAAAATAGTGCAAATCAAATAAAAAATATAACATTGATGTAGTATTAATAGTAATAAAAATTGATTTAATATAATCACCCATTCAATATATATATATATATATATATATAATGATTTCCATTTGAAAATCTTCTTAATAAAATCAATCAATCAAAACTATGAAGTAGTCTCATATAAATAGATATACGCACAAAATATAAATTTGAATATATTATATGTTCTATTGTCTTCTAGAATTTGCATTGCAGTTGTGTTCATATTCCATATCCAGACCCTCTAATTTTATCCCAATTTAGTTCAATAAAATCTTATTCACTTTTCCAATAAATTTAAAGTTCACTAGCTCTTGAATTTGGTACCATGGAATATGACTCATCAGTTGTTTTGAAATACGGTTGAGATACTATATAACTTTTTCTAGATATGGATCCAAATAATCTGTTCTGCTTATCTATCAACCAATCACAAATGAGGGAAATTTAAATTCAAAATAGCATAAATCAAGGGCTATCTAATATTTATGAGGCAAAATTTATTATTATTATTTTATTTCATTTTTTATTTTTCTTTTATCCAAGAAAATAAGTCACAAAAATTTAATTTTTGCCTACATATTTTCTCTTATATGAAATCTTGAAGTGAAGACTATATAATGAAAATGTAATTTAGTTTAAGTCAATATAGAATGCATGGAGTCATGTTTCATTCATTCATTTTGTTCTCTTATGATAAGTTCATTGCAAGTTCGATTAAATTAATTTGCATGGTTCAAGAAGTAAATACCATTTTTCACTTCTCAAGAAAAATGTCTACCAATAAAATTTGTGACGAAGAAATTCTATTGGACTAGCAATAAAAATAATTAAAAAATTGACCACCGATTAGATACAACTTAAAACTTTCAAAACGAATATGTCAGTTCTAGTTTTTATTTTTAGGAATATTGTAACAATGTTAAAAAAATGACTACAGATAACGTTACCAAACATATTTTACTTTCGACCCAAATTGCAATTTTAATTTTTAGAAAAAGAAAAAAAAATGACAGTGTTACCAAACAGACCCTTAATTATCTACTTTGTTTCTTTATCGAAAACACCGAAAGTATTTTTTGTTTCGGGAATGATGACATTTTATTAGATGGAAATTTGAGCATGATAAAAGTTGTAAATTTTTTTTTTAATTCTTAACAAGTAACTTCAAACACCCATATTCATATTTTTCTTTCCAAAAAATCAAACAAATTATAGATATATATATATATATATATATATATATATATATAATGTTGTTGGGATGTTGAGACTTGGGCTCAACAAGCCCATTAACATCAATTACAGTAACCAAAAGTAGAGGAGTTGTCGCCTTGTCGGTAGTCCTGTGATTGGGTCCCAATTTAAATATATCTACCAAAGGTCAATAAATTGGCATCCAAGGCTGAAATTTAGCGGTTCGGTCAACTTTTTAACCCAGTGAATGAATGAATTAATTGCATGTCAAGTGAATGAGGATGCTCCAACTAATTACTTTGAATACTAATTAAAAGTGATGCTTCGGATTCCACTTAGTCTCAACATCTTACCCACTCTCCAATATTAATATTAATATTCGTATAAGTATTTGTGCATGCTTTGAATCAATTGGACCAGTAGATTTATTTACTAGAAGATTTATTTAACTTCCAAGTGTGGTCATTAAATGAGAGCTTATCTAATCCTTTCTATATAAACTCGGTCATCTACTTCCTTTTTTTTATCATTCTTAAAACAATTTAAGTAGTCACGCGTAATCTTAAGACATATTATATCCAAATGGGTGGCAAAGGTGGCGGTGGTGGTGGAGCCAAAGGTGGCAGTAGTGGTGGAGCCAAAGGTGGTGGCAGTGGCAGTGGCAGTGGAGGCAACTCTTCTAAAGGCGGTGGTGGTGGTGGAGGTGGTGGTGGGTCAGGAGGAATGATGAAGGCTCCGGGTGGTGATGGGTCATATATATCAAGGTCTGGGTTTGAGGGCAACCCTCAGGGCTACTTTTCGGGTCTGCATGCTGGTGAAAAGGGCAATAAATAAATGTTACTAGCTACTTATATGGGATGTATTAATTCTCTTTTTAAGATGGCTCCTAATGAATTCTAGCCCTATGTTTGTTTGCTTAAATGATAATATATGAATGTTAATTGACTTTGGTTTAAAATTGCTTTTATGTGAATTTCTTACTTAATTCTCATTTGTGAAATGTGGGAAGTTCTTTTTTGGTAGATTGGAGAAAACTGCTTCTTGTATTTATCAAATATAAACTCAAATTAGCAATTTTCTAAAAAACTAAAAATGGAAAAATAAAACTCTTAAAATGCAATTGCAGCTTTTCTAATTTTGATTCAAGTGGTAAAGTCACTTCCTTTACTGCCTCATGAAACATCAGGTCTAAGGTTTGACTCGTCTTGAACGCAAATAATTCATTAAAATCAATCTTCACGGACAATTCTGTTACTTACTCAACCTGGAGTGGAAAGATGCACTTCCTAAGTCATAAGAATTAGTGTGGGCAAAGTTTCGAATATCCTGATTAATCTTTTCTATAATTAGTCCAGACAAAATTTTAAATATCTTTATTAATTAAAAAAAATAAAAAAATTCCAAAATTCGGAGCTACGTACTTTTGTTACTGATTTTAAATGCTGCAACTGTTGCATGTACTTTCTGAAAAAGAAAAACTAATGTTGCATGTGATTAACTAATAATATTAACATACATGCCATGTACTTTGCGGAGATGGGAATGATAACACTTTGTTTGAGAGAGAGATTTGTTTTGAATGAATACTATTTGGTTCGAGTTCAGGCCCTTGTGGGCCTGTTTTAGGCATGCTGTTTTATTTTTGTTTTGTTTCAGTAAAAACAAAGCATATTTTTGGTACAATTGGTTGGGTTTTGAATAATATTAAAATGTTTTAAAAAAATTGGCCCAAATTAGAAATACAATTTTAGTATTTTTATTTTGTTCGACTACTATAACAAAAAAATAAAAAATAAAAGAAAACTTAAAATATATTTTGGTTTAGAAATATGCTTTTAATTATTATTTAAATTAGTAATTACAAGTCAAAAACAGTTGTCATGTATAGACACAAATAAAAATGCAAAACACAAACGAAATATCAAACAGCTGCTGCATATATTAACTCAACAAGGTCTTGATAAAATGGGCCTACTATGTCTCAGACACAACATGCAATGCTTCGACTTTGACTGCTATCTCTTAGACTTTGTTGGGCTATGGTCCTTTGTACATATTTACCCATTTATACATTTGCTTGCTTAAACTTCAGAGAAAAATAGAGATGTTGTATTATACCAAGAATTGGACAAGTTTTTTCAATCTGATTATGGTTTCACTCGAAATGTCTGCAATTATATTTCAACTCACTTTCTTATATGTAAGACTATTTTTCTTGTGTAAGACTATTTTTCTTGTGCTTTTGTGAATCAAATATATATATATATATATAGATATATATTAACATGTGAAAACAAGTCACACATAACTCTTGCATGCTGGGCGGGACCGTAAGGGGGGCCATGCCCCTCCCCCCAACATTTGACTCCCCAAAATTATATAAATAGAACTTTCTGGTGTCCGCCGGTGCATTCATGACTTGAAATTACTTAAAATATATATATATATATATATATATACACTATATTTAACAAACATTCATAATATGCCAAGCGTGTATTTGATATTTGTTGAGGGGAAAAAATAATGTAACTGTAAAACAAGAAATATAACAATGAATTAGTATTAATATTACAATAAAATAAGTTTTAGGTTCCTTATCCTTTTGATTGTTATTTGGTGAAGATCTGTCTTCGCTCTTCTTGCTGTACCATATTATAATATTTCTTTTTTTTTTGGGTAAAACATATTATAATATTTCTTGTTTAAATAAAATCACCGATTAGGGAAAAAAACATAAAATAAGTTTCATTTGAAAATTTTAATAATATCAATCAATCAATCAAAACTATGAATTAGTCTCATAAAAATAAATATATGTACAAAAATATATAATAAATATATTATATGTCCTTTCGTGTGCTCCGTATTTTCTTGAATTTGCATTGCACTGTGAGACACCTCGGTTCATACTCCATATCCTTTGATCTCTAATTTTGACCTAGTTTACTACAATAAAATCTCATTTAATTTATAAATAAAATTAATAATTCACCTAAGAAGCACGGATATGGGACACGAGTATAACATGACACGCACACGGCGACACGAAAAATTTTAAAAAAATAGGATACAGACATGAACACCAACACGGCAAGAATACGGATATGAAATAATAATAATAATAATATATTAATATAGGGTTGAGTGCATTAAACTTCCTTAAACTATCTTCTCCCTCTCAAAAAAATTCCACGAACTATCATTTGAACACTTAACCCCTGAACGATCATTTGAACACCCAAAACGTTAAATTGTCATCCAAAATCTAACCCTAGTTGACACACTTGACCTATCCCAAATTTAGAATGTCAAAAATCCCCTTATGACTGTTATACCCATTATATATATATAAATACACCTTATATCTCAGTTTCTACTACCAACTTATTTTATTGTATTTTCTTCTTATATATCTCTTTATATATATATATTTTTATTTATTTATTTATTTTATTTTATAAAAGTTTTTTTTATTCTTATTGACTTATAATATTGTATTTATTATATTATATTTTTATATTATATATAATTGTATTTATATATAGCTCTTATTTTGTTGTATTTCTTCTTATATATATCTTTATATATATTATATATATATCTCTATATTTATATATATATATTTTAGTTTTTGTATTTTATAAAAGATTTTTATTCTTATTAACTTATAATTTGTATTTATTGTATTGTATTTTATTTATATTTATAATTTTTATTTATTGTATTTTATTTTGTTATATTTGTATTTTTTGAGTAACCAATTATTTATTTATTGTATTTTCAAATTTTTTTATAAAATTTTTTATTTATTGTTTTTTATAAAAAAATCAGAAATGAAAACTTGAATTGAAAAATGAAATCTGAAACTGAAATCTTCGTTATGATGCTTTCAAATTATGCCTAAGGATTGTCAAAATTATAACATCATTTTCATTTTTTAGAAATGAAAAATATGTTACCAAACGCGATTTTTGCTGACTTCCAAAAAAATAAAAATGAAAGCTGAAATATGGAATTAGAAGGGTTAACATGGCCTTAATTAGTCTACTTCATCAACAATCATACATATTAACTAAGGACAAAAAAGTAATTTGACTTTTCCATTAAATGCTAATTGACATTTTGTCCTTAAGTGTGTGTTTCTTATAGTTCAGGGGGCCAATTTGTAGTTCAAGGAGGTTTCTGGCAATCTAGTAATAGTTCAAACGGGTTTAATACACTTAACTCATTAATATATATTCAACAAGTTAACCAATATCCACAATACCATAAATCTAACAATAAAAATAAATAAATTACACAAATACTTCAATTTATTATCAAGCAATTAATGTATTTTCAAAAAGAGTGATTTCATTGTATTCAAGCCCACTACTAGAACCTTGTAAGTTACTCATTTTTCTAATAATAAACAAAAAAAATTAAATACAAAATACCAAACAAAACAACATAGATTTATGTTAAATAAAGTTCTATTGACTTTTTATTTTTTTGTTTCTAAATTTATTATTTAAAAATTTTATCTAACTATTTTTTATTTTTAAAAATTCTTATTTTAGAAAATAGTATATTTATAAAGAAAAAGGGCATAATAGTCATATTAAATGGTATATATATCATTATAGTTCTTCCAGGGGGTCAAAATTACAAAATGTACCACGCCGTGTCCCCATGTGTCCTATCCGTGTCCTTGCCGTGTCCCCCGCGTGTCAAAAAAAAAAATTAGGACACTTTTAAAGAGTGTCCGACACTGGCACGACACCCTTATATGTAATGTTCGTGCTTTCTAGTAATTCACTAGCTTTTGAATTTTGTACTATACGTGTGCTCTTATCATGTTGTTGTGAAATGCAGTTGAAATAGTACTTAACTAGGAAGCATGGATACAGACACGGATACGGATACGGACACGGACATGGACACGGGATACGGGTATGACGCGATACGGATATGGGGTTATGAAAAATCTTTAAAAAATAGGATACGAACACCGCAAGAATACGTCAAATAAATAAATAAAGGAAAATATAATATTAGCAAAAGTGCATAATACCCCCTTAGGGTTTCACAGAATGAGCACAATACCCTCCAGACTTTCAAAGTGAGCAGATGAGTCCTCGTAGTTTAAAAAACGAGCAATTTACCACCTTGAATAGAATTCTGGCCACTTTTTGACTTAAATTTTTTTATAATTCCAAAATTACCCTTCAATGTTACCTTTACACCCCTCTTTTTTCTTTAGCTTTATTTCTCTCTCCATTTTTATATTTAGTCCATTCTTTTTTTAAAATAATTACATTTAGTACTTTTTTATCAATAATAAATAGTTACAAAGCTTCTAAAATTTTAGTACTTTTTTGTTATCTAAAATAAATAGTTAGTTTTTATGAATTATAAATTTTTATATTTATATTTAATTAGTACATTCTTCTATGTGTGAGTATTGCTAAACCCCACAAATTGCTCTTCTCTACTGAAAATTCATGCATGCGTCATATTTTCAGTTAATTCATGCACGAATTGTTGGTGCTGGCAACAATTCGCTTTGCCAATTGGTGCCTAATAGATAATCCAGTTGTTGCCTTGTGACATAAAATTTTCTACCTAAGTTGTTGCAGAGCTTCTTCTTAGTTCGAAGTGCTTCTGTTGGAAGAGTTGAAATGCAAAGATTTGCATATCTACAAAGGAAGAAATCACACATAGAAAGGCAACAGCTCATTCAACTGAGAACAAAAAAAAAAAAGAGAGATATATAATATAATGCCACTATCAGGCAAATAGACAATGCACTTACCAAAAAGAACACAAATCATCAATGCTTGAATCCCACGCTAATCTACATTAGAAAGCAGCTGTAATATGCTAAGAAAACCTTCCCTTCAATAGCAGTGAAGGAATGACATTTTTCTTGGAATCTTTGCTTTTCTCTATTCTTTGATTCTCGTACTCATTTAGTATATTTTTTTTTTTTGGGAAATTATTATTTAGTATCCTTGAGTTCAAAAGAGCCTTTAATTTTGACTTTTTTCTGTTTTTCATTTTTCTCTTTTTTGCAACTTGGGAATTTTATAACTAATCAGGATTCTATATCAGCAATATAATTCATACAACTTCCATGTATGATTTATCAAAAACAGAGGCAATGTCCACCAAATGTAGCTTACTTCAGCAACTCCATGGAATAATATCTTCCATATTTCATCTCAAAATTTTCAACATTAGTAGCAAACATTTTTATTATGATACAACTATTATAATGCATGTGAATTACGCAAGAGCTCATAATAACAATAATTCCAACAATTCTAATTACCGAAAAAAACCCAACAATTCTAGCAATTCCAGATTCATATAAAAATCAAAAGAGTGACGCATTATTTTATGATTGTAATAATGAACAAGCCTCAACCAGTATGCATTCATAGCGTCCTCGATTACATTTTGACTGAAAGAAACATAAAAAAAACAGAACTTGACAATTAATACAATGATAGTCTTGCTAAATTATTGTCAAAAGTCCTGTACCTATGGTAGCTGCCAAAAAAATGATAAATGATCTATCCATAAAGAAATTATGATAGACAAACATAACTTAAAGATTATTATAGCATGCTTGTATATCAAATGAAAAGTTTCTTGCAGCTTTGATAATTCAGATGAGAATGCTCAAAACTGCATTCTTAACAAGGATGGGCAAACTGATTCAGACCCATATAACAGGGCACTTAAATTTTATTAATTTCTACTATTGAAGCACAACTACAAAAGCCATTTTTCCACCTCAACACACAAAAAAAAAAAAACAAAACAAAAAATGTTTCCTCTCATCAGCTGTAACAAAAGTTGTACCATTAGTGCAACAACAAAAAAATATTTCGTCCCGTCAGTTGCAACACCTATGTAATGGGCCTGCATAAAAATAATAATAATAATAATAAAAAGAAGAAGAAGAAGTGATGGAGACCGTTATAATTACACAAGTCATTCAAATCATAACATTACCATTTCAATTGATTTTTCTGAATTTTCATATACCTTGATGAAGATGATGCTTGACTACTCCACAGAACATTCAAATCAACTGATGAAGACCCAGATAAATTATTCAATATATTTCCATACCTTGATGGTATTGTAATCACCTATGCAAGAAAATGATATATATGGTTAATTGTCATAAAATATTGGAATATAATGATAAAAAAGTTATTTTACCTCTTGTAGTTGCCTTCCATTTCCTCTCCCTCTAACAGCCCTTCCATCAACTCTTCCTCTTCCACTCACAACCCTTCCATCTCCTCTTCCTATTGCAGCACTTCCATCAATGTTTGGTAGTACACCGGGTAAACCAGAAGTAACAGGCAACCTTGGTTTTCCTCCTTGACCACTTACTTGACCACTAGGTCTAGGTGTTGCCTCAATTGCCTTGCAAGTTCGAGTGTTGTGGCTCATTTCCCCACACCTGTCACATCTAATATATGACCTTTTTCTGCTAAGTACCCCAGGTTTACTAACCTCATCAACTACCTTTCTCCTTGACTTTTTAGGCCTGCCAGTTGTAGCCCTAACAATGGGTGGGTGTATGGGATCAGTTCCAACCTCACGTTCTAAGTGTCTAATAGGCATAGGAAATATGATAGGCATATATGTCCTCAAATATATCTCCCTATGATAACAACTATCAACATACTCCTTAGATTTTTCCATTTCTGAAACAATACATGCAATTTTATGGATACAAGGTATCCCTCTTACATCCCATTCATGACAACTACATGTTCTAGCTTCCAAATTGATACCCTCATTCACTCCTTTATAGTAAACCTCATATATATGTGGACTTGATTTTTTAGTACTACAATGTCTAGAGTCATCCATCTTTTTTTGCAACTCATCTGCTATGGTAGGGCACAATAATCCATTCTTTTTATGAATCCACTCCTTTTTTGATTGAAAATGATACATCAAACAACCTCGGATCCACTCTAACATAGTAATTAATGGCTTATCCCTAGCTTCATGAATGTTATCATTCTATGTCTCACACATGTTGTTAACAACCAAATCACACTTGGAATTATCGTTGAACTTGGACATTGACCATAACCTAGGAGGCACATTTGTAAGCCATTCATATGCATCCTTATCAATCTTCTTGATAATCTGTATGTGATACTCAAATGCATTAGTAGTAAGTGCCCTTGATGCATTCCACATCTCATTTCTTAACTTCACTCCCTTAAACTTCTCATACATGTGCTTCACACAATATCTATGGTCAGCCCCATACAACATGTCTTCAAAAGTTTCCACTAAACCCTATGAAACAAAAAAATATTAATTAAACTAACATTCAAACAAATATGGTTTAAACTAACATAAATTAATAGTATTTTAAATTTATACCTTCTGTCTATCGGACATAAATGTAAATCGATATAGTGACCCTAATGCACTTTGTAGTTGATCCATAAACCACTTCCAAGACTCTTTTGTTTCAACTCTAACCACAAACCACAGCAATGACAATTGAAAAAATTCCATTGTTACCATCCCTCCCAATTGCACTTAATAATTGACCTTTGTAGGGACCCTTCAAGAAACAACCGTTCAACCTAATGAATGGCCTACACCCTTCCATGAAACTTTTTTTCATTGCTTCAAAGCAAATGAATAACCCCTCAAATATTGCAGGGTGATCAAGTGTTGGCCTATTGACACTGGTTACAACAATGCTACCAGGGTTAGTCTTTTGAATTAGATGACAATAGTCTCTTGCTCTACTAAATTACAACCCATGGTCCCCATCAATCTCCTTCAATGCCATCTTTTTTACCCTATAAATATTGTATTTTGTAACAAACACGTCAAGATCTCTTAAGGCTGCCTTCTTCATTGCACTAGTCTTCCATTTAGGTTCATCCCTCAAGGTCTCCATGTATTTGTTTGCCAACATACCTGCACATGCTTGTCTAGATATTATTTTTCAAGAGCAACAATGAGTTGGATTTAATGTCTTAATTTGGAAACTGCCATCCACATTGTTAGAGGATGCATGGCTCCTCCACCCACAATTAGAAGAACATACAACAGTAACTATATTGCCCTCATTATTCACAAATCTGAAGTCATATTTGTTAATAAAAGAATGAGCCCTCAAGTCCTCTCCAAACTTTGCTACTGATTCATATTTCTTACCAACTTCCAAACTCGTAATCACACTTCTTGGAGCATGTAGGCCACTATCATCATCATTTTCCTCAGAAGAGTTGTTTAAGCTTTGTAGGTTATCACTTGGTGCATATGTCAAGTCAATGTTAGAATAATTATATTCTCTTGTATGCAGATCAAGATCCACATCATCAAACCCATTATCCAGCTCAACATTATCATCTTCTATCTCAGCATTTTCATTTACCACCTCATTGTTCACTGCGAACTCAACATTACCATTAGCCACCTCACATGCCCACTCTAAGATTTCATCATCTAACATGTTTATTATTTGTAAACACATGTAAAATTAACAAATAACCTGTTATGGCATAATATCAACATTGGCATACGTCTACAACATAAGGATAAGCAAACAAAAACTCAAAATCATAATATCAGAATGTAAACCATGGCACAATTATAAGCATCAACAAATCTGTACTTTTCATTAGCGAACTATATAGGTAATATAATCTGTACTTTTCATTAGCGAACCATAGCTTTAAAATACAGAAATAAATAGTACAAAATATATTAGGAACTCTTTTAGCCATTATTTTATTCAAATCAAAGAAACTATAACTTGATAACACATATGCAAGATAACTGAAAGTAAACATAATAAACTGTACAAAATATTTTGGGAACTCTTTTAACCATTATTTTATTCAAATCATAAGAAACTATAACTTGATAACACATATGCAAAATAACTGAAAGTAAACATGAATTGGATATAGAACATATATTCAGTACATAAGAATACAATATGGAAGAAAAAACTAATGCATACCGACAAATAAACAATAGTAGTTGTTCCCATATAAAAAGTAAATACACAGTCAAGAAGGGCATGCTGGTGACTACTACTACTACCTAGCAAATGATGTGGCTATAACCAACCCATGCGTTTAGGAGTTGTGGTTCATATATAATGATTGGTCTCCAATATGTTATAAAAAAATGAATGAAATTTATATGTTTTCATCATTCAGAAACTTATCATACCAACAAAACTAGTAAAAGGTAAAGTAATAGCTAAAGAATATAGAAGATAATTTAACTGTGAAATTGACCGTAGAGAAGTTCTAATTTTTTCCCGGTCCTTCTACAGAGAAAGGGTGTAGATTCACACAGTGCCTAACTATGCCATGTTCACAGCACTGAAAAGAAAAGAGACGTACATGATAGCAAAATACGACTGTAAGACGGCCCTTCAAAGGCGGGACGAGAGGAGATGGAGGAAGACAGACTTGTAACAGAGATGAATGAAAAAAAAACACACACAGATCTAAAAGTGATAAATGTAACAGGGAAATATAGACAACTCACCTGTTTGAAGAAGCAAATCCAACAATAAACAACAATTTGTGAACTTAGAAATTTAGATCCAACGTCTCACTCGTTTGAAGCCCTAGATCGCGCTTTCCCTAATTCTCTCTCTTAGCACGGAAGAAACCACTGCACAAACAAGACTCAACTTGAATATTTTGGTAGGTTAGTTTTGGTATTTTATATTTTTTTAATTTTAAAAAAAAGTTAATTATAAGGGACAATTTGGTAAATGCACTTCATCATCCGCCGGAATTTGATTTCTGGTCAAAAGTAGGGGGGCAACTTGTTCATTTTTTAAACTAGTAGGACTCATTTGCTCACTTTGAAAGTCCAGGGGGGGTATTGTGCTCATTCTGTAAAACCCTAGGGGGGTATTATGCACTTTTGCCTATAATATTATACATACAATATTAAGTTTTATTCTTCAACTATACAATAAATATACTTAAAGCAATTATACAAAATATAAGAAGTTAAAATCTAGAAATCCCTTATCTTTTCTAATATTCTTTACAATGACTTACTTACTAGAGGGTTTTAAAAATATTTTTATTTTATTATAAAATGACCCTTATTTTTTAACCTATAAATTTTTTAATATTACAATATCAACCCTATTTTATAAAACAAAAAATTACAAATTTGTCGAAAAGTATCATAAACGTATTACAAACGTATCGTAAACGTATTCTGGCTCATCCTTGCGTAATTTTTTTATTGTAATTTTTTTATATTCTTAACATGTAACTTCAAACACCCATTTATATATATAATATGTAAAAAATGTACACCGTTGTTGAACTTGTTGGGATGTTGAGACTTGGGCTAAACAAGCCCATTAACATGAATTACAGTAACCAAAAGTAGAGGAGTTGTCGCCTTGTCGGTAGTCCTGAGATTGGGCCCCACTTTACTCTTACAAAACACGTTCAAAAAAATATATCTACCAAAGGTCAATAAATTGGCATCCAAGGCTCAACTTTATCGGTTCGGTCAACTTTTTAACCCATTGAATGAATGAATTAATTGCATGTCAAGTGAATGAAGATGGTCCAACTAATTACTTTGAATACTAATTAAAAGTGATGCTTCGGATTCCACTTAGTCTAAACATCTTACCCACTCTCCAATATTAATATTAATACTCGTATAAGTATTTGTGCATGCTTCGAATCAGTTGGACCAGTGATTTATTTACTAGAAGATTTATTTAACTTCCAAGTGTGGTCATTAAATGAGAGCTTATCTAATCCTTTCTATATAAACTGGGTCATCTACTTCCTTTTTTTATCATTCTTAAAACAATTTAAGTAGTCACGCGTAATCTTAACACATATTCCAAATGGGTGGCGAAGGTGGCGGTGGAGCCAAAGGTGGTGGTGGTGGTGGAGCCAAAGGTGGCGGTGGTGGTGGTGGAGCCAAAGGTGGTGGCAATGGCAGTGGCAGTGGCAGTGGCAGTGGCGGCTACTCTTCTAAAGGCGGTGGTGGTGGTGGTGGTGCTGGGTCAGGAGGAATGATGAAGGCTCCGGGTGGTGATGGGTCATATATATCAAGGTCTGGGTTTGAGGGCAACCCTCAGGGCTACTTTTCTGGTCTGCATGCTGGTGAAAAAGGCAATAAATAAATGTTACTAGCTACTTATGTGGGATGTATTAACTCTCTTTTTAAGATGGCTCCTAATGAATTCTAGTGCTATGTTTCTTTGCTTAAATGATAATATATGAATGTTAATTAACTTTGGTTTAAAATTGCTTTTATGTGAATTTCTTACTTATTCTCATTTTTGTGAAATGTGGGAAATTTTTTTTGGTAGATTGGGGAAACTGCTTCTCGTTTTGATTAAATATAAACTCAAATTAGCAATTTTTTGAAAAACAAAGAAAGGAAAAATAAAACTCTGAAAATGCAATTGCAGCTTTTCTAAATTTTATTCAAGTGGTAAAGTCACTTGCTCTAAGGCTCGACTCGTCTTGAGTGCAAATAAGTCATTGGAATACGTTTTCACGAACAATTTCGTAACTTACCTAACCTGGGATAGAGAGATGCCCATCCTAAGTTTTAGGAATTAGTAGGAACAAAGTTTCGAATATCCTGATTAATCTAAAAAAAAATTGAGATGCCATTTCTAAGTCCTAGGAATTAGTTGGGACAAAGTCTGAAATATCTTGATTAATCTAAAAAAATAAAATAAAAATTCCAAAATTTGGAGCTATGTACTTTTGTAACTGATTTTAAATGCTGCAACTGTTGCATGTACTTTCTGAAAAAGAAAAACTAATGTTGCATGTGATTAACTAATAATATTAACATACATGCCATTTACTTTGCGGAGATGGGAATGATAACACTTGTTTGAGAGATGGATTTGTTTTGAATGGATACTATTTGGTTCGAGTTCAGGCCCTTATGGGCCTGTTTTAGGCATGCTGTTTTATTTTTGTTTTGTTTCAGTAAAAACAAAGCATATTTTTGGTACAGTTGGTTGCATTTTGAATAGTATTAAAATGTTTTAAAATTTTTGGCCGAAATTAGAAATACAATTTTAGTGTTTTTATTTTGTTAGGTTACTATAACAAAAAAAATAAAAGGAAACTTAAAATATATTTTGGTTGAGAAATGTGTTTTTGATTATTATTCAAACTAGTAATGACAAAGTCAAAAACAGTCGTAACGTATCGACAAAAATAAAAATGCAAAACACAAACGGAATACCAAACAGCTATATATATTAACGAGTTAAATTCATAAAACCCTCATCTATTATAAAAAATTCTCATAAAACCCTCCTATACTAAAAAATTCAATCAATTTGCCTCCTTCCGTTAGTTTTTCGTTGAAATTAACGGGTAAGCCAAACGTGTATCTCACATGAACTATTAAGTGGTGTGTAAATGACTAAATTACCATTGACGCACCTGTTGAAATTAAAATAACTAAAATACCCTCAGTAATTGGGGTTTTATAAGAATTTTTTTATAGTAGAGGGGGGTTTTATGATTTTAACTCAATCAAGAAACCCCCCTCTACTTTCTAATTTTCTCAAATTGTCCATTCGCAAAGGGTACATCCGTCATTTACAAATAATTTTTTTTTATTAATTTATTTTATTAAATAAAGGAAGAATATTTTAGTAATTTCGTTATCAAATTAACAGAGCTGTTTAATTTTGTCATTGAGAAATTGATAGTAAATGAAGATTTTTAAAAATTCAGAAGGTTTTATGAGAATTTTTGATAGTAGAGGAGATTTTATGAATTTAACCCTGTATTAACTCAACAAGTTCTTCATAAAATGGGCCTACCATGTATTAGACTCAACATGCAATGCTTCGACTTTGACTGCTATCTCTTAGACGTTGTTTGGGGCGATGGCCCTTTGTACATATTTACCCATTTATACATTTGCTTAAACTTAGAGAAAAATAGAGATGTTGTATTCATAACAAGAATAGGACAAGTTTTTTCAATCTGATTATGGTTTCACTCGAGATGTCTGCAAGTATATTTCAACTCACTTTCTTATATGTAAGACTATTTTTCTTGTGCTTTTGTGAATCATAAAAAAAGAGTAAAATATATATATATATATATATATATATTTCAATCTGATTATGGTTTCACTCGAGATGTCTGCAAGTATATTTCAACTCACTTTCTTATATGTATACATATAAGAAATAAGTCACACATAACTCATGCATGCAGGGGCGGATCGTAAGAAGGAACAAGGGGGGGCCTGCCCCTTCCCGGCTTCCCCAGACATCTGACTCCCCAAAATTATATAAATAGAACTTTTTTGAGTCCGGCCTGCATGCATGACTTGAAATCACTAAAAAAAAAAAAAAAATTATACTGCATTTAACAAACATTCAAAATATGCCAAGCATGTAATTTACATTTGTTGACGGGAAAAAATATAACAATGAATTAGTATTAATATTACTATAAAATAAGTTCTAGGTTCCTTATCCTTTTGATTGTTAGTTGGTGAAGATCCGTCTTCGCTCTTCTTGCTTAACCATATTATAATATTTCTTGTTTAAATAAAATCACCAATTAGGAAAAAAAAACATAAAATAAGTTTCATTTGAAAATTTTAATAATATCAATCAATCAATCAAAACTATGAATTAGTCTCATAAAAATAAATATATGCCCAAAAATATATATTAAATATATTATATGTCCTTTTGTGTACGTGCTTCGTATTTTCTTGAATTTGCACTACACTGCGAGACACCTCGGTTCATTCTCCATATCATTTGATCTCTAATTTTGACCCAGTTTACTACAATAAAATCTCATTTAATTTTCCAATAAAATTAGTAATTTACCTGAGAAGTATGGACACGAACACGAGACATGGATACGACACGACATGAACACGATGACACGACAAATCTAAAAAAAAATAGAACACGAACACAATAGGGATACAACTATAAAATAATAATATATTAATATATATCCAACAAGTTAACCAATATCAATAATACCATAAATCTAACAAAAAAAAAAAAACACAAATACTTTAATTTATTATCAAGCAATTAGTGTATTTTCAAAAGAAGTGTTTTAATTGTATTCAAGCCCACTACTATAATCTTGCATGTTACTCATTTTTCTAATAACAAATAAATAAATTTAAATACAAAATACCAAACAAAACAACATTACTTTATGTTAAATAAAGTTCTATTAGCGTTTTTATTTTTTTGTTTCTAAATTTATTGTTTAGAAATTTTATATAACTATTTTTTATTTTAGAAAACATTATATTTATAAAGAAAATGACATAATAGTCATATTAAATGGTATATATATATCATTATAGTTCTTCTAGGGGGTTAAGATGTCAGCTTTTAGAAGATGAGGGACTGAAATGCTCAAAAGAATAGTTCAAAGGAGTCTTTTTGCAACTTTGGAAAAGTTTAGGGGTTTTTTTGCACTTTTAAAAATTACAAAATGTACCATGCTATGTCCCACGTGTCCTATCCGTGTCCTTGCCATGTCCCCCACTTGTCCAAAAAAAATAAATTCAGGACACTTCTAAGGAGTGTTCAACATGTGTTTGACACTGGCACAACACCTTTATATGAAATGCTTGTGCTTTCTAGTAATTAACTAGCTCTTGAATTTTGTACCATGTGCTCTCATCATGTTGGCTGAGATAGTACTTAACTAGGAAGCACAGACACGGACACAAAATACAGGTATAACATAATACGGATACGGCGTTACGAAAAATCTTAAAAAATTAGGATACAGACACTTCAACTATACAATAAATATACTTAAATCAATTATACAAAATATAAGAAGTTAAAATCTAGAAATCCCCTATCTTTTCAGATATTCTTTACAGTGACTCACTTACTTGAGGGTTTTAAAAATATTTTTGCTTTATTATAAAATGACCCTTATTTTCTAACCTATAATGTTTTTAATATTACAATCTCAATCCTATTTTATAGAACAAAAAATTACAAATTTGCACTGAAAAGTATCATAAACGTATCACAAACATATCCTGGTGTATCCCATCCGTATCCCCAACGTATCCCAACCATATTCCATACTTTTTCAGAGTATTGAACACGTATCTAACCGTATCCTGGTCCTATCCATATCGGATACGTGTCCGATACGGTCATAGGAGATTTTTTTGGAGTATCTGTGATTCCTAGATACTAAATAATTTTTCTAGATATAGATCCAAATCTTATGTTCTACTTATCTATCAGACAAATCACAAATGGAGAAAATTCAAATTCAAATATCTTATGTTTAATTCGGTTAGTTTAAGTAAAAAATGTCAAATATACTCTTAATTTCTTAATAACATTTAATAAAAAATATCAATTTGTTAAAAGACAAATTTGCCCTATTATTACGTGTTGTTAGTCACCTCCACCATTCTCAAACTCCAACCAATCGGCTTCTCTCTCTTTACTCTCTAACCACGCTGACACCGTTCACATGTTCTCTCCACCAAAAACATCTTTCTATCATCAATCACTTTAGCACGCACTATCGTCTTCTCTCATTAAAAGTACTTCTCTCCCTTTCCTCTCTATAGATACTAGATAACCAATGGCTGGGTAACTCTATCTAGAAATCTCTGGGGTAAAATATCATTAAATCTCCGATCACAGTCGTCTCCATACTATAAACCATCTTTAAAGCAAATCATATTGTAAACCATCTTTAACATAAGAGAAAAACAATATAAAGCTCATTAAAACACAAATATTATATATATATATATATATATGTGTGTGTGTGTGTGTGTGTGAGATATAAATTTGTAATTGGCATATTTTGGTGATCAAAACCTGATTGATCGAGTTGTAATTTTTGAATTATTCTTTGTATCGATCGTCGACAACTTCGAACTGATATTTAAGTGCATGGATGTAGATAAATCAGTAAAAGTACAATATAGTACAGGTAAGTATGGTGAGGACACTCCGCACTTTTTAGTTCCGAATATATTTTGAGAAACTAGGGTTTAAATGCAAAAATTAGAGTTTTTCAAAGTAGGACTGGTCCAACTTGTCTCAGCAGTTTGGTTTCTATAGGTTTTTACAAAGTCCCACAGGTCCTAATTATTTGGCACCGGTCCCACTTAGCCTGTTCCAAATAGAAAATAACTTTTGACGAAAATTCTGATTCCTATTGGGTTTAAAACTTCTCGGAGAGTTCTATTTTGGTAATCAACTTATTTTTCAAGTAGAATTAGAACTTCCTTGCCTATGTATATGTATTCATATTTTCTCTACAAAATAAGCAAGAACCATATGCCTGAAACATATTTTTAGAGAGAAAGTATATACAATATAATTAGGGCTATCTATTTTTAAGAACACACATCTATATTTCACGAGTGATCTTTAGGATGGTGTTCTACTACTTCTGATTAGCTGTTCAGAGACTGTATCAAATTTATTCGCTGATCATAACATTGGATTGATGGTTCTTCACTTGCTTGCTTGCTGAGGAAGAAAGGTGACCAGACCGCACTACGAAGGGCACAAAATACTTTCTGAGTATTTTTTGTTCTTCCCACAACCTTTCTGTAAGGATCGTGACTTTAGCCGAGAGTCTGCAGCAGTTGGACGTGTTATCACAATCATAAGCCTGAGGTGTTCCGCATCAGATTCTTGACAGAGTGAAGAGGGGTGTGAGACTGAGACAGAGTCTGCTGTACTTTGCTTCATCATAGTGGATTGGTTTCCTGAGGCTTTTCGCCTCCCGCCGTAGTTTTTTCCGCCTTGGGTTTTCACGTATATCTGGTGCATTCTTATCTTTACTTGCACTTTATTTATTTACTTGCTTTGAATTTTAATTGGACTTAAAATTAAATTAATTAAAAATTAAGCAAACGAGTAAGTGATCCTATTCACTTCCCTCAAGGTTTTAAAGTACTTTTCGCATCTGCTTCCGCATCGCATGATTCGTGTGTGAGTGCGTCTCAATTATAATTACCACACTTCGCAATAGCACGAATTCCTTGCAAAATAGGGCTATCGAAAGGGGTGTCGAACCTCATGTTTTACTTATTTTTTTCTCTTGAAAAATTTTCAAAAATCTAAAAATATGTTTTATATTGATTTTGTGTTTATTTTTCATACTTTGTGTGCTTAATTGATAAATCAAGTTGAAATGAGGTGTATTTGGTGAATTAGAGGTCCAAAGTGTAATTTTTCATAATTCACAAAGTTGGACCGATCCCAATTATTGAGTACCAGTTGCATTTCTGTAGGTTCTGAGGAACTAAGAGAAATTGGACCGATCCCCAAAAATGAGGACCGATCGCACTTAGCGGATGCCCAAATTTTTGTAAATCCCCGCGCACTTAAGTGCTTTAAACCCCTCATTCTCACTTACACCTCACACACTCTCACTCAATCTCTCTTACTTTCTTTACACTCATAGAACACTCAACTCACATACATCCTCTTCTTCTACATTTCTTTATGTTGATTGATATTGAAGGATTGGGATTGTCCAATTGTAGTTGGTATTGAATTGGTTGAGGATTGTGGTGATACTTGTATAAACAAACACCTTTGAAACTTGAAGTATATACCATTGCACACAAGGTGTTCGACCAAAAGCCCCAATGGAACTTTTGTCTTTATTTTTAATCCCATTCATTGTGGTGTTGATGGCACGTAAAAGGGGACGTAGTGAGGCGTATACTAGTGATGACAACCGCATTGTATTCACCTTAGACATGTTTGAAGATAAGTTCAATTTTAACAATTTTGTCAATATCATAGGGTGCCGGGCTATGAGAATTGAAAGGTGAGTTAATATTGCAATTATCAAGTGCAAATGGGAGATACACTTTGTGCAATATTTTGAATACAATGGTTAGGAGTCTCTTTGTGATCTTAGGGAGATAGTGAGGCCCGACATGGTTAGATATTTTATGGCAATATGATTACATCAAGCTTGGACGACCTAATGTTTGTAACTAAATGTTATGGCGTTCATGTTGAGGTCACCAAGGACACAATTGCCAATATTTTGGGTGTTGCAGAGAATGAAGATGGCATTATTTTGCTATACTAAGTTGAGGATCCAAATAGATCGAACATGGATGATAAGATAGGTTGCCTTCACTCTACCTTATGGATGTGGTCTCGACATTGAATTTGATAGTTTTATACACTTTAGATCCTCATGACCACAAGGGGAATCTGATCAAGAGTCGAGCTGAGACTATATATCACATTGTTTGAGGAGATCCGATCAATCTACCCACAATAATCATGCGTACTATGATCTTAGCCACTCGACATTCTAGGTCTTCGTCTGCATTACCTTTCCCACAGATAGTGATGGCTATTTTGAGGGATGCTAGGGTTCGTATTCCTAAGAGGGCTAATATTAGAAATTGAAAGGGATGATTGATGCAACATCAATTACTCGCTCGGTAAACAAGAAGGAGAAGGACAGAAAGGCCTATGAGATTAGTCAAGGAGTTGGACAAGCTGTGTCTGGGGGTTGTGGAGTCTTCTAACTTCCTGTGACTGACACACTAGTGACGGCGAATCAGATGAACTAGGTTCTCAGGTTCATTCAGCAAGGGTTTGATCGCTTACATGTTAGGATAGACAAGCTTGACCCTGTTGTTTCTGATGAATCTACTAATGAGGCTAACTAGACTTAGACTTTAGGTCCTAATATCTTTTGTTCTAGACTATTTTTGACTTCTTTATCCCTGATGTCTAGTTTATTTATTTTTATCATGTTTTGGTTATTCCACCAAGTGATATGTTTTGGATATTTATTTGATCAGTGATGATGATTTTTGCTTCATTATTGTCTTATTCTCTCTATATGCTTATTTTATTATTTGGTTCTTACTTTGTCAATTTGTTCCACAAAGGGGAGATATTGTTATCTGCTATGTGATATGAGATTCTTTGTTCTTTGACAAAGGGGGAGATATATTTATCAGATGTTTATATCAGATATTTTTGCTTAGGAGATTAAGGGGGGAGCATTACAGATTTGACTATTATAGAGTTGTGATTATATTTCTTTATTAAGCTTTACACAGGTTGTGTTGTTTAAAGGATGTGCAGGTACAACAAGTTTTTATTCTAACCGTCTTGAACATACATGTGAAGCTTCTGTTGATCAGTTCTTTATTTCTATTTATTTTTGGGCAACATTGTAATCTAATTTTTCCAATGAGTTAGGTTATAATTGTCTAGGTAATTTTTGTCATGAAATTGCCAAAGGGGGAGATTGTGAGATATAAATTTGTAATTGGCATCCTTCGGTGATTAGAACCTGATTGATCGAGTTGTAATTTTTGGATTATTCTTTGTATCGATCGTCGGCAACTTCGAGCTGATATTCAAGTGCATGGATGCAGATATATTAGTAAGAACACCATATAGTATTGGTAAGTATAGTGAGGACACTCTACACTTTTTAGTTTCGAGCCTATTTTAAAAAACTAGGGTTTAAATACAAAAATTAAGATTTTCAAAATAGGACCGATCTCCAATATTTAGGACTGATCCAACTTGTCTCAGCAGTTTGGTTTCTACAGGTTTTTACAAAGTCCCACCGGTCCTAATTATTTGGCATCGGTCCCACTTAGCCTGTTCTAAATAGGAAATAAAATTTGACAAAAATTCTGATTCCTATTGGGTTTGAAACTTGTAGGAGAGTTCTATTTTGGTAATCAACTTCTTTTCCAAGTAGAATTAGAACTTCCTTGCCTATATATATGTATTCATATTTTCCTTACAAAATAAGCAAGTACCATATGCCTGAAATAAATTTTTAGAGAGAAAGTATATACAATATAATTAGGGCTATCTATTTTTAATAACACACATCTATATTTCACGAGTGAGCTTTAGGATGGTGTTCTACTACTTCTGATTAGCTGATCAGAGACTACATCAAATTTATTCGTTGTTCAGAACATTGGATTGATGGTTCTTCACTTGCTTGCTTGCTGAGGAAGAAATGTGAACAGATCGCACTACGAAGGGAACAAAATGCTTGCTGAGTATTATTTGTTCTTCCAGTAACCTTTTTGTAAGGATCGTGACGTTAGCCGGAAGTCTATTGCAGTTGGACGTGTTGTCGCAATCATAAGCTTGAGGTATTCCGCATCAAATTCTTGACAGAGTGGAAAGGCGTGTGAGTTTGAGACAGAGTCTGCTGTACTTTGCTTTATCATAGTGGATTGGTTTCCTGAGGCTTTCCGCCTCCCTCCGTGGTTTTTCCCGCCTTGGGTTTTCACGTATATATGGTGCATTCTTTTCTTTACTTGCACTTTATTTATTTACTTGCTTTGTGGGATTGCTTTGAATTTTAATTGGACTTAAAATTGAATTAATTAAAAATTAAGCAAACGAGCAAGTGATCGTATTCACTCCCCTCTAGGTTTTAAAGTACTTTTCGCAACCGCTTTCGTATCGCATGATTCGTGTGTCTCAATTATAATTATCACATTTCGCAATAGAACGAATTCCTTGCAGAATAGGGCTATCAAAAGGGGTGTCGAACCTCAGGGACTATGGTCTGATGAGTTGGAATACAGAATTAATTTTAATTAAATTTAAGAAGAAAAGAAATATGATTTTTATATTTAATCTAATTAAAAAGCAAAATAAAATAAATCGAAGGAAATAGAGAGTGAAGATAATATGAGATAAATCTAGGATATTTGACTTCACCACTAACTCCACAATCAATAGTCAATTGAATCAACTATGGGGGATTATATCATGCATAAGTGGTGTCAGTGGCTACAAGCTCACCTTCATCCATTAAGAAGATAACATATGATTAAGGCTAAGTCATGGACTATCTTCGATTGGCATGGGCCATCTGCCTAACTACTCTACTCTAGGGTGCAGTATGGTCCATCTTCTCTAGGCATACTCCATCAAAGCGTATAATGATATATTCAGTTATTACCATTGTGTAATAATCGCTCTCATGATCACAGAAAATAAGAGAGATTGAGTTCAATAACAACAACTAAATATCTAAGACAAAATAAGAAATCATTAAAACTGAATTTATAAGACTTGTATTGCTTAATTCTATAATAAAAATCCTCTAAATTACAAAATCTATGCATGTATATAAAGGTCCCCATAATTAAAACAATCAAACCATTGATACTTTGTTTGGGCTACATCAAAACCCTAGTGGATGAACTAGCCGCTCATGGTAGAAGAAGAAGCTTCAACGGCTGAGGAAGAAGGCATCATCTTCATGAATTATGTGTAAGACTTCATTCTCTAATAGTCTGCAAAGTATTTCTTCAATTCTGTCCAAAAGCTCTCTCAGACTCTCCAATCTCTCCCAATTCAGCCTTTAATTCGCCCCTTTATTGCCCCAAGAGAATACACCAAAGTTCTAATCCAATTAGGAATTAATTAGGTTTTCCCGCAGCACTAATCAGGTGGGTTTTTCCTGCTGACGTTCGGCCCAACTTTTGACCCACTATAAGTCCGATTCACGGAATTTTCATGAAATACAAAAGTGTGCAGAATCAAATTTCATTTAACATAACTTGAAATTAAGTTGATTTGAAACTCAGAAATAACACTTCTGGTCTATTTTTCAAAACGGGATTAAGACTGTATTAAGCGCAGATTTGAGCTTCAGGCCCGAAACCTTCTTAAGTAGCTGTAATTCTCTTGGATCTCTTTCATGGGCTGATTTGAGTTGAAATAAATATTTGAATGGATCCTCTTGATGTAGGCTTCATCTAACCATCTTGGATGTCATCTTTAAAAGCTCAAAATCATGGTTTTAACTGAAATAATCATTAAGGCCCTGAAAATACAAAAAATACTAAAACGAAGTAAAATAACAAAATAATATATCAGTAAGAGAATAAAATACATAAGTTAAGAGGCTAGAGTGCATAACATTTAATGCCTATCACCGCACAACTCACAATATATATATATATATATATATATATATATATATATAAAGAGTGAGTGAGGAGAGCATTTTCATCCTTCAGCCTGCTTGAGATATTCTCTGAGCCTCAAAAGCTCTTGTTTAGGCTCCTTCGCTTGATAAGTCCATCAATGAAACGAAATTGGGGTTTTAGATTCGATCTTATTGAGAGAGACTCACGTGCTTGTCGTGCGAACGAACGAAATAGGGAAAGGTGTTTGGGTTGCAGATGGTAGTACGTTCATTGAATGGAGTAGTTGAATTGGGTTCAACACAATTGCTTCTTCAATCGTTTGAGCTCATGAACAAGGTAAGGGTTTTGTTCAAATTTAATAGCATCTTAATTGGTTTGTGGCCAATTCTGGTGCATCACGGCAAGACCGACCCATCATTGCTTTACATCACTGATCCGTTGTCATTGTCTGGTGTTAAAATTAGAAATTCTAATAACCTAACATTGTCGACAAACTCCCCATCTAACAATCATCCTTTATGGAAGAAAATCATGTTTGACAAACCTAATTCTAGCAATTTATTGAAGCAAATCATCCCATTAATTATACTACTTTTGGAAGATAAATAATTATTTTATCTCTTTCACTGATTAATCAATCAAGTAATCCAAACCAAAGAATCTGCAATAGTATTTCCTTCTTATTAGTTAAGCAATTGGAGTTTTTTGTGACCTCATGAAAGGTTCAGTTGTAGAAGATGAAGTGATGAATATATAATAATAATAATAATAATAATAATATTCATCTTACTGTTTTGGTGTTTGGGTTTAGTTTTGAGAATAATCTATCTTTACTATAAATGCAAGTAATGGGAAGAGAGATAGAGAGAGAGAGAGAGGAGGGAAGGAGAAAGTATAGTTATAAGTAAAGGGGTACTTCAGTAATTTATTATCTCATGGAAAGTGTCAAAGGATATCAGTATCTTTTTGTATGGTGTTGGATGGGATTAGACCTATCTATACACGGGTTGAGGTCTCTCTAATAGACGGTGCAAAATGTTTGAGTTTATATGCTCTCCTATTATGAAATAAGTACAAATCATAGGGGGTGTCAATGATATTTACCCTAATATTTATGATGTTTAATTTATTCTTTTTTTTGTTGATTTATATTTTATTTTATTTTTGATACCATTGAAAGCTAGAGATGTTAATGTATCCTGCCCCGTCCCTATTGGGACAAGTTTGAGATTCGAGTTTGATAAAAGAGTTTAAAACTCACACAATCCCGAATGTATTTCGATTAATAGAAATTACATTCTTAGTTGTTAATATTTTTCATTATTTTAGTAAGCAAAGGTCCATACTTAGCATTATTTTTTCATTTATTTTGTTGCCAACTGCATAACTATCATAAAACTTTTCTTCTATATGAAAAAAATGTGCGAAAGTAGATTAAACTGAAGAGGTGCAATATGAAAAGCCACAGAAAAATAAGTAAAGTACTCAAGTGAGAAGTTCAATCAAACATAACCCATGTGGTCTGACTAATAGACATCTAAATCTATTCATAATAAGCAAACTTGTATCTATATAATAGTAAGAGAAAGAGGGAGATGACGAAGGGTAGTTTAGGAAAATTAAAATTAGTTTAAATGGTTATTTGGCATAATAATAAGGTCATTTGAGAAATTTTACTTCGTTTAAGGTAGTTTGGACATTAAGAACTACTTTTTCGACTAACATGACATCAAAGTAATGCCAGGGGAGGCCAGAGATATTTGTACAACCCGAAGAGTGGTTGAATATCATTTTGAAAAATGTTTTAATTGTGATATAATATAAAAAATTCAGGGGAGGTGGTCTGAGATATTCACTGTCACACTCCGATTTTCGACTCTTAGAAACCAAATGTGAACCCGTCCATTAAACCCTAATGAACCGTCTTAGCCTTTAATTAACCACAGAAACTTAATCACATTCTTATATATGCGTATGTATGATGCATCCTCAACTTATCTCAATGGGCCCCACAACTAGTCCTACATATGTATCCAACACTATGTGGATTGCACTATTTTGCACAATTGAAGTTCATATTTTGCACAATTGAAATCTATATTTCACATGATGGAAATTCTCACTCAATCGAAGTACTATCAAAACCCTGCTGGAATTTGGATCTACTTCAACCGAAAATTTTTCTACAAGCTTTGCAAAATCAAAGACATTTCAATTGTACAAAAAGGGCATTTCGTACGATCAAAATCCTTTCCCGTAGAATCCTGAGAATTCATATTTGTTCCATTTTAAGTCCCATTTCCATTCCTACAATTTCAAATCCACCTATAGACATCCATAAGTCATTCAACATGTTTGAATAGGTAATTCTCACACATTCTTTGCAATTAAATCTTCAATACATAAATGTAAGGTCCATTCATACTTTGGATCCAATCTATACATTTTAAAAATGTGGTCCTCCAAGTTTATAGTCATTATATGAATTACATGTATATTGTCCAAAAATAATTGCAATTCAACTATGACTAACACTATAATAAAATCAACATGCCACAAGTCGGTATGGATAGCCACATACAAGATATCCAAATATAAATCCAAAATACAAAAAAAAGAACTCCACTTGAATATTCACATTCCATCTGTCATTGGCATCTTATCTGTAAAATAGTTTAGGGGAGAGGGGTAAACATATAACTACGCTCAATAAGTATGCCCCAACCCACCTAAGCATCGATCCGATACTGACTTACATGATATGCAAGCATGATGTCGCTACTCAATATGACACATATCAATTCTTTTATGTTCAACACTTCGCAAATGTAATTAAACAAATATGCATTTAAACTATATAATGTGATTAACAGTTAAAACACATAATCGTCAATATATTTACATCTTACTTGGTCATAACCCGATCCACAGACATGATTGGTCAACTCTGACGATCATGTGGTGTTAGGCAACTCCGATGACACCAAAGTGTTGGTCAACTCCGACGACACTCGTATGACAGGGCAACTCTGATGGTCATACATTTATGGTATTATATAAGTCTTGCACTGGTGATTGGGTAACTTCAACGATCAGTACAATTGGGTCAGGTATAATTGGGCATCTCCAACGATCACAACACTTGGGGGTATGATTGTGCATCTTCGATGATCATCCCACTGCGAGTATCCTCACCACCTCAAACACATGGTTGGTCACCTCCAAATTTCATCTATATCATATTTGGGCAATACTCTGATACACATGTATACATGTTTATAAGACACATATACTTCATATAGCATTTAATTCTCATGCTCTTCAATGCACATTATTGCTATAATTATTTTAGTCACATATATGCTTCAACTCATGCATATTGATCACATATGCATACAATACACCATGTAACAATACATGCTCTCATATCATATACATTACAAATATAATTGAACAATTAATCACAAATCATATAAAGGATATCTGTAACATGCATAATTACACAATGTAAGAAAGAAAGAAGAGTTCACTCAACTCCCACCACTCACCTATACATGATAGCACAACTTATACAATCCCAAATCCACCGAAATCTTAGAATCGACAACTAAGAGGAAAGAAACACCCCTACATCAATTTTGGAGCTTTTCTCTAGCAAGCCCTAGAATCACCAAATTTCAAGTTCCTCCAAATCGAACTTTCTTTTCATAGAACCGTAGATCGGGACAATGAGAACAAACTTTCCATCTTGGACGATTATTGAATCCACACTCCAAATATCCTCAATTTTTGGAAATCTCTAATGGGGGACTTTGAACCCACCAAGGTAAAGAAGAAAAAGAGGAGAGTAATTTTCTCTCTTGGAGAAAGATCAAAATCTCACTCTAAGGTGCTCAAAAGGAAGGAAAAAAATTACAGAATAATAAGAGCTTGAAGAGCAACAATGGCAAATTTCCCTCTCTCTCTAATCTATCTGAGCAATATAGAATCTGATCAATACACAACTGACTACGAGTATTCACGTCATCTGTCACTCAAATCAGAAGAAAATGGGTCACCTTGGTCAACTTATCCACAATAACCCAAACTACGTCGTGACTCTTCCTCAACCAAATTACATATTTTCTCTTATATAAAATCCTGAAGTGAGGACTATATACTGAAAATGTAATTTAGTTTAAGTCAATATAGCATGCATGGAGTCATATTTCATTCCTTCATTTTGTCTCTTATGATAAGTTCATTTCATATTCTCTTATGATAAGTTCATTTCATATTCGCTTAAATTAATTAGTGAGGTCCAATATGATATTGATATATATTTTAATTTGCATGGTTCAAGAAGTAATACCATTTTTCACTTCTCAAGAAAAATGTCTACCAATAAAATTTGTGACGAAAAAATTCTATTGGACCAATAATAAAAATCAAAATAATTAAAAAATTTGACAACTGATTAGATATAAGTTAAAACCTTCAAAACGAATGTGCTAGTTCTAGTTTTTATTTTTATGCGCATTGTAACAATGTTAAAAAATTGACTGCAGATAATGTTACCCAACATATTTTACTATGGACACAAATTGCAATAAAGTTGATTTCCTGTTTTTATTTTCTAGAAAAAAAAATGACAGACGTTATGAAACAGACCCTTAATTATCTACTTGGTTTCTTTACCCAAAAAATGGAAAGTATTTTTTGTTTTGGAAATGATGTAATTTTATTGGATGAAAATTTGAGCATGATAAAAGTTGTAAATTTTTATTTATTCTTAACATGTAACTTCAAACACCCATTTCCATATTTTTCTGTCCATAAAATCAAACATATTGTATATATATATATATATATATATATATATATAATATGTCAAAAAAGGTACACTATTGTTGGTAGGGGTGCACAAAAAATCGTCCGACCCGAAAAACCAAACGAGACCGGGCAGTTTGGTCTGGTTTTTTTAAGGTTCGGTCCAATCACGATTTCGAAAATTTAGAACCGTAAGTTTACGGTTCGGTTCCGGTTTTAGCTCCTTTAGGACTTGACTGGATCGAACCGAACTGTTTTATATATATATATATATATATATATATAATATCTGGCTACTTACCCAAAAATAAATAAAAAGTTTCTAATCGGCTAACCCTATAATTATTTCTCATCGCTAAAAACAATCTCATCATTTCTAAGTAGCAGTTTGATAGTTCTTACTAGTTACAATTCATTCTATAGATCTGTAAAGAACATATAAAGTATAATCCCTCCTTTGAATCAAACATCCACAACTACATCGTATGATTTTGCACCGCCACTCCGCTGCTCTATCCGACGGTGTACCAGAGGGCCACCTCTCTATCAACGTCGGTGAAGAGATGGATGTTGCTGTGTACTTTGTCTTCTTAACTACTGGTTCCTTCTTAATTGTTCTCAATTCTCATTGTCTTTCACTGATTCACTATCTCTCTTCTCTCTGTATTTGGGTCTCTGCATTATATTATATTGCAAATAAATTTATGTGGTTTTTAAAAAAATTTTTTTTTTTACTTCCCCTACAAGTATTTGTGTGTTTGTGGATTTATATATCATCAAGCATCAAGGGTAGTTGAACACTACTCTGCATATATATATATATACACACACACACACAATATATATATATATATATATACACACACACACACACACACACACACATAATATGTTCAGCTGTGACCTAAATTGTACAGTTTATAATAAGGTATGTTGAGACTAGGGAGGGGGAACTGGACTGCTCTAAAATTCTAATTTCACATTATTACATTTAATAATCAAAATTTATATGATTACAGTTTCATCATTTATATGCGGGATGTATCGTCCTTCGTTTCTATGGCTTGAACATTTTAATTTCTTTTTAGTTAATAAATTTTATTGAAATTTAATTTGGAAATTATATTGTTCTTCATATATACTTCTATCTATTTTTTCTTAAAATTTACTGTCGTTTCTTTTAGGTGGAAGATTTGGAACATAATAGTTTTGTTGTTTGAGTTGTAACCGTAGAACCGGACCGAACCGAATCGGTTCTTCATGGTTTGGTTCGGTCCAGTTTCATTAGGCATTACGGTTCGATTTGGTTCTATTTTTAGTGAAACTGAACCTTACGATTCGATAAATGAAACCGAACCGTACAATTCAATTTCAAAATTTTCCAAAATGGGACCGGATCGTACACATCCCTAGTTGTTGGGATGTTGATACTTGGGCTACACATGCCCATTAACGTTAATTAACCAGAAGTAGAGGAGTTGTCGCCTTGTCGGTAATCCAGAGATTGGGCCCCGCTTTACTCTTACCTAACACGTTCAAAAAATATATCAACCAAAGGTCAATAAATTGGCATCCAAGGCTCAACTTTAGCGCGGTTTGGTCAACTTTTTAACCCATTGAATGAATGAATTAATTGCATGTCAAGTGAATGAAGATGGCCCAACTAATTACTTTGAATACTAATTAAAAGTGATGCTTCGGATTCCACTTAGTCTAAACATCTTACCCACTCTCCAATATCAATATTAATATTCGTATAAATATTTGTGCATGCTTCGAATCAGTTGGACCAGTGATTTATTTACTAGAAGATTTATTTAACTTCCAAGTGTGGTAATTAAATGAGAGCTTATCTAATCCTTTCTATATAAACTGGGTCATCTACTTCCTTTTTTATCATTCTTAAAAAAATTTAAGTAGTCACGCGTAATCTTAACACATATTCCAAATGGGTGGCAAAGGTGGCGGTGGTGGTGGAGCCAAAGGTGGCGGTGGTGGTGGGGCCAAAGGTGGTGGCAGTGGCAGTGACAATGGCGGCTACTCTTCTAAAGGCGGTGGTGGTGGTGGTGGTGCTGGGTCAGGAGGAATGATGAAGGCTCCGGGTGGTGATGGGTCATATATATCAAGGTCTGGGTTTGAGGGCAACCCTCAGGGCTACTTTTCTGGTCTGCATGCTGGTGAAAAGGGCAATAAATAAATGTTACTAGCTACTTATGTGGGATGTATTAATTCTCTTTTTAAGATGGCTCCTAATGAATTCTAGTGCTATGTTTCTTTGCTTAAATGATAATATATGAAGTTAATTAACTTTGTTTTATAATTGCTTTTATGTGAATTTCTTATTCTCACTTGTGAAATGTGGGATGTTTTTATTGGGAGATTGGGGAAATTGCTTCTCATATTGATCAAATATAAACTAAAATTTGTAATTTTCTAAAAACCCAGAAAAGGAAAAATAAAACACTCAAGATGCAATTGCAACTTTTCGAAATTTGGTTCAAGTAGTAAAGTGACTTGGGCTCTGTTGTCTCAGAATGCATCAGGTGTAAGGTTCGACTCGTCATAAGTACAAATAATTCTTAAGAATCAGTCTTCGTGGTCAATTATGTAACGTACCCGACTTGGAGTGAGGAGATGCCTTTCTTAAGTTCTGGATATTAGTCAGGTAAAGCCTCCGATACTCTAATTAATTTTTAAAAATAAAAAATTCCCTAAATTTGGAGCTACGTACATTTGTTACTGATTTTAAATGCTGCATGTGATTAACTAATGATATTAACATACATGAATGTACTCTGCAGAGATGGGAATGATAACACTTGTTTGAGAGTTGGATTGAATTTTTTTTGAATGGGATACTATTTGGTTCGAGTTCACGCCCCTGTGGGCCTGTTTTAGGCATGCCTTTTATTTTTGTTTGGTTTCGTCACAGGAGAAACAAAACATATTTTTGGTACAGTCCTTTGCATTTTAATAGTATTAAAATGTTTCAAAATATTTTATCAAAATTAAAAATACAATTTTATTATTTTTATTGTGTTTCGATTACTACAATCGAAATGTCTGCAAGTATATTTCAACTCACTCTCTTATATGTAAGACTATTTTTCTTGTAGTTTTGTGAATCATATATATATATATATATATATATATATAGATATTAACACGTGAAAATAAGTCACACTTAACTCATGCTTGCAGGGCAGATGTAGGAGGGACCAAGGGCGGCCATGCGCCCCTCTCCCCCAAAATTTTTCTTTTTATTCAAAGAATTATACTAATTACTCCTCTTTTAAGTATGAAATCTTATAAAAATTGATATTTGATCTCCCAAAATTATAGAAATAGAACTTTTTGAGTCCACCTTGCATGCCTGACTTGAAATCACTAAAAATAAATTTTGTACTGTATTTAACAAACATTCATAATATGCCAAGCATGTAATTGACATTTGTTTGACGGAAAACAATAACGTAATTGTGAAACAAGAAATATAACAATGAATTAGTATTAATAGTACTATAAAATGAGTTCTATGTTCCTTATCCTTTTGATTGTTATTTGGTGAAGATCCGTCTTTGCTCTTCTTGTTGTACCATATGATAATAGTTGCTATTTAAATAAAATCACCCATTAGGAAAAAAAACATAAAATAAGTTTCATTTGAAAATTTTAGTAAGGACAATACTTACCTACTTTACGGTGTGTAGATGAGCCTTCTTGATCGCTGATGTGTTCCAATAAAAAATAAACACATCAGTTTTAATTACAAAATTAAATTTAAAATTCAATAAATAAGTATAATAAATAAGTATAATAAATGAGATTGACTTAATTTATTTTACTTATTTATTACGCTTTAAAACTGATGCGTTCATTTTTTATTGGAACACATCAGAGAGCTCACCTACACACCGGTGAATAGGTAAGTATTGTCCTTTTAATAATACCAATCAATTAATCAAAACTATGAATTAGTCTCATAAAAATAAATATATGCTCAAAACTATATATTAAATATATTATATGTCCTTTTGTGTGCTCCGTATTTTCTTGAATTTGCATTGCACTGCGAGACACCTCGGTTCATACTCCATATCCTTTGATTTCTAATTTTGACCTAGTTTACTGCAATAAAATCTCATTTAATTTTACTATAAAATTAGTAATTCACCTAAGAAGCATGGACACGGACACGGGTACGACATGACATAGATACGACGACACGACAAATTTTTTTAAAAAGGATATAGACACATCGAAAATACGGCTATGAAAAAATAATATATTAATATATATTCAACAAGTTAACTAATATCCACAATACAATAAATCTAACAATAAAAAAAAAAATTACACAAATAACAAACAAAACAACATGACTTTATGTTAAATAAAATTCTATTGACTTTTTTATTTTTTGTTTCTAAATTTATTATTTAGAAATTTATCTAACTATTTTTTATTTTTTAAAATTTTGTTTTAGAAAACACTATATTTATAAAGAAAATGGCATAATAGTCATATTAAATGGTATATATATATATATATCATTATAGTTTTTCCAGGGGGTCAACATGTCAGCTTTTACAAGACGAGGGACTGAAATGCTCAAAAAAATTGTTCATAGAGGTCTTTTTGCAACTTTGGAAAAGTTTAGGGGTTTTTTGTACTTTTTAAAATTACAAAATGTTCCACACCGTGTCCGCCGCATGTCCCAAAAAAAAAAAAATTCAAGACACTTCTAAGGAGTGTCCGACACTCGCACGACACCTTTATATGAAGTGTTCATGCTTTCTAGTAATTCACTAGCTTTTGAATTTTGTACCATGTGCTCTCATCATGTTGTTGTGAAATGCGGTTGAGATAATACTTAACAACTTTCTAGAAATGGATCCAAATCTCTTTTTTTCTGCTTATCTATTGGTCAAATCACAAATGGAGAAAAATCAAATTCAAAAATCATATGTTCTGCTTACAAATCATGGACTATATAATATTTATGATAAATTACAATGACACTATATTTGATTTGGACTTATTTCACACGAAAACACTCTTTGCTTATAACTATCACCTAGACTCCAAGCAATATTTCCGTCCATAACTCCATTAGTTTAAGTACAAAATGTCAAATAAACTCTTAATTTCTTAATAACATTTAATAAAAAATATTAGTTTATCAAAATACAACTTTGCCCCATTATTAGGTGTTGTTAGCCACCTCCACCATTCTCAAACTGCAACTAGTTGGCTTCTCTCTCTCTACTCTCCAACCACATTGATACCGTTCATGTGTTCTCTCCACTAGAAACATCTTTCTACCATCAATCACTTTTGCACGCACTATTGTCTTCTCTCACTAAAAGTACTTCTCTCTCTTTCCTCTATATAGATGTTGGTTATGGTGGCTTGAATTAGGCGCCGAAAGAGAGAAGAAAATTTAGGTGCTAAAATTGTGGACAATGGGCGCCGTAATTGTGGACGGCATTTGTTCAGTGTGTAAAATGTGATAAAAATAATTTGTAATATTGTCATTATTGTTTTACACCTCGACAAAAGAGAATTTATAAATACCTACAAATACTCTACTAAAATTAGTAAAGTGGTGAGTAGAGGTCGAACCCATATAGACTGCATTTCGTTAGTTTGTTAAACTGTCAAGACTTCATCTAGTTCAATTTGAAATAATTTCTTTTTATGTTTTTATGATAATGAGCTGAAAATTAAATGACATGACATAAAAATATAAATTAAAGATAGAAGCTAGAGAGATAAAGAGTGGTTCAAACTTCACCACCAGCCTCACAAACATGTAAGACTTACAATAAACCGGAAAAATTATGTAAATGTGTACTAAATGATGGTTTAGACTGCATTTGGTTGCTTTGTTAAGTTGTCAAGACTTTATCTAGTTCAATTTGAAATAATTTCTTTTTGTGTTTCTATGATAATGAGTTAAAAATTAAATGACATAACATAAAAATATAAATTAAAGATAGAAGCTAGAGAGATAAAGAGTGGTTCAAACTTCACCACTAGCCTCACAAACATGTAAGACTTATAATAAACTGGAAAAATTATGTAAATGTGTACTAAATGAAGTATTTGGCAAGTACCACCAACAACGACGTCGCCAAGAGAATACATGCACCTTAATATACTGTAATCCATTTGCAATAAGTGTGATTTCCCTACCTACCTACTTACCTAATTACCTAAGTGTAGCGAAATCACCGTCTCTAAGCATAAACTATGTAAATTTAGTTATGCATGTTGTAGTGAAAACTAGTCTCAAGCCATCACTTGTAGTCCTTGTGAAAATTACAAGTGTTTGAAGATCATGTGAGGATTTTAATCATTCTAAGAGAATAAGATAAATCACAACACATGAGCATAAAGAATTTGTAAACTTATATTGATATAAGGCTCAAGGCAAGAGACATATACACAATAATACACAAAAATCTCAATTTACTACAATTAGAACATATTTACAAGGCTATGGCTTTGTTCAAACCCTAGAGAAGGAGTTGGTTGATCATGGTGGGCTGGAAGAACTTCATAGACAGAGGTGAGTCCATGCTCAAAATGGTCTTCTAGGCCTTTCAAAGCCCTCTTTAAAGCTTTCCCTATCTAGAACTTCACTTTCTCTCTCTAGAATTCTATATATGCTCTCTATTACAAGAATTGTGATATATCTAATTATTACATATTTCCTATCTATATATCTGACTTTAGGCTCAAAATATCACTGAATTTTTGTTCAAGGCTTCATCCAAGCAAATTTGGACAAGTGGCAAGTGAAGAAAATATCTTGCAAAAAATAAAATATCTTCTGTAGGATTGGGTGATGCATCGTAGTGGGGACTTCGATGCATCGAATGTAAGGATCGGGTTATTTTTGACCTGTTTTGGCTAATTTTTGGATCGGGTTTATTTTTTCAAATTAATTAATTTTGAAAAGATAAAGAGTGAGTGAGGAGAGCATTTTCACCCTTCGGCTGCTTGAGATATTATTTGAGCCTCAGAAGCTCTTGTTTAGTCTCCTTCGCTTGATAAGTGCATCAATGAAAGAAAATTAGGGTTTCAGGTTCGATCTTAGATAGAGAGACTCGCGTGCTTTTCATGCGAATGTGCAAAATAGGGAAAGGTGTTTGGGTTGCAGATGATAGTGTGTTCATCGAACGGAGTAGTTGAATTGGTTTCAACGCAATTACTTCTTCAATCGTCTAAGCTCATGAACAATGTTAGGGTTTTGTTCAAATTTAATAGCATCAAAATTGGGTTGTGGTCAATTCCGGCAGATCACGGCAAGACCGACCTGTCATTGCTTTAAATCACTGATCCGTCATCATCGTCGTCGTCCGGTGTTGAAATCAAAAATTTTGATAACCTAACACTGTCGACAAATTCCCCATCTAACAATCATCATTTATCGAAGCAAATCGTGTATGACAAACCCAATTATAGCAATTTATTGAGGCAAATCATCCCATTAATTATACTACTTTTGGAAGATAAAATTTTTATTTTATCTCTTTCACTGATTAATCAATCAAGTAATTCAAACCAAAGAATCTGCAATGGTATTTCGTTCTTATTAGTTAAGCAATTGGAGTTTTTTGTGATCTCATGAAAGGTTTAGTTGTAGAAGATGAAGTGATGATCATATAATAATAATAATAGTAATATTCATCTTACTATTTTGGTGTTTGGGTTTAGTTTTGAGAATAATTTATCTCTACTGTAAATGCAAGTAATGGGAAGAGAGAGAGAGTGGGAGGAGAGAAGGAGAAAATATAGTTATAAGTAAAGGGGTACTTAGGTAATTTATTACCTCATGGAAAGAGTCAAAAGATATCAGTGTCTTTTTGTATGGTGTTAGATGGGATCAGACCTATCTATACACGGGTTGAGGTCTCTCTGATAGATGGTGCAAAATGTTTGAGTTTATATGCTCTCCCATTATGAAATAAGTACAAATCATAGGGGGTGTCAATGATATTTACCCTAATATTTATGATATTTTATATATTCTTTTTTTTTTGTTGATTTATATTTTATATTTGATTTTATTTTTGATACCGTTGAAAGCTAGGGATGTTAATGTAGCCTTCCCTGTCCTTATTGGGACGAGTTTGATAAAAGAGTTTAAAACTCACAGAGTCCCGAATCCGTCTCGATTAATAGTAATTAAATTCTTAGTTGTTAATGTTTTTGATTATTTTAGTAAGCAAAGGTCCATTCTTAGCATTATTTTTTCATTTATTTCGTTGCCACTTGCATAACTATCATAAAACTTTTTTTTCTACATGAAAAAAATGTGCGAAAATAGATTAAACGGAAGAGGTACAATAGGAAAAGCCATAGAAAAATAAGTACTCAAGTGAGAAGTTCAATCAAACATAACCCCTGTGGTCTAATTAGTAGACATCTAAATCTATTGATAATAAGCAAACTTGCATCTATATAATAGTTAGAGAGAGAGAAAGAGATGATGAAGGGTAGTTTAGAAAAATTAAAATTAGTTTAAATGGTTATTTGGCATATTAATAAGGTGATTTGAGTAATTTTACTTCATTTAAGGGTACGTTGGACATTAAGAACTACTTTTTTGACTAACATGACGTCAAAGTAATGCTAGAGGAGGCCGGAGATATTTGGACAACCCTAAGAGAGGTTGACTATCATTTTAAAAAAAGTTTTAACTGTGAGATAATATAAAAAAACTCAGGGGAGGTCAGAGATATGCACTGTCACACTCCGATTTTCGACTCCGAGAAACAAAAGGTCAACTCGTCCATTAAACCCTAATAAACCGTCTTAGCCTTTAATTAACCACAAAAACTTAATCCCATTTTGTACATACGTATGTATGATACATCCTCAACTTATCTCAATGGGCCCCACAACTAGTCCTACATATGTATCCAACACTATGTGGACTGAACTATTTTGCACAATCGAAGTACATATTTTGCACAATCGAACTCTATATTTCACATGATGGAAATTCTCACTCAATCAAAGTACAATCAAAACCCTGCTGAAATTTGGATCTACTTCAACCAAAAATTTTGCTACAAGCATCGCAAAATCGAAGACATTTTAATTATGCAAAAAGGGCATTTCGTATGATCGAAATCCCTTCCTATAGAATCCTGAGAATTCATACTTGTTCCATTTTAAGTCCTATTTCCATTCCTACAATTTCAAATCCATCTATAGACATCCATAAGTCATTCAACAGGTTTGAATTGGTAATTCTCACACATTTTATACAATTAAATCCTCAATACATAAATGTAAGGTCTATTCATTCTTTGGATCCTATCCATACATTTTATAAATGTGGTCCTCCAAGTTTATAGTCATTATATGAATTACATGCATATTGTCTAAAAAATATTGCAATTCAACTATGACTACAACTATAGTAAAATTAACACGCCACAAGCTGGTATGGATAGCCACATACAAGATATCCAAATATAAATCCAAAATGCTAAAGAAGGAACTCCACTTGAACATTCACATTCCATCCGTCATTGACGTCTTATCTGTAAAAAGGTTTGGGGGAGAGGCGTGAACATACATCTACGCTTAGTAAGAGTGCCCTAACCCACCTAGGCATCGATCCAATACTGACTTACATGATATGCAACTATGATGTCGATACATTATATGACATATATCAATTCTCTCATGTTCAACACTTCACAAATGCAATTAAACAAATATGTATTTAAACTATACAACATGATTAACAGTTAAAACACATAAGCATCAATATATTTACATCTTACTCGATCATAATCTGATATACAAATATGATTGGTCAACTCTGATGATCATGTGGTGTAGGGCAACTCTGATGACACCAAAGTGTTGGTCAAATCCGACGACACTCTTATGATGGGGCAACTCTGACGGTCATACATTTATGGTATTATATAAGCCTTGTACTAGTGATTAGGCAACTTCGACGATTAGTACATTTGGGTGGGGTGTGATTGGGCATCTTCGACGATCATTACAGTTGGGGTATGTTTGGGCATCTCCGATGATCATCCCACTGTTAGTATCCTCACCACTTCAAACATATGGTTGGTCACCTCCAAATTTCATATATATCATATGTGGGAAATACTTCGATACACATATACTTCACATTGCATTTAATTCTCATGCTCTTCAATGCACATTATTGCTATAATTATTCTAGTATGCATTTCATCTACACAATTCCCATATAGTTACATGTATGCTTCAACTCATGCATATTGATCACATATGCATACAATACACCATATAGCAAAACATGCTCTCATATCATATATATTGCAAATATAATTGTACAATTCATCACATATCTTATAAAGGATATCTATAACAAGCATAATTACACAATATATAATTCACTTAACTCCCACCACTCACCTATACATACTAGCACAACTTATATAATCCCAAATCCACCAAAACCCTATAGTCAACAACTAAGAGGGAAGAAGCACCCCTACCTCAATTTTGGAGCTTTTCTCTAGCAAGCCCTAGAATCAACAAAATTCAAGTTCCTCCAAATCGAACTTTCTTTCCATAGAATCATAGATCGGGACAATGAGAACAAAATTTCCTTCTTAGACGATTACTGAATCCACACTCCAAATACCCTCAATTTTTGGAACTTTCTAATGGGGGACTTTGAACCCACCAAGGTGAAGAAGAAAAAGAGGAGATTAATTTTCTCTCTTGGAGCAAGCTCCAAATCTTACTCTAAGGTGTTCAAAAGGAAGAAAACAAATTGAAGAATAATGAGAGCTTGAAGAGCAACAATGGCAAATTTTCCTCTTTCTCTAATCTGTCCTAGCAATATAGAATCGGATCAATATAGAACCGACTAAGAGTATTCACATCATTTGACACTCGAATCAGAAGAAAATGGGCCACCTTGGTCAACATATCCACAATGACCCAAACTGCGTCGCGACTCTTCCTCGACCTAGGTAACCCCGTCACAAAGTCCATAGTGACGTGCTCCTACTTCCATATGGCCACCGGTAATGGTTGTAACAAACCTGCTGGTATCTGATGCTCATCTTTCACTTGTTGACAAGTGAGGCACATCGCCACAAATTATGTGACGTTCCTTTTCATGCCCTTCCACTAATATTGCCTACACAAATTTTGATATATTTTGGTGCCACCGGGATACACTGCAAGTCTAGTGTTATGAAACTCTCTAAGAACTTCATCCCTACAAGCCAATGGTACTACCATTTTCCTTTTGAACCTTATGTCTCCACCAGAATGAATACTCTAATTTCTTACCACTTCACCACCCAAAATTCGAGTGTGAATGCTCTTCATTTCACTATCAAGTCTTTGCTCCTCAACCATTTTACTCATTAGAGTTGGTTGTGCAATGAGTGTGAACAAATTCGCCGGTTCACCACCCTCACTAAAGTATAGTCCCATTTTTGAGATGTCTTCCATCATCTTCCAGTCTCGAATGATAATACTTTCCAAGGTACCGTGTGATTTTCTGCTCAACGCATCAGCAACCACATTAGCTTTCTCTGAGTGATACTGAAGATTAAAATTGTTGTATTCCATGTACTCCACAAACCTCCTTTATCTCATATTCAAGTCCCTTTGTGTGAAAAGGCATTTCAAGCTCTTATTATCGGAGAAAACTTCAAACTTTTTTCTATACAAATAATGTCTCCACATTTTTAATGCAAAAATTACCACCACTAACTCCAAGTCATGAATTGGCTAATTTTGCTAATATGCCTTCAACTGTTGGGAACCATATTCAACAACCCTATCGGTTTGCATTAATACACATCCCAATCCATCCCGTGAAGCATCACAATATATTACATAACCCAAACTACGTTTGGAAATAATTAAATCGGAGCACTAGTAAGTCTACTCTTCAACTCCATAAAAGAATGCTCGCAAGTATCATTCCACATAAACTTAACTCCTCTACGAGTAAGTTTAGTCATCAGTGCCATTAACTTTGAAAAATCTTTCACAAAACACTGGTAATAATCTGATAGTCCCAAAAAGTTATATATTTCAAATACGTTCTTCAGCCTTTCCCAATTCATTATTGCCTTAATCTTGGAAGGATCAACGGAGACTCCACTTTTTGACACCACATATCCAAGGAACTTCACTTCCGTTAGTCAAAACTCACACTATTCATAAGAATAGTACACAAGAATGTTGTCCACAAATACTATCACAAATCTGTTCAAGTATACACTGAAGACTCGGTTCATGAAGTTCATAAACGCTGTCGGTGCATTCGTCAAACCAAATGGCATCACTAAAAACTCATAGTGTCTATATCTAGTCTGAAAAGTTGTCTTTGGAATGTCCTCTTGCCTTACCCTAAACTGGTAATACCCTGACCTAAAGTCGATCTTTGAAAAGCACATTGAAGTTGATCAAACAAGTCATCTATCATTGGCAAATGATACTTGTTCTTGATTATTGCTTAGTTCAATTTTTGGTAATCTATACACAACTGCAAAGATCAGTCCTTCTTCTTAGCAAATAAGACCGAAGCTCACCAAGGTGATATATTAGGTTGTACAAATCCCTTATTTAACTACTCTGGCAATTGATCATTCAACTCCTTTAATTCTGCTAGAGTTATTTAGTACAGTGCCATAGAGATAGGGGCAGTACTAGGAGAAATATTAATGCTAAACACCACATGCCTTATTGGAGGCAACTCTGTTAAGTCCCCTAGAAACATATCTAGAAAATCATATACTACTAGTGGAAATCATCATGCTCTCCCACAAAATAAAAGCAATCACCTTCGAGTGTGCACACTGTCACTATCTAATGGAGACAATCAATTGTGACTCTAAATGTAGACAGCCAATCCATACCTAGAATGACATCCAAACTAGTCATGTTTAGTATCACAAAGTCAAACATTAGCCAACGTCTGACAACCTCGATCTCGCAATACGGAAACACTCTACCTAGAGTAACTCTACCCCCAACAGGCGTATCAATGGACAACGATAACTCTAGTGATAACACCTTCAGCATATGATGGCAGACTATGTTTCTTAACATAGTTGAAAGCCATTATCATTCTACTAAGAGCAGTTCTAGTTGGAGCCTGATTCCCTCTTATGTTTCCCTCATAATTTGCCTCATGGTTGCGACCATGTCGTGCATAAACTGTTCTCCATTAATTGAAATTGTTGCAGCTACTCTTCTTTAAGCTTTCTGTGGCAACATCTTGCCATAAATAGATAACAAGAAGATTCAACACCACATATCATGCTCACACAATTCTCATTATGCTTTCATAACACCATGCTAAGTTATTCCATAATTAGCATTTTATATAGACGTAAACAAGTAATCATGCTCCACATAAGCAATTTATAAATTTCAAGTTCAAACCCTAATGTTTCAATCCTTAACTTCAAGTGAGCACATAGCGAAATTTCATCCTTCAGTATTCAAACCCGATTGCTCTAATACCAAGTTGTCATGCCTCAATTTTTTACTCCCAAAAATAGAAGGTGAACTTGTCCATTAAACCATAATGAACCGTCTTAGCTTTCAATTAATCGCAAAAAATTAATCACATTCTTGTACATGTGTATGTACGATCCATCCTCAACTAATCTCATTGGACCCTAAAACTAGTCCTACATATGTATCCAACACTATGTCAACTGCAATATTTTACATAATCGAAATTCATATTTGACACAATTGAAGTGCATATTTTGCACAATCGAAATTGAGATTTTACATGATCGAAATTCTCACTCAATCGAACTATTTGTGAAGTACTATTGAATCCCTACTTGAAGTTGGACCCACTTCTACCAAAATTTTTGTTACAAGCTTTGTACAATCGAAGGCATTTTGATTGTGCAAAAAAGCATTTCACACAATCGAAATCCCTTCCAACAGAATCCTGAAAATTCACACTTGTTCCATTTTAAGTCCCATTTGCATTCCCACACTTTCAAATCCACTTATAAACATCCATAAGTGATTCAACATATTTGAATTGGTAATTCTCATACATTCCATGCAATTAAATCCTTAATACATAAACTAAAGGTCCATTCATACTTTGGATCCAATTTATACATCTTATAAATATGGTCCTCCAAGTTCATAGTCATTAAATGAATTGCATGTATATTGTCCAAAAAATATTAGCAATTCAACTATGATGAAAACTATAATAAAATCAACATACCACAAGCTGGCATAGATAGCCACATATAAGATATCAAAAAATAAATCCAAAATGCCAAAAAAGGAAGTCCACTTGGACGTTCACGTTCTATCCGTCATTGGTGCCTTATCGGTAAAAAGGTTTGGGGGAGAGGGGTAAGCATACAACTATCCTCAGTAAGAGTGCCCCAACCCACCTAGGCATCGACCCAACACCGAGCTATATGATATGCAACTCTGATGTCGCTGCAATACATGACATATATCAATGTTCTCATGTTCAGGACTTCACAAATGTAATTCAATAAATATACATTTAAACCATATAACATGCTTAACAGTTAAAACATATAAGGATCAATATATTTATATCTTACTCGATCATAATCTGATACATAGACATGATTGGTCAACTCCGACAATCATGGGGTGTTGGACAACTTCGATGACACCAAAGTGTTAGTTAACTCCGATGATACTTGTATGATGGGAAAACTCTAATGGTCATACATTTGTGGTATTATATAAGCCTTGCACTAGTGATTGGGCAATTTTGATGATCATTACACTTGGGGTATGATTGGGCATCTCTGACGATCATCCCATTATGAGTGTAGAGACCGTGACCAATTTTGGCCGATTTTGTATTTTAATTGCCATAAATGCATTTTGAGTGGTGTTTAACATGTTTTGAGTGTGGAAAACATGTTTGGAAAGTGGTTTTAAGGTTTTGGAAAGTTTTCGGGAGAGTTGGAGGAGTTTAAATGTTTGGTCAAACTGGGGCCCGAGATGCGACTTAAGTGGGCCTAGGAATTCGGAAAATTCTTAAAAATATTTATTTTTGAGAATGGATGAAATGAAATATTTAGAGAGTAGAGGAAGTGATTTCGAGATCGTAGGAGTTTTTGGAATCGAAAAAGGAGTCCGGGAAGGTGCGTTAAGTGGCCTAGGGGTATTTTGGTATTTTCATGACCTAGGGACCTTAAATGGTCAAATCTGCAGAGATATTTCATATCTCACAGCTGCTTCTCTCTCTATATTGCTCCCACTTCTTCTCTCTTTCTTCTCTCTAGGTTTTGGTGGTCTTCGGGTGTGATTCAAGTTCCGCCGAAGAAGGGAGATACGTAGGGGACGACTAGGGATTCCCTTTGAACTGATCAAAGTTACAGTTTGGCAAGGTTGACATTGCTGGAATTTTGAGAAGTGCTTGAAAGGCCTTCATTTTTGAGGTAGGGGTGTTCTTTCTCATCTACTTGTCTATTCTAGGGTTTCGGGTGAGGTGGTGAGAGTTAAGGTTGTGTATTGCATGTTTTAGAATGGTAAGAGGGGTGGGATGTGGTGAGTTTCTGTCTCTCTTTAGTTTCTAAAATGCAATTTGTATGTATATTTAATATACATGAGAAAAGGAGTGAATGTGTGAGAGATATTAGCATGTATGCTTATATGCTACATTTTATGAACATATGTGAAAATGTGTCATATTAGACATATATGTGCTATATGTTGTAAATGAGTTAAATGCATGCTATCTTTGTATGGAATATGTGTGCATTTGTGAAGCATAACTAAAATGTGCTTAGGTGAAGTTTTGTGAGCATATGTGGATATTATACTAGGTTTTGCATGTATAGGTAAATATATGTGTGGTGTAGTGGAGATGAAATGCATGCTACGTGTTTTATCAATTAGCATGTGCATTGCGAGGCATGAAATTAAATGCTTGATGTTTATATGTTCGAAATACATATATTGGGGCTGTTGTGAGGAAACGGGGAAGTGTGGTTGAATTGCCTAGAGTAGGTCAATACTCGGAGAGGGCGTTGGAGTGGTTATGTCACCTTGGAGTAGGTAAATACTCGGTGATGGTGGTTTACTCACCTTGGAGTTGGTAAATACTCGGCGAAGATTCTAAAAAGGTTGCCCAATCGCCTTAGAGTAGGTAAATACTCGGTGATTGTGGTTTGCTCACCTTGGAGTAGGTAAATACTCGGCGAGAATTCAAAGAAAGGGGGCCGAGTCACCTTGGAGTAGGTAAATACTCGGTGACAGTGGTCTATCCACCTTGGAGTAGGTAAATACTCGGTGACAGAGTTGAAATGGTGTGGAAAAGTGTCTCGGTTTCATGATTCGGTCAAGAATCATGTTGAGATGTCAGGTTGAGTCCGAGAGAGAGACAAGTGTATGATTATTGCCTTCATTTGAATTATGAAGCATGATATGTGATTAATGCATCCCTATATATATATATGCATTGTAGTGAGTGAACATGATGTATGTTGAATGATATGTGAAATGTTGTGACATGCATCCATGTAGGTCGTGTCGGGTCAGCACTTAGGTGGGTTGGGGTATCTCTACTGAGCCGCAGTGGTGCTCACCCCTTTATTCTAAATATTTTACAGATAAAGCGTCGATGACGGATGGGACATGAGTGTCCTAGTGGAATTCTAGTAGCCCTTCGCTATCTTTTGGATTTGTGCATTTTTGTGGCTATCCATGCCGGCTTGTGGCATGTGACTTACTTTTTAATTTGTGGTTATGTTTTGGACAAAGGTAATTTGGATGTATGTATTGGATTTTAAACTTGTTGGGTGTGGAGAGACAACGGTTTAATTTATGTAATGCCCATGGCGGCACTTAATTCATTTGATGATGTTTCCATTATGAATGGATGGTGTTTGTGAAAGAGAATGATTCATTTTGGTGTATGAATTCAATTATGAATGTGATCTTGAGTGTGAGATTGGTGTTGGAACCTTTCATTTATGTTATTAATCATGTATGAGGGGTTCTTGGATGATAGAATGTTGATTGGGCTTCATGTGGACCATGTATAGGGTTGTTGGAAGTCCCGAGAGGTGCATTTCGATCGTGCGAAATGCCTCTTTCGCACAATCGAAACCCCCATTTCGATTGTGCGAAGGGGTGATGATTTATGGTGATTTTTAGGGTCCAGGCAAAAGGAATTTCGCACAATCAAAACCCCCATTTCGATCAATCAAAATATTGCATGTCTGAGGTCCCGAGAGGGTGAAATCTTCACACAATCGAGATGCCTATTTCGCACAATCGAAATCCCATTTTCGCACAATCGAAATTACTATTCACAGCATTTTTCAAAACTTCATTTCGACGTAATTTCTTTGTTCTAGATTGGAATTGAGTGTGATTTTTTTTGAACTTGAGTATTTTTAGATTCTCTATCCATTGGTGTAGGTCTCACTTTCAGATTCCAAATAAAATAAGTTTTGAGGCATGAAAGTGAGTGATTCTTGAAAGTGTGGACAAGTAAATGTTCACTAAGGTGTATGATTCGATGTAGGGCCCATAGGGATTGGTTAAGGTGGATTTGGGTGCATTCATATGCAAGAATTGAGTTAAGCTTCCACGGTGAATGAGGGTAATGAGGGTCTATTGGGCTAAATAGACAGTTTAACCTCCGGTTGTCCGAGAGTTAGAAATCGGGGCATTATAGCATGGTATCAAACCTTGATACTAATGCATGAGTGTAATTGATATTGTTCATGGGGTTGAGTGAACGGGTTCACACTCTAGATTCGGGGTCGGTCAGGGGGAGTTACGACGGTCTGGGTTTCGGGGTGTTACAGGATGGTATCAGAGCGCTAGGTTGGAATACCTAGGGACGATGGGTGAGACTTGATTTAGTAATCACTTGAGGGTAAGGATCAGAACATAAGGATTTGAACTTGAGATTATAAATTGCTTATGTGGAACTTGATGTTTGCTTACATTTTCAACATGCCTATATGGACTAAATTGACATGGCATGTGTAAGCTTGATGGATATGTGTAAGAAGTGTAAATTTGTTGGACTTAAATTTTTTTTATTGTGCATATAAAAAGAAATACCTCTAAGAAGAGCGCGAGACATTGGCGCTGATGCTCCTCAGGAGCCAACAAATTGAACACAATTTATGCGTGACATGGCGGACACTATGAGGCGGATGGCTAGGGAAGCCAGAGAAGAGGAGATTCAGGCATTGCCTAGGGTTGCCTTGAGCCACCAAATGGTGGCAATGAAGGAATATGTGAAATTTAAGCCGCCTACCTTTGATGGCGTGCGTGATCCGCTTGTGGCTGAGAGTTGGATAGACCAAACTCACAAACTCATGGTTGCTCTTGCAATCGATAAGGATTTAGAAGTGGGAGTAGCGGTGCTTCACTTACAAGGAGAAGCTGATCAGTGGTGGCAATTCATCAGGAATGTACATAATACCGAGACCATGGACTGGGAAACCTTTAAGGGTTTATTCTTTGACAAGTTCTTTCTGACTTCGGTGAAAGACCAGATGAGGCAAGAGTTCATAGACTTAGTCCAAGGGGACTTGGATATGATGGGGTATGAGATCAAATTTACATCTTTGGCTCACTTCGCCCCGGAGATGATAGCTAATGAAAAGCTAAAGGTGAAAAAGTTCGTGAAAGGACTGAAAACCTCTATCAGAAAGAGGGTGTCCATTTTGGGTTTGAGGACCTACAGCGAGTGATTCGTGTGTGAGTGTGACTCAAAAAGTATATCAATTAAAAATTTCCACACTTCGCAATAGAACGAATTCCTTGCAGAATAGGGCTATCGAAAGGGGTATCGTACCTCAGGGATTATGGTCTGATGAGTTGGAATACGGAACTAATTCTAATTAAATTTATAAGAAAAGAATTCTGATTTTTAAACTAAATTAATTAAAAAGTAAAATAAAATAAATCAAAGTAAATAAGATAGTGAAGATAATAAGAGAGAAATCTAGGGTGTTTGACTTTACCACTAACTCCACAATCAATGGTCAATTGAATCAACTATAGGGAATTACATCATGCATAAGTGGTGTCAGTGGCTACAAGCTCACCTTCATCCGTCAAGAAGATAACATATGATTAAAGCTAAGCCATGGACTATCTTCGATTGGCATGAGCCATCTGCCTAACTACTCTAATCTAGGGTGCAGTATGGTTCATCTTCTCTAGGTATAATCCATCAAAGCTCATAACAATATATTCAGTGATTACCATTGTGTAATAATCTCTCTCATGATCACAGAAAACAAGAGAGATTGAGTTCAATAACAACAACTAAATATTTAAGACAAGATAAGAAATCATTGAAACTGAATTTACAAGACTTTTATTACTCAATTCTATAATAAGAATCCTCTGAATTACACAATCTATGCATGTATATAAAGGTCCCCAATAATTAAAACAATCAAACCATTGATGCTTTGTTAGGGCTACATCAAAACCCTAGTGGATGAACTAGCCGCTCATGGTAGAAGAAGAAGCTTCAACTGTTGAGGAAGAAGACATCATCTTTCTGAATTACGCGTATGACTTCGTTCTCCAATGGCTCTGCAAATATGTTTCTGTTCTCTTCTCAGCCTTCTCAGACTCTCCAAGCTCTGTTCTCTCTGTCTCTCTTCTCCGTGTTATCTCCCCTCCATGTTATCTCCCCCCTAATTCAACCTCCAAGTCTTCACTTTATTCCCCAAGAGAATACACCAAAGTCCTAATCCAATTAGGAATAAATTAGGGTTTCCCGCAGCACTAATCAGGTGGGTTTTTCCTGCTGACTTCGGCCCAACTTTTGACCCACTAGAAGTCCGATTTACGGAATTTTCGTGAAATATAAAAGTGTGCAGAATCAAATTTCGTTCAACCTACGCGAAAATAATGTCAATTTGAGGCTCGAAAATAAGACTTCTGGTCTGTCTGGTCTGTTTTCCAAAATGGGATTAAGACTGTATTATGCGCAGATTTGGGATTCAGGCCCGAAACCTTCTTAAGCAGCTGTAATTCTCTTGGACCTCTTTCTTGGGCTGATTTGAGTTGAAATAAATGGTTGAGTGAATCTCCTTGATGTAGGCTTCATCTAACCATCTTGGATGTCTTCTTTAAAACCCAAAAGCTTGGTTTTAACTGAAATAATCATTAAGGCCCTGAAAATACAGAAAACACTAAAACGAAGTAAAATCACAAAATAATCTATCACTAAGAGAATAAAATACATAAGTTAAGAGGTTAGAATGCATAACATTCAATGCCTATCACACCCCCAAACTTACATATTGCTAGTCCCTTAGCAATAGAATAAAAGAAAACTAAAACAAAAGAAACTAACAAATACTAACTAAACTACCCAACTCCACTGTCGTGGGAGAAACGATTGCATTTAGCATATGTAACAAGCCTTTAAACCACTAGGTTCCCCCTAGTGGACGAGTATAACCCCGTGAGGGTTTCCAGAAATGTTACCCACAAACTTTCAAAATTCTGTTTCAACATTAATTCAAGAAGAAGATTACAATACATAGTTACAAACTTGCATTCAAGAATAATTCTAAACTTTCAAATTCTATAATTCAAATCAATGGTTCCCACATATAATTCACATCAACATATCTCAAAATAATCAACTCTAGCTTCCTCGTGTAAAGTGAACTAGCATTCCTCTGATGTGGCATAACCAAGTTCTGAATATATTAAGGCACATACCCCTTCAACTCACTAGCTCCCCTTATTGAACTCATACTTCCCAACATGCATACATGTCTTTTTCATTTTTTTTTTCATCATTCTCTTTTTTTTTCATTGCTTTATTGGTTGTGCAATGTCTTGATGTATTAAGCTTTCTGAAAGATCCATGTAGCAAGCTTTCAGTCAGTGACTCCCAAACCAGATAGCTTTAGGGCACTAGGCTTAAAGATACCCCGAAGACCTAATTACTCGAATCAGTCAGGCTACAAATCAAGACAACCAATGTTCATCTTTTCTCACCCTTTCACTTTTGACGCGAACACTCCGTGCTTCCTGAGGCATAGAGGCCCGATTACTCATGAAAAAGATCAAATTGATTACTTATTCATCACATTTTTTTTCTTTTTTTTTTCTTTTTCATTGAAGTCAAGTAAAACACATTATCGGTACTCATTCTCAAGAGATACTAATTAATATCAAGCATATGTAACTCAATAACCCAAAACCAAAGTTTATACCCCAGAAGATTATGCTAGTGTGTTTGTGCATGTAAGGAAACTAAAATTAATCACTTCAAAACATGTTATTGCAAACCATGATTAAAACCACTTAATTTAAACCATAATTTCCAAAAATATAAAACATACTCAAAAATTGCAAATTACGCACCTACATAAGGTATTAATCCCTTGACTAATGTCAAAACATTCTATCTAAAAATAAAACAAAATAAAATAAAATAAACAAACTAAGAAAATAAAATAAAATAAAATCCTAATACAAAAAGAATGTCACACAAATTTCCCCCCATATTGCAATAAAGCACAAAAATAGGCATCGCCTCACCCCCAAACTTAAACTGTACATTGTCCTCAATGTACACCCAATTAAAGCATAGAGAAGAGTAAGAACAATGTTACCAGAAATTCGGAGTAGTGGAAAGAAAATAGAGTACATCACTAGCATGAAGGCAATGCAAGCACACCCCCCCAAACTTGGATGTTAAAACCTATCAAAACAAACCACTATACCCCCAAAGATCAAGTAAAAATAGTATGGGTGAAAATAAATATGAAAAAGAAAATTCCTAAAAAAAATAATAATAAAATATTTTTTTTCATTTTTCAAAATTTTTTTTTTTATTATAATAAAAACCTAACTACAGAAAGGAAAATAAAACTAAAAAGAAAAATAAAAACTACAAATAAAAATAAAATACAAAAGATGGTTACCTTCCTGTCAAGGATGTGGTGGTGACTGAGCATCCGGATCCAAGTTGGCCTGGCGCATCAGTGCACGCATCATCCTCCTCATCTTTAGTTGCTCTTGGCGAGTGTCACGAAAGTGATCCGCCATCTCTGTTCTCATTGCTCCAAACTGTGTGGATACCTCTGTTTGTAGGGTGCCAAACTGGGCTGTCAACTCAGCAATCTGCCCCGCTAAATATTGATAATCATGGCCACCAGCCTGTGCATGCACCTCCTCTTCCTCTGCCTCCATCTCCTCTGGATCTTTCACCGGTGGTGGTATATCTATATGCTCTCCTTCCTGGGCCAACCGAGATACCTCACCAGGCGCCGCTATGACTCTCTGGTGCATATGAGATCGACTCAGGTTCCAGTCATGCGTGCCATAATGAAGATCACGTGGAAAGGCAAGCTCGTCCTCATGGACTGCATACCCCTGTGTCACAAGCAACTGGTGAATAATCGTAGGGAATGGAAACTCCCAGTCACTTGCACTGTCTGGTGCCTTGGCCACTACCTTGGAATAGAACTTCTCCATTTGGCCCCAGACAATCTGTGGGAATGACAACCAATGCCCAAAATGTATAGCATATAAGGCTCTGAGGAACTCTTGACGTCTTTCGGTTTTATGTCCAATTGGACATACATTCTTGAGTAGAACAGCGTCAAGGAACCATAAATGATATGGCATTGAAGACTTGGAAGCTGCATTCCTTTTCGGCCCAGAAAATTGGTTGGCACACAATCGTGCAACCAAATTACCCACTGACAACTCGTCGGGTAAAGGAGTATAGATATGAGATAAATCATCTGGGCACTCATGAGGACAACCCATGGCAATGGCAATGGATGACATGTCCACTCGAACTATTGTTCCATCTACGGAAGAAGTAAGCACATCCCGCTCATCAGGTGTCGGCATTAAGTTCTGATAAAATACCTTGACAAGCCTCGGGTAAATAGTAGATGAGAGTGGAACAAAAATGGATGCCAACCGACGACGACGGATGTCGGAAATCCCCCATCGTGTCTCGGGAACATACCATAAAGTTCGGCTATGTCAAACGTGGTTTCAAAGTTCAACGCCCTTGGATGCCATCTCTCGTGAATACCTTCTCGGCGAGATCGTGAAGAACCTGTGGTCGGATCATGCCTTGCTCGGTGAGGATTACGTGAACTTGAAGCACCTTGGTGACTTGCTCTCTTTGGTGCCATAGAAGTAGAAAAAGTGTGGTTGAGGAATTAAATCGAACACTTGGCGTGCACAATTAACTTGAAACCTTCAACCTCCTCTTTTCGGCAGTTTTTCCACCCAAATCGAACAAGTAATTACACCAAATTGATCCCCCAAACTTGGTCTTCAAAAGCCCTCAAAAAGATTGGAACAATTTCTTCAAAGAAAATCTTCACTTACTTTGATGTTGAACTTGAAAAAGTGAGAGCTTCCTTTGAGAACTAGTGATTTTTGATCCAATTTGATGTTGAAGTTGATGATGATCTATGTTGAATTATTGTTTAATACTCACCAATTGAAGAAATTAATTTTTCGGATGATGTAGGACTTGAATTGGAGTTCAAAGAGGTCTAGGATGCAAGTAGTAGCAACATAGGAGGATAAGGAGTCCATTTATAGAAGAAAGGCTTGGCCAGCCCCTCTATACCCTTGGGCGATCGATCCCCCTTGGAGTGGGCGATCGATCGCCCACCTGCTGGTGGGGATCCTTGAGAAAATACATGGGGCGATCGATCCCCCTCCTGAAGGCCTGTTGACCCTCCATCGCCCAAGTTCGACCGAGACTTGATAATTTTGAGTCTCCTTCGCCCAAGGTCGACCGAGAGTACAATTTTTCACCCGTCTTGAGTCCAAATACCTCGGTACACCTCTTGGCATCCTCCGAAAGCAACTTATACATCAAAAACTCAAAGAGAAAACATTAAAACGCAACTAGAATTGAAGAAAAACTTAAGAAAACTAAAACTAAAAATTAAAATTAAAGAAAACTAAAGGAAATAAAGTATAGAAATACATACAGAACCTACAATTTAATGTCTGTAGGAGACGATTGACTCTCCGAATGGATTAAGTCGGATAGACGGGATCCGTCAAGTCGACGGACTCTACGTCTCTTTTTGGCACACATCCTTCCACACAATGCTTCAACCTTTGGCTATTAACTTTCATCAAAGTATTATCTCGAAAGCTTCGAATCTCCATGGCACCATGAGGAAAAACCAAAATCACTTGGAATGGTCCATCCCATCTTGAACGCAATTTTCCGGGAAACAACCGAAGCTTGGAATTGAAGAGCCACACTTTATCACCTAGGGAGAAGGACTTCCGTGAGATATGTCGGTCATGAAATGCCTTCGTCCTCTCTTTGTAAATTCGTGAACTTTCATAAGCATCACGTCTAAACTCTTCTAATTCATTCAATTGCAACTTCCTCTCTTCCCCAGCTTTTTTTGCATCAAAATTGAATTTTCGAATTGCCCAGAGTGCCTTGTGCTCAATCTCTACTGGAAGATGACATGCTTTCCCATACACCAACCGATATGGTGACATACCGATAGGGGTCTTATAAGCAGTCTGATATGCCCATAGTGCTTCACTCATTCGCAAGGAACAATCTCTTCTATCCGGTTTCACTGTCTTTTCGAGAACATGCTTAATTTCTCAGTTGGACAGCTCTACTTGCCCACTTGTCTGAGGATGATAAGGTGTCGCCACCTTATGTGTCATTGAATATTTAACAAGCAGACTTCTCAAGAATTTATTGCAAAAGTGAGAACCACCATCACTTATCAAGGCTCAAGGAATTTCGAATCGACTAAGAATGTTCTCATGCATGAATTTGATTACCACCTTATGATCATTGGTTCGAGTTGCAATGGCCTCCACCCATTTGGAAACACAATCCACACCAACCAGAATATATTCGTAGCCAAAAGAAGGTGGAAAGGGTCCCATAAAATCAATTCTCCAAACATCAAAAATCTCCACCACAAGAATGGGGCTCATTGGCATCATATCACGCCTCATCATTGAACCCAATATTTGACAACGATCACAAGTCTTACAGAAAACATATGCATCATGAAACAGAGAAGGCCAAAAGAATCCACATTGAAGTACCTTTGCTGCTGTCTTCCTTGCACTGAAATGGCCTCCACATGCCAATGAGTGGCAGAATTTGAGAATATGTTGAAACTCATGGTCTGGGACACATCGCCGAATAATCTGATCTGGACAGTATTTAAATAACTCTGGATCCTCCCAAAAGTAATGATGAACTTTAGAGAAGAATCGATCACGTTCTCGCTTGGTCCAATCTCTTGGCACTTTTCCCGTGGCTAAATAGTTCACAATATCTGCATACCATGGTGTGGAGTTGTCAGACACTCCAAACAATTGCTCCCTCTGAAGTGTTTTGGAAGATGTAATGCATCCAGAAGTTACCAACATGGTAGAAAATTGATCTTCACACATCTTCTTGTCCTTCTGTTTTTCTTGCACCCTTATTTCATTTGTAGATTCAACCACATCTTCAGAGTCCATGAAGAAAACATCAGTCTGCTCTGGAGGATTCTCAACAACATTAAAAATATTAAGTTTAACCTTCATGTTGCCAAATGAAATATCCACGATCCCCGACCTACAATTTATGCAAGTATCAGCAGTAGCTAAGAAAGGTCGACCAAGGATCACTGGAATGTGCCACTTTGGATTATGAACCGGCTCAGTGTCAAGCACAATAAAATCGACAGGAAAGTAGAACTTGTCCACTTTAATGAGCACATCTTCTATGATTCCTCAGGGTTGCTTTGTTGATCTGTCTGTAAATTGCAATACCACCGAGGTAGGCTTCAATTCTCCCAAGCCCAATTGTAAGTAAATTGAATAGGGTAGCAAATTCACACTTGCACCCAAATCAAGAAGAGCTTTATCCACATGGTGCTCCCCAATAATGCATGAGATAGTTAGAGCACCAGGATCTTTGTACTTGGGAGGAGTACACTGCTGGATTATTGAACTTACTTGTTGTGGCAGCATCACTTTCTTTGGCACATGACTTTTAGAACGCCTTTTTTGAGTGCACAAATCCTTCAAGAATTTAGCATAAGGAGGAATTTGCTTGATGGCATCAAGGAGTGGCAAATTAATCTTCACTTGTCGAAACACCTCCATCATGTCATGCAGCTTGTCCCCTTGCTTTCCCAATTTAGATGCTTCAAGGAAACGTTGTGGGAAAGGAGCCTTGGGCTCATAAGGAATTTCAGCATTTGGACTTGTGGTCACTTTTTCTTCTTCTTTCTTCTCACCCACCTTATTATCAATTATTTTTCCACTCCTCAAAGTGGTAATAGCTTGAACTTGCTCATGGTGTGGGTTGCTTCTGGAAGCTTGCATCCCTCTTGGATTAGTAATTGGTTGACTAGGGAACTTCCCTTCTTCTCTTCTACTTAATGAAGTAGCAAGCTGTCCAAATTGAGATTCCAGTTTGGTAATAGATTGAGAATGCGAGTGCACTAGCTAAACTGTAGATTGTACTATTGCTGCAGTAGCTTGCACTGTCTCTATAAGAGAATCAAGCTTGTCAAATTTGGACAAGGTAAGAGTCAGCTTGTCTTCAATAGCAGAAGTTTTTTGGGCCATAGGACTCTGTGTTTGATATTGCTGTTGAGGCACAAAAGTCTTAGGTTGATATGATGGTTGCATTGCTGCCCCTTGATTACTGTAAGAAAAACCAGGATGATTCCTCTATGTGGGATTGTAAGTATTACCTCGTGGAGGATTCATTGGTCCAGTGAAAGTAGCTTGAACTTGCTCATGTTGAATATCAGAAAATTGCCCCACCGAAGGACAATTGCTCACATTATGCATAGGACTAGAGCAAAATTCACAAGGGCCTAGCAATGTAGAATTTGAAGCAGAAGGAGTTTGATTGGTAGCCATAATTGCTGCTACCTTCTGTGCAATTAAATCAATGTCGGTTGGCATAGCTTCTAAAGCACCAACCTCAAAAATCCCATCAGTCTTCCTTGTAGTGGCAGGTCTGTTAGAACGAGTAGAGGACACATGTTGTAGAGAGTTGTCACTAAGATTTTTAAATAAGGTCCATGCCTCTTCTTCACTCTTCAACATAAAAGTACCTCCACACGACGCATCAACCATCTGTCTGTTGGCTTCTGTCAGCCCTTCATGAAAACTCTGCACTAGTTGCCACTTAGGAACTTGATGATGGGGACACTTCCTAAGAAGGTCCTTGAATATTTCCCATGTTTCATGAAATTGTTCCCCCTTATGTTGGGAGAAACCAGTGATAGCACGTCTAAACTGATTGGTCTTCCCTATCGGAAAATACTTCTTGAGAAACTCATGTTGCATCTGAGTCCAAGTCGTGATAGAACCAGCCGTAGAGAATTGAACCAATACTTTGCTTTGTCTTTCAGAGAGAATGAAAAAAGTCTCATTCAGAAAGAATCTTCAGAGAAGTTGTGAATTTTTGTAGTTGAGCACACTTCAATGAAGTCATCCAGATGCTTGTAAGGGTCTTCTTGAGTCAGCCCAAAATAAGATGGTAGCATCTGAATAATGCTGGACTTGATCTCATAATTCTGTGCTGTGACATTGGGCAGTTGAAAACCTACTGGCGAGGTATATGTCTCAGGAACATAGTAGTCCCTCAGCAATCTAGCTCTTTCTCCATCAGCATTAGGAACAAGGTTGTTATTCCTCTCTTCTGCCATGTCTTCAATTATTTCTTCCTCTTGCACAATGGTATCAATAGGGATGCTCCTCTGTTGTCTAAGAGTACGTTCAGGCTCAGGATCAAGAGGTATCAAAGGATCAGCTACAGAACGACGACCTTGCATATATTAACCAAAAGTACCTGAAAAGAAAACAAAAACAAAATTAAAAATAAAATATAAAAATTTCCTAAACTAAAAATCCAATTAAAACTAATTCTGTAATATCCAATCAATCAAATAGATAATCCCCGGCAACGGCGCCAAAAATTGATTCGTCTGTGAGTGTGACTCAAAAAGTATATCAATTAAAAATTTCCACACTTCGCAATAGAACGAATTCCTTGCAGAATAGGGCTATCGAAAGGGGTATCGTACCTCAGGGATTATGGTCTGATGAGTTGGAATACGGAACTAATTCTAATTAAATTTATAAGAAAAGAATTCTGATTTTTAAACTAAATTAATTAAAAAGTAAAATAAAATAAATCAAAGTAAATAAGATAGTGAAGATAATAAGAGAGAAATCTAGGGTGTTTGACTTTACCACTAACTCCACAATCAATGGTCAATTGAATCAACTATAGGGAATTACATCATGCATAAGTGGTGTCGGTGGCTACAAGCTCACCTTCATCCGTCAAGAAGATAACATATGATTAAAGCTAAGCCATGGACTATCTTCGATTGGCATGGGCCATCTGCCTAACTACTCTAATCTAGGGTACAGTATGGTTCATCTTCTCTAGGTATAATCCATCAAAGCTCATAACAATATATTCAGTGATTACCATTGTGTAATAATCTCTCTCATGATCACAGAAAACAAGAGAGATTGAGTTCAATAACAACAACTAAATATCTAAGATAAGATAAGAAATCATTGAAACTGAATTTACAAGACTTTTATTGCTCAATTCTATAATAAGAATCCTCTGAATTACACAATCTATGCATGTATATAAAGGTCCCCAATAATTAAAACAATCAAACCTTTGATGCTTTGTTAGGGTTACATCAAAACCCTAGTGGATGAACTAGCCGCTCATGGTAGAAGAAGAAGCTTCAACTGTTGAGGAAGAAGACATCATCTTTCTAAATTACGCGTATGACTTCGTTCTCCAATGGCTCTGCAAATATGTTTCTGTTCTCTTCTCAGCCTTCTCAGACTCTCCAAGCTCTGTGTAATACCCCGGAAAATTTAGGTGTTAATTTAACCTCTTTACGTTATTACTTTATTTTATTAATTCATGTGAAATGTTTGTTTTATATAGATTATCATTGTGGGAGAATTGCTTGTCTTTTATACATGCATATTGTCATTTTATGTGAATTGGTATAAATTGTGTATTATTTTTATTTAAATGTTTTGGGTTGGGCTAGGGAGGAATTTGGGCTAGGATGAGTGGGCTAAGGTTATGTTTAAAAGGATGGGCCTAGGGTTATAATAATATTGCCTTTGCCATATTTATTTTTTTATTATTAATTTAAATTTTTATTAGTTTTAGGAAAAACAATAAATGAATAATTAAAACAAAAAGAAAAGAAAAGAAGAAGAATTAGGGTTTGCCGTTGTATTACGCACAGAACTAAAAGAGAGAAAACGAAAGAGAGAAGAGAGTGACGATCGGGTGAACCAGTTAATTCGTCAGGAAAATAAGGCAAGTTTAATTCTTCTCTTCCCCCTTGAATTCATATGCATAGTCTAGGTTTGAGTAGATATTTATATTAAAAATTTGTAATTAATTGCATGTTCATATTTTTCTGTTATTGATAAATTTCGTGAGATTAACTATGATGATTGTATGTATATTTAATTGATTTTGTTTATGTAAGGTTATATACATAGGTGTTCATGTATATGTATATTGTGTTAAGGAAGAAATCATTTATTTATGCAATTTGTATGAAATAATTGTTTAGTTGTGAACCTCCTGTGTTGGAATTAAATTTGTAAACAACTCTAAATCCATAGGAAAACAGATCGTAAATTTATTGGGTTTTAAATTTTTGAATTTTGCGAAGAACCCTAGAACTTGTGAATTGGGGGTTTTTGATTCGGGTTGTTTCGGATGGGGCTTTTTGCACCAATACGTAGACGGCGTCGAGAGGAGAAGAATGGCGCAAAAATGGAGGCGAACGGTGGCCGGAGGAGGCCGGACCGTCGCCGGGAAGTCGCCGGCAGCGCGCTGTGCGCGCTGCTGGGCGCGCTGGGGAAGAAGCCCCAGCGCAGGGGCTTCCCCACGCGCCTGGCCGGCGCGTGCCGGCGCGTGGGGCCGGCGCCGGCGCCGGCCGGCGCCGGGAAAAATAGATTTGGGCCCCACTCGCGGGGGCCCACCCCTGGGTCCACTTTGGGCCCATTCCAATGTATTTTGATATTTTTTTTGAATTTTTGAAATTTTTGGAAAAACTTGAAAATTTGAAAAATCATTTTTTAAAAAATACTTTCATGGTTCCAAAAATTCTGAAAATTTTACTGTATGATATTGGAGATTAAATACACTTAATTCTAAATTTTCAACTCAAAACACTTTTCCCTTGTTGACCAATTAATTTTTAAAAGTACCCAAAAGCTGTCTTTTTCCTGTTTTGTAATTTTAGAAAATACTTTTACAACTCCAAAAATTCCCAAATTTTTACTGTAACTCTCTGGAGGTTAAATACACTTGGATTTAAAGTTTCAACTCAAAATGATCTTTCCTTGTTGCTCAATTGAATTTTAAAGTGTCAAAAAGCTGGGTTTTTCCCTTTTTGTAATTTTAGAAAATACTTCTGAAATTCCAAAAATTCCCTAAATTTTTATGTAACTGTTTAGAGATTAAATGACCCTGGGTTTAAATTTTCACCTCGATTTGAGCTTCCCTTGATGTTCAATTAATTTTTAAAGTGCCTAAAAGTTGGTTTTCCACCTTCTTTGGTTTATTAAAAAATGTTTTTAAATTACAGAAAATTCCAGAATATTTTCTTAGTGTTCTTAGAAGTGAAATAGGCCCAGAAACCTAGGTAAAAGTATGTTTAGATCCCCTCGGAGATTTGAGTGCATTGGAGGTTGGTTTGAGTAATGGTTTCCTCTAATGGGAGTTAAGTTGTTTTGAGCATATCCATTGTGCTTATTATATATATAAATGCTCATGGGATACTTGATTTAGGTTCACTTGTGAATGATTTGATATATGGGGATAATTGCATAGCTGATAGTTCAAATGGATAGTCTGTGCAAAATTAAAAGTCATAATACATCTCGTTTATTTATTATTTCATATTGGGAATGCATTTGTAATTTTATTTGGCATGTAAGGATTGCCCGGCGTGTCAGGATCGCCCATACCTAATAAGGTATCTATATTTTTATTTGGCATGTAAGGATTGCCCGGCGTGTCAGGATCGCCCATACCTAATAAGGTATCTATATTTTATTTGGCATGTAAGGATTGCCCGGCGTGTCAGGATCGCCCATCCCTATTAATGCATACATGCATCATAATCGACATATCATGATTGCATAGATTTCATTAAATACATACATGTGTATCTTGATTTGTGAACATAAAGAAGGGGATCATTTTTACATTGTAAGGGTTGTTGAGGAAATATTTGAGATGATTTGTATCTTTAAAAGTATGAACTAAATAAGAAATAAACTGAGGGGTTGAACGTATAATTATCTGTTGTGTCCCTCATCTTGAGGGTATGTATATTAATTCTCTGATTGGGATGTAGTAGATAGAACTTGCTCGTGGGTTTAACCCACTTTGTTGATATTTCAGGTCCCAAGCAGTTTCCCCCGCGAGGATAGAGTACTAGGGTTGGGCTGTGACAAACATCTACTCTCACCAGTCTCAGGGTAGGAATCTACATTTTCTTCAGGAATAAAACTATGAACTCATTTAGAGGTTTTGGTTTTGGATTTTAATTTAAGTGTTGAACTTTTATTTCTTTCTGGTTAAGGGGTCCTTGGGTTACGGGACTTCCAAATTGTATTACCAGAATTTAATGATTTATTTATCAATTTATTTTAATTCAATGGGATTTCTGTTCAGCTGTTAGCAATTTTTTTCTATTTCTGTCCTTTGCATCTATGCTTGTTGCTATCAGTGGTTAATATTCCTCAGGTTTTGTGTATGAGACTGGCCACCTCATGCGCGAAATTTTCTGGGGGGTATTTCATTTGGTATCAGAGCATTCCAGGTTCAAGTGTCCTTGGGTTTTAAGGGTCTATCGTAGGGTATCTTCCGCTTTGTGTATTCTGATAAATAGGATTCTAAACATAGAGTTCATAGTATTTTAATCTATCTTCAACGGTATTGATGTTTATCTATTTCCTCTACAGATGCCACCCCGTAGAAGGAGGAATGTGAATGATATTCTAGGTCAGGGTAACGCTCAGGGTGGAGATGCAGAGATTCCTCCCGACTTGGTAACCATTATAGCGCAGGCTGTAGCTGCCGGAGTGGCGACTGCTCTTCAGAATCAGCAGCCACCTCAGCAGCCACAGCAGATGGCACAGGTTCCATTACCTGTGGAGCAGCCCAACACTTGGGAGAGGGTACGTGATTCTTTCACAAAAGGGAATCCACCGGAGTTTTCAGGGTCTACGGAGGTCACCGAGGCGTATCAGTGGAGGAAAGATATTGAGCGCCATCTTCGTATGGTTACATGCACTGAGGTACAGAAACAGATGCTAGCTACATTTAAGCTAGTGGGAAATGCATTGCAGTGGTGGGAGTCGGTGACTACACCGGAACAGCGGACCATGTTCACTTATGCAGAGTTTCAGGTTCGCTTTGATGCTAAGTACTTCCCGTATGCAGTGAGGGCAGCTAAAAAGAGGGAATTTCTCGGGTTACAGCAGGGGGACAGAACTGTGGCAGCATATGAACAAGAATTTATTAACTTATCACTGTTTGCACCTGAGGAGGTGGACACCGAAGACAAGAAGCTGCGATGTTTTGTGAATGGGTTAATCTGGCCTATTCGACAGGTCCTTCTGGGATGTCCAGCTTACACCACATATGCCCAGGTAGTGGATGCTGCATTGCAACACTGCCAGTCGAGAAAAGATTTCAGGAAAGGACAGACAGATAAACGACCTGACAGAGAATTCACTGGTCAGACAGTGGAAAGAAGGAATGGAAATGGGGGTAGACACTTTGAGAGGGGCAGTCATTCGGGGCAACAACCATGGAAGCGACACAGACCCAACAGTGATGCTCAGAGAGGGGGAACCTCTACTCATAGGAGGCACAGTGGGGTACCACAGGCAGGTCGTGGTCAACAACATGGAAATCAGTTCAGGAGGTCTACCGGTGGGTTTAATGGAAACTGTTATAATTGTGGTGAGCCGGGGCATTCAGCTAGGTATTGTCCTAACAACAATCAGAGACCACCTGGTCAGCAGAGGCAGGGACAGCAACCACCTTTACCAGTACCACAGATTCCACAGGTACAGGCACAGCATCGTCCAGCTCTACCTGCACCACCGCCACCTGCAGGGCAACCTGGACCACAGATGCATTACGGGAGAGTCTACAATGTGATGCCATGTGATGTACGGGCTCCTCAAGCTATAGAGGGTATGTTTCCTATCAATGGTAGAGTGGGTCGTATTTTATTTGATACTGGTGCATCACATTCCTTTGTATCTAGAGCATTTGCTAGTTTATCTGGGTTAGATATTCAGTTATGTACTTCTTCACTCACTATATCTACGCCATTGGGGGCTAGTACAGTTCTACGAGAACAGGCTAGTCAGGTCCCTATAGACATTGGCAGACTCAGATTCTTGGCAGATTTATTGGTTTTAGATATGCAATCATATGATGTTATACTCGGGATGGACTGGTTATCACACTACCATGCTCAGGTTAATTGCCACGATAAGGCAATTGTTTTTGCTATACCGGGTCAGGAAATGTACTTGATTGCTATGCCGCAATCAAAGGGAGGGTCTAGTACGCACTTGTTCTTTATCAGTGAAGAGTCTCCGGAAGGAACCACAGTGTCTTTAGATTCTATTCCTGTGGTGCGAGACTATCAGGATGTGTTTCAGGAGATTCCAGGGTTACCACCTAGTCGTGAGATAGATTTTGTGATAGACTTAGCTCCAGGTACCAGACCTATTGCTAGAGCTCCATATAGGATGGCTCCTGTGGAAATGAGGGAGTTGAGGGATCAGATTCAGCAACTGCTTAGTCAGAAATTTATTCGCAGGAGTACTTCACCGTGGGGAGCACCAGTGTTGTTTGTGAAGAAGAAGGATGGATCTCTTCGTCTTTGCATTGACTACAGAGAATTGAATAAGGTCACAATCCGCAACAAGTACCCGTTACCTAGGATTGATGATTTATTCGATCAGTTAAGAGGAGCCACATATTTCTCGAAGATAGATTTGAGATCCGGGTATCATCAACTCCGAGTTAGGGAGCAGGATGTACCGAAGACAGCTTTCCTTACCAGATATGGGTCGTACGAGTTTCGGGTTATGCCTTTTGGGTTAACAAATGCCCCAGCTATTTTTATGGACCTGATGAATAGAGTGTTCAGGGCTTACTTGGACCAGTTTGTTATTGTTTTCATTGATGACATTCTGGTTTACTCTAGGTCAGAGGAGGATCATGCCAGACACCTTGGTATCGTCTTGCAGACACTGAGAGATCATCAGTTGTATGCAAAATTTGAGAAATGTGAGTTCTGGCAAAGAGAGGTGAAGTTCTTGGGCCACGTAGTATCTGAGAAAGGGATAGCGGTTGATCCAAGTAAAGTGTCAGCGGTTCTGGAGTGGGGACAACCTACCTCACCTTCAGAGATTCGCAGCTTTCTCGGGTTGGCTGGTTATTATCGCCGGTTTATTCAGGGCTTCTCTAAGATTGCTGGCCCGCTTACCCATCTCACCAAGAAGGGTGTGCCTTTCATTTGGGATGACTCATGTCAGGCGGCGTTTGACGAGTTGAAGACGAGGTTGACTACTGCACCAGTTCTAGCCACTCCTCAGAGCGGCGTTGAGTACTTGGTGTATACTGACGCGTCACTACAGGGTTTGGGATGTGTACTGACGCAGGAGGAGAGACCGATATCATATGCGTCACGTAAGCTTAAACCTCATGAGCTTAATTACCCGACGCATGATCTGGAATTGGCAGCTGTGGTTTTTGCTTTGAGGATTTGGAGACATTACCTTTTGGGTGAGACCTTCAGATTATTTAGTGACCATAAGAGTCTGCAGTATCTATTTTCACAGAAGGAGCTGAATATGAGACAACGTAGGTGGTTGGAATTTGTGAAAGACTATCATTTTTCCATTCAGTACCACCCAGGGAAAGCGAATGTAGTAGCTGATGCACTTAGTCGCCGACCCTATGTTAGTTTATCAGCTCTATTCGAAGCAGAGTGGAATGAGTTGAGCAGTGTTGATGCGTTAGCTGATGCCTTTGTAGCATGCGTGGTGGTTACACCTACGATCATACGAAGGGTAATCACAGAGCAGTTTACTGACCCACAGTGCGTAGAAAAGGTGACCGAGTTGAAATCTGGAGAGGTACCATTTTATACAGTGGGTAGAGATGGAGGATTGAGGTACAAGGGGCGATTGGTGGTTCCTCACAATGAGGACTTGAGGAAGGCAGTGATGGGTGAGGCTCACAGTTCTCAGTTTTCGGTACACCCGGGAGGGGATAAAATGTACCAAGACATGAAACGGCAGTTTTGGTGGATAGGCATGAAGAAGGACATCGCTATATTTGTCTCTAAGTGTAGCACATGTCAAATGATCAAGATTGACCATCAAAGACCACCGGGTTCTTTGCAACCACTGCCTATACCAGAATGGAAATGGGAAAGCATCTCCATGGATTTCATTGTGGGACTTCCCACCTCACAGCGAAATCATGATTCTATTTGGGTGATAGTGGACAGATTAACGAAATCAGCACATTTCTTGCCAGTTCGCTCGAGTTACACCTCAGAGCAATACGCAAAGCTTTACATCGCAGAGATAGTGAAGCTTCACGGTGTGCCTTTGTCCATTATATCGGATAGAGATCCGAGTTTTGTTTCAGGGTTTTGGGAGAGCTTTCAGCTAGCGATGGGTACGGCTCTGCACCTCAGTACAGCTTATCACCCTCAGACCGATGGTCAGACTGAGAGGGTTAATCAGATTTTGGAGGATATGTTGCGAGCATGTATACTCGACTTCAAGGGCAATTGGGAGAGTTATTTGCCATTGGTTGAGTTTGCTTATAACAATAGTTACCAAAAGACTATTGGTATGGCACCATTTGAGGCTCTATACGGTCGACCATGTAGATCGCCAGTTTGCTGGTTGGAAGTTGGAGAGAACAGGTTTTTGGGCCCAGAGTTCATTAGGGACACCTCAGAAAAGGTTGCCCTTATTAGAGACCGTATGCGGACTGCACAGAGCAGACAGAAGAGTTATGCTGACCGAAGAACTCGTGCACTAGAGTTCAAAGTGGGGGATCAGGTCCTACTCAAGGTTTCTCCCATGAAGGGGGTTATGAGGTTTGGAAGGAAAGGGAAGCTGGCACCTCGTTTTGTAGGTCCCTTTATGATTACCGACAGAGTTGGAGCGGTAGCCTATAGACTGGCGTTACCAGACACGATGCACAGGGTGCACAATGTTTTTCATGTTTCCATGCTACGGAAGTTCCTTAGAGATGAGGATACTTACCAGCACATTGAGGTAGGAGAGATTGAGTTGCAGCCAGATGCAACATATGTGGAGCAGCCTTACTGTATTCTTGATCGTAGGGATCATGTCCTTCGTTCTAAGACCATTCCGTTAGTACGAGTTCAGTGGAGCCACCATAATGAGGCGGAGTCCACTTGGGAAAGGGAGGATGAGATAAAAACAAAATATCCAGAGCTTTTTCTTTCAGGTATGAGCTGAATTCCGAGGACGGAATTCCTCTGTTAGGGGGGAAGAATGTAATACCCCGGAAAATTTAGGTGTTAATTTAACCTCTTTACGTTATTACTTTATTTTATTAATTCATGTGAAATGTTTGTTTTATATAGATTATCATTGTGGGAGAATTGCTTGTCTTTTATACATGCATATTGTCATTTTATGTGAATTGGTATAAATTGTGTATTATTTTTATTTAAATGTTTTGGGTTGGGCTAGGGAGGAATTTGGGCTAGGATGAGTGGGCTAAGGTTATGTTTAAAAGGATGGGCCTAGGGTTATAATAATATTGCCTTTGCCATATTTATTTTTTTATTATTAATTTAAATTTTTATTAGTTTTAGGAAAAACAATAAATGAATAATTAAAACAAAAAGAAAAGAAAAGAAGAAGAATTAGGGTTTGCCGTTGTATTACGCACAGAACTAAAAGAGAGAAAACGAAAGAGAGAAGAGAGTGACGATCGGGTGAACCAGTTAATTCGTCAGGAAAATAAGGCAAGTTTAATTCTTCTCTTCCCCCTTGAATTCATATGCATAGTCTAGGTTTGAGTAGATATTTATATTAAAAATTTGTAATTAATTGCATGTTCATATTTTTCTGTTATTGATAAATTTCGTGAGATTAACTATGATGATTGTATGTATATTTAATTGATTTTGTTTATGTAAGGTTATATACATAGGTGTTCATGTATATGTATATTGTGTTAAGGAAGAAATCATTTATTTATGCAATTTGTATGAAATAATTGTTTAGTTGTGAACCTCCTGTGTTGGAATTAAATTTGTAAACAACTCTAAATCCATAGGAAAACAGATCGTAAATTTATTGGGTTTTAAATTTTTGAATTTTGCGAAGAACCCTAGAACTTGTGAATTGGGGGTTTTTGATTCGGGTTGTTTCGGATGGGGCTTTTTGCACCAATACGTAGACGGCGTCGAGAGGAGAAGAATGGCGCAAAAATGGAGGCGAACGGTGGCCGGAGGAGGCCGGACCGTCGCCGGGAAGTCGCCGGCAGCGCGCTGTGCGCGCTGCTGGGCGCGCTGGGGAAGAAGCCCCAGCGCAGGGGCTTCCCCACGCGCCTGGCCGGCGCGTGCCGGCGCGTGGGGCCGGCGCCGGCGCCGGCCGGCGCCGGGAAAAATAGATTTGGGCCCCACTCGCGGGGGCCCACCCCTGGGTCCACTTTGGGCCCATTCCAATGTATTTTGATATTTTTTTTGAATTTTTGAAATTTTTGGAAAAACTTGAAAATTTGAAAAATCATTTTTTAAAAAATACTTTCATGGTTCCAAAAATTCTGAAAATTTTACTGTATGATATTGGAGATTAAATACACTTAATTCTAAATTTTCAACTCAAAACACTTTTCCCTTGTTGACCAATTAATTTTTAAAAGTACCCAAAAGCTGTCTTTTTCCTGTTTTGTAATTTTAGAAAATACTTTTACAACTCCAAAAATTCCCAAATTTTTACTGTAACTCTCTGGAGGTTAAATACACTTGGATTTAAAGTTTCAACTCAAAATGATCTTTCCTTGTTGCTCAATTGAATTTTAAAGTGTCAAAAAGCTGGGTTTTTCCCTTTTTGTAATTTTAGAAAATACTTCTGAAATTCCAAAAATTCCCTAAATTTTTATGTAACTGTTTAGAGATTAAATGACCCTGGGTTTAAATTTTCACCTCGATTTGAGCTTCCCTTGATGTTCAATTAATTTTTAAAGTGCCTAAAAGTTGGTTTTCCACCTTCTTTGGTTTATTAAAAAATGTTTTTAAATTACAGAAAATTCCAGAATATTTTCTTAGTGTTCTTAGAAGTGAAATAGGCCCAGAAACCTAGGTAAAAGTATGTTTAGATCCCCTCGGAGATTTGAGTGCATTGGAGGTTGGTTTGAGTAATGGTTTCCTCTAATGGGAGTTAAGTTGTTTTGAGCATATCCATTGTGCTTATTATATATATAAATGCTCATGGGATACTTGATTTAGGTTCACTTGTGAATGATTTGATATATGGGGATAATTGCATAGCTGATAGTTCAAATGGATAGTCTGTGCAAAATTAAAAGTCATAATACATCTCGTTTATTTATTATTTCATATTGGGAATGCATTTGTAATTTTATTTGGCATGTAAGGATTGCCCGGCGTGTCAGGATCGCCCATACCTAATAAGGTATCTATATTTTTATTTGGCATGTAAGGATTGCCCGGCGTGTCAGGATCGCCCATACCTAATAAGGTATCTATATTTTATTTGGCATGTAAGGATTGCCCGGCGTGTCAGGATCGCCCATCCCTATTAATGCATACATGCATCATAATCGACATATCATGATTGCATAGATTTCATTAAATACATACATGTGTATCTTGATTTGTGAACATAAAGAAGGGGATCATTTTTACATTGTAAGGGTTGTTGAGGAAATATTTGAGATGATTTGTATCTTTAAAAGTATGAACTAAATAAGAAATAAACTGAGGGGTTGAACGTATAATTATCTGTTGTGTCCCTCATCTTGAGGGTATGTATATTAATTCTCTGATTGGGATGTAGTAGATAGAACTTGCTCGTGGGTTTAACCCACTTTGTTGATATTTCAGGTCCCAAGCAGTTTCCCCCGCGAGGATAGAGTACTAGGGTTGGGCTGTGACAAACATCTACTCTCACCAGTCTCAGGGTAGGAATCTACATTTTCTTCAGGAATAAAACTATGAACTCATTTAGAGGTTTTGGTTTTGGATTTTAATTTAAGTGTTGAACTTTTATTTCTTTCTGGTTAAGGGGTCCTTGGGTTACGGGACTTCCAAATTGTATTACCAGAATTTAATGATTTATTTATCAATTTATTTTAATTCAATGGGATTTCTGTTCAGCTGTTAGCAATTTTTTTCTATTTCTGTCCTTTGCATCTATGCTTGTTGCTATCAGTGGTTAATATTCCTCAGGTTTTGTGTATGAGACTGGCCACCTCATGCGCGAAATTTTCTGGGGGGTATTTCACTCTGTTCTCTCTGTCTCTCTTCTCCGTGTTATCTCCCCTCCGTGTTATCTCCCCCCTAATTCAGCCTCCAAGTCTTCACTTTATTCCCCAAGAGAATACACCAAAGTCCTAATCCAATTAGGAATAAATTAGGGTTTCCCGCAGCACTAATCAGGTGGGTTTTTCCTGCTGACTTCGGCCCAACTTTTGACCCACTAGAAGTCCGATTTACGGAATTTTCGTGAAATATAAAAGTGTGCAGAATCAAATTTCATTCAACTTATGCCTAAATAATGTCAATTTGAGGCTCGAAAATAAGACTTCTGGTGCATTTTCCAAAATGGGATTAAGACTATATTATGCACAGATTTGGGCTTCAGGCCCGAAACCTTCTTAAGCAGCTGTAATTCTCTTGGACCTCTTTCTTGGGCTGATTTGAGTTGAAATAAATGGTTGAGTGAATCTCCTTGATGTAGGCTTCATCTAACCATCTTGGATGTCTTCTTTAAAACCCAAAAGCTTAGTTTTAACTGAAATAATCATTAAGGCCCTGAAAATACAGAAAACACTAAAACGAAGTAAAATCACAAAATAATAATCTATCACTAAGAGAATAAAATACATAAGTTAAGAGGCTAGAATGCGTAACATTCAACGCATTTGCTTATGGTAGACCTTGTAGGTCGCCAGTTTGTTGGACAAAGGTTGGTGAGACAATGGCTTTGGAGCCAGATATAGTCAGAGAAACTACAGAAAAGATTAAGATTATACGGCAGCGTTTGCTTATGGCTCAGAGTCGTTAGAAAAGCTATGTTGACAAAAGGCGGATGCCTTTAGCATTTGAGGTGGGGGACCATGTCTTCTTGAAGGTCTCACCACGACGGGGTTTGATGAGGTTTGGGCGTAGCGGAAAGCTAGCCCCATGATTTATCGGTCCATTCGAGATATTGGATCGTGTGGGTGAGGTTGTATACCGCTTGGCATTGCCACCGCAATTGTCAAGTGTTCATAATACTTTTCACGTTTTGATGTTGAGAAAGTATGAGCTGGATCCTTCACATGTGTTAGATTGGACAGATCTTGAGGTGGAGGAGGGTGTGTCTTACGAGGAGAGACCAGTACAGGTTTTGGATGCGAGGGAGCAAGTGCTTCGGGGCAAGACGATTCCATTGGTTAAAGTCCTTTGGAGACATCACGGAGTCGAGGAGGCTACGTGGGAGCGAGAACAAGAAGTCCGCTCAAAATATCCTGAGTTATTTTCTACTTGAGGTATGTTTCTAATTTCGGGGACGAAATTCCCTTAAGGGGGGAGGTTGTAGAGACGATGACCAATTTTGGCTGGTTTTGCATTTTAATTACCATAAATGTATTTTGAGTGGTGTTTAACATGTTTTGAGTGTGGAAAACATGTTTGGGAAGTATTTTTAAGGTTTTGGAAAGTTTTTGGGAGAGTTGGAGGAGTTTGACTTTTTGATCAAACTGGAGCCCGGGATGCGACTTAAGTGGGCCCGAGAATCTGAAAAATTTTTGAAAATATTTATTTTTGAGAATGGATGAGATGAAATATTTAGAGAGTAGAGTAGGTGATTTCGAGATCGTAGGAGTTTTCGAAATCAAAAAAGGAGTCTAGGAGGGTGCGTTAAGTGGCCTAAGGTTATTTTGGTCTTTTCGTCACCTAGAGACCTTAAATGGTGAAATCTGCAGAGATATTTCATATCTCACGGCTGCTTCTCTCTCTATATTGCTCCCACTTATTCTCTCTTCCTTCTCTCTAGGTTTTGAAGGTCTTCGGGTGTGATTCAAGTTCCGCCAAAAAAGGGAGATACGTAGGGGACGGCTAGGGCTTCCTTTTGAACTGATCAAAGTTGCGATTTGGCAAGGTTGACATTGCTGAGATTTTGAGAAGTGCTTGGAAGGCCTTTATTTTTGAGGTAGGGGTGTTCTTTCTCATCTACTTGTCGATTCTAGGGTTTCGGGTGAAGTGGTGAGAGTTAAGGTTGTGTATTGCATGTTTTAGAATGGTAAGAGGGGTGGGATGTTGTGAGTTTCTATCTCTCTTTAGTTTCTAAAATGCAATTTATATGTATATGTAGTATACATGAGGAAAGGAGTGAATGTGTGAGAGATATTAGCATGTATGCTTATATGCTACATTTTATGCATATATGTGAAAATGTGTCATATTGGACATATATGTGCTATATGTTTTGTAAATGAGTTAAATGCATGCTATCTTTGTATGGAATATGTGTGCATTTGTGAAGCATAACTAATATGTGCTTAGGTGAAGTTTTGTGAGCATATGTGGATATTATGCTAGGTTTTGCATGTTTAGGTAAATATATGTGTGGTGTAGTGGAGATGAAATGCATGCTACGTGTTTTATCCATTAGCATGTGCATTGTGAGGCATGAAATTAAATGCTTGATGTTTATATGTTCGAAATACATATATTGGGGCCGTTGATATGCAACCTCACTTACACGATCTAATATCTCAAATGAACTGATAAACCGTAGTGATAGCTTACCGCTACACCCAAACCTCATCAAACCCCATTGTGGAGAGACCTTTAGAAAGATATGGTCCCCCACATCAAATGTCAAAGGCCGCTGTTTTCAATCAGCATAACTTTTCTAACAATTTTGGGTTGTAAAGAACCGTTGCCTTATCATCTTTATCTTTTCTGTAATTTTTTGGACTATATTCGGTATTTGGTCCCAAGGAAATAGTCTCCCCGACCTCTGTCCAACACACGAGTGACCTGCAAGGTTTACCATACAAAGCTTTGAATGAAATCATCTCAATACTAGCTTGATAGTCATTATTGTATTCAAACTTCACCAATGAAAAGTGATCCTCTCAACTACCATAGAAATCAAGCACACATGCCGGAAGCATATCCTCCAAAATCTGTATGGTACGCTCTAATTGACCATCTGTCTGAGGATGAAAAGTCGTACTAAAATAGAGGTCTGCATCCAGTGCAGAGTAAAAACCCAGCCAAAATCATGACGTAAACCTCGGATCTCAAATGGATACAATGGAAGCTAGCACTTTGTGTAGTCGTAGAATCTGATCAATATATAGCTGACTAAGAGTATACACGCCATCTGTTACTCGAATCGGAAGAAAATGAGGCACCTTGGTCAACCTAACTGCAATGATCAAAACTATGTCGTGACTTTTCCTCGACATAGGTAACCTATCACAAAGTCCATAATGACGCGCTCCCACTTCCACATTGCCACTGGTAATGGTTGCAACAAACCTGCCGGTCTCTGATATTTGGCTTTCAGTTGTTGACAAGTGAAGCACCTCGCCACAAACTGTACGACGTCCTTTTTTATGCCCTTCCACCAATATTGCCTACACAAATTGTGATACATTTTGGTGCCACCGGGATGCACTGCAAGTCTAAATCAATTAAACTCTCTAAGAACTTGATCCCTATAAGCCAAGAGTACTACCATTTTCCTTTTGAACCTCATGCCTCCATCGGAATGAATACTCCAATTTTCTACCACTTCGCCACCCAAAATCTGAGTGCAAATGCTCTCAATTTTATTATCAAGTCTTTGCTCCTCAACCACTTTACTCACTAGAGTTGGTTGTGCAATGAGTGTGAACAAAGTCATCAGTTCACCACCCTAACTGAAGTACAATCCCATTTCTGAGATGTCTTCCATCATCTTCCACTCTCAGATAGCAATACTTGCCAAAGTACCATGTGATTTTTTTCTTAAGGCATCGATAGCCATATTAGCTTTCTCCGAGTGATACTAAAGATCAAAATTATAGTTTTGCATGTCCTCCACCCACCTCCTTTGTCTTATGATTGGAGAAAACTTCAAACTTTTCTCTATACAAATAATGTTTCAAATCTTTAATGCAAAAATTACCACCTCTAACTCCAAGTCATGGGTTGGGTAATTTTATTCATATGTCTTCAACTATTAGAAACTATATGGAACGACACTCTCGGTTTGCATTAATACACATCCTAATTCGTCCCGTGAAGCGTCACAGTAGATTACATAACCCAAACGCTCCCAAAACTTTTCAATTGGCCCAAAATGACTTCCTTAACTAATTAAACATTTCAATTGGTCCAAAATCAAAAATAAATATTTTTTAAAAATTTTTGGATTTCCATGCCCATTCGACCCGCTTTCCGGGTCTTGCCGACTCAAAATTCTCAAATTTACCCAAACGCTCCCAAAACTTCTTAGAACCTCTAAACAAGTCCCCAAACATGTTTCCCATAAATAGATGAAAATTTGATCATGACAAAAGTTACTATTTTTTTTTTATCCTTCACAAGTAACTTCAAACACCCACTTTTTTTTTTACTTTCAGAAGATCAAACAAATTGTAGTATATAAAAATATGTACACTGTTGGGATATATGTTGAGACATGCGTTCAACAAGCCCATTAGCATTAGAGGAAGGTCTGTAACCAAAACTAAATAAAAGAGTAGCCCGTAGTCCAAAGATTGAGCCCCACTCCATTTTAACGAAACATGTACAAAAATTGATCTACCATTTATCCAAGGTCAATCCACTCCAAAGACTCCACCAGTGGCACTCTCATTAATGACTAAACAATCAAGGCTGAAGTACAGTTTCTTCAAAAATCTACTTGGAGCCAATCTTTCTCCTACCCTAGTAGAGAAGCTCTTCAACCTTACATCACAATATCAGTTCCCCCTAACCTTCTTCACCAATTAATAGCCATTCTAATAGAGACTGAAATTTTTTAATGCTTCAATTCTTTTAACCATGGCAATTCACCAGGCGTAGATGGATATAATGCTTTCTTCTTTCACAAAGCTTGAGAAATAATAGGTTCTGAAAGTACCCAACCCTTCTACTTTCAGTAACTTTAGGCCTATTTCCTACTACAACACGATCTATAAGTGTATCTCTAAGCTTTTAGCTAAAAGAGCTCAAACATTGTCTTCCTTACCTCACTGACCTCAGTTAGGCTGCATTCATTCCTAGGAGATTCATTTCTGATAGCCTATTTCATGCCTAAGAACTATTCTATGGTTATCATAACCATAACTCCACCCCAAAATGTGCTTTGAAGGTAGAATTGAACAAGGCCTTTGACTATGTGGGATGAGAATTTCTAATTGTTTGCTTATCTTTAATTGTTTTCTAATGTGGGATTAACAACCCTCATTTTCAAATTTCACTAGAGATGCAAACAAATAGCAATTTCACATATTATGTTTGTTGATGACCTATTTTTTTTTCCCATGGGTATTTGAACTCAGTCCTAGTATTAAAGTAAGTCTTAACAACTTTCACACAACTCTATGGCCTCACCATTAACCACTCAATGAGCACCATTTTCTACTCTAGTATTCCCCAAAATAGAAGCAACCATCATAAATGCCACTGGCTTTAAGAAGGGAGTACTTCCTTTCAGACACCTTGGTGTCCCCATGATCTCAACAAGACTCAAGGCAGTTGACTGCAAGCCATTAGTGGAAAGGATAAAAGTAGATTTGGGCATTGGTCTATCAAGGTTGCGTTCACTAGTGAAAACGTTTTTTGTTTTTGTACTAAAAAAAAAAAAGAAATATATTCTTGTTTTTCTAAGTGGAAACATAAAGTAGAATTAATGTTCATTAAACTTGTTGTTTCCCATTTTTAAGAACAAAAATCAAAAACGATTGTTTAGTAACACATTTGTTACACATTTTCTTTCTTTTTTTTTTCTTCATATTTGAACCTGTAACTATTAGACAATACAAAAGAACTTTTCAGCAGAGCTAGTCTTACATAAGTATAATATCATATATATGTGAAAATTAAATTAAATTAAAATTAATATCATATATATGCAAAAATTAAATTAAAAAAAATGATACCAGTTAAAAGATAATAATATACATAACATGTATATCATAAAGATTTATTATTTCTAAGTAATTTTTTTAAAAAAAGAAGATGATAGTAAGAGCATTTTCAAAGTGTTTTTTATTATTATTTTAATATAGATAATTTATGCACATTATATATTATCCTTAATTTATTATATATTATTTAGCTAAGTAGACAAGAAAAAGATTATAATATGTAAATAAAATAACAATTGTGAAAAAAATCATGTATAGTGAAAGCTATGTTTAATATTATATATGATTTAACTAAGTGAATCCTACTACAATAGAGAGAATATTTCCCTGTTATAGTGAAGAAACAGAAGAAACATCTTTTTTTTTTTTGTTTCCTCGTCCTATCACAAAAATATGAAACATTTTTCATTATAGAGAACATAAACATTTTACTAAACATATTTTTTGTTTTTGTTTTTACCTTTTTAGGGGATAAAAACAGAAAAACAAAAAATGTTTATGTTGCATCATCACTGCAGCCGATGTCATCGTGTTCTTGATGGTGGCCAGCTCGGTGACAAAGCAAATATCGGGGGTGAAAGTGAGAGTATTGCTAAAAGTGGCGGTGGCGAAGGCAATATCAACAGTTGGTGATTCATCAGAGAGTGAGGCTGGTCGGTTGAGATTGAATTTGGATGATGTGGAAGGGTTTTCAGCGCCAAAGTACAGGTATTTTTTTTTTCTCAATCATGGGTGTCCGGGCCAGCTTACGCGCACCTCGACTAATTCCATGAGGCCCTGAAGTTAACGACCAGGAAAGCCCTCCAGTGGTCCTGAGGAGACTCGAATTGGTGACCATTGGGGAGCAAACCCAAGGCCTGACCAGTTGAGTTACCTCGCAGGGTTCCAAAGTATAGTTATAGGTTAGCTATTTGTAGGTCGAGAAATACCTCGTTGGATACAATTACAGAAGAGGCAATTTGTGTACGATGAGAACATTATTGTTTTCTCATGGGTAGAATAGGAAAATCACCTATTCTGTAACTTATTTTTTATATTTTTTTTCTTCTCTTAATTCTTTTAGAAATTATAGATTATTTTTAGTAGAGATATCCCAAATAGATTCAATCTTATTATGGTTTCACCCGAAATGGCTTTAATTATATTTGAACTAACTTTCACTTGAAATTGACTGTGATTATATTTGAACTCACTTTCTTATATGTAAAACTCTTTTTCTTGTGCTTTTGTAAATCATAAAAAATAATTTCATATGGAGAAGCAATGGAGATATTTTTCAATATGCACAAAATCTGTTGGGATAAACAACACATTTCTAGGGGTGGCAATTTCCTCCACTTCGGCGGGTTTCCGCCCCGCCCTGACCCTAATGGAGGGGATTTCGTATGCCCCTAAAAGGAGTACGTACATGTATGGTTTTTTTAAGAAAACTCGTCTAGTACTCGCCCCGATTATATATATATATACATACATACATATATATATATATATAATGAAATAATTGTATGGAGTGTGCCATTTCTTTTATTGTTATATTACTTATATAAATATAGTATACGAGATATATGACAGCCACTAGGGTTTATTCTCTTCAGTAAAAATGATTTTCAAATTTCATTCATGAGTCTGACTGAACAACAAAACGAGAAAGAGAGTTAGAGAGAACTTAGAAGTTATTTGAAACCCTAGAGATTTGTCGGCGACAATTTTTTCCCGGTGAAGGCGTGAAGGTACTCTCTTTTTCTCTCACTCTTTCTCTATCTTGTTATGCTTTATTCCTCTCTTTATCTTGTGGCTAAAAGGAAACTCTCTCCATATTGTGTACATAATAGATCTGTAATAAAAAATTTCTTTAAAACCAACTGTTTCTATCTCCATCTACATATGTATGTATGTTTGTGTCATTTTTTTTGGTGTTATATATTGAGATTTTGACTGTAGGAGTGTTGTATCATCGTTTGGGTACATTTAGCCCAAACATCGAATTCAAAACAAATAAAGCAAATGATTTTAAAAATTCTATTATTCCTCTTTTTCTCTAAATGGGTTGGTGGTGGTATGCTTATCAGAAACCCGTTAGGGTTCTTAATGGAAGATGGATTGAGTATTTCCTTGATAGGGCGAGGTAGGATTTTGGCATACCTGTCCCGTTGCCATCCCTACACTTTTCTAACATGTGTAAACAAGTCATACATAATTCATATATATATATATATATATAGATATAGAAATGATTTCTTGAATATAAGATATATGTATACTTGCAAGTTTTATACTTAACTCATACATGCATTACATGAAATCACTAAAAATAAATTTAGTATTTAATAAACATTCATAATATGCCAAGCATGTAATTGACATTTATTGATAGAAAAAAAATAATGCAAGTCAAATAAAAAATATAACATTGATGTAGTATTAATAGTAATAAAAATTGATTTAATATAATCACCCATTCAATATATATATATATATATATATATATATATATATAATGATTTCCATTTGAAAATCTTCTTAATAAAATCAATCAATCAAAACTATGAATCAGTCTCATATAAATAGATATACGCACAAAATATAAATTTGAATATATTATATGTCCTATTGTTTTCTAGAATTTGCATTGCAGTTGTGTTCATATGCCATATCCAGACCCTCTAATTTTGTCCCATTTTAGTTCAATAAAATCTTATTCACTTGTCCAATAAATTTAGAGTTCACTAGCTCTTGAATTTGGTACCATGGAGTCTGACTCATCAGTTGTTTTGAAATACGGTTGAGATACTTATAACTTTTTCTAGATATGGATCCAAATAATTTGTTCTGCTTATCTATCAACCAATCACAAATGAAGGAAATTTAAATTCAAAATAGCATAAATCAAGGGCTATCTAAAATATATCAGGCATAATTTATTATTATTTTTATTTTTATTTAATTTTTTATTTTTCTTTATTCCAAGAAAATAAGTCACACAATTATTTTAAATTTTGCCTACAAATTTTCTCTTATATCGTGAAGTTAGGACTATATAATGAAAATGTAATTTAGTTTAAGTCAATATAGAATGCATGGAGTCATCTTTCATTCATTCATTTTGTTCTCATATGATAAGTTCACTGCATGTTCGCTTAAATTAATTAGTGAGGTCGAATATGTATTTGAGAGGCGATATTCGTATTCTCTTTTTGAACGATTGTACTCTAATATTAAAGAAAAAGACTCCTCTAACCCTAACTTTATAAATAAATAATTACTTTTTTCAAATACCACAAATACTCTTTCATTTGTGATATGATTTTTTCATCCCCTCTCTTCCCAATTAACGTTTTTGATTTTCGTCTATCTTAACCCTCTCATTTTCTATTGGACCTCTAACCTTTCAAAAATCTCTTTTTCTCTGCTTTGTATCTATTATTGATTTTTTTAAGTAATAATAGAAGATCTCACAAATGAAGAAATGTTCGAGTTGGGCAAAGTAATTGATCTTGTTAGCACGATAAGTATCGAAGAACTGTCAAATCTTCGTGAGACATTCAACTCATTCGATGCTAATGGAAACTTTTTCTTTTATTTTTTTTTTCTATTGTATGCTTTGAGTTTAGTTTTTGAATTTTTTTTCCTTTTTGTTTTTTAACAATTAATTTGGAATACCATTGAATCTTGAAATTTAACTTTTTGATGATAAAAATCCTAACTCTTTTGACAATAAAATCACAAGAACAGTCAACTTATGAAAAGAACAAAAAAAAAAAAAAAGATGAGTATAATATACCACTATGATATCAAATTTGTTCTGGCTTTCGCACTCATCACATTGCAATGGTAATTTTTTGTTGGTTTAATGAAAGTAGATTTAAAAGGAAAAGAAAATTAAGCACATGCCTTATTAGTGAAAAGGGTAATTATGGTATTATAAGATAAATGAGGATGAATTAATCAGCTTAGGGACTTTATTGTCATTTACTTTAAAAGAAAAAAAATTGAAGTGCAATCGTTTAAAAGAGGAGTGCGAATATCGCCTCCTATTTTATTTGTATGGTTCAAGAAGTAATACCGTTTTTCACTTCACCAGAAAAATGTCTACCAATAAAATTTGAGAAGAAAAAATTCCGTTCAACCAGTAATAAAAATAAAAATAATTAAAAAATTGACAACCAATTAGATATAAGTTAAAAGTTTGAAAACGAAGCTGTCAGTTCTAGTTTTCATTTTTAAGGGCATTGTAACAATGTTAAGAAATTTATTGCAAATGACATTACAAAACATATTTTACATTCGACACAAATTACAAAGCTGATTTTTAGTTTTTATTTCTTAGAAAAAGAAAAAAATGACAGCGTTACCAAAGACACCCCTAATTATCTACTTTGTTAACCAAAAAAGAGAAAAGTATTTTTTGGTTTGGGAATAATGAAATTTTATTAGATGGGAATTTGAGCATGATAAAAGTTGTGATTTCTATTTTTTTTATTCTTAACATGTAACTTCAAACACCCATTTTCATATTTTTCTCTCCAGAAACTCAAAACGAATTGTATGTATGTGTGTATTTATATATATATATGTAAAAAATGTACACAATTGTTGGGAACTTGGTATGTTGAGACTTGGGCTCAACAAGCCCATTAACATTAATTACAGTAACCAAAAGTAGAGGAGTTGTCGCCTTGTCGGTAGTCAAGAGATTGGGCCCCACTTTACTCTTCCAAAACACGTTCAAAAAATATATCTACCAAAGGTCAATAAATTGGCTTCCAAGGCTCAACTTTAGCGGTTCGGATTCCACTTAGTCTAAACATCTTACCCCCACTCTCCAATATTAATATTAATATTCGTATAAGTATTTGTGCATCCTTTGAATGAATTGGACCAGTGAATTTATTTACTAGAAGATTTATTTAACTTCCAAGTGCGGTCATTAAATGAGAGCTTATCTAATCATTTCTATATAAACTGGGTCATCTACTTCCTTTTTTATCATTCTTAAAAAAATTTAAGTAGTCACACTTAATCTTAACACATATTCCAAATGGGTGGCAAAGGTGGCGGTGGTGGTGGAGCCAAAGGTGGTGGCAGTGGCAGTGGCAGTGGCAGTGGCGGCTACTCTTCTAAAGGCGGCGGCGGTGGTGGTGGTGGAGGTGGTGGTGCTGGGTTAGGAGGAATGATGAAGGCTCCGGGTGGTGATGGGTCATTTATATCAAGGTCTGGGTTTGAGGGCAACCCTCAGGGCTACTTTTCTGGTCTGCATGCCGGTGAAAAGGGCAATAAATAAATGTTTCTAGCTACTTATATGGGATGTATTAATTCTCTTTTTTAAGATGGCTCCTAATGAATTCTAGCGCTATGTTTCTTTGCTTAAATGATAATATATGAAGTTAATTATCTTTGTTTTATAATTGCTTTTATGTGAATTTCTTATTCTCACTTGAGAAATGTGGGAAGTTTTTATTGATAGATTGGGGAAATTGCTTCTTGTATTGATCAAATATAAACTCAAATTTGTAATTTTTTAAAAAACAAGAAAAGGAAAAATAAAACACTCAAAGATGCAATTGCAACTTTTTGAAATTTGGTTCAAATAGTAAAGTCTCTTGGGCTTTGGTGTCTCGGAATGTATCAGGTTTAAAGTTCGACTCCCCATGAGTGCAAATAATTCTTTGAAATTAGTCTTCACGAACAATCCTGTGACTTACACGACCTAGAGTGATAATAAAAAATTTCCTAAATTTGGAGCTACGTACATTTGTTACTGATTTTAAATGCTGCATGTGACTAACTAATGATATTAACATACATGAGTGTACTTTGCAGAGATGGGAATGATAACACTACTTTGAGAGTTGGATTGGATTTTTTTTGAATGGGATACTATTTGGTTCGAGTTCACGCCCCTGTGGGCCTGTCTTAGGCATGCCTTTTATTTTTGTTTGGTTTCGACACGGTAAAAACAAAACATATTTTAGGTAGTCTTTCATTTTCAATGGTATTAAAATATTTCAAATTTTTTTACCAAAATTAAAAATACAATTTTGGTATTTTTATTATATTTTGCTTACTGATTATAATTTCACCCGAAATGTCTGCAAGTATATTTCAAACTCAGTCTCTTATATCTAAAACTATTTTTCTTGTACTTTTGTGAATAACACACATATATATATATATATATCTATATTAACACCTGAAAATAAGTCACACTTAACTCATGCTTGCAGGGCAGATCATAGGGGGGGACCAAGGGGGGCCGTGCGCCCCCTCCCACCGCGGCAAAAAAAAAAAAAAAAAAAACTAAAAATAAATTTTGTACTGTATTTAACAAACATTCATAATATGCCAAGCATGTAATTGACATTTGTTTGACGGAAAAAAATAACGTAACTGTCAAACAAGAAATACAAGAATTAGTATTAATAGTACTATATAATGAGTTCTATCTTCCTTATCCTTTTGATTGTTATTTGGTGAAGATCCGTCTTCGCACTTCTTGCTGTACCATATTATAATAGTTGTTGTTTAAATAAAATTACCCATTAAGAAAAAAAACATAAAATAAGTTTCATTCGAAAATTTTAATAATATCAATCAATCAATCAAAACTATGAATTAGTCTCATAAAAATAAATATATGCACAAAAATATATATTAAATATATTATATGTCCTTTTGTGTGCTCTGTATTTTCTTGAATTTGCATTGCACTGTGAGACACCTCGGTTCATACTCCATATCCTTTGATCTCTAATTTTGACCCAGTTTACTGCAATAATATCTCATTTAATTTTACAATAAAATTAGTAACTCACGTAAGAAGCGTGGATACGGAGACGGGTACGACACGACACGGACATAACGACACACCAAACTTTAAAAAAAAGATATAGACACAACGAAAATACGACTATGAAATAATAATATATTAATATATATTCAACAAGTTAACCAATATCCCCAATATCATAAATCTAATGATAAAAATAAATAAATTACACAAATACATCAATTTATTATCAAGTAGTTAATGTATTTTCAAAAGAAGTGTTCTCATTATATTCAAGTCCACTACTAGAACCATGCACATTACTCATTTTTGTAATAACAAACAAATAAATTTAAATACAAAATACCAAACAAAACAACATGGCTTTATGTTAAATAAAGTTCTATTGACTTTTTTATTTTTTTGTTTCTAAATTTATTATTTAGAAATTTATCTAACTATTTTTTAGTTTTTAAAATTTTATTTTTGAAAACACTATATTTATAAAGAAAACGGCATAATAGTCATATATATATATATATATATATATATATATATATCATTATAGTTTTTCCAGGGGGTCAACATGTCAGCTTTTAGAAGATGATGGACTGAAATGTTCAAAAAAAATAGTTTAAAGAGGTCTTTTTGCAACTTTGAAAAAGTTTAGGGTGTTTTTGTACTTTTTAAAATTACAAAATGTTCTACGCCGTATCCCCCCTGTGTCTCAAAAAAAATCCAGGACACTTCTAAGGAGTGTCCAACACGTATCTGAGAGTGTCCGACACTGGCACGACATCCTTATATGAAGTATTCATGCTTTCTAGTAATTCACTAGCTCTTGAATTTTGTACCATGTGCTCTCATCATGTTGTTGTGAAATGCGGTTGAGATAATACTTAATAACTTTTCTAGATATGGAACCAAATCTTTTTTTCTGCTTATCTATCAGTCAAATCACAAATGGAGAAAATTCAAATTCAAAAATCATATGTTCTGCTTACAAATCATGTACTATATAGTATTTATGATAAATTACAGTGACATCACATTTGATTTGAACTTATTTTACACGAAAACACTCTTTCCTTAAAACTATCACATAGACTCCAAGCAATATTTCCGCCCCTAACTCCATTAGTTTAAGTATAAAATGTCAAATATACTCTTAATTTCTTAATAACATTTAATAAAAAATATCAATTTGTCAAAATACAACTTTGCCCCATTATTAGGTGTTGTTAGCCACCTCCACCATTCTCAAACTCCAACTAGTTGGCTTCTCTCTCTCTACTCTCCAACCATGTCGATATCGTTCACGTGCTCTCTCCACCAGAAACATCTTTCTACCATCAATCACTTTTGCACGCACTAGTCTTCTCTCACTGAAAGTACTTCTCTCTCTTTCCTCTATATAGATGTTGGTTATGGTGGCTCGAATTAGGCGCCGAAAGGCACCGAAAGAGAGAAGAAACTTTAGGCGCCGAAATTGTGGACAATGGGCGCCGAAATTGTAGATGGCATCTGTTCGGTGTGTGAAACGCAATAAAAATAATATGTAATATTGTCGTTGTTGTTTTACACCTCGACAAAAGAGAATTTATAAATACCTACAAATACTCTGCAAAAATTAATAAAGTGGTGAGTAGGGGTCGAACCCACAGAAACTGCGTTTGGTTGCTTTGTTAAGCTATCAAGACTTCATCTAGTTCAATGTGAAATAATTTCTTTTTGTGTTTTTATGATAATGAGCTAAAAATTAAATGACATAAAATAAAAATATAAATTAAAGATAGAAACTAGAGAGATAAAGAGTGGTTCAAACTTCATCACTAATCTCATAAACATGTAAGACATAATAAACCGGAAAAATGATGTAAATGTGTACTAAATGACGTGTTTGGCAAGTACCACCTACAATGACGTCGCCAAGAGAATACATGCACCTTAATATACTATAATCCATTTGTGATAAGTGTGATTTCCTACCTACCTACTTACCTTATTACCTAAGTATAGTGAAATCACTGTTTCTAAGTGTGGACTATGCAAATCTAGCTATGCATGTTATAGTGAAAACTAGTCTCAGGCCATCCCTTGTAGTCCTTGTGAAACTTACAAGTATTTGAAGATCATGTGAGGAATTTAAGCATTCTAAGACAAGAAGATAAATCACAACACATGAGCATAAATAATTTGTAAACTTATATTGATATAAGGCTCAAGGAAAGAGACATATACACAGCAATACACAAAAATCCCAATTTACTACAATTAGAATATATTTACATGGCTAGGGCTTTGTTCAAACCTAGAGAAGGAATTGGTTGATCATGGTAGGCTAGAAGCACTCCATAGACCGAGGTGAATCCATGCTAAAATGGTATTCTAGGCCTTACAAAGTCCTCTTTGAAGCTTTCCCTCTCTAGAACTTCATTTTCTCTCTCTAGAATTCTATATATGCTCTCTATTACAAGAATTGTGATATATCTAATTATTACATATTTTCTATCAATGAATCTGACTTTAGGCTCAAAATATCACTGAATTTTCGTCCAAGGCTTTATCGAAGCAAAATTGGACAAGTGTCAAGTAAAGAAAATATTTGGCAGCAAAATTGGACAAGTGTTAAGTAAAGAAAATATTTGGCAAAAAAAAGAAAAATCTTCTACAGGATTGGGCAATGCATCGAAGTAGGGACTTCGATGCATCGAAGTTGTGAATTCGATGCATTGATCTTTCCTTCTTCTATAGTTCTTCAAATCTTTAGCTTCCCAACTCCAGTCTTGACACGCCATTCACTATTCCTTGATATGGACTTTCTATAAAGTACTATCGGACATAGGAATGCATTCTTGAACTGATAAATGAGTCGAATTGTGCCGAATTTTGAGTTTGAACCTGAAATCATCAAAAACATAAAAACACGTAAAAACTATACAATATGTGTAGTTATGGGATTAAAATACATAAGTAAAGGCACGAGAATGTCTCACATTCAACGCTTATCAGCATTAGCCAAAAGTCTTGCCTAATTTTCCACCAACTGTCGGCTCAACCCTCTCCCCTTCCATTATATAAGCTCACTTATCTGTATATAATTGGTGTGGCAGCAATTGATGGGCAAGATGTAGCCACAATCAGTGTGCACAAACAGTGTGCATAAATTAACCAGTTGTAAAATTTTATGCAACTGAAGTGTGGCAATTCTGTATACAGAAAAGTCGTGAGACAGGGAGTCTGAGAGAAAATCTGAGAGTTTGTAATATTTTCTCTATCTCTCAGATTTTCTCTATTGTGAATCTGCTGCCCCCCGTGGACGTAGGTAATTGTCGAACCACGTAAATCTCTGTCTATTTGTGTATGTGGTGGTGTTTTGTTTGTTGAGTTTCTGGTCTCACGACACAACAAATTGGTATTAGAGCCTTGGTTTAGAGCATATTTTCTCACTACCCAGAAATTCAAAGTGCTCAAAATTTAGTTTTGAGCATACTAGAGGGTAGATCTCACCGATACAAGTCCATCAGAACAAACCGGAGGTCAAATAGAGGTCGGAAGACCATCACGTGCCACCAGAAAAAAACACATGAGTTACATGCTCCACATGCGCTCTCACTCATTGGTAGCCTAATCGGAGCATCCCATTCACGCACCACACGCGCTTCACTCACGACTAGGGAAGATGACGAGTGGTGGCCATGACCCCACTCGCCTTTACGCACAACATACGTTTACTCAATCTTTGAGCTGACTCAACTTGTCTGGACTGAGTCGACCTGCTAACTCAGTTGGTCTGGACCGAGTTGACCCCCTGACTCAACATTTGACTCAGCCGCCACATCAGCAGAACAGGCCACGTGGCAGCCAAATTGCTTGACTTTCTAAAAATTGTAGTTCAGTCCTAGTTGTTTTTAATAACTGTAATTCTGTCCCTGAATCTTCTAAAATTTGCAAATGAGTCCCTATTTTTCTAGTAATTGCAATTAAGCCCTTGTAGTTTATGATAATTGTAATTCTGCTTTTGAACTTTTTAGTAATTACAATTTTGTTCCTAAAGTTTATGATAATTGCAATTTTGCTTCTGAACTTTTTGAAAATTACAATTCAACCTTTGAAGTTACTGTTAATTGCAATTTAGTCCCTGAGTGTTTTGAAAATTACAATTCTGCCCTTGAACTTTCTGGTGATTGTAATTCTACCCCTAAAGCTCCTAATAATTACAATTCTGCCCTTGAAGTTTCTGATAATTGTGATTTTGCTTCTAAATTTTTTGATAATTGTAATTCTGCCGTTGAAGCTCCTGTTAATTACAATTCAGTCCTTATGTGTTATGGAAATTATAATTCTGCCCCTAAATTTTATGTTTCTGTTTATCACACCGGAGTTTGGGTACTGTTCACGGAATAGTACTATTTGGTGGTTGTGAACATTGAGAAAATGGCAACTACAAAATTTGAGGGGCACCATTAACTTTGGCATGTGGAAATGCGAAGTTTTGAATTCTGAATGTTCCTGTGTCCTAACAGACAGTGGTTCTTAATCTTTCTAGAGCTTGATGATAAGTTGTGCTTGTAGGCAATGATAGTACCTGTCAGACAAAAGGGATATGAACAACCAATTTTAAAGGTGCACGATAGCAAAATTAAATGACTAACCGATGTCTGTTATGTTCAAATTTGAAGAAGAACCTCATCTCACTAGGGGTCTTAGACTCCATCGGTTACAAGGTGACCTTGGAAAATGGAGTCTTGAAGGTTGTACACAGTGTATTTTTTTGGATGAAGGGTGCCAAGATTGGAAAACTTGATTTTTGCGAGCAGTGTGTTTTGGGTAGAGTCAAATTCAGCTTTTGAGCTCATAGCGCCTAAGGGTATATTAGAGGTAGCATTGATTGGTGGATTCTTGCTAGAGTGGAGAATGTTGATTAGTAGATTCTTACCAAGGTGGAGATCATTGATTAGTGAATTATCACAAAGGTGGAAATTGTTGGTTATGGTGGCTCGAATTAGGCACAGAAATGTGCCGAAAGAGAAAAGAAAAATTGGGCGCCAAAATGGTGGACAACATTGGGCAAAAGTCCTGCCTAATTTCCCACCAACTGTTGACTCAACCCTCTCCCCTTCCATTATATAAGCTCACTCATCTGTATGTAATTGGTGTGGTTGCAGTTGATGGGCAAGATGTAGCCACAATCAATGTGCACAAATCAGCCTGTTGTAAAATTTGGTGCAACTGAAGTGTGGCAATTCTGTGTACAACAAATCTGTGAGATAGAGAGTTTGAGAGAAAATCTGAGAGTTTGTAATATTTTCTCTATAATGAATCCGTTGCCTCCCATAGACGTAGGCAATTGTCGAACCATGTAAATCTCTATCTATTTGTGTATTTGTGTGTGTGGTGGTGTTTTATTTGTTGAGTTTCTGGGCTCACAGCACAACAATAAATACTGGACAACCAATGGTTGGGTAACCTGTTTGAGAAATCTCTGGCGCAAAATATCATTAAATCTCCGATCATAGTCGTCTCCATACTTTAAAGCATCTTTAAAGCAAATCATACTGTAAACCATCTTTAACATAAGAGAAAAATAATATAAAGCTCATTAAAACACAAATATTATATATATATATAAATAATGAATGAGGAGAGATAATAATTATCATCCTTTGGCCTGTTTGATAGATTCTTTGAGCCTCAGAAGCTCTTGTTTACGCTCATTCGCTTGATAAGTCCATCAATGAAATGAAATTAGGGTTTTAGATTCGATCTTAGAGAGAGAGACTCACGTGCTTGTCGTGCGAATGAGCAAAATAGGAAAAAGTGTTTGGGTTGTAGACGATAGTGTGTATACCATCATCGAATGGAGTAGTTGAATTGAGTTCAACGCAATTGGTTCTTCAATCGTTTGAGCTCATGAACAAGGTAAGGGTTTTGCACAAATTTAATAGTATCAAAATTGGTGTGTGGCCAATTTCAGTGGATCACGGCAAGACCGACCTGTCATTGCTTTACATCACTAATCTGTCATCGTTATCATCCGGCATTGAAATCAAAAATTCTGATAACCTTACACTATCGATAAATTCCCCATCTAACAATCATCATTTATCGAAGCAAATCGTGATTGACAAACCCAATTCTAGCAATTTAGTGAAGCAAATCATCCCATTAATTATACTACTTTTGGAAGATAAAATTTTTATTTTATCTCTTTCACTGATTAATCAATCAAGTAATCCAAACCAAAGAATTTGCAATGGTATTTCCTTCTTATTAGTTAAGAATTGGAGTTTTTTGTGACTTCATGAAACGTTCAGTTGTAGAAGATGAAGTGATGAACATATAATAATAATAATAATAATAATAATAATAATAATAATAATAATATTCATCATACTGTTTTGGTGTTTGGCTTTAGTTTTGAAAATAATTATCTCTATTGTAATAGCAAGCAATGGGAAAAGAGAGGAGAGAAGGAGAAAGTATAGTCATAAGCAAAGGGGTAGTTCGGTAATTTATTATCTCATGAAAAGAGTCAAAGGATATCAGTGTCTTTTTACGTGATGTTAGATGTGGTCAGACCTATCTATACATAGGCTGGGGTCCTCTGATAGACAGTGCAAAATGTTTGGATTTATGTGGTCAGACCTATTTATTTTATTTTTGATACCATTGAAAGCTAGGGATGTTATTGTAGCCTGCCCCATCCCTATTGGGACAGGTTTGAGATTTGAGTTTGATAAAAGAGTTTAAAACTTACCCATTCCCAAACCTGTCTCGATTAATAATAATTACATTATTAGATTGTTAACGTTTTTCATTATTTTAGTAAGCAAAGGTCTATACTTAGAATTATTTTTTCATTTATTTCGTTGCCACCTGCAATTTTGTCCCCCATAACTATCATAAAACTTTTCTTCTTTATGAATAAAATGTGCGAAAGTAGATTAAACTAAAGAGGTGCAATGTGAAAACCCACAGAAAAATAAGTAAAGTACTCAAATGAGAAGTTCAATCAAACATAACCCATGTGGTCTGATTAGTATGGTTTTGAAGAAATGCTATGGGCCCAAAAATCACGGGTGACATGGTCTAAAGAGAATGGTAGATGAACTCATTGTTTTCACCAAAAAGTTAAGTAGAGGCGATCCAGGAATGCGATCCCCTCCTAATGAGGAGGGTGGTTATACTAAAGATCCTGTAGTGGTTAAAAATTGGCTGGTCCAGTATTATGAGAATCTTTATAAAGCCTCCCCATTTACTTCATCAGATTTGTGTCCTACTAGACGAATGTTAGAAGAGCACGATAAAGTGGGTCTTGAGAGAGAAGTTGATCATGTGAAAATTAAAGGGGTGGTCATGGCGTTGAGCCCGAATAAGGCCCCTGGTGCGGATGGGTTTCCTCAATTTTTTTAAAAATTTTGGAATGTGGTTGGGAATGATGTTATTCAGGAGGTACAATTTTTTTTCGTGACAACATCTCTTCCTCAAGCAGTAATAGTACTCTTATTACTTTAATCCCAAAAAAGGGTCATGGCCTGAAGATGTCAGATTATCGCCCAATTTCTCTTTGCTCTACTTTATACAAGATCATCTCTAAGGTGATGGCAATTAGAATGGGGGCTTGTTTACATAAGTTGATTGGTCTTGAATAATCAGCTTTTATTAAAGGGCGGTGTATTCATGACAACATAATGTTGGCCTCAGATATAGTGAGAGGTTTTAATAACAAGAGGGGGCACTGGTATGGCAGTGAAGGTGGACTTAAGGAAGGCATATGATTCAATATTCTAGGCTTTTATGCTTCATGTTTTGAAGCTACATGGTTTTGGTGATCGTTGGATACAATGGGTGAGGACCTGTATTACTTCACCTAAATTCTTACTTCTTATTAATGGGGTGCCGGCGGGTTTCTTCAACTCTGGCCGAGGTATTAGGCAGGGTTGTCCATTGTCCCCCTTGCTCTTTACTTTAGTCACGAAATATTTTAGTAATTTAATGAATGTGGCGGTAGATGATGGCTCAATAGCTCTTTCTAAGGTTGCTATAAAAATGGGTATTAAACTATCCCATATTTTTTTATGCTAATCACCTTTTTTGTGGTGGTGAAAGCTGATGTCTCTATTGCCCAGGGCCTACTCGCTGTTCTTCATAAATTTTCCATTGATACAGGTCTTCATGCTAGTAAAGAGAAGAGAGAAATCATTTTCTCTAAGGCGGTGAGGCGGTCCAGAACTTTGGAACGAATTCTTCCTTCTAAAAGAGGTAGTTTTCCTCTTCAGTATTTGGGCTTGCTTTTGAATGATACCGTGCTTAAGAAATCTCATTTTAATCCCCTGTTGGATAAAATATCATCGAGTTAATGAGTTGGAATACGCTGAATTTATAGCTAGCAGGAAGATTTGAGTTGATTAAATCAGCGGTCTTATCTTTTATCTACTACTAGGCATTTGGATTTAAGATTCCATAATCTTGTAGACTACATATAGAGAGAAAGATAAGAGCTTTCATTTGGGGTCATGATGGCACAGTTCACAAATTACATTTTCTTAAATGGTCTAAAGTTACCCTTCCAAAATCAGAAGGCGAATTTGGCATTTAGAAAATTGGGGAGTTAGACTTTGCTGCTAAGTGTATGCTGGTTTGGGATTTCATCACGAATGGAGAAAAATTATGGGTTGACTGCTTCAAGAAAAGATACGTCAAGGGAAGTTTCTGGTCTTGCATTTCGGAAACCTCTTCGTCTTCAATTTGGTTAAGTATTCTTCAGGCTTGAGAGTTTATGCTCACGCAGATTTCTTACAAGATTAGTGATGGTTCTCAGATTGGCCTTCTAACAGACCCTTGGTGTGATGGTTTAATGTTATTCCAGAAAATTGGTAGAAGATCTTGTCGAGACTTTGATAGGCAGGCAACCCTTGCATCTATCATTGAGGATGGTCAGTGGCACTTCTTTTGTATGTTACACCGGCTGTCACTGCCTATTTCCAGTCAGTTCCTATATTGGGCAGTCGAGATGTCATAAAATGGAAGCATGGGGCATGCTCGTTTAAATCAATTTGGAACTATAGTTGTGTTTCTGGGCCACGGGTTCCTTGGCATAATCTTGTGTGGAGCAAGTGTAGAATCAGAGCTTCGGTTACAACAACCTTAGTGCTTCAAAATGCTATCCCGTCATTCGTTAACTTGCAAACGAGAGGGATCCAGACTCCGCCAATCTATCACTCTTGCTATGGTGGCTTGATATGGTTGATCACGTGTTTGTGCAATGCCCATTCGCTGCTGAGATATGACATTTTATTTTCGATATTCTTCATATCTCCTATCCAATCTTCCTCTCTATGGCACATTTGCTAGATTGGTTCTTGACTCACACAACTGCCACTACTATGCGGAGTAAAATTTTGAAATGTCTCTTTCCCACTGTTATTTGGTCCACTTGGGGTCAAAGAAATACAGCATTACATCAAGGCTTTAAGAAGACTTCACATGAAGTTGTGCAAAGCATCCTTTTAGAGTGTCTTTTGCTTTTGGATCTTCAGATTCATGACCTTTAATCTTTTAATGCTTTTGATGGTTATGTTCATTTTTTCCTTCTTGATGTATTGGAAATGGTTCTTCTCATTTCCATTTTTACGTTGGTTTTGAGGGACTTCTCTCTCAGGTATTTGTACTCTTTTGAGTTTTGTTTATAATATACAATAACCCATTCAGGAAAAAAAAGAAGTAAACTTTTATGTATAAAATAGTTAGAGAGAGGGAAAGAGAAACAGAGAGATGACGGTAGTTTAGCAAAATTAAAATTAGTTTAAATGGTCATTTGGCATAATAATATGGTCATTTAAGTAATTTTAATTCATTTCAGGGTAGTTTGGACATTAAGAACTACCTTTTCGACTAATATTATGTCAAAGTAATGCCAGGGGACGCCGAAGATATTTGGACAACCTCAAAGAGGTTGACTATTATTTTGTAAAAAGTTTCAACCAAGAGATAATATGAAAAACTTCAGGGGAGGTTGGACATATTCACTGTCACGCCCTAATTTCTAACTCCTAGAAACCAAAGGTGAACCCGTCCATTAAACCCCAATGAACCGTCTTAGCCTTTAATTAACTGCAAAAACTTAATCACATTCTTGTACATGCGTATGTACGATGCATCCTCAACTAATCTCAATGGTCCCCACAACTAGTCCTACATATGTATACAACAATATGTGGACTGCATTATTTCGCATAATTGAAGTGCATATTTTGTACAATCGAAATCTAGATTTCGCATGATCAAAATTCTCGCTCAATCAAAGTACTTGCAAAGTACTATCAAAACCCTGTTGAAATTTGGACCTACTTCTACCAAAAATTTCGCTACAAGCTTCGCACAATCGAAGGCATTTTGATAGTGCAGAAAGGGCATTTTGCAAGATCGAAATCCCTTCCTTCAGAATTTTGAAAATTCATACTTGTTCCATTTTAAGTCCCATTTCCATTCCTACATTTTCAGATCCACCTATAAACATCCGTAAGTCATTCAACATGTTTGAATTGGTAATTCTCACACATTCGATGCAATTAAATCCTCAATACATAAACGTAAGGTCCATTCATACTTTGGATCTCATTCATACATCTTATAAATGTGGTCCTCTAAGTTTATAGTCATTATATGAATTACATGTATATTGTCCAAAAACATTAGCAATTCAACTATGAGTACATGTATAATAAAATCAACATGTCACAAGTGAGCATAGATAGCCATATATAAGATATCCAAAAATAAATCCAAAATTCCAAAAAGGGAACTCCACTTGGACGTTCACATCCCATCCATCATTGGCACTTTATCTATAAAAAGGTTTGGGGGAGAGGGCTGAGCATTCAACTATAGTCAGTAAAAGTGCCCCAACCCACCTAGGCATCGACCTAACACCGACCTACATGATATGCAACTATTATGTCGCTACACTATATGACATATATCAATACTCTCATGTTCAACACTTCACAAATGAAATTAAATAAATATATATTTAAACCATATAACATGCTTAACAGTTAAAACACATAAGCAACAATATATTTACATATTACTCGGTCATAATCTGATACATAGACATGATTTGTCAACTCCGACGATTATGTGGTGTTGGGCAACTCCGACGACACCAAAGTGTTGGTCAACTTCGATGACACTCGTATGATGGGATAATTCCAACCGTCATACATTTATAGTATTATATAAGCCTTACACTAGTGATTGAGCAACTTCTACAATCACTACACTTGGGGTATGTTTGGGCATCTCTGACGATCATCCCACTATAAGTATCCTCACCACTTTAATATACATGGTTGGTCACCTCTGAATTCTATGTACATCATACTTGGGCAATACTCTGATACACATGTTCATAAGACACAAATACACTACAAGAAATTGGATCTTAGGGATAGTCTAAAATCAGTCCCTAAAGGTGCTATTTTTAGGGACAACAGTATTTGATTGTCCCTAAAGGTCCAATTTTTTGTGCCAAAAAATTTGATGCACCAAAATCTCACGCTAATGTTATCACTTTACATTGGGTGGATCCTATAACTGGCCTTATACCCAATACATAAAAAATACCCAATTTCATTTCTCTTCATAACCCTAAAGTTATCACTTTAACCCTAAAGCTATAATCTTTGCCCCTCTCTCTGTCTCTATAACCCCTTTTTCTTCAGATTACCATGGTGAGTTCAGTTCCTCCTAATTTTGTGAATAAGCACTACAAGAATACATTGATATAATAGTTAAATTTTAGTAACCCTTTTCTAATCTCACTTCACGTGCTCGGTCACCATATATTTTTCTTTCCTTTGTAAAATTGGGAAAGTTACACAATCTTATCTCACAATTTCACTCTCACTAGCAATCTCTCTCTTTCTCACACACACACGATCTTCCCTCTCGCAATTTCATCAAAATTTATCAATCTCACACACTCTCTCTCTCATTTGCTATTGATGACAAGTAGATCATCCAAAATATGTTCTCTCGCCTCTTCCTTTTGGTGTTCTGTGCTGATCGACTCAACGCAGAAACGCGAGTGAAAAAGTGATTGGATTGCTTTTTGGGCGACAAAAATGTCTTCATTTAGGCAAGTCCACAACATATATATATATATATATATATATGTGTGTGTGTGTGTGTGTGTGTGTGTATGCACAACTATATTTGTTTATTCTGTATGTTCATGTCCAACTTAGAACCATAGAGTGACCTTATGATAACTCTGAATCAAGTTTTGATTGTTTTAAATTGAGGATTGGACCTATCATGCCCAATTTTCGTTCTCCGAAAACTGAAGGTGATTGGGGCTAATCATTCACGCTCCAACCACAATGGTACCACACTCTGATACCATGTTGTCACGCCCTGATTTCCATTCTCTGAAAATCGAAGGTGAACTCATCCGTTAATCCCTAATGAACTCTCTATATTCTTAACTACTGTGAAAACTTAACTCTTTTCTTGCACATGGATGTGTTAAGTCAACCTCAACCACAACCAACCTCATGAGCCCCATATCAAGCCATACTTACATAAGCCCTCATTTCCAGAACTCAGCTCCTTATATGATTGGAACCTGGAACTAAAACAATCATTGTTTGATAGAGGATTCTAAAATACTCAATTTTAAAAAAATCACACTCAATTTTGATTTAAAACAAAAAAGTTATGTCCGATTCAAGTTTGGGCAAATTTCGGAGCATGTTGTGAATAGTGATTTCGATGGATCGAAGTGCTCATTTCGATGCATCAAAACTGCGATGCATCGAACATGTATTGCTCAAAAACCACTCTTGGGACTGTTGGTTTCTCAAAATTCTGCAGGTTTTTTCATTGCATCGAAGTAGGGACTTCAGTGCATTGAAGTTTCTCTTGGCAGTTTCACTTAACTATTTACCAAATGATGCCAAGTCGATACACTTAACTAACTTTCAACCTAAAATTCTCATGCATTTTTCATAGATAAAAATATATCAAAGGAATGCTATAAATCATCAAGAATCATAACCTAATCATGAATTCACATCTCAAATTGAATCATTCTCCATATATCATAAACATGCTTTCATACATACGAAGATTCCATTCAATTCAAAAGTCACATGTGATCCTTATATAATCATTACATACGAAACTAAAGTGTACCAACATAAATCAAATGTAAATATAATGCTTTCTACTTAGTCCACATGACACAAGCCGGCATAGACATCTATCTACATATAAAAAGTTTAAAAATCCAAAAGAACTGCAAAGGGTCCATCAAGCCAATCATGCCTCATCCTCCATTGGTGCCTTATCTAAAAAGAGTTTGGAAATAGGAGGTGAGCACCACGGCATCTCAGTAGGAATGATCCACCCATTTCTACTCTAACTCAGGATCAATGCATGTATGTTTATGAAATCATTACAACGTATATGACAATTATCCATGCTTTTTACCCATAAACAATCACATTTTATCAATGATGCGTGATGCTTCACATTCAATGGATACATACATATAACAATTTAAATAAGTCACAATTCATTAGCACAACTTATGCCCCATAAATTCGAAAATCAATTCAAAAGGGGGTGTTCTTATCAAACCAATAGTAAGGGTCTTTTCGGAACGCAAACTCTACTTACACTTTTCGGGCTACTAACCTGACGGAAGCGACACCCACTTGGCCAAGTTTTGGGTCTTTCACCCTAGGGATCCATGCCCTTATCTTAATTCTTACACTCCTGCCCCAAAACTCGTCACATAGTGCAGGTCATCACATAAATGGACATATCCCACACAATGAAATGCATTTTATCAAATCAATGCATTTTCTTCCTCAAATCAAGCTTGTCACAATGCCAATTCACTCATTTCATGAAAATCATCATGATTATGCATTTTTGAAGAATAATCATATCTTTTTATGCACAATTCTATTTAAAACTCAGATTTTTATGTTTTCATCAAATGAGCACAACTTTAACAAAAATGCATTTATAGTCATAGATCACACATGCAACGTATATAAACCCCAACTAACTTGTTGAACATACACATATGCATGTATAAATATATATAGATATATAAAACACTAAACTCAAGAAATCCCAAATTATCTTTCATGTCACAATGTAAAGGACCTATAAAATCAAAGTAAGGAAAGACTTCACACCCCTACCTCGAATCTCAAGCTTGGAATCCAACTTTTGAAAATCCCAGCCCTTTCAACTTGACGAATAGGAGACTTTGTTCTGTTCAAATCGAAGCCCTTGGTGTCCCCTACACATTTCCCCTATTCGGGAACTTCCAAATGATACCATAAGTAGTCCAAAATCTAGATAGAAGGGAGAGAGATGAAGTGGAGCAATTTAGAGAGAGAGTGAAATATGTAAATATGAATATCTAAGACCACTTTGATTTTTATCTTAACCTTAGGAGTGCGAAATAACTGATTTACCCCCAAGCCAATTAACATACCCTCTCGACATTCGTTTTTTTATTTCAAAAACTCCATTGGTCTTGAAATCACTTCCTTAATACTCTAAACATTTTATTTTATTCATAACTAAAAATAAAATTTTTTCAAAATTTCCAGACTCAGTTAACCTCATTCCGGAGCTCCTGTTGACCAAAAAATCAAACTTCTCTAAAAGTTTCCAAAACCCTAATAAAACTCTCCAAACATGTTCCCCGCATTCAAAACATGTCAAATATCATTTAAAATGCACTTAAAGAAATAAATGATGAAAAATTGAAAACTCTACCAAAATTGGGCACGATCTCTACAACCTCCCAACCTTATAGGAATTTCATCATCAAAATTAGAATGTATCTCAAGTGGGGAACAACTTGGGATACTTTGAGTGAACTTCTGGTTCCCGCTCCCATGTAGCTTCTTCTATCCCATGATGTCTCCAAAGCATTTTAACCAATGAAATGGTTTTGCCCTGAAGCACTTACTCTCTAGTGTCCAAAATATGGATCGGTCTCTCCTCGTATAACACGTCCTCCTCAACCTTAAGGTCTATCCAATCAAGCACTTGTGAAGGGTTCAGTTCATAATTCCTCAACATAGACACATGGAAAGTGTTGTGCACATTTGACAATTGCGGTGGCAATGCCAAGCGATATGCAATCTCCCCTACCCAATCCAAAATCTCAAATGGTCCGAGAAATTGTGGCATCAGCTTGCTACTATGACCAAACCTCATCAAACCTATTCGTGGTGAGACCTTCAAAAAGACATGGTCTCCCACCTCAAATATCAAAGGTCGCCATCTTCTATTGGCCTATATTTTTTGATAACTTTGAGTCATAAGCAATCTCTGCCTAATTACCTCGATCTTCTTCATAGTCTCTCAAACTAAATCTGGTCCCAAAGAAGCTGTCTCACCGACCTTAGTCCAACAGACAGGTGACCTACACAGTCTACTACACATAGCCTTGAACTGAGTAATCACAATACTAGCTTGATAACTATAATTGTATAGGAACTCCACTAATGGAAGGTGATCCTCCCAACTACCCCAAAAATCAAGCACACATGCTCGCAGCATATCCTCTAGAGTCTGTATAGTATGCTCGGACTGTGTATTCGTTGAGGATGAAAAGCTATACTAAAGTGAAGGTCTGTATGGAAACTCTGCCAGAACTGAGATGTAAATCGTAGGTCTCTATTTTAAATAATAGAAACTGACACACCATGAAACCTAATGATCTACTCAATGTACAATCTACTGAGAGTATCCACATCATCGGCCACTCTGATAGGAATAAAGTGAGCCACTTTCATTAATCTATCAACGACCACCCAAACTGCGTTGTGACTCTTCCTTGACCTTGGAAGTCCCATCACAAAGCCCATAGTGACATGCATCTATTTCCACATAGCCATAGACAATGGCTGTAACAACCCCGCTGGCTTCTGATGCTCGGCCTTCACTTGTTGACAAGTGAAGCACCTTGCAACAAACTGAGCTACATCTTTCTTCATACCATTCCACCAATACTTTTGGCATAGGTTATGATACATCTTGGTACCAACTGAATGTATTGCTAGACTCAAATTGTGAAATTCTTTCAGAATCTCATCGTGACAAGCTAAGGAAACAAATAACTTCCCTTTGAATTTTATGATCTCATTTGAATGAATTGTCCATCCTTCCACCACTTCACCACCTGAAATCTATGTTTGAATAGCCTCAATCTCACTATCGTTTCTCTGCTCCTTTATTACTCGACTCACTAAAGTTGGTTAAGCAACGAGAGTAAATAACATCACCGGTCCATCATCATCACTAAAATACAATCCCATTTATGAGATATCTTCCATCATCTTCCACTCCCGTATGACTAAGCTCGCTAAGCTACCATGTGACTTTCTACTTAATGCATCCACTACCACATTAGCCTTTCCTGGATGATATCGCAAGTTGAAGTGATAATCTTCCATGTATTCCATCCACATCCATTGCCTCATATTAAAATTCTTTTGTGAGAAAAGGTATTTGAGACTTTTATTGTCCAAGAACACCTCAAACCTCTCACCATACAAGTAATATCTCCATACCTTAGTGCAAAGATCACTATTACCAATTCTAAGTCTTATTTTGGGTAGTCCTGTTTATGCATCTTCAATTGCCTTGAACCAAACGCTAAGACTCTTCTGATTTGCATCAGCACGCATCCTAAACTGAGTCGTGAAGCATCATAATAAATCGTGTACCCCAACTCATGTTTCGGAATGATTAAAATTGGTGCTGAAGTCAAATGACTCTTCAATTCCATGAATGTATGCTCGCAAGCATCATTCCATACAAACTTCACTCCTTTTCTGGTAAGCTTAGTCATTGGTGTTACTAACCATGAAAAGTCTTTCACAAACCTCTGATAATATCCAACTAATCCTAAGAAACTACGCATTTCAAATATGCTCTTAGGTCTTTCCCAACTCATCACTGCCTCTACCTTTGGATGGATCTACGAAAACTCCTCCTTCGGACACAACATGGCCAAGGAATTTCCCTTCCGCTAGCCAAAACTCACATTTCTCATATTTGGTATACAATTGATGTTCTCTTAGAAACGACAACATGGTCCTCAAGTGACCCTCGTGCTCCTCTTCCGAATACGAGTACACTAAGATGTCATCAACGAGCATAACTACAAACTTGTCCAAGTAAGCATTGAACACTTGATTCATTAAGTCCATGAATGTTGCCGGTGCATTCGTTAAACCAAACGGCATCACTAAAAACTCATAGTGCCCATATCGTGTGCGAAAGATGGTTTTCTGAATGTCTGCCTCTCTAATCCCCAATTGATAATAGCCCGATCTCAGGTCTATCTTTGAGAAACATCACGAACCCTTAAGTTATCAAACAAATCATTTATCCTTAGAGGGATACTTATTCTTGATCATTGCCCGATTTAACTTTCGATAGTCAATGCAAAGCTGTAAAGACATGTCCTTCTTCTTAGCAAAAAGAACTGGAGCTCCCCAAGGTGAAGTACTAGGACGTATAAATCCGTTATCTAGCAGCTCTTGTAATTGGTCTTTTAGCTCTTTTAACTCAGTCGGTGCCATTCGGTATGATGCCATTGAAATGGGCACGGTACTTGGAGCAAGATCTATCAGAAACTTCACTTCCCATTTTGGAGGAAACTGTGTCAAGTCCCTCAAAAATATGTCTATAAACTCACACACCACATGAGGAAGCTCTCCAAGTGTCTCATCATCACCATCAACAAGTAGGCTCACTAAGAAATGTCAAAGTCCTTTCCATTCACTTGGACCATGTGAAGACGACAAGTAGAAGTCATCCTGCTCTCCCACAAAACAAATGTTAACACCTTCCGGTGTGTACAAAGTCACTCTCCCCCGATGATAATTAATGTTGGCCCTATAGGTCGATAGCCAATCTATACCAAAAATCACATCAAAACTAGACATATCAAGAAGGACGAAATCAAACACTAATCGATGTTCCAAAATCTTGATCTCGCAAGATTGGTATAACCTACTTAAAGTCACTCTACCGCCAACTAGCGTATTAATGGTTAAAATCGAGTCCAAAGATGACACCTCCAACCCCAAAGCACTAGCAAATGCATATAAAATGAATGAATGCGATACACCCGAGTCCACAAAAACCCTAGCCCATGAGCTAGATACAAAAAATATACCTCGGACCACTGATGGTCCTACTGAGGTCTGTGCTGGAATAAGAGTGAAAGCACAACCCTGTACTCTCTGACCCTACTGTCCCATACCTTGATTTGCAAATTGTTGATTGGGAGAGCTAGACATGGCTCCTCTAGCTGGTGCCTATGAACTCTAAACTGATAGCACTGCCTGTGGTGGTGGTAATGCCCTATAACCTGACTGTGAGGTAGCAGGCTATGTCGAATGCTGCTGTGAACCAATCCCACCCTATGCACCCTTCTTCTGTGGGCAATCCTAACTCATATGCCCCACCTGATGACAATAAAAATAATTCTTATCTATCACTGAAGGAATCTATCATTGCGTACACTCAGCCATTCTATATCCAGGATTATGACAGTTAAAACAAACCACCCTAGATCGGGAAGATCCAGTAGTTGTAGGAATAGATGTTGTTGATTGACTTTGTTATCCCCGTGAGAACAACCCATCATCCCTTTGTTTCTTTCTAGTACGATTGTCCGAAAGGGACCCCATGCTCCTTGTTTGGTTCTTCGCTTCCCTTATACTTTGGTTATCATTGCCAAGCTCCTCGGCCACCAATGTCCTCTCCACTACCAATGCATAGCTTGTAAAGGCTAAAACTCCAACTCTGTCTCGTAAATAGGGTTAGAGACCTCTTATAAAGTACTTGATCTTCAACTCTTCTGTTGAAATCATTTTTTTCGTAAACCGAGCCAATGAGGTAAATTTAGTGTCATACTCCATTATCGTTATTATACCTTGAGTCAAGTTGAAGAATTCTCTCCTCATGTTGTCCTTTACCATCACCCAAAAGTATTTCTCAAAGAAATACACTTGGAATGTGTCCCATTCCATTGTCTCGAGATCATGATAGTCTCCCAAGAACTTCCACCATTGTTTGGCGTCATTCTTAAAGTAGTGAGTAACCATCTTTACTTTCAAATCCTCCTCTATCTCAAGCACGGTGAGGAGTGTGACCATCTCATCCAACCAACTCTCAACTATCATAGGATCAGATCCCTCAAAATATAACAGTGGGTTGTGTTTCTTAACATGTCCCAACACCATTATCATTCGGCTAGGAGGAGCTGCTCTTGGCGGAGCTTGTGTCTCCTCTTGGGTTTTCCGTTGTGTTTTCCTAGCAATTTGTCACATAGTAGTGACCATGTCGCGCATGAATTACTCACCTTCTATAGGAACTACTTCCGATGTTCCTCCATGAGCTCTTCTTAGTGGCAGCTTTGTACATAGATGACAAGAAGATACTTATGTGAGATCCTGAAATTTTTTTTTTAATTAAATGTTTTATTATTATTATTATTTTATTTTATTAAAATGTTTTATTTTTATTATTCATTTCTAAGTTTAGAATATGTTTGGATGTTCGGGTTTCCAATTTCAAGTATTGGTTTGATCCCGGGCATTTTCAAAGTTAAAGAATAGTTCTACGGGATGGTGGGACATGAGGATATGTTAGTCTTTTCCAAAAAGATTTGGGACGATTTCGGCATTTCTTTTAAAGTGAAGGGTATTTTAGTAATTTCGTATTATGGATGGCACCATCGAAAATTCTTTAAAAAAGAATGGCATTGTGGTAGTTTTAGAGTAAAATGGAGGGTAAAAAAAGAGACTTTTTACTTGGGGGAGTCTAGAAGCTTCTAGAAGGGGTGGGAGATATAGATGTATATCTATAGGTTTTGAGTTATAAAAGTCAAAATTGTCTTCCTCTCTTCCCCATAAGTTCTGCCAGCCCTTTCTTTTTCCTCTCCATCTCTCATTTTGCTCTCTTTCTTCCTCCATTGAAGGTGCTTGAAGGCTAGGCTTGGTCCAAGGTTATTAGTGGTGGTTAGTGTTGGTGCTAGTGGCATGTAAGTGTTTCTTTCCACCACTTTTGTCCATCTTTTTCTTCTACTTCCTCTCTTCATCTTCTTTTTCAATTATTGAAGTTTGAAGAATGAGTGTGGTGTATGGTTTGTAGTATTGGAAGCTTTGGGACTTGAAGACTTCCATTCCTTTCCATTGATTTCTCCATTAAAGCTTTTGAAGAAAAGTTAGAGTTTCAAATTGAATTTCAAAATTCAATTTGGGGGTTTCTTCAATCCTTCTTGGATTTAAGGTAGGAATGAATTTAACTTCCTCTTCTAATGTTTTAAGACTTTAGGAAGTGTTAGGTTGAGATTCTAACATGAATTGCAAAATGTGTAAATTAAAGTTTACTTTATTTCATGAAAATTTGGGGCTTTTGTGTTTTGAGCATGCTAAATGTGTTTAGACCTTGGATTATGCCTATTAGCATTATTAGGGAGGTTTACCATTGAGACATGTATACCATTGGATCACTTGTACTCTTAATTTGAAATTAAAGTACACTTTATTGCATGATAACTCTAGTGTTGTGTAAGAGCTAGAAGTTCTAAATTACTTTTATAGTAATTGTGTTAATGATTATAAATTATGGAAGTCTTGGGTCATCCGTTAGTGTCTTGAAATGAAAAGCTTAACTTTTGTTCAAGAATAGTATTTTGGAAAAAGTAGTGACATGTATGCTTTGTTTGCTAATGTGTGTTCAAGTATCCTATATTTTAATTAATTAATGTGTAGGAATGCTAATGGATGGATTGGGTTTCATTTAAATTCATTGGACAACTTATGGACCATTAGGGGTATTTTGGTCATTCATGTGCACATTAGTTGAAAATGCATGCTAGGTGGTTATTTAAAGTGCCTAAGTGTTTGTATATGCCTTTTGAACATGTTGAGCATGATAGGTAACACTTAGGGGAAATTTTGGAATTTTGACCACACTTTAATGTATGGAACTAGGGCTCCACGGTGCAACATGGCTTTTGGCATGGAACTAGAATTGTTTAAATGCTTTAAATTATGTTTAGAATGTACTAAAGCATGATTTGGTGTTAATTTAATATATTTGATTTGAAAGTTCAAGTATGCTTGCTAGGTAGCATATAAATTGCCTAGATGTACTACTTTGGTTAAATTATGAATTTGGTTATGCTTTGATACTATATATATGCAAGCATTGAAATTAAAGGTTTAAAGCCCTATTGAAAAGGATTTGAAGGTTTAAAGCCCTATTGAAAAGAGACATTTACTCACATGGAATTTTGCTTAAGGAATGACTCATTGAAAGCTTGGTGCACATAGATGTAGAACCAATGCTATGAGGATAATTATTATGGACATTGTTATTACATTGTTCATATTGATCATTTTTTTCATACTGTTCATATCATGTGTGAGTTATGATTTTCGAGAAGTTTTAAATAGTCGGAATTGAAAATAGAGGCACAAAGATGCCTGGTGGTTGATAAGTCCACCTGACTGGCCAGTGGTTTCACGTCGACCTGCGGACTAGTAATCCGGAATGACGGAATGTACAGAAGGACTGTCTGAGGACTGCTCTGTTGATGCGTGTGTCACGACTATTTGAGTTACATGTGGTGTGTGTGTGTGTGTGTGTCATATGCACTGCATCTAAATAAGCAAACTGTTCATTTCAAGTTTTACGCTTTTTAAATCATTATAAATAGGTTTATTTTTCCGTTGTTATGGACGAGTTATGGCTTCATTGTTTATGGGCAGGTTATATTTCATGCTTATGTGTAAATGTATTTTAGTGAATACTTGTGAAGCATGTGGAAAGGGAAATAGGAACATGTTAGAAAGAACAACGTTGCGTGCATGTTCCCTTAGGAATTCTTACTTCAGTTTGAAATGTTTAGGGGGGGACAGTTGAGTCATTTCTACTGAGCCGTCGTTGCTCACCCTACAGATGTACCACATTTTTCAGGAAATAGGGACGGAAAGGATGTTGCTTGAGCTCCAGAAAGCTTGACGTGGCATTTTTCTTTTTTGGTGTTTTGTAGTTATACTTGCATGTAGTAGGTATAACTTGGATAACATGTATGTTATGTTATTCGGGGCCAGTCTGTTGGCTTAGTACTTCTGTACTTGTATGACATGTCATAATCAAAAGTTTTGTGATTTATCTTCTCTATTGAGCATGTTTATTGTATGCTAATTATAGTTAAGTTGTTTATCGCTTCCGCAGTGACGACTTTGATGTCGGCTCGGGGTCAGGGGTTCGGATCCTTTTCTATTCTTTTCTTATATTTTCTTTTAGTCGTAACTCGGGTCTTTGAGATTCGGGACGTGACAACTTAAGTCCAAGGCATGAATATCATTGTCCAATCCTATTCATGCACACTCACAACATGTAACCTAACATGTTATATCAAACAAGTAAGAATATAAAAATTTCCATATGGTATGCATGTAGTCCTACCTTACACTCAAAATCTTCAAATCTATTATCATAATCTCAAATTCATAAGTATCGAAATCATCGAGTCTCTTCAATTCAAAACATGGCTTAACCATTTTCTTGTCACCCTTATGTATTCAAACCCGGTTAAGCTCTGATACCATGTTATTGGTGTCAGATACTTGACCTAATTCTCACAATTCCAAACGTGATCTGATCACTACCTGTCGTCCCTAGGTATTATGACAAAGAGCTCTGATACCATGCTGTCAGGCCCCAATTTCCATTCTCTGAAAACCAAAGGTGACTTTGGCTAATCATTCATACTCCAACCACAATGGTACCACACTCTAATGCCATATTATCACGCCCTGATTTCTATTCTCTAGAAAGCGAAGGTGAACTCATCTATTAATCCCTAATGAACTCTCTTCACTTTTAAAAACTGCGTAAGTTTAACTCTTTTCTTGCACAGGGATGTGCTAACTCAACCTCAATCACAACCAACTTCATGAGTCCCACATCAAGCCATACTTACATTACCCCTCAATTCCAGAAATCAACTCCTCATGTGACTGGAATTTGGAATTGAAACCCTTATCGTTGGATAGAGGATTCAAAAATACTCGATTTAAAAAAAAATCACACTCAATTTTGATTTAAAATGAAGAAGTTATGCCCGATTGAAGTTCGGGCAAATTTTAGAGCATGTTGTGAATAATGATTTCAATGGATCAAAATGCTCACTTCGATTGATCGAGATGCTCATTTTGATGCATCGAAACTGTGATGTATCGAAACTATAATGCATCAAACATGTATTGCTCAAAAATCACTCTCGGGAGTTTTGGTTTCTCAAAATTTTGCAGGTTTTTTTGATGCATCGAAATAGGGACTTCGATGCATCGAAGTCTCTCTCGATAGTTCGCTCAACTACTTACCAAATGATGCCAAGTCCATACACTTAACTAACTTTCAACCTAATATTCTCATGTATTTCCCAAAGATAAAAATACATCAAAGGAATGTTATAAATCATCAAGAATCATAACCTAATCATGAATTCACATCTCAAATTGAATCATTCTCCATATATCATAAACATGTTTTTATACATAAGGAGATTTCATTCAATCCAGAAGGTCACATGTGATCCATATATAATCATTACATGCAAAACTAAAGTGTACCAACATGAATCAAATGTAAATATAATGCTTTCTACTTAGTCCACATGCCACAAGCCGGTATGAACATCTATCTACATATCAAAAGTCCAAAAGTCCAAACGAACTCCAACAGGTCTATCAAGTCAATCATGCCTCATCCTCCATTGGTACCTTATCTGAATAGAGTTTGAAAATAGGAGGTGAGCACCACGGTGACTCAGTAGGAATGATCCACCAATCTCTATTCTAACTCGGGATCCATGCATGAATGCATATAAAATCATTACAATGTACATAACAATTATTTATATTTTTTTTCTGTAACAATCACGTTTTAAAAATTATGCGTGATGCTTCACATTCAATGGATACACACATATAACAATTTGAACAATTCACAATTCATGTGCGCAATTCATGCCACATGAATCCGAAAATCAATTGAAAAGCGGGCGCTCTTATCAAACCAATAGTAAGGGTCGTTTCGGAACACAAACTTTACTTACACTTTTTGGGCTACTAACTTGACTGAAGCGACACCCACTTGGCCAATTTTTGGGTCTTTCACCCTAGGGATCCATGCCCTTATCCTAATTCCTACACTCCTGCCCCAAAACTCATCACATAGTGCATGTCATCACAAAAATGCGCATATCCCACACAATGAAATGCATTTTCTTCCCCAAATAAAGTTTGTCACAATGCCAATTCACTCATCTTATGAAAATCATCATGCTTATGCATTTTTTAAGAAAAAAACATATATTTCATTCTCAATTCTATATAAAACTCAAATTTTCATGTTTTCATCAAATGAGCACAATTTTAACAAAAATGCATTTATAGTCATAGCTCACAAATGCAATGTATATAAACCCTAACAAACATGTTGAACATACACATATGCATAAATCACACTTATATATATATATATATACATATATTTACAAAATCCTAAACTCAAGAAATCCCAAACTATCTTTAATGTCACAATGTAAAGGACCTATAGAATCAAAGTAAGGAAAGAATTCACACCCCTACCAAGAATCTCAAGTTTGGAATTCAACTTTTGAAAATCCTAGCCCTTTTAACTTCATAAATTGGAGACTTTGTTCGGTTCCAACTGAAGCCCTTGGTGTCCCCTACGCATTTCCCTTCTTTGGGAACTTCCAAATCACATCTTAACTAGTCCAAAATCTATAGAGAAGGGAGAGAGATGAAGTGGAAGATTTTAGAGAGAGAGTGAGATCTATAAATATGAATATCTCAGACCCCTTTGATATTTATCTCAACCCTAGGGGCACGAAATGTCCGATTTTCCCCTGAGCCACGTACCCTCTCGACGTCCATATTTTATTTTTAAAATTCGTTGGTCTTGAAATCATTTCCTTAACACTCTAAACATTTCATTTGGTCCATAGCCAAAAATAAAAAATTTCAGAATTTTCTCAAATTTTCTCGGACCCATTTAACCTCATCCCGAGGCTCCCATTGAACGAAAAGTCAAACTTTTCTAAAAGTTTCCAAAACTTATCAAAAACCTACCCCCCAAACATGTTTCCTGCATTCAAAAGATGTGAAATATCATTTAAAATTACAAGCATGCAACTTGTTAATTGTATGCAAGTTTGGTTTTTAATTTATTCAATACCTGTATATATTCTTGCTCTTTTGCATTTGGTTTTTAATCTCTTCATTATATGCTAAAATAATTATTTTGTTTATTTTTTGGGCCGACACTTAACAGTTTTCTTAAAAGTATTGATGGTGTTCTGGTACCTTTACCTATAACCCTTCATGCAATTATCTATAATTATGTCGATGGTTGTCTTGTGAACTTTGTGATTTTGTCTCTTTATTTTATCTAGTAGCTAACACTAGTTAATGTGTACAACAATTATTTATCAACAACTTTGACTATCAAACCAGTTAACCATATAAATAATATTTTGAAAATTGAAGAGAGCAGGCAACAAAAGAATTTTTCTTTGTTATTACAGGATGAGAAATATGATGCACACATCAAGAACCAGAAAGTGGTAGTTAAGATCATACTTGTTGAAGCAGAAAGAGCAGAATGGTTACAACATTTCTCAAGGTGAACAATGAATTCATTTCTAAATTTAGAGTAAAAATCTCTTAGAATCTTGTTATTTAAGTATATAACATTAAAACATATGTTTAAGTGTTTAATCCTTTTAACAGAGTCTTGTTTTAGCCTGAAAGATCCTGTTAGACTATTGCATCAATGATAGTTTATGATTTCAATGCAAGTGACTATCCCCTCATTTTGGGGAAGTGCTACTAATTGTGGTCCCAATGCTACTTATCTGTGCTGGTCATATATTTGTGCTTTACCATATCTCATTTTCAAAGGAGTTGAGTTGTAGCCTTATTAACCTAGAGCTATTCCATTTTGAACATGTCATATTAGTTTTTTTTTTCTGAACAAATATTTATATTTGTAAGATCCTTACAGCTAGAAGTAAAGACTTAAATTACCTATTGAACATGCAAATCTTGTTAAAGTTGCAGCTAAGGTAAAAAAAATATAATAGTATTAATTATCAATGAATTATTCATGTTTGGTCTTCATCATGTTTTGATGGGTTGATAAATTTCCTTTCTAAAGTTCAAACTTTTAATTTTGGTATATTCTGGGAGTCCGCAAAAATAGTGGCAAATTCAGAGGCACTGGCATTTGGAAGATGCCCGTTGGGGTGGTTGACGAGGTATGTAACTGGCATTCAGTGTTCCATATATTGTTAATAGATAGTTGGTATATCATTTAAAGAAATATTCTTTATATCATATAGCCATCATAACCTCCTGAATAACCTAAGAACAAAGTAGCATACTAATTTTTCCTTTGTTTTTTTTTTCTTCCTTTTATTCTTTTCCATGGCTTTGTAGACATGGGAATGTATAAATGGTAACATGTGGAGTCATCTTAATGATTGTTTAGTTTGTACCATTGAGTGAACATCGCCAGTTCACTCTACTTAATTAGATTGTTGCTGTCCCTGCTCTGTTTGATGGGAAATCTGTTTCCTAATTGCTCTTACCTTATAAGAGAGCATGCAATGATAGTACGCAATATTGCTCCTTCATTTACATGATTCACTACCCTATGTTTTATGCACTTAAAATTAGCATCACCTACTATCAACCCAATGCACAAAGAATTAGCATCACCTACTCTCCAGTTGCCTTACAGAACTATGAGAGAAACCACCTGCAAAATTTTTTTAAGTTAGTTGTTTAAGCATTTCTTCTCTTTATTTTATATTTAAAATGTCATTCTCTACACTGTTGCATATTTAAAGGGTTTTGACAACCATTGCCCTGCTTTTGGAAACTGTACTAGTAGTGACGACTTGTTTGAGTTATGTAGTATTTCCCTTCTTAACTAACAACCTTTGGACATATTAGAACTTAAACATCTTTTTACCCTAATGAATTTTTATTTCTGTCCTGCTCTTAGATTTGGTAGTACTTTTAACTTTGCATGCATATATATACTTTGTAGGTACTAAGTTGATATCATAAGGTGTTAGTTTGGTTATGGCTTGTTTGTGTCTATTCAGAATTAATGTGATTTATTCTAGAAATGGTGTTTCATTTTTAGTACTAACATAAATCTGGATCATTTTTTTGTTCCTAATAATTGCAATAAAGATGAGGTGAATCAATGCATTGTCAATGTACTCTATTTTGGCTAATCCAATTTGTAATTAAATTGTGTTGTTTTTGTTGATTTAACTTTTGAGGACGATACTTGAACTATGGTGGATGTTCCATTCGACAATGTGGTTTAAAGATATGAATAGTTATCGGATATTTCAAAAGTTTTAGATGATGGACATTTTTTATTTCTTCCTTCAAATTTGCTACTAGTGTAACTCAACCCTTCAATGTGTATAATCAAATTGTTTTTGGTAAGCTGAAGAAGTCACCCTTGAAGATCAAGAAAAATCTTCTTCCTGAAATCTCAGTTTGTTTTAGTTTGTTTCTCGCTTGTAAATCTCCTTGTGAATCTTCAATTTTCTTTATCATTCTTATTTTGAATTGTTAAGTGTTGTTATATGTAGTCATTTTATATGAAAGAGGATTTTTCCTTAGAAAAGGCATAAACAAGGGCGGAGCCAAGAAGATGAGGAAGCTAAAAGTCATCAATCAGGTCCTGCAATTTGTATGTGCAAGTATTACGTTTTTCAGTAGTTCTTTTATTGCTGTAAGATCACATTTGTTTTCTATTAAAGTACAGGTGTTGATATATAAGCAAATTTGTCTATCATAGGTTTTTTTGTTGTTGAAATTGAATCTTTATAATCATTGAAATTTGCATATCATGTAATTCTTATATAAGAAGAGTGAGGACTTTCTTGCCCAAATCAGCTCTTATTTTTGGTAATTTTTTTGGTCACTTGTAAGAAATTAAACCCTAGTTCGTAGCAAAATAAATGTATATTACTTTCATCAGACATAATTCAATGTTGGATCTAGTAGCTTACAATTATATAACTTAGGCATTTGTCATTTTTTCAGAACTCAATGTTGGATCTATGTTGACTTGTTCTGAAGAGAATTATTTTGCACTATATATAGGCTCAAAAATCATAAGTACTTCACCCTTTATACTCTAAATTTGGAAGACAAGGATGGGGACTTGTTATAGTTTGAATGGTAAAGAATTGTGATATATTGAAATTTGAATTGTAAAGAATTGTGTTATCCTAAATGATCAACAACTGAATTTTTTTGTTTTTATTTACATAACTTATAACTATCATTTACCATCAAAATTTTGAGGTGGTATTGTATAATGATGTATGAGGTTGTGGTGATTGATTGGAGTTAATTTTGTTGAGAAATAAATTTATTTTGTATTCTTGAAGTTGAGTATATAAAGCTGTGGGAACTGCTCTAAAACAGAATTTTTGGCTACTATTCTTCTGGAACGATTGGTCCATGTACATTGTCATATAACATGATTTTTGATTAATTTTCAAAATGTGTTTTGCTGTAGAAAAATGTTTTGTTGTAATTATAAATTTACAATAAAATTTAATTTCATTGTTTAGTTATAGGTATATGATTTCCATAAAGTGTTTGGTACTTTTAATTCAAAGACAGTAGATCATAATTCATTCTTTGAGGTTGCCTAAGTACTAATTGATTTATGGTACATTTTGATGAGTTATCTTGTGTGAACTTGAATTTTAATTTAATTTGGAATAGTCTAGGGATGGATTTGTGTTTTGGAGAAATTAATGGTTTGAGTTTTAAATTAATTTTGGTGTTTATAAGAATTGTGATTAACTCATGTGTCGTGAGAGTAAAAAAGGATTTGGTCTTCTTGGTTGTCACCACATGAAAGAAAAATCAGTTTTCTCCATCATTTGCAATGATTATCATTAAGTTCTATAAGAAATTTCCTTTTGATTGCATTGAGTGTCATAACGGATGACCTTGGGCAAGAAATTGATATTAGGAAGGGCATGTGGATTTGGTGACAAATTTCCTATGGTACAAGTTAAGATCAGGTTTGTATTGGTTTCTTGTGCTGATAAGAACTAAAACAACCACTGCCCTAAAGGAATTCATCAATAGAGAGAGCACATTCTTCTTAAAGAATGTTGTTGGATTTTGTTCAATAGTAACATTTGATTATTGTGTATCTGAGATTGCCATTGTGAATTAGTCTTTCACTTACTGCACTCTTTCATTAACAAAGAGACCACATGCTTATGTAATATCTTTGTTCTGTTTTGTTTTTCTTGATAAGATAAGTCACTAGTATTCATATTTACAAGAATCTTGAACTTCATATTTGGAAGTAATAGTGAAAACTTATGAAACATGAAAATAAAAATTTGATGTCTAATTTTGTAACTGCATTGATTTGATATTTAGTGGACTAATTTTTTAGCTTTTTTCATGGACTATTTTACTTCTATCTCAATTCTAAGACTTGAGTTTTAACTCAATTGTTGGATGAAATGATGGAGAAGGAAGCCTACACAGGTTGCTCTAAATTCTAATGCGATCACAACTCTAGTCATAATGATGTAGAGATAGTGCATAACCAACTCTGTATTAGGAGCAGCACGAGCACCAGTACTACCACCGCCATGAAAAATATAATGTCTGTCCTTCAGTTTTTTTTCTTCAAATGTTTTCTTTAGAATTTTGTATATAGTAAACATAAAAATTGGCTATATTTTCAGTCCAGTTCCTTTTGTAAGGCTCAAAAAATGTAGAGAAATTGGGTTAGTACTATCATTTATGATTGTGGTTTTAGGATGTATATGATACCATTCAACTACTATATTAATTGTACCAAATTTCATAATTTTTTTTTATATTGGTGTGGATTTTAGGAAAAATGTACCTATAAAAACAAAAAAAATAAATAAATCAATTAGAGCGAAAACAGTTTCGTAATAGAAAAAAAAAATAATAATAATTATGGTATTAATGACAATTTCAAACTGCTGCAAGGGATAAAAAATAAAAAATTAATGTATTAGTGACAAAAAAAAAAAATAGTGGTAATATATGCACTATTAGTGACAGAAAAAATTGCCTCTAATACCTTTTAGCGACAACAATATTGGATACGGTACATACCATCGCTAGAGTGCCATACCTTTTGTGACAGTAACCCTTTTACCGTCGCTAAAGACCTTTTGTGACGGACGTATTAGTGACAGACAGATTTAACCTTTAGCGACGGTTTTGGCACTTTTAGTGACGGTTCTAACCGTCGCTATAGCCCAAATTCTTGTAGTGATACTTCACATAACATATAATTCTCATGCTCTTAAATGCACATTATTACTATAATTATTCTAGCATGCATTTTATCTACACAATTCCCATATAGTCACATATATGCTTTAACTCATGCATATTGATCACATATGCATACAATACATGACATAGCAAAATATGCTCTTATATCATATACATTGCAAATATAATTGAACAATTTATCACATATCATATAAATGATATCTCTAGCATGTATAATTACACAATGTAAGGAGGAAGAAATAATTCACTCAACTCCCACCACTCACCTATACATGCTAGCACAACTTATACAATCCCAAGTCCATTGAAACCCTAGAATCGACAACTAAGAGGGAAAAAACACCCCTACCTCAGGTTTGGAGCTTTTCTTTAGCAAGCCCTAGAATCACCAAACTTTAAGTTCCTCCAAATAGAAGTTTATTTTCATAGAACTGTAGATCGGGACAAAGAGAATAAACTTTCCTTCTTGGACGAAGCCCGAATCTATACTCCAAATACCCTCAATTTTTAGAACTCTCAAATGAGGGACTTTGAACCCACCAAGGTATAGAGGAAGAAGAGGGGAATAACTTTTTCTCTTGGAGCAAACTCCAAATCTTACTCTAAGGTGCTCAAAAGGAAAGAAGAAAATTAGAGAAGAAGAAGAGCTTGAAGAGCAACAATGGCTGATTTTCCTCTTTCTAATATGTCCCAGCAATATAAAATTTGATAAATATACAACCAACTAAGAGTATCCACATTATCTGTCACTCAAATCAAAAAAAATGGGCCACCTTGGTCAGCCTATCCAGAATGACCCAAACTGCGTCGTGATTCTTCCTCGACCTAGGTAACCCTGTCACAATGTCTATACTAACGTGCTCCCACTTCCACATGGTCATCAATAATGGTTGCAATAAACCTACCGGTCTCTAATGATCGATTTTCACTTGTTGATAAGTGAGGCACCTTGCCACAAACTGTGCGATGTCCTTTTTCATGCCTTTCCACTAATATTGCTTATGCAAATTGTGATACATTTTGGTGCGACCGGGATGCACTGCAAGTCTAGAGCTATGAAACTCTCTAAGAACTTCATCCCTACAAGCCAATGGTGCTACCATTTTTGTTTTGAACCTTATGCCTTCATCGGAATGAATACAACAATTTTTTACCACTTTGCCACTCGAAATCCGAGTGCGAGTGCTCTCCATTTCCCTATCAAGTCTTTACTCCTCAACCACTTTACTCACTAGAGTTGGTTATGCAATGGGTGTGGACAAATTCATTGGTTCACCACCCTTCACTAAAGTACAATCCCATTTCTGAGATGTCTTCCATTATTATCCAGTCTCAGATGGCAATACTTGCAAAGGTACGATGTGATTTTTTGCTCAACGCATTGGTAACCACATTAGCTTTCTCTGGGTGATACTAAATATTAAAATTGTAGTCTCCCATGTACTTTACCTAGTTCTTTTATCTCATATTGAAGTCCCTTTGTGTGGAAATGTACTTCAAGCTCTTATGATTGGAGAATACTTTAAACTTTTCCCTATATAAATAATATAATATATCTACATCTTCAATGAAAAAATTACCACCGCTAATTCCAAGTCATGAGTTGGGTAATTTTTCTCATATGTCTTCAACTGTCGGGAACCATATCCAACAACCCTCTTGGTTTGCATTAATACAAATCAAAATCTGTCCCATGAATGTTACAGTAGATTACATAACCTAAACCATGTTTGAGAATAATTGAAATCGTAGCTCTAGTAAGTCTACTCTTCAACTCCATAAAAGAATGCTTGCAAACATCATTCCACCCAAACTTAACTCCTTTATGAGTAAGTTTAGTCATCGACGCCGCTAACTTTGAAAAGACTTTCACAAAACTCTGGTAAAGGACTAAAAGATAATTTAAAATAGGAAGTTCAGAGAAGAGTAAAGGACTAGGGTTGGGACTTCATCATTAGCCTCATAGTATGCCACACTTATAATAAATTGGGATAATCATGCAATTGTGTACTAAGTGGTGCAAATGGATTGTGACCTACAATGTTACCTTCAAGAGGATACATGTACCTTAAAATACTATAATCCATCTTCATTACGTGCAAATTTCCTACCTACCTACTTATCAAAATACCTAATTAACTAAGTACAGCTACCATCTCTTAGCATAGACTATGTAAATCTAGCTATGCATGTTCTAGTGAAAACTAGTACCAAGCCATTACGTGTAGTCCTTGTGGAACTACAAGTGTTTGAAGATCATGTGAGAAAATTAAGCATTGTAAGACAAGAAAGATAAATTACTCACATGAACATGAGGAATTTGTAAACTTATATTACTCATAAGGCTCAAGACAATGTACATATACACAAAAATACATAAAAATTTCCAATTCACTAAAGTTAAAATATATTTACAAGACTAGAGTTTGTCAAAACCATAGAGAAGGATTAGATGATCATGGTGGGCTGGAAGCACTCCATAGACAGAGGTAATCCCATGCTCAAAATGGTCTTCAAGGCCTTACAAAGCCCTCTTTGAAGCTTTCCCTCTCTAGAACTTTACTTTCTCTCTCTAGAATTTTATATATGCTCTCTATTATAGGAATTGTGATATATCTATCTATTACATAATTCCTAGCTATATATCTGATTTGAGGCTCAAAATATCACATAAATTTCGTTCTAAGGCTTTATCCAAGCAAAATTGGACAAGTGGCAAGTAAAGGAAATATCTTGAAAAGAATATCTTCTACAGGATTGGGCGATGCATTGAAATAGGATCTTCGATGCATCGAAGGTGCGATGCATCAAAGTTGGTATTTTGATGCATCGATATTTCCTTCTTTTGCAGATCTTCAACTCTTCAGCTTTTCGACTCCAGTCTTGACACGCCATTCATTATTTCTTGATGTGGACTTTCTATGAAGCACGATAGGACCTAGGAATGCCTTCTTGAACTGATAAAGCTGTCGTATTATGCCGAATTCTGAGTTTGAACCTGGAATCATCAAAAACATAAAAACACATAAAAACTATACAATATGTGCAGTTATTGGATTAAAATACATAAGTAAAGGCGCAATAATGTATAACATTTAAGGCTTATCGCACCCCCAAACTTAGATATTGCTAGTCCCTTAGCAATACAAAAAGAAATAAAATAAAACAACTACTCTACTTTCGCTTTTGTGGGAACACGACTATATTTAGCAAATGCAACAAGCCTTTTAAACCCCTAGATATGTTTAGTGGATGAGTGAAGTCTTATTGGGTTTAACCCTCTGGTTAAACTCACAAAAATATGCAAAAATGGTGGTTTTCTTAGTCACCATCTAAAAAAGAGTGATACCCCAATTGATGTTCAAAATGGCAATTGCAACAAGTATTATGGAGCTATAGGGACATGAATAGATATAGACCATTGAAAATCAGAATTAGGCGAGAGTCCCCACATAATGGTCTGTCCGATACACATACAAGTGCAAACACTAAAATCCTCTTTGAAAGGTGAACATACATTTCATTGCGTCCAGAATTATCGTAAATGGATAATAAATAGAGCATCCATTGTTAAAAGAAACAACTTTTTGAAATAGATCACCAAAGCATATTGTTAACTGCAAAAATATTTACAAAAACTTAAGTACAATCGGCTATGCAATGCCTAAGTCTTTTAAGCTTTCTAGTAAGCCCATGTAGCAGCGTTGGGTCAATGACTCCTAAACCAGACGGTTTTAGGGCATTGGGTGAAGAAACACTCCTCAGACTTAATAACCGAGCTCACTAGACTACGAACTTAAATGAGCTGAATATTTCTTTATTGCTCAACCTTGCAGACCTTTTAGACTCGAACACTCCATGCTTCCTAAAGCATAGAGGCCCAGTTTAATAAGTGAGAAGGCTTATTGCCAATTTTGTTTTGTTTTGTTTATTTTCTTTTTCTCATTTTATTTTTATTTTTTATTTTTGGCTTTTGATTTTTGTAAAGAAATTCATTCTTCAAGCTGTTCCAATAAGAACAAACATTTTCAAAATTCTCCATATGACACATACCCAACAATTCAATGCATGTGTGCGTGTTTGTGCCGTTAATGACAAATTTAGGGGAAGAACTATACAATAATCAAAGACTAAAAAAAAATGTAGACCGTTCTAAGCTAACACATAATGTTCAAAAGTTTGAGTATTTTTGGATGTCGAAGCTCCTAATTACCAGATGCTTTTGTCAATGACGTTTTGGGTATTACATCATAGAAAAGAAAGACATCATGACAAACATGAAATAAAAATGCCATATAGATAAAAACAATGTATGGTAGTGTACGATACTACGCCCAAACTTAAATCAAACATTGTCCTCAATGTTGACAATAAAAGAGTTAGAACAATGTTACCAGCTGGTTGATGGGTTTCAAAAAGTCAAAACATTAATCATGTGTGGGTAGTTGATACACATGTATACATCGGACACGTGGGGCATCAAAACCTGCACAAGTATAACTACATACCAACATGACATACACTCGATGGAAAAAAAAAAAAAAAGAAGAAAGTAATATGTAAAGGCAAGGAAAGGTTGATAATCTTCCATTAATTCTAACATTTGTGAGTACATATGCTGGGATTTATGGAATACAAAAGAATTTCTTTACAAAGCAACAAAAGAGAGTGCCAATAAAGTACTAAATAGTTCTATAACTATAACTACACAAAAAGAGAATACTAAAAATATGAACAATAACAAAAATAGGGAAGGTCAAGGATCATGGCTGAGGTGGTGGTGGCGATGTGGAAGTAGATGCAGAAGCTATATTGATAGGCGTTGAATGTTACGCATTCTAGCCTCTTAACTTATGTATTTTATTCTCTTAGTGATAGATTATTTTGTGATTTTACTTTGTTTTAGTGTTTTCTGTATTTTCAGGGCCTTAATGATTATTTCAGTTAAAACCGTACTTTTGGGTTTTTAAAGAAGACATCCAAGATGGTGAGATGAAGTCTACATCAAAGAGATTCACTCAACCATTTATTTTAACTCAAATCAGTCCAAGAAAGAGGTCCAAGAGAATTACAGCTGCTTAAGAAGGTTTCGGGCCTGAAGCCCAAATCTGTGCATAATGCAGTCTTAATCCCGTTTTGGAAAACGGACAAGAAGTCTTATTTTCGAGCCTCAAATCGACATTATTTGCACGTAGGGTTGAACAAAATTTGATTCTGCACACTTTTGTATTTCACGAAAATTCCGTAAATTGGACTTCTAGTGGGTCAAAAGTTGGGCCGAAGTCAGCAGGAAAAACCCACCTGATTAGTGCTGCGGGAAACCCTAATTAATTCCTAATTGGGGACCTTTATATACATGCATAGATTGTGTAATTGTGAGGATTCTTATTAAGGAATTGAGCAATAAAAGTCTTGTAAATTCAATCTCAATGATTTCTTATCTTGTCTTAGATATTTAGTTGTTGTTATTGAACTCAATCTCTTTTATTTTCTGTGATCATGAGAGAGATTATTACACAATGGTAATCACTGAATATATTGTTATGAGCTTTGATGGATTATGCCTAGAGAAGATGAACCATACTGCACCCTAGATTAGAGTAGTTAGGCAGATGGCCCATGCCAATCGAAGATAGTCCATGGCTTAGCCTTAATCATATGTTATCTTCTTGATGGATGAAGGTGAGCTTGTAGCCACCGACACCACTTATGCATGATGTAATTCCCCTATAGTTGATTCAATTGACCATTGATTGTGGAGTTAGTGGTGAAGTCAAACACCCTAGATTTCTCTCCTATTATCTTCACTATCTTGTTTACTTTGATTTATTTTATTTTACTTTTTAATTAGTTTAGTTTAAAAATCAGAATTCTTTTCTTATAAATTTAATTAGAATTAATTCCGTAATCCAACTCGTCAGAACATAATCCCTGAGGTACGATACCCCTTTCGATAGCCCTATTCTGCAAGGAATTCGTTCTATTGCGAAGTGTGGAAATTTTTAATTGATATATTTTTGAGTCACTCACACACGAATCATATATCCATGCCATGAGATCTGCTAAATAGTCACTGAAGGCGGTCCTTGCCATCCAAAATGGCATGAATGCTAGCACTAAGAGCATCTAAGTGCTCCTCAGTCTATCTCCGGTGCTCAGCAGCCATACGTCGCTCCTCCATAGTAGCATGACACTACATATCAAAATATGTCTGAAGACGCGCCAAATCGGTGGTCAGACAGGCTATATAGTCAATGAGGTACTCATAGTCGCTGGTACTCATGCCTGACATATCAGCTTCAAGCTCCTCAACAGTATCTCCATCTTGTCCCCTATGGCCTCCTCCTCCTCACTATCCCTGTCCTCCACCTCAGGGGCAACTTGTGGTAACGTGGACATATAGGCCACTATCTTCCTCCAACTCTGTAGAGTAAAATGTGGTGGTGGCCCCACGGTAATCTCAGATGCCTCAATCTCAGAAGCTATTATAGTCAAAAAGGCGGTGATGAGGTAGGGAAATGGAAGCTTCATTGAAGGAGACTTCTTATTGGGCTTCCGAATAAGTTGGTCCTAAACCTTGTGGAGCTGACCCCAAATAATGGCTGGAATGAAAAACCAGTACCTAGTATCCATGGTATAGAGGGCCTATAAGAACTCACCCCAGCACTCGGTAGAATGCCCAAAAGGGTGGGCATACTTGTGTTAAACGGTGTCCAAGAACCACTAGCACCGGGGTACCAAGGACTTTCTTGTGGCGTTGTTCCTATAATTAGTGAAACGCCCTGCACATAATTTTCTCACTATCTGAGAGAGTGTAAGATCCTGTGGAAGCTCGTGTAACACAAAGTGGTCCTCTCCCTACCAAATATACTCGTGTTGCATATATGGCAGCCTGGTGATCTCAGAAATGATGGTGACGATGATGGCAAGAGCCATGCCATCCACGGTAGTCCTCAAAATGTTGGGCTCTGCACAATTATATTTAAGGTTCGTATAAAAGGCTTGTATAAGCCTCTAGTAAGCTACATCAGCTGCTGGCGATAACAAAGGCATGAGGCCACGGTTCCATAAGGCATCTAAAGTCCAACTGGCATATCGGTCATCCTCTAGATCTGATGCCACTATCAAGCTTTTGTGAATAAACTCTCAGTTCCTCCATTGCTTATTTAGGCTATCGTGAATAACTCCCGTAGGGGCCTTGTTTCAGACCATTCTTACTAAAAAATGTGTCTCGGGCTTTCCCTCAAACACTTAGTATGCACAGTGCTCAGCAATCTCTAGCAATGGTATACAACTCCACACAATCTCAATAAAAATGCTCAAGGGTACCCTAAATCTCTAATAGGATGAAAATGCTCACAACTTCCCCCAACCTTCACCCTAAAATTTTTGAAATCAACAATACCCACCATTGATAATTCCATAAAATCAAGAAAAAAATTTTAAAAATCCCAAATAGAGTCTTTACCTAGTAGAAGATGAACTAACTAGGCTATGCAAGAATAACCAAGAATGGATCACCTTAATGGATGCCCGAGATTGGATCTAACTGGATGATTTTAGACTTTTGTGATGGTGGGGGTGTTCTTGGGTTTTTTGGACGAGAGAGAGAAGAGGGAGTAGCTCGAGAGAGAGGGAGAAATGAGAGGGAGGGAAGATGGGTTCGAATTTTAAGTGACTATGTGTGCAGTCACGTGCTTCATTAGTTGTTGATGCATCGACCATATATCAACACAAGATGCAAAAGCTACTGGAATTATCATAAAAATGAGATATTTTAAAGATCGATGCATCAACGTTGATTATGATGCATCGAAATGGGTACTTCGATGCATCGAAGCTCTATTTAACTGTAAGTTTGCAAAATTGCCCCAAGTATAAAAAATTTAGGTTTCACCCTCAATTCATACCTCTCACACTAAGCAACTTCAAAAATATTTAGATATGTTCCCTTTTTATTCGAAGGGTCGCATGGAACAAGATAGGACTATGGAAATTTTGCCAAGTTTACTATCTACTATGAGATGTGTAACAAATCATAGGTCCAAATATACGGATTCTGTCAATTTGATGACATCCACATACTCTAATTGCATTTGGCTATCAATGCAAGGTTTCACTCTTTGCCCGTTAACTTTAAAAAGAGTCCCATTCTTGGGATCCTTTAGTTCCACCACTCCATGGGGAGCAACAGAATTGATGATGAAAGGACCGTCCCATCGGGAGTGAAGCTCTCCAGGAAAGAGGCAAAGCCTAGAATTGTAAAGCCAAACTTTTTTGGCTTGGAGAGAGTGATTTGGAATGGATATAATGGTCATGGAAGGCCTTGGTCTTTGCCTTATAGATTTTTGTGCTTTCGTATGCGTCGTTCCGTATCTCTTCTAATTCACTTAATTGAAGCTTTCGGTTAGAGCTGGCCATCTCCATATCGAAATTGACTTCTTAATAGCCCAGAAGGCTTTGTATTCAAGTTCAATCGGTAAGTGACATGCCTTACTATACATAAGACGATATGGTGACATGCTAATCGAAGTCTTATAAGCAATTCGATACGCCCACAATGCATCATTTAGACGTTGTGACCAATCATTGTGATCTGGGTGCACGATTTTTTCAAGAATGTGCTTAATTTTCCTATTAGATACTTCTACTTTGCCACTAGTTTGAAGGTGGTAAAGTGTAGCAACCTTATAAATGATGAAATATTTGAGTTGCAAGGTTCGAAGGAACCTATTGCAAAAGTGTTTACCCCTATCACTGATGATGGCTCGAGGCGTACCAAAATGACTAAAAATGTTCATTTAGATGAATTTGACCACAACTGCGTGGTCATTGGTTCTGGTAGCCATGGCCTTAATCCATTTAGATACATAATCCACCACTACAAGTATGAACTCGAAACTGGCAGATTTTAGGAAAGGGCCCATAAAGTCAATGCCCCAAACATCGAAGATATCAACAATTAAAATTGGGTTCAAGGGCATCATATCTTTATGAGACATAGCGCCAAGGCATTGACATCATTTGCATGAGTAACAGAATAAGTATGCATCCCGATGCATAGTTGGCCAGAAGAAACTGCATTGAAATTTTTTAGAAGCGGTCTTCTGAGCACTAAAATGACCTCCGCATTCCAATGTGTGGCAGAAAGTAAGAATACTAGGACTCTCACTCTCTGGCAGACATCGGCAGATGATTTGGTCAGGGCAAAACTTGAGTAGATGAGGATCGTTCCAACATACTTGGGAGTAGAAGGGATCTTTTTCTGTTTGGACCAAGAGGGTCGGATCTTCCGGGTTACTGGGAAATTCACTATGTCAGCAAACCATGGAAGTTTCTCTTGAGTGACTTCAAATAGTTGCTTATCCGGGAAGGACTCGCTAACTGGAATTTGGTCGTTATGGGCCTCAACAAGAATCCAAGATAAATGGTCGGGGACCAAATTCTTGGTACCCTTTTTATCTCGAATCTCAAAATTAAACTTTTGTAACAAGAGTATCCATCGGATCAACTGGGGTTTAGTATCCCACTTTGCCAATAAATGCCGAAGAGCTGCATGATCTGAAAAGACAATAACCTTAAATCCTAAGAGATATGACTTAAATTTGTCCAAGGCATATACAACTGCAAGCAACTCCTTTTTTGTAGTTGTGTAATTCATTTGAGCTTCAGAAAGGGATTTACTTGCATAGTAAATCACATGTGGCAACTTGTCTATACGTTGCCCTAAGACAGCACCCATAGCAAAATTGGATGCGTCACACATGACCTCAAATGGGAGAGCCCAATTTGGAGGGTGTAGAAATTGAGCGGATGATAGAAGTGTGCGGAGTGTTTCAAAATATTTAAGGCATGCTTCATCAAAGTAAAAGGAAGTATCTTTCTCAAGAAGTCGGCACAAAAGCCGAGATATCTTGTTAATGTCGTTCATAAGACGGCGATAAAAACTTGCATGGCCAAAGAATGAACGAACGCCCCTCACCGAAGAAGGTAGAAGATGCTTAGATATGAGTTCTACCTTGACTCTATCAACTTATATACCTCGTTTGGACATAACATGCCCGAGTTTATACAAGCAAGCACCACACAATCATTTAAACACCATTACCTAGCCATCATTTGCATTTCTTGTGAAAGATGCAAATGTTGTGCATTCACAAGATAGATTCTATTCTAAGACAAGAGTAAAACCAACATCAAATGAATATATATAAGAAATGTAAATGTGTACATTGTCACTAGACTAAATAATCAACATTTAAATCCAAATCCCAAAATGCTACAAAAATGAACAAGTTTACATGGCTAGGGGCTTCACCCACACCCTAGTAGAGAAGTTAGTTGCTCATGGAAGCCTTGCACTCTTCCATTGATGGAGAAAATGAAGCTTCAAGGTTTGGTTCATCTACTTCTTCTCCTCTCCCGAATGTCTCTTCTTCTATGTCTGATGCGTATTAGAGATATGAGAGAAAAATGGCCTCTTTTTGTGCTTTATGGCCTCCTTATCAACCTTGGGACCCACCATATATATATATATCAATATATATACCAACTATATCAAGAATGTCTCCAAATGTCTTGTTCAAGTCAGACAATCCCTCTAAGTCGTACAAAAAGGGGGATTTTGTTGCAAGTGGGAAGAGCAGGTGAGCAAGTAGGCAAGTGGGTCTGCAGAATCTCGATCAATTGAAATGGGAATCTCGATTGATCGAGATTTCGATCAATCAAAATCAGGTCTCGATCAATTGAGATCTCGATTGATCGAGATCAACATCTTGATTAATCGAGATGCCTTAGCATTAATGTCCAAGGAATGAACGAATCTCTCTCACCGTTGATGGTGGAGGAAGTTTGGAAATAAGTTCAACCTTGGCTTTATCAACCTCGATTCCTCTCTTAGACACAATGTGTCCTAGGATAATACCCTCTTGAACCATAAAATGACTCTTTTCCCAACTGAGGATTAGATTGGTTTCTTGACATCATGTGAGAGCACGGGATAGATTTTTGAGGCATGATTCAAATGAAGGTCCAAACACGGACAAATCATCCATGAACACTTTTGAGAAATTTTCCACCATATCCAAAAATATAGACATCATACACCGTTGAAAAGTCGCCGGTGCATTGCACAACCCAAAGGGCATGCGTCTATAAGCAAATATGCCGAAAGGACATGTAAAGGTGGTTTTCTCTTGATCCCTTGGGTCTATAGCAACCTGATTATAGCCGAAATATCCATTTAAGAAGCAATAAAAATTTTGATCGGCTAATCTCTCTAAGATTTGATCAATAAATGGAAGAGGGAAGTGATCTTTCTGAGTTGCTAAATTTAGTTTCCTATAATCTATGGAAACTCTCCATCCCGTGGTGGTGTGTTGGGGAACTAATTTACCCTTATCATTTGGTTGCACCGTAATACCGGACTTCTTAGGAACCACTTGAGTGGGACTAACCCACTTACTATCTGAGATGGGGTAAATGATTCCCGCATCTAGTAACTTCACCACCTCCTTCATTACAACGTGCTTCATATTTGAATTTAATCGATGTTGTGCCTCTCTTGAGGTCTTTGCATCTTCTTCCAAGTGTATGCGATGCATACAAATAGAAGGTTCTATTCCCTTAAGATCTGCCACACTCCATCCTATTGCTTCCTTATACTCTATTAGCAGTTTTAGGAGTTCCATCTCTTGATCATTGGTGAGATTGGAAGCAATAATGACTGGAAGGGTCTCATTAGCGTCTAAGAAAACATACTTGAGTGTAGCCAGTAGAGGCTTGAGCTCAAGTTGTGGGGGGGGGGGGGGGGGGGATATTAGAGAAGGAGTTTGGAAAGTATTGGACAAATGAGGCAACGGTTCTCTAGGAACTCTCCATTTAGGCAATTCCATGACGGTCGTGACATCGAGCATTGAATTAACTTCACAAATGGATTGCTCAATGCCATAATCATCACAGTTGAAATGACTTAAGCATACCTCTAGAGGATCCTTAGAAAGAATGGAAGGAAGCGCTTCTTGAACAAGGTCTTCCACTACATCAACACAAAAGCACTCATTTCCATCATCGGATGTGTGGTGAGAAGCATTAAAGATGTTCAAACGAACTTTCATATTCCCGAAAGAGGTGTCTATCACTCCAGTATAGCAATTAACGCAAGCGTTTGCCGTGGCAAAAAATGGATGACCTAGAATGATAGGAATATGTCTATTGGATTTTGGACCGGTTCCGTGTCAAGGACTATGAAGTCCACCGGAAAGTAAAATTTGTTCACTTGAATTATCACATCCTCTATAATGCCACGTGGTTGCTTCACCGAACGGTCGGCAAGTCGCAACACAACTGTGGTAGGCTTAAGTTCCCCCAAACCTAATTGTTGGTAAACTGAGAATGGAAGCAAATTGACACTAGCCCCTAATTCAAGAAGTGCCTTTTCAAAAGCTTGATTTCTGATGGTGCATGAAATGGTTGGAGCACCCGGATCTTTTAATTTAGGAGAGGCTTGGTGTTAGAAAATGGAGCTTACTTGCTCAGTTAGGAGGACTTTGTTAGGAACATTATTCCTAGATTTGTGCTTTTGAGTGCACAAGTCCTTCAAGAATTTTGCATAGGAGGAAATCTGCTAGATTGCATCAAGGAAAGGGAGATTGATCTTTACTTGTTTGAAGATCTCCATCATGTCTTGAATTTTCTCTCCTTGCTTCCCAAAATGAGAAGGTTCCTTCAATCTTTGAGGAAAAAGAACCGGTGGTTCAAAAGAAGTGTCAAGATTTGATATAGATGGTGACACAACTTCACTTGCCTTTCCTTTTGGATTTTGTGGGATTTTGGTCACGTTTGGATTTGAAGGAAACACATTTGGATTTGATTGGGATTCTTTTAGATTTTTGGATTGTTCCTTGAATTCCTTTTTTTCTTCCCCAACCTTGGAATTTATGATTTTACTACTCCTTAAGGTGGTGATTGATTGAACTTGCTCCGGGGAAGCATTACAAGATGAAGATGATGGATCCTCAATCACATGAACACCCTTCAGATTTCCACCGGTTGACTTGGCAACTTACCTTCCTCTCTTCTATTCAAGGCGTTAGCTAGTTGCCCGATTTGAGCCTCTAACCTAGCCACAGAGTGAGCGTTAGCTTCAAGCTTAGAGATTGATTGAGAGTGAGTTTGCAATAAGCGGGTATTAGCCTCAAGATTGCTTATCACTCTTTCCTCAAAGCCTTGGCTTCTCGGAGGAGGTGGTTGTTGTTGGTAATTGGATCTTTGATGCTAAGGTTGAGGATTTGGCCTATATTGAGGCTGTTGAGATTGAGAATTAAAGGAATTATGCCCTTGAAAAGAGGGACTTAGTTCTTAAGGTTTCTATGAAAATGATGGATGATTCTTGTAACCAGGATTGTAGGTATTTGAATATGGATAATTGTTTTGTTTAGAGTACAAGACATTCGCTTACTCTTGAGCATAATCAGGAGATTGACCGACAATAGAACAATCTTACACATAATGTGAAGTGCTATAGCAAAATGAACATCCTTCCTAATTTTGAACAGGTTGGCTTGGAGTAGGCAGCCTATTTTTCATGATTTGATCCATTTTTCGGGTTAAGGCTTCTACTTGCATGGCATCCTCATCTACCCTTGAAATCTCATGCACTCCCCTACAAGGTTGGGTGGTTTTCCTTTTCCTAGTGGAGGAGTGTTGAGCTGAATTATTACTTAGGGTTTGAAAATGTTTCCATGCCTCATCCGGGCTTTTCAAAACGTATCCACCTCCACAAGCAGAGTCTATCATTTGCCTATGTTGCTCACTCACCCCATCATAAAAACTTAGCACTAGCTGCCATTTTGGAATAACATGATGCGGACAAGATTTAAGAAGATCTTTTAATCTCTCCCACATCTCATGAAATTGTTCTTGATCAATTTGGGTGAATCCGGTGATTGCTCGCCAAATATCACTTGGGAAGTATTTTTTTAAGAACTCAATTTGCATCTCCGCCCAAGAATGGATTGAGTTAGGTTCTAGGGAATTGAACCAACTTCTAGCTTTATCCTTTAGGGAGATTGGAAACATACGTAGCTTTAGATCATCCTCCGTAAAGTGTGGTACACGAATGGTTGAACACACATTAAGGAAGTAATCTAAATGCCGGTATGGATCTTCATTTGGGAGACCATGAAAGCTATTAAGAAGATTGATGGTGGAGGACTTTATTTCGAATTGAGTTGCCGCTACATCCGGGAATTGAATACACGAAGGTACTTCAAATGTAGTCGGAAGATAAAAGTCCATAAGCAATTCTCCTTGAGGAGGAGGAGATGGAGGTTGTTGTTCATGATTAAAAGGAGGTAGTCCGGGAGGTTGTCTCTCATTTGGGTCCATGTTTTCAGTCCTAGGCAATATAGGGTCCCTAGAGGTTCCTCTACGTTGTCTAAGTGTTCTTTCAAGTTCAATATTACACGGAAGCAAAGGCAGTGACAATGACCGTCTACCTAGTATGCATTAATAATAGAATAACTCCTCAATACGCAAAATAAACAACAATATATACAATAAAAAAAAAATTTAAATCACTAATTTTAGACTTTATACTCACAAAGGGTTCTAACTTTGATCCTTTAAGATGCCCGCTATGTGGTATACCTAAAATCAAGAAATTTGAGAAATAAGAACAAGATATATACAAAAAAAAATGAAAGAATTTCTAGCCTAAGAATTAAACCAGATTTAATCTTTCAATGGCGACAGTGAAACCGTAGTCCCCGGCAACGGCGCCAAAATTTTGATGTGGCTAAACTTGAATTATATTGTAAGCTTATTTTTGCCCCTTTTATCAAAATATAATTTAACCACTCGCAAGAGTACGAATCTTTGTAGATACGGTTCTATATTAAGGGTATCGATCCCACGAGGACTAGTTGTTAATTGTCTTATAGAAAGATTAATTCCACTTTAATCCTAAAAATAAGATTTTGATTTTTGTTTATAACTATTGCATGAATGTAAAAACAATAAATTTAAAGAGTTAAAAGTTGGGAGAGAGAACTAGGGGTGGTTTCCACCACTAGCCATTCACATGTTCATAAGTGTAGCAAGCTTGGGATTCATAAATTAAATGCCTAACAATGTCATTAGGCTTGTGACCTCAATGACATATCAAAAGATTAATGTGTGTGCACACCTATCATAATCCATCTTCAACAAGCGTAGTTCTTCAACCTAACTAATTACCCTACTCTCTAAGTGAACCTACATGCATCCAAACTACCTTATCTTGGCATGGTTTATACAAGCAAGCACCACACATTCATTTAAACACCATTACCTAGCCATCATTTGTATTTCTTGTGGAAGATGCAAATGTTGTGCATTCACAATATAGATTCTATTCTAAGACAAGAGTAAAACCAACATCAAATGAATATATATAAGAAATGTAAATGTGTACATTGTCAATAGACTAAATAATCAACATTTAAATACAAATTCTAAAATGCTACAAAAATGAACAAGTTTACATGGCTAGGGCTTCACCCACACCCTAGTAGAGAAGTTAGTTGCTCATGGTGGCCTTGCACTCTTCCATTGATGGAGAAAATGAAGCTTCAAGGTCTGGTTTAGCTCCTTCTTCTCCTCTCCCGATTGTCTCTTCTTCTATGTCTGATGTATATTAGAGATATGAGAGAAAAATGGCCTCTTTTTGTGCTTTATGGCCTCCTTTTCAACCGTGGGACCCACCATATATATATATATCAATATATATACCAACTATATCAAGAATGTCTCCAAATGTCTTGTTCAAGTCAGACGATCCCTCTAAGTCATGCAAAAAGGGAGATTTTGTTGCAAGTGGGAAGAGCAGGTGAGCAAGTGGGCAAGTGGGTCTGCATAATCTCGATTAATTGAAATAGGAATCTTGATTGATTGAGATTTTGATCAATCGAAATCAAGTCTTGATCAATGGAGATCTCAATTGATCGAGATCAACATCTTGATTGTTCGAGATGCCTTAGCTTTAATTCTGGAACTTTGCTCTTCAGCTGCAGTTGGCATCAAACCTTGCTCCTTTTACTACAAAACCTACAATGCATCAAAAACACAAAAATACTGTAAACGTATCTCAGTAAATGTAAAAATAAGACTAACATATGCAATAAAGAGGGTTCAACTACATAGTATTGAACACTTATCAATAAGCAAATGCTCCAAATGGACATGTGAACGTGGTTTCTTCTTGGTCTTGCGGGTTTACTACAACTTGATTATATCCAGAGTATCAATATAAAATGTCACGCCCCGAAACCCGGACCGCCGGGACTCCCCCGGATCGACCCCGAATCCCGAGTGTGAACCCGTTCACTCAACCCCATGAACAATCTTAATTACACTCATGCATTAGTATCAAGGTTTGATACCATGCTATAACACCCTGATTTCTAACTCTCGAAGAACCGGAGGTTAATCTGCCTATTTAGGCCAATAGACACTCATTACCCACATTCTCCATGAAATTTTAACTCAATTCTTGCATATAAATGCACACAACTCCATCTTAACCAATCTCCATGGGCCTTATATCGAATCACACACCTTAGCGGAAATTTACTTGCCCACACCTTTGAGAATCACTCACCTTCGAGCTTCAAAACTCATTGTGTTTGGAATATGAAAGTAAGACCTACACCATTGGATAGAGGATCCAAAAATACTCTATTTAAAAAAAAACCACACTCAATTCCTGTAGAGACCGTGACCAAGTTTGGCCGATTTTGTATTTTTCACATTATAATTGCCATAAATGAATTTTGAGTGGTGATTAACATGTTTTGAGTGTAGGAAACATGTTTGGAGAGTGTTTTTAAGTTTTTGGGAAGTTTTTGGGAGATTTGGAGAAGTTTGACTTTTTGGTCAAACCGGGGCCCGGGATGCGACTTAAGTGAACCCAGAAATCTGGAAAATTTTCAAAAATATTTATTTTTGAGAATGACTTAGATGAAATATTTAGAGAGTTAAGGAAGTGATTTCGAGACCGTAGGAGTTTTCGAAATCGAAAAAGGAGTCCGGGAAGGTGCATTAAGTGGCCTAGGGGTATTTTGTTCTTTTCGTGACCTAGGGACCTTAAATGGTCAAAATCTCCAGAGATATTTCATATCTCACGGCTGCTTCTCTCTCTATATTGGTCCCATTTCTTCTCTCTTCCTTCTCTCTGGATTTTGGAGGTCTTCGGCTTGGATTCAAGGCTTGCCCAAGGAGGGAGATACGTAGGGGACGGCTAGGGCTTCCCTTTGAACCGATCAAAGTTGTGGTTTGGCAAGATTGGCATTGCTGGAAATTTGAGAAGTGCTTGGAAGGCCTTCATTTTCGAGGTAGGGGTGTTCTTTCTCATCTACTTGTCAATTCTAGGGTTTCGGGTGAAGTGGTGAGAGCTAAGGTTGTGTATTGCATGTTTTAGAGATGTAAGAGGGCTGGGATAAGGTATTTTTATTCTTCTCTTGAGTCTCTTGTTTGTAATAGTTATGTATCTCCTAGTATGCATGATGTGAGTGACAAATGCATGAGAATGTGGGAGAATGAGAGCATGTATGCTTATATGCTAGCTTTTGTGTATATATGTGAAAATGTGTTATATTGGGCATATATGTGTTATATGTTGTAAGTGAGTTAAATGCATGCTACGTGTTTTATCAATTAGCATGTGCATTGTGAGTCATGAAATTAAATGCTTGATGTTTATATGTTCGAAATGCACATATTGGGGCCGTTGTGAGGAAACGGGGAAGTGTGGTTGAATTGCCTAGAGTAGGTCAATACTCGGAGAGGGCGTTGGAGTGGTTATGTCACATTGGAGTAGGTAAATACTCGGTGACGGTGGTTTGCTCACTTTGGAGTAGGTAAATACTCGGTGGAGATTCTAAAAAGTTTGCCCAATCACCTTGGAGTAGGTAAATACTCGGTGATTGTGGTCACTCACCTTGGAGTAGGTAAATACTCGGTGAGAATTCAAGAAAGGGGGCCAAGTCATCTTGGAGTAGGTAAATACTCGCTGACGGTGGTCTATCCACCTTGGAGTAGGTAAATACTCGGTGGCGGAATTGGAATGGTGTGGAAAAGTGTCTCGATTTCATGATTCGATCAAGAATCATGTTGGGATGTCGGGTTGAGTCCGAGAGAGAGACAAGTGTATGATTATTGCCTTCATTTCAATTATGAAGCATGATATGTGTTTGATGCATCCCTGTATATATATATTGCCTTCATTTCAATTATGAAGCATGATATGTGTTTGATGCATCCCTGTATATATAAAATGATATGTGAAATGTTGTGACATGCATCCATGTAGGTCATGTCGGGTCAGCACTTAGGTGGGTTGGGGTATCTCTATTGAGCCACAGTGGTGCTCACCCTTTTATTCTAAATATTTTACAGATAAAGCGCCGATGACGGATGGGACATGAGAGTCCAAACGGAACACTAGTGGTGGTTTTGCTATCTTTTGGATGTTGCACATTTTGTGGCTATCCATGCCGGCTTGTGGCATGTGACTTCCTTTTTAGTTGTGGTTGTACTTTGGGCATATGTACTTTCGATGTATATATATTGGATTATAAACTTGTTGTGTGTGGAAAGACAACGGATTAATATATGTAGTGCCCTTGGTGGCATCTTGTTCATTTGATGATGGTTTCATTGTGAATGAATTGTGGTTGTGGAGGATAATGATTCATTTTGATGTATAATTCAACTAGGAATGTGACCTTGAGTGTGAGATTGATGTTGGAACCTTTCATTTATGTTATTAATCATGTTTGAGGGGTTATAGGATGATAGGATGTTGATTGGGCTTCGTGTGGATCATGTATAGGGCTGTTGGAAGTCCCAGGAGGTGCATTTTGATCAATCGAGATTTAATCTCGATCAATCGAAGTCCCCATTTCGATTGATCGAAAGGGTGATGATTTATGGTGATTTTTAGAGTCCAGAAAGGAGGAATTTTGATCAATTGAGACCCCCATCGTGATTAATCGAGATATTGCAGGTCTGGGGTCCCGAGAGGGTGAAAATCTCGCTAGAATTTTGATTAATCGAGATTTCATCTTTGATAAGTGTTCAATTCTATGCATTTGAACCCTCGTTATTGCATATGTTAATTCCGTTTTTGCGTTTACCGAGATATGTTTACGGTATTTTTGTGTTTTTGATGTTTTGCAGGTCTTGTGGTGAAAGGAGCAAAGTTTGATGCTTTTTGCAGTTCAAGAGAAAAATCAGAAATTGCAGCCAAAGGCATCTTGATCAATCGAGATGTTGATCTCGATCAATCGAGATCTCATTTCGATTGATCGAGATTCTGCAGAATCCACTTGCCCGCTTGCTCACCTGCTCTCCCACTTGCAACAAAATCCCTCTTTTTGCACGACTTAGGGGGATTGTTTGACTTGAACAAGACCCTTGGGGACCTTCTTGATATAAAGGGTGTATATATTGATATATATATATATATGGTGGGCCCCAAGGTTGAAAAAGGAGCCTTAAAGCACAAAATAGCCACATATCTCTCATATCTCTCAACACACATCAGACCATCAAGAGGAGAGACTTTCGGGAGAGAGGAGAAGGAGCTGAACCAGACCAAGAAGCTTCATCTTCTCCATCAATGGAAGAGTGCAAGGCAACCATGAGCAACTAACTCTTGTACAAGGGTGTTGGTTTCAACCCCTAGCCATGTAAACTTGTTCCTTCTTGTAGCACTTGGGATTTGTAATTAAATGTTGATTATTTAGCCTAGTGATCATGTACACTAATACATTTCTTCTATATATTCATGTGGTGTTGGTTTTATTCTTGTCTTAGAATAGATTCTTCCATATGAATGCACAACATTTGCATATTCCACAAGAAGTGCAAATGATGGCTAGATAATGGTGTTTAAATGAATGTGTTGTGTCTGTTTGTATAAACCATGCCAAGATAAGGTAGCTTGGATGCATGTAGGTTCACTTAGAAAGTAGGGTGATTAGATAGTTAGTTAGGTTGAAGAGCTATGCTTATTGAAGATGGATTATGATAGGTGGACAAACACATTGATCTTTTGATATGTCATTGAGGTCACAAGCCTAATGACATTGTTAGGCATTTAATTAATGAATCCCATGCTTGCTACACTTATGAACATGTGAATGGCTAGTGGTGGAAACCAACCCTAGTTCTCTTTCCTATCCTTTACCCTTTAAATTTATTGTCATTACATTCATGCAATAGTTTATAAACGAAAATCCAAAAACCTGTTTTTAGGATTAAAGTAGAATTAATCTTTCTTTAAGACAATTGCGACTAGTCCTCGTGGGATCGATACCCTCTATATAGAACCTTATCTACAAAGATTCGTGCTCTTGCGAGTGGTTAAATTATATTTTGATAAAAAGGGCAAAATTAAGCTTACAATATAATTTAGTTCCGACCACATCAATCTCGATTAATCGAGATTACTATTCACAGCTTTTTCCAAAACTTCATTTTGACGTAATTTCTTCGTTCTAGATCGGAATTGAGCGTGGTTTTTTTTTTAAATTGAGTATTTTTGGATTCTCTATCCAATGGTGTAAGCTTCAGTTCCAAATTCTAAACACAAAAAGTTTTGAGGCTCGAAAGTGAGTAATTCTTGAAAGTGCGGACAAGTAAATGTTCACTAAGGTGTATGATTCGATGTAGGGCCCATGGTGATTTGTTAAGATGGATTTCTGTGCATTCATATGTAAGAATTGGGTTAAGCTTCCATGGTGAATGAGGGTAATGAGGCTCTATTGGGCTAAATAGACAATTTAACCTCCGGTTCTCCAAGAGTTAGAAATTGGGGCGTTAAAGCATGGTATTAAACCTCGATACTAATGCATGAGGGTACTTAAGATTGTTCATGGGGTTGAGTGAACGGGTTCACACTCGGGATTCGGGGTCGGTCCGGGGGAGTCCCGGAGCCCGGGTTTCGGGGCGTGACAATTCCGATCTAAAAAGAAGAAATTACGTCGAAATAAAGTTTTGAAAAATGTTGTGAATAGTAATTTCGATTGTGCGAAAATGGGATTTCGATTGTGCGAAACTGGCATCTCGATTATGTGAAATAAATCTCGATTATGCAAAGATTTCACCCTCTTGGGACCTTAGACCTGCAATATTTCGCACGATCGAAATGAGGGTTTTGATTGTGTGAAATTCCTCCTGTCTGGACCCTAAAAATTACCATAAATCATCACTCCTTCGCACAATCGAAATGGGGGTTTCGATTGTGCGAAATAGGCATTTCCCACGATCGAAATGCACCCCACGGGACCTCCAACAACTCTATACATGGTTCATTTGGAACCCAATCCACATTCTATCATCCTAGAATTCCTCATACATGATCCATAACATAAATGAAAGGTTCCAACATCAATCTCACAATCAAGATCACATTCATAATCGAATTATACAACAAAATGAATCATTATCCTCCACAACCACAATTCATTCACAATGAAAACATCATCAAATGAACTAAGTGGCACCATGGGCATTACATAAACTAAACCGTTGTCTTTCCACACCCAACAAGTTTATAATCCAATACATACGTCAAAAGTACATATGTCCAAAGTACAACCACAACTAAAAAGGAAGTCACATGCCACAAGTCGGCATGGATAGCCACAAAATGCTCAACATCCAAAAGATAGCATAAACACCACTAGAGTTTCACTTGGACACTCATGTCCCATCCATCATCAGTGCTTTATCTGTAAAAGAGTTTATAATAAAGGGATGAGCACCACTGCGGCTCAGTAGGGATACCCCAACCCTCCTAAGTGCCGACTCGACACCGACCTACATGGAATGCAGATGAATACACTACATGCCACATCCACAATCTCACAAACCAATCAACAAATGCAATTAAAGGGGATTGCATATTTCACAAATCATGTACAACATGTTCAAACATAAAAGCATTAAAGGGAATAAATGCTCTCTCTCTCGGTCCTCATCCGATACCCTACATGATTGGTCCGCTCCGAGGATCATGTAACCTTGGACACCTCTGATAACCATCCAATGACCGGGACAAATCCGAAGGGTCATTGTACCATAGCAATATACTGCATTGCCATAGAGTGAGGGGATAACTCCAAGGCTCACAAATCTTAGACATTCTCCGATAACCACCCTATGACTGGGACAACTCCGAGGGGTCATTAGTATTGGACATACTCCGATCCTAGGCATTAAGCCTTAGTATGGTGGGTCCACTCCGAGGGCCATACATAGCGGATAAATTCACCATATTTCACCATGCGGTTGGACCACTTCGAAGCCCCGTGTACCTCATTTGCGTCATTTTTCTCACAACTTCCCAGATATGCAATATGAATGCATAAACACGTGGCATTTTATTTTCATACACTACTCATGCTCGTTGATACTAAAAAGAATTATAAAGCATGTTTCTCACCACCACACACCACATATAGCACATATATGTATAACACATGCATATATCATCTCATATGCATACAACTTCAAAATTAGCATATCTTACTCATGATACACTCAATGCATAATTTTAGTACATAGAACTAACATGCATTCAACAACCTCATTCCCACAGATAATCACATATATGACACTTGGTACACATTTTTCACATATACACCAAATTGAGCACATACTGCCTATGTATCAATTTCTTACACCCACACCCTTCAAATCCACATGCTACCACTAACACAATGGACACAATTGTGAAAAGATAGGACTTTAGAGAAGAAGAAAACACAACTTTCCACACGTTCCACCATCCTAAAGCATGTGAAACACAACCTACACCTCTCTTCTTCACCCGAAACCCTAGAATCGACAATTAGAAGAGAAGATGAACCCCTACCTCGAAAATGAAGACCTTCCAAGCACTTCACAAAAATTTCTGCAATATCTATCTTGCCAAACCACGACTTTGATTGGTTCAAACGGAACCCTAGCCGTCCCCTACGTATCTCCCTCCTTCAACAAGTCTTGAATTCAAGCCGAACGAGGTACGAAATGTAGAGAGAAGGGAGAGCAATGAAGATGGAGGGTCTTAGAGAGAGAAAGAGGTGTGAGATATGGCTGGGAGTCTCAGCCACTGATATTTAAAATATCTGGGGCTTGCAAAAAGATGAAAATGCCCCTAACCACTTAACGTACCCTCCGGGCCTCCGTTTTTTATTCTGAAAACTCCTACAGTCTCGAAATCACTTCCTTAACTATCTAAAAATTTCATCTACGCCATTCCCAAAAATAAATATTTTTAAAAATTTTTCAGATTACCGGGCTCACTTAATTCGCATCCCGGGCCCCCGTTTGACCAAAAAGTCAAACTTCTCCAAATCTTCCGAAAACTTCCCAAAACCTTAAAAACACTTCCCAATCATGTTTTTCACACTCAAAACTTATTAAACACAACTCAAAATGCATTTATGGAAATTATAATGCAAAAAATGCAAAGTCGGCCAAAATTGGTCATGGTCTCTACAACCTCCCCTCTTTAAGGGAATTTCATCCCCGAAATTAGAAACATACCTCAAGTAGAAAATAACTTAGGATATTTTGAGCAGAGTTCTTGTTTTCGCTCCCACGTAGCCTCCTCGACTCTGTGATGTCTCCAAAGGACTTTAACCAATGCAATAGTCTTCCCCAAAGCACTTGCTCCCTAGCATCTAAAACCTGTACCGGTCTTTCCTCGTAAGACACGTCCTCCTCCACCTCAAGATCTGTTCAATCTAACACATGTGAAGGATCCAGCTCATACTTTCTCAACATTGAAATGTGGAAATTATTATGTACACTTGACAATTACGATGGCAATGCCAAGCGGTATGCAACATCACCCACACGATCCAATATCTCAAACGGACCAATAAACCATGGGGCTAGCTTTCTGTTACGCCCAAACCTCATCAAACCCGGTCATGGCGAGACCTTCAAGAAGACATGGTCCCCCACCTCAAATGCTAAAGGCCTCCACCTTCTGTTAGCATATCTTTTCTGACGACTCTAAGCCGTAAGCAAATGCTACCGTATAATCTTAATCTTTTATGTAGTCTCTCTGACTATATCTGGCCCCAAAGCCACTGTCTCACCAACCTCTGTCCAATAAACTGGTGACCTACAAGGTCTACTGTACAAGGCCTCAAATGGAGCCATCTTAATACTAGCTTGGTAGCTATTATTGTACACAAACTCCACCAATGGAAGGTGATCCTCCCAACTGCCTTGAAAATCAAGTGCACAAGCTCTAAGCATATCCTCCAATATCTGTATAGTACGCTATGACTGACCATCAGTCTGAGGATGGAAAGCCGTACTAAAATGGAGGTTCGTATCAAGTGCAGCCTAAAAACTCTACCAAAACTGTGACGTGAATCTCTGATCTCTATCAGACACAATGGAAACAGGTACTCCATGTAGTCTCACAATCTGATCAATATACAACCGACTAAGAGTATCCACATCATTTGTCACTCGAATCGGAAGGAAATGAGCCACTTTTGTTAAACTATCCACAATGACCCAAATTGCGTTATGACTCTTCTTTGTCCTAGGTAACCCCGTCACAAAGTCTATAGTGACGTGTTCCCACTTCCATATGGCTACCGGTAATGGCTGTAACAAACCTGCCTGTCTTTAATGCTCGGCTTTCACTTATTGACAAGTGAGGCACCTCGCCACAAACTGTGAGACGTCCTTTTTCATGCCCTTCCACCAATACTGTCTACGAAGGTTGTGGTACATCTTGGTACCACCAGGCTGGACTGCAAGCCTAGAGCTATGAAACTCCCTCAATACCTCATCCCTACAAGCCAATGGAACCACCATTCTGCCTCTAAACCTCAGACCTCCATCTGAATGGATAACCCAATCCTCCACTACTTCGCCACCCGTAAGCCGAGTGCGAATGCTCTCTAACTCCGTGTCATGCTTTTGCTCCTCAACCACCCTACTCAATAGAGTTGGTTATGCTATGAGTGTGAACAAAGTGGCATGTCCATCACTCTCACTGAAGCACAATCCCATTTCTAAGATGTCTTCCATCATCTTCCATTAATGAATGACAATGCTAGCCAAAGTGCAATGTTATTTCCTACTCAATGCATCGGCAACCACATTAGCCTTCCCCGGGTCATACTAAAGATCAAAGTTGTACTCTTCCATGTATTCAACCCATCTCCTCTGTCTCATATTCAAGTCCTTTTGTGTAAAAAGGTACTTCAAACTCTTTTGATTGGAGAAAACCTCAAACTTCTCTCCGTAGAGATAATGCCTCTACGTTTTCAAAGCAAAAATTACCGCCGCCAACTCCAAGTCATGAGTCAGGTAATTCTGCTCGTGGATCCTCAACTGTCGGGAACCATATGCAACAACCCTCTCGGTCTACATCAACACACATCCCAAACCATCCCGTGAAGCATCACAATAGATGACATAACCCAAACCGCGCTCGGGAATAATTAAGATCGGAGCACTAGTCAATCTACACTTCAATTCCATAAAGGAATGCTCACAAGTCTCATTCCACTCAAACTTAACTCCTTTACAAGTAAGCTTGGTCATCAGCACCGCTAACTTTGAAAAGTCCTTCACAAAATGTCGATAATATCTTACCAATCCTAAGAAGTTACGTATCTCAAATACGTTCTTAGGCCTCTCCCAATCCATTACCGCTTTTATTTTAGATGGGTCTACCGATACTCCTCCCTCTAACACCACGTGTCCTAGGAACCTCACTTCTGTTAGCCAAAATTCACATTTTTCGAACTTGGCATACAAACGGTGCTCTCTCAATGTTTGCCACACTGTCCTCAAATGGATCTCATGCTCTTCCATAGAAGAAGAATACACAAGAATGTCATCCATGAAGACCACCACAAACCTATCCAAGTACACCCTGAATATCCAGTTCATCAAATCTATGAATGCTTCTGGTGTGTTCGTGAATCCAAATGGCATCACTAGAAACTCATAGTGGCCATATCTAGTCCAAAAAGCTATCTTCGGAATGTCCTCTTCCCTTACCCACAACTGGTAATACCCCGACCTCAAGTCAATCTTCAAAAAAACAAGTCGAACCTTTAAGCTGATCAAATAAGTCATCTATCCTTGGCAAAGGATACCTGTTCTTAATCATTGCTTGGTTCAACTTACGGTAGTCTATGCATAACCGTAAAGATCCGTCCTTCTTTTTAGCAAATAGGACTGGAGCTCCCCAAGGCGATGTACTAGGTCATACAAATCCCTTATCCAACAAATGTTGCAATTGATCTTTCAACTCCATCAACTCTGCCTATGCCATCTGGTACGGTGCCATAGAGATAGGCGTAGTACTAGGAGCAAGATCAATGCTAAATACCACATCTCTCATCGGAGGTAACTCTGTCAAGTCCCCCAGAAATACATCCACAAACTCTCTAACCACCAGTGGAAATCCTCCACTAGTCACAATCTCATCCTCCTCGGCTAACAAGCTAGCTAGAAAATATCTAACCTTGTTCCACACACCGGAACCAAGTAGAGACGGAATGTAGAAATCATCCCGCTCCCCCACAAAATAAAAGCAATCACCCTCAGGTGTGCACATTGTCACTCTCCTACAAAGACAATCAATCGTAGCTCTAAATGCAGGTAGCAGTCCATACCTAGAATGACATCAAAAGTGGTCATATCTAGTAACACAAAGTCGAACACTAGTCGACGCCCACCAACCTCGATCTTGCAAGACCGACACACTCTATCCAGGGTAACCCTACCCCCAACTGGTGTATGAATGGACAATGGTGACTCCAGTGATGATACCCTCAGCCCCAAGGCACAAACAAATGCAACAGATATAAATGAATGTGATGTACCGGAATCTATCAATACCTTAGCCCACGAGCTAGAAACCAGGAAAATACCTCTGACCACTGACGATCCCAGTACATCCTCTGCCAGAGCAAGCGTGAACACATGGCCCTGTGACTGCTGACCAGTCCCCTGTAACCCTGACTATTGACTAGAAGTAGGCGTGGAACCTCTCACTACCCGAGATCCCTGTACAGAATGCGTTGGATGAGGTGGCAGTAATGTCCTGAAACTAGACTGAACCGTAGCTGTCTGCCCAGCCCTTTGCTGAGTCCCTATACCACTCTGTGTACTCTGTCTCTGTGGATAGTTGGCCCTAACATGGCTGGGTTATTTGCAATGAAAACATACTCGTTCCCCCACTGAAGCCACAGGTACTGATGCCACTATTTGCCTCTGAGGGCACTCAAAACGAAAATGGCCAAACTGCTGGCAATGATAGCACACAACTGTGGATCATGCAGATCCAGTAGGTAAGGACAATGAAGGTACTGGGCGAGTCTGCTGCTGCCCCTGTGAACCTGATCTGCCCTCCCTATTCCTTTTCCTCCCCTGACCACCCAAAGAGGTACCCTTCACTTGCTGTCTAAAGTCCCACAACCTCTGAGTGTCTCTGTCATCCTCCTCGGCCACCAAGGCTCTATCAACCACCTCATTGTAGGTCCTCACACCCAAGATGGACACCCTCTTTATGATAGAGGTTTTTAATCCCTTCACAAACCTTTTCACCTTCAGTTCCTCATTTATCACCATCTCTGGGGCAAAGCGAGCCAAAGATGTAAATTTGGTCTCATACCCCATCACATCCAAATCACCTTGGAATAGATCTATGAACTCTTGCCTCATCCAGTCTTTCACCGAAGCCGGAAAGAACTTATCAAAAAATAACTCCTTAAAGGTCTCCCAGTCCATAGTCTCGGTGTTATGGACGTTCCCTATGAATTACCACCACCGATCCATTTCTCCTTGTAAATGAAGCGCCGCTACTCTCACTTTCAAATCCTCATCAATTGCAAGAGCAACTATGAGTTTGTGAGTTTGGTCTATCCAACTCTCAGCCACAAGCGGATCACGTGCGCCATCAAAGGTAGGCGACTTAAATTTCACATATTCCTTCATTGTCACCATTTGGCCGCCCAAGGCAACCCTAGGCAATGCTTGAACCTCCTCTTCTCTGGCTTCCCTAGCCATTTTTCTCATAGTATCAGCCATGTCACGCATAAATTACGTTCAATTAGTTGGCTCTGGAGGAGCATCAGTGCCAATGTCTCGCGCTCGAATCCCGAGTGCGGACCCGTTCACTCAACCCCATGAAAAATCTTAATTACACTCATGCATTAGTATCAAGGTTTCATACCATGCTATAACGCCCCGATTTCTAACTCTCGGAGAACAGGAGGTTAATCGACCTATTTAGGCCAATAGACACTCATTACCTTCATTCACCGCGGAAGCTTAACTCAATTCTTGCATATGAATGCACACAACTCCATCTTAACCAATCCCCATGGGCCCTATATCGAATCACACACCTTAGTGAAAATTTACTTGCCCACACCTTTAAGAATCACTCACTTTTGAGCCTCAAAACTCATTTTATTTGGAATATTAAAGTGAAACCTACACCATGGGATAGAGGATCAAAAAATACTCAATTTAAAAAAAAACCACACTCAATTCCGATCTAAAATAAAGAAATTACGTCGAAATAAAGTTTTAAAAAATGCTGTGAATAGTAATTTCGATTGTGCGAAAATGGGATTTCGATTGTATGAAACTGGCATCTCGATTGTGCGAAATAAATCTCGATTGTGCGAAGATTTCACCCTCTCAGGACCTCAGACCTACAATATTTCGCACAATCAAAATGAGGGTTTCAATTGTGCGAAATTCCTCTTGTCTGTACCCTAAAAATCACCATAAATTATCACCCCTTCGCACAATTGAAATGGGGGTTTCGATTGTGCAAAATAGGCATTTCCCACGATCGAAATGCACCCCACGGGACCTCCAACAACCCTATACATGGTTCATTTGGAGCCTAATCCAGCTTCTATCATCCTAGAACTCCTCATACATGATCCATAACATAAATGAAAGGTTCTAACATCAATCTCACACTCAAGATCACATTCATAATTGAATTATACATCAAAATGAATCATTATCCTCCACAACCACAATTCATTCACAATGAAAACATCATCAAACGAACAAAGTGGCACCATGGGCATTACATAAACTAAACTGTTGTCTTTCCACACCAAACAAGTTTATAATCCAATACATACATCAAAAGTACATATGTCCAAAGTACAACCACAACTAAAAAGGAAGTCAAATGCCACAAGCCAGCATAGATAGCCACAAAATGCTCAACATCTAAAAGATCCCATAAACACCACTAGAGTTCCACTTGTACACTCATGTCCAATCCGTCATCGGTGCTTTATCTGTAAAAGAGTTTATAATAAAGGGGTGAGCACCACTGCGGCTCAGTAGAGATACCCCAACCCTCTTAAGTGCCGACTCGACACCGACCTACATGGAATGCATATGAATACACTACATGCCACATCCACAATCTCACCAACCAATCAACAAATGCAATTAAAGAGGATTGCATATTTCATGAATTATGCACAACATGTTCAAACATAAAAGCATTAGAGGGAATAAATGATCTCTGTCTCGGTCCTCATCCGATACCCTACATGATTGGCCTGCTCCGAGGATCATGTAACCTTGGACACCTCCGATAAACATCCAATGACCAGGATAACTCTGAAGGGTTATTCTACCATAGCAATATACTGGATTGCCATAGAGTGAGGGGACAACTCTGAGCCTCACAAATCTTGGACATTCTCCGATAACCACCTTATGACAGGGACAACTCCAAGGGGTCATTAGTATTGGACATACTCCGATCCTAGGCATTAAGCCTTAGTATGGCGGGTCCACTCTGAGGCCCATACATAGTGGATAATTTTACCACATTTCACCACCCGGTTGGACCACTCCGAAGCCCCGTGTACCTCATTTGCGTCATTTTTCTCGTAACTTCCCATATATGCAATATGAATGCATAAACACATGGCATTTTATTTTCATGCACTACTCATGCTCATTGATACTAAAAAGAAGTAAAAAGCATGTTTCTCACCACCACACACCACATATAGCACATATATGTATAACACATGCATATATCATCTCATATGCATACAACTTCAAAATTAGCATATCTTACTCATGCTACACTCAAGACATAATTTTAGTGCATAGAACTAGCATGCATTCAACAACCTCATTCCCACATATAATCAGATCTATGACACTTGGTACACATTTTTCACATATACACCAAATTGAGCACATAATGCCTATGTATCAATTTCTTACACCCACACTCTTCAAACCCACATGCTACCACTAACACAATGGACACAATTGTGAAAAGATAGGACTCTAGGGAAGAAGAAAACACATCTTTCCACACATTTCACCATCCTAAAGCATGTGAAACATAACCTACACCTCTCTTCTTCACCCGAAACCCAAGAATTGACAATTATAAAAGAAGAAGAACCCCTACCTCAAAAATGAAGACTTTCCAAGCACTCCACAAAAATTCCAACAATGTCTATCTTGCCGAACCACCACTTTGATCCATTCAAAGGGAAGCCCTAGCCATCCCCTACGTATCTCCCTCATTCGGCAAGTCTTGAATCCAAGCCAAACGGGTCCGAAATGTAGAGAGAAGGGAGAGCTATGAAGATGGAGGGTCTTAGAGAGAGAAAGAGGCATGAGATATGGCTCGGAGTCTCAGCCACTGATATTTAAAATATCTAGGGCTTGCAAAAAGACCAAAATGGCCCCAGCCACTTAACGTACCCTCCGGGCTTCCATTTTCAATTTTGAAAACTCCTACAGTCTCAGAATCACTTCCTTAACTCTCTAAACATCTCATCTAAGTCATTCCCAAAAATAAATATTTTTGAAAATTTTTTGGATTACCGGGCCCACTTAAGTCGCATCCCGGGCCCCGATTTGACCAAAAATTCAAAGTTCTCCAAATCATCCAAAAACTTTCCAAAACCTTAAAAACACTTTTCAAACATGTTTTTCACACTCAAAACATTTTAAACATCACTCAAAATGCATTTATGGAAATTATAATGCAAAAAATGCAAAAGCAGCCAAAATTGGTCATGGTCTCTACATAAAAAGTAGTAGAAACTTTGGCCAGCAGGCCTTTCTAGGATTTGATCAATGAATGAAAGTGGGAAATGTTCTTTCCTAGTTGAGGAGTTTAGTTTCCTATAGTCAATACACACTCGCCAGCCCGTGGTGGTGCACTAAGGAACTAATTCTCCTTGTTCACTTTGAAGGACTGTGATGTCAAATTTCTTTGGCACCACTTATGTGGGGCTAACCCACTTGCTATCAAAGATGAGTTATATAATACCAGCATCTAGCAGCTTGATAACTTCCTTCTTAACTACCTCCTTCTTGTTAAGGTTTAACTTACATTGCACCTCTCGCAAGGTCTTTGCGTCCTCTTCCAAATATATGTGGTGCATACAAATGGAAGGGTCAATGCCTTTTAAGTCAGCAAAGGTCCACCTTATGGCTCATTTGTGTTCTTTTAAGACCATTATGATTGAGCACTCTTGGTCATCGGTTAGATTTGAATCTATGATGACCGGTAAAGTGTCACTTGGGCCAAGAAACATATACTTGAGATTAGATGGTAAAGTCTTAAACTCAAGTTGAGGGGGAAACACAAGGGATGGAATTGGAGGAGTACTTGAAAGAGTAGGAAGAGGCTCAAATGATGTCTTCCACATAGGAAAGTCATTTATGACCATGACATCGAGCATTATATTCACATCTTCAATTGATTGCTCAATGTCAAAGTCTGCAAAATTGAATTAACTTAGACACACCTGTAAAGGGTCTTTTGACAAGATTTGGGGAAACATCTCGTCCACAACTTAATCCACTACATTCAAGCAAAAGCAGTCACTTTCATCATTGGAGGTGTGGTGGGATGCATTGAAAATATTTAACTTAATAGTCATATTTTCGAAGGAGATGTCCATCACCCTGGTACGAAAATTAACGTAAGCGTTAGCTGTAGCCAAGAATGGACGACGTAGAATGATCAGAATATGCTTAGTAGGATCTTGGATAGGTTCTGTATCAAGGACTATGAAGTCCACTAGGAAATAGAATTTATCCACTTTGATTAGAACAACCTCAATTATTCCACGTGGTTGCCTTACCGAACGGTTGGCAGGTTACAATACAAATGTGGTTGGCTTGAGTTCTCCTAACTCTAATTTTTGATAAACCGAGTAAGGAAGTAAGTTAACACTTGCTCCAAAGTCAGGGAGGGCCCTTTCGAATTCATGGTCACCAATGATACAATAGATTGTTAGGGCACCCGTATCTTTGAATTTTGGAGGGGTGTTATTTTGAAGAATTGAACTCACCTGCTTAGTTAATTGGACCTTCTTAGGAACTCGGTTCCTAGATTTATGCTTTTGAGTGCATAAGTCCTTTGGAAATTTAGCATAGGAGGGAATTTGTTTTATAGCATCTAGGAGAGTAAGCTTGATTTTAACTTATTTAAAGATTTCTATCATATCTTGCAATTTCTCTCCTTACTCCTCGAATTGAGAAGGTTCCCTTATTCTTTGAAGAAAGGGAACTCAAGGTCATATGAAGCCTCTCGAATTGAAAATGATGAGAATTCAGCTTCATTTTCCTTCCCTTTGGATTATTTGGAAGCTTCTTTTGAATTTATAGGACAATTATTTGGATTTATAGGATCTTTGGATTTATTAGATGCTCACATTCTTTCTCTCTCATTTTATCAACCAGGTTATCTAACACTCTGCCACTCCTTAAAGTAGTAATTCATTAAGTTTGTTCTTGGTTAAACTCAAAAGAATGGGAAACATCATAAATTACTTGTACTCCATTATGGTTCTCCTCCGTTTAGCTTGGCAAATTTCCACCCTCTCGATGATTCATTGCATTAGCTAGCTGTCCCAATTGGAACTCTATCTTTGCAATAGATTGTGAGTGGGTGTGTCAAGCCCTGAACCTCGAGACTCAAGATCCATGGGTGAAAAGAGAATTGTCGGACTCAAACTGAGCCCAAATTATAAAAATAGAATCAAAAATGAAAAAAATCAGCCCTCAGCTAGTAAAAAATCTTAACACCCATTACAAACAAATTCATAACAAATTCATTTTAACTCAAAATGGAGTAAACTAAAATAATATGGAAACTAGACTAAACATACCACATCGATAATTAAAAATCAACACTTCAAGATAAGCCAATGAAATCAGTTTTACAAGTTAAAACAGCTCACATGGTGCGAGATAAAAACAAACCTTTGTCAGGGATGGACTCATTTGAAAGCCTTAAAGAATTTATAAAATTCTAAGCTTTAGTATTTAGAAAATAGATAAAGGACTACAATTATAGAAAATTTTCAAAATTTATTGAGTTTCAAAAATGCATAAAATGAATTTTCCAAATCAGCACACAATAGTGGTTTCAAAATCTGACAGTAGGACACTGTAGAATTTTTATTAAAACTTGTAGATTTTCAAGATTCACGAAATTTAATCAAGAAGTAATAGACATCTAGGAGAAGACATGGTAAAAATTTAAAGTCATTGGAAGAAGTTTAGACCTAGCAAAAAAAGTTTGCAAAATCCTTTCGTGAACAATCTGTCAAGATAATTTTTCCTTCCCATTTCTCCCATTAACCTACTCCAAACTGAACCTCACACAAGATATGAGCATGAATATGAACCTAAAATCATCCATGGCAAGTCCTAACTCAAGATTTTAAAATCCTAAAATGAAATATGGTGCAACATGAGTTAAGATCATAAACTTATACATACAACATGACATTTAGGTGTCGTTCATACACATTTTCAAGAGAGTCAAAAGAAATGAAATTCAAGGAGAAACAATCCAAAACATGAAGTTTGTGGCTAGGTGCACAAAAGGCCACAAGAATGCTTCTAAATAAATATCATCATACATATAACAAAATGAAGACTACATGAGGCCTTAACATCAAAAGAAATTTCTTGAAGTTTGTTACACCAATGGAGGCTCAACTCTCTCCAGCGTCGACTCCTTTACCTAAAATGTTTAGGGGGTGAGCTTTTCCACTCATAACTCAGTAGAAGGCAAGTTAAAAGCTTTATATTGCTAACTATACCATATATCAAACCATTAAGTAATCAATAATGCAACTAGGTTTCATGCTCCCTAAATGCCTAATTCTTTGAAATAGTTTTAAACATGGAATGACATTACAACAATAACCTCCACAATTTAATCAGGGGTAAAATTAACATACATAAAACATGTGAAGCAAGTGTGCAATTCAAATGCCAAAGCATAAAATGAAAATTTTAAAATCATCAAAGTGGGATTGACTTGCAAAACACCCCTCAAGTCACGTATTTGTGGCACGCACTAGACATTAAACAGGACATGTGTCATTGACGACGTTTCTAATGGTTCTTTCTGGGATACTAGCCCACCGGTGACTGATGTGGCTAAACTTGATTGTAATTATAAGCTTATTTTTTCCCTTTTTCAAAATATAATTTAACCACTCGCAAGAGCACGAATGTTTGTAGATACAGTTCTATATAGAGGGTATCAATCCCACGAGGATTAGTTGTTAATTGTCTTAAAGATAGATTAATTCCACTTTAATTCTAAAAACAAGGTTTTGATTTTTGTTTTAAAACTATTGCATGAAATATAAAAACACTAAATTTAAAGAGTTGTTAGTTGGGAGAGAGAACTAGGGGTGTTTTCCACCACTTGCCATTCATATGTCCATAAATGTAGCAAGCTTGGGATTTATAAAATTAAATGTCTAACAATGTCATTAGACTTGTGACCTCAATAACATATCAAAAGATCACTGTGTGTGCAAACCTATCATAATCCATCTTCAACAAGCATAGTTCTTCAACCTAACTAATTACCCTACTCTCTAAGTGAACCTAAATGCATCCAAGCTACCTCATCTTGGCATGGTTTATACAAGCAAGAACAACACATTCAATTTAAATACCATTACCTAGCCATCATTTGCACTTTTTGTAGAAGATGCAAGTGTTGTGCATTGATAAGATGGATTCTACTCTAAGAGAAGAATAAAAATAACATCATATGAATATATATAAGAAATGTATAAGTGTACATCATCACTAGACTAAGTAATCAACATTTAAATAGAAATCCCAAATAATGCTACAAAAATGAACAAGTTTATATGGCTAGGGGTTTCACCCACACCCTAATAGAGAAGTTAGTTGATCATGGCAGCCTTGCACTCTTCCATTGATGGAGAAAATGAAGCTTCAACATCTTGTTCAGCTTCTCCTTCTCCTTTCCCGAAAGTCTCTAATGTATGGTATGTGATATATGAGAGAAGTGGCTCATTTTGTGCATATTTGGCTACTTTTCATCCTTGGGACCTACCATATATATATATATATATATATAGCAATATATATATACCAACTAAATCAATAATATCTCCATATGTCTTATTCAAGTTAGAAAATCCATCCAAGTCGTGCAAAAAGGTAGATTTTGTTGCAAGTGGGAGAGCAGGTGAGCAAGTGGGTCTGTAGAATCTCGATTGATTGAAATTTTGATTAATCGAAATGCATGTCTCGATCAATCGAGATCTCGATTGATTAAGATTAACATCTCGATTGATCGAGATGCCTTAGCTGCATTTCTGAATTCTGCTCTTCAACTGCAAATGGCCTCAAACATTGCTCCTTTTGGTACAAAACCTGCAATACAACAAAAATACAAAAATACCATAAACGTACCTCGGTAAACATAATAACAGGACTAACATATGCAATAAAGAGGGTTCAAATGCATAATATTGAACATTTATCAATGACCACCCTAATTGGCCAATATATGGAGATTTCCCTCAAGGGACCATACCCTTAAATCCGGCATCAAATCCCAAAATCATCATCTAACACATTGTGGCATTATCAATCAAATTAACACATGTGCAATATTCACATGCATATAAACAACGCAATTGCATTCAATTCATGCCCTAGGATTTCACCTAGCATGACATAATTTCATTATTCTAGACAACCAATCTCACTAATATAGGCAATACACAATATGAAATGCATTTTCTTGACCACAAACTTAAACACATATTGAACAAGTCATTCTTAGTCATTTAAAAATTTAAAGAGGAGCATAAAGTACTACAACAACAAAAGAAAAAATCAAAATCAGTATGTACTCCATCAACAAATTCAGCCCATTTTCCATACATCACCAACTACTAGAACATCACAAAATAACACATACATCCACAACCCAAATATCAGGATTTTATTCAACATTTAATTAACCCATCCTCCATATATCTCATAAATACAAAAACACAACATTATACTTACATAATAATCATTAAAAACAAGTGACAATATCAATATATTCATGAGATTTAAAATGGAGTAAGATGAAATAAAATTCTAAACACTCAACGAATAAATATATGTAAATTTTAACCAAATAAAACTTAAAACTAAAACCCCCTACCTCAATGGAGCAACTTATGCGAAAATGGGGTGAAGAAGAGAAGTTATATATGTCTTACACCATTTCAATGAGCCCCAAAATGGATAATTTTTTGATCAATGGATAGCCCTAGTTGAGCTCTACAATTTTTCTCTTGGACCCTTGAGCGAAAACATCCTTGAAGGGGTCCAAAATCTAGAGAGAGAAAGTGGATCTCAAATGTTCTTTAATGGAGTCTTAGAGAGAGAGAGAAAAAATGAAATGAAGGAGGAGGAAGATGGGATTACCGACCAAGGATTCTGCCCACCTAAAAAATTCTTGACTTTTGGGTCATGTGGGCCCTACAAGTCACAATTTGTCCCATTTATGTGTAAATCTATCGTATTTGTCTCATACGATGTCCAAATAAGTCCCTGTTTCTTTCTAAAATTTCAAATTTTCAAATGCCATTCAAAAATGTCACAATATAAATAAATTTTTTATTCAACATTGAACTCCAAAACCAGTCCACCAAATCAGTCCTGAAGCTTTAAAACGATACTAAGGCCCAAAATGCCCATTTCACCGAAACGAACCCGAAAAATGATTCCGGATGGACACGAAATATTTCAAACCTCTAAATGTGAGTCCGTACATAAAATAATCACCAAGAAACAATAAAAAAAAACCCGACAGATTTGAACATTTCTTTCTTTCCAACATAGGAAAAAAATTCATTTTTCTCAACTTTGAAATAACTGGGCTCAGTTTCTTTGGAATCTCTAAATGAAATCAATTCCAATGAAAACAAAATTCAAAACAGTCAATTTTTAAAAAAGAATCACCTAAATCAGATTTAAGATGAGTGTGTTACAAATTTTCAAAGTTTAAAGAAAAACATCCATATATAAATAAAAATTAACCCGACCCGGATCTGACCCGATAAATGCTCCGATCATTACAACCTCCCCACCTTAAGGGATTTTGTCCACAAAATTAAATGTACCTCAGGAGTTAAAAAAAAATCTATACTTGGAATGGACCTCATCATCCCGTTCCCAAGTAGCCTCCTCCGACCGATAGTGTCGCCACAAAACTTTGACCAATGGAATGGTCTTACATCCTAGAATCTATTCTCAAGTATCAAGAATCTGAACCAGTTTCTCCTCATAAGAGAGATCTTCCTCTAACTCCAAGCCTGACTGTAGCACAAGAAAAAATACCGCTGTATGACACGTGTAATTAACAAGATACGTGGCAGCCATGTCACCGCCAACAAAATAACATAGATACCAAGGAAATCCCCAAATCTCCTCCCAAATTACCAATATTTGAGCACTAAATTCCTACAACCCATAAAGGCATAATTTCATCCTATTAAATGGAGAAATTATGGGCACAATCACTGTACTCATGATACTATTTAAATGCTGAATAGAGAATGAAAAAGGGGACAATATTTTTCCAGTGAGAAAGTTTCTGTAAAGTGTAGTAGCAATTTTTCTGTACCTACACTTTGGCGCCGTCTGTAGGAATGAAATAGTCCATAGATTCCTGAGGAGTTTATGCCTGTACAGCTACATTTTGGAACCATAGCGGGGCAACAGTTGCCCGCACCAGACCACTCGATGGGCCAGAATCAGACACAAGAAAAACTCCTGCAGGAGATGCGGAAGCAGTTGGAAGAATCCAACCGAAGGAATGAACTACTGTAGGAAAAGATCGCCCGGCTCACTTAAAAAAGATTGGAGAATGCTTCCCCTGAGAGGGGGGCCTCGGAAGAATATGATTCTGCTCGGGACGAGGGACGGACAACAGAACTACCGGGATCCCAAACCACCAGACCGGACGTCAGTTATGACGCGCTGACCAAACGTCTAGAGGAGGTTAACGCCGATATCAAGGACCTGAAAAACCTGACCCCCGCAGATCTGGCAACCCAGGTTGCTAGCAAGGTGATACAATTTCCTTTTTCAGATGAAATAAAAAGGTCACTTAACCCGAAGAAATTCACTTTCCCGAGCTTCATCACCTTTGATGGCACGACCGACCCTGTTGACCATCTCTTCCATGTGCAGCAAAGAATGACTCTGCACGCTGAGGACGAAAACTTCATGTGCAAGGTTTTTCCAACTAGCCTGCCCGGAGCGGCTCTAACCTAGTTTAAACAACAGCCTTTAGGAACAATTCCCAGTTTCACGAAACTATGTGAACTTTTCATAGTGCAATACATCGGTAACCGGCGACAGAAGAAAACAATTTCTTCACTTTTTACGATGAAGCAAACGAAGGGGGAGACCCTGAAATCCTTCATGACCAAATTCAATCTGGAAATGTCTCTGATAGATGGTTGTGACCAAGCGGTGGCCGTGGAAGCCTTCAAGATAGCCATGATCCCCGGTTCAAAATTCCACTTGTCCTTGGTCAGAAAAACCCCCAAGACTATGGGTGATTAAATGCAAAAGCGCAAGGATATCTCAGCCTCGAAGAAGATGAAGCCCTGCTACAGCAAAGGACAACATTGATCAGCGTTGGCCCCTTGCCCAAGGACAAGGGCGATAAGCCAAAAACTCAGAGTAGGGTATCCCTCGTACCTTCTACATCAGGGAAACGTCCTAGGTTCGAAGAAAAGAACATGCCACTGAAATGCACCCTGGTGAGATTATACCAAGAAAACAAGGGTCGGGGCATATTCCGAACACCTCCACCTATCCGAATCCCAGCCAAACTCAGAGATAAAAGCAAACATTGTGCGCTACACCAGGATTATGGTCACACCACTAATGAATGCCGAAATCTCAAAGGCCAGACAGAGGCGATCATCGCCAAAGCAGAGTATGTGGTGAAGGGACAATCTACTCAGAACAAACGTAATACTCCTGACCGAAGAGAGAATCCGAACCATAATTCTATCAGGACAATCAATACAATACACGGCTACGCAACCAAGGTAGACCAAGGATTGAAACAATCTGTCCTTCGCCAAGCCAAAAAGATACAGAAGATGGCGGAAATCAATTCTATTCAAACCATAGGTTCTGACACTCAGATCACGTTCGGAGATCCAGACCTAATGAGGGTACAACTCCCTCATGAGGATCCACTGGTAATTAGTCTGTTGGTGGCCAACTGTTGGGTCCAAAGAGTACTCATCGATGCAGGGTCAAGCGCAAACGTAATGACACTGGAGGTATTCAAGCAGCTAGGAATTAGAGGCAACCAGATCAAGCGATCCGAAGGTCCGCTTATAGGATTCGAGGAAAATAAGGTACTCCCAATTGGAACAATAGCGCTGTCTGTGACAGCAGCGCTGAGGACACTCAGGGAGTCATTTGTGATAGTAGATGTACACTCATCTTACAACCTTATAATGGGAAGGGGTTGGATTCATAGAATGCAGGGAGTGCTATCAACTTTGCACCAAGTAATGAGGTGTCTAACTCCTAACGGCAAAGGAACAGTGAACCTTCGGGGTGATTAGGTGGCGGCAAAGGAATGTTACTCGCTCACCATCAAAAACACACCAAAAGATGGGAAAACTTTAGAAACCAACAAGCAATAACAATCACAGAAAACAAGTGTTCTAGAGGAACGAAAGGTGGAAGGCGTAGCACAACCCATAGAGCCGCTTCTAAAAGTCCAACTAGGGGACCCAAGAGAAAACAGAAGTACATATATCGGTACCTTGTTACTGAAAAAAGAGAAGGAAGAGCTAATTGAAGTGTTGAGAAGAAATAGAGATGTGTTTGCCTGGACCCACCTTGACATGCCAGGGATGGACCCCAAGTTGACAAGGCATACATTGAACGTGGACCCTAACTGCATACCCGTTAAACAAAAGTAGAGGAGGTTCACTTCGGAGAGAAACTAGATAATAGCCGAAGAGGTGCAACACCTGCTCCAAGAAAACCTTATCAGAGAAGTAAAATACCCAGAATGGCTTTCCAAAGTAGTGGTGGTACAGAAGAAAAATGGGAAGTGGAGAGTCTGTATCAACTTCACTAACTTGAACATGGCTTGCCCAAAGGATAGCTTCCCAGTCCCCAAGATAGACCAGATGGTAGACGGGACCGCCGACTACAAACTATTAACTTTCTTAGATGCATACTCAGGCTACAACCAGATCCTGATGGATCCGAAGGACGAGGAGAAGACCTCGTTCATTATTGAATGAGGAACTTACTGTTATAAGGTAATGCCCTTTGGCCTGAAAAATGCTGGGGCAATGTACCAACGAATGATCAATCGTGTCTTCAAAAAACATATCAGCGATACTGTAGAAGCATATATTGATGATATGGTGGTCAAAAGCAAAATGAGACAACACCATCTACAACATCTACAGGAGATATTCGAAACCCTTAGAGAACATCGACTGAGGCTGAACCCATCAAAATGTACGTTTGGAGTATCGTCGGGTCAATTTCTCGACCACATGGTCAGCCACACAGGAATAGAAATGAGTCCTTCCCAGGTAACAACACTAACTCAAATATCAGAATCGAAGACTCAACGAGACGTTCAAGTCCTAACCGGATGAATTGCTGCTCTCAGTAGATTCGTATCACGCCTCTTAGATAAATGCAAGCCCTTCTTTGACATTATCTGAAAGAAAAAAGGGCAAAGTTTGGGGGGCAGAACAATCGAAAGCCTTAGAAAGGCTGAAACTATACATGTCCTCGGCACTTATACTTGCGATACCAAAGCCGGGGGAAAAGTTACATCTGTATCTGGCAGTGTCCAAAGTGTCGACAAGCGTAACCCTAGTTAGAGAAGAGAATGGAAAGCAACACCCGGTATACTATTCCAGCAAAACATTGACTGATGCCGAGAAATTGATTCTGGCCTTGGTGCACGCAGAGAAGATAGCTAAGACACTATTTTGAATCACATCAGATAGTTGTACCAACTAATCTACCGCTCAAGGCAATCCTTGGCAAGCCGGATATGACGGGGAGGATGATGAAGTGGGCAATGGATCTCAGCACCTACGACATCCTCTTCATACCCCGAACGCTTCGCAAAGGTTAGGTGTTGGCCAAATTCTTGTTGGAATACGATGAACCAAATGAAGAAGTAGAAAGCTCATCGCAGTGGAAAATATATATAGATGGATCGTCTAGCCGGAACGAGGCAGGAGCCGGGGTAGAAGTAATAACCCCTGATAGGCGTTGAATGTTACGCATTCTAGCCTCTTAACTTATGTATTTTATTCTCTTAGTGATAGATTATTTTGTTATTTTACTTCATTTTAGTGTTTTCTGTATTTTCAGTGCCTTAATGATTATTTCAGTTAAAACCAGGATTTTGGGCTTTTAAAGATTACATCCAAGAGGGTTAGATGAAGCCTACATCAAAGGGATCCATTCAACTCCATAATTTAACTCAAATCAGCCCAAGAAAGAGGTCCAAGAGAATTACAGCTGCTTAAGAAGGTTTCGGGCCTGAAGCCCAAATCTGCGCATAATACAGTCTTAATCCCGTTTTGGAAAATGGACCAGAAGTTTTATTTTCGAGTCTCAAATAGACATTATTTTCATGAGAGGTTGAACGAAATTTGATTCTGCACACGTTTGTATTTCATGAAAATTCCGTAAATCGGACTTCTAGTGGGTCAAAAGTTGGGCCGAAGTCAGCAGGAAAAACCCACCTAATTAGTGCTGCAGGAAACCCTAATTTATTCCTAATTGGATTAGGACTTTGGTGTATTCTCTTGCAGAATAAAGTGAAGACTTAGAGGCTGAATTGAGAGGAGATTACACAGGGAGAGATTGGAGAGTCTGAGAGGGCTGAGAAGAGAACAGAAACATATTGCAGAGCCATTGGAAAACGAAATCATACGCGTAATTCAGAAAGATGATGTCAATAGTTGAAGCTTCTTCTTCTACCATGAGCGGCTAGTTCATCCACTAGGGTTTTCATGTAGCCCTAACAAAGCATCAATGGTTTGATTGTTTTAATTATTGGGGACCTTTATATACATGCATAGATTGTGTAATTCAGAGGATTCTTATTATAGAATTGAGCAATAAAAGTCTTGTAAATTCAATCTCAATGATTTCTTATCTTGTCTTAGATATTTAGTTGTTGTTATTGAACTCAATCTCTCTTGTTTTCTGTGATCATGAGAGAGATTATTACACAATGGTAATCACTGAATATATTGTTAAGAGCTTTGATAGATTATGCCTAGAGAAGATGAACCATACTGCACCCTAGATTAGAGTAGTTAGGCAGATGGCCCATGCCAATCGAAGATAGTCCATGGCTTAGCCTTAATCATATGTTATCTTCTTGACGGATGAAGGTGAGCTTGTAGCCACTGACACCACTTATGCATGATGTAATTCCCCTATAGTTGATTCAATTGACCATTAATTGTGGAGTTAGTGGTGAAGTCAAACACCCTAGATTTCTCTCATATTATCTTCACTATCTTATTTATCTTTGATTTATTTTATTTTACTTTTTAATTAGTTTAGTTTAAAAATTAGAATTCTTTTCTTCTAAATTTAATTAGAATTAATTCAGTATTCCAACTCATCAGACCATAATCCCTGAGGTACGATACCCCTTTCGATAGCCCTATTCTGCAAGGAATTCGTTTTATTGCGAAGTGTGGTAATTTTTAATTGATATACTTTTTGAGTCACACTCACACACGAATCAATCCCCGATGGGATTACTTTGCATCATGCCGTCCGGTTTGATTTTGATGTTTCTAACAATGTTGTAGAATATGAGGCCCTCCTCGCCGGACTCCGCCTAGCAAAGTCATTACAAATCAGAAGGCTAGTGATATTTGGTGATTCGTAGCTGATAGTGAATCAAGTAAATGGGGAATTCCAGGCGAAAGAAGATAAGATGAACGCGTATCGAGAAGTCATGCTTGAAATCATGAAAGAGTTCGACGAGGTAGCCTTTAACCACATACCACGTGAGGAAAATGAGGCGGCTGACAGGCTAGCTTGCTCGACTTCTAGCGCGGATGAATCCTTAACCAGAGTGTCCTCCGTAGAAGAGTTGACGGATCCGAGCATCGGGAAAACATCAAAAGTATTCACAATCCCAAGAGAACTAAGTTGGATTGATCCAATAGAGGCGTACCTAAGGAATGGAACCCTTCCTGAACAGAAAAAGGAGGCGAAGAAGTTGAGAATAAAGGCTCCGAGGTACACAATCATCAACATCACCTCTACAGGAGATCATTCTCGGGACCATTATTAAAATGTCTAGCACTGTCCGTAGCCAAGAGAGTCTTGAAAGAGATCCACGAGGGAGTCTGTGGAAACCATTTTGGAGGTCGATCTTTAGCTCACAAAGCTTTGACGATCGGATATTTCTGGCCATATATGTCCCGAGACGTAGCGGAATACTCCTGAAACTGTGACAAGTGCCAAAAACACGCCCAGCTGCTGCACCAACCACCAGGGGACTTAAATCCAATGACCAGCCCTTGGCCCTTCGCCCAGTGGGGGATAGACGTGGTGGGGCCCTTGCCGATAGCAGCCCAGAAGAAAAAGTACATCCTCCTAGCAACGGACTACTTCACCAAATGGGTCGAAGCCGAAGCATACACGTCAGTAACCCCCGTGCAGGTCATAAAATTCATTTGGAACCACATCATATGTCGCTTCAGCATCCCTTCGGCAATCATCATGGATAACGGAAAAAACCTAGACAACCAGTTTACCCAGGGATTCTTTACAAAATACGGAGTCAACCAACGACTTTCCTCAAGGTCATACCCACAAGGGAACGGGCAAGTAGAGATTACAAACAAAACCATTTTCGAAAATATAAAGAAGAAGCTTGAAGAAAGGAAAGGCCGCTGGCTAGACGAACTACCGAACGTCCTCTGGGCATATCGAACCACCCCTCGAAGACCTACAGGTAGTAGCCCCTTCAATCTGACCTACGGGATGGAAGCAGTGATTCTGGTCGAGCTAGGCACCCCAACCCTAAGGATTGAATCATTCGAAGAGTACAAGAACGATCAACAGATCGGACACGACATCGACTTGATCGAGGAAAAGAGAGAAACTACACAGATCAGGATGGCAGCCTACCAACAGAGACTTCGCAAGGCGTACAACAAGAAGGTCTTACCCCGAGCATTCGAGCAAGGAGACTGGGTCCTGCGCAAGGTCACCAACAACACTAGAGAGCCAAATGCGGGAAAGTTCGTAGCTAAATGGGAAGGTCCATTTGAGATAATCGAAGTTATTAGGAAGGGGGCGTACAGGTTACAAAGGATACACGGTAGTGGAGCCATGGTGGAAAAACCTTGGAACATAATGCATTTAAAAAGTGAATCACGGTACTCTTAATATAGCAAGTTCCACCCATCCCACGCAAAGGCAATGGAATTGCACGACCAAGCAGAAGCCTGCCGCGCAATGCCACTGGCTTAAACAATTTTTAGCAACGCCTCCACCTGTATAAAAGAGACCTCGGCATGACTAGCCGAACATCTCAGACGAATAAAATAGGCTAAGGCATGACCAGCCGAGCGCCACATCTGAACGAGATACCTCGGCATGACTAGCCGAACATCTCAAATGAATAAAATAGGCTAAGGCATGACCAGCCGAGTGCCACATCTGAACGAGATACCTCGGCATAACTAGCGAAATGTCTCAAACGAATAAAATAGGCTAGGGCATGACCAGCCAAGCACCACATCTAAACAGGAGACCTCGGCATGACTAGCTGAACGTCGCAGATAAATGAGGCAGATGAAACATGGTCATTCGAATACCACATTCATTGAAAGAGGTCATAACACAGCCAGACGAGGGCCTTAGAAAGACAGAGAAACACTACCCAATTCTCTAATGTCTTTGGCATGAAAACACGCCATTGGAACGACCAAGTAAGGGTGAAAGTGCAGAATAACACATACATCAAGCAAAGTACAGTACCAGAGATATCAAAAGATTGTCTTCCATTATAATAGAGTTTTCAACAACAGAGTAAAAAAAAAATATGTAATCAGTCCGTTGAAGGATCGGCTACAATAATGACTGATTCGTGTGTGAGTGTGACTCAAAAAGTATATCAATTAAAAATTTCCACACTTCGCAATAGAACGAATTCCTTGCAGAATAGGGCTATCGAAATGAATGGGTATCGTACCTCAGGGATTATGTTCTGACGAGTTGGAATACGGAATTAACTCTAATTAAATTTATAAGAAAAGAATTCTGATTTTTAAACTAAACTAATTAAAAAGATAAAATAAAATAAATCAAAGTAAACAAGATAGTGAAGATAATAGGAGAGAAACCTAGGGTGTTTGACTTCACCACTAACTCCACAATCAATGGTTAATTGAATCAACTATAGGGGAATTACATCATGCATAAGTGGTGTCGGTGGCTACAAGCTCACCTTCATCCGTCAAGAAGATAACATATGATTAAGGCTAAGCCATGGACTATCTTCGATTGGCATGGGCCATCTGCCTAACTACTCTAATCTAGGGTGCAGTATGGTTCATCTTCTCTAGGCATAATCCATCAAAACTCATAACAATATATTCAGTGATTACCATTGTGTAATAATCTCTCTCATGATCACAGAAAACAAGAGGGATTGAGTTCAATAACAACAACTAAATATCTAAGACAAGATAAGAAATCATTGAGAGTGAATTTACAAAACTTTTGTTGCTCAATTCCTTAATAAGAATCCTCACAATTACACAATCTATGCATGTATATAAAGGTCCCCAATAATTAAAACAATCAAACCATTGATGCTTTGTTAGGGCTACATCAAAACCCTAGTGGATGAACTAGCCGCTCATGGTAGAAGAAGAAGCTTCAACTGTTGAGGAAAAAGACATCATCTTTCTGAATTACGCGTATGACTTCGTTCTCCAATGGCTCTGCGAATATGTTTCTGTTCTCTTCAGCCCTCTCAGACTCTCTCTATGTTCTCTCCCATCTCCTCTACTCAGCCTCCAAGTCTTCACTTTATTTCCCAAGAGAATACACCAAAGTCCTAATCCAATTAGGAATAAATTAGGGTTTCCCGCAGCACTAATCAGGTGGGTTTTTCCTGCTCACTTCGGCCTGACTTTTGACCCACTAGAAGTCCGTTTTACGGAATTTTCGTGAAATACAAAAGTGTGCAGAATCAAATTTCGTTCAACCCCACGTGAAAATAATATCGATTTGAGGCTCGGAAATAAGACTTCTGGTCCATTTTTCAAAACGGGATTAAGACTGCATTATGCGCAGATTTGGGCTTCAGGCCCGAAACCTTCTTAAGCTGCTGTAATTCTCTTGGACCTCTTTCTTGGGCTGATTTGAGTTGGAATAAATGGTTGAGTGAATCTCCTTGATGTAGGCTTCATCTCACCATCTTGGATATCTTCTTTCAGAGCCCAAAAACTTGGTTTTAACTGAAATAATCATTAAGGCCCTGAAAATACAGAAAACACTAAAACAAAGTAAAATCACAAAATAATCTATCACTAAGAGAATAAAATACATAAGTTAAGAGGCTAGAATGCGTAACATTCAACGCCTATCAATGACCGACTTAACGGGATCAACCGCCACAGGAGCGTCGCCATCCTCAAAAATACTGGCAATCTCTTTCTCTTCATCCCCCTCATTTGGGTCTTGGTAAGGGGGCCCTTTTAGACCCATCTCTTGGTCATATTCATCAGGTCCACCCGAATAAGATCAATCGTCCTCGGGAGCCCCCGCATCATCAAAGCCCTGGTGATAGGCTTCGGCAATTCTAATCTGGACAGTGCGAGATAGCCTGTCAAACAAAGCCTTGGCACCTTTCTCCAGCTTGATCGATCATTTTTGCAAAGAGCTGACGTTTAGCTCCGCTTCGGATAATCGGGACTCAACCAAAGCCCTCTGGAACTCAGCCTCCTCTTTCCTTTTGGAAAGATCATCCACCTGAGATCTCAGTTGTTCATTTTCCAGCAGGAGAGCCTGGGACTTCGCTTTCTCACTATTAACTTCACACATGGCGACACAAAAATCAGCTTCAGCTCTCCTGACCTGAGCGTCGACCTTCTTAACTTTGATGGTCGCTTGCTCGACCAACTTACACATAGTCATGACGCCGAACATGTTCTACAAAGACACAAAGTCATTAAAAGAAAGAAAGTAGCAAGAAAAGGCATAGCAGAGTTAAAAGCATTTTTCTCACCTCAAGTGCCGCTTCAAGGCAAGACTCTAGAAGACTACCAATGGAGAGGTCCAGCATCATCTTCGCATCTTTAGGAGGCCACATCTCCTTCAAGAATGCCTTCATGGACTCCCTATTTTCAAGTAAGGAGTCCTCAACCGATTGGGGCATACCATTGGCTTTCAGCATCTGATGGACCCATTGCTCTACAACAGAAGAACTTAGGACATCTAACCCCACCACTGTAGTCCCAACAACTGAGGATTCCCAAGGTACAGGAGCAGAAGGGAAGCCGAAGTCGTCACCTTTTGAGATTTAGGAGGTGGGGTAGTCTCCTCCAACTCAATCACTTCGGTGGGGCATGACCTCTCGGCCTCCACCTCCTCGGAGTGCCTCTTACGCAAGGCCGACGCCACCGCCATCTCTTGATCGGTCGGTGGATCACCAAGACTGTTCACTTCGGTCATCTTTCTTGTCTTAGTGTGAGTAGTCTTGGGAAGTTTCATCTTGACACCTGCGCACCCTTAGAGATAGCTACGAGTACACCAGAACTCAAAAGAGAGGAAGACTTGGGGACACTCCTCCACACCTTTTCTCTCAGAGTCTTCAGTCGCGCCGCTAATTCAGAGTGGGGTAAAAGCTCCCTAACTGCACCAACAAAACACCGAATCTGATTAAATAGCACAACGTGACATATAATGCAGTTACAATGAGGGTCAGAAAGGAAATCAGGGGACGGGATACCTAATCCACCAAATGCCTGGGAGATAGGATACTTATCAGAAGAGGGAACCTTCCATTTCCCCCCAACGACCATGATAAGTGTTCAATTCTATGCATTTGAACCCTCTTTATTGCATATGTTAGTTCCATTTTTGCGTTTACCGAGATATGTTTACGGTATTTTTGTGTTTTTGATGTATTGCAGGTATTGGAGTAAATGGAGCAAAGTTGGAAGTTTTCTGCAGTCAAGAGATGAAATCAGAAACTGTTGCCAAGGCATTTCGATCAATCGAGATGTGGATTTCGATCAATCAAAATTTCGATTGATCGAAATCTCATTTCGATTGATCGAAATCTCGATCAATCGAAATGCAATTTCGATCAATCGAAATGCTGCAGAGCCCACTTGGCCACTTGCTCACCTGCTCTCCCACTTGCAACAAAATCCCCCTTTTTGCACGACTTAAGGGGATTGTCTGACTTGAACAAGACTTTTGGGGGCCTTCTTGATACAAGAGATATATATAATGATATATATATATATATGGTGGGCCCAAAGGAGCCAAAAAGCATACAAAAAGCACCAAAAGCCACATATCTCATATCTCTCAACATATACAAATCAGAAGAAGAAGAGAGAGACCTTCGGGAGAGGAAGAGGAAGGGCTGAACCAGACCAAGAAGCTTCATTCTCTTCATCAATGGAAGGGTGCAAGGCAACCATGAGCAACTAACTCTTCTACTAGGGTGTTGGTTTCAACCCCTAGCCATGTAAACTTGTTCATCTTTGTAGCTCTTGGGACTTGTAATTAAATGTTGATTATTTAGCCTAGTGATTATGTACACAAATACATTTCTTTTATATATTCATTTGATTTGGAATTTATTCTTGTCTTAGAGTAGGTTTTGTCACTTGAATGCACAACATTTGCATATTCCACAAGAAGTGCAAATGATGGCTAGATAATGGTGTTTAAATGAATGTGTGATGCTAGTTTGTATAGACCATGCCAAGACAAGGTAGTTTGGATGCATGTAGTGTTCACTTAGAGAGTAGAGTAAGTAGGTAGTTAGTTAGGTTGAAGAGCTATGCTTGTTGAAGATGGATTATGATAGGTTAGCACACACATTGATCTTTTGATATGTCATTGAGGTCACAAGCCTAATGTCATTGTTAGGCATTTAATTAATGAATCCCTTGCTTGCTACACTTATGAACATGTGAATGGCTAGGGGTGGAAACCAACCCTAGTTCTCTCTCCCAACTTTACTTTTTAATTTTATTGTCATTTCCTTTATGCAATAGTTTCTAAACACAAAACCAAAAATCTGTTTTGTTTGAATTAAAGTAGAATTAATCTTTCTCTATGACAATTAACGACTAGTCCTCGTGGGATCGATACCCTCTATATAGAACCTTATCTGCAAAGATTCGTGCTCTTGCGAGTGGTTAAATTATATTTTGATAAAAAGGGCAAAATTAAGCTTGCAATATAATTTAGTTCCGACCACATCAAAATTTTGGCGCCGTTGCCGGGGACTCTACGGTTTAATTGTCGCCATTGGAAGATTAAATCTGGTTTAATTCTTAGGCTAGAAATTCTTTCATTCTTTTTGTATATATTTCTTGTTCTTATATCTTAAACTTCTTGATTTTAGGTATACCACATTGCGGGCATCTAAAAGAATTCAAATTGGAACCCTTTGTGAGTATAACTTCAAAAACTGGTGGTTTGAGTTCATTCACATTCTTTTGTATATATTTTTGTTACTTTTGTGTATAGCGGTGTTGTTCAATTGATAATGCATGCTAGGTAGACGGTCATTGTCACTTCCTTTGCTTCCTTGTAATAGTGAACTTGAACGAACACTTAGACGACGTAGAGGAACCTCTAGGGACCCTATTTTGCCTAGAACTGAAAACATGGATCCAAATGAGAGACAACCTCCCGGTCTACCTCCTTTTAATCATGAACAACCGCCTCCACCACCACCTCCTCAAGGAGAGTTGCTTATGGACTTTTACCTTCCGACTACATTTGAAGTACCTTCGTGTATTCAATTTCCGGATGTAGCGGCAAATCAATTTGAAATAAAGTCCTCCACCCTCAACCTTCTTAACAGCTTTCACGGTCTTCCTAATGAGGATCCATACCGGCACTTAGATTACTTCTTTTCCATGTGTTCCACCATTCGTGTACCACACTTTACGGAGGATGATCTAAAGCTACGTATGTTTCCATTTTCCCTAAAAGATAAGGCTAGAAGTTGGTTCAATTCCCTAGAACCCAACTCAATCCATTCTTGGGCGGAAATGCAAATAGAGTTCTTAAAAAAATACTTCCCAATGGGTAAGACAAGTGATATTCGGCGAGCAATCACCGGATTCACCCAAATTGACCAAGAACAATTCCATGAGACGTGGGAGAGGTTAAAAGATCTCTTAAAATCTTGTCCGCATCATGCTGTCCCAAAATGGCAGCTAGTGCAAAGTTTTTATGATGGGGTGAGTGAGCAACATAGACAAATGATAGACTCCGCGTGTGGGGGTGGGTACCTTTTGAAAAGCCCCGATGAGGCATGGAAACTTTTTCAAACCCTAAGCAACAATTCAGCTCAACGCTCCTCCACTAGGAAAGGGAAGGCCACCCAACCTTGTAGAGGAGTGCATGAGATTTCACGGGTAGATGAGGTAGCCATGCAAGTAGAAGCCTTGTCCCGAAAAATGGATTTAATCATGAAAAATGGGCTGCCTACTCCTAACCAATCCGTCCAAAATCAGGAGGGATGTTCGTTTTGCTATAGCACTTCGCATTTTGTGCGAGATTGCCCTATTGCCGGGCAATCTCCCGATTATGCTCAAGAGCAAGCGAATGCCTTGTACGCTAAACAAATGAATGATCCATATTCGAACACGTACAATCCTGGTTACAAGAATCATCCGGCTTTTTCATGGAAGAATCAAGAATCAAGTCCCCCTTTCCAAGGGCAAAATTCTTTTAATCCCCAATCTCAACAGCCGCATTATAGGCCAAACCCTCAACCTTACAATCAAAGATCTAATTACCAACAACCACCACCTCCTCCGAGAAGCCAAAGCTTTGAAGATCGAGTGATAAGCAATCTTGAGGCCAATACCCGCTTATTGCAAACTCATTCTCAATCAATCTCTAAGCTAGAAGCCAATGCTCAATCTATGGCTAGGTTAGAAGCTCAAATCGGGCAACTAGCTAATGCCTTAAATAGAAGGGAGGAAGGTAAGTTGCCAAGTCAACCGGTGGCGAATCCCAAGGGTGTGCATATGATTGAAGATCCATCATCTTCAACTTGTAATGCTCCTCCAGAGCAAGTTCAATCAATCACAACCTTGAGGAGTGGAAAAATCATTAACTCCAAGGTAGGGGAGGAAGAGAGAAAAGAATTTCAAGAGCAACCTAAAAATCCAAAAGAATCCCAATTAAATCCAAAATTGTTGCCGTTAAATCCAAATTTGCAAAATACCCCTTCAAATCCAAAAGGAAAGGCAAGTGAAGTTATGTCACCATCGATTCCAAATCTTGACACCTCTTATGAACCTCCGGTTCCTTTTCCTCAACGATTGAAGGAACCTTCTCATTTCGGGAAGCAAGGAGAGAAAATCCAAGACATGATGGAGATCTTCAAACAAGTAAAGATCAATCTCCCTCTCCTTGATGCTATTCGACAAATTCCCTCTTATGCGAAATTCTTGAAGGACTTATGCACTCAAAAGCGCAAATCTAGGAATAATGTTCCTAAGAAAGTCCTCTTAACTGAGCACATAAGCTCCATTTTCCAACATCAAGCCCCTCCTAAATTCAAAGATCCGGGTGCTCCGACCATTTCGTGCACTATCGGAAATCAATCTTTTGAAAAAGCACTTCTTGACCTAGGGGCTAGTGTCAATTTGCTTCCATTCTCAGTTTACCAACAACTAGGTTTGGGGGAACTCAAGCATACCACGGTTGTGTTGCAACTTGCCGACCGTTCGGTGAAGCAACCACGTGGCATCATTGAGGATGTCATCATTCAAGTGGACAAATTCTATTTTCCGGTGGACTTCATAGTCCTTGACACGGAACCGGTTCAAAATCCGAATCATCATATTCCTATCATTCTAGGTCGTCCATTCTTGGCCACGGCAAACGCTTGCGTTAATTGCCGTACTGGAGTGATGGACATCTCTTTTGGGAATATGAAAGTCCGCTTGAACATCTTCAATGCTTCCCACCACACACCCGACGATGAAAGTGAGTGCTTTTGTGTCGATGTAGTGGACGACCTTGTTCAAGAAGCACTTCCTTCTATTCTTTCCACGGACCCCTTAGAGGCATGCCTAAATCATTTTAACCATGACGATTTTGACATTGAGCAATCCATATGTGAAGTCAATTCCATGCTCGATGTTAATACTGTCATGGATTTGCCTAAGTGGAGAGTTCCGAGAGAACCCTTGCCCCCTTTGTCCAAAACTCCCCAAACTCCTTCTTTAATTTCCCCACCACAACTTGAGCTCAAGCCTCTTCCAGCTACACTCAAGTATGTTTTCTTGGGCGCAAATGAGACCCTTCCAGTCATTATTGCTTCCAATCTCACAAATGCTCAAGAATTGGAACTCATAAAGGTGCTCAAAGAGCACAAAGAAGCAATAGGATGGAGTGTGATAGATCTTAAGGGAATAGACCCTTCTGTTTGTATGCATCGCATACACTTGGAAGAGGATGCAAAGACCTCAAGGGAGGCACAACGTCGATTAAATCCAAATATGAAGGACGTTGTCCTGAAGGAGGTGGTGAAGTTACTAGATGCGGGGATCATATACCCCATCTCTGATAGCAAGTGGGTTAGTCCCACTCAAGTGGTTCCAAAGAAGTCTGGTATTACGGTGCAACCTAATGATAAGGGTGAATTAGTTCCCCAACGCACCACCACAGGATGGAGAGTGTGCATTGATTATAGGAAATTAAATTCAGCCACTCGGAAAGATCACTTCCCCCTCCCATTCATTGATCAAATATTGGAGAGATTGGCCGGGCAAAGCTTTTATTGCTTTTTGGATGGATATTCCGGCTATAATCAGGTTGCTATAGACCCGAGGGACCAAGAGAAAACCACCTTTACATGTCCCTTCGGCACATTTGCTTATAGACGCATGCCCTTTGGGTTGTGCAATGCACCGGCAACTTTTCAACGGTGTATGATGTCTATCTTCTCGGACATGGTGGAAAAATTCTTAGAAGTGTTCATGGATGATTTTTCCGTTTTTGGACCTTCATATGAATCATGCCTCCAAAATCTAGCTTGTGTTCTCAAAAGATGTCAAGAAACCAACCTAATTCTTAGTTGGGAAAAGAGTCACTTTATGGTTCAAGAGGGTATTGTCCTAGGGCATATTGTGTCTAAGCGAGGAATAGAGGTTGATAAAGCCAAGGTTGAGCTCATTTCCAAACTTCCTCCACCATCCACGGTGAGAGAGATTCGTTCATTCCTTGGGCATGCGGGATTTTATCGCCGTTTCATCAAAGACTTTAGCAAGATTTCTCGGCCTTTGTGTTGCCTTCTTGAAAAAGAGTCTTGCTTTACCTTTGATGGAGCGTGCCTTGACGCTTTTGAAAAACTCCGCGCCATGCTTACAACCGCTCCAGTTCTAATCCCTCCAAACTGGACTCTCCCATTTCAGATTATGTGTGATGCATCCGACTATGCCATGGGTGCGGTCTTGGGGCAACGAGTAGACAAACTGCCACATGTCATCTATTACGCAAGTAAAACCCTTTCCGAAGCTCAAATCAATTATACCACAACGGAAAAGGAATTGCTTGCGGTAGTATTTGCATTAGACAAATTTCGAGCTTATTTATTAGGTTCAAAGATCATTGTCTATTCGGACCATGCTGCCCTCCGGCATCTTTTGACGAAAAAGGACACCAAGCCTAGGTTGATCCGCTGGATACTCTTGTTGCAAGAGTTCAATTTTGAGATTAGAGACAAAAAGGGAACTGAAAATGTGGTAGCTGACCACCTTTCTAGAATTCTTGTTGAATCCCTCCATAATTCCATTCCAGTTTGTGAATCCTTCCCGGATGAACAACTCTTTGTCATCTCTCAAGAAAGTATCCCTTGGTATGCGGATGTGGTTAATTATTTGGCAACCGGTAAAATACCATCTTCTTGGACCAAACAAGAGAAGGATCATTTTCTCTCCCAATCACGATCATATTATTGGGACGATCCTCAATTGTTCAAATACTGCCCCGATCAAATAATTCGTAAGTGTGTACCCAACAGTGAATTCCAAAGCATTCTTAAATTTTGTCATACACTCGCTTGTGGGGGACACTTTAGTGCTAAGAAAACCGCAGCAAAAATTCTTCAATGCGGATTTTTCTGGCCGACACTTCATCGGGATGCATATTCATTCTGCCGCTCGTGTGAGCGATGTCAGCGCCTCGGCGCGATGTCTCGGAAGGACATGATGCCTCTTAACCCTATTCTTATCATTGAAATATTTGATGTGTGGGGCATTGACTTCATGGGACCATTTCCACCCTCTACTGGTCATGAGTACATACTTGTGGCGGTGGACTACGTATCTAAGTGGATAGAGGCCGTTGCTACCAAAACCAACGATCACGCAGTCGTGGTTAAATTCATACAAGCTAACATTTTTAGCCGGTTTGGTACGCCTCGGGCCATCATCAGTGACGGAGGTAAGCATTTCTGTAACCGGTTCCTTCGAACCTTGCTTCTCAAATACTCTGTCACACACAAAGTAGCCACCCCCTACCATCCTCAAACTAGTGGCCAAGTAGAAGTATCCAATAGGGAGATTAAGAACATTCTTCAGAAAACTGTTCGGCCTGACCGGAAGGATTGGTCATTGCGACTAAACGACGCATTATGGGCATACCGAACCGCATACAAAACTCCCATTGGAATGTCACCTTATCGGTTAGTTTATGGCAAGGCGTGCCATCTTCCGGTTGAATTGGAGCATAAAGCTATGTGGGCCACCAAGACCTTCAATTTTGACATGAAAAAGGCCAGCTCTAATCGAAAGCTTCAATTAAATGAATTGGAAGAATTGCGACATGACGCGTATGAGAACGCGAAAATCTATAAGGCAAGGTCCAAAGCCTTTCATGATCGTAATATTCGAGTCAAAACATTTTCGCCGGGCCAAAAAGTTTGGTTGTACAACTCGCGCCTCCATTTGTTTCCCGGAAAACTTCACTCCCGTTGGGATGGACCATTTTTGGTTAATTCCGTCGCCCCCCACGGAGCGGTGGAATTGAAGGACTTGAAAGATGGCTCGATGTTCAAAGTAAACGGGCAGCGCTTAAAAGTGTGCGTGGATGACCAAGTCACCACCGAATACGTGGATGTCGTCACTTTGACGGATCCCGTGTATTTTGACTCGTGAGCCGATCCGGACGTCGCGCCATAGACGTGTAAGGTGGCGACGCCATGGTCGCTATCAAGCTTCCATGGTGTCCCTTTAATCCAAAGTAGGTTTGTATCTAAGCAATGTAGTATCTAATTCCCCAATATCCAAGTCTCTGAAGCATATTTTAAACTGACTGTTTTTGAGCATTTCGATTGATCGAAACCAAAATTTCGATCAATCGAAAATTTCGATTGATCGAAATTTTGGTTTCGATTGATCGAAAAATTGCAGAGATTTGCCAAGTCCAAAGTCCCGAGAGGTGATATTCTTCGATTGCACTTCGATAGGTCTTTGATCGATCGAAACTTTCGATTGATCGAAATTGGATTTCGATTGATCGAACTAAAAGTTCGATTGCATCAATTAAATGTTCGATTGATCGAAGTAAAAATGTGATTTAGGGAAGGGATGTTCGATTGATCGAAGAGACAATCTCAATCCATCGAAGTTAGTTTCGATTGATCGAAGCAAGATTTCGATCAATCGAAATTTCGATTGATCGAAATGCACATTTCGATCAATCGAAATGCACGCGGAGCCTGCACGTGAGCCGAAAATCTATTTAAACCGTTGGGCTTCCCTCCCATTTTAAAAGACCATCCGACTTCTTCTCTCCCTCTGTGCGATCCAAGCCCTATCCAAGCACTCCCGAGCACTCGAACTTCCATTCCCGATCATCCGCCGCCATCCGACGCAGTCCGATCCGCCGCAAGCATCTGCGCGATCTTCTCTTCGCGGCTGCGCGTGGAGTTTTCTTCGGTTGAGCCGTTCATCTTCTTCCTCACGAGGTAAGTGATGCATGGCTACTTTTTGTTTATTCTCTCGCCATTTTTGATAGTTTTACAGCGGAATAAACATAGTTAGATCATGTTGGGGTGGATGGTTGCGAGTGCGATGTCCGAATCCAGTTTTTGTGAGTTTCGGGGGGGGGGGTAGGAATTCAAGCGGGAGTGGGATTTGGCATTTTCTTCATTTCAAACGCTTAGTGTTCGGTGTATAACCGTGGCACCTTCGTTTCGGTTGCGCCCGTTCACATTGCCTCTTCGAGTGCAACTTTTTGCATTTTTTGTCAGTACCTTGGACTAGGACTTCATTTTTTTTTTATTTTTTTTTTATTCTTTTAGTCTAGTAGTAGTTTCACTTTCTTCTTATTCATCTTTTATTTACGTACCTTTTGGAATCCAGTGCAGACTGTTCCGCGGCCATGGCAAGAGTGAAGAACGCCGCCGGTGCTGTTCGTGACGTGCCCGGGCGAGCCTTCCGGTCTCGGAAGTTCCACCCGGAGCAGGTTTTCCACTTAGCCGAGTTTGAGAGGCGTCCCGACACCGAGTGGACGGTTGCCGAGCTCAGGAGGCGTCGCCTCGACCGGCTATGCGTGCCTCCCACAGACGTGGCACACGAGCGCCTAGTGCAGGTCTTTTACGAGCATATGACCTACTCCTGCACAGCGCCAGATACACTCGAGACTACCGTGGCCACAGTCACGATCACGATTACGCCGAGCCGGATTGCTCATATGCTCGGCATTCCTCACCAGCAGCCGCCGGACATGGTTGGCCCGGACGGTCAGCCACTCTATAGTGCCGCGCTCCCAGCAGATACCACGCTCTTCTCGATAGTGATGGACATGTGTGGCGGGGCGTTTACCACGCCCAACCACAACTGCACGTCCAAGTCGATGTGCCCGAGCAGATATTGGTTCCTGGACACCGTTCTCCTCAAGAACGCGTGTCCGTTGCAGCACGTGGCCGAGCGCAGGGGTGACCTCCTCCGTTGCCTCTATGCTTTCCATACAGGCGCTTGGTTTTCTGTCCCATCGCTTATCTGGGGGCAGATGCACAAAGTTTGGGATGGCCTCGTCAACAAGAGGAAGAGGAGAACAGCGAGTTGGCGGCTTCCCTTTCCATTCCTGATCGCCGCTTTTCTCAGCAGTGCCAGTATACCAGTCAGTCGGACTGACATTCAGTTGGCACCGCCCACCCGCTTCACATCTACACAGTGGGATCGGGTGAGGCGACACTTAGAGCGACAGGACCATCAGGGTGATCCACCAGACGATGTAGATATGGATGCCCCAGTGGAGATGGATGAGGGAGAGCCAGCAGGGGCTGAGGCGGAGGACGAGGAGATGGAGGAGGAGGAGATGGATGTCGCTGCAGAGCGGCATGATATCTTAGCGACAGGCTATTCCTGCCTGGCGGCTGACGTAGAGCGGCTCCAGCAGGGTTTTGACGAGCACGTCCAGGTGACGCAGAGTCAGCTGGCGGGTATTCGGACGGACATTTCTTCTCTGGTGCAGGGCCAGAGAGCGATCTTAGATGAGTTCCGAGCCTTCCGGCAGGATCTGCAGTTCCTGTTCGCAGGTCGAGCCTCCACCTCCACTTCTGCTCCCACCGAGCCACCACCACCACCACCCGCCCTCGAGTAGCTGCACTTTATTCACCTTTTATACTTTACTTTCTGTATTTTACTTTCTTTATTTTTGATAGGCCATGTTGGCCATGTTTAGTTTCTTTTTTGCGTATTCCGCCTACATGTACCCTTTGTACTGAAACGCATTTTCATCTTTATGGAATACATTTATATTTGCTTTTATGACATGTGTTATCTTTACTGCCTTTTCTTTTTGCTTTCCGTCAATTTATCTGTTCTCTAGACTTTGACTATGTATGTAGTACCACTTGTCTACTTGTTATATGCGATTCAGTTGATGATTTCCGTTTATTACCGCCTGGTTTTAATTCCCAATACTGTTGAGATTGCTTCAACACAGTATGGCGGTAATAAAGAAAGGCAGCCCCTTTGCGTGCTATACGTTAGCGCGCCTGGATAGTCAATATCTTGTCGCATAGACCTCTTAGACAATCGGGAAACACCAGTTCAGACCATTAGATTTACAGTGATATTGGCATTGTCTGTTTGTGCATAAGTATTTCATTATGTTCTATTTATCTACTTTTTGTTCCTCGTAATCCTCGTGGTATCCAGTTGGTATTCTGTGCAGATTTTTCTTATTTACAGGATGACCGCTGCTGTGGACTTCCATTTTTCTCGCATTCTGCCATCCCGGTAACTTCTTTCCTTGCTCTTCTTGTCCAAGCATTGAGGACAATGTTGCATATAAGTTTGGGGGTGCGGTATGCTATACCACTTGCATATGCATGCAATGTTCAGTCATTATATTGAGTGTCATTGTAGAGCAGTTTTTTTTCTGTGATATTTTTGCATGCTTGCTATGATGTCTTGCTTTGTAAAGGAAGATCATTCGAATAAATGTCCGAGGTAAATGCAGCAGGTAGTTAAGAACTTTAACATTGTAAATACCCGCACTTTTGCAAGCTTTATAGTAGGCTAGAGCGGTCTACATTTTTGTCCAAACTCGAGCACGTACAATTCTTGCCCTAAATTTGTCCTTAACCGCACAAATTCGCACACATGCAGTTTAAATTGTGGGGTATAAGTCTGAGGGAGAATTTTTGAAAATTTCTGTTTTTATCTGAACATCTTAAAGAATAAGTTCTTCCGGTTGTTGTAAAAAAAAAAAAAAAAAAAAAGAAATAAAAAGAGAAAAATATGCAATAAGCCTTCTCACTAAATAAACCGGATTTCTATGCCTCAAAGCAGGAAATATTCGTGTAAAAGTGTGTAAGGTTGAGCAGTAATAAGCGGATGGCTTGCTTACGCTCATCGCCTTGTAAGCTCGGTTATTAAGTCCGAGGGGTGCTTCTTCGCCTAATGCCCTAAAACCAATTGGTTTGGGAGTCATTGGCCCAATGCCGCTACGTGGGCTTACAAGAAAGCAAAAAGAGCTAAGCATTGCACAGTCATCCGCACATGAGCAATCATGAATGTTTTGTGATAATGAAACAGCCGGGTTGAGCATTTTCAATGAGTTTTTCTCTTAAAAACAGATTTGTTCGTTTTCTTCTCCAAATATGACAAAAGCCGCACGTTAGAATGCATGTTCACTTTTCAAAGAGGATTTTGGGGTTGGAATTGTTATAGTTGTTCGGGCTGGCCAGCATGTGGGGACTGTCGTTCATTTATAGCTTGTGAAAGTCCATTTTTGCTAATGGCCGCATAGTTCTGTGATACTTGTTGCATTTGCCAATTGTGAAATGAATGGATGAGCGCCCTTTATCTAGTTGATGACTGAGCATGATTAAACTTTTGTATAAGATAGTTAATTTCATTTTTGTAATATTGTATTGCTAAGGGACTAGCAATATGTAAGTTTGGGGGTGTGATAAGTGTTCAATTCTATGCATTTGAACCCTCTTTATTGCATATGTTAGTTCCATTTTTGCGTTTACCGAGATATGTTTACGGTATTTTTGTGTTTTTGATGTATTGCAGGTATTGGAGTAAATGGAGCAAAGTTGGAAGTTTTCTGCAGTCAAGAGATGAAATCAGAAACTGTTGCCAAGGCATTTCGATCAATCGAGATGTGGATTTCGATCAATCGAAATTTCGATTGATCGAAATCTCATTTCGATTGATCGAAATCTCGATCAATCGAAATGCAATTTCGATCAATCGAAATGCTGCAGAGCCCACTTGGCCACTTGCTCACCTGCTCTCCCACTTGCAACAAAATCCCCCTTTTTGCACGACTTAAGGGGATTGTCTGACTTGAACAAGACTTTTGGGGGCCTTCTTGATACAAGAGATATATATAATGATATATATATATATATGGTGGGCCCAAAGGAGCCAAAAAGCATACAAAAAGCACCAAAAGCCACATATCTCATATCTCTCAACATATACAAATCAGAAGAAGAAGAGAGAGACCTTCGGGAGAGGAAGAGGAAGGGCTGAACCAGACCAAGAAGCTTCATTCTCTTCATCAATGGAAGGGTGCAAGGCAACCATGAGCAACTAACTCTTCTACTAGGGTGTTGGTTTCAACCCCTAGCCATGTAAACTTGTTTATCTTTGTAGCTCTTGGGACTTGTAATTAAATGTTGATTATTTAGCCTAGTGATTATGTACACAAATACATTTCTTTTATATATTCATTTGATTTGGAATTTATTCTTGTCTTAGAGTAGGTTTTGTCACTTGAATGCACAACATTTGCATATTCCACAAGAAGTGCAAATGATGGCTAGATAATGGTGTTTAAATGAATGTGTGATGCTAGTTTGTATAGACCATGCCAAGACAAGGTAGTTTGGATGCATGTAGTGTTCACTTAGAGAGTAGAGTAAGTAGGTAGTTAGTTAGGTTGAAGAGCTATGCTTGTTGAAGATGGATTATGATAGGTTAGCACACACATTGATCTTTTGATATGTCATTGAGGTCACAAGCCTAATGTCATTGTTAGGCATTTAATTAATGAATCCCTTGCTTGCTACACTTATGAACATGTGAATGGCTAGGGGTGGAAACCAACCCTAGTTCTCTCTCCCAACTTTACTTTTTAATTTTATTGTCATTTCCTTTATGCAATAGTTTCTAAACACAAAACCAAAAATCTGTTTTGTTTGAATTAAAGTAGAATTAATCTTTCTCTATGACAATTAACGACTAGTCCTCGTGGGATCGATACCCTCTATATAGAACCTTATCTGCAAAGATTCGTGCTCTTGCGAGTGGTTAAATTATATTTTGATAAAAAGGGCAAAATTAAGCTTGCAATATAATTTAGTTCCGACCACATCAGACCACAAGCTGAGCCTTCCAGCCCTTGTCCGAGGAGGGATGGCCGGTGCAGAGCGACCTGCCTAGGCGAGGGAAGAAATGGAAACGATTCCTTTCATTCTTAGTGGCACAGACTTGGTAGCAAAGAAGAAGATCGTCAAACCCCAACTCAAGGTCACGAGTATAATTAAGCGCAAGGACACTGGAGATAACCCTAAAGAAATTAGGGTTAACTTGCAAAGGGGCCAGATGTAATTGGTTAAGGACAAGGTGATACAAGGGATGAAGAGGAAACCGAAAGGCTAGGAAATGCCTAGCCGAAAAGAGCATGTCACCCTCATTCAAACCCTCCCCTGATCGGAAATCAGAGTCAAGAGGGTAATTCCTAAGAGTAACGTCAGGCGGAACCTCACAGTCAATTCTAAGTTTGCCCAAATTTACAGGAGTCCTAACTAGGTCCCGGTCGACATCATCCAAATCAAAATCTGAAGAACTCTGATCCCCGGAAGAATGAGGTTCAGCTGTTGTCGAAGGAACAGAGGGATCCTCTAGGGAAATTCGACCATCGTCACCCTCATCCAAAAACTCGTCAATCGACTGATAATTCTCCAATGACCCAAATTTATCAACAATCTCCACACCTTTCGTCCTACCTATACCTCAGAAATAAAGAAGAAAAGAGAAATAGCAGTCATGAAGAAGAGGACAACCACTAACCTCAACAGACGAGAAGATAGCCACTAAAACGCCCGAGAATCTACAGCAATCCAGGAACAAAGAGACAAGTACGGGCATTTATGAGGAAGTGACATTCTGGCGGCCAATGAGGGCACAAAACCCAAACACGGTCTGGCGGTACAAACGGAGCGACATCCATAATGGAAAAACCCTTCCAAATTCCTTCCAAATTGAAAGGAGTTTTTGGGGCAAAGTGTAGTGATGTGGTTGAAACTAAATTATATTGTAAGCTTAATTTTTCCCTTTTTATCAAAATATAATTTAACCACTCGTAAGAGCACGAATCTTTGTAGATAAGGTTCTATATAGAGGGTATCGATCCCACGAGGACTAGTTGCAATTGTCTTAAAGGAAGATTAATTCTACTTTAATTCGAAAAAATAGATTTTTGAATTTATGTTTAAAAACTATTGCATGAATGAAATGACAAGAAAAGTAATGAGTTTAAAGTTGGAAAAGATCAATGTGTGTGCTAACCTATCATAATTCATCTTCAACAAGCATAGCTCTTCAACCTAACTAACTACCTAATTACTCTACTCTCTAAGTGAACACTACATGCATCCAAACTACCTTGTCTTGGCATGGTCTATACAAATTAACATCACACATTCATTTAAACACCATTATCTAGCCATCATTTGCACTTCTTGTGGAATATGCAAATGTTGTGCATTCAAGTGACAAAATCTATTCTAAGACAAGAATAAATTCCAAATCAAATGAATATATATAAGAGATGTATTTGTGTACATAATCACTAGGCTAAATAATCAACATTTAATTACAAATCCCAAGAGCTACAAAGATGAATAAGTTTACATGGCTAGGGGTTGAAACCAACACCCTAGTAGAAGAGTTAGTTGCTCATGGTTGCCTTGCACCCTTCCATTGATGAAGAGAATGAAGCTTCTTGGTCTGGTTCAGCTCTTCCTCCTCCTCTCCCGAAGGTCTCTCCTCCAGTTTTTGATGTGTCTTGAGAGATATGAGATATGTGTGGCTTTTGGTGCTTTTTGGCTTCCTTTTCCACCTTGGGGCCCACCATATATATATATATCATTATATATATCTCTTGTATCAAGAAGGCCCCCAAAAGTCTTGTTCAAGTCAGACAATCCCCCTTAGTCGTGCAAAAAGGGGGATTTTGTTGCAAGTGGGAGAGCAGGTGAGCAAGTGGCCAAGTGGGCTCTGCAGAATTTCAATTGATCGAGATTGGATCTCGATTGATCGAGATTTTGATCAATCGAAATAAGATCTCGATCAATCGAGATTTCGATTAATCGAGATCAACATCTCGATTGATCGAGATGCCTTGGGCTGCATTTCCTGATTTCTTCTCTTGACTGCAGAAAGCTTCCAACTTTGCTCCATTTGCTCCAATACCTGCAAAACATCAAAAACACAAAAATACAGTAAACTTATCTCGGTAAACGCGAAAACGGAACTAACATATGCAATAAAGAGGGTTCAAATGCATAGAATTGAACACTTATCATGTAGCACAAGAAAAAATACTGCTGTATGACACATGTAATTAACAAGATACGTGGCAGCCATGTCACCCCCAACAAAATAATGTTGATACCAAGGAAATCCCCAAATCTCCTCCCAAATTACCAATATTCGAGCACTAAATTCCTGCAACCAATAAAGGCATAATTTCATCCTATTAAATGGAGAAATTATAGGCACAATCACTGTACTCATGATACTATTTAAATGCTGAATAGAGAATGAAAAAAGGGGACAATATTTTTCCAGTGAGAAATTTTTTGTAAAGTGTAGTAGTAATTTTTCTGTACCTACACTGACTAATCCAACATGGCTAGTGGATCCAGTCCATAATTCCTCAACACGAAGATGTGGAAAATGTCATTCACCCTTTCCAAATGTGGGGTAGTGTATGGCGGTAAACAATTTCTCCAATCTTCTAAAGTATCCCAAACAGTCCAATAAACCATGGAGACAACTTGCCCCTCTGCCAAAATCTTAATAATCCATTGGGTGGACTAATCTTGAGAAACACATAGCCTTCAACCTTAAATACCAAAGGACGCCCCATTCTATAGGCATAACTCTTTTGATAACTTTGCACCACAATCAACCATTTCTATATCAACTTTATCTTCTCTATTGTCTCTAGGACTATATCAAATCCCAAAGCCACTATCTAACCTACTTCAATCCAACAAGTTGGCAACCTACTAGGTCTATCATACAATGTATCAAATGGTGCCATCTCATTACTAGCCTAGCAATTGTTATTGTAGGAAACTCCGCTAATGAAAGGTAGTTTTCCAACTACTATGATAACTCTAATACATGCTCGAAGCATATCCTTCAAAATCTAAATAGTACATCCAGACTGACCATTCATATAGAGATGAAGAATCGTACTAAAGTATAGGTCAGTATTAAGTGCACCCTGAAATTACTCAAAACCATAACATAAAACAGGAGCTATAGCCAACACAATAGAAATTGACATACCATGAATTTTAAGAATCTGCTCCATGTACAACTGACTAAAAGTATCTGCATCATCAATCATACGAATCTGGAATAAATGAGCTACCTTGCCAGCTAATGAATAATGACCCAAGTGACGTCACGCCTCTTTCTCAACCTTGGAAGTATCGTCACAAAATCTATAGTGACATGCCTCCAATTCTCATTGCTACCAGTACTAATTGTAACAAACTTGTCGGTTTGTAGTACTCAGCCTTCACTCGTTAACAAGTAAAACATTTGGTTGCAACTGTACAACATCTTCTTTCTTTCTAGGAAATAACTCATCTATTGGTATACCCTAAACTATGTTTGGGGTATTATCAATACTATTAGCACAATCTGTGATACATTTTGTTACCACCAGGGTGTACTGCAATTCTAGGGTAATGCGATTCTCTAAGTGCATCATTCCTACAAGCTAATGGTATAACCATATTTCCTCTTAATCTCAAACCACTATCGGAATGGATAGTCCAATTTTTTTTTCTCCATTTCATCACTCAAAATTCGAGTGTGAATGAGTTCCATATCAATATCCTACTATCACTCTTCTACCACTCTACTCACTCGAGTTGTTTAAGCGATATAGATGAATAATGTCACTATTCCCTCCGTGTGGATAGTGATTCCATACCCTTAATGCAAAATCACCACTGCTAACTGAAATTCATGAGTTGGATGACTTGTTCATACAATGTCAATTATCAAAAACCATAAGCTACACTTCTCCTGATGTGCTTTAAGCCACTTCCTAAATTATCATTCCACACTATGTTTGGGAATAATCAAGACCGAAGTGATTTTTTTTTTAGCTTACCCTTTTATAATATGAATGCTTGTAAGCATTATTCTATAAATACCCTCAAATTTGTCCAACAATATTCTTCTTCCTAAGGAAGAGTGCCACAATTCCAAGGTGATGTACTAAGACATACGAAACTTTTATCCAATGAATCCTGTAATTAACCTTATAATTCCTTTAACCAGGAATAAGATCTGAAAACTTTTAATCCATACTTCAGAGGTAATTCAACCAAATCCTCAAGAAATTATCCAAGAAATCATAGACCACACGTAGAACTCCCCACGTGTCACTTCTCTTTTGTGGCTAACAAATAGCCAAGACAAATTTTACGATATACACATCATCATATTTCCATGGTATTTCAAAATAATGTACATCCAACAACATCAAAACTAGCCACCTTTAGAAACTAAAGTCGAATATCAATCAACATCCTAAAACCTCAATTTTTGTAAAATTGACAAACTCTATCTAGAGTCACACTACTCTCGCTGGTATATCCGTACTCCAAAATATGTCTAGAATGACATTGTTTTATAAGGATGAATCAATAATTTGCAACCTTCTAATAACACAAACATTTTTTCTCAAGTACACTAAGCATGTACTAGAATACACATCCTTAAGGGTGGTTAAAACATATATATATATATACACACATAGTCACACACACAGATATATACATATTTTTCCTACTCTTGTAATCATGAACAATTTGACAATCACCCTCCCTGCCTATCCATAACCAAAAGCTAAGGTAACATCATTGACATACTATATCACTCTCTCACAGTTACATGTGTATCCATGAGTGGAAAACATATACTCAAAAATGTTAAAATTTTCAATTCCTTACCTGTCAATATCCAACGAGTCATCTTAACTATTACTTGGACCCAACACATTCTAAGAGAAGTGCTAATCGAAGAAAAACGTTCGACTGGGTCATTTTCACTCGCTAGCCCAACCCGGGCAATATGTTTTTCTTGTCTACTTGAATCTCTACGATACTATCACCATGCACACATTCATAGCATACTCCTCAATATTTGATTCCAAACACACCACCCAACACTCTTTGTACACCATGCAAGGAGTTACATTCTCAATACCTAACACACACCACTAGAGTCAAGTACAACCGATACATTTCGAATACTCTAAATCAACCTAAGGTAAAATCTCTACCTAAGGTTGCCAAGTTCTTTCTCAATCAACTATCATGCTCACCAAATTCCACATTGTCAAAATATAAATTCCAATACTGGCATACCATTTCGGACGTAGTTCACAATTCTGTGCATTTGCCGAATTAACCCACATATACCCTATGCACTTGTCAAAACAAGCCACATAGTTTCCGTGCACTTGTCAGAACAAGCCACATAATTTTTCAATTTTATAGACTACAAACCCGATAAGATCTAACACTAAGTTTAAGGTCTTACACCCTACTGATTTCACAATCCTATCAACCAATCAATTTTCATCATCAGTTACTCAAAACAAATCTAACTCAATTGTCCTTCCAGCTACATGAGTAGCACACCTCCGACGTACTATGTCTTCAATTATTTCAGCAGAAACACCTTTATTTCAAAAATTCACCAAAATTAGCAAACTTATCCAAATTGCATGAATCCAAATCCATGTGAAAGATAACTTTCTCTTCTTTCATATCAACAAATCAAAAGAGTAAGTATATCAACCCACAAGTTCAGTTTAAACCAAAACTATAGCGATAATGCTGCCTAAAAAATTTTTTACATAGCATCCCACACACAACTTCAAATATTCACCAAAAATTCGAAACTTGACCATTTTATTCCAAATTATCCAGATTTAATCCTTAATGAATCTATTTTGAAATACAATTGGAATTAACTCAAAATTCCGTTCACGGGTCAGATAATTACCAAATCAATCCAAGTAGAACATATTCTGCACACTTGGAGTAAAATATGCATAACTCATTCCATTTATATCAAGTCAAGTCTCATAATGCATAAATTGAAAGCTAATACATACATCTACACCAATTTAAAATGTCATAATTTATTTCCAAAGGATGATTGAGATATAAAACCTAATAGTAGGTTGTTCTAAACAAACTCATGTTTCAACACATGTTTTCCATATACACCATTCGTCTTAGCACCAAGTCACAAATCAGAACATTTACATGAATTTTATCATCTCATATGTTCAAATAATTCTTGCAAGTGTTAATATCCAACATACCAAAGCTTAGGCTAATTTTCATAACTATTCCAAGAATGAACCCAAGTCTAGAAAATCCTCAAATAATCACACTAATAAACACATAACACAAAAGCATGTTATCACATAAGCATGTTATCATGTAAGCACATAAACATGTTGTATGTGAGCACGTATTGAAACCAAGTCATGTGTGAATATGAGATTATATGCATGCACCCAAATGAACCGACCCAACCCGTCGTCCTTAGGTTTTCGAGCCTAAAGCTCTGATAGCAATCTATCACACCCTGAACCTCGAGACTCGAGATCCATGAGTGAAAAGAGAGTTGTCGGACTCAAATCAAGCCCAAAATATAAAACTAGAATAAAAAAAAAATTTCAACCCTCAGCTGGTAGAAAATCTGAATACCAGTTACAAAAAAATTCATAACAAATTCATTTTAACTCGAAATAGAGAAAACTAAAATTCTATGGAAACTAGACTAACCATACCACATCCATAATCAAAAATCAACACCTGAAGATATGGCAATGAAATCAATTTTACATGTTAAAACAGCTCACATGGTGCGAGCTAAAAACAGACTTGCATCAAGGATGCACTCATTTGAAAGCCTTAAAGAATTTATAAAATTCTGGGCTTTGGTATTGAGAAAATAGACATAAAGGACTACAATTATGAAAATTTGTAAAATTTATTGAGTTTCAAAAATGGGTCAAATGATTTTTCCAAATCAGAACACATCAGTGGTAAAAATTCATGAAATTTAATCTAGAAGTACTAGACATCTAGGAGAAGATATGGTAAAAATTTCAAGTCATTTGAAGTAGTTTAGGCCTATGAAAAAAAGTTTGCAAAATCTGGACAGAAAGGTGTCCTTTCGTGAACAATCTGTCAAGATAATTTTTCCTTCCCATTAACCTTCTCAAAACTGAACCTCACACAAGATATGAGCATGAATATGAGCCTAAAATCATCCATGGGAAGTCCCAACTCAAGATATCAAAATCCTAAAAAGAAATATGGTGCAACATGAGTCAGGATCATAAACTTGTACATACAACATGACATTTAGGTGTCGTTACATACACATTTTTAAGAGAGTCAAAAGAAATGAAATTCAAGGGGAAACAATCCTAAACATGAAGTTGGTGGCTATGTGCACAAAAGGCCATAAGAATACTTCTAAACAAATATCGTCATACATATAACAAAATGAAGGCTACATGAGACCTTAACAACAAAAGAAATTTCTTGAAGTTTGTTGCACCAATGCAGGCTCAACTCTCTCCGGTGTCGACTCCTTTACCTGAAATATTTAGGGGGTGAGCTTGTCCACTCATAGCTCAGTAGAAGGCAAGTTAAAAGCTTTATATCACCCACTATACCATATATCAAACCATTAAGTGATCAATGATGCAACTGGGGTTCATGCTCCCTAAATGTCTAATTCTTTGGAATAGTTTTAAACATGAAATGACATTGCAACAATAACCTCCATAACTTAATCAAGGGTAAAATTAACATACATAAAAAATGTGAAGCAAGTGTGCAATTCAAATGCCAAAGCATATAAACGAAGATTTCAAAATCATCAAAGGTGGGATTGACTCGCGAAACACCCTTCAAGTCACGTGTTTGTGGCATACACTAGGCATCAAACAGGACACGTGTCATTGACGATTTTACTAATGTTTTTTTTGGGATACTAGCCGACCGGTGACCACCCTAATTGGCCAATATATGAGAATTTCCCTCAAGGGACAATACCCTTAAACGCAACATCAATTCCCAAAATAATCATCCAAACATATTGTGGCATGATTAATCAAATTAACACATGTGCAATATTCACACGCATATAAACAATGCAATTGCATTTAATTCATGTTCTAGGATTTCACCTAGCATGACATAATTTCATTATTTAGACAACCAATCCCATATTATAGGCAATACACAATATGAAATGCATATTCTTGACCATTAATTTAAACACATATTCAACAAGTGACAATATCAATATATTCATGAGGTTTAAAATGGAGTAAGATGAAATAAAATCTTAAACACTCTATGAGTAAATATATGTAAATTTTAGCCAAATAAAACTTAAAACTAAAACCCCCTATATCAATGGAGCAACTTATGCCAAAATGCGGTGAAGAAGAGAATTTGTATATGTCTTACACCTTTCGAATGAGCTGCAAAATAGATAATTTTCTGATCAATGGATAGCCCTAACCGAGCTCTACAACTTTTCTCCTGGACACTTGAGCCAAAACAACCTTGAAGGGGTCCAAAATCTAGAGAGAGAAAGTAGATCTCAAATGTTCTTTAATGGAGTCTTAGAGAGAGAGAGAAAAAATGAAATGAAGAAGGAGGAAGATGGGGCTACCTACCAAGGATTCTGCCCACTTGAAAAATTCTTGACTTTTGGGTCATGTGGGCCCCACAAGTCACAATTTGTCCCATTTATGTGTATATCTATGGTATATCTCTCATACGGTGTCCAAATGAGTCCCGGTTTCTTTCTAAAATTCCAAAATTTCACATTTCATTCAAAAATATCACAATATAATTAAAAATATTTATTCAGCATTGAAATCCAAAACGAGCCCACCAAATCCGTCCTGAAGGCCTAAAACGGCACTCGGGCCCAAAATGCCCATCTCACTTAAACGAACCCAAAAAATGATTCCGGATGAACACAAAATATTTCAAACCTCTAAATGTGTGTCCGTACATAAAATAATCAGCAAGAAATATTAGGAAGAAAACCCGACAGATTTGAACATTTCTTACTTCCAACATAGGAAAAAAATTCATTTTTCTCAACTTTGAAATAAATGGGCTCAATTTCTTTGGAATCTCTAAATGAAATCAATTCCAATGAAAAGAAAAATTCAAAACACTAAATTTCAAAAAAGGGTCACCTAAATCGGATTTAAGATGAGTGAGTTACGAATTTTTAAAGTTTGAAGAAAAACAAACATATATAAATAAAAATCAACCCGACCCGGATCCGATCCGGTAAATGGTCTGGTCATTACAGGGTGCTAATTTTTTGCGTATTACTTTCAATATTGCCTAAAGCAGCCAAAATCTTTTCCTCAAAACTGGGGTTCCAAGGAGGTGGTTGATTGGGAGTGTAGTAAAAACTCGAATTTGGATTTAGTTGATAAGGTCTAGATTGGAATTGAGTTTAACCTTGCTATCCATGTGGTACCCGAGATCTTTGATATTGACCTTGGTTCCCATATTGGAATTGGTTTTCATCTCTCCATCTAGGCTTATAAGAGTTTTGATATGATCCTTGACCCAGCCTAGAATAAAGAGCATTTGCTTGCTCTTGTGGGAATTTAGGGTATTGCCCTGCATAAAGACAATCTTTTATATAATGATAAGGACAAGATAAAAATGAACACACATCATATGTGGGATAAATAGTAGGATTAGGAATAGTAGGATGAGAGGAAGAAGGAGAAGAAGAAGAACCGGCTAACATGGCTTGATCTAGTTTCTTTTCTAGGAGAAGAAGAAGAACCGGCTAACATAGAATTTATTTAATTCTTTTTGAGGGCTTTTGAAGACCAAGTTTGGGGGATCAATTTGGTGCATTCACTTGTTCGATTTGGGTGGAAAAATTGCCGAAAAAAGGAGGTTGAAGGTTACAAAAGAATTGTGCACACCAAGTGTTCGATTTAATTCCTCAACCACACTTTTTCTACTTCTATGGCACCAAAGAGAGCAAGTCACCAAGGTGCTTCAAGTTCACATAATTCTCGCCGAGCGAGGCATGATCCGACCACAGGTTATTCACGATCTCGCCAAGAAGGTATTCAAGAGAGATGGCATCCAAGGGCGTTGAACTTTGAAACCACGTTTGACATAGCCGAACTTTATGGTATGTTTCCCGAGACACGATGGGGGATTTTCGACATCCGTCGTCGTCGGTCGGCATCCATTTTTGTTACACTCTCATCTACTAGTTACCCGAGGCTTGTCAAGGTATTTTATCAAAACTTAATACCGACACCTGATGAGCGGGATGTGCTTACTTCTTCCGTAGATGGAACAATAGTTCGAGTGGACATGTCATCCATTGCCATTGCCATGGGTTGTCCTCATGAGTGCCCAAATGATTTATCTCATATCTATACTCCTCTACCCGACGAGTTGTCAGTGGGCAATGTGGTTGCACGTTTATGTGCCAACCAATTTTCCAGGCCGAAAAGGAATGCAGCTTCCAAGTCTTCAATGCCAAATCATTTATGGTTCCTTGATGCTGTTCTACTCAAGAATGTATGTCTAATTGGACATAAAATTGAAAGACGTCAAGAGTTCTGATAAGTGTTCAATTCTATGCATTTGAACCCTCTTTATTGCTTATGTTAGTTCCATTTTTGCGTTTATCGAGATATGTTTACGGTATTTTTGTGTTTTTGATGTATTACAGGTATTAGAGTAAATGGAGCAAAGTTTGAAGCTATTTGCAGCTGAAGAGGAAAAATTAGAATTGCAGCCAAAGGCATCTCGATCAATCGAGATGTTGATCTCGATTAATCGAAATCTCGATTGATCGAGATCTCATTTCAATTGATCGAAATCTCGATCAATCGAGATCCAATCTCAATCAATCGAGATTCTGCAGAATCCACTTGCCCACTTGCTCACCTACTCTCCCACTTGCAACAAAATCTCCCTTTTTGCACAACTTAGGGGGATTGTCTAACTTGAACAAGACTTTTGGGGACCTTCTTGATACAAGGGATATATATATTGATATATATATATATATGGTGGGCCCCAAGGTAGAAAAAGGAGCCAAAAAGCACAAAAAGGGCCATATCTCTCATATCTCTCAATATACATCAGACCATCCATGGAGAGACCTTCGGGAGAGGAAGAAGAGGAGCTGAACCAGACCAAGAAGCTTCACTTTCTTCATCAATGGAAGGGTGCAAGGCTGCCATGACCAACTAACTCCTCCACTAAGGTGTGGTTGACACACCTAGCCATGTAAACTTGTTCATTTTTGTAGCACTTGGGGATTTGTATTTAAATGTTGATTATTTAGCCTAGTGAATATGTACACAAATACATTTCTTCTATATATTCATTTGATTTGGAATTTATTCTTATCTTAGAGTAGATTTTGTCACTTGAATGCACAACATTTGCATATTCCACAAGAAGTGCAAATGATGGCTATATAATGGTGTTTAAATGAATGTGTGATGTTTGCTTGTATAGACCATGCCAAGACACGGTAGTTTGGATGCATGTAGTGTTCACTTAGAGAGTAGGGTAATTAGGTAGTTAGTTAGGTTGAAGAGCTAGGCATGTTGAAGATGGATTATGATAGGTTAGCACACACATTGATCTTATGATATGTCATTGAGGTCACAAGCCTAATGACATTGTTAGGCATTTAATTTATGAATCTCATGCTTGCTACACTTATGAACATGTTAATGGCTAGTGGTGGAAACCACCCCTAGCTCTCTCTCCCAACTCAAACTCTTTAATTTTATTGTCATTTCATTCAAGCAATAGATTATAAACAAAAATCCAAAAAAACCTATTTTTAGAATTAAAGTAGAATTAATCTTCCTTTAAGACAATTTTGACTAGTCCTCGTGGGATCGATACCCTCTATATAGAACCTTATCTACAAAGATTCGTGCTCTTGCGAGTGGTTAAATTATATTTTGATAAAAAGGGCAAAATTAAGCTTACAATTTAATCCGAGTTTAGCCACATCAAGTTCCTTTGATCATTATATGCTATACATTTTGGGCATTGGTTGTCATTCCCACAGATTGTCTGGGGCCAGATGGAGAAGTTCAATTCCAAGGTTGTAGCTAAGGCACCAGACAGTGCAAGTGACTGGGAGTTTCCATTCCCTACTATTATTCACCAGTTGCTTGTGGCACAGGGGTATGCAGTCCATGAAGACGAGCTTGCCTTTTCACGTGATCTTCATTATGGCACGCATGACTGGAACCTGAGTTGATCATATATGCATCAGAGAGTCATAGCGGCGCCTAGTGAGGTATCTCGTTTGGCCCAGGGAGGAGATAATATAGACATACCACCACCGGTGGAAGATCCAGAGGAGATGGAGGCTGAGGAAGAGGAGGTGCATGCACAGGCTGGTGGCCATGATTATCAATATTTAGAGGGGCAGATTGCTGGGTTGACAACCCAGTTTGGCCCTACAGACAGAGGTATCCACACAGTTTGGTGCAATGAGAACAGAGATGGCGGATCACTTTTGTGACACTCGCCAAGAGCAACTAGAGATGAGGAGGATGATGCGTGCACTGATGTGTCAAGCAAACTTGGATCCGGATGCTCAGTCACTACCACATCCTTGACAGGAAGGTAACCATCTTTTCTATTTTATTTTTAGTTTTTTTTCTTTTCTCTTTTTAATTTTTTTTTTTTTTTTGTAGTTAGATTTTTATTATAAAAGCAAAAAACAAAAAAATAAATAAATAAATAAATAAATTTTGAAAATGAAAAAAAAATTTTAGGATTTTTCTCTTTCATATTTATTTTCACCCATACTATTTCACTTGATCTTTGGGGTATAGTGGTTTGTTTTGACAGGTTCTAACACCAAGTTTGGGGGAGTGCTTTCATTGCCTTCATGCTCGTGGTGTACTCTATTTTCTTTCCACTACTCTGAATTTCTGGTAACATCGTTCTTACTCTTCTCTATGCTTTACTTGGGTGTACATTGAGGACAATGTACAGTTTAAGTTTGGGGGTGAGGCGATGCCTACCTATTTTTGTGCTTTATTGCATATGGGGGAAATTTGTGTTAAATTCTTCTTGTATTAGGATTTTATTTTATTTTATTTTCTTAGTTTGTTTATTTTATTTTATTTTGTTTTGTTTTTAGATAGAATGTTTTGACATTATTCAAAGGATTAATACCTTATGTAGGTGCTTAACTTGCAATTTTTGAGTATGTTTTAAATTTTTGGAAACTGTGGTTTAAATTATGTGGTTTTAATCATGGTTTGTAATAACATGTTTTGGAGTGATTAATTTTAGTTTCCTTACATGCACAGACACACTAGCATAATCTTGTGAGGTATAAACTTTGGTTTTGAGTTATTGAGTTACATATGCTTGATATTAATTAGTATCTCTTGAGAGTGAGTACCGATAATGTGTTTTACTTGACTTCAATTAAAAAGAAAAAAAGAAAAGAAAAAAAGTGATGAATAAGTGAATCAATTTGATCCTTTTCATGAGTAATTGGGCCTCTATGCCTCAGGAAGCACGGAGTGTTTGCGTCAAAAGTGAAAGGGTGAGAAAAGATTAGCATTGCTTGTCTTGATTTATAGCCTGACTGAGTTATGCTACATGAGATGATTGCTAGTTCACTTTACACGAGGGGACTAGAGTTGATTATTTTGAGATATGTTGATGTGAATTATGTGTGGGAACCATTGATTTTAATTATAGAATTTGAAAGTTTGAAGTTATTCTTGAATGCAAGTTTGTAACTATATATTGTAATCTTCTTATTCAATTAATGTTGAAACAGAATTTTGAATGTTTGTGGGTAACATTTCTAGAAACCCTCAAGAGACTATACTCGTCCACTAGGGGGAACCTAGGGGTTTAAAGGCTTGTTGCATATGCTAAATGCAATCGTTTCTCCTACGAAAGTGGAGTTGGGTAGTTTAGTTAGTGTTTAGTAGTTTCTTTGTTTTAGTTTTGTTTTATTCTATTGTTAAGGGACTAGCAATATGTAAGTTTGGGGGTGTGATAGGCGTTGAATGTTACGCATTCTAGCCTCTTAACTTATGTATTTTATTCTCTTAGTGATAGATTATTTTGTGATTTTACTTTGTTTTAGTGTTTTCTGTATTTTCAGGGCCTTAATGATTATTTCAGTTAAAACCAAGCTTTTGGGCTTTTAAAGAAGACATCCAAGATGGTGAGATGAAGCCTACATCAAGGAGATTCACTCAACCATTTATTTTAACTCAAATCAGCCCAAGGAAGAGGTCCAAGAGAATTACAACTGCTTAAGAAGGTTTCGAGCCTGAAGCCCAAATCTGTGTATAATACAGTCTTAATCCCATTTTGGAAAACGGACCAGAAGTCTTACTTCCGAGCCTCAAATCGACATTATTTTTGTAAGAGATTGAACGAAATTCGATTCTGCACACTTTTGTATTTCACAAAAATTTCCGTGAATCGGACTTCTAGTGGGTCAAAATTTGGGCCGAAGTTAGCAGGAAAAACCCACCTGATTAGTGCTGCGGGAAACCCTAATTTATTCCTAATTGGATTAGGATTTTGGTGTATTCTCTTGGAAAATAAAGTAAAGACTTGGAGGCTGAAAGGAGGGGAGATTAGATAGAGAGAACAGAGCTTGGAAAGTCTGAGAGGGCTGAGAAGAGAACAGAAACATATTTGCAGAGCCATTGGAGAACGAAGTCATACGCGTAATTCAGAAAGATGATGTCTTCTTCCTCAACAGTTGAAGCTTCTTCTTCTATCATGAGCGGCTAGTTCATCCACTAGGGTTTTGATGTAGCCCTAACAAAGCATCAATGGTTTGATTGTTTTAATTATTGGGGACCTTTATATACATGCATAGATTGTGTAATTCAGAGGATTCTTATTATAGAATTGAGCAAAAAAAGTCTTGTAAATTCAATCTCAGTGATTTTTTATCTTGTCGTAGATATTTAGTTGTTGTTATTGAACTCAATCTCTCTTGTTTTCTGTGATCATGAGAGAGATTATTACACAATGGTAATCACTGAATATATTGTTAAGAGCTTTGATAGATTATGCCTAGAGAAGATGAACCATACTGCACCCTAGATTAGAGTAGTTAGGCAGATGGCCTATGCCAATTGAAGATAGTCCATGGCTTAGCCTTAATCATATGTTATCTTCTTGACGGATGAAGGTGAGCTTGTAGCCACTGACACCACTTATGCATGATGTAATTCCCCTATAGTTGATTCAATTGACCATTGATTGTGGAGTTAGTGGTGAAGTCAAACACCCTAGATTTCTCTCCTATTATCTTCACTATCTTATTTATCTTTGATTTATTTTATTTTATCTTTTTACTTAATTTAATTTAAAAATCAGAATTCTTTTCTTATAAATTTAATTAGAATTGACTCCGTATTCCAACTCGTCAGACCATAATCCCTGAGGTACGATACCCCTTTCGATAGCCCTATTCTGCAAGGAATTCGTTCTATTGCGAAGTGTGGAAAATTTTAATTGATATACTTTTTGAGTCACACTCACACACGAATCAATGATTGTGAAGGCACATAGTTCTGAGGTTGAAAAGTGGGATGAATTACTGCCCTTTGCTCTTGTGGATGATAAAAAAAATTGCCCAAGTGAAGGACAATTATTCACATGGTGCATAGGACTTGAGCAAAAATCACATGGCTCAAAAATAGAAGGATATGAAGATTGATTAGGAACTTGACCAGCCGCCATGAGTTGCACCACTCTCTGTGACACAGTATCCACAATAGTAGACATAGCATCTGCAGAACCAATCTCAAAAATATCATCTGCCTTCCTTGAATGGGTTCGTCTGCTTGAATTAGATGAAGACACATGTTGTAAAGAATTGTCACTGAGGTTCTCAAACAAAGTCCAAGCTTCCTCTTCACTTTTTAACATAAAAGTGCCCCCACATGATGCATCCACCATCTGTCTGTTTCTTTCTATCAGTCCCTCATAGAAACATTACACTAAATGCCACATTGGAACTTGATGATGAGGACACTTCATAAGAAGGTCCTTGAATCTTTCCCATGTCTCAAAAAATTGTTCCCCCTCAAATTGAGAGAAACCAGTGATAGCTCGTCTGAATTGATTGGTCCTCCCTATCGAAAAATATTTCTTCAAGAACTCACTTTGCATTTGAGTCCATGTAGTGATAGAACCCATCGGTAGAGATCTGAACCAATACTTGGCCTTTTTCTTTAGAGAGAATGGAAAGAGTCGCATCCGAAAAGCATCTTCTACGAAGTTATGAATTTTCATTAATGAGCAAACTTCTATAAATTCATCCAAGTGCTTGTACGGATCCTCATGAGCCAACCCAAAATAGGATGACAACATATGAATGATACTGGGCTTGATCTCATAGTTCTCTGCAATGACATCAGGCAATTGAAAATCAGCTGGTGAATTATAAGTCTCTGGGACATAGTAGTCTCTGATCAATCTCGCTTTTTCCACAACAACATTAGGCACAATATTGTTGGCCTCATTATTACCACACATACCATCCATGCTATCAATATTCTCTTCCTCTTGCTCAATGGTATGGTGATTGAAGTACCGGAAAAGAAAAAAAATAAAAAATAAAATAAAAAAATTAGGTTAGTAAAAAAAATAAAAAATAAAATAAAACTAATTAGTAACTCAAAAGAAAACAAACAAAAAAATAATAATAATAATAAAATAAAATAAACAAAAGAAAAATAAAAAAAAAATTCCTAAACTAAAAATCTAATTAGAACTAATTCTAAAAATTCAAACAATCAAATAGACAGTTCCCAGCAACGGCGCCAAAAATTGATTCGTGTGTGAGTGTGACTCAAAAAGTATATCAATTAAAAATTACCACACTTCACAATAGAACGAATTCCTTGCAGAATAGGGCTATCGAAAGGAAGGGTGTCGAACCTCAGGGACTGTGGTCTGACTGAGTTGAATTGTTAGGACTAATTCTAATTAAATTTAAAAGAAATAAATTCTGATTTTTAATTCTAAATTAACTAATGAAGTAATTGAACAAAAGCAAGAAAAACTAAGGAGTGTAGAGAATATAAGATAATTCTAGGGTAATTGATTTCACCACTAACTTCACAATCAATGGTCAATTGAACTAACTATGGGGCATCATATCATGCATAAGTGGTGTCGGTGGCTACAAGCTCACCTCCATCCCTCAAGAAGATAACATATGATTAATGCTAAGTCATGGACTATCTTCGATTGGCATGGGCCATCTGCCTAACTACTCTACTCTAGGGTGCAGTATGGTTCATCTTCTCTAGGCATAATCCATCAAAGCTTTTAATGATATATTCAGTGAAAACCATTGTGTAATAATCACTCTCATGATCACAGAAAATAAGAGGGACGAGTTCAATAACAACAATCAAATATCTAAGACAATATAAGAAATCATTAAAACTGAATTTATAAGACTTTTATTGTTCAATTCTATAAGAAGAATCCTCTAAATTACACAATCTATGAATGAATACAAAAATCCCCAATAATTAGAACAATCAAACCAGTGATGTTTAGTTAGGGCTACATCAAAACCCTGCTGGCTGAACTAGCTGCTCATGATACGCCTTGTTCTCCAATGATTCTCTATTCCAAAAGCTCTTCAAAGCTACTGCCAAGCCTCTCCAATACAGCCCCAATTTGTCACTTTAAATAGCCAAGAGAATACATCAAAGTCCTAATCCAATTACGAATAAATTAGGGTTTCCCACAGCACTAATCAGGTGGGTTTTTCCTGCTGACTTCGACCCAACTTTTGACCCACTAGAAGTCTGATTTACAGAATTTTCGTGAAATACAAAAGTGTGCAGAATCAAATTTTGTTCAACCCAATGTGCAAGAATTATGTCTATTTGAGGCTCGAAAATAAGACTTCTGGTCCGTTTTTCAAAATGGGATTAAGACTGTATTATGCGCAAATTTGGGCTTCAGGCCCGAAACCTTCTTAAGCAACTGTAATTCTCTTGGACCTCTTCCTTGGGCTGATTTGAGTTAAATTATGGAGTTGAATGGATCCCTTTGATGTAGGCTTTATCTAACCCTCTTGGATGTCATCTTTAAAAGCCCAAAATCACGGTTTTAACTGAAATAATCATTAAGGCCCTGAAAATACAGGAAACACTAAAACAAAGTAAAATCACAAAATAATCTATCACTAAGAGAATAAAATACATAAGTTAAAAGGCTAGAATGCGTAACATTCAACGCCTATCAATATGGAGCCAAATTGATCCCTTTAATATAGGGTTCATCTAACCCTCTTGCATGTTATCTTTAAAAGCCCAAAATCATGGTTTTTACTAAAATAATCATTAAGGTCCTGAAAATACATAAAACACTAAAACGAAGTAAAATCACAAAATAATCTATCACTAAGAGAATAAAATATACAAGTTAAGAGGCTACAATGCACAACACTCAACGCCTATCAAAGCTTCTGTCGCTTAGATGAAGGAACGCATCCAGATGAAGATCTCTTTGGAGGAGAAGTGGCGGCCACATATTTTAGCTTCTCATACATGCCCTTCGATCTTCCTTTAGTGTTTTTGACTTTTATTAGCCAGTAGAAGAAGATCCTCTCCTAGTCTTCGGTTAAGAGGCTACAATGCACAACACTCAACGCCTATCAAAGCTTCTGTCGCTTAGATGAAGGAACGCATCCAGATGAAGATCTCTTTGGAGGAGAAGTGGCGGCCACATATTTTAGCTTCTCATACATGCCCTTCGATCTTCCTTTAGTGTTTTTGACTTTTATTAGCCAGTAGAAGAAGATCCTCTCCTAGTCTTCGGTTAAGGCATCTCCATGTTTAAGTTTGAAGATTGGTGTGAATCAACATACATGGTAGAAGATTCAATTAACACTTCAGTAACAAGAGCCTGAAGCTTGATGGGAGTCAAGAAGTTTTTCACTGAAGGACGAACGTTCCAAACCTTCTTATTCAGGTATCTAATTCGATCTGCTGCACAGATAAAAAAGACTTACCAAACAAAGTGACATAGGGGATGACAGCGTTGCCGAATGCTCTTGGGATAGGGAAACACTAAGAAGCCTTAACGCACCAAGCTCCCTTCACCAGTACAAGTTTTTCTTTACACAACTTATCAGAAGTGGGGGCATCAAAATAAATTTTCATGTTCTTGTTGGGAAACAGGTGATAACGATTATCTTCTGACCTAACTCTCTGAAGAGAATAATAAAACAATAGGTCGTGTAAACCTAAGTTCAGTTTGTGAACACGGTTTAGTGAGGGGAAGCAAGATATGATACAAAAGATGTTAGGATTCAGCTGAAGGGGTGCAAGCCTTAGCTTAAAAAGAACAAAATTAAAGACTAGGTGAAGGGGGACTCTGAAAGTTTTTATGTGGGAAGCCGAAAAAAGAACTTTGCCCTTTCCAACTCCCTTACCAGCACTGTAATCAATATCTAAGGCATAACCCTTGACTACAACGTCACTGGGAATCAAACATTCCTCTCTAAGTCTCACAATATCAACCAGTTGCCTAATCATAGGGACAACATCCACGCCCTGATCCGATATGACTGTTTCTTTTACAGTAGTGATGGGTTGGGCAATTTCGATTATTTGAAGAGATGAACTAGACATAGTGGTCTCTCGATTATCAGAATGAGTGCGATCACTATCACTGAACAACATTGTAAAGGAAAAAAGTGTGGATAAAGGAATGAAAAGACTGACCTATGAAGATGAACCGGTATTAGGAAACCCAAAGGAGATGAATCAAGGAGAGAAGAAAAGCAGTTGCAAAAGTCTGTGGCTGAAAAAATAACAAAATGTCAAGACAAAAAGCACAAAGGATATATAAAAAAGTCAGTTATATTCTTTAGCGTCATCGTTGCTACCTCAACATTAATTAAAGTTCTCGAGAGAATCGAAAGGTTAAAGCTGGCGCCTCTAGGAATTCCCTCCAGTTTGGATGAGCCCATACTAAAAGGAATTGGGGGTAAAGTGTGGGGGCAAAATGCCCCAACTGTTCACAATTTGCCATATGGGATTACTAAAGCACAAACAGGCCAAACCCAAGAAAAGATTAAGCCCATGTTCAGAAGATAACCAAAACAAGCCCCAAGTAATAGTTTTAAAAAAATGAATGGGTCGGACCTCCTAAAGAAAGTTAAAATGACCCAACTAAGACATCAATCTAAGTTATATTAGGAATTCATATACTTGAGGGAAAAGAAACCTGTAAATAGAGAAATTCAAGTGCTAAAAGGATCCAAGTTTTAACATGTATAAATACAAAAAAAATATTAATGAAAAACGATCTGTTTTTCCTAAAAAAAATATAATACTATTGAATCTTTGGGTATATGCAATAGATTGGTTGGTTGAAATTAGCTAAGCAATATTTTGTACTAACATAGAATTAGGCTAATGTCACAATCCTTGTAGAAGGGTAACTAAAAGAACACGAACACTCCACGAATATTATGTCACCTTCACAGTGTGATCTTTTTCTCATTACTCATCAACGAACAATTGAGAAAAAACCAAAACAAACCAATGACTTAATCTATAAGAAATCTTTGAAGCGATCTTCTAATGATTGATCAAGTAAAGAGATCCCTACCCCTAATCACTTAGTGTATATAGGTGTGTGCTCTCAATGGAATATAAACTAAAAATTAATGGAGAATTTCCTACACTAAAAATAACTCTATTTTTTCTCTCTCTAAAATAATGATTTTCTGAATGATTTATAAGAGAGAAAACATAAGAGCGTATTTATAGATGATGAAGTCCTATAATTAAATGGAAAACAAGTTAAATATCGTTTAAGAACATTTCCCAATGTTCAAGGAACTTTTTAGAAACCAATTTGAGTCAAAACGGGACTTTCTAAAACAAAACTAGCTCATTATTAGAATTGGACCAATCCAGGGTTCATTCGGGCCGATTTAACTAAGCTGATCCAAGTTGGACTGGTCTGGCCCTCATCTAGATGGGTCCACTGATGTTAAAAATTAGTTTTGAGATCCCGAGATTACTTGGACTGGTCCAGGCTGCAACTGGACAGATCCAATTTTGTAAAATTACTTTCAAAACTCTAATTCAATGCCGAACTTCATCCTAAATATACGAAGTCTTCTAACACATGTAGGTCAGCTAAATGATTATCACACTAGATCAACGATGTCCAAGAACATTAGTATTCACTTGAAAACTTCAAATGATCAAGTTCTTTTTTTAGATCATTGATTGTGTGATCACATGCTGATATTGATGAAAACACTATTCATGCTCTCGGTGTACAACTTCCTGATGAATTGCAAAGAATGAAAATGAAAAATACAACTCGATCAACTTAGTTTTGACAATAAAATTCCTTAATTACAAATATATATGACACATCATTTGTACACCATTGCCCTTTTTTCTCATATTTTAAATAACTTCTAAAATCATTTATTATCACTTACACTATATTTTTCAAGCATGTTAATCAATGCGAATAGCCATTTATCCTCACAGTCATATACACACATTGATCCATGAAATAGATAACTAAAATTCTTAACAACATTCTGATAAATGTGCCAAACAGACAATTGATAATGAGTTTTAAGAAAGACATCCATGATGAGAAATGGGTCCTTTTTGTGCGACGAAAATGAGTCAAAATAAATCGATAAATTAGTCGAGCCCTTTATATATGAAAAATCATATAACAACGAATTTTTTTTTTCTATTCAACACAAATAGGATTGCATAGAGAATACGGGATTCATAGATCATGTACCTTGATAGGGATAATTTTCCAACCCCTTAGTCTTCAATAATTGATAAAGCCATTTATCTCATTTGGTGTACTGCCCATAAGAATCACCGCTATGACCATTGAGCTGGATTCTCTAAAAACCTAGTTCTTGTAGGAGAACCCTAGGTTTGTGAATTGATTCCTTTCTTGCAATCTCCTACAACCACTCTTGTAGTCTTACGACTATTTTCCATACTCAATATAGGAGAGAATGTGACATATTTATTGAAGAACCTCTCCAAGTCAACTTTTCCTTTACATATGTGCAAGATATGATAAATCATATCTTCATATAAAAGGAAAATATATATACACTTTATATCATATATTCTACATATGTAAAATAAGATATTATGTATATATATATATATATATATATTTAAATTATATATATTAATATATATTCCAGGATATTAAAATATTCAATATATATTTATATATAAACCCACTTGTGCCCTTAGCATGTAATTATATTACAAATGCCCATAGCACATTAATTAAATTAACATTTAACAACACATTTGGTTTTAAATTGACCTAGTGGCTGGAAATGAGAATCTTATTTTAAGGCCCAAACTCTTATTGGCTCAAATGGATTATAAATTGGCCTAGTCAACCCATGACCCTAAATTTCAATAATCCATTGACCACAACTTAATTCTACTATATAAGTGTGGTTGCACTCTAACTTGAGAATGGTTGAACCATATATTGTTTTTAATCCTTGTGTTGCCTCAACATCCAACACTAGTGTTAATTATATGAAATTATCCATTTATGCACAATTCAATATGGACGTATAAGTGACAATTAATCCAAATCAACAACTGAATATTTATTAAGCCACTTGATTATTTCCTGGTTAATCAAAAAGTCTTTAATAAAACTTATGTACTTTGCCAAGGTACATTCCCAGTTTATTAATGCCCAACCAAGCACTTGGATTTATCATTGATTAAACTAATCAAGCCATAATAAATTAGCTAACATAGATGTAAATCTTGGGAACCTAATCTAAAGCACATGATCAATTAACACCCAACATATTTGAATTTTAGACATTGGAGCCCACCGCATATATCAAAGTGCTAACCAACCATGCCTAGGGTTCGTCACTCCCTCATACTTGAGGATAAAATTCGTTATAACACTGACAAGTAGTAATTGCAATGATGACCTTACAATTACTTGTCGATGATCATGTTCTGTTCTCTATCAATAGGGAGTCCACCAACTATTACTGAATGAACAAAACATTTTATGATAATGCAATATAAGTGACTTGTGCTCCCAATTTTGGTAATCATACTATGAACATACAAAGTCATTACGTAGTCAACAGACACTATGAATTGGGTCTTGAATCGAATCAATACATAACATTCATAATATATAAAAAGTGATTATGATAAGCAAAAAATTCTTATTAATAAACAAGTGTCATTACATTTCAATTGGTGCTATAAAGGGCATATAATTGACTAATAATATCCTCAGTAAACATGTGGTCTATAAACTGTCACATGAAGTATTCCCCTCCATGGTCTGACCTTAGAGTTTTGATGTGTTTACCTAACCTCCACACCACTTCTGCCTGATACTCTTAGAACTTTCCAAAAGCTTCAGACTTGTGGTGCATCAGTTAAATATATCCAAACCGGGAGTAGTCATCGGTAAAACTAATAAAATACTCATACCCTATACTTGTATGTACAGTTAAAGGTCCACATACATTAGTTTGCACTAACTCTAATGGTTCTTTGGCTTTATATCATTTGGTCAAAAATGGCCTCTTGGTCATTGTACCCTTAATATAGGATTCATAAGTTGGCATAGGCACCTCTGCCTTAATAGGTATTAAACCTTATTTAACCAGCATATGAATCCTATTTTGATTAGTATGACACAATCTAAGATGCCAAAGATACATTGAGTCAGAAGAAAGATATTTTCTATTGACACATAGATTCTTTGTTGTTACATTCAACTCATTATCATGCAAAACATAAGAGTTAGGAGATAATAAATAAAGACCATCCACCAATGCACTTGTAGCAATAACATGTCCATGCAATTTAATTGAAAAAACTTTTCCAAGAATAAAAATGTAGTTTCATAAACAAGACATAAAATAGAAATTAAATTTCTCCTAACTTCTGGTGCATAAAGACAATCATTTAAATCAGGTTTCTCCCTCTCTAGTTGTAGAATACTAAATCCAACAACATGAATAACAACTTTGGCTTGTGACCCTAGGTGCAAATATGTCTCCCCTTTACTGAGTGTTTGGGTCTCTTGGAACCCTACAAAGAATTACAAACATGATCAATGGCTCCCGAATCTCCACACTAGGATTCCGTAGATCCAGCAACGTAACATTCCTCAATGACAAACATACATTTTCTTTCGTTGTCTTTGGCCAATATCTTGGGGCAATTCACCTTCTCACCACACTAAAAATAAGCTCCCTTAAAGCCTGATTTAAATGCCATCTTTCCCTTCCTTGCTACTTTATTTGGGAATCGCTCCCTATTTGCTCGCTTTCTTTTTTTCGCCTTACCTCTAGGCTTAGATCCAAATGGCCCAACTTAAGCCATAAAAACACTACCTTTAACCTTGATCATGACCTCAGTAGCCTGTAACTCATTCAAAAGCTCAGTTAGAGTAAAATCGAGCTTATTTATATTGTAGTTCAATCGAAAAAAATTGAATTAGCTGGGCTATCATGCCCCAATTTCCAACACCTGGTTAAGAGCAAGGGAATCAGGGGTGAATAGTGGAAATCAAACATCAATACCTCTCATATACAATCCTACTCTGATATAATGTTTTGATACCAAGTTATCACACCCTAATTTTTGAGTCACCGAAGACTCCGTCTCTAAGCTTGAATCCCGAGGGTGAGTCCGTCCATGAAGTCCTAACGAACTATCTCAACCTTTAAATTATCACGAAAGCTTAAACATATACACATAATTGCATATGTATAATTGTACATCAAGTCATCTCAAGAGGCCGTACAAATGACCACACATGCTCACCCAAACCATAATCCTACCAATAGACCAGCTGTGGATTATGATCCATTATAATAGGGATTACGATGCATCATAATGTATGATCCATTGTAGATGTCTTGTAATATCTTGCTAAAAGTGCTATTTTTCAACAATTTTCTCAACATTTTAACGATACATCGTAATATGAATTATGATGCATTGCGGGATTACAATCCATCGTAATGGGGATTACAATGCATCGTAATCACACGATTATAAATTCTGTAGAATTCTCAAAGTGCTCTAAACCTATACAATTCATGATCAATTCTTTTCCCTCAACATACATACATTCTCTATGAAGTGAAAACATCTAAAATGATCCATAATATGCATAACATGGTCAAAACATAAAATTTACCTCTCCAAATGGATCATGTTCATAATTACATACATCTTTGGATTCAAAATTCACCCATCATACATATATTCATTCATTCTTCGAGAGTCAAAAGCATGTCACACATGGCTAATACATTTGGAGCTAAAATACATAAAGATTATCCAAATGGAACAACAACATTTCTGAAATACTCAACATGTGACAACCCAGCATGAACACCTATATATACAATCCAAAAGAATAGCACAAATTCCCACTCCAGCATTTCTAAGCTTCATCTTCCACCGGTGTTTTATCTAAAAAATATTTGGGGGAGGGGGTGAGCATACAACTTGATTGTCATCATAAGTGTATCAATTAAAATTATCACACTTCACAATAGAATGAAATTCATGCAGAATAGGGCTATCGAAAGGGGTGTCGAACCTCAGGGATTATAGTCTGAATGAGTTGGGTAACTAGAGCTAATTCTAATTGAATTTTAAAGAAAAGAATTCTGATTTTTGTATTTAACTAAATAAAGAAGCAATTAAAATAAAACAAGAGAAAATAGAGAGTGTAGAAAATTTGAGATAAATCTAGGGTTATTGACTTCACCACTAACTTCACAATCCGTAGTCAATTAAATTAACTATAAGGAATTATACCATGGATACGTGATTCAGGTGGTTACAAGCTCGCCTACATCTGTCAAGAAGATAACATATGATTAAGGCTAAGTCATGGATTATCTTCGATTGGAATGGGCCATCTACCTAACTACTCTAATCTAGGGTGCAATATAGTCCATATTATCTAGGCATACTCCATCAAAACTTTTAATGATATATTCAGTGATTACCATTGTGTAATAATCACTCTCATAATCACAGAAAATAAGAGAGATTGAGTTTAATAACAATAACTAAATATCTAAGATAAGATAAGAAATCATTGAAACTGAATTTATAAGACTTTTATTGTTCAATTATATAATAAGAATCCTCTAAATTACACAATCTATGCATGTATATAAAGGTCACCATTAATTAAAATAATCAAACCATTGATGCTCAGTTAGGGCTACATCAAAACCCTAGTGGATGAACTAGCCGCTCATGGTAGAAGAAGAAGGTACAATAGTTGAGGAAGACGACATCATCTTCATGAATTACGCGCAAGAATTCGTTCTCCAATAGTTCTCCACTCCAAAGCTCTGCAAATTATGTCTTCAATGGTGTCAAAAAGCTCTCCTCGAAACATCCTCTAATTATTCCTTTTAAACTTCCTAGAGAATCCCCAAGTCCTAATCCAATTAGGAATTCGTTCTTGATTGGCATGGGCCATCTATCTAACTACTCTAATCTAGGCTGCAATATAGTCCATATTATCTAGGCATACTCCATCAAAACTTTTAATGATATATTCAGTGATTACAATTGTGTAATAATCACTCTCATAATCATAGAAAATAAGAGAGATTGAGTTTAATAACAACAACTAAATATCTAAGACAATATAAGAAATCATTGAAACTGAATTTATAAGACTTTTATTGTTCAATTATATAATAAGAATCCTCTAAATTACACAATCTATGCATGTATATAATGGTCATCATTAATTAAAACAATCAAACCATTGATGCTCAGTTAGGGATGCATCAAAACCCTAGTGGATGAACTAGCCGCTCATGATAGAAGAAGAAGGTACAACAGTTGAGGAAGACAGCATCATCTTCATGAATTACGCGCAAGAATTCGTTCTCCAATAGTTCTCCACTCCAAAGCTCTGCAAATTATATCTTCAATGGTGTCAAAAAGTTCTCCTCGAAACATCCTCCAATTATTCCTTTTAAACTTCCAAGAGAATCCCTAAGTCCTAATCCAATTAGGAATTCGTTCTCGATTGGCATGGGCCATCTATCTAACTACTCTAATCTAGGGTGCAATATAGTCCATATTATCTAGGCATACTCCATCAAAACTTTTAATGATATATTCAGTGATTACCATTGTGTAATAATCACTCTCATAATCACAGAAAATAAGAGTGATTGAGTTTAATAACAACTAAATATTTAAGACAATATAAGAAATCATTGAAACTGAATTTATAAGACCTTTATTGTTCAATTATATAATAAGAATCCTCTAAATTACACAATCTATGCATGTATATAATGGTCATCATTAATTAAAACAATCAAACCATTGATACTCAGTTAGGGCTACATCAAAACCCTAGTGGATGAACTAGCTGCTCATGGTAGAAGAAGAAGGTACAACAGTTGAGGAAGACAGCATCATCTTCATGAATTACGCGTAAGAATTCGTTCTCCAACAGTTCTCCACTTCGAAGCTCTGCAAGTTATGTCTTCAATGGTGTCAAAAAGCTCTCCTTCAAACATCCTCTAATTATTCCTTTTAAACTTCCAAGAGAATCCCCAACTCCTAATCCAATTAGGAATTAATTAGGTTTTCCTGCAGCACTAATCAGGTGGATTTTTCTGCTGATGTTTGGCCCAACTTTTGACCCACAAGAAGTTTGATTCACAAAATTTTCATGAAATACGAAAGTGTTCAGAATCGAATTCCGTTCTTCCCATTCAAAAATTACTTGACTTGAGGCTCAGAAATTTGACTTCTGAACCATTTTCCAAAATAGGATTAAAACTATATTCAGCGCAGAATTGGGCTTCAGGCTCGTAATGTCACGCCCCGATTCCCGAGGCCTGAAAACCGAGGTGTGAACTCCTTGAGATCACCCTCACGACATAACCATCACTAAATCATACAACCTCAATTTCCTATTATTTTCATGAAAATTGGGCATGACCCATTCTAATAAATTAAATCCTAGTATGTTATACCTGCTTTAAAATTTATATGGACACTTCTGGGCACGTGTCCCCCCAGCATTTATATCTAACAATAAAAATGGACACTTCTAGGCACGTGTCCCCCGAGCATTTCTACAACATGCATAATACAATAAAAAATATATGCCTCAGTCCTTGAATGTTCGTATTATATACATACATCACATGAATAAAATACAACTGAAGGAACTGAAACAACATAAATCGCTCTATACATTTTATCCAAATGTAATGCATCTATCTATCCGTTATCCTGGACATACATCAGATTCTAAGGAATCTAGACACTACCTCTGCAACCGGTACTGTCAATCCCCTAACTAACTCCGAAATCAGAAATACCTGCAAAACCTAGGAGGGGGTGAGCTCAAAAGCCCAACAAGGTATGTAGAACCATACTATCACCGCTATAGCAGGTCGATCCTCACTTATTCTCAAAAATATACATGCACTTAAATATATCACAATATTTAAGACCATGCTCCTCCTAGCATGCATGAACCAACAATGTATATGGCTACTCTAGCCCATATGGACATACAAAATCTACTGTACATGACTTAGGAAAACCATTTAGAACATGCTCAAAAGCAATACTCATCCAATATCAATATGTATATAGAACATATATGACAACACATTTACATAAATGATGCAAATCAACTACCACATCTCCTACTCGTCAAGTAGCACATCTTAAATGCAATATGGATGCATTTAAAGAGAAAAAACATACTTAAAGATAAACACATAAGCATAAAGGTATTTTCACATTCCACGGTCATAATCTGATACATGATACAAGCATCAAGGCCTGCATATACTCTCACTCTCAGCCCTCATCCGATACCCCACATGATTGGCCCGCTCCGAGGATCATGTGACCTAGGACAACTCCGATAACCATCCTATGACCTGGACCACTCCGAAAGGTCATTCTACCCTAGCAATGTATAGGATTGCCATTATGTGAGGGGACAACTTTGAGGCTCACATTCGTTGGACATACTCCGATTCCAGGCATGAAGCCTAAGCATGGCAGGTCCACTCCGAGGGCCATACTTCTTGGACATACTCCGATGGAAATATATTGGTTTACCAAATTGTAAGGGGGTAACTCTGAAGCTCACTAATGTTGGACACACTTTGATTCTAGGCATAAAGCCTTTGTATGGCAGGTCCACTCTGAGGGCCATACGTAGTGGATAATTATACCACTTCTCGTGACACGGTTGGACTACTCCGAAGTCCCGTGCACCTCTTTTTGCGTTAATTTTTTTGCAACCTCCCATATATGCAATGTGGATGCATACGTACTCAAGCATTTTATTTTATGCTATTCCAATGCACCAGCTAGTATATAACCACGTATGTGTCATTCCCCTCCCATATATGCAATATGAATTCATATATACATGGCATAATATTTTCATGCATCAACCCATGCTTATGAATACTAAAAAGAAGTATTTAGCATGCTTCTCATCACATTCTAACACATATAGCACATACATGTTCAAAACCCGCATAACACCTCATTTATGCCAATGACTTCAACTTAGCACATTTTTATCATGCCATAACCAATGCATTTATTCGATATATAAATAAAGCCAGCATGCATCTCACATTCACATTCCCCCATATAAACACATATATGTCCAATCCTGCATATAAGTCCTATATGCACGTATACTAGCATAAATATAATCATGCTCTCACTCAAGGCATGCATTTAGTACAAGTAACTAGCATGCTTTCCATTCACAATATATAACCACCTATATATTCTGTCACCATATATGTTTACATTTTATGCTTTTCAAATGCTCGCCAAAGCCATATTCGTATATATATCATGCACTTCCAGTACCACCACAAATATATAATCACATATATACTTAATACCATGCATAAAAGCCATATATCCATACAAGACAACACATAGCTAAACATGTACGTAATTTAGCATACTTTTTACATGATTTCAATCAATACAATACATGCATATCACGATGCAAAAAGGTGAATTTTAATATGCCATTACTCTCCAAACCCACACACATATACATATATATATACCCACACATATATATATCCTCACATCCCGCACACATATAACATCCACACACATATATATAAATGCACACACACATATATATATATATATATGCCACCTATGATCAAATTTAAGGGACATAGGTAAATTAACCAGCATAACAAAAATATTTATAAGAGATAGAGGCAAGAATCAACTTGCCTTAAGTCCCTTTCTTACTATGCCCCGTGCCTGCAAAGTGGTCCAAAGTTCCGGTCCAGTTCGGCGTCAAAGTCCATGCAAACCATCCACTTTCTTCTTTCCATTCCCATGATTGGTCCACTCATATTATTAGCCCAAATCACCTACTATCTTCAGCCCAATTAATCAGGCAAGCCCGAATATCAAAATCCAATTTTAACTTCTAATTGTTTTGATCAAGTCTCAACACCGGAACCCACTTTCAGCCACTATTCGAACCACAAACCAGCCACTACAGGCTGCGTAAACAACACTAGCAAGGTACCTAATCCACCATTAGCCGAGCCTCCACCATGGCTGACCCCATGCAAGACTAACCCAACCTCCAATGGCCACTAAAATAGGCTGTCCAACACACGTGTGGAGCCATCGTCGTACCATCCGAAGCTCGCTAGACCAACCTCCACCATTCACCATCCCACGGCTAACCACCATCAGTCGTTAACCCAATCGAGCCTCCACCTTCCTCGACGAACAGCCCTCTAAACTTCATGAGCATATCAACTACACCCTCGTTCATGGAGGATCAATCAAAGCTCATCATAAACCCACCTAGAACAACCCACCAGCCACCATGGCCCTAACACCACCTCCGCTAGTCGCTACTGGAGTTCACCAAAATGGACCCAGCACTGTCCGAGCACCAGCCGAAGCCAACCCAAATCGGACCACCAACCAATCTCACGCTGCCGCTACCACCAACTGTGGCTGGCCGTCGATAGACCCAGCTCCGAAGGTCGTCGAGCTGTGCAAGCCCCGACCACCGCGAACCATGGCTGCCTCCACCTGCAGCAGACCCTTCTCAATTGTCTTCTCCTCTCTCTCCCTCTTTCCCCGATTTCTCTTTCTCTCTCTACCTTTCCCATTCTTCTTTCTCTTTTTCTTTTCTTTCTCCTTTTCTTTCTTTTTCTCTTCTCTCAGCCAGCCGACCAACGTGGGTCACTCTCCTTCTTATATTTTAAATCCTCTTAATTTGTATCACATGTTTCCTTATTCTCCCTCAACCACATATATATAACATATATATATATATATATATATATATCTCCAAATCAGCCCATGTGTAAGAATGAGGCACATATATATGTATACAGACCTATACTATACATATACATATTACACTACATACACATACCTTCCCATGTATTTATCATACACATGCACCACCATATATTTATAATTAAATATAAATATAGGTACTATATATATATATATATATGCAAATAAATATGCAGATATACACCTTCCACTTATATAGAAATCTCTATACCCACACCTTTTCGAATTTTAATTAATTTAAAAAATTTTAATTCGGTCTAAAATCGCCCGGAACCGGTCAAAATAATTCCGGTCCTTACACGTAACCTTCTTAAGCAGTTGTAATTCTCTTAAACCTCTTCCTTGTTCTGATTTGAGTTAAAATATAGAGTTGAATGGATCCATTTGATGTAGATTTCATCTAACCCTCTTGGATGTCATCTTTAAAAGCCCAAAACCATGGTTTTAACTGAAATAATCATTAAGGCCTTGAAAATACAAATAATACTATAACGAAGTAAAATTTGAAAATAATCTATCACTAAGAGAATAAAATACGTAAGTTAAGAGGTTAGAATGCGTAACATTTAACGTCGATCATACCCCGAAACTTACATATTGCTACTGCCATAGCAATAGAATAAAATAAAACTAAAACAATGGAAACTAACAAACACTAAATAATCTTTCGTGGGAGAAACGATTGCATTTAGCACATGTAACATGCCTTTAAACCCCTAGGTTCCCCCTAGTGGACGAGTATAGTCCCGTGAGGGTTTCCAAAAATGCTACCCACAAACATTCAAATTTTCTATTTCAACATTACTCAATAAAAAGATTATAATTCATAGTTACAAATGTGCAGTCAAGAATAATTCCAATTTTTCAAATTTCACAATTGAAATCAATGGTCCCCGCAAATAATTAACATCAACATATCTTAAAGCAACAAACTCTAGTCCCCTTGTGAAAAGTGAACTAACAGTGCTCTCATGCAGCATAACCTAGCTCCAAATATATTAAGACACATACCCCTCTAACTCACAAGCTCCTCTTATTGACATCATACTTCCAAACATGAATACATGACTTTTTCATATTTTTTTCATTCTCTTTTTTTTTTTCATTGCTTAATTGGTTGTGCAATGTCTTGATCTATTAAGCCTTTTGAAAGATTCATGTAGCCAACTTTCAATCAGTGACTCCTAAACCAGACAGCTTTAGGGCACTAAGCGTTAAGACACCCCGAATAACCTAATTACTCGAATCAGTCAGGTTACAAATCAAGACAACCAATGCTCATCTTTTCTCACCCCTTCACTTTTAACGCGAACACTCCATGCTTCCTAAGGCATAGAGGCCCGGTTACTCATGAAAAGGATCAAATTTATTTGTTATTCATCACATACATTCTTTTTTTTTCTTTGAAGTCAAGTAAAACATGTCATCGGTACTCATTCTCAAAAGATACTAATTAATATCAAGCATATGTAACACAATAACTCAGAGCCATAGTTTACACTCCACAAGACTTTGCTAGTGTGTCTGTGCATGTGAAGAAACTAAAACCAATTACCCCAAGGCATGTCAATGCAAACTATCATTAAAACCACTTAATTTAAATCACAGTTTTCAAATTTTAAAACATACTCAAAAATTGCAAGTTATGCACTTACATAAGGAACTAATCCATTATATAATGTCAAAACATTCTATCTAAAAACAAAACAAAAGAAAATAACATAAAAAACTAGAAAAATAAAATAAACAAACTTTCTAAAACAAGAAGAATTTCACAAAAATCACCCCCCATAATGCAAATAAAGCACATCAAAGGCATCGCCTCACCCCCAAACTTAAACTGTACATTGTCCCCAATGTACGCCCAATAAAAGCATAGAGAAAAGTGAGAACAATATTACTAGGAATCCAGAGTAGTGGCAAGAAAATTGAGCAAACCGATTGCATGACGGCAAGGCATGCACACCCCGAAACTTGGATACAACAACCTATAAAAGTAAACCACTACACCCCACCAACCAAGTGAAATAGCATGGGTGAAAATATATATTAAACAAAAAAATAAAATACAAATTTAAAAAAAAACTAAATACAAAAAGAAAAATAAAAATAATAATAAAAAAACATACAGTAAAAATAAAACAAAATACACAAGATAGTTACCACCCAGTCAAGGACGTGGTGGCAACTGATCATCTAGGTCCAGGTTCGCTTGGTGCATCGATGCACACAGCGTCCTCCTTATCTCCCTCTAACCCTAGCTAGTCTCACGATAGTGATCCGCCATCTCTGTCGACATAGTTCTAAACTGTACAGACACCTCAATTTGTAAGGTGCCAAACTGGGCAATCAACCCAGCAATCTGCCCCTCTAGATTACCATAATCATGTGCACCAGCTTATGCATGGACCTTCTCTTCCTCTAATTCCATCGCCTCCGGATCCTCCACCGGTGGTGGTACGTCTACAGCTTCCCCTCCCTAGGCCAATCTAGACATTTCACCTGGTGCAGCAATGACTCCTTGATGCATATGTGATCTGCTTATATCCCAGTCACGTGTGCCATAATGAATATTGTGAGTTGCGCAGTGCGGAAGCAGTTGCGAAAAGTATTTTAGAACCTAGAGGGGGGTGAATAGGATCACTTGCTCATTTGCTTAATTTTAAATTAATTTAATTTTAAGTCCAATTAATCAAACAATTAAAGCAAGCAAATAAATAAAGTGCAAGTAAAGAAAAGAATGCACCAGATATACATGGAAACCCAAGGCGGGAAAAACCATGGAGGGAGGCGGCACGCCTCAGGAAACCAATTCACTATGATGAAGAAAAGTACAATAGACTCTGTCTCAATCTCACACCCCTCTTCACTCTATTAAGGATCTAATGCAGAACACCTCAGACTTATGATTGCGACAACATGTCCAACTGCTGTAGACTTTCGGCTAACGTCACCACCCTTACAGACAGTTTGCTGGAAGAACCAAAATACTCAGCAAGTATTTCATTCCCGTCGTAGTGCAATCTGGTCACCTTTCTTCCTCAACAAGCAAGCAAGCGAAGAACCATCAATCGAATGTTCTGATCGGCAAATAGATTTGATGCAGTCTCTGAGTAGATAATCAGAAGTATAACACCATCCTAAAAATTACTCGTGAAGTATGGATATGTGCTCTTAAAAATATATAACCCTAATTATAATGTATTATAATGTATACATTTTTTCTCTCTAAAAATAATATTCCAGGGCGTATCTTGTATAGAAATCATGAATACATATATAGAGGTAAGGAAGTTCTAATTCTACTTAGAAAAGAAGTTGAATACCAAAATAGAACTTTCCTAGAAGTTTCAAACCCAATAGGAATCAGAATTTTCATCAAAATCTATTTCCTATTTGGAGCAGGCTAAGTGGGACCAGTGCCAAATAAATAGGACCGGTGGGACTTTTGTAAAACCTGTACAAACTAAACTATCGAGACAAGTTGGACCGATCCTAAATATTGGGGACTGGTCCTAGTTTGAAAATTCCTAATTCATGCATTTAAGCCCTAGTTTTTCAAAATAGGCTTAAAAATAAAAAGTGCAGAGTGTCCTCACGACACTCACCTGTACTATATGGTGTTCTAACTGATTTATCAGCTTCCATGCACTTGAATATCAGCTCAACATTGTCGATGATCGATACAAAGAATAATATAAAAATTACAACTCGATCAATCAGGTTTTGATCACCGAAATATGCCAATTACAAATTTATATCTCACAATCTCCTCCTTTGGTAATTTCGTGACAAAACCACCTAGACAATTATAACCTAACCCATTGGAAAAATTAGATTACAATGTTGCCCAAAAATACATAGAAATAAAGAACTGATCCACAGAAGCTTCACTTGTGTGTTCAAGACGGTTAGAGTAAAAACCTGTTGTACCTGCACATCTCTTAAACAACACAAACTGTGAAAAGCTTAATAAAGAAATATAATCATGAATATCTCAAAAAAAAATATCTCCCCCTTTGTTAAAGAACCTCACATCACATAACAATATCATCACCCCCTTTTTGGAACAAATTGACAAAGAAATATCTAAGAAATTTTTATAATCAGATAAATCATAAAGCATATAGAGAGACTAAGATAATAAAGAAACAAAAATCATCATCACTGATCAAATAAATATCCAAAACATATGAGTTGATGGAATAAATAAAAATAAATAATCTAGACATCAAAGATAAGAAGTCAATAACTATCTAAAACGAAAGATAACAAGACCTAAAATCTAAGTCTAGTCAGCCTCATCACCAGACTCATCAGAAATAATAGGGTTTAGCTTGTTTATCCTAGCATGTAAACGGTCGAACCCTTGTTGAATGAATCGGAGAACTTGGTTCATCTGATTGGCCATCACGGGTGTGTCAGTCGTAGGAAGTTGGAAAACTCCACAACCCCCATACACAACCTGTCCCGCTCCTTGACTGAGCTCATAGGCCTTTCTGTCCTTTTCCTTCTTGTTTACCGAGCGAGTAATTGATGTGGCATCAATCATCCTTTTCTATTTCTCAATATCAACTCTCTCTAGAATATGAACCCTAGCATCCCTCAAAATAGCCATCACTATCTGTGAAAAAGGTAATGCTGATGAAAACTTGAATGTCGAGTGGCTAAGATCATGGTACGCATGATTGTTGTGGGTAGATGGATCAAATGTCCTCGAACAATGTGTTAAAGAATGTCAGCTCTACTCTTAATCAAATTACCCTTATGGTCATGTGGATCTAAATTATATGAGACTATCAAGTTCAAAGTCGAGACTTCATCGGTAAGGTAGAGTGAAGGCAACTAATCTACTAGCCATGGGACTTCGGGTATACACAACTCTTTAATCATATCATCCATGCTTGGTCTGTTTAGATCCTCAACTTGATATGGAAAAATAATGCCAACTTCATTCTCTGCAATACCTAACACATTGCCAATTGTATCCTTGGTGACTTCAACACGAACGCTATAACATTTAGTCACAAATATTAAGTCATCCAAGCTTGATGTAATCATATTGCCATAAAAATATCAGACCATGTCGGGCCTTACAATTTCTCTAAGATCACAAAGAGACTCCCAACCATTGTCTTCAAAATATTGCACAAAATCCATCTCCCATTTGCGCTTGATTATCACAAGATTGACTCGCCTTTCAATCCTCATAGCTCGGCACCCTATGACATTCACAAAATTATTGAAATTGAACTCATCTTCAAACATGTCTAAGGTGAAGATAATTCGATTCTCATCACTGGTAGATGCCTCAGTACATCCCCTCTTTTGTGCCATAAGCACCGCAATGAATGGAATCAAAAATAAAGATAAAATTTACATTGGGGCTTCTTGTTGAACACCTTGTGTGCAAGTCTTTAATCCTCAAATTTCAAAGCTATTTGTTTGCACAAACTCTCCCAAATCAACAATCAATCAACACAAACTCCAAAAGTCCAATCCCAATCCACCAATCAATCACACAATTAAAAGAAATGTAGAAGTAGAAGAGTGTGTGAGTTGGTGAGTGTTTGAGTGTTTAGAGAGTTAGATAGTATGAGAGTGAAAGTGTGTGAGGTGCGAATGAGTGAGTGAGGGACTTAAGGCACCACAGCGTGCGCGGATTGTCAATAATCTGGGCATCCGCTAATTGTGACCGGTCCTAATTTTTGGGGACCGGTCCAACTTCTCTCGGTTCCTCATAACCTATAGAAGTGCGACCGGTGGTCAAAATTTGGGACCAGTCCAACTTTGTGAATTTTGAATAATTACACTTTGGACCTCTAATTCACCAAAAATACATCTTTTCAATCCTGATTTGACAATTAAGCACACAAAAAATGAAAAATAAACACAAAATCAAAATAAAACATATTTTTGGATTTTTAAAAATTTTTCAAGAGAAAAAAAATAATTTAATACATGAATAATCTCATGAGAATAATCAAAGCACATTTTTCAAAGAATAACAAGAGTTCTAAAATTTCTGAAAAATTTCAAACATTTATAAATGCAGAATTTTAAAACCCATAATTTATCCATAAAATTCATTCTCAAATTCATGATCATGACACAACTTCCAACACACAAATATTTATAAAAATTTAGAAATTAATCTAATAAATCCATGTGTGTGTGTGCAATCCAACTTCATCAAAAATTAATGAAATTCCTTTGATCTATCTTCTAAAACATATTGGATAATAAGCAAATATAACTACAAATGGTCAAACATTTTTTTTTTCATTGAATTTCATCATTTTTTTTTTATTTCTAAGACAGTGGCTTTCACTCTTACGAGCAGCCAACTATTTTCCTCAAAACAATTATTTAATTTTTAAAGATATCTCATTGGAGATTTACATTGTAGTGGAAGCTACGAACATATTCCGAAGGTAGCCTTTTTCATTTGTCTTAGATATTCAACAAATTTTCTATTTTCTTTTTCTTTTCATGCTGAATAAAAACTTAATTTTTTTTTATCAAATTTTCTTTTTATTGATCATTTAAGCTTTCAGTGCTACTCATACAATATACTCTAGTCAACTTCACATTAGTTTTCAATCAATTCTCTCAGAGTTGGACTAGTGCACAATTTGTATGGACTTGAAATATTTACCTCTAAAAAGAAATAAATACAACACATTGGTTATCGATGTCAAAATCATAAAATCAAGCACTTCATTCATTGACAAACTAAGTGTCCTAATTATGCATTCACAACTCAAAATGAAATTAAAAAGAAATATAAAGAATTCACATTATTTCTCAGAAAAATATGATTCTTATAATCTCAAATGATTATTACTAGAAATAAACAAAACCTATCCTAAACTGAAAGATATGGTCTAATGGAAAATAAATAATGAATATAAGCTCAGTCCATGACCATCAAAGTCCTAAATGACTCAGTTAGGGAGTTTTACACCCAAAGACCTATTAGGAGTAAATCCCATAGTATCAACAGGCACAAACTTCTCCAAATCTTTCTTTTTAATCCAGATAGTTTTAACATGCAATTTATCAGGAAAGAATTGTGTAGAAACAAAAACATTCTTATTTTTATTTGAATTCTTTTTACCTTGAGAATTTTTGGTTCTGTTCCAACAATGTGGCTTTTTAGCATGAACCCTATGCTTAGCAAAAGAATTATCCACATAAAAATCAGAATTAGAATGTCTTTTCTTTTTATAGCAATAGTGTTGACTATGTCCATTTTTACCACAAAAAGAACAATAAAGCACATTAGACACAACATTAGCATGCATAGACTCAACTTGAGACTTAGGTTTGGGTTCAGACACAATCAAATTCTTGGGCTTAACAAAAATAGTTTTTTCCTTAGATGATGACCCAACAAAATCTATTCCAGTTTTATCTCCTACAGACTTACCAACACCAATCATGCTATCAAGCTTAATCTGCCTAGAAGTAAAAGCAATTAATTTCTCTTGTGATTTTCTCAATTCAGGCTCAAGAAAATTAATTCTAGCAATAAGAATATCTTTAGCATAAATAGCTTGACTTACCTCACTTTCAAGAAACTTGACGTTGCCTTGAAGATTCAGAATTTCAGCTTTACTTTCTTCAAACAACTTTACTTGATCTTCATTCTTTTTTTTCAAAGTCTCTTTCTCAAATTTTTTTTGCTTCAACTTTTTAGATTTTTTATTATAAACTTTCAGCAATTTCTCAAAAAGTTCTGGCAGCTTGCTTTCACATAGTTTTCATCAGACTACTTAACTTCTAAATCGTCAGACCCTACTTGACTGAGAGTAGTGTATATCTCTGTTTCACCTACATCAGAAGAAGAATCATTAGCAGTATTATTATTCAATAAAGCAACAAAAGTAAGAGAATCATTCTCAACAGAAGAATCACTATCAGAGTTAGAAGATTCAGACTCAGAAATAATAGCTTTCATAACTTTCTTGTTTGAAATTTGCTTTGCACTAAAACTATTTTTCTTAGGACTTGGACATTGATTAAATGTATGACCTTTACTACCACATGTCCAACAAGTAACCTTAATCTCCTTAGAGTCATCTTCTTTCTCTTTCCTTTCCTTACCTTTGGATGATGAGCTTTGGTTCCAGAATTTAGAAGGATTTCCTTTTCTCAAATTTTTACCTTTTTCATATTCTAGAATCTTTCTAAATTTCCTAGCAAGGAGTGCAACATTATTATCTTAATCATATTTAAACCTTTCAATTTTTTCAACTTTAGATTTTGAAGAATTTGAACAATTTGATAAAATTGAAGACTTTGAAGTCTTTGATGTTTTTAAAGCCAAATTTTTTTATTTTTGAAGCTTTGAATATTTCATCTCAAAAGTTTGAATTGATCAACCTAACTCAGCCACCTCCATATAATCTACATCTCTGCTCTCATCTAAGGCTTCCAACTTGGCTTAGAACCTATCAGGCAATGATCTGATGATTTTTCTAATAATCTAAAAAGAAAGAATTTTCTCACCAAGGTTAGTACTACTTTGAACAATATCATTAAGCCTAGAATAAAAATTAGAAAACATCTCATCTTCATCCATTCTAATTGTTTCAAATTTAGTAGCAAGCATTTGTAACTTAGATCTCCTTACCTTGGTGGTACCCTCATGAGTTACCTGTAAAATATCCCATGCTTCTTTCGAAGTGGAATAAGCAGAAATTTTAGCAAATTCAGAAGGAACAACAGAATTAAATATAGCATATAAACCCTTGTTGTTATTATTAGTATCTTTATGTTCAGCATTAGACCAAGTTGCTTTATCCTTCTCTACAGTCACAACAGCATCACTATCACCAGTGGTAGTGGTAGGAATTTTATACCCATTCTCTACAACCATCCAAACTCTCTCTCCTTGAGATTTTAAAAAGGCTTTCATGCAAGACTTCCAGAAAGTATAATTTGAACCATCAAACAAAGGAGTTTGCTCAATCGATCCACTCTCTTTCATACTAGATTCCATGATGATTTTTGAAAACAAAAATAAATTTTGATTTTTAAAAATACTTCGTAAGGAACTACTCACAAATTAGAGAACACTACTCTGATACCAATTATGAGTTGCGCGGTGCGGAAGGGGTTGTGAAAAGTATTTTAGAACCTAGAGGGGGGTGAATAGGATCACTTGCTCGTTTGCTTAATTTTTAATTAATTCAATTTTAAGTCTAATTAATCAAACAATTAAAGCAAGCAAATAAATAAAGTGCAAGTAAAGAAAAGAATGCACCAGATATATGTAGAAACCCAAGGTGGGAAAAACCACGGAGGTAGGTGGCATGCCTCCGGAAATCAATTCACTATGATGAAGCAAAGTACAACAGACACTGTCTTAGTCTCACACCCCTCTTCACTCTGTCAAAGATCTAATGCGGAACACCTCAGGCGTATGATTGCGATAACACGTCCAACAGCTGCAAACTTCTAGCTAACGTCACCACCCTTACAGAGAGGTTGCTGGAAGAACCAAAATACTCAGCAAGTATTTCGTTCCCTTCGTAGTGCAATCTGGTCACCATTCTTCCTCATGAAGCAAACAAGCGAAGAACCATCAATCCAATATTCTGATCAACAAATAGATTTGATGCAATCTCTAAGCAACTAATCAGAAGTAGAACACCATCCTAAAAATCACTCGTCAAGTATGGATGTGTGTTCTTAAAAATATATAACCCTAATTATAATGTATATACTTTTTCTCTCTAAAAATAATATATCCAGGGCGTATCTTGTAGAGAAATTATGAATACATATATATAGGCAAGGAAGTTCTAATTCTACTTGGAAAAGAAGTTGAATATTAAAATAGAAATTTCCTAGAAGTTTCAAACCCAACAGGAATCAGAATTTCTGTTAAAATCTATTTCCTATTTGGAACAGGCTAAGTGGGACCGGTGCCAAATAAATAGGATTGGTGGGAGTTTTATAAAACCTGCAGAAACTAAACTGCCGAGACAAGTTGGACCGGTCCTAAATATTGGGGACCGGTCCTACTTTGAAAAACCCTAATTATTGCATTTAAACCCTGGTTTTTCAAAATAGGCTCAGAAATAAAAAGTGCAGAGTGTCCTCACCATACTTACCTGCACTATATGGTGTTCTAACTGATTTATCAACTTCCATGCACTTGAATATCAGCTCGAGGTTGTCGATGATCGATACAAAGAGTAATATGAAAATTACAACTCGATCAATCAGGTTTTGGTCACAGAAATATGCCAATGACAAATTTATATCTCACAAATGTCTCATGGAAAAGTAAGCTCGTCCTCATCGACTGCATATCCCATGCAATAAGCAACTGGTGAATGATAGTAGGGAATGGAAACTCCCACTTACTTGCACTATCTGGTGCCTTGGCCATGACCTTTGAATAAAATTTCACAATTTGGCCCTAGATGATCTGTGGGAATGATAGCCAATGCCCAAAATGTATGGCACATAAAGCTCGAAGGAACTCTTGACGCCTCTTGGTCTTGTGCCCAATGGGACACACATTCTTGTATAACACGACATCAAGGAATCATATATGACTCAGTATAGAGGACTTTGAAGATGCATTATGTTTTGACCCGGAGAATTGGTTAGCACACAATCGCGCAACCAAATTACCCACCAATAGCTCCTTGGGTAAAGGAGCGTAGATGTTGGTCAAATCATCCGGCATTCATGAAGACAGCCCATGGCAATAGCAATAGATGACATATCAACCCGAACTTGTGTTCCATCTATTGAAGAAATAAGTGCGCCCCGCTCAAGTAAAAGACTTTGAGGAGCCTCGAGTATGTAGTGGTAGATAATGGAACAAAAATAGAAGTAGCTCGATGACGACGGATGTCAGAAATACCCCATCGTGCCTCAGGAAACATAGCATAAAGCTCGGCGATATCAAATGTCACTTCAAAATTTAAAGTTTGTGGATGCCATCTCTCATAGATCCCTTCTCGGTGGGATCTAGATATACCCGAAGTCGGATCATGTCTTGCTTGGTGAGGATTATGCGAGCTTGAAGTGCCTTGGTTACTTGCTCTCTTTGGTGCCATAGAAATAGAAAAAGTTTGGTTGAGGGAATTTTGGCAAACAATTGGCGTGTACAATTAAAGTACCTCATTAAACTGCTTCTTTCGACAAATTTTCACCCTAATTCGAACAATTCAATCCACCAATAATGTCTCCCAAACTTGCTCTTCAAAATCCCTCAAAAAGGTTGGCTCAATTTTGCAAAATAAAAACTCTACTTATTTTTATTGAAGAACTTGAGAAAGTAAGAGTTTTCTTGAGAACTAGAGATGATCAATCCAGTTTTCATGTTGTTGATGATGATGATCAATGATAAATACTTTTATGAGAATCAGTAATTAAAGAAATTATAGTCCCAGTTGATATAGGAGTCAAAATGGATCACAAAGACTTCAAGGAAGTAAGTATATACATCATAGTTGGAGTGGGGGGCATATATATAAGAAATTTTTGGCCAGCCCCTATATATGCTTGGGCGATCAATCCCCCTAGCAATGGGCGATCGATCACCCACCTGCTAACCTCCCTATGTAAGGAAAAAATGGGGGTGATCGATCCCCCCTACTGATGCCTGTTGGAGCCTCTATCACCCATGGTCGATCGAGACGTGTATTTTTGGCCTAGTGATCACCCGAGGTCAACTGAGAGATCACTTTTTCACCCATTTTGAGTTCAAATACCTTAGTACACCTTTTGGCATCCTCTAAAAGCAACTTATACCCCAAAAACTCAAAGAAAACACATCAAAACGCAACTAAAAGTGAAAGAAAAATTAAGAAAACATAAACTAAAAATTGAAATCAAAGAACACTAAAAATATTAAAGGATAGAAATGCATACAAATCCTATAATTTAATATTCATAGGCGATGATTAATTCTCTGAAGGAATTTAATAGGATAAATGGGATCCGTCAAGCTGACGGACTCCACATCTCTTGTTGGCACAAATCCTTTCGCACAATGCTTCAACCTTTGCCTATTAGAACTTTCATCAAAAATCCTAAACAATTGCTCATTTGAAAATGAGTCACAAATAGGTAATGCATCGAACATGGCCTCAGACACAATCTGGAATAAATGGTCTGCAACTACATTCTCTGTCCCCCTCTTATTTTTTATCTCTAAATTGAATTCTTGCAACAATAAAATTCATCGAATAAGGCACGGTTTGGTTTCCTTCTTTGCCAATAAGTGTCTCAATGCAACATGATCAGAGTAGACAACCACCTTGGACACTAATAGATAAGAACGAAATTGGTCCAAGGCAAACACTACAGCTACAAGCTCTTTCTCTATGGTTATATAATTAAGCTGAGCATCGAAAAGAGTCTTACTAGCGTAGTAGATGACATAAGGAAGCTTGTCTTCTGTCTGTGTTAACTCTACTCCTACTGTATAGTTAGAAGCATCACACATAATCTCAAATGTTAGAGCTCATTTCAGAGATTGCATGATAGATGCAGATGATAGTAAAGACTGAAGCTTCTCAAAAGCTTGCACACACTCTTCATCGAAGAAAAAGGGAACATCTTTATATAACAATTGACACAAAGGCCGAGCAATCTTACTGAAGTCTTTGATGAATCTTCTATAGAACCTTGCATGGCCTAAGAAAGAATGGACTTGCTTCACCGAAGTTGGAGAAGGCAGAGTAGAAATCAGGCCGATCTTTCCTTTATCAACTCCAATGCCTCTCCTTGAGACAATATGCCCTAACACAATGCCCTCCTTCACCATAAAGTGGCTCTTCTCCTAGCTAAGTACCAAATTTTAGTCTCAACACCTCTAAAGCACAAGTGATAAATTGCTTAGACAGTCTTCAAAGGATAATCCAAAAATAAAGAAGTCATCTATGAACACCTCCAAGAATTTCTCTACCATGTCAGAGAAGATAGCCATCATACACCTCTGGAATGTCGCTGGAGCATTACACAACCCAAAAGGTATACGACAACAAGCAAAAGTACCAAAGGAACATGAGAATGTAGTCTTCTCTTGATTTTTTGAATCCATAGCCACTTGATTATAACAAGAGTAGCCATCTAGAAAGCAATAGTAGTTCTAACCTGCTAACCTCTCAAGTATTTGATCAGTGAATAGGAAAGGGAAGTGATCCTTCTTTGTCTAAGCTTCCTGTAGTTAATGCAAACACGCCAACTCGTGGCAGTACGTTGTGGAACGAGCTTTGCCACAGAATTAGGGACAATAGTAAGACCAGACTTCTTAGGAACAACTTTTTTTGTGCTCACCCATGTGCTGTCAGAAATTGGATAAATGATACCTGCTTCAAGTAATTTGACAACCTCTTTCTTCACCACCTCCTTCATGGTGGGATTCAGTCATCTCCATTTTCCAAATGGACTTTGTGCATGCAAATCGAAGGATCAATGCCTTTGAGATTCATTACACTCCACCCAATTACTTCACGATGCCGGTATAGGGCCTCTACAAAGCGAGTCTCTTGAGTTTCTATTAGATCAGAGGCAATGATAACCAAAAGAGTTCTCTGTGCCCCCAAAAATATATACTTCAACTTGTCAGGCAAGGGCTTCAACTCTAATTTTGGAGGGGACTCCAATGAAGGCACTAAGGGAATGCTAGAGAGAGAAGGCAATGACTTGACTGGAATTCTCCATGGTGGAGTATTCTAAATGGCATCTACCTTAAGCATGGAATTTACCACTTCACTCAGCTCTTCTTCATGAATTGTCTCATAATCAAAAAGAGAATCACATACCTCGAAGGAGTTGCGAGATAAAGAGGATAAAACAAATTCCTCCACACATTCTTCAATATCATTCATGGTACAGAACACATCTCTGTGATCAGGAGGGTGCTGGATAGCATTGAAAATATTAAGTTTCACTTTCATGTTGCCGAATGAAATATCCATAATTCTTGACCTACAATTTATGCAAGCATCTGCAGTTGCTAGGAAAGGTCGACCAAGGATGACTGGAATGTGCCTCCTCAGATTATCAACTAGCGTAGTGTCAAGTACAATGAAATCAACTGAAAAGTAGAACTTGTCCACCTTAATGAGCACATCTTCAATGATCCCACGGGGTTACATTATTGATCTATCTATAAATTGTAACACCACCGAGGTAAGCTTCAATTCTCCCAAGCCCAATTGTAGGTAGACGGAGTAGGGTAACAAGTTCACACTTGCACCCAAATCAAGAAGAGTTTTATCAACATAGTGCTCCCCAATGATGCATGAGATAGTTAGAGCACCAGGATCTTTGTACTTGGGAAGAGTGCATATTGAATAATGGAACACACTTGTTGTGGCAGTATCACCTTCTTTGGCACATGACTTTTAGAACGCCTCTTCTGAGAGCACAAGTCCTTCAAAAATTTTGCATAAGGAAGAATCTGCTTGATGGCATCAAGGAGTGGTAAATTAATCTTCATTTGTCGAAACACTTCCATCATGTCATGCAGTTTGTCCCCTTCCTTTCCCAACTTAGATGCTTCAAGAAAATATTGTGGGAAAGGAGCCTTAGACTCATATGCATTTTTAGCACTTGGACTTGTGGTCACTTCTTCTTCTTTCTCTTTCTCCCCCACCTTGTTATGAATTAGCTTGCCACTTCTCAAAGTGGTAATAGCTTGAACCTGCTCATGGTGTAGGTTACTAGTAGAAGCCTACATCCCTCTAGAATTAGTAACTGGTTGGCTAGGGAGCTTCCCTTCTTCTCTTCTGTTCAATGCATTAGCAAGTTATCCAAACTAAGATTCCAGTTTGGCAATAGATTGAGAATGAGAATGTACTAGTTGAGCTATTGATTACACTATCCCTACAATGGAGTCGGGCTTCTCAAACTTTGTTAGGGCAAGTGTCAGCTTGTCTTCAATAGCAGAAATTTTTTGTGCCATAAGAACTTGTGCTTGAAACTGCTATTGAGGTACATAATTCCTAGGCTGATATGTAGGTTGCATTGCTACCCCTTGTTACTATAGGAAAAACTAGGATGATTCCTCCAAGTTGGATTGTAAGTATTACCTCGTGGAGGATTCATTGGTCCATTGAATACAGCTTGGACTTGCTCATGTTGAAGATCAGAAAATTGCCCAACAGAAAGACAATTATTCATATTATGTATAGGACAATAGTAAAATTCACAAGGGCCTAGCAATGAAGGATTTGAAGTAGAAGGAGCTTGATTGGCAACCATAATTTTTACTACCTTCTGTGTAATTAAATCAATGTCGGTTGGCATAGCTTCTGTAGCACCAACCTCAAAAATCCTATTAGTTTTCCTTGTAGTGGCGGGTCTTCTAGAATGAGTAGAAGACACATGTTGTAGAGAGTGGTCACTAAGATTTTTAAATAAGGTTCATGCCTCTTCTTCACTCTTTAACATAAAAGTGCCTCCAAAGGATGCATCAACCATTTGTCTGTTGGCTTCTGTCAGCCCTTCATGAAAACTTTACAGTTATTGGCACTTAGGAAACTGATGATGAGGAAACTTCCTAAGAAGGTCCTAAATCTTTTCCATGTCTCATAGAGTTGTTCTCCCTCATATTGGGAGAAACCAGTGATAATACATCTAAATTGATTGGTCTTCCCTATTGGAAAATACTTCTTGAGAAACTCATGTTGCATTTGAGTCAAGTCGTGATAGAACCTGTTGTTAAAGAATTGAACCAATACTTTGCTTTGTCCTTCAAAGAGAATGGAAAAAGTATTATTTTGAAAGCACCTTCAAAGAAGTTGTGAATTTTAGTACTTGAGCACACTTCAATGAATTCATCTAGATACTTGTAAGGGTCTTCTTGAGTCAACCCAAAATATGATGGAAGCATCAGAATAATGTTGGACTTGATCTCATAATTCTGTTCTGTGACATTAGGTAGTTGGAAACCGGTTGGTAAAGTGTATGTTTCTGGAACGTAGTTATCTTTGAGCAATCTAGCCCTTTCCCCAACAATATTAGGAACAATGTTGTTATTCCTTTCTTCTTCCATGTCTTCAATGAATTCTTCCTCTTGCACAATGGTCTCAACAGGAATGTTCCTCTATTATTTAAGAGTACATTCAAGCTCAGGATCAAGATGTATCAAAGGATCAGCCATAGAACGACGACCTTGCATATATTAACAAAAAGTCCCTAAAAAGAAAACAAAAATAAAATTAAAAGCAAAATATAAAAATTTCTTAAACTAAAAATTCAATTAAAATAGATTTTGTAAAATCCAATCAATCAAATAGATAATCCCCAGAAATGGCACCAAAAATTGATGTGATGATAAGTGTATCAATTAAAATTACCACACTTCGCAATAGAACAAATTTCTTGAAGAATAGGGCTATCAAAAGGGGTGTCGAACTTCAGGGATTATGATCTGAATGAGTTGGATAACTAAAACTAATTCTAATTGAATTTTAAAGAAAAGAATTCTGATTTTTGTATTTAACTAAATAAAGAAGCAATTAAAACAAAACAAGATAAAATAGAGAGTATAGAAAATTTGAGATAAATCTAGAATTATTGACTTCACCACTAACTTCATAATCAATGATCAATAGAAGTAACTATGGGGAATTATACCATGTATAAGTGGTGTCAGTGGCTACAAGCTCACCTCCATCCATCAAGAAGATACCATATTATTAAGGCTAAGTTATGGATTATCTTCGATTAGCATGGGCCATCTGCCTAACTACTCTAATCTAGAGTGCAATATAGTCTATCTTCTCTAGGCATACTCCATCAAAGCTTTTAATGATATGTTCAGTGATTATCATTGTGTAATAATCACTCTCATAATCACAAAAAATTAGAGGGATTGAGTTTAATAACAACAACTAAATATCTAAGACAAGATAAGAAATCATTGAAACTGAATTTATAAGACTTTTATTGTTCAATTCTATAATAAGAATCCTTTAAATTACACAATCTATGCATGTATATAAAGGTCACCAATAATTAAAACAATCAAACCATTTATGCTTAGCTAGGGCTACATCAAAACCCTAGTGGATGAACTAGCCGCTCATGGTAGAAGAAAAAGCTTCAACAATTGAGGAAAAAGGCATCATCTTCATTAATTATGCACAAGACTTCGTTCTCCAATAGTTCTCCACTCCGAAGCTTTGCAAATATGTCTTTAATGGTGTCAAAAAGCTCTGCTCAAAACAGCCTCTAATTTTTCCTTTTAAACTTCCAAGAGAATCCCTGAGTCCTAATCCAATTACGAATTAATTAGGTTTTCCCGCAGCACTAAACAGGTGGATTTTTCTACTGACATTCGACGCAACTTTTGACCCATAAGAAATCCGATTCACATAATTTTTTTGAACTGTAAAAGTGTCCAGAATCAAATTTTATTCAACCTGTACAAAAATTGAGTCGATTTGAGGCTCGAAAATATGACTTCTGAACCGTTTTCAAAAATGGGATTAAAACTATATTAAGCGCAGAATTGGGCTTTAGGCCCGTAACCTTCTTAAGCAGCTATAATTATCTTGGACCTCTTCCTTGGACTGATTTGAGTTAAATTATAGGGTTGAATGGATCCATTTGATGTAAACTTCATCTAACCCTCTTGGATGTCATCTTTAAAAGTCCAAAATCATGGTTTTAACTGAAATAATCATTAAGGCCCTTAAAATACAGAAAACGCTAAAACGAAGTAAAATCACAAAATAATCTATCACTAAGAGAATAAAATACGCAAGTTAAGAGGCTAGAATGCGTAACATTCAATACCAGTCACAACTAGCCTAGTAGAGATGATCCACCCGACTCAACAATGACTCAGACGGCCATGCATGAATGTGAAAAGGAGATTTTTATGCAATTACATGATATTCTTCAATATTAACAAATACAAGATTTATACAACATTACAACATAAATGATATCACATATCTCAATTACACTAAAGAAGTTTAACATGAAAAACATTTATAATTAAACTCAACACCACTTATACTTTGAAATCAAACCAACTAGGGACTTCTGATTATCACATCCATAGTAATTGTTATTGAAGAACACATTCTCTGCTTATGCTTCACGGGTTACTAACCCAACAGTAGCGACATCCGTTTGGCCAAGTTTTAGGCCTTTCACCCTAGGGCTCTAGGCCCTTCTTAATTCTCACACACTTGACCCAAAATCATCAATCACCACATAAGTGTACATTTATCACAAGTAGACATAAAAATCAAGATTATCACAAAGCTCACTTCCAATGCATTAAATTTATCCTGCTAATGCATATCAAATTCAACTCAAGGATATTACAATGCAAGTCTAATCTCCTCATAAAAGAATCAATTACTATGCATTTTTAAGAAAACTTCTTTTATGCATACATTCCATCTATAAAGCCAAAATTCACATATGCTTCCTAATGGACACAATGACTCTTATAATGCATATACATCATTCAACAAGTGGATAATACATAATTTCTAGCTAGGATATGCTACACAATTTAAATTCACAAGGTAAATCAATTTCCATATAAAGAACTCATGAAAAGTAAGGGATCTATAAAATCAAGGCTAAGAAGGAATTCACTACCCCTACCTAAAATTCTAAGCCTTTGAAGCTAAATTCTAGAATCCCAGCTTTTCCAACTTCACTCAAATTAACTTTGTTCGGTTCAAAGTGTAGCCCTCACCAAGAAGAACAAACTCTTTGCCTTCGGTACCTTCTAGATCAGTCTCCAGAACTTCTAAATAAAGAAAAGAGTGAAAGAAGATGGAGAAGGAGAGAGAGAGATATATAGGTGGCTGTTTGGTCTCCAAAGAATGGCTGAAATATCTGTATCTAGAAATTTATAGCCTCTATGCCCTAAAGTGACCAAAACGCCCCTAATCTACTTAACTTACCCATTCAACCTTTGTTTTTGATTTTGAAAGCACCTGCCCGAACCGAAAATTGCAAATTTCTCCAAACGGTCTAGAAACTTCCTCGAACCTCTAAACAAATTCCCAAACATGTTTTCTGTATTTAAAACATGCATCATATCATTTAAACTCTATTATGACAAAAATGATGAATAAAGAAAAAATTGGTCAAAATTGGACCCCGTCTCTACAAGGGCAATGATGCAATGACCATATTAATCTTAGACTCACCATCTAATTCAGCTCCAAGGACCTCCAGTTCATTCAATAGACTTATCATTTTAAGTACATGATCTCGAACTAAAGTTCCTTCAGCCATTTTGGTAGTAATCAGATTTTACATAACCTGATGCCAGAAAGTTTTACTAATTTTCCCAAACATCCCTTGAGGTTTTCCCAAATGCAATGAGAATGTTGGTCTTGCACCACACTAGGCATCGAAGCTAGAATATAGCAACGAGTCATGTCATTGGTTTTATGCCACTTCTGATAGATTTCAACAATCTCACAAAGGTCATCTGCATAAGGAGGGTTGTAGTGAGAACATGACTAAATCCCTTAGCTGTAAGGGCAATGTCTAAGTTTCTTTTTCAGTCAATACAATTTAGACCAGTAAGTTTTTTTTTTTTTTAGAATAGTAGCAAGAGGATTGAATGGATTGACATAGAAAATCTGAAAAACACATTTATATAAGAAAAATGAATTAATATCATGTAATAATTCAAGCACCAAAATGGCTCCCTCAACCATTAAGCATGATAATTAGAATACTAATTTCTGTGAAAGTAATACCCTGATGAGGTTACTACTCCCACTAATTAGTTGGACTTGCTCCATAATTCAACTTAGGCATCCTATGCCCCATATGAGTAACTTCTGATTTTCCTTCGGCCTCACTAGAATAATAACATTACTATTCTGATGAGAACAAATGTTATTATGCTAAGTCAAATGTGCACCATTATCAATCTCAATATTTATCCAAAAGCAATATTACCTATCTGATGAGAATAATATTCTAGAGGAATAATATTGAAAAATTAATTTTTTATGCTCTATGCTTTTTATTATCCTTGAAGGGGGATTAATATAAAACATCATACTATGATTGATAATGAAGGTCGTGGAGCTCTGTCTTGTAAGACCTCTCTCCCACTTGATATTTTAAAATCCTTGAGAATTTTATAGTTTATAATATGCATGAATATGATAATTAATTTGAACTTTTGCCCTATTATGCGTGAATTTAGACTTCACTAATTTAAAAAATTGGCAGATTTTACCAAAAATTAAGTTTCAACCGTTTCCCAAAACCAATCTCCAATCATTTTTAAGAAAACTTTGAAGTCTATAATTTCTGAAAACTTACAATCATCAAAATAATACATAATTAAATTCATGGGTCCCAATTCATGAAACTACATTTATCATACATCCATACATATAATTACATACGTATAAAGAAACAAATAAGGAATAAAAATTCATGGATGAGACATTTCTATAAAAGCAATACAATAGAAATAAAAACTTTTATTTCCTGTCAACTCTCTCCATGGCATACTACTTAGCTTTAGAGAAATCATCAACAGGCCCACCGACAAGTAGAGAAGGAATAGAAACAAAACTGGGTTAAACCAAATCATTCAAACGCATCCTAAACACATATGGGTCAAACCTTGTGTACAACACTCAAATCACACAGCCCATGAATGCACACACATGAGATATCCCAGATGCAACCCATACATTGCATAACATGGGGACATGTCATGTGTGCGTTCATACGCATATGTTGCACTAGTGCAGCACAACACGCGTGCGCAGCTGCTACCCTAGGGTTATGTTGTGCATGTGCCATAATTGCACAGGCTGCTTACACGTGCTCGCTTAGTCATTGCCATGCGTCACTATGGCACAGGCATAGTGCAATCCTAGGGTAGCGCTGTGCATGCACTACAGTAGCACCAGCGTGCACTACAACTTGCAGCGACAGTGTGCAATGCCACATGCAGTGCCTACACACGCTACTGCGTGTAGTGCCAATATTGTCTTCCATTCATGTAGTATGTGCATAGCTCATAGCGCGCAGTGCTGGTGCAGGCTACCATGTACGTAACCTGTACCCAGCATGGTTATGTGCACAGAACAGCGCGTGCCGCTCTAAGGCAGTACACTATTGTGCACGCAGTGACTATTGCCATTATTAGTGTTTGTGCGTCTCCATGTTCACCTCTTCCTTCTTCTTTGCCTGTCCTCTATGGATGCATTCTTCACGTTATTCATGTTGTTCACAAGCTAGGGTTCTTTGATTACAAGGTTTTCAAATACTTACAAGATAAAATAAATTGAAATAAAATTGTCCAAATCTTTACATTATAAAAAGAAAAACCCTGGCCTCATCCGTGAATCCATACAATTAACCGCAATTAATAAAATCAATATCCAATGCAAACATATGCATAACATGATATGAGAGAATTGATTATCCTATATAGATTAGATTAGTGGCATCATGATTGCATATTATGTAGGTTGGTGTCGGGTCATGCCTAGGTGGGTTGGAAAATTCTTACTAAGCTCGTTGATTTGCTCACCCCCTTACCCCCAAACCTTTTTACAGATAAGACACCAATGACGGACATAATTTGAATGATCAAATGGAGTGCATAGTAGCATTTTGATGTTCATTTTGGATTTTGTGTGTATATGGCTATCCATGCCGGCTTGTGGTATGTTGACTTAGTTGTAGTTATAGTTGAACTATGGATATGCAACTTGAGTTTCATTTGAATCATTTATTTATGTATAATGAGGATGCCTTGTGGATCTTTTTGGAAGCACGTTTAATGAGATGTATATTTTGAGGTAAATGATGAGGTTCAAGAGACCATAACATTTTAATTATATTACAGTGTGGTGTGGATGCATCTAAGGAATTAGAGTGTGTTTGGATAGATGACTTAAGCATGATGTGGATTAAGTGTGAAGTTTTAGCATTTCTGTCGAAGGGCAGCTCGATTAATCGAATACCTCTCTTCGATTAATTGAACAGCTTTGATTAAGCGAACTTCAATTGAAATAATTTCAATTGATTGGACTTCAAATTCCAGTTGAATTTTGATAGTACTTTGATAGACCATCGATTAATCGACACTTCGATCAATCGAAAGTCCAAGTTCGATTGATCGAAATACCTGGTTCGATCAATTGAAAGGTAGATTTTGATCAATTGAAACTGTAGTCCACAACTAAACTGAGGATGCGAATGATGTGTTGGATGTGCGTGTGTGAACACGTGTGGGGCCCATTAGGATTATTTGATGTTGAGTCTTAAGTATATGTGCGCATATGTGTACGTGATTAAGCTTTGGTTATAATTGAGATTAGAGGTGGTTCATTGAGACTTGATGGACGATTTTATGCTTGCGATTCGGACATAGAGATGGAGTCTCCGATGATTCAGATCTCGGAACGTGACAACTTGGTATCAAAATATGATATCAAAGTGGGGTTGTTGATGTGAGGTAATGACATGTGACTGAATCACCCTCAGATTCCGAGAGTTATAAATCGAGGCGTGACACCCAATTCTCAAGTTAGTTATGCAAAATTATCCCTCTACGCAAATTTGGATATGGACGTATAAGTTAATCAATCAAAATCAACAATTGAATGTTTATCAAGCCACTTGATTACTTCTGGTTTAATCAAAAAACCTTTAATAAACTCATACACTTTGCCAAGGTGCATTCTCATTTTATTAAAGCCGAACCAAGTGCTTGAATTTATCGTTGATTAAACTAATCAAGCCATAATAAATTAGTTAGCATAGATGCAAATCTTGAGAGCATGTTCCAAAGCACATAATCAATCAACACCCAACATATTTGAATTTTAAACCTTGAGGCCTACCGTATATATGAAAGTGTTAACCAATCATGCCTAAGATTCATCACTCCCTTATACTTGAGGATAACATTCACCATAACATTGACAAGTAGTAATTCGAATGACTGCCTTACAATTACTTTAATAATAATTTGTCGGCGATCTTGTTCTGTTCTCAATGAATAGGGAATCCACCCACTATTGCTAAAGGAACAAAACACTGTATGATAATACAATATAAGTGAATGGCGCTCCTAACTTTGATAACCATACCATGCACGCACCAAGTCATTGCGTAGTCAATGGACACTATGATTCGGGTCTTCAATCGAATCAATTCATAACATAAATAATATATAAATAGTGTTTTTGATAAGCAGCAGATTCTTATTAATAAACCAATGTCATTACATCCCAATTAATGCTATAAAGGGCATACAATCCCAATAATCAGAAATTGCTTTGACCATTGTAGTAGATTGATCTATAAGAATTGTCATAGCCATCGCACCAAGAAAATTCCTCAATAACCACCTAAACAAACTATAGTTTTAAGACAAAGTAAAGCTGTACCAAATACCCATATTTACTTATGATAATTAACCCCAATAATTGATGCAAAAGGTCAGCCATAATTATTTATTCAATAAGTTGTGTTAAAGCAAACATCTCCAAAGAGGCTATAATTAGTCACTAAACACATATTATCCCAAAACATATTGGTTATCATATCATGATTACCACTATTATTGAGCTTTATTGAATAAAAGTAAGATGATTTGAAAATATTTCAATATAGCCATAATATCTCCCTTTTCCATTGTTGTCTTTTGCTTTCTATATATGTAATTTCTATAATCTTTATCAAAAAAATCCAAGATGCTCTCATCTCAACTTCTGTGCTCATTAATTTTGCAATTGATTTGATTGGTGTTCCTGACTTATACATCATGTGCATGTACTTTTTATTCTTAGATACACTTCAATTAATTCTTAGCATGTGCTTCATAGGAATCCGAATCAATTCCTGATTATGACATTCATTGAATGAGATAAGCTTATATTTTCCATTCTTTTGAAGTAGACATGTTATATTGGCCTCATAACCAACCTTTGAAATTGGTTGATGATAGAATCGATTTTTATATCATTTGTCCTTTCTTGTACAACCTTCAGAACAAAATGTAATCTTTGTTATGAATCCCTTTGATATTTTTTCCAATGATGTTATATGACATTAAAACTAGTTTTTCCACCATATATTTGACACAAAACTTATACGCACTCTCGTCAAAACTAAACTCTATCCCAAGTGCACGATAGGTGTGTTCTACCGTCAGTAGTGTTCCAAGGCCATAGGTGAGGGCGAAAGGTGTGGCTCCCATGGCGGCGTTTGGAGAGTTTCTGAGAGCCCTTGGTTCTTGAATTCTCTCTTGATTATCTTTGTTGGATTCATCAGATTTTGAAGAACCTTCATTAGTAGGAGAAGAGTAATAATCAGCAGCTTTTGTAAATTAATTTTGCATCTATCAGATGGCTCCTTGCTCAACCTGATATGATCCATGTTCTCTATTACCCTGTATTTACTTGGTTAGAAATGTGTTTAACCAATTAGTCAATACTGTCATATAAAAAGGGTAAGTTGTTGTGGTGGGTCTCAAAACTAGCCTTGCATCAAAAATTATGTTTTAATCTTCCCACCAATAATAACCCTAGAAAAAGTCCTTATAACTAAGTGTGAAGAATACAACCTTCGAGAAAAAAGCAGTCAAAAATAATTATTGATGTTTATTAAAAAAAAAAAAATAACCTCAATTGGTGAGGTCCGCAACTTAAACCGTCAAAAGTTCATAAAGCCCCTTATACCAATCAGTATTGGACAAGAGAAATAATATGAATATACAAATGAAAATACTTATGGTTAATTACAATGGTAAAAAAACATAGATTTTGTTGGGCAAAAATGCAGAAAGAACAATCATTAATGGTGGGAAGATTGAAGACATGATTCATGTATAACAAAGTCGTAAAAATACAACCTTCTGAACAAAAAAAGCAACAATAGAAAAGTTTTTTTAGCAATTGCATAAGTAAATAATCATACCTCGTCAATCTTTTGCTTGAAAACTATAAAACCCTTAGCCCCTTGTTGTCGTAGAACCTTAGAAAAAGACTTGCGGTCGCTGGAGCGCCTATCAATCTGGTATTCGTTGGACTAAAAAATATGAAATTCTGAAGAAAAAAAAAACAAAGTTACGTGTTGCTCGACGGTGTGAAAGAGGAACTTGAGGTCATCTTCGGAGAGAGAAAGATAGTCAATTAGGGATTTAATTTGAATCTTATTTGTTATTGGATTTAATCCAAATGCCATTTTCAATTAGGGATTTAACTTGAATCTTATTTGTTATTGGATTTAATCCAAATGCCATTTCAAATCCTTTATTTTTTAGTTAGTTATATGGTGGTGACACGTGTTACCTTCTTTTTGTGTCACATCGGTGCTAAGAAGAAATTTTCTTCTCACCAATAAAGAAGGAAGTATTGTTCTGATAAAAGCTGTATTTTTTTTTCTTAGCAAATAATTTCAAGCACCCACCCTTTTCTTTTTTGTTTATTCAGAAGTTCAAACAAACTGTATATAATATGTAAAAAGTGTACACCGTTGGGCTAAAGTATAGCAGAAGAACCAAAAGTACTAAAGTATAGCAGAAGAGTAACCCGTAGTGCAGAGTTTGGGTCTCACTTTACTCTTACCAAACACAAAGTATTGGCATATAATCCATTGAACGGATGGTGCAACTTACTTTGAATAAATACTTATTAAAAGTGATGCTTCGGATTCCACAAGTCTAAGCATCTTTCGGATTTAGCGCTGCCACGTAGCTAGAAATCTCCAACATCAATTTTCGTAAAAGGTATTACTGAATGCTTTGAATCAATTCGGCGGTGCATGCACGCAATTCTTACGTTTACTACAAGTAAATCCTTTGTATATATATACTCCGCCATCGCATTCCTTGCTGATCATTCTTGAAGAAAATTTAAGCCGTGACACACACTCTACACATATTCAAAATGAGTGGAAAAGGTGGCGGTGGTGGTGGAGGCGGAGGCAGCAAAGGTGGCGGAGGAAGTGGAGCAAAAGGTGGTGGCACCTTCTCTTCTAAAGGCAGTGGCGGTGGTGGTTCAGGGTCAGGAGGAATGATGAAGGCGCCTGGTGGTGGTGGTGGAGGCGGAGGCAGCAAAGGTGGCGGAGGAAGTGGAGCGAAAGGTGGTGGCACCTTCTCTTCTAAAGGCAGTGGCGGTGGTGGTTCAGGGTCAGGAGGAATGATGAAGGCGCCTGGTGGTGGTGGTGGGTCATTTATATCAAGGACTGGGTTTGAGAGCAACCCTCAGTTGTACTTTGCAGGTCTGCATGTTGGTAAAAAAGGCAATAAATAAATGTTACTAGCTAATTATATGGGACGTAATAAATAAACGTACCTCTATGTTCTCTGTTTTAATGATAATATATATATATATAAGGAACTATGTGTTAGTATTTTTTTTTACGTTAATTTCTTACTTATTCTAACTCGTGAAATATCGGACATTTGATGGGTAGATTATGGATCGGCTGCTCTTATGTTGATCAAACATAAACTCAAAATAAACATATGGTTAGTTAGTAGTGTGAGAACCCCAAATCATGCAACAGCTATATGTAGTACTAATGCGATGTTGTGTGATGGCTTATTGAGACTGGTACTCCATCACCTAAGCCTAATATATGATGTTGTCTATTTGAATAATTACCAAATAAGGTTAAGTTTATGTGTCCTTTTGCAAGAAAACAAAGTGTTTATCAGAGTCTGTCCCATAGAAGAATAGACATAGAACGAACAGCATCAATACATAAAGCTTGTCCAAAGAGAGGGGGTTATTTATGATGTACGTGTTTTCTCTATGCTACTTCAACTTTAATGTTTATAGAACCTCTTCACTAGCTACTATACGCAATAGGACAGATTGTGTTGTTTAGTAGTAGTGGTATCATCCACTAAGATCAAAGCTTGATTGAATTTAATACAAATACTTAATTGATTACAAGAGAATTTGACTTAAGAAACTAACACACAAGAGTGAAATGAAATGGATAGAAAAATTTAAGGCTTGTAAATCCACCCCAAGTCCTTGTAAAATGTACCATCTACCATTTAAACCGGAAAAATCAGGTTGTTGATGTATACAAGCACACACTAATGATAAAAAGAATGCTATAGTTGAGACCAATAAGTAAATTTCATCTTAGCTTAGCATGGGTTGTTTGTCGACCTACTTCTATACTAGTTTGTAGCACAACACATTTTCACATGAGCATAAACTATCAAATTAATCCACAATGATATCTAATTAAAACCATCATGCAAACATCATCATCACAATTACAAAAAATAATAGGGTATAAGATCAATTAACCATTATAAGAAAATGAGCTTTTTACCGCGGGCAGAAAAGACTTTTACGACAGTTTTGGCCCACTTAGCCCGTGGTGGAAAGTTTGTTTGCTACCATTGAAATTCTTTTTCTACGACGGGATAAGCACATGGTTGAAAGTTATTTTCTACCACAGCTTAGCTCGTTGTTAAAATGTTGTTTTCTACCACGAGCTAAGCCTGCGGTAGAAAGTTTATATATTTTTTAAAATATATATATTTGATTTCTTATACATTTTTCACACCATTCACAAACAAACAAATCACAAACCAAAGTGAATTTTTTTTATAAATATAGAAAGAAAGTACAGAAAGATCCAAGTGGGGGCATACTCCCACTAATACAAAGGAAATAAATCAAGTCCAAAACTAGTAGTAGTGGACTAATAAAACAAACAGCAACTCACATAAAACAGCAGAAGAACATTTTGAATTTTAATTTCAAACATATCCATGACTTCCCAACAAATTAGCTTGGCATCCTCTTCTACTGATCTAGCCTGAGTATCATACAATCTGAGGTTTATTTCATTCCATATAAACCACAAAATAATAGAAAATATCATCCCAGCAATCCTCTTAACAACAATAAAAAAATTTAGATTCAAAAGCCATTCCATTAATTGCCACAGTGGTTCATGAGTTAGCATGTTCCATAAAAATAAATTAGAAATCCATTTCCAAACATCAGCAGCAAACTGACAACAAACAGACAAGTGATCCTTAGTATCAACAGCAGCAAAGCAATTGTGATTCATAAGTGCAACATAGAGGCCTCGATTTCTTAGGTTAATTATGGAAGATAATCTGTCATGAAATAATACCCTTGGTGTAGAGCCATTCCAGCAAAGCTAAAACCAATTAACTTTAGATTTGGTACCTCTCCACATTGTCATTGTCTTTTTAAAAGAGAGTTTAACTTTATCCCATAAAATTTAGTCCACAGCTACATGAATTGGAACATAGAAAATCAAATTGAAGTTGAAGCAAAGTAGGAGTTAGAGGAATAGAGATAACCCATCTACCATTATAAATCAAGCTACTTAATTTTGATCACCTAAGAAGATTTATATTCATTAAAAAGTTTAAAGTACAAAGTCATATGTCATGCCCAAAATTTGGACCACCGGAACTCCCCCCGTTCGAACCCAAACTCCGGGTTGTGAGGTGTCATGATTGCCCTATCAACACTCCACAACTCGAACAACCATGGCAAACTACCATTATCTCCCTCAGTTCGAACCTAGACCACCAAAATCATTACAAATAACGGAAGTCTCATCTCATCTGCATATATGACTTGTATCATGGGACTTGATTGGATATAAATAGAATGAGTTATTCAAATTTTACTCTAAGTGCATAAAATCTATCCTACTTGGATTGATTTGGTAATAACTTGACCTATAGATGAAATTTTGAGTTAATTCAAATTGGGTTTGAAAATAGATTCATTAAGGAATAAATCTGGATAATTTGGAGGGATATGGTTGAATTTTGCATTTTTAGTGAATTTTTGAAGTTGTGTATGGCATGTTGTTTAAACTATTTTAAGCAAAAAGTTTGCTACAGTTTTGGTTTAAGCTGAACTTGTGGATTGATATACTTACGCTTTTGATTTGTTGAGATAAAATGAGAGTAAGTTATCTTTCACATGGATATGGATTCATGTGATTTGGATAAGTATACTAATTTTGGTGAATTTCTGAAATAAATGTGTTTCTGCTGAAATAATTTTTGGACAAAGTGTGTTGGAGGTGTGCTATTGAGTTATGTGGACAGACACTTGAATTTGATTTTTTTTTCTTTGTAACTGGTGATGAAAATTAATTGGTTGATGGGATTGTGAAATCAGTAGGCTGTAAGACCCTAATCTTAGTGTTGGATTCCATTGAGTTTGTAATCTATAAAATTGAAAAACTATGTGGCTTGTTTTAACAATTGGACGAAAAACATGTGACTTGTTTTGACAAGTGCACAAATATGATGTGGCTTATTTTGATGAGTGCACGGAAACTAGGTGGCTTGTTTTGATGAGTGCACAGGGTCTATGTGGTTTGCTTTGGCAAATGCATAGAATTGTGGATTACACCGAAAATGGCATGCCGGTATTAAAATTTATATATTGACAATGGTGGAATGTTGTGAGCATAATAATTGATTGATAAAGAACTTGGAAACCTTAGGTAGAGATTTAACCTTTGCTTGATTTAGAGTATTTGAGATACACTGATTATGCTAGAGTCTAGTGGTATGAGTTAGGTATTGAGAATGTAACTCCCTGCATGGGGTATAAAGAGGGTCACGTGGTTTGTTTGGAATCAAAAGATTCTGGAGTATGATATGCATGTGTGCGCGGTGACAGTATCGTGAATATTTATGTGGACAGGAAAGGAATATTGCCGGGGTTGGGCTAGCGAGGGGAAATGGCCTGGCCGGACATTTTTCTTAGATTAGCACTTCTCTTACAATGTAATTAAGATGACTTGTTGGATGTACATTATTTATCTACCTTCTGAAATACCGTGGATTGATATCATAGAAGGATGATGATGTGTACATCATAAAATTTGTCTTGACCAATTGTTAGCCATAGAAGAGAAGTGACATATAAGGAGTTATACTTGTGGCTTATGATTTCTTGGATAATTTCTGGAGGATTTGGTTGAATTACGATTAAAAGTTTTCATTTGATCTTATTCCTTGTTATAGGAATTAGAAGGTTAATTATAGGATTCATTGGGTAAAAGTTTCGTGCTTTTTAGTATGTCACCTTGGAACTACAACACTCTTTCTTGGGAAGAAGAATATTGTTGGACAGGTTTGAGGGTATTCATAGAATAATGCTTGCAGACATTCATCATATTGAAGGGTAGGCTAAATACCGCTTCGGTGTTGATTATTCTCGAATGTAGTGTGGGATAGACTAATTATCGTGATGGTTCACGGGATAATTTAGGAGGTGATTTAAGGCACATCAGAAGAAGTGTTGTCACACCCCAGTTCCTGACTCCCAAAAACCGACTGTGATTATGTTTAATGAACCACACTTTGAACCACAATTCCTCTTGATCTCATGCTTTGATACTAAAATTTTTACCTCAACACTCTTACTAAGGTACCATACTCTGATACCACTCCTGTCACGCCCCAAAATTTGGACTATCGGAACTCCCCCGAGTCGACCCCAAATTTCGAGTGTGAACCCGTCCATTAACCCTAACAAACCTTTCCTATCACTCGAGTACTGCGAAAACATAATTTTTAAATATAAATGTATGTACGTTCATTGCAGACCAAACTAACCTCAATGGGCCCCTTAAACATCCCCTTACATCCCTCTGTAAGAATTTAGAATCCATAGACTTTGATGCATCGAACATGTATCGACAATGTATCGATCAAAACTTACTCTCGGTACTTTTGGTTTCTAAAAATCCTATAGGTTTTTCGATGCATTATTCTTGTCATTTGATGCATCGAAGGATCTATGCATCAAAAGGGACATTTCAATGCATCAAAATGTCCGAACTGATGCACCAGCAGAAAATCCTATAACTATGAAAATGGCTATTTTTGGCATTCTAAGTCATTTCCATCATCGTACCCCATTCATACAACTTTGAAATCATACATGAAAGGTACTAACATCAATCACACATTCAGAATCATGCTTATAGTTAAATCATATATCCATGTGAATCATTCTCTTTCACAAACATAAACTATTCATATTGAAAACATCCATCAAATGAACTAAGTGCTACCACAAGTATTACGTAACCAAATCCAAGGTCTTTTCATATACAATAAGCTCAAGGTCCAAAGTCTACATCAAAGTTACATTTTTCTAAAATATAACTACAACTCAAAATAAAGTCTCATGTCACAAGCCGACATGGATAGCCATAATATATATAATATCCAAAATATAACAAAATGTTACTAGAGTTCCACTTTGATACTAAAGTCCCATCTGTCATCAGCGCCTTATATGTAAAAAGAGTTTAGAAAAAAGGAGTGAGCACCACGGTGGCTCAGTAGAGATACCCCAACCCACCTAAGTGCCAACTCGACACCAACCTACATGAATGCATGTCCCTACATTACACGTATCATCCAACATATATCATATTCGTTCACAAATAACATATATATAAGAATGCATTTAAACAGGAGTCTTACTTCACAATAAACAATGTAAGCAATTGAATACACTTATCTCCCTCTCGGACTGAACTAGATGATTGTTAAAAAAAATCCATTTTCTTTTTCTTTTCCATTATATACATCTAACCAAGCAGAGTCTTAAGAGGTGACATAATTAAAGGGATAATTGAAAATCTAATTTAAGGTGTGGGACAAATAAGTTTAGAGAAACTCTCATGAACACTTTTCTTTTTGGTATAAGGACAAATCAAATTAATTGTCCCAAACCGTGAATTCCATTCTTCCATTGCCCCTTCTATCCTCTCTTGTTTGGTCTCATTTTCAGAGCGTTTTAATACTTGCTAAGGAACTATTTGGTAACGCTATCATTCTCACTTTTCAATTTACAAAAATAAAAAATAAAAAAATTGGACCTGTTTGATAACGCTGTCATTTTCATTTTCCAATTTACAAAAAAATGGAACCTAAAAACCTGTTGCGCTATGTCTATCAAAAGTAGAATAAGTTTGATAATGTCATCTGGTCTTAAATATTTGAATTTAGTAAAATAAAAATTTGCTTAATAACTTGCCTTTATATCTTTCTAAGTAAATAAATAAAAAATTAATTATTATTTATAATTTTTAAAATTATTTTATTATTATTTTATGTCGTTTATTAGTTTAGGTAGTTGGTACCAATTTTTGAAAACTTCATTATGAAACTTACAAATTATGTTTAAACGGTAGTCAAAATTTTCACATTACTTTTATTTTTTTCTAAAATAAAAACGAGTTATCAAACACATTTTTTACAGTGACTAGTAAAAAAATTGGAAATGAAAAAAAAAAATGAAAGTTTTATCAAACAATTCCTAATTAATTGCTATCTTGTGTCCATTGGGTTCTGTTTTTATATGTGGCCTACTATCCATTTTAGGATTTGTTTGCTTTTGCTTGTCGGCCTTGGCTGAGATTAGTACAGATCCATACAATTTGCAACCAAATTTGTTCTTCGACTAAGCCCAATCAGACCAAAACACGAACGGTTTTTTTATTTGCGCAGAATTAGGATTTGTGAAGAGGATGTTGAGTTCTTCAAGGGTTTTGAACTCAAACCAAATAAGCGAAGTCTTACCCAATTCCAAAAGAGTCCGTTTCTCAATCTAGTGTGTTTATTATAATCTCTACAAAGTACTTCGCAAGTATGTTTATATTCATAAATGATCACATGTAACATTGTGGCGTATATATTTGTAATTGACAAATTTTGGTGTCAACTTGATTGATCGAGTTGTTATTTTTGTTCAATTTTGTGTCTCGATCATGGAAGCTGAACAACAAGTCTCTTCATACCATGGATTTGATGAGAACATCACTTAGTACAGGTATGTGACTAAGGACACTATGTTTTGAAGTTTGGTGGGCTTAGGACTTAGAAAATATGCTTTAAAACTGAAAATAGGATTTTTCCAAAGTCCCACCAGTCCCCAATTTTTAGGACCAGTCCAACTTCTCTCGGAACTTTTGATTTTTTACATGTTTGAAAAGTCCCACCCCTCCCCAAAAATCAGGACCGGTCCGACTTGGCTGACATATGCGAAAATTTCCTTTTTAGTCCAAATTCGTTTCCTAATCAAACCAGAACTTCTCTAAAGCATTCCTAAGGGTTTTTAACTTATTTTCAAGTAGGATTAGGACTCCTATGCCTATAAATACTACTCTATATTTTCTCTACAAGTAGGCTTAAACAAATTATTATTTTTAGAGAGAAAAAGCTTTTTAAGAGTATTTTAAGGGCAAAAAAATTCTCTTTGATTTTTCCATTTGTTTTTCTTTTGAGAGCACACACATATACACTGAGTGATCTTAGCGTGGTGTTCTCAATCTGATCGAGAGTAGAGAGACTACTACAGAGTTATCTTATTCGGTCAAACATCGAAGCCTTTTGGTTTCTTCTACTTCTGATTAGCTGCTCAGAGACTGCATCAAATCTATTTGCTGATTAGAACATTGGATTGATGGTTCTTCACTTGCTTGCTTGCTGAGGAAGAAATGTGACCAGATTGCACTACGAAGGGAATGAAATACTTGCTGAGTATTTTAGTTCTTCCTGCAACCTTTCCGTAAGGGTGATGATCACGTTAGCCAAAAGTCTATAGCAATTGGACGTGTTATCTCAATCATAAGCTTGAGGTGTTCCACATCAGATCCTTGATAGAGTGAAGAGGGGTGTGAGACTGAAACAGAGTTTGTTGTACTTTCCTTCATCATAGTGAATTGGTTCTTTGAGGCATGCCACCTCCCTCCGTGGTTTTCCCATCTTGGGTTTCCACGTATATCTAATGCATTCTTTTCTTTACCTGCACTTTATTTATTTGCTTAGTTTAATTGTTTGATCAATTGAACTTGAAATTGAATTAATTAAAAATTAAGCAAACAAGCAAGTGATCCTATTTACCCCCCTGTAGGTTTTTAAATACTTTTTCCAATCGCTTTCGCACTGCGCAACTCACAATTGGTATCATAGCAATGTTCTCTAATTTGTGAGTAGTTCCTTGCGAAGTATTTTTTAAATCAAAATTTATTTTTGTTTTCAAAAATTATCATGGAATCTAGTATGAAAGGGGGTGGATCGATTTAGCGAACTCCTTTGTTTAATGGTTCAAATTATACTTTCTGGAAGTCTCACAAGAAAGCGTTTTTAAAATCTCAAGGAGAGAGAGTTTGGATGGCTGTAAAGAATGGCTATAAAATTCCTACCACTACCACTAGTGATGGTGATGCTATTGTGGCTATAGAGAAGGATAAAGCAACATGGTCTAATGCTGAGCATAAAGATGCTAATAATAACAACAAGGGTTTATATGCAATATTTAATTCTGTTGTTCCTTCTGAATTTGCTAGAATTTTTGCATGTTCCACTTCGAAAGAAGCATGGGATATTTTACAGGTAATTCATGAGGGTACCACCAAGGTAAGGTGATCTAAGTTACAAATGTTTGCCACTAAATTTGAAACAATTAGAATGGATAAATATTAGATATTTTATGATTTTTATTCTAGACTTAATGATATTGTTCAAAGTAGTGCTAATCTTGGTGAGAAAATTCCTTCTTTCAGATTATTAGAAAAATTATGAGATCATTGCCTGATAGGTTCCAAGCTAAATTGGAAGCCTTAGATGAGAGCAGAGATGTAGATTCTATGGAGGTGGCTGAGTTAGTTGGATCAATTCAAACTTTTGAGATGAAATATCCAAAGCTTCAAAAATAAAAAAATTTGGCTTTAAAAACATCAAAGACTTCAAAGTCTTCAAAATCTGAAGTTGAAAAAATTGAAAGTTTTGAATATGATTTAGATAATGATGTTGCACTCCTTGATAAGAAATTTAGAAAGATTCTTGAATATGAAAAGGTAAAAATTTGAGCAAGGGAAATCCTTCTAGATTCCGTAACCAAAGCTCATCATCCAAAGGTAAGGAAAGGAAAGAGAAAGAAGATGACTCTAAGGATATTGAGGTCACTTGTTGGACATGTGGTTGTAAAGGTCATAGATCTAATCAATGTCTAAGTCCTAAGAAAAATAGTTTTAGTGCAAAGAAAAGTTCAAACAAGAAAGTCATGAAAGCTATTATTTCTGATTCTGAATCTTCTAACTCTAATAGTGATTCTTCTGTTGTGTATGATTCTCTTGCTTTTGTTGCTTTATTGAATGGTGATACTGCTAATGATTCTTCTTCTGATATAGGTGAAATAGAGATATACACTACTCTCAGTCAAGTAGGGTTTGATGATTCAGAAGTTGAGCAGTCTGAGGAAGAATCATGTGAAAACAAGCTGCCAGAACTATTTGAGAAATTATTAGAAGCTTATAATAAAAAATTTGAGAAGCTGAAGCAAGAAAAATCTGAGAAAGAGACTTTGAGGAAAAAGAATGAAGATCAATTAAAGTTGATTGCAGAAAGTAAAACAGAAATTCTGAATCTTCAAAATAAAGTAAAGTTTCTCGAAAGTGAGGTAAGTCAAGCTATTTCTGTTATAGATTCTCTTGTTGCTAGAATTAATTTTCTTAAGCCTGAATTGAAAAAATCACAAGATAAATTAATTGTTTTTACTTCTGGACAGATTAAGCTTGATAACACGATTAGTTTTGGTAAGCATGTAGAAGATAAGACTGGATTAGGTTTTGTTGGGTCATCATCTAAGGAAAAAATTATTTTTGTTAGACCCAAGAATTTGATTGTATCTGAATCCAAACCTAAGCCTCATGTTAAGTCTTTGCATGCTAATGTTCTGTCCACTGTACTTTATTGTTCTTTTTGTGGTAAAAATGGATATAGTCAACACTATTGCTATAAAAAGAGAAGGCATTCTAATTCTGATTTTTATGTGCATAATTCTTTTGCTAAGAAAAGGGTTCATGCTAAAAAGCCACATTATTGGAACAAATCCAAAAATTCTCAAGCTAAAAAGAATTCAAATAAAAAGAAGAATGTTTTTGTGTCTCCACAATTCTTTCCTGATTAATTGCTTGTTAAAACCATCTGGATGAAAAAGAAAGATTTGGAGAAGTTTGTGCCTGTTTTATGGGATTTATTCCTAATAGGTCTTTTGGGTGCAAAACCCCCTAACTGAGTCATTTAGGACTTTGATGGTCATGGATTGAGCTTATGTTCATTATTTGTTTTCCATTGGACCATATCTTTTAGGTTAGGATAGGTTTTGTTTATTTTTAGTAATAATCATATGAGATTATGAGAATTATATTTTTTTGATAAATAATGTGAATTCTTTATATTTTTTTTAATTTCACTTTGATTTGTGAATGCATAATTGGGACACTTAGTTTGTCAATGAATGAAGTGCTTGATTTTATGAATTTGACATCGATAATCAATATGTTGTATTTATTTCTTTTTAGAGGTAAATCTTCTGAGTCCATACAAATTGTGCACTAGTCCAACTCTGAGAGAATTGATTGAAAAACTAATGTGAAGTTGACTAGAGTATATTGTATGAGTAGCATTGAAAGCTTAAATGATCAATAAAATAAATATTGATGAAAAAAATTATGCTTTTATTCAGCATGAAAAGAAAAAGAAAATAGAAAATTTGCTGAATATCTAAGACAAATGAAAAAGGTTACATTCGGGATGTGTTCGTAGCTTCCACTACAATGTAAATCTCCAATGAGATATCTTTAAAAATTAAAGAGTTTTTTTGAGGAAAATAGCTGCCCGTAAGAGTGAAAGCCACCATATTAGAAATAAAAAAAAATATGATGAAATTCAATGAAAAAAATATTTGATCATGAGTAATTATATTTGCTTATTAACCAATATGTTTTAGAAGATGGATCAAAGGAATTTCATTAATTTTTTATGAAGTTGGATTGCACACACACACATGGATTTATTAGATGAATTTCTAAATTTTTATAAATATTTGTGTGTTGTAAGTTGTGTCATGATCATGAAGTTGAGAATGAATTTTATGGATAAAGTATGGGTTTTAAAATTCTGCATTTATAAATGTTTGAAATTTTTCAGAAATGTTAGAACTCATGTTATTCTCTGAAAAATGTGCTTTGATTATTCTCATGAGATTATTAATTTTTTATTTATTTTTTTTATGAAAAATTTTCAAAAATCCAAAAATATGTTTATTTTAATTTTGTGTTTATTTTTCACTCTTTATGTGCTAATTGCCAAATCAGGATTGAAAAGATGTATTTTTGGTGAATTAGAGGTCCAAAGTGTAATTTTTTAAAATTCACAAAGTTGGACCGTTCCCCATTATTGAGCATCGGTCGCACTTCTGCAGGTTCTAAGAAATCGAAAGAAGTTGGACCGGTCCCCAAATATGAGGACCGGTCGCACTTAGCGAAAGCCCAAATTTTTGAAAATCTGCGCGCGCTGTGGTGTCTTAAGTCACTCATTCACTCATTCACACCTCACCCACTCTCACTTAATCTCTAACTCTCAAAAGTCTCTAAAAAACTCTCAAACTCACAATACATTCTATTCATCTATTTGTCTCTTGATTTGTGATTATTGGAGGTTGGGATTAAACTTGTGGAGGATTGTGGTGTTTGTGATTTATTGATTGTTGAATTGGTTGATATTGTGCAAATAAATATCTTTAAAATTTGAGGATTTTAGACTTGCACTCCAAGTGTTTGATATAATTCTTTAATGGAGCTTGTGATCTTATTTATGGTTCCATTCATTATGACTTTTATGATTAGGTCTAAAAGAGCTAGGGGAGTGCTTTTAAAAGCAAACAGAATTTTGATTTGAAATACTTGGTTGAGACTCCTTATGTGATTTAGGTAACATATTTGGATGTTTTATCTTTCATAATCAAAGTGTTTGTCATTATCATTGAGGTGAATACAACTGCTATGACTCAATTATTGTTATTCATGATCTTAACATATGGTATTATTTTGTAATATTTGAGGACAAATCTTGATAGACCACCTATAAAGGATAATGATTCAAGCTTTATGAGTACCCAATGTATCTTTGATAATGGACATCATTCACTCTCCTATATCACTGATGATAATTAGTTTTTAGGGGTTTGATATTTTGATGATTCAGACTAGTTCATCTATTTGCTAGGTTTATGATTTAGACTTGGCTATTTTTGGATACTCATGGTGTCTTTGATTAGGTTGCATGTTGATCACATGGATACCATATTTATGTTTGGATTATACTTTTGCGGACTTTGATGTAAATTTCAATAGCTGGAGTTATATGTTCAAGGATATCTTTTTGATGGAGGTTAATATCTAGTTTTTGGAGCTCATGATGATGATGAGGATTAGGTCTTGATGATAGACTTAGTTATGTTTTGCTAGACTTTGAGTAGTTAACTCTATTTTGTCTACGTTTGATGCTTGATCTTGTTATGTTTTGTTTATTCCATCAACTGATATGTTTTGGATATTTATTTGATCAGTGATGATGATTGTTTTTGTTTCATTATTGTCTTAATCTCTCTATGTGCTTCATGATTTATTTGTTTATCTAAATCTCTTTGCTAGTTCTTTGTCAATTTGTTCCAAAAAGGGCGAGATAATATTATTATATGCATATGATATGATATAAGATTCTTTGACAAAGGAGGAGATATATTTATCAGATATTTTTTCTTAAAAGATTAAGGGGAAGATATTGATATATGATTATATTTTTTTAGTAAGCTTTTCACAGGTTGTGTTGTTTAAGTGATGTGCAGGTACAAGTGTTATTCCCAAAATAATCTTGAACACGCATGTGAAGCTTCATTGGTTTAGCTATGTTTCTTTGTATTTTTGGGCATATTGTAATCTAATTTTTCAATGGATTAGGTTATAATTGTCTAGGTGGTTTTGTCACAAAATTGCCAAAGGGGGAGATTGTGACGTATATATTTGTAATTGGCAAATTTCGGTGTCAAAACTTGATTGATCGAGTTCTAATTTTTGTTCAATTTTGTGTCTCGATCGTGGAAGCTAAACAACAAGTGTCTCAACACCATGGATTTGATGAGAACATCACTTAGTACAGGTATGTGAGTAAGGACACTATGTTTTGCAGTTTAGTGGGCTTAGGACTTAGAAAATATGCTTTAAAACTGAAAATAGGAATTTTCCAAAGTCCCACTGGTCCCCAATTTTTAGGACCGATCCAACTTTCTCTAGGAAATTTTGATTTTTTACATGTCTAAAAAGTCCCACCCGTCCCCAAAAATCTGGACCGGTCCAACTTGGCTGACATGTGCGAAAATTTCCTTTTTAGTCCAAATTCGTTTCCTAATCAAACCAGAACTTCTCTAAAGCATTCCTAAGGGTTTTTGACTTATTTTCTAAGTAGGATTAGGACTCCTATGCCTATAAATACTACTCTATATTTTCTCTACAAGTGGGTTTAAACAAATTATTATTTTTAGAAAGAAAAAGCTTTTTAAGAGTATTTTTAGGGCAAAAAAATTCTCGTTGATTTTTCTGTTTGTTTTTCTTTTGAGAGCACACATATATACACTGAGTAATCTTAGGGTAGTGTTATTAATCTGATCGAGAGTAGAGAGACTACTACAGAGTTATCTTATTCGGTCAAACATCGAAGCCTTTTGGTTTCTTCTACTTCTGATTAGCTGCTCAGAGACTGCATCAAATCTATTTGCTGATTAGTACATTGGATTGATAGTTTTTCACTTGCTTGCTTGCTGAGGAAGAAAGGTGACTAGATTGCACTATGAAGGGAACGAAATACTTGCTCAGTATTTTGGTTCTTCCTGCAACCTTTCCGTAAGGGTGGTGATCACGTTAGCCGGAAGTCTACAGCAATTGGACATGTTGTCGCAATCATAAGCTTGAGGTGTTACACATCAGATCCTTGATAGAGTGAAGAGGGGTGGGAGACTGAGACAAAGTCTGTTGTACTTTGCTTCATCATAGTGAATTGGTTCCCTGAGGCGTGCCACCTCCCTCCGTGGTTTTTTCCATCTTGGGTTTTCACGTATATTTGGTGCATTCTTTTCTTTACTTGCACTTTATTTATTTACTTGCTTTAATTGTTTGATTAATTGAACATCAAATTCAATTAATTAAAAATTAAGCAAACGAGCAAGTGATCCTATTCACCCCCTCTCTAGGTTTTAAAATAGTTTTCGCAACCGCTTCCGCACCGTATAACTCACAATAACATAAGTTATTATAGCATGTAAAATAATTAACCAAAGTAGCTTTAAAAATTAGCTAGTAAAGTTACAATAGGCATTTTTTTTTTTTCTGGTTTAGGTTTTCCACAAATAGCCATTTTAAGTTAATTTTTAATAGATAAGCAGTGCATTCAAAATGTTACCCTCAAACCTGCTACATTTCACAAGTTAGAATAAGTAGGCAATTAACAAAAAAGAAATTACTAACACAAAGTTCATTATATATATTTTCATTTAACCGGATAACATAGAGCTAGAATGCATTAAGAGACATCTTAGTTATAAAGATTAACTTAATACATCCGATTTATTTACTGCCCTTTTCACCCTTTTCACCAGCATGCAGGCCAGCAAAGTAGCCCTGAGGGTTGCCCTCAAACCCAGCCCTCAATATCTATGATCCATCACCACCAGGTGCCTTCATCGTTCCTCCTGCCCCTGCGCCACTACCACTGCCTTTTGAGGAGTAGCCTCCATCACCACCTTCTCTTGCTCCACTTCCTCCACCACGGCTACCGCCACCTTTTCCTCCATCACCACCACCACCTTTGCCACCCATTTGGATTGTATGTAGATTGTGTATCACTACTTAAATTTTCTTCAAGAGTGATCGACAAGGGACTAGATGGCAAAGTATATATATACACACACAAAGGGTTATCAGATAAGCTCTCATTTAACGACCACACTTGAAGTTACTGCCAATGATCTTCCGGTAAACATAAGAATTGCATGCATGCACCGTCCATTTATTTGTTCAAAGCATGCACAGACACTTTTCCAATATTAATATTGGAGATTTCAAGGTTGCAGTGTTAAGTTCGTAAGATGCTTAGATTTGTGGAATCTGAAGCATCACTTTCAATTAGTATTTAAAATAAGTTAATTTTTAAACTGCCATTTTAAGTTCATTTCAATCAATAAGCAGCCGATTCAAAATCTAACCATCAGACACATTTCCCAAGTTAGGATAAGTAATAAAAAAATAAAAAAAAATAAATACACTGTGCAAAAAGAGTAATGTTTACTATAAGAAGAGTAATTTTAGAATTTTAATTTATAAATTAATGGTATGAGTGGCAGAAGTTAAGTCAATGAAACATCAAGGGAGGCTGACTGAATTTTTTTAAAAAGTCTAATTTGTGAGTAATAAAAACAAACTTCAAAAAAAGTCAAATTAATTTGCCCTCGTATTTAAAAAAAGTTGGACTATAGTCTCAATTAATGAATTAAAAAGCTAATTGAATTCCAATAAAATTTTTATTTTCAAAATTGAATTTCGAGGTCGAATTTTTGTAGGTGTTCGGAAAGATTAAAGTGGGGCCCAATCTCTGGACTCCGGTTTACTCTTTGTTATAATTTACTTTCGGTTACAACCCCTTACTGTAATGCTAATGGGCTTGATTCCAAGTTCCCAATAGTGTACATTCAAAAAAAAAAAACAATGCTCAAATTCCAATCTAATGAAATTTCATCATTCCCAAAACAAAAGAAATACTTCTATTTTTTTTGGGGTAAAAAATAAAAGGGTAAATTACCCTCGCCTCCTCTGAGATTTTCTATTATTACCTATAAACTTGCCAAAACTTTGTGATCAACCTCCCCTAAGGTTTGGTTGACTTAACTCTTATCTCCCTTGCCATGAGCTGGTCGTTTAAGCTGTTTAAGTCAAATCAAACAAAAAAAATCTAAATCCCCAAACTTTCCTCATGTGCAACACATTTACAAATTTAACCTCAATCATTCAAATCACAGTGCACTCCTAATTAATCTTATTATTTAATTATATTTCTATAATTCATATGTTAAACATATAATTAAAAAATTAAAATTACTTTTTCAATATATATACACACACACTATATATATACACATACTCAATCACTACTACAACTTGAGATTTGTCCTGAGATCGAGTTCACTATTTCAATGGTGACCAATGTGTTGTTTTACTGCTCATGCGTGGTGGTGGTAAAATAGACCAAGGATCCTCATATTCATATCTCCATTTTTTGCCAGCAAAACTAGATAAGATTTCCTTTTCAATTCAAATAGCAGCCACATCTTCTATACCAAATCTACTAATTTTGTTTTTCTTCTTCTATCTCACCCTTACACCTTAACGAAATATAGCCATCAACATCTTATGGAGGTGGTGGTTATGGGGATTTGGATTAGGGTTTGGGAGCGAGGAAGTGCAAATGTAGAGAGGGAGGGAAGAGAATGGTTTTTCTCTCTTTCTAACTCTCTGTAAAATTGATTATTTTGTGCAATTGATTTTATGTAGGTTAGGGTTCACAGCCGAAGAGATGAGCGATTAAGGCACTCTTCTTTAGGAGTCCTGATAAGGTCATATTGTCAGAAAGAAACTATAAAGATAGATGCGATGGAGGAGATCGATCAATTTGGGGTGCTAAAAGAAACGATGGATGAATTTGGGGTGTATATATGATTGTGTATATATATGTGTGTGTGTGTGTGATTGCAATTGGTGTACAATTGAAGAGTTAAGAAACTAATGCCAATTTGTAGGCTGTTAGATATATGTGATTGCAATAGGTGCTACTTATTTGTTATATATATATATATATATATATATAAGGATATGTAATATACGATACACAAGTAAAGAAGAAGAAGAGAGGGACATTCAAAAATTATTGCTAACATAAGAAGGGTGCTTTAGTAATTAGTTATTCTAAAGTCGAGGGTATATCAGTAAATGCATGACAACCGTTAAGTTGTCTAACGTGATGTGGTCGGAACTAAATTATATTGTAAGCTTAATTTTTCCCTTTTTATCAAAATATAATTTAACCACTCGCAAGAGCACGCATGAGATTCATTAATTAAAGGTTCTATATAGAGGGTATCGATCCCACGAGGACTAGTCGCAATTGTCTTAAAGGAAGATTAATTCTACTTTAATTCTAAAAATAGATTTTTTGATTTTGTGTTTAAAAACTATTGCATAAATGAAATGACAATAAAATTAAAGAGTAAAGTTGGGAGAGAGAACTAGGGTTGGGTTCCACCTCTAACCATTCACATGTTCATAAGTGTAGCAAGCATGAGATTCATTAATTAAATGCCTAACAATGTCATTAGGCTTGTGACCTCAATAACATATCAAAAGATCAATGTGTGTGCTAACCTATCATAATTCATCTTCAACAAGCATAGCTCTTCAACCTAACTAACTACCTACTGACTCTACTCTCTAAGTGAACACTACATGCATCCAAACTACCTTGTCTTGGCATGGTCTATACAAACTAACATCACACATTCATTTAAACACCATTATCTAGCCATCATTTGCACTTCTTGTGGAATATGTAAATGTTGTGCATTCAAGTGACAAAATCTACTCTAAGACAAGAATAAATTCCAAATCAAATGAATATATAAAAGAGATGTATTTGTGTACATAATCATTAGGCTAAATAATCAACATTTAATTACAAATCCCAATAGCTACAAAGATGAACAAGTTTACATGGCTAGGGGTTGAAACCAACACCCTAGTAGAAGAGTTAGTTGCTCATGGTTGCCTTGCACCCTTCCATTGATGAAGAGAATGAAGCTTCTTGGTCTGGTTCAGCTCTCCTCTTCCTCTCCCGAAGGTCTCTCCTCTGATATTCTAATGTGTGTTGAGAGATATGTGAGATATGTGGCTTTTGGTGCTTTTTGGGCTTCTTTTTCCACCTTGGGGCCCACCATATATATATATATATCATTATATATATCTCTTGTATCAAGAAGACCCCCAAAAGTTTTGTTCAAGTCAGACAATCCCCCTAAGTCGTGCAAAAAGGGGGATTTTGTTGCAAGTGGGAGAGCAGGTGAGCAAGTGGCCAAGTGGGCTCTACAGAATCTCGGTTGATCGAGATTGAATCTCGATTGATCGAGATTTCGATCAATCAAAATGAGATCTCGATCAATCGAGATTTCGATTAATCGAAATCAACATCTCGATTGATCGAGATGCCTTGGCTGCATTTTCTGATTTCTTCTCTTGACTGCAGAAAGCTTCCAACTTTGCTCCATTTACTCCAATACTTGCAAAACATCAAAAACACAAAAATACCGTAAACATATCTCGGTAAACGCAAAAATGGAACTAACGTATGCAATAAAGAGGGTTCGAATGCATAGAATTGAACACTTATCACACCCCCAAACTTACATATTGCTAATCCCTTAGCAATACAATATTACAAAAATGAAATCAACTATCTTATACAAAAGTTTAATCATGCTCAGTCATCAACTAGATAAAGGGCGCTCATCCGTTCATTTCACATTTGGCAAATGCAACAAGTATTACAGAACTATGTGGTCATTAGCAAAAATGGACTTTCACAAGCTATAAATGAATGACAGTCCCCACATAATGGCCAGTCTGAACAAATATAACAATTCCAACCCCAAAATCCTCTTTGAAAAGTGAACATGCATTCTAACGTGTGGCTTTTGTCATATTTGGAGAAGAAAACGAACAAATCTGTTTTTAAGAGAAAAACTCATTGAAAATGCTCGACTCGGCTGTTCATTGTCACAAAACATTCATGATTGCTCATGTGCGGATGACCGTGCAATGCTTAGCTCTTTTTGCTTTCTTGCAAGCCCATGTAGCGGCGTTGGGCCAATGACTCCCAAACCAATTGATTTTAGGGCATTAGGTGAAGAAGCACCCCTCGGACTTAATGACCGAGCTTACAAGGTGATGAGCGTAAGCAAGCCACCCGCTTATTATTGCTCAACCTTACACACTTATACGCGAATATTCCCTGCTTTGAGGCATAGAAATCCAATTTATTGAGTGAGAAGGCTTATTGCATATTTTTCTCTTTTTATTTATTTATTTTTTTTTTACAACAACCAGAAGAACTTATTCTTTAAGTTGTTCAGATAAAAACAAAAATTTTAAAAAATTCTCCCTCAGACTTATACCCCACAATTTAAAATGCATGTGTGCGAATTTGTGCGGTTAAGGACAAATTTAGGGCAAGAACTGTACGTGCTCGAATTTGGACAAAAATGTAGACCGTTCTAGCCTACTATAAAGCTTGCAAAAGTGCGAGTATTTACAATGTTAAAGTTCTTAACTACCTGCTGCATTTACCTCGGACATTTATTCAAATGACTTCCTTTAAAAAGCAAGACATCATGGCAAGCATGTGAAAATATCAAAAAGAAGAAGAAAAAAAAACTCTGCTCTACAATGACACTCAAAATAATGACCGAACATTGCATGCGTATGCAAGTGGTATAGCATACCGCACCCCCAAACTTATCTGCAACATTGTCCTCAATGTTTGGACAAGAAGAACAAGGAAAGAAGGTACCGGGATGGCAGAATGCGAGAAAAATGGTATTCCACAGCAGCGGTCATCTTGTAAATAAGGAAAACCTGCACAGAACACCAACTAGATACCACGAGCATTAAAAGGAACAAAAAGTAGATAAATAGAACATAATGAAAGAATTATACACAAACAGATAATGCCAATATCACTGTATATCTAAGGGTCTGAACTGGTGTTTCCCAATTGTCTAAGAGGTCTATGCGACAAGATATTGACTATCCAGGCACGCTAACGTATAGCACGCAAAGGGGATGCCTTTCTTTATTACCGCCATACTGTGTTGAAGCAATCTCAACAGTATTGGGAATTAAAACCAGGCGGTAATAAACGAAAATCATCAACTGAATCGCATATAACAATTAGACAAGTGGTACTGATGTGGTCGGAACTAAATTATATTGCAAGCTTAATTTTGCCCTTTTTATCAAAATATAATTTAACCACTCGCAAGAGCACGAATCTTTGCAGATAAGGTTCTATATAGAGGGTATCGATCCCACGAGGACTAGTCGTTAATTGTCATAGAGAAAGATTAATTCTACTTTAATTCAAACAAAACAGATTTTTGGTTTTGTGTTTAGAAACTATTGCATAAAGGAAATGACAATAAAATTAAAAAGTAAAGTTGGGAGAGAGAACTAGGGTTGGTTTCCACCCCTAGCCATTCACATGTTCATAAGTGTAGCAAGCAAGGGATTCATTAATTAAATGCCTAACAATGACATTAGGCTTGTGACCTCAATGACATATCAAAAGATCAATGTGTGTGCTAACCTATCATAATCCATCTTCAACAAGCATAGCTCTTCAACCTAACTAACTACCTACTTACTCTACTCTCTAAGTGAACACTACATGCATCCAAACTACCTTGTCTTGGCATGGTCTATACAAATTAGCATCACACATTCATTTAAACACCATTATCTAGCCATCATTTGCACTTCTTGTGGAATATGCAAATGTTGTGCATTCAAGTGACAAAACCTACTCTAAGACAAGAATAAATTCCAAATCAAATGAATATATAAAAGAAATGTATTTGTGTACATAATCACTAGGCTAAATAATCAACATTTAATTACAAGTCCCAAGAGCTACAAAGATGAACAAGTTTACATGGCTAGGGGTTGAAACCAACACCCTAGTAGAAGAGTTAGTTGCTCATGGTTGCCTTGCACCCTTCCATTGATGAAGAGAATGAAGCTTCTTGGTCTGGTTCAGCCCTTCCTCTTCCTCTCCCGAAGGTCTCTCTCTTCTTCTTCTGATTTGTATATGTTGAGAGATATGAGATATGTGGCTTTTGGTGCTTTTTGTATGCTTTTTGGCTCCTTTGGGCCCACCATATATATATATATATCATTATATATATCTCTTGTATCAAGAAGGCCCCCAAAAGTCTTGTTCAAGTCAGACAATCCCCTTAAGTCGTGCAAAAAGGGGGATTTTGTTGCAAGTGGGAGAGCAGGTGAGCAAGTGGCCAAGTGGGCTCTGCAGCATTTCGATTGATCGAAATTGCATTTCGATTGATCGAGATTTCGATCAATCGAAATGAGATTTCGATCAATCGAAATTTCGATTGATCGAAATCCACATCTCGATTGATCGAAATGCCTTGGCAACAGTTTCTGATTTCATCTCTTGACTGCAGAAAACTTCCAACTTTGCTCCATTTACTCCAATACCTGCAATACATCAAAAACACAAAAATACCGTAAACATATCTCGGTAAACGCAAAAATGGAACTAACATATGCAATAAAGAGGGTTCAAATGCATAGAATTGAACACTTATCACACCCCCAAACTTACATATTGCTAGTCCCTTAGCAATACAATATTACAAAAATGAAATTAACTATCTTATACAAAAGTTTAATCATGCTCAGTCATCAACTAGATAAAGGGCGCTCATCCATTCATTTCACAATTGGCAAATGCAACAAGTATTACAGAACTATGCGGCCATTAGCAAAAATGGACTTTCACAAGCTATAAATGAACGACAGTCCCCACATGCTGGCCAGCCCGAACAACTATAACAATTCCAACCCCAAAATCCTCTTTGAAAAGTGAACATGCATTCTAACGTGCGGCTTTTGTCATATTTGGAGAAGAAAACGAACAAATCTGCTTTTAAGAGAAAAACTCATTGAAAATGCTCAACCCGGCTGTTTCATTATCACAAAACATTCATGATTGCTCATGTGCGGATGACTGTGCAATGCTTAGCTCTTTTTGCTTTCTTGTAAGCCCACGTAGCGGCATTAGGCCAATGACTCCCAAACCAATTGGTTTTAGGGCATTAGGCGAAGAAGCACCCCTCGGACTTAATAACCGAGCTTACAAGGCGATGAGCGTAAGCAAGCCATCCGCTTATTACTGCTCAACCTTACACACCTTTACACGAATATTTCCTGCTTTGAGGCATAGAAATCCGGTTTATTTAGTGAGAAGGCTTATTGCATATTTTTCTCTTTTTATTTCTTTTTTTTTTTTTTTTTTTTTTTTTTTTTACAACAACCGGAAGAACTTATTCTTTAAGATGTTCAGATAAAAACAGAAATTTTCAAAAATTCTCCCTCAGACTTATACCCCACAATTTAAACTGCATGTGTGCGAATTTGTGCGGTTAAGGACAAATTTAGGGCAAGAATTGTACGTGCTCGAGTTTGGACAAAAATGTAGACCGCTCTAGCCTACTATAAAGCTTGCAAAAGTGCGGGTATTTACAATGTTAAAGTTCTTAACTACCTGCTGCATTTACCTCGGACATTTATTCGAATGATCTTCCTTTACAAAGCAAGACATCATAGCAAGCATGCAAAAATATCACAGAAAAAAACTGCTCTACAATGACACTCAACATAATGACTGAACATTGCATGCATATGCAAGTGGTATAGCATACCGCACCCCCAAACTTATATGCAACATTGTCCTCAATGCTTGGACAAGAAGAGCAAGGAAAGAAGTTACCGGGATGGCAGAATGCGAGAAAAATGGAAGTCCACAGCAGCGGTCATCCTGTAAATAAGAAAAATCTGCACAGAATACCAACTGGATACCACGAGCATTACGAGGAACAAAAAGTAGATAAATAGAACATAATGAAATACTTATGCACAAACAGACAATGCCAATATGACTGTAAATCTAATGGTCTGAACTGGTGTTTCCCGATTGTCTAAGAGGTCTATGCGACAAGATATTGACTATCCAGGCGCGCTAACGTATAGCACGCAAAGGGGCTGCCTTTCTTTATTACCGCCATACTGTGTTGAAGCAATCTCAACAGTATTGGGAATTAAAACCAGGCGGTAATAAACGGAAATCATCAACTGAATCGCATATAACAAGTAGACAAGTGGTACTACATACATAGTCAAAGTCTAGAGAACAGATAAATTGACGGAAAGCAAAAAGAAAAGGCAGTAAAGATAACACATGTCATAAAAGCAAATATAAATGTATTCCATAAAGATGAAAATGCGTTTCAGTACAAAGGGTACATGTAGGCGGAATACGCAAAAAAGAAACTAAACATGGCCAACATGGCCTATCAAAAATAAAGAAAGTAAAATACAGAAAGTAAAGTATAAAAGGTGAATAAAGTGCAGCTACTCGAGGGCGGGTGGTGGTGGTGGTGGTTCGGCGGGAGCAGAAGTGGAGGTGGAGGCTCGACCTGCGAACAGGAACTGCAGATCCTGCCGGAAGGCTCGGAACTCATCTAAGATCGCTCTCTGGCCCTGCACCAGAGAAGAAATGTCCGTCCGAATACCCGCCAGCTGACTCTGCGTCACCTGGACGTGCTCGTCAAAACCCTGCTGGAGCCGCTCTACGTCAGCCGCCAGGCAGGAATAGCCTGTCGCTAAGATATCATGCCGCTCTGCAGCGACATCCATCTCCTCCTCCTCCATCTCCTCGTCCTCCGCCTCAGCCCCTGCTGGCTCTCCCTCATCCATCTCCACTGGGGCATCCATATCTACATCGTCTGGTGGATCACCCTGATGGTCCTGTCGCTCTAAGTGTCGCCTCACCCGATCCCACTGTGTAGATGTGAAGCGGGTGGGCGGTGCCAACTGAATGTCAGTCCGACTGACTGGTATACTGGCACTGCTGAGAAAAGCGGCGATCAGGAATGGAAAGGGAAGCCGCCAACTCGCTGTTCTCCTCTTCCTCTTGTTGACGAGGCCATCCCAAACTTTGTGCATCTGCCCCCAGATAAGCGATGGGACAGAAAACCAAGCGCCTGTATGGAAAGCATAGAGGCAACGGAGGAGGTCACCCCTGCGCTCGGCCACGTGCTGCAACGGACACGCGTTCTTGAGGAGAACGGTGTCCAGGAACCAATATCTGCTCGGGCACATCGACTTGGACGTGCAGTTGTGGTTGGCCGTGGTAAACGCCCCGCCACACATGTCCATCACTATCGAGAAGAGCGTGGTATCTGCTGGGAGCGCGGCACTATAGAGTGGCTGACCGTCCGGGCCAACCATGTCCGGCGGCTGCTGGTGAGGAATGCCGAGCATATGAGCAATCCGGCTCGGCGTAATCGTGATCGTGACTGTGGCCACGGTAGTCTCGAGTGTATCTGGCGCTGTGCAGGAGTAGGTCATATGCTCGTAAAAGACCTGCACTAGGCGCTCGTGTGCCACGTCTGCGGGAGGCACGCATAGCCGGTCGAGGCGACGCCTCCTGAGCTCGGCAACCGTCCACTCGGTGTCGGGACGCCTCTCAAACTCGGCTAAGTCGAAAACCTGCTCCGGGTGGAACTTCCGAGACCGGAAGGCTCGCCCGGGCACGTCACGAACAGCACCGGCGGCGTTCTTCACTCTTGCCATGGCCGCGGAACAGTCTGCACTGGATTCCAAAAGGTACGTAAATAAAAGATGAATAAGAAGAAAGTGAAACTACTACTAGACTAAAAGAATAAAATAAAAATAAAATAAAATAAAAAAAATAAAAATGAAGTCCTAGTCCAAGGTACTGACAAAAATGCAAAAAGTTGCACTCGAAGAGGCAATGTGAACAGGCGCAACCGAAACGAAGGTGCCACGGTTATACACCGAACACTAAGCGTTTGAAATGAAGAAAATGCCAAATCCCACTCCCGCTTGAATTCCTACCCCCCCGAAACCCACAAAAACTGGATTCGGACATCGCACTCGCAACCATCCACCCCAACATGATCTAACTATGTTCATTCCGCTGTAAAACTATCAAAAATGGCGAGAGAATAAACAAAAAGTAGCCATGCATCACTTACCTCGTGAGGAAGAAGATGAACGGCTCAACCGAAGAAAACTCCACGCGCAGCCGCGAAGAGAAGATCGCGCAGATGCTTGCGGCGGATCGGACTGCGTCGGATGGCGGCGGATGATCGGGAATGGAAGATCGAGTGCTCGGGAGTGCTTGGATAGGGCTTGGATCGCACAGAGGGAGAGAAGAAGTCGGATGGTCTTTTAAAATGGGAGGGAAGCCCAACGGTTTAAATAGATTTTCGGCTCACGTGCAGGCTCCGCGTGCATTTCGATTGATCGAAATGTGCATTTCGATCAATCGAAATTTCGATTGATCGAAATCTTGCTTCGATCAATCGAAACTAACTTCGATGGATTGAGATTGTCTCTTCGATCAATCGAACATTCCTTCCCTAAATCACATTTTTACTTCGATCAATCGAACATTTAATTGATGCAATCGAACTTTTAGTTCGATCAATCGAAATCCAATTTCGATCAGTCGAAAGTTTCGATCGATCAAAGACCTATCGAAGTGCAATCGAAGAATATCACCTCTCGGGACTTTGGACTTGGCAAATCTCTGCAATTTTTCGATCAATCGAAACCAAAATTTCGATCAATCGAAATTTTCGATTGATCGAAATTTTGGTTTCGATCAATCGAAATGCTCAAAAACAGTCAGTTTAAAATATGCTTCAGAGACTTGGATATTGGGGAATTAGATACTACATTGCTTAGATACAAACCTACTTTGGATTAAAGGGACACCATGGAAGCTTGATAGCGACCATGGCGTCGCCACCTTACACGTCTATGGCGCGACGTCCGGATCGGCTCACGAGTCAAAATACACGGGATCCGTCAAAGTGACGACATCCACGTATTCGGTGGTGACTTGGTCATCCACGCACACTTTTAAGCGCTGCCCGTTTACTTTGAACATCGAGCCATCTTTCAAGTCCTTCAATTCCACCGCTCCGTGGGGGGCGACGGAATTAACCAAAAATGGTCCATCCCAACGGGAGTGAAGTTTTCCGGGAAACAAATGGAGGCGCGAGTTGTACAACCAAACTTTTTGGCCCGGCGAAAATGTTTTGACTCGAATATTACGATCATGAAAGGCTTTAGACCTTGCCTTATAGATTTTCGCGTTCTCATACGCGTCATGTCGCAATTCTTCCAATTCATTTAATTGAAGCTTTCGATTAGAGCTGGCCTTTTTCATGTCAAAATTGAAGGTCTTGGTGGCCCACATAGCTTTATGCTCCAATTCAACCGGAAGATGGCACGCCTTGCCATAAACTAACCGATAAGGTGACATTCCAATGGGAGTTTTGTATGCGGTTCGGTATGCCCATAATGCGTCGTTTAGTCGCAATGACCAATCCTTCCGGTCAGGCCGAACAGTTTTCTGAAGAATGTTCTTAATCTCCCTATTGGATACTTCTACTTGGCCACTAGTTTGAGGATGGTAGGGGGTGGCTACTTTGTGTGTGACGGAGTATTTGAGAAGCAAGGTTCGAAGGAACCGGTTACAGAAATGCTTACCTCCGTCACTGATGATGGCCCGAGGCGTACCAAACCGGCTAAAAATGTTAGCTTGTATGAATTTAACCACGACTGCGTGATCGTTGGTTTTGGTAGCAACGGCCTCTATCCACTTAGATACGTAGTCCACCGCCACAAGTATGTACTCATGACCAGTAGAGGGTGGAAATGGTCCCATGAAGTCAATGCCCCACACATCAAATATTTCAATGATAAGAATAGGGTTAAGAGGCATCATGTCCTTCCGAGACATCGCGCCGAGGCGCTGACATCGCTCACACGAGCGGCAGAATGAATATGCATCCCGATGAAGTGTCGGCCAGAAAAATCCGCATTGAAGAATTTTTGCTGCGGTTTTCTTAGCACTAAAGTGTCCCCCACAAGCGAGTGTATGACAAAATTTAAGAATGCTTTGGAATTCACTGTTGGGTACACACTTACGAATTATTTGATCGGGGCAGTATTTGAACAATTGAGGATCGTCCCAATAATATGATCGTGATTGGGAGAGAAAACGATCCTTCTCTTGTTTGGTCCAAGAAGATGGTATTTTACCGGTTGCCAAATAATTAACCACATCCGCATACCAAGGGATACTTTCTTGAGAGATGACAAAGAGTTGTTCATCCGGGAAGGATTCACAAACTGGAATGGAATTATGGAGGGATTCAACAAGAATTCTAGAAAGGTGGTCAGCTACCACATTTTCAGTTCCCTTTTTGTCTCTAATCTCAAAATCGAACTCTTGCAACAAGAGTATCCAGCGGATCAACCTAGGCTTGGTGTCCTTTTTCGTCAAAAGATGCCGGAGGGCAGCATGGTCCGAATAGACAATGATCTTTGAACCTAATAAATAAGCTCGAAATTTGTCTAATGCAAATACTACCGCAAGCAATTCCTTTTCCGTTGTGGTATAATTGATTTGAGCTTCGGAAAGGGTTTTACTTGCGTAATAGATGACATGTGGCAGTTTGTCTACTCGTTGCCCCAAGACCGCACCCATGGCATAGTCGGATGCATCACACATAATCTCAAATGGGAGAGTCCAGTTTGGAGGGATTAGAACTGGAGCGGTTGTAAGCATGGCGCGGAGTTTTTCAAAAGCGTCAAGGCACGCTTCATCAAAGGTAAAGCAAGACTCTTTTTCAAGAAGGCGACACAAAGGCCGAGAAATCTTGCTAAAGTCTTTGATGAAACGGCGATAAAATCCCGCATGCCCAAGGAATGAACGAATCTCTCTCACCGTGGATGGTGGAGGAAGTTTGGAAATGAGCTCAACCTTGGCTTTATCAACCTCTATTCCTCGCTTAGACACAATATGCCCTAGGACAATACCCTCTTGAACCATAAAGTGACTCTTTTCCCAACTAAGAATTAGGTTGGTTTCTTGACATCTTTTGAGAACACAAGCTAGATTTTGGAGGCATGATTCATATGAAGGTCCAAAAACGGAAAAATCATCCATGAACACTTCTAAGAATTTTTCCACCATGTCCGAGAAGATAGACATCATACACCGTTGAAAAGTTGCCGGTGCATTGCACAACCCAAAGGGCATGCGTCTATAAGCAAATGTGCCGAAGGGACATGTAAAGGTGGTTTTCTCTTGGTCCCTCGGGTCTATAGCAACCTGATTATAGCCGGAATATCCATCCAAAAAGCAATAAAAGCTTTGCCCGGCCAATCTCTCCAATATTTGATCAATGAATGGGAGGGGGAAGTGATCTTTCCGAGTGGCTGAATTTAATTTCCTATAATCAATGCACACTCTCCATCCTGTGGTGGTGCGTTGGGGAACTAATTCACCCTTATCATTAGGTTGCACTGTAATACCAGACTTCTTTGGAACCACTTGAGTGGGACTAACCCACTTGCTATCAGAGATGGGGTATATGATCCCCGCATCTAGTAACTTCACCACCTCCTTCAGGACAACGTCCTTCATATTTGGATTTAATCGACGTTGTGCCTCCCTTGAGGTCTTTGCATCCTCTTCCAAGTGTATGCGATGCATACAAACAGAAGGGTCTATTCCCTTAAGATCTATCACACTCCATCCTATTGCTTCTTTGTGCTCTTTGAGCACCTTTATGAGTTCCAATTCTTGAGCATTTGTGAGATTGGAAGCAATAATGACTGGAAGGGTCTCATTTGCGCCCAAGAAAACATACTTGAGTGTAGCTGGAAGAGGCTTGAGCTCAAGTTGTGGTGGGGAAATTAAAGAAGGAGTTTGGGGAGTTTTGGACAAAGGGGGCAAGGGTTCTCTCGGAACTCTCCACTTAGGCAAATCCATGACAGTATTAACATCGAGCATGGAATTGACTTCACATATGGATTGCTCAATGTCAAAATCGTCATGGTTAAAATGATTTAGGCATGCCTCTAAGGGGTCCGTGGAAAGAATAGAAGGAAGTGCTTCTTGAACAAGGTCGTCCACTACATCGACACAAAAGCACTCACTTTCATCGTCGGGTGTGTGGTGGGAAGCATTGAAGATGTTCAAGCGGACTTTCATATTCCCAAAAGAGATGTCCATCACTCCAGTACGGCAATTAACGCAAGCGTTTGCCGTGGCCAAGAATGGACGACCTAGAATGATAGGAATATGATGATTCGGATTTTGAACCGGTTCCGTGTCAAGGACTATGAAGTCCACCGGAAAATAGAATTTGTCCACTTGAATGATGACATCCTCAATGATGCCACGTGGTTGCTTCACCGAACGGTCGGCAAGTTGCAACACAACCGTGGTATGCTTGAGTTCCCCCAAACCTAATTGTTGGTAAACTGAGAATGGAAGCAAATTGACACTAGCCCCTAGGTCAAGAAGTGCTTTTTCAAAAGATTGATTTCCGATAGTGCACGAAATGGTCGGAGCACCCGGATCTTTGAATTTAGGAGGGGCTTGATGTTGGAAAATGGAGCTTATGTGCTCAGTTAAGAGGACTTTCTTAGGAACATTATTCCTAGATTTGCGCTTTTGAGTGCATAAGTCCTTCAAGAATTTCGCATAAGAGGGAATTTGTCGAATAGCATCAAGGAGAGGGAGATTGATCTTTACTTGTTTGAAGATCTCCATCATGTCTTGGATTTTCTCTCCTTGCTTCCCGAAATGAGAAGGTTCCTTCAATCGTTGAGGAAAAGGAACCGGAGGTTCATAAGAGGTGTCAAGATTTGGAATCGATGGTGACATAACTTCACTTGCTTTTCCTTTTGGATTTGAAGGGGTATTTTGCAAATTTGGATTTAACGGCAACAATTTTGGATTTAATTGGGATTCTTTTGGATTTTTAGGTTGCTCTTGAAATTCTTTTCTCTCTTCCTCCCCTACCTTGGAGTTAATGATTTTTCCATTCCTCAAGGTTGTGATTGATTGAACTTGCTCTGGAGGAGCATTACAAGTTGAAGATGATGGATCTTCAATCATATGCACACCCTTGGGATTCGCCACCGGTTGACTTGGCAACTTACCTTCCTCCCTTCTATTTAAGGCATTAGCTAGTTGCCCGATTTGAGCTTCTAACCTAGCCATAGATTGAGCATTGGCTTCTAGCTTAGAGATTGATTGAGAATGAGTTTGCAATAAGCGGGTGTTGGCCTCAAGATTGCTTATCACTCGATCTTCAAAGCTTTGGCTTCTCGGAGGAGGTGGTGGTTGTTGGTAATTAGATCTTTGATTGTAAGGTTGAGGGTTTGGCCTATAATGCGGCTGTTGAGATTGGGGATTAAAAGAATTTTGCCCTTGGAAAGGGGGACTTGATTCTTGATTCTTCCATGAAAAAGCCGGATGATTCTTGTAACCAGGATTGTACGTGTTCGAATATGGATCATTCATTTGTTTAGCGTACAAGGCATTCGCTTGCTCTTGAGCATAATCGGGAGATTGCCCGGCAATAGGGCAATCTCGCACAAAATGCGAAGTGCTATAGCAAAACGAACATCCCTCCTGATTTTGGACGGATTGGTTAGGAGTAGGCAGCCCATTTTTCATGATTAAATCCATTTTTCGGGACAAGGCTTCTACTTGCATGGCTACCTCATCTACCCGTGAAATCTCATGCACTCCTCTACAAGGTTGGGTGGCCTTCCCTTTCCTAGTGGAGGAGCGTTGAGCTGAATTGTTGCTTAGGGTTTGAAAAAGTTTCCATGCCTCATCGGGGCTTTTCAAAAGGTACCCACCCCCACACGCGGAGTCTATCATTTGTCTATGTTGCTCACTCACCCCATCATAAAAACTTTGCACTAGCTGCCATTGTGGGACAGCATGATGCGGACAAGATTTTAAGAGATCTTTTAACCTCTCCCACGTCTCATGGAATTGTTCTTGGTCAATTTGGGTGAATCCGGTGATTGCTCGCCGAATATCACTTGTCTTACCCATTGGGAAGTATTTTTTTAAGAACTCTATTTGCATTTCCGCCCAAGAATGGATTGAGTTGGGTTCTAGGGAATTGAACCAACTTCTAGCCTTATCTTTTAGGGAAAATGGAAACATACGTAGCTTTAGATCATCCTCCGTAAAGTGTGGTACACGAATGGTGGAACACACGGAAAAGAAGTAATCTAAGTGCCGGTATGGATCCTCATTAGGAAGACCGTGGAAGCTGTTAAGAAGGTTGAGGGTGGAGGACTTTATTTCAAATTGATTTGCCGCTACATCCGGAAATTGAATACACGAAGGTACTTCAAATGTAGTCGGAAGGTAAAAGTCCATAAGCAACTCTCCTTGAGGAGGTGGTGGTGGAGGCGGTTGTTCATGATTAAAAGGAGGTAGACCGGGAGGTTGTCTCTCATTTGGATCCATGTTTTCAGTCCTAGGCAAAATAGGGTCCCTAGAGGTTCCTCTACGTCGTCTAAGTGTTCGTTCAAGTTCACTATTACAAGGAAGCAAAGGAAGTGACAATGACCGTCTACCTAGCATGCATTATCAATTGAACAACACCGCTATACACAAAAGTAACAAAAATATATACAAAAGAATGTGAATGAACTCAAACCACCAGTTTTTGAAGTTATACTCACAAAGGGTTCCAATTTGAATTCTTTTAGATGCCCGCAATGTGGTATACCTAAAATCAAGAAGTTTAAGATATAAGAACAAGAAATATATACAAAAAGAATGAAAGAATTTCTAGCCTAAGAATTAAACCAGATTTAATCTTCCAATGGCGACAATTAAACCGTAGAGTCCCCGGCAACGGCGCCAAAATTTTGATGTGGTCGGAACTAAATTATATTGCAAGCTTAATTTTGCCCTTTTTATCAAAATATAATTTAACCACTCGCAAGAGCACGAATCTTTGCAGATAAGGTTCTATATAGAGGGTATCGATCCCACGAGGACTAGTCGTTAATTGTCATAGAGAAAGATTAATTCTACTTTAATTCAAACAAAACAGATTTTTGGTTTTGTGTTTAGAAACTATTGCATAAAGGAAATGACAATAAAATTAAAAAGTAAAGTTGGGAGAGAGAACTAGGGTTGGTTTCCACCCCTAGCCATTCACATGTTCATAAGTGTAGCAAGCAAGGGATTCATTAATTAAATGCCTAACAATGACATTAGGCTTGTGACCTCAATGACATATCAAAAGATCAATGTGTGTGCTAACCTATCATAATCCATCTTCAACAAGCATAGCTCTTCAACCTAACTAACTACCTACTTACTCTACTCTCTAAGTGAACACTACATGCATCCAAACTACCTTGTCTTGGCATGGTCTATACAAATTAGCATCACACATTCATTTAAACACCATTATCTAGCCATCATTTGCACTTCTTGTGGAATATGCAAATGTTGTGCATTCAAGTGACAAAACCTACTCTAAGACAAGAATAAATTCCAAATCAAATGAATATATAAAAGAAATGTATTTGTGTACATAATCACTAGGCTAAATAATCAACATTTAATTACAAGTCCCAAGAGCTACAAAGATGAACAAGTTTACATGGCTAGGGGTTGAAACCAACACCCTAGTAGAAGAGTTAGTTGCTCATGGTTGCCTTGCACCCTTCCATTGATGAAGAGAATGAAGCTTCTTGGTCTGGTTCAGCCCTTCCTCTTCCTCTCCCGAAGGTCTCTCTCTTCTTCTTCTGATTTGTATATGTTGAGAGATATGAGATATGTGGCTTTTGGTGCTTTTTGTATGCTTTTTGGCTCCTTTGGGCCCACCATATATATATATATATCATTATATATATCTCTTGTATCAAGAAGGCCCCCAAAAGTCTTGTTCAAGTCAGACAATCCCCTTAAGTCGTGCAAAAAGGGGGATTTTGTTGCAAGTGGGAGAGCAGGTGAGCAAGTGGCCAAGTGGGCTCTGCAGCATTTCGATTGATCGAAATTGCATTTCGATTGATCGAGATTTCGATCAATCGAAATGAGATTTCGATCAATCGAAATTTCGATTGATCGAAATCCACATCTCGATTGATCGAAATGCCTTGGCAACAGTTTCTGATTTCATCTCTTGACTGCAGAAAACTTCCAACTTTGCTCCATTTACTCCAATACCTGCAATACATCAAAAACACAAAAATACCGTAAACATATCTCGGTAAACGCAAAAATGGAACTAACATATGCAATAAAGAGGGTTCAAATGCATAGAATTGAACACTTATCAGGTACTACATACATAGTCAAAGTATAGAGAATAGATAGATTGACGGGAAGCAAAAATAAACACAGTAAAGATAACATATGGCATAAAAGAAAATATAAATGTATTCCATATAAATGAAAATGAGTTTCAGTACAAAGTGTACATGCAGGTGGAATACTCAAAAAGAAACTAAACATGGCCTATCAAAAATAAAGAAAGAAAAATACAGAAAATAAAGTAGAAAAGATGAATAAAATGCAGCTACTCGAGGGCGGGTGGTGGTGGTGGTGGTGGCTCGGTGGGAGCAGAAATGGAGGTAGAGGCTCGACCTGCGAACAGGAACTGCAGGTCCTGCCGGAAGGCTCGGAACTCGTCTAAGATCGCTCTCTGGCCCTGTGCCAGAGAAGAAATGTCCGTCCGAATACCTGCCAACTAACTCTGCGTCACCTGGACGTGCTCGTCAAAACCCTGCTGGAGCCGCTCTACATCAGCCGCCAGGCAGGAATAGCCCATCGCTAAGATATCATGCCGCTCTGCAGCGACATCCATCTCCTCCTCCTCCATCTCCTCTGACTCAGCCTCTGCTGGCTCGCCCTCATCCGCCTCCACCGGGGCATCCATATCTACATCGTCTGGTGGATCACCCTTGTGGTCCTGTCGCTCTAAGTGTCGCCTCACCCGCTCCCACTGAGTAGATGTGAAGAGGGTGGGCGGTGCCAACCGGACGTCAGTCTGACTGACCGGTATACTGGCACTGCTGAGAAAAGCGGCGATCAGGAAAGGGAAGGGAAGCCGCCAACTCGCTGCTCTCCTCTTCCTCTTGTTGACGAGGCCATCCCAGACTTTGTGCATCTGCCCCCAGATCAGCGATGGGACAGAAAACCAAGCGCCCGTGTGGAAAGCATAGATGCAACGGAGGAGGTCGCCCCTGCGCTCTGCCACGTGCTGCAACCAATATCTGCTCGGGCACATCAATTTGGACGTGCAGTTGTGACTGGGCGTGGTAAACGCCCCACCACACATGTCCATCACGATCGAGAACAGCGTCGTGTCTGCTGGGAGTGTGGCACTGTAAAGTGGTTGACCGCCCGGGCCAACCATGTCCGGTGGCTGCTAGTGAGGGATGCCTAGCATATGCGCAATTCGGCTCGGCGTAATTGTGATCGTGACGGTGCCCACGACCGTCTCTAGTGTATCCGGCGCTGTGCAGGAGTAGGTCATGCGCTCATAGAAGACCTGCACTAAGAGCTCATGTGCCACGTTAGTAGGAGGCACACATAGCCGGTCGAGGCGACGCCTCCTGAGCTCGGCAACAGTCCACGCGGTGTCGGGACGCGTCTCAAACGCGACTAAGTCAAAAATCTGGTCCGGGTGGAACCTTCGAGTCCGGAAGGCTCGCCCGGGCACGTCGCGAACAGAACCGGCGGCGTTCTTCACCCTCGCCATAGCCTCGGAACAGTCTGCACTTGATTCCAAAAATTATGTAAATAAAAGGTGAATAAGAAGAAAGCTAGACTACGATTAAACTAAAAGAATAGAAATAAAATGAAGTCCTAGTCCATGGTACTGACAAGAATGCAAAGAAAAAGAAAAATTGCTCTCAAAGAGGCAGTGTGAACGGATGCAACCGAAACGAAGGTGTCGCGGTTGCACACCATACATTATGCATTTAAAACAAAAAGAATGCCAAATCTCACTCCAGATGACTTCCTACCCCCCCGAAACTTGCAAAATATCATTACAAACACCGCAATTGCACCCATCCAACCCAATACCATCTAAACATGCTTCTTACGCCGTAAAACTATCAAAAAATGGCGAAAAAGTATACAAAAAGTAGCCATGCATCACTTACCTCAAGAAGAAGAAGATGAACGGCTCAACCGAAGAAGATCCACTCGCAGCCGCGAAGAGAAGATAGCGCAAGTGCTAGCGGCGGCTTCGGACTGCGTCGGATGGCGGCGGATGATCGGGAATGGTAGATCGAGTGCTCGGGAGTGCTTGGAGAAGGCTTGGATCGCACGGAGGGAGAGAAGAATTCGGATGGTCTTTTAAAATGGGAGGGAAGTCCAACGGTTTAAATAGATTTTCGGCTCACGTGCAGGCTCCGTGTGCATCTCGATTGATCGAGATGTACATTTTGATCAATCGAGATTTCGATTGATCGAAATCTTGCTTCGATCAATCGAAACCAGCTTCGATCGATCGAGATTGTCTCTTCGATCAATCAAAAATTCCTTCCCTGAATCACATTTTTACTTCGATCAATCGAACATTTAATTGATTCAATCAAAATTTTATTTCGATCAATCGAAATCCCATTTCGATCAATCAAAATTTTCGATCGATCGAAGACCTATCGAAGTGCAATCGAAGAATACTACCTCTCGGGACTTTGGACTTGGCAAATCTCTGCAATTTTTCAATCAATCAAAATCTCGATTGATCGAGATCCTGGCTTCGATCAATCGAAATGCTCAAAAACAGTCAGCTTGAGTTATGCTCCAGTGACTTGGATATTTGGGAATTAGATACTACATTGCTTAGATACACACCTACTTTGGATTAAAGGGACATCATGGAAGCATGATAGCTACCATGGATTCGCCACCTTACACGTCTATGGCACGACGTTCGGATCGGCTCACGAGTCAAAATACACGGGATTCGTCAAAGTGACGACATCCACGTATTCGGTGGTGACTTGGTCATCCACGCACACTTTTAAGCGCTGCCCATTCACTTTGAACAACGAGCCATCTTTCAAGTCCTTCAATTCCACCGCTCCGTGGGGAGCGACGGAATTAACCAAAAATGGACCATCCCAACGGGAGCGAAGTTTTCCGGGAAACAAATGGAGGCATGAGTTGTACAACCATACTTTTTGGCCCGGCGAAAATGTTTTGACTCGAATATTACGATCATGAAAGGCTTTGGACTTTGCCTTATAGATTTTCGCATTCTCGTACGCGTCATGTCGCAATTCTTCTAATTCATTTAATTGAAGCTTTCGATTAGAGCCGGCCTTTTGTATGTCAAAATTGAAAGTTTTGGTGGCCCACATAGCTTTGTGCTCCAATTCAACCGAAAGATGGCACGCTTTGCCATAAACCAACCGATAAGGTGACATTCCAATGGGAGTTTTATATACAGTTCGGTATGCCCATAATGCATCGTTTAGTCGCAATGACCAATCCTTCCGGTCGGGCCGAACAGTTTTCTGAAGAATGTTCTTAATCTCCCTATTGGATACCTCTACTTGGCCACTAGTTTGAGGATGGTATGGGGTGGCTACTTTGTGTGTGACGGAGTATTTGGTAAGCAAGGTTCGAAGGAACCGGTTACAAAAATGTTTACCTCCGTCACTGATGATGGCCCGAGGCGTACCAAACTGGCTAAAAATATTAGCTTGAATGAATTTAACCACGACTGCGTGATCATTGGTTTTGGTAGCAACGGCCTCTATCCACTTAGATACGTAGTCCACCGCCACAAGTATGTACTCATGACCAGTAGAGGGTGGAAATGGTCCCATGAAGTCAATGCCCCACACATCAAATATTTCAATGATACGAATAGGGTTAAGAGGCATCATGTCCTTCCGAGACATCGCGCCAAGGCGCTGACATCGCTCACAAGAGCGGCAGAATGAATATGCATCCCGATGAAGTGTCGGCCAAAAAAATCCGCATTGGAGAATTTTTGCTGCGGTTTTCTTAGCACTAAAGTGTCCCCCACAAGCGAGTGTATGACAAAACTTGAGAATGCTTTGGAATTCACTGTTGGGCACACACCTTCGAATTATTTGATCGGGGCAATATTTGAACAATTGAGGATCATCCCAATAATATGATCGTGATTAGGAGAGAAAACGATCCTTTTCTTGCTTGGTCCAAGAAGATGGTATTTTACCGGTTGCCAAGTAATTAACCACATCTGCATACCAAGGGATACTCTCTTGAGAGATGACAAAGAGTTGTTCATCCAGGAAGGATTCACAAACTGGAATGGAATTATGGAGGGATTCACAAGAATTCTAGACAGGTGGTTAGCGACCACATTTTCAGTTCCCTTTTTGTCTCTAATTTCAAAATTGAACTCTTACAATAAGAGTATCCATCGGATCAACCTAGGCTTGGTGTCCTTTTTGGCCAAAAGATGCCGGAGGGCAGTATGGTCCGAATAGACAATGACCTTTGAACCCAATAAATAAGCTCGAAATTTGTCTAATGCAAATACTACCACAAGCAATTCTTTTTCCGTTGTGGTATAATTGATTTGAGCCTCGGAAAGGGTTTTACTTGCGTAGTAGATGACATGAGGCAGTTTGTCTATTCGTTGTTGATAGGCGTTGAATGTTACGCATTCTAGTCTCTTAACTTATGTATTTTATTCTCTTAGTGATAGATTATTTAGTGATTTTACTTTGTTTTAGTATTTTCTGTATTTTCAGGGCCTTAATGATTATTTCAGTTAAAACCAGGATTTTGGGCTTTTAAAGAAGACATCCAAGATGGTGAGATGAAGCCTACATCAAGGAGATTCACTCAACCATTTATTTCAACTCAAATCAGCCCAAGAAAGAGGTCCAAGAGAATTACAGCTGCTTAAGAAGGTTTCGGGCCTGAAGCTCAAATCTGCGCATAATGCAGTCTTAATCCCATTTTGGAAAACGGATCAGAAGTCTTATTTCCGAGCCTCAAATCGACATAATTCACGCGTAGGGTTGAACGAAATTTGATTCTGCACACTTTTGTATTTCACAAAAATTCCGTGAGTCGGACTTCTAGTGGGTCAAAAGTCAGGCCGAAGTCAGCAGAAAAAAACCCACCTGATTAGTGCCGCGGGAAACCCTAATTAATTCCTAATTGGATTAGGACTTTGGTGAATTCTCTTGGGGAATAAAGGGAAGACTTGGAGGCTGAATTGGGAGAGCTTACACAGAGATTGGAGAGTCTGAGAGGGCTGAGAAGAGAACAGAAACATATTGCAGAGCCATTGGAGAACGAAGTGATACGCGTAATTCAGAAAGATGATGTCTTCTTCCTCAACAGTTGAAGCTTCTTCTTCTACCATGAGCGGCTAGTTCATCCACTAGGGTTTTGATGTAGCCCTAACAAAGCATCAATGGTTTGATTGTTTTAATTATTGGGGACCTTTATATACATGCATAGATTGTGTAATTGTGAGGATTCTTATTAATGAATTGAGCAATAAAAGTCTTGTAAATTCAATCTCAATGATTTCTTATCTTGTCTTAGATATTTGGTTGTTGTTATTGAACTCAATCTCTTTTGTTTTCTGTGATCATGAGAGAGATTATTACACAATGGTAATCACTGAATATATTGTTATGAGCTTTGATGGATTATGCCTAGAGAAGATGAACCATACTGCACCCTAGATTAGAGTAGTTAGGCAGATGGCCCATGCCAATCGAAGATAGTCCATGGCTTAGCCTTAATCATATGTTATCTTCTTGACGGATGAAGGTGAGCTTGTAGCCACCGACACCATTTATGCATGATGTAATTCCCCTATAGTTGATTCAATTGACCATTGATTGTGGAGTTAGTGGTGAAGTCACTATCTTGTTTACTTTGATTTATTTTATTTTACTTTTTAATTAGTTTAATTTAAAAATTAGAATTCTTTTCTTATAAATTTAATTAGAATTAATTCCGTAATCCAACTCGTCAGAACATAATCCCTGAGGTACGATACCCCTTTCGATGGCCCTATTCTGCAAGGAATTCGTTCTATTGCGAAGTGTGGAAAATTTTAATTGATATACTTTTTGAGTCACACTCACACACGAATCAATTTTTGGCGCCGTTGCCGGGGATTATCTATTTGATTGATTGGATTTTATAGAATTAGTTTTAATTGGATTTTTAGTTTAGGAAATTTTTTATATTTTATTTTTAATTTTGTTTTTGTTTTCTTTTCAGGTGCTTTTAGTAATATATGTAAGGTCGTCGTTCTGTGGCTGATCCTTTGATACCTCTTGATCCTGAGCCTGAACGTACTCTTAGACAACAGAGGAACATCCCTGTTGATACCATTGTGCAAGAGGAAGAAATAATTGAAGACATGGCAGAAGAGAGGAATAATAACCTTGTTCCTAATGCTGATGGAGAAAGAGCTAGATTGCTTAGGGACTACTATGTTCCTGAGACATATACCTCGCCAGCAGGTTTTCAACTGCCGAATGTCACAGCACAGAATTATGAGATCAAGTCCAGCATTATTCAGATGCTACCATCTTATTTTGGGCTGACTCAAGAAGACCCTTACAAGCATCTGGATGACTTCATTGAAGTGTGCTCAACTACAAAAATTCACAACTTCTCTAAAGATGCTTTCAGAATGAGACTTTTTCCATTCTCTTTGAAAGACAAAGCAAAGTATTGGTTCAACTCTCTACCGGCTGGTTCTATCACGACTTGGACTCAGATGCAACATGAGTTTCTCAAGAAGTATTTTCCGATAGAGAAGACCAATCAGTTCAGACGTGCTATCACTGGTTTCTCCCAACATGAGGGGGAACAATTTTATGAGACATAGGAAAGATTCAAGGACCTTCTTAGGAAGTGTCCCCATCATCAAGTTCCTAAGTGGCAACTAGTGCAGAGTTTTCATGAAGGGCTCACAGAAGCTAACAGACAGATGGTTGATGCGTCATGTGGAGGTACTTTTATGTTGAAGAGTGAAGAAGAGGCATGGACCTTATTTGAATTTTGCTCTAGTCCTATGCATAATGTGAGCAATTGTCCTTCAATGGGGCAATTTTCTGATATTCAACATGAGCAAGTTCAAGCCACTTTCACTGGACCAATGAATCCTCCACGAGGTAATACTTACAATCCCACATGGAGGAATCATCCTGGTTTTTCTTACAGTAACCAAGGGGCAGCAATGCAACCATCATATCAACCTAGGACTTTTGTGCCTCAACAGCAATATCAAACACAAAGTCCTATGGCCCAAAGAATTTCTGCTATTGAAGACAAGCTGACTCTTACCTTGTCTAAATTTGACAAGCTTGATTCTCTTATAGAGACAGTGCAAGCTACTGCAGCAACAGTACAATCTATAGTTCAGCTAGTGCACTCGCATTCTCAATCCATTGCCAAACTGGAATCTCAGTTTGGACAGCTTGCTACTTCATTGAGTAGAAGAGAAGAAGGGAAGCTCCCTAGTCAACCAATTGCTAATCCAAGAGGGATGAAAGCTTCCACAAGCAACCCACGCCATGAGCAAGTTCAAGCCATTACCACTTTGAGAAGTGGGAAAATAATTGACAATAAGGTGGGTGAAAAGAAAGAAGAAGAAAAAGTGATCACAAGTCCAATTGCTGAAATTCCTTATGAGCCCAAGGCTCCTTTCCCACAACGTTTTCTTGAAGCATCCAAGTTGGGGAAGCAAGGGGACAAGCTGCATGACATGATGGAGGTGTTTCACCAAGTGAAGATTAATTTGCCACTCCTTGATGCCATCAAGCAAATTCCTCCTTATGCAAAATTTTTGAAGGACTTATGCACTCAGAAAAGGCGTTCTAAAAGCCATGTGCCAAAGAAAGTAATGCTGCCATAACAAGTAAGTTCAATAATTCAGCAGTGTACTCCTCCCAAGTACAAAGATCCTGGTGCTCCAACTATCTCATGCATTATTGGGGAGCACCATGTGGATAAAACTCTTCTTGATTTGGGTGCAAGTGTGAATTTGCTACCCTATTCAGTTTACTTACAATTGGGCTTGGGAGAATTGAAGCCTACCTCGGTGGTATTACAATTTGCAGACAGATCAACAAAGCAACCCCGAGGAATCATAGAAGATGTGCTCATTAAAGTGGAAAAGTTCTACTTTCCTGTTGATTTCATTGTACTTGACACTGAGCCGGTTCACAATCCGAAAAGGCACATTCCAGTGATCCTTGGTCGACCTTTCTTAGCTACTGCTGATGCTTGCATAAATTGTAGGTCGGGGATCATGGATATTTCCTTTGGCAACATGAAGGTTAAACTTAATATTTTCAATGCTGTCATGAAGGTTAAACTTAATATTTTCAATGCTGTTGAGAATCCTCCAGATCAGACTGATGTTTTCTTCATGGACTCTGAAGATGTGATTGAATCTATAGATGAAATAAGGGTGTGAGAAAAACAGAAAGAGAAGAAGGTGTTTGAAGATCAAACTTCTACCATGGTGATAACTTCTGTATGCACTACACTTTCCAAAACACTTCAGAGGGAGCAATTGTTTGGAGTGTCCGACAACTCCACACCATGGTATGCAGATATTGTGAACTATTTAGCCACGGGAAAGGTGCCAAGAGACTGGACCAAGCGAGAACGTGATCGATTCTTCTCTAAAGTTCATCATTACTTTTGGGAGGATCCAGAGTTATTTAAATATTGTCCAGATCAGATTATTCGGCGATGTGTCCCAGACCATGAGTTTTAAGATATTCTCAAGTTCTGCCATTCATTGGCATGTGGAGGCCACTTCAGTGCAAGGAAGACAGCGGCAAAGGTACTTCAATGTGGATTCTTTTGGCTTTCTCTATTTCACGATGCATATGTTTTCTGTAAGACTTGTGATCGTTGTCAAAGATTGGGTTCAATGTCGAGGCGTGATATGATGCCAATGAGCCCCATTCTGGTGGTGGAGATTTTTGATGTTTGGGGAATTGATTTTATGGGACCCTTTCCACCTTCTTTTGGCTACGAATATATTCTGGTTGGAGTGGATTATGTCTCCAAGTGGGTGGAGGCCATTGCAACTCGAACCAATGATCACAAGGTGGTAATCAAATTCATGTATGAGAATATTCTGAGTCGATTTGGAATTCCTCGAGCCTTGATCAGTGATGGTGGTACTCACTTTTGCAATAAATTCTTGAGAGGTTTGCTTGCTAAATATTCAGTGACACATAAGGTGGCAACGCCTTATCATCCTCAAACAAGTGGGCAAGTAGAGCTGTCCAATCGAGAAATTAAGCATGTTCTCAAGAAGACAGTGAGACCGGATAGAAGAGATTGGTCATTGCGACTGAGCGAAGCACTATGGGCGTATCGGACTGCTTACAAGACCCCTATCGGTATGTCACCATATCGGTTGGTGTATGAGAATGCATGTCATCTTCCAGTAGAGATTGAGCACAAGGCACTTTGGGCAATTCGAAAATTCAATTTCGATGCAAAAAGAGCTAGGGAAGAGAGGAAGTTGCAATTGAATGAATTAGAAGAGTTTAGACGTGATTCTTATGAAAGTTCACGAATTTACAAGGAGAGGACAAAAGCATTTCATGATCGACATATCTCACGAAAGTCCTTCTCTCCAGGTGATAAAGTGTGGCTCTTCAATTCCAAGCTTCGGTTGTTTCCCGAAAAATTGCGTTCAAGGTGGGATGGACCATTCCAAGTGATTTCGGTTTTTCCTCATGGTGCCGTGGAAATTCGAAGCTTTTGAGATAATACTTTGATGAAAGTTAATGGCCAAAGGTTGAAACATTGTGTGGAAGGATGTGTGCCAAGAAGAGACGTGGAGTCCGTCGACTTGACGGATCCCGTCTATCCGACTTAATCCTTTCGGAGAGTCAATCGTCTCCTACGGACGTTAAATAGTAGGTTTTGTATGTATTTTTATACTTTATTTCTTTTAGTTTTCTTTAATTTTAATTTGTGGTTTTAGTTTTCTTAAGTTTTTCTTCAATTCTAGTTGCGTTTTAATGTTTTTTCTTTGAGTTTTTGATGTATAAGTTGCTTCTGGAGGATGCCAAGAGGTGTACCGAGGTATTTGGACTCAAGACGGGTGAAAAATCATGCTCTCGGTCGACCTTGGGCGATGGAGACTCAAAATTATCAAGGTTCGGTCGAACTTGGGCGATGGAGGGTCAAACAGGTCTACAGGAGGGGGATCGATCGCCCCAATTGAGGGGGATCGATCGCCCCATGATTTTCCATGAGGAGCAGCACCTTCAGGTGGGCGATCGATCGCCCATCCTTGGGGGGATCGATCGCCCAAGGCTAAATGTGGGCTGCCCGAATTTTCTTGGTATTTAAAGCTTCCTTATCCTCCTATGTTGCTACTACTTGCATCCTAAGCCTCTTTGAACTCCAATTCAAGTCCTACATCATCCGGAAAACTAATTTCTTCAATTAGTGATTATTATACAAGAATTCAACATTGATCCACATCAACTTCAACATCAAAGTGGATCAAAAATCACTAGTTTTCAAAGGAAGCTCACACTTTTTCAAGTTCAACATCAAAGTAAGTGAAGTTTTTCCTTGAAGAAATTGTTCAAATCTTTTTGAGGGCTTTTGAAGACCAAGTTTGGGGGATCAATTTGGTGCAATTACTTGTTCGATTTGGGTGGAAAAATTGCCGAAAAAAGGAGGTTGAAGGTTACAAAAGAATTGTGCACACCAAGTGTTCGATTTAATTCCTCAACCACACTTTTTCTACTTCTATGGCACCAAAGAGAGCAAGTCACCAAGATGCTTCAAGTTCACGTAATCCTCGCCGAGCGAGGAATGATCCGACCACAAGTTCTTCACGATCTCGCCGAGACGGTATTCAAGAGAGATGGCATCCAAGGGCGTTGAACTATGAAACAACGTTTGACATAGCCGAACTGTATGGTATGTTTCCCGAGACACGATGGGGGATTTTCGACATCCGTCGTCGTCGGTCGGCATCCATTTTTGTTCCACTCTCATTTACCATTTACCCGAGGCTTGTCAAGGTATTTTATCAAAACTTAATGCCGAAACCTGATGAGCGGGATGTGCTTACTTCTTCTGTAGATGGAACAATAGTTCGAGTGGACATGTCATCCATTGCCATTGCCATGGGTTGTCCTCATGAATGCCCAGCTGATTTAGATCATATCTATACTCCTTTACCCGACGAGTTGTCGGTGGGCAATGTGGTTGCACGATTGTGTGCCAACCAATTTTCTGGGCCAAAAAGGAATGCAGCTTCAAAGTCTTCAATGCCAAATCATTTATGGTTCCTTGACGCTGTGCTACTCAAGAATGTATGTCCAATTGGACATAAAACCGAAAGACGTCAAGAGTTCCTCAGAGCCTTATATGCCATACATTTTGGGCATTGGCTGTCATTCCCACAGATTGTCTGGGGCCAGATGGAGAAATTCTATTCCAAAGTTGTGGCCAAGGTACCAGACAGTGCAAGTGACTGGGAGTTTCCATTCCCTACTATTATTCACCAGTTGCTTGTAGCACAGGGGTATGCAGTCCATGAGGACGAGCTTGCCTTTCCACATGACCTTCATTATGGCACGCATTACTGGAACTTGAGTCGATCTCATATGCACCAGAGAGTCATAGCGGCGCCTGGTGAGGTATCTCGGTTGGCCCAAGGAGGAGAGCATGTAGATGTACCACCACCGGTGGACGATCCAGAGGAGATGGAGGCAGAGGAAGAGGAAGTGCATGCACAGGCTCGTGGCCATAATTATCAATATTTAGAAGGGCAGATTGCTGGGTTGACAACCCAGTTTGGCACCTTACAGACAGAGGTCTCCACACAGTTTGGTGCAATGAGAGCAGAGATGGCGGATCACTTTCGTGACACTCGCCAAGAGCAACTAGAGATGAGGAGGATGATGCGTGCACTGATGCGCCAAGCAAACTTAGATCCGGATGCTCAGTCACCACCACATCCTTGACAGGAAGGTAACCATCTTTTGTATGTTATTTTATTTTTAGTTTTTATTTTTCTTTTTATTTTTCTTTTTTTTTGTAGTTAGATTTTTATTGTAAAAAAATAAAAATAAAAAAATAAAAAATAAAAAAAATAAAAAATATTGAAAAATGAAAAAAATATTTTATTTTTTTTAGGATTTTTCTCTTTCATATTTATTTTCACCCATACTATTTTCACTTGATCTTTGGGGTATAGTGGTTTGTTTTGACAGATTGAAACATCCAAGTTTGGGGGTGTGCTTGCATTGCCTTCGTACTCGTGATGTACTCTATTTTCTTTCCACTACTCCATGATCCCGGTAATATCGTTCTTACTCTTCTCTTTGCTTTGTTTGATAGTACATTGAGGACAATGTACAGTTTAAGTTTGGGGGTGAGGCGATGCCTATTTTTGTGCTTATTGCAAGATGGGGGGAAATTTGTGTGAAATTCTTTTTGTATTAGGATATTTCTTTATTTTATTTTCTTAGTTTGTTTTTTATTTTATTTTGTTTTATTTTTAGATAGTATGTTTTGACATGATTCAAAGGATTAATACCTTATGTAGGTGCATAACTTGCAATTTTTGAGTATGTTTGAAAATTTTGAAAATTGTGATTTAAATTAAGTGGTTTTAATCATGGTTTGCAATAACATGTTTTGGGATGATTAATTCTAGTTTCCTTACATGCACAAACACACTAGCATAATCTTGTGGGGTATAAACTTTGGTTTTGAGTTATTGAGTTATATATGCTTGATATTAATTAGTATCTCTTGAGAATGAATACCGATGATGTGTTATACTTGACTTCAATGAAAAAGAAAAAAAAATGATGAATAAGCAATCAATTTGATCCTTTTCATGAGTAACCGGACCTCTATGCCTCAGGAAGCACGGAGTGTTCGCGTCAAAAGTGAAAGGGTGAGAAAAGATGAGCATTGGTTGTCTTGATTTGTAGCCTGATTGATTCGAGTAATTAGGTCTTCAGGGTATCTTAAAGCCTAGTGCCCTAAAGTCATCTGGTTTGGGAGCCACTGACTGAAAGCTTGCTACATGGATCTTTCAGAAAGCTTAATAGATCAAGACATTGCACAACCAATAAAGCAATGAAAAAAAGAGGAAAAAGTCATGTATTCATGTTGGGAAGTATGAGTTCAATAAGGGGAGCTAGTGAGTTGAAGGGGTATGTGCCTTAATAGATTCAGAACTTGGTTATACTACATGAGAGGACTGCTAGTTCACTTTACACGAGGGGACTAGAGTTGATTATTTTGAGATATGTTGATGTGAATTATGCATGGGAACCATTGATTTGAATTATAGAATTTGAAAGTTTAAAATTATTCTTGAATGCAAGTTTGTAACTATGTATTGTAATCTTCTTCTTGAATTAATGTTGAAACAGAATTTTGAATGTTTGTGGGTAACATTTCTGGAAAGCCTCACGAGACTATACTCGTCCACTAGGGGGAACCTAGGGGTTTAAAGGCTTATTGCATATGCTAAATGCAATCGTTTCTCCCACAAAAGTGGAGTTAGGTAGTTTAGTTAGTGTTTAGTAGTTTCTTTGTTTTAGTTTTGTTTTATTCTATTGCTAAGGGACTAGCAATATGTAAGTTTGGGGGTGTGATAGGCGTTGAATGTTACGCATTCTAGCCTCTTAACTTATGTATTTTATTCTCTTACTGATAGATTATTTAGTGATTTTACTTTGTTTTAGTGTTTTCTGTATTTTCAGGGCCTTAATGATTATTTCAGTTAAAACCAGGATTTTGGGCTTTTAAAGAAGACATCCAAGATGGTGAGATGAAGCCTACATCAAGGAGATTCACTCAACCATTTATTTCAACTCAAATCAGCCCAAGAAAGAGGTCCAAGAGAATTACAGCTGCTTAAGAAGGTTTCGGGCCTGAAGCTCAAATCTGCGCATAATGCAGTCTTAATCCCATTTTGGAAAACGGACCAGAAGTCTTATTTCCGAGCCTCAAATCGACATAATTCACGCGTAGGGTTGAACGAAATTTGATTCTGCACACTTTTGTATTTCACAAAAATTCCGTGAGTCGGACTTCTAGTGGGTCAAAAGTCAGGCCGAAGTCAGCAGAAAAAAACCCACCTGATTAGTGCCGCGGGAAACCCTAATTAATTCCTAATTGGATTAGGACTTTGGTGAATTCTCTTGGGGAATAAAGGGAAGACTTGGAGGCTGAATTGGGAGAGCTTACACAGAGATTGGAGAGTCTGAGAGGGCTGAGAAGAGAACAGAAACATATTGCAGAGCCATTGGAGAACGAAGTGATACGCGTAATTCAGAAAGATGATGTCTTCTTCCTCAACAGTTGAAGCTTCTTCTTCTACCATGAGCGGCTAGTTCATCCACTAGGGTTTTGATGTAGCCCTAACAAAGCATCAATGGTTTGATTGTTTTAATTATTGGGGACCTTTATATACATGCATAGATTGTGTAATTGTGAGGATTCTTATTAATGAATTGAGCAATAAAAGTCTTGTAAATTCAATCTCAATGATTTCTTATCTTGTCTTAGATATTTGGTTGTTGTTATTGAACTCAATCTCTTTTGTTTTCTGTGATCATGAGAGAGATTATTACACAATGGTAATCACTGAATATATTGTTATGAGCTTTGATGGATTATGCCTAGAGAAGATGAACCATACTGCACCCTAGATTAGAGTAGTTAGGCAGATGGCCCATGCCAATCGAAGATAGTCCATGGCTTAGCCTTAATCATATGTTATCTTCTTGACGGATGAAGGTGAGCTTGTAGCCACCGACACCACTTATGCATGATGTAATTCCCCTATAGTTGATTCAATTGACCATTGATTGTGGAGTTAGTGGTGAAGTCAAATACCCTAGATTTCTCTCCTATTATCTTCACTATCTTGTTTACTTTGATTTATTTTATTTTACTTTTTAATTAGTTTAGTTTAAAAATCAGAATTCTTTTCTTATAAATTTAATTAGAATTAATTCCGTAATCCAACTCGTCAGAACATAATCCCTGAGGTAGGATACCCCTTTCGATAGCCCTATTCTGCAATGAATTCGTTCTATTGCGAAGTGTGAAAAATTTTAATTGATATACTTTTTGAGTCACACTCACACACGAATCAGTTGCCCTAAGACAGCACCCATGGCATAATCGGATGCATCACACATAATCTCAAATGGGAGAGCCCAATTTGGAGGGATTAGAATTGGAGCGGTTGTGAGCATGGTGCGGAGTTCTTCAAAAGCGTTAAGGCACCCTTCATCAAAGGTAAAGCAAGACTCTTTTTCAAGAAGGCGACACAAAGGCCGAGAGATCTTGCTAAAGTCTTTGATGAAACGGCAATAAAAGCCCGCATGCCCAAGGAATGAACGAATCTCTCTCACCGTTGATGGTGGAGGAAGCTTGGAAATGAGTTCAACCTTGGCTTTATCAACCTCTATTCCTCTCTTAGACACAATGTGCCCTAGGACAATACCCTCTTGAACCATAAAATGGCTCTTTTCCCAACTAAGAATTAGGTTGGTCTCTTGACATCGTTTGAGAACACAAGCTAGATTTTGGAGGCATGATTCAAATGAAGGCCCAAAAACGGAAAAATCATCCATGAACACTTCCAAGAATTTTTCCACCATGTCCGAGAAGATAGACATCATACACCGTTGAAAAGTCGCCAGTGCATTGCACAACCCAAAGGGCATGCGTCTATAAGCAAATGTGCCGAAGGGACATGTAAAGGTGGTTTTTTCTTGGTCCCTCGGGTCTATAGCAACCTGATTATAGCCGGAATATCCATCCAAAAAGCAATAAAAACTTTGCTCGGCTAATCTCTCTAATATCTGATCAATGAATGGGAGGGGGAAGTGATCTTTCCGAGTGGCTGAATTTAATTTCCTATAGTCTATGCACACTCTCCAACCCGTGGTGGTGCGTTGGGGAACTAATTCACCCTTGTCATTTGGTTGCACCGTAATACCTGACTTCTTTGGAACCACTTGAGTGGGACTAACCCACTTGCTATCAGAGATGGGGTATATGATTCCCGCATCTAGTAACTTCACCACCTCCTTCATGACAACGTCCTTCATATTTGGATTTAATCGACGTTGTGCCTCCCTTGAGGTCTTAGCATCCTCTTCCAAGTGTATGCGGTGCATACAAATAGAAGGATCTATTCCCTTGAGATCTGCCACACTCTAGCCTATTGCTTCTTTGTGCTCTTTGAGCACCTTAATAAGTTTCATCTCTTGATCATTGGTAAGATTGGAAGCAATAATGACTGGAAGGGTCTCATTAGCGCCCAAGAAAATATACTTGAGTGTAGCCGGTAGGGGCTTGAGCTCAAGTTGTGGTGGGAAAATTAAAGAAGGAGTTTGGGAAGTTTTGGACAAAGGGGGCAAGGGTTCTCTCGGAACTCTCCACTTAGGCAAATCCATGACAGTATTAACATCGAGCATGGAATTGACTTCACATATGGATTGCTCAATGTCAAAATCATCACAGTTGAAGTGATTTAGGCATGCCTCTAAAGGATCCTTGGAAAGAATAGAAGGAAGTGCTTCTTGAACAAGGTCTTCCACAACATCGACACAAAAGCACTCATTTTCGTCGTCGGATGTGTGGTGGGAAGCATTGAAGATGTTCAAGCGGACTTTCATATTCCCAAAAGAGATGTCCATCACTCCGGTACGGCAATTAACGCAAGCGTTTTCTGTGGCCAAGAATGGATGACCTAGAATGATAGGAATATGATGATTCGGATTTTGGACCGATTCTGTGTCAAGGACTATGAAGTCCACCGAAAAATAGAATTTGTCCACTTGAATGATGACATCCTCAATGATGCCACGTGGTTGCTTCACCGAACGGTCGGCAAGTTGCAACACAACCGTGGTATGCTTGAGTTCCCCCAAACCTAGTTGTTGGTAAACTGAGAATGGAAGCAAATTGACACTAGCCCCTAGATCAAGAAGTGCTTTTTCAAAAGATTGATTTCCGATGGTGCACGAAATGGTCAGAGCACCCGGATCTTTGAATTTAAGAGGGGCATGGTGTTGGAAAATGGAGCTTATGTGCTCAGTTAAGAGGACTTTCTTAGGAACATTATTCCTAGATTTGCGCTTTTGAGTGCACAAGTCCTTCAAGAATTTCGCATAGGAGGGAATTTGTCGAATAGCATCAAGGAGAGGGAGATTGATTTTTACTTGTTTGAAGATCTCCATCATGTCCTGGATTTTCTCTCCTCGCTTCCCGAAATGAGAAGGTTCCTTCAATCTTTGAGGAAAAGGAACCAGAGGTTTATAAGAGGTGTCAAGATTTGGTATCGATGACGACACAACTTCACTTGCCTTTCTTTTTGGATTTGAAGGGGTATTTTGCAAATTTGGATTTAACGGAAATGATTTTGGATTTAATTGGGATTCCTTTGGATTTTTAGGTTGCTCTTGGAATTCCTTTCTCTCTTCCTCCCCTACCTTGGAGTTAATGATTTTACCACTTCTCAAGGTTGTGATTGATTGAACTTGCTCCGGAGGAGCATTACAACTTGAAGATGATTGATCTTCAATCATATGGACACCTTTGGGGTTCGCCACCGGTTGACTCGGCAACTTACCTTCCTCTCTTCTATTTAAGGCATTAGCTAGTTGCCCGATTTGAGCTTCTAACCTAGCCATAGATTGAGCATTGGCTTCAAGCTTAGAGATTGATTGAGAGTGAGTTTGCAATAAGCGGGTGTTGGCCTCAAGATTGCTTATCACTCTTTCTTCAAAGCTTTGGCTTCTCAGAGGAGGTGGTGGTTGTTGGTAATTAGATCTTTGATTGTAAGGTTGAGGATTTGGCCTATAATGAGGCTGTTGAGAGGGGGAATTAAAAGAGTTTTGCCCTTGGAAAGAGGGACTTGATTCTTGAGGTTTCCATGAAAAAGCCGGATGGTTCTTGTAACCAGGATTGTACGTGTTTGAATATGGATCATTCAGTTGTTTAGCGTACAAGGCATTCGCTTGCTCTTGAGCATAATCAGGAGATTGCCCGGCAATAGGCAATTGGACAGATTGGTTTGGAGTAGGCAGCCCATTTTTCATGATTAAATCCATTTTTCGGGATATGGCTTCTACTTCCATGGCAACCTCATCTACCGGTGAAATCTCATGCACGCCTCTACAAGGTTGGGTGGCCTTCCCTTTCCTAGTGGAGGAGCGTTGAGCTGAATTGTTGCTTAGGGTTTGAAAAAGTTTCCATGCCTCATCGGGGCTTTTCGAAAGATATCCACCCCCACACGCGGAGTCTATCATTTGTCTATGTTTCTCACTCACCCCATCATAAAAACTTTGCACTAGCTGCCATTTTGGGACAGCATGATGCGGACAAGATTTTAAAAGATCCTTTAACCTCTCCCACGTCTCATGGAATTATTCTTGGTCAATTTGGGTGAATCCGGTGATTGCTCGTCGAATATCACTTGTCTTACCCATTGGGAAGTATTTTTTCAAGAACTCTATTTGCATCTCCGCCCAAGAATGGATTGAGTTAGGTTCTAAGGAGTTGAACCAACTTCTAGCTTTATCTTTTAGGGAGAAGGGGAACATACGCAGCTTTAGATCATCCTCCGTAAAGTGTGGTACACGAATAGTGGAACACACGGAAAGGAAGTAATCTAAGTGCCGGTACGGATCCTCATTAGGGAGACCGTGGAAGCTATTAAGAAGGTTGATGGTGGAGGACTTTATTTCGAATTGAGTTGCCGCTACATCCGGAAATTGGATACATGAAGGTACTTCAAATGTAGTCGGAAGGTAAAAGTCCATAAGCAACTCTCCTTGAGGAGGTGGTGGTGGAGGTGATTGTTCATGATTAAAAGGAGGTAGTCCGGGAGGTTGTCTCTCATTTGGATTCATGTTTTCAGTCCTAGGCAATATAGGGTCCCTAGAGGTTCCTCTACGTTGTCTAAGTGTTCGTTCAAGTTCAATGTTACACGGAAGCAAAGGAAGTGACAATGACCGTCTACCTAGCATGCATTACCAATAGAACAACACCTCAATATACAAAATAAACAAATATATACAAAAGAATGAATGAATTCAAACTACTAATTTTAGGCGTTATACTCACAAAGGGTTCCAAGTTTACTTCTCTTAGATGCCCGCTATGTGGTATACCTAAAATCAAGAAATTTGAGAAATAAGGACAAGATATATACAAAAAGAATGAAAGAATTTCTAGCCTAAGAATTAAACCAGATTTAATCTTCCAATGGCGACAATAAAACCGTAGTCCCCGGCAACGGCGCCAAAATTTTGATGTGGTCGGAACTAAATTATATTGTAAGCTTAATTTTTCCCTTTTTATCAAAATATAATTTAACCACTCGCAAGAGCACGAATCTTTGTAGATAAGGTTCTATATAGAGGGTATCGATCCCACGAGGACTAGTCGCAATTGTCTTAAAGGAAGATTAATTCTACTTTAATTCTAAAAACAGATTTTTTGGTTTTGTGTTTAAAAACTATTGCATAAATGAAATGACAATAAAATTAAAGAGTAAAGTTGGGAGAGAGAACTAGGGTTGGGTTCCACCACTAACCATTCACATGTTCATAAGTGTAGCAAGCATGGGATTCATTAATTAAATGCCTAACAATGTCATTAGGCTTGTGACCTCAATGACATATCAAAAGATCAATGTGTGTGCTAACCTATCATAATCCATCTTCAACAAGCATAGCTCTTCAACCTAACTAACTACCTACTTACTCTACTCTCTAAGTGAACACTACATGCATCCAAACTACCTTGTCTTGGCATGGTCTATACAAACTAACATCACACATTCATTTAAACACCATTATCTAGCCATCATTTGCACTTCTTGTGGAATATGCAAATGTTGTGCATTCAAGTGACAAAATCTACTCTAAGACAAGAATAAATTCCAAATCAAATGAATATATAAAAGAGATGTATTTGTGTACATAATCACTAGGCTAAATAATCAACATTTAATTACAAATCCCAAGAGCTACAAAGATGAACAAGTTTACATGGCTAGGGGTTGAAACCAACACCCTAGTAGAAGAGTTAGTTGCTCATGGTTGCCTTGCACCCTTCCATTAATGAAGAGAATGAAGCTTCTTGGTCTGGTTCAGCTCTCCTCTTCCTCTCCCGAAGGTCTCTCCACTGATATTCTAATGTGTGTTGAGAGATATGTGGCTTTTGGTGCTTTTTGGGCTTCTTTTTCCACCTTGGGGCCCACCATATATATATATATATATCATTATATATATCTCTTGTATCAAGAAGGCCCCCAAAAGTCTTGTTCAAGTCAGACAATCCCCCTAAGTCGTGCAAAAAGGGGGATTTTGTTGCAAGTGGGAGAGCAGGTGAGCAAGTGGCCAAGTGGGCTCTGCAGAATCTCGATTGATCGAGATTGAATCTCGATTGATCGAGATTTCGATCAATCGAAATGAGATCTCGATCAATCGAGATTTCAATTAATCGAAATCAATATCTCGATTGATCGAGATGCCTTGGCTGCATTTTCTGATTTCTTCTCTTGACTGCAGAAAGCTTCCAACTTTGCTCCATTTACTCCAATACCTGCAAAACATCAAAAACACAAAAATACCGTAAACATATCTCGGTAAACGCAAAAACAGAACTAACGTATGCAATAAAGAGGGTTTGAATGCATAGAATTGAACACTTATCATAACGATTTGTGAGTCTGATGGGGTGTGAAAGTAATTTTGACAAAACTTTAATCTGGGGGTAATAAAGAAAAACCTCAGGGGAGGTCAGGGTAATTTACCCAAAACAAAAACAAACATAAACTTTTGGGTAAATTACCCAGACCTCCTTTGAGGTTTTACCTAATTACCTGTAGATTAAAAACTTAAAATTTTTTTACTCAACTTCCCTCGAGGTTTGAAAAAAATACACTCTCACTCTTACCTTTAAAACACCATCAATCTCATTGATGAAATTTTTATAAAATTCTAATTTTGCCCTTCTTGCTTAACTCTGCTCCCCTTAGCCACCATTATCTCTACGCCATCGCCTCAAGCATCGGACACAGTGGTCTTTAGTGGCGAACAACATGGCCGTGAAGATGCCTCCAACAACTGAACCGGTGGCAGCGTCAAAGAAGTTAGCAATTTTGGTACTACGATCGTTGAATTTTGTGTTAAGAGTGTTCAAGGTAGACTAGGAATTTTCATGATAAGATGCTTCGCATTCCACCACCGTCGATGTAGAGTATGCAGATTTTTCCCCTATATTGTTTGATTGCCTGAACTTTGTTGATGTTGAGTGCAGTTAGAGAAGTCAAGACTTCAGACTTAGCTTCGATCGATAGCTAGAGAAATCTATTTGGGGATCCATAGATTCTGATTGTCAAAGTTAACTAGGAGATACCATCGTGAGAGTCCTTATATTGTTGAAAAAGACCCAAAATTCCCGGTCGGAGCTATCAATTGCAAGACGAAGGCATGCTGACATAAAATATATATGTATACAATGCATAAATGTTTACATAATGGGATATAGGTTTCTTCACCCTCTCTCTCTCTCTGAGGTCCCTATCTCTCTCTCTCTCTCTCTAATTACAAGTCAATTCAAAAAGGAAAAGACCTAATTTCAATCCATGGTGGAAAAACAAAAGTAGTCTTCTTAATTTGTATAACCTATTATATATATTCATAATTTCATATAAATATATATATATATATATATGTATGTATATATATATATGCATGTATTTATATTGTGAATCCACAATTTTGTAAGTATATATTGTATAATATATATGATATTTATAATTTCCTATATACATGTGTGTGAATCCAAAAGAGTGCAAAGACTGAGAGATTTGGTTGAGATTGTGGTGGGTGAGTAGAGATGGTAGTAGCTAGGGGGAGAGGAGTTAAGCAAGAAGGGCAAAATTAGTATTTTATAAAAAGTTCTTCAATGGGATTGACGATGTTTTAACAATAGGGTGAGACTGTATTTTTCTCAAACCTCGAGGGAGGTTGACGAAAAAAATTTTAAATGTTTAATCTGTGGGTAATTAAGTAAAACCTTAGAGGAGGTCTAGGTAATTTACTCTAACTTTTCACATCACCCTACTAATCCTAATAAGTCTTATATATCCTTTTCATTCTTAAATGAACACATATATAAGACCTCAAAGAGAGTGATAATTTGTAATTTTAAACCTTCAAAAATAATTAAGTTAATTTTATGGTTGATTTTAAATTTTAAATTTCTTTATTGTAATAATCACGTGACAACTCTTTTGCACCGCACCCACACCTATGTCATGTTGCTGGCCCAGCCAATTGCTAGTCCAACAGAATTTTTGTGTATCATAAAGTTTTGATGAAGACATTTTTTAGTAGAATTCAAATAATGAAATTATTCGAATCATGCAAATTAAAATATAAATTTTGTGGCAAAACATAAAAATAAAAATCACATGAAAAATTTCAAGATACACATCATAGCTAGAATTTTTAATGTATTCGACTATGGTCATATTCATATATATTATATATCTGAACTATTTTATCGGGCCAATATTTGTTCTTGGTTCTCAAGAAAGCTGTTGCAGGTCAACCATATAGACCAGACCTTCATAAAGTACAAGGTCAATAACGAGGACGCAACAATGATTTTCAATTACAATTGACTCCATTGTGGTCCCCTATATCAGCTAATACCTACCGAAACTAGATGTGGGTGGCATATCAATAGATTTAACAAAGTTTCATCCTTAATCTCTAATGGATAGTGGTCTTGGCTTCGACACTTGTCCATTCTTGTTTTTAGTTTTTTCGACATTTTAGAACATGTGACCATCTAATGGATACCATCACCTGATAAAACCTTTTCACTCTTTCATACCATCAATTTCTCTCCCATCCCAACATTCGAGTGCATTGGCATAAATTGGTCTTTACTTTGGGATTCATGTAATATGAATCCCAAAGTAAGGAAATATGTAGGTACAAATTGGTGTGGTTTTCTAATTTTATTCCAAAACATGGCTTCTTTCTCTGGCTAACTATATAAGAGAAGCTCATTACCAAAGATAAACCTTCACTGATAAGTGTTCAATTCTATGCATTTGAACCCTCTTTATTGCATACGTTAGTTCCGTTTTTGCGTTTACCGAGATATGTTTACGGTATTTTTGTGTTTTTGATGTATTGCAGGTATTGGAGTAAATGGAGCAAAGTTGGAAGTTTTCTGCAGTCAAGAGATGAAATCAGAAACTGTTGCCAAGGCATTTCGATCAATCGAGATGTGGATTTCGATCAATCGAAATTTCGATTGATCGAAATCTCATTTCGATTGATCGAAATCTCGATCAATCGAAATGCAATTTCGATTAATCGAAATGCTGCAGAGCCCACTTGGCCACTTGCTCACCTGCTCTCCCACTTGCAACAAAATCCCCCTTTTTGCACGACTTAAGGGGATTGTCTGACTTGAACAAGACTTTTGGGGGCCTTCTTGATACAAGAGATATATATAATGATATATATATATATGGTGGGCCCAAAGGAGCCAAAAAGCATACAAAAAGCACAAAAATCCACATATCTCAGATATCTCTCAATACATACAAATCAGAGGAGAAGAGAGAGACCTTCGGGAGAGGAAGAGGAAGGGCTGAACCAGACCAAGAAGCTTCATTCTCTTCATCAATGGAAGGGTGCAAGGCAACCATGAGCAACTAACTCTTCTACTAGGGTGTTGGTTTCAACCCCTAGCCATGTAAACTTGTTCATCTTTGTAGCTCTTGGGACTTGTAATGAAATGTTGATTATTTAGCCTAGTGATTATGTACACAAATACATTTCTTTTATATATTCATTTGATATGGAATTTATTCTTGTCTTAGAGTAGGTTTTGTCACTTGAATGCACAACATTTGCATATTCCACAAGAAGTGCAAATGATGGCTAGATAATGGTGTTTAAATGAATGTGTGATGCTAGTTTGTATAGACCATGCCAAGACAAGGTAGTTTGGATGCATGTAGTGTTCACTTAGAGAGTAGAGTAAGTAGGTAGTTAGTTAGGTTGAAGAGCTATGCTTGTTGAAGATGGATTATGATAGGTTAGCACACACATTGATCTTTTGATATGTCATTGAGGTCACAAGCCTAATGTCATTGTTAGGCATTTAATTAATGAATCCCTTGCTTGCTACACTTATGAACATGTGAATGGCTAGGGGTGGAAACCAACCCTAGTTCTCTCTCCCAACTTTACTCTTTAATTTTATTGTCATTTCCTTTATGCAATAGTTTCTAAACACAAAACCAAAAATCTGTTTTGTTTGAATTAAAGTAGAATTAATCTTTCTCTATGACAATTAACGACTAGTCCTCGTGGGATCGATACCCTCTATATAGAACCTTATCTGCAAAGATTCGTGCTCTTGCGAGTGGTTAAATTATATTTTGATAAAAAGGGCAAAATTAAGCTTGCAATATAATTTAGTTCCGACCACATCAAAATTTTGGCGCCGTTGCCGGGGATCTACGGTTTAATTGTCGCCATTGGAAGATTAAATCTGGTTTAATTCTTAGGCTAGAAATTCTTTCATTCTTTTTGTATATATATCTTGTTCTTATATCTTAAACTTCTTGATTTTAGGTATACCACATTGCGGGCATCTAAAAGAATTCAAATTGGAACCCTTTGTGAGTATAACTTCAAAAACTGGTGGTTTGAGTTCATTCACATTCTTTTGTATATATTTTTGTTACTTTTGTGTATAGAGGTGTTGTTCAATTGATAATGCATGCTAGGTAGACGGTCATTGTCACTTCCTTTGCTTCCTTGTAATAGTGAACTTGAACGAACACTTAGACGACGTAGAGGAACCTCTAGGGACCCTATTTTGCCTAGGACTGAAAACATGGATCCAAATGAGAGACAACCTCCCGGTCTACCTCCTTTTAATCATGAACAACCGCCTCCACCACCACCTCCTCAAGGAGAGTTGCTTATGGACTTTTACCTTCCGACTACATTTGAAGTACCTTCGTGTATTCAATTTCCGGATGTAGCGGCAAATCAATTTGAAATAAAGTCCTCCATTCTCAACCTTCTTAATAGCTTTCATGGTCTTCCTAATGAGGATCCATACCGGCACTTAGATTACTTCTTTTCCGTGTGTTCCACCATTCGTGTACCACACTTTACGGAGGATGATCTAAAGCTACGTATGTTTCCATTTTCCCTAAAAGATAAGGCTAGAAGTTGGTTCAATTCCCTAGAACCCAACTCAATCCATTCTTGGGCGGAAATGCAAATAGAGTTCTTAAAAAAATACTTCCCAATGGGTAAGACAAGTGATATTCGGCGAGCAATCACCGGATTCACCCAAATTGACCAAGAACAATTCCATGAGACGTGGGAGAGGTTAAAAGATCTCTTAAAATCTTGTCCGCATCATGCTATCCCAAAATGGCAGCTAGTGCAATGTTTTTATGATGGGGTGAGTGAGCAACATAGACAAATGATAGACTCCGCGTGTGGGGGTGGGTACCTTTTGAAAAGCCCCGATGAGGCATGGAAACTTTTTCAAACCCTAAGCAACAATTCAGCTCAACGCTCCTCCACTAGGAAAGGGAAGGCCACCCAACCTTGTAGAGGAGTGCATGAGATTTCACGGGTAGATGAGGTAGCCATGCAAGTAGAAGCCTTGTCCCGAAAAATGGATTTAATCATGAAAAATGGGCTGCCTACTCCTAACCAATCTGTCCAAAATCAGGAGGGATGTTCGTTTTGCTATAGCACTTCGCATTTTGTGCGAGATTGCCCTATTGCCGGGCAATCTCCCGATTATGCTCAAGAACAAGCGAATGCCTTGTACGCTAAACAAATGAATGATCCATATTCGAACACGTACAATCCTGGTTACAAGAATCATCCGGCTTTTTCATGGAAGAATCAAGAATCAAGTCCCCCTTTCCAAGGGCAAAATTCTTTTAATCCCCAATCTCAACAGCCGCATTATAGGCCAAACCCTCAACCTTACAATCAAAGATCTAATTACCAACAACCACCACCTCCTCCGAGAAGCCAAAGCTTTGAAGATCGAGTGATAAGCAATCTTGAGGCCAACACCCGCTTATTGCAAACTCATTCTCAATCAATCTCTAAGCTAGAAGCCAATGCTCAATCTATGGCTAGGTTAGAAGCTCAAATCGGGCAACTAGCTAATGCCTTAAATAGAAGGGAGGAAGGTAAGTTGCCAAGTCAACCGGTGGCGAATCCCAAGGGTGTGCATATGATTGAAGATCCATCATCTTCAACTTGTAATGCTCCTCCAGAGCAAGTTCAATCAATCACAACCTTGAGGAGTGGAAAAATATTAACTCCAAGGTAGGGGAGGAAGAGAGAAAAGAATTTCAAGAGCAACCTAAAAATCCAAAAGAATCCCAATTAAATCCAAAATTGTTGCCGTTAAATCCAAATTTGCAAAATACCCCTTCAAATCCAAAAGGAAAGGCAAGTGAAGTTATGTCACCATCGATTCCAAATCTTGACACCTCTTATGAACCTCCGGTTCCTTTTCCTCAACGATTGAAGGAACCTTCTCATTTCGGGAAGCAAGGAGAGAAAATCCAAGACATGATGGAGATCTTCAAACAAGTAAAGATCAATCTCCCTCTCCTTGATGCTATTCGACAAATTCCCTCTTATGCGAAATTCTTGAAGGACTTATGCACTCAAAAGCGCAAATCTAGGAATAATGTTCCTAAGAAAGTCCTCTTAACTGAGCACATAAGCTCCATTTTCCAACATCAAGCCCCTCCTAAATTCAAAGATCCGGGTGCTCCGACCATTTCGTGCACTATCGGAAATCAATCTTTTGAAAAAGCACTTCTTGACCTAGGGGCTAGTGTCAATTTGCTTCCATTCTCAGTTTACCAACAACTAGGTTTGGGGGAACTCAAGCATACCACGGTTGTGTTGCAACTTGCCGACCGTTCGGTGAAGCAACCACGTGGCATCATTGAGGATGTCATCATTCAAGTGGACAAATTCTATTTTCCGGTGGACTTCATAGTCCTTGACACGGAACCGGTTCAAAATCCGAATCATCATATTCCTATCATTCTAGGTCATCCATTCTTGGCCACGGCAAACGCTTGCGTTAATTGCCGTACTGGAGTGATGGACATCTCTTTTGGGAATATGAAAGTCCGCTTGAACATCTTCAATGCTTCCCACCACACACCCGACGATGAAAGTGAGTGCTTTTGTGTCGATGTAGTGGACGACCTTGTTCAAGAAGCACTTCCTTCTATTCTTTCCACGGACCCCTTAGAGGCATGCCTAAATCATTTTAACCATGACGATTTTGACATTGAGCAATCCATATGTGAAGTCAATTCCATGCTCGATGTTAATAGTGTCATGGATTTGCCTAAGTGGAGAGTTCCGAGAGAACCCTTGCCCCCTTTGTCCAAAACTCCCCAAACTCCTTCTTTAATTTCCCCACCACAACTTGAGCTCAAGCCTCTTCCAGCTACACTCAAGTATGTTTTCTTGGGCGCAAATGAGACCCTTCTAGTCATTATTGCTTCCAATCTCACAAATGCTCAAGAATTGGAACTCATAAAGGTGCTCAAAGAGCACAAAGAAGCAATAGGATGGAGTGTGATAGATCTTAAGGGAATAGACCCTTCTGTTTGTATGCATCGCATACACTTGGAAGAGGATGCAAAGACCTCAAGGGAGGCACAACGTCGATTAAATCCAAATATGAAGGACGTTGTCCTGAAGGAGGTGGTGAAGTTACTAGATGCGGGGATCATATACCCCATCTCTGATAGCAAGTGGGTTAGTCCCACTCAAGTGGTTCCAAAGAAGTCTGGTATTACGGTGCAACCTAATGATAAGGGTGAATTAGTTCCCCAACGCACCACCACAGGATGGAGAGTGTGCATTGATTATAGGAAATTAAATTCAGCCACTCGGAAAGATCACTTCCCCCTCCCATTCATTGATCAAATATTGGAGAGATTGGCCGGGCAAAGCTTTTATTGCTTTTTGGATGGATATTCCGGCTATAATCAGGTTGCTATAGACCCGAGGGACCAAGAGAAAACCACCTTTACATGTCCCTTCGGCACATTTGCTTATAGACGCATGCCCTTTGGGTTGTCCAATGCACCGGCAACTTTTCAACGGTGTATGATGTCTATCTTCTCGGACATGGTGGAAAAATTCTTAGAAGTGTTCATGGATGATTTTTCCGTTTTTGGACCTTCATATGAATCATGCCTCCAAAATCTAGCTTGTGTTCTCAAAAGATGTCAAGAAACCAACCTAATTCTTAGTTGGGAAAAGAGTCACTTTATGGTTCAAGAGGGTATTGTCCTAGGGCATATTGTGTCTAAGCGAGGAATAGAGGTTGATAAAGCCAAGGTTGAGCTCATTTCCAAACTTCCTCCACCATCCACGGTGAGAGAGATTCATTCATTCCTTGGGCATGCGGGATTTTATCGCCGTTTCATCAAAGACTTTAGCAAGATTTCTCGGCCTTTGTGTCGCCTTCTTGAAAAAGAGTCTTGCTTTACCTTTGATGAAGCGTGCCTTGACGCTTTTGAAAAACTCCGCGCCATGCTTACAACCGCTCCAGTTCTAATCCCTCCAAACTGGACTCTCCCATTTGAGATTATGTGTGATGCATCCGACTATGCCATGGGTGCGGTCTTGGGGCAACGAGTAGACAAACTGCCACATGTCATCTATTACACAAGTAAAACCCTTTCCGAAGCTCAAATCAATTATACCACAACGGAAAAGGAATTGCTTGCGGTAGTATTTGCATTAGACAAATTTCGAGCTTATTTATTAGGTTCAAAGATCATTGTCTATTCGGACCATGCTGCCCTCCGGCATCTTTTGACGAAAAAGGACACCAAGCCTAGGTTGATCCGCTGGATACTCTTGTTGCAAGAGTTCAATTTTGAGATTAGAGACAAAAAGGGAACTGAAAATGTGGTAGCTGACCACCTTTCTAGAATTCTTGTTGAATCCCTCCATAATTCCATTCTAGTTTGTGAATCCTTCCCGGATGAACAACTCTTTGTCATCTCTCAAGAAAGTATCCCTTGGTATGCGGATGTGGTTAATTATTTGGCAACCGGTAAAATACCATCTTCTTGGACCAAACAAGAGAAGGATCGTTTTCTCTCCCAATCACGATCATATTATTGGGACGATCCTCAATTGTTCAAATACTGCCCCGATCAAATAATTCGTAAGTGTGTACCCAACAGTGAATTCCAAGGCATTCTTAAATTTTGTCATACACTCGCTTGTGGGGGACACTTTAGTGCTAAGAAAACCGCAGCAAAAATTCTTCAATGCGGATTTTTCTGGCCGACACTTCATCGGGATGCATATTCATTCTACCGCTCGTGTGAGCGATGTCAGCACCTCGGCGCGATGTCTCGGAAGGACATGATGCCTCTTAACCCTATTCTTGTCATTGAAATATTTGATGTGTGGGGCATTGACTTCATGGGACCATTTCCACCCTCTACTGGTCATGAGTACATACTTGTGGCGGTGGACTACGTATCTAAGTGGATAGAGGCCGTTGCTACCAAAACTAACGATCACGCAGTCATGGTTAAATTCATACAAACTAACATTTTTAGCCGGTTTGGTACGCCTCGGGCCATCATCAGTGACGGAGGTAAGCATTTCTGTAACCGGTTCCTTCGAACCTTGCTTCTCAAATACTCCGTCACACACAAAGTAGCCACCCCCTACCATCCTCAAACTAGTGGCCAAGTAGAAGTATCCAATAGGGAGATTAAGAACATTCTTCAGAAAACTGTTCGGCCTGACCGGAAGGATTGGTCATTGCGACTAAACGACGCATTATGGGCATACCGAACCGCATACAAAACTCCCATTGGAATGTCACCTTATCGGTTAGTTTATGGCAAGGCGTGCCATCTTCCGGTTGAATTGGAGCATAAAGCTATGTGGGCCACCAAGACCTTCAATTTTGACATGAAAAAGGCCGGCTCTAATCGAAAGCTTCAATTAAATGAATTGGAAGAATTGCGACATGACGCGTATGAGAATGCGAAAATCTATAAGGCAAGGTCCAAAGCCTTTCATGATCGTAATATTCGAGTCAAAACATTTTCGCCGGGCCAAAAAGTTTGGTTGTACAACTCGCGCCTCCATTTGTTTCCCGGAAAACTTCGCTCCCGTTGGGATGGACCATTTTCGGTTAATTCCGTCGCCCCCCACGGAGCGGTGGAATTGAAGGACTTGAAAGATGGCTCGATGTTCAAAGTAAACGGGCAGTGCTTAAAAGTGTGCGTGGATGACCAAGTCACCACCGAATACGTGGATGTCGTCACCTTGACGGATCCCGTGTATTTTGACTCGTGAGCCGATCCGGACGTCGCGCCATAGACGTGTAAGGTGGCGACGCCATGGTCGCTATCAAGCTTCCATGGTGTCCCTTTAATCCAAAGTAGGTTTGTATCTAAGCAATGTAGTATCTAATTCCCCAATATCCAAGTCTCTGAAGCATATTTTAAACTGACTGTTTTTGAGCATTTCGATTGATCGAAACCAAGATTTCGATCAATCGAAAATTTTGATTGATCGAAATTTTGGTTTCGATTGATCGAAAAATTGCAGAGATTTGCCAAGTCCAAAGTCCCGAGAGGTGATATTCTTCGATTGCACTTCGATAGGTCTTTGATCGATCGAAACTTTCGATTGATCGAAATGGGATTTCGATTGATCGAACTAAAAGTTCGATTGCATCAATTAAATGTTCGATTGATCGAAGTAAAAATGTGATTTAGGGAAGGAATGTTCGATTGATCGAAGAGACAATCTCGATCCATCGAAGTTAGTTTCGATTGATCGAAGCAAGATTTCGATCAATCGAAATTTCGATTGATCGAAATGCACATTTCGATCAATCGAAATGCACGCGGAGCCTGCACGTGAGCCGAAAATCTATTTAAACTGTTGGGCTTCCCTCCCATTTTAAAAGACCATCCGACTTCTTCTCTCCCTCTGTGCGATCCAAGCCCTATCCAAGCACTCCCGAGCACTCGATCTTCCATTCCCGATCATCCGCCGCCATCCGACGCAGTCCGATCCGCCGCAAGCATCTGCGCGATCTTCTCTTCGCGGCTGCGCGTGGAGTTTTCTTCGGTTGAGCCGTTCATCTTCTTCCTCACGAGGTAAGTGATGCATGGCTACTTTTTGTTTATTCTCTCGCCATTTTTGATAGTTTTACAGCGGAATAAACATAGTTAGATCATGTTGGGGTGGATGGTTGCGAGTGCGATGTTCGAATCCAGTTTTTGTGGGTTTCGGGGGGGGGGGTAGGAATTCAAGCAGGAGTGGGATTTGGCATTTTCTTCATTTCAAACGCTTAGTGTTCGGTGTATAACCGTGGCACCTTCGTTTCGGTTGCGCCCGTTCACATTGCCTCTTCGAGTGCAACTTTTTGCATTTTTGTCAGTACCTTGGACTAGGACTTCATTTTTATTTTTATTTTTTTTTATTTATTCTTTTAGTCTAGTAGTAGTTTAACTTTCTTCTTATTCATCTTTTATTTATGTACCTTTTGGAATCCAGTGCAGACTGTTCCGCGGCCATGGCAAGAGTGAAGAACGCCGCCGGTGCTGTTCGTGACGTGCCCGGGCGAGCCTTCCGGTCTCGGAAGTTCCACCCGGAGCAGGTTTTCGACTTAGCCGAGTTTGAGAGGCGTCCCGACACCGAGTGGACGGTTGCCGAGCTCAGGAGGCGTCGCCTCGATCGGCTATGTGTGCCTCCCACAGACGTGGCACATGAGCGCCTAGTGCAGGTCTTTTACGAGCATATGACCTACTCCTACACAGCGCCAGATACACTCGAGACTACCGTGGCCACTGTCACGATCACGATTACGCCGAGCCGGATTGCTCATATGCTCGGCATTCCTCACCAGCAGCCGCCGGATATGGTTGGCCCGGACGGTCAGCCACTTTATAGAGCCGCGCTCCCAGCCGACACTACGCTCTTCTCGATGGTGATGGACATGTGTGGCGGGGAGTTTACCACACCCCGTCGCAACTGCACGTCCAAATTGATGTGCCCGAGCAGATATTGGTTCCTGGACACCGTTCTCCTCAAGAACGCGTGTCCGCTGCAGCACGTGGCAGAGCGCAGGGGCGACCTCCTCCGTTGCCTCTATGCTTTCCATACGGGCACTTGGTTTTCTGTCCCATCGCTTATCTGGGGGCAGATGCACAAAGTTTGGGATGGCCTTGTCGACAAGAAGAAGAAGAGAGCAGCGAGTTGGCAGCTTCCCTTTCCATTCTTGATCGTCGCTTTTCTCAGCAGTGCCAGTATACCAGTCAGTCGGACTGACGTTCAGTTGGCACCGCCCACCCGCTTCACATCTACTCAGTGGGATCGGGTGAGGCGACACTTAGAGCGACAGGACCATCAGGGTGATCCACCAGACGATGTAGATATGGATGCCCCGGTGGAGATGGATGAGGGAGAGCCAGTAGGGGCTGAGATGGAGGACGAGGAGATGGAGGACGAGGAGATGGATGTCGCTGCAGAGCGGCATGATATCTTAGCGACAGGCTATTCCTGCCTGGCGGCTGACGTAGAGCGGCTCCAGCAGGGTTTTGATGAGCACGTCCAGGTGACGCAGAGTCAGCTGGCGGGTATTCGGACGGACATTTCTTCTCTGGTGCAGGGCCAGAGAGCGATCTTAGATGAGTTCCGAGCCTTCCGGCAGGATCTGCAGTTCCTGTTCGCAGGTCGAGCCTCCACCTCCACTTCTGCTCCCACCGAGCCACCACCACCACCACCCGCCCTCGAGTAGCTGCACTTTATTCACCTTTTATACTTTACTTTCTGTATTTTACTTTCTTTATTTTTGATAGGCCATGTTGGCCATGTTTAGTTTCTTTTTTTGCGTATTCCGCCTACATGTACCCTTTGTACTGAAACGCATTTTCATCTTTATGGAATACATTTATATTTGCTTTTATGACATGTGTTATCTTTACTGCCTTTTTCTTTTTGCTTTCCGTCAATTTATCTGTTCTCTAGACTTTGACTATGTATGTAGTACCACTTGTCTAATTGTTATATGCGATTCAGTTGATGATTTCCGTTTAGTACCGCCTGGTTTTAATTCCCAATACTGTTGAGATTGCTTCAACACAGTATGGCGGTAATAAAGAAAGGCAGCCCCTTTGCGTGCTATACGTTAGCGCGCCTGGATAGTCAATATCTTGTCGCATAGACCTCTTAGACAATCGGGAAACACCAGTTCAGACCATTAGATTTACAGTGATATTGGCATTATCTGTTTGTGCATAAGTATTTCATTATGTTCTATTTATCTACTTTTTGTTCCTCGTAATGCTCGTGGTATCCAGTTGGTATTCTGTGCAGATTTTTCTTATTTACAGGATGACCGCTGCTGTGGACTTCCATTTTTCTCGCATTCTGCCATCCCGGTAACTTCTTTCCTTGCTCTTCTTGTCCAAGCATTGAGGACAATGTTGCATATAAGTTTGGGGGTGCGGTATGCTATACCACTTGCATATGCATGCAATGTTCAGTCATTATATTGAGTGTCATTGTAGAGCAGTTTTTTTTCTGTGATATTTTTGCATGCTTGCTATGATGTCTTGCTTTGTAAAGGAAGATCATTCGAATAAATGTCCGAGGTAAATGCAGCAGGTAGTTAAGAACTTTAACATTGTAAATACCCGCACTTTTGCAAGCTTTATAGTAGGCTAGAGCGGTCTACATTATTGTCCAAACTCGAGCACGTACAATTCTTGCCCTAAATTTGTCCTTAACCGCACAAATTCGCACACATGCAGTTTAAATTGTGGGGTATAAGTCTGAGGGAGAATTTTTGAAAATTTCTATTTTTATCTGAGCATCTTAAAGAATAAGTTCTTCCAGTTGTTGTAAAAAAAAAAAAAAAAAAAAAAAAAGAGAAAAATATGCAATAAGCCTTCTCACTAAATAAACCGGATTTCTATGCCTCAAAGCAGGAAATATTCGTGTAAAAGTGTGTAAGGTTGAGCAGTAATAAGCGGATGGCTTGCTTACGCTCATCGCCTTGTAAGCTCGGTTATTAAGTCCGAGGGGTGCTTCTTCGCCTAATGCCCTAAAACCAATTGGTTTGGGAGTCATTGGCCCAATGCCGCTACATGGGCTTACAAGAAAGCAAAAAGACCTAAGCATTGCACGGTCATCCGCACATGAGCAATCATGAATGTTTTGTGATAATGAAACAGCCGGGTTGAGCATTTTCAATGAGTTTTTCTCTTAAAAACAGATTTGTTCGTTTTCTTCTCCAAATATGACAAAAGCCGCACGTTAGAATGCATGTTCACTTTTCAAAGAGGATTTTGGGGTTGGAATTGTTATAGTTGTTCGGGCTGGCCAGCATGTGGGGACTGTCGTTCATTTATAGCTTGTGAAAGTCCATTTTTGCTAATGGCCGCATAGTTCTGTAATACTTGCTGCATTTGCCAATTGTGAAATGAATGGATGAGCGCCCTTTATCTAGTTGATGACTGAGCATGATTAAACTTTTGTATAAGATAGTTAATTTCATTTTTGTAATATTGTATTGCTAAGGGACTAGCAATATGTAAGTTTGGGGGTGTGATAAGTGTTCAATTCTATGCATTTGAACCCTCTTTATTGCATACGTTAGTTCCGTTTTTACGTTTACCGAGATATGTTTACGGTATTTTTGTGTTTTTGATGTATTGCAGGTATTGGAGTAAATGGAGCAAAGTTGGAAGTTTTCTGCAGTCAAGAGATGAAATCAGAAACTGTTGCCAAGGCATTTCGATCAATCGAGATGTGGATTTCGATCAATCGAAATTTCGATTGATCGAAATCTCATTTCGATTGATCGAAATCTCGATCAATCGAAATGCAATTTCGATCAATCGAAATGCTGCAGAGCCCACTTGGCCACTTGCTCACCTGCTCTCCCACTTGCAACAAAATCCCCCTTTTTGCACGACTTAAGGGGATTGTCTGACTTGAACAAGACTTTTGGGGGCCTTCTTGATACAAGAGATATATATAATGATATATATATATATATGGTGGGCCCAAAGGAGCCAAAAAGCATACAAAAAGCACAAAAAGCCACATATCTCAGATATCTCTCAATACATACAAATCAGAGGAGAAGAGAGAGACCTTCGGGAGAGGAAGAGGAAGGGCTGAACCAGACCAAGAAGCTTCATTCTCTTCATCAATGGAAGGGTGCAAGGCAACCATGAGCAACTAACTCTTCTACTAGGGTGTTGGTTTCAACCCCTAGCCATGTAAACTTGTTCATCTTTGTAGCTCTTGGGACTTGTAATGAAATGTTGATTATTTAGCCTAGTGATTATGTACACAAATACATTTCTTTTATATATTCATTTGATATGGAATTTATTCTTGTCTTAGAGTAGGTTTTGTCACTTGAATGCACAACATTTGCATATTCCACAAGAAGTGCAAATGATGGCTAGATAATGGTGTTTAAATGAATGTGTGATGCTAGTTTGTATAGACCATGCCAAGACAAGGTAGTTTGGATGCATGTAGTGTTCACTTAGAGAGTAGAGTAAGTAGGTAGTTAGTTAGGTTGAAGAGCTATGCTTGTTGAAGATGGATTATGATAGGTTAGCACACACATTGATCTTTTGATATGTCATTGAGGTCACAAGCCTAATGTCATTGTTAGGCATTTAATTAATGAATCCCTTGCTTGCTACACTTATGAACATGTGAATGGCTAGGGGTGGAAACCAACCCTAGTTCTCTCTCCCAACTTTACTCTTTAATTTTATTGTCATTTCCTTTATGCAATAGTTTCTAAACACAAAACCAAAAATCTGTTTTGTTTGAATTAAAGTAGAATTAATCTTTCTCTATGACAATTAACGACTAGTCCTCGTGGGATCGATACCCTCTATATAGAACCTTATCTGCAAAGATTCGTGCTCTTGCGAGTGGTTAAATTATATTTTGATAAAAAGGGCAAAATTAAGCTTGCAATATAATTTGGTTCCGACCACATCATTCACCTAACTATCTCATACAATCGAATGTATATATACTGTGCTGAGGATCATAACTGATAAACCAAAAGATTTGGTTACAACTATAACATAATCATTGGAATATATTGCTCCTAAAGTCTCTCCTATGTTTGTAATCCAATCCATAAAATTAAGGGATTACATATGTTGTATTCCTAAAGTCAAGGGATCATTGTTAGCAAGTGTATATATATATAAATGTACCAAAGATACAGTTGAGGGTGAGAAAATACAATATTCTATTCAGTTCAAAGTCTTTTATAGTATCAGACCCAAGGACTAGTTCGTTAACATTTCTTTCGCACAATCGACATAATTCTTATAAAGAGCAAATTTGATTCTATTTCTCTTTTATTTCCACCTTCAAGGATTTCAACATTGATACATCTCTTTTGACTATATGGCAAATTCTTCCATGGCCATTTCTAATATTACCCAGTTAGTTTCGATCAAGCTTGATCGAAACAGCTATGTAATATGGCTGGCACAATTTACTCCAATCCTCAAAAGTTATGATTTAATAGGCTATGTTGATGGAACAAAGCCTTGTCCCAACTTGTTTATCATTGATTCGAAAGGGAATCCAACTTCTAACACCAATCCTGCTTATGTGTCATGGCAGGAACAAGATCAACTTCTTCTCAGTTAAATTAATGTTACTCTTTCTCCTAGTATCCTTTCTATAGTGACTCATCTTATTACCTCAAGAGATGTATGGATATCTCTTGAGAAACGGTATGCTTCTCAATCTTAAAGTTGTCTAATGCAGTTGAAGAATTAACTTCAAATAGCTAAATGAGGTAAACTATCAATTACTGAGTATGTTGTCAAAATAAATGGTATTGTAGACAACCTTGCTCTTGCAGGAAAGATTGAACTGTTTGTTTGCCTTTTCTTAGGGCTGATCAAAAGTTCTTGTCTATTATTCCCAAACGACATGCTCTGCTAAACGTCCTTTCTCAATCAAGGTTTCGACTTAGTGGTATGGCCGAAGTCATTGTGGAGGGAATAGTGTTTATTCTTGTCCCTCTGCTCTATCGACTGCCTAAAAGCTAGAGGGGGCAAAAGATTCCTTTACCCTTGTTTTCATAGTAGACTCTGGATTTAGAGGGGTCATCTTCTCCTCAAGAGTAGACAAGGAAGGCATGCAAGGTGGCCTCGCCTCGGCCACTTGGATTTTGGCTTGCTACGCCATAGTGATAAAGGCGGATCATTGCATTCTAGCTGTCTCATTTTCATTTATCCTCAAGTACTTTTGGGCTCGAAAGTTCAACTCACCCATATCTTTCGGGGCGTTCTTTACCAAGGATCGATGGAAACTTTTTTCTAGAGAAACTCCTATCTTAAATGCTTTGACTGCGCTAGTCTGATCACATTAATCTATCATCAACATCTCCAAGTTAAAATGGGTGAGGAAAGATTTCAACGTCTCCCATTTGGCTTGTCTCATAGTGAATAGTGAGGAGATCATCCTTTTGCGTTCCTGGTTTCCCGCGTACTGGGTTATGAACATATCGCACAATTTATCAAAGTTTGGTATCAAACGGGGTAGCTACTGCTTGAACCACAATAGCGCTAGCCCAGACAGACTGGATGGGAAAGTCTTGCACATAAGTACATTATTTTTGACGTCTAGTGTCATCTTCTATTGGTACTGATAGATATGCTCCACTAGGTCCATTTTCTCATCAAAGGTCGCGAACGTCGGTAGAGTGAACCTCCTCGGCCTTTTGGTTCTAACTATATCTTTGATGAAGGGGGATTCAGTCAACTAGGCGGTGGCGAGCAATCGATTGGCTGGATAGCCTAATCTGTTGCCCTTAAGAGCATTGATCTCCCATTGCATCTGAATTCTCTATTCTAGGAGAGGCTGCGAGGGATCGACCTGACCCTCACTTGGCCATTCAAGATGATACTTTCTACTTCCAGATCAGTTGTGATCTGAGGCGCTCAACAAGCAGTTGCTCGAGCCAGCCTCCCATTCTATTGTCGTTGGGGGTTTCTTGCACTTGCAATGCATTCCATCCTGTCCTACAGATCTATGATTTGTTGGCGTAGAGCATCGTTCTGTTGGGTTAACTACTGAATGCTAGGGCATGCCAGCAAATCCCGAGTCTCTAGCTGAATTGGTATGGGTGGAGCCCTCCTTTGATTCCTCGGGGGTTAACCCAACTGCACCGTATCATAGGTATTTCTCCTTGTATCCACCATAGTTAATAGCTTTTTTTGTTTGAAAAAATGACTAAACATTTCCCACAGATGACGCCAAAGTGTAGGTACAGAAAATTGTTCAACTGATAATTGCCAAATAACTTAATGCTCACACTTAAATACAATGAATAAAACACTTCCAAAAAGAGAGAAAAGATATTGCAAGTGGTGGATTCGAGGATCCTTTTAATTGAGAGTTTCATGAATATTTATACAAGTAGGAATTCAAATCATTTTAGGACTTGAATTTCCTTGTTGACAGCTAACTTTTCTCCTAAGGAATTTGGATTCCTTTATGAGTTATAAGTCTGCTTTTAATTTGGGCTTTTTAGCCTTGGGGAGGGGCAACTAGGCCTTTAACAATTAATGACCCAGCTCGTTTGGGCTTTCTACTAATACTTAGGCTCAAGCCAACGTGAGCCTAGTCCATTTTCTATACCATAACCTATTGGACGGGGTGATAATTTAGCCCCTACACCTGGCAATCTTGACATGTCGTAAAATATAATGTATGGATATCTTATTAGGTATTACGCAATCCTGACATGCCACAAAATATAATGTATAGATGCCTTATTTGGTATTAGGCAAACTTGACATGCTTGGCAATCCTAGGATGTTGTAAAATATAATGTATAGATACCTTATTAAGTATTAGGCAATCCTAACATGCCTGACAATCTTAATATGCCACAAAATATAGTATATAGATACCTTATTAGGGATTAGACAATTCTGACATGCCACAAAATATAATGTATTCGTACCTTAATAGGTATTAGGCAATCCTAACATGCCACAAAATATAATTTATAGATTCCTTATTAGGTATTAGACAATCTTGACATTCCATAAAATATATTGTATAGATATCTTATTAGGTATTAGTCAATCTTGACATGCCTTAAAATTTAATGTATATATACCTTATTAGGTATTAAGCAATCCTGACATGCCTAATAATCTTGATATGTCACAAAATATAATGTATAGATACCTTATTAACTATTAGACAATCCTGACACGTCTGACAATCCTGACTTGCCGCAAAATATAATGTATAGATACTTTATTAGCTATTAAGCAATCCTGATATGCTTGGCAATCTTGACATGTCGTGTATATATATTGGTGAGACTGCTTATTAGCTATCTCCTAATTTCGTATGGCAATCCTCACATGTCGTGCCTATATATATTGGTGGGATTGCTTATTAGCTAGCTCCTAATTCCATATGGCAATCCTAACATGCTGTGTATATTAGTGAGACTGCTTATTAGCTAGCTCCCAATTCTATATGGCAATCCTGACATGCCATATATATATTGGTGAAACTACTTATTAGCTAGCTCCTAATTCCGTATGACATTTCAAACATGTCGTGCATATATATATATATTTATATATATTTGTGAGACTGCTTATTAGCCAGCTTCCAATTCCATTATACTTAGGCAACATTATTAGTGAGACTACTTACTGTGGGCATTGCCTCACCATGTGTCCCTCTTTCCCACAATCAAAACAAGTTATGATGCTAGGCGGGCTAATAGGCTGACTCATAGGTGCTCTAGAAGGATAATATATCTTGTAGTACCCTGGTTGCCTACACATGAAGCACACCACCTCCGCCCCTGTAGATCCCAAAGGCATATGAGTGATAGGTGTAGAACATGTCATATGTTGTCTCACTGAACCCACTGCATGAGAAGGACCACTCTTGAGTTTCTTCTTTGCGTGTCCATTTGAAACAACTATCAAAGCCTTCCTCTGCTTCCAAGCTTCTCTCTTCTTTTGCCTATCTTTAGTCTCAGCCTCAACCATCAAGGCCTTTTCTATGGCTTCAATATATACTTTCAAACCCAAAATAGACACAAATGGCCTGACCAAATGATGAAGGCCATTGACAAACCTCCATGTCATTTCTTCCTCATCTCTCACTACTTCAAGTGCAAAGTGTGAAAGAGAAATAAACTTATTCTCATATTCAGTTACGGTCATGTCGTTATGAACTAGATCCTCAAATTCCTTCTTAAGTGCTGTCCTCTTCGCCATAGGAAAATAATGCTCAACGAATAGATTCCTAAACTCTTCCCATGCGATAGTCTCCATAACATGTTAGTCACTCACTGACTTCCACCATAATTTCGTTCCACCCGAAAACAAGTATGTAACAAGAATCATTTTCATCCCATCATCAGGAGTACACATCATCGGATCCGTAATTCCACTAAAACTAGGAGGCATCAATTTCTTGAATCTAGTGATGAATTTGAAACGCCTCCCACTTTCATTCTCTTCGGGTTGCACTATCTATTGTTACACCTCAATAATTGTAGTCCTCACAAAGTCTCTAAAGGTTGTGGTCGTATCAGACCAAATGATTTCTGATGTGGTCCTTTTGTGTACATGGAAATCAAATAATATTTTACCACTCGCAATAAAACGAATCCTTTAAGGATAGGGTTCTAAGTTCAAGGTGTCAGTCCCATAAAGACTTGACATTTGTTTCTCGTTTAACTTACAAATAAGTTTTGGGTTATTTATTCACTTTACTTTTAAAACATAAATGACAATAAAATTACGGAGTTTGAGAAAAGGATAAAGGACTAGGGTCGAGACTTTACCATTAGTCTCATAACATGCAAAACTTATAATAAACTAGAGAATTTATGCAATTGTGTACTAAATAGCATATTTCACTTGTGGTCTATCACGAAGATGCATACACCTTAAAATACTATAATCCATCTTCGAAACGTGCAATTTACCTACCTACCTACTTACCTAATTAACTAAGTGTAGCTAAATTGCCATCTCTAAGCATGGACTATGCAAATCTAGCTATGCATGTTGAAGTGAAAACTAGTATAAAGCCATCACTTGTAGTTCTTGTGGAAATACAAGTGTTTGAAGATCATGTAAAGAAAATTAAACATTATAAGATAAGAAGATAACTCACAACACATAAACATATAGAATTTGTGAACTTATATTGATCATAAGGCTCAAGTCAAGGTACATATACACAAAAACTACATAAAAACCACCCCAATTCATTATAATTAGAATATAGTTACAAGACTAGGGTTTGTCCAAAACCCTAGAAAAGGATTAGTTGATCATGGTGGGGTGGATGCACTCTATAGACAGAGATGAATCCATGCTCAAAATGGTCTTCAATGCCTTACAAAGCCTTCTTTGAAGCTTTTCACCTCTAAAACTTCACTTTCTCTCTCTAGAATTTTTATATTTGTTCTTTATTACAAGAAAAGTAATATATCTATCTATTACATGTTTCCTACATATATATCTGACTTTAGACTCAAAATATCATAGAAAATTTGAGCAAGGCTTTTTCAAATGAAATCTTGACAAGTGACCAAGTGGGGAAAATATCTTGCAGCAGGAATTTGAGATGCATCGAAATGGCCATTTCGTTGCATCGAAGTGTCCTTCTCTAGAATCCTTCAACCCTTCAGCTTCCTGAGTTTGGTATTGATCCGCACATCACTGATCCTTATTGTAGACATTCAATTAAACATGCTTGGATTTAGGAATGCGCTCATGGAATGCTAATGGAGTCATCAGAAGCTGAATTCTGACTTTGAACCTGAAATCATCAAAAACATGAAAACACATAAAAATAATACAATATGTGCATATGGGATTAAAACACGTAAGTAAAGGCACAAAAATGTATAACATTCAATGCTTATGAATTTCCCTCAGGGACTTCACCCCCAACTACCCCTCCATGATGTCTAGGTGACATAACTCTATAGAATCAAGATATAGGTCAATAACAATAAGTTATCTCATGCTATATACTCAACATGTTCAAACTACTACGCAACATATCAACATGTTATCACTTACACATGTAAACATAGACATGCTTTTCAACATACATTTAATCACATAAACATTTTATTAAGTCAACACATAACATATAATGCATGTTATCATATAAACACTTAACATATCATCATGTAAGCATACTTCTCATGCACATATGTTCTCAAATCGACTATGTCACATCTACACGTGTTTCTAGGTTTTTAACTCAAATGTTATAATCATTCTGAATCAACACATCATCCAAACCTCACCCTTCGTCTCTAAGTATTTGACCTAGTTATGCTCTGATACCAAACTTTCACGCCTTGATTTCCAGCATCTGGAAAGGTATGCGAAATGGGTGTGATTAAATTAAATATCTACATCTCTCACAAAGCATCCCATTCCAATATCATGCTTTGATACCAAGTTATCACACCCCAAAATTTGACACCCGAAAGGGTATAGGAAACGGGGGTGATTGAATTACACATCGACATCTCTCACAACCAATCATACCTCGATATTATCATTAATACTGAGCTGTCATTCCCTAATTTCCAACACCCTCGGCTCCTAATTGGATCATTGAAACCATTACTTGTCGTGGAAGGCTTTTCATTAACAATATATTAATTCCTCACCTGAATGTCACATATGGTTGTTTAATTTAAACGATAATCTCATTTTCTAGCGGAAGCATAATCATTACCATAACTACAATGTATACATGTATACATAAGCAATTCAAGTCCACTACGTGAGTCTTTCATTGAAAAACATGCATCATAAGTCTATTTGGAAAGCATTGTTTTATGTTTTGTGCTATTAATCGAAATGCACTTTTCGATTAATCGCAGTCCTCGCTTCAATTAATTGAAGTGGAGGTTACAATCAATCGAAGGTTGTGCTTGATCGAATTTGTATCATAGTACCATATTAATCCCACTGGAATTGGTCATTAATTTAATCATAAATTTTAATTCATAACAAGGGTATCTTCAATTAATCAACACTATTCGATTAAGTAAAATAGGGATTTTGACTAATCGAAAGTCCTCGAACAGTCTTCTTGCAGAATTTTTCTAATTTTCCTTTTTCACTTCTTGGCTACCATTCTTATCATACCATACTCTCAATCCACTAATTCCTTAAAATAGTCATTCTTACAAGTTTACACATACATGAATTGATATTCTTGCACATTTTCAAATAAACCTCACATACATTCACATTGAACATGTATCACATTTTCCATATTCCATATCATTTATATAGATAATCCAAGATGTTTTACATCTAGACTTACTTTCAAGACAATTTATGAAACACATAAGTATCACCTTCACATATAAACATGAATACACAAAATTCTCTCACATTTCACAATCAACATGTTTATATAATCATTCAAGACAGTTATAAACATGTAAACACATTACTTCTCATTGAATTGAATAATCTAGCATACTTGAACCTTGAAAGACATCTAAATATACCCACATAACCAATTGGTTGTCATAAACAACCAATATACTCACACAAACCTCAGATTCCATGGGTTAGGCATCCTTACCTTAATTTAGAAGAGCTTCTAAATAATTTGTCCAATTTCTCACCAAAATCAACTTTCTTCGAATTCAATTCGGAATGAAGCAAACTCGATCCCTCGATCACTACAAGGAAGAAGGCCTTTTATGAGAGGCCGAAAACGCCGTTAAAAGTCATTAACAGCGCATAATAGCCCCACGTCTATTAAGGTCCCGTGAATATTCTAAATTTTTAACGGGAAACAATTAACCTTGTAGGAATGTAAGATTTTTCCCCGTCAATATATGTTTTGTCTACGTAATAAATTCATTTACGAGGTGAAGATTCTCTTGTTAATAATTAATTTACATCATATACAAGCCCTTGTAAAAAAGTAAAATACACCCCATCTAAAAGTTCGTTGTCTACCAAATAAATTTATTAACGAGGTGCATAATCCTTCGTTAATAATTCATTTAGGGCATATTGGCCCCTCGTTAATACATTGAATGTCCCTTTATTAACAGAAATTTGTGCCCCCCGTTAGTAAAATATAATTTTTTTTAAATAAAAGCACCCTGAAATTCTACCTAATCATCCACACATAACCTGTATTTCAAACAATTACAACTAAACATAACAAAGCCAACAAACTAAGGAAAGCACACACCACTTAATGTCAATAACTAAACTAATACATTAAATACACCATTAACATATCAAAAGACTAAATACGTATATTTTCATAATCCATCTTTGTGCCAAAATCAAAAAAGGAAATCCATTTGTAAATAACACTTTCAATTTCCTAGCACTGCTATTAAATAATTGATTAATGTGCAATTATCATTCAATTCAAAAACCTAGCAGTACTTCTATACATTGATCCACACATGATCTTCACATTGTTCATTTCCTGGCAAAAGTCGACTTTCAATTTTCGATCTTGACACTTTTCCACAAAATCCAAACAACCAACATGACCAATATTCTAGCAAAATCAAATAATATTAAAAGATACTTAGACACATAGCAAACACTTAAAGTAAAGCTTAAACAAATAGAAAAAGAGAACAAAGAGAGAAAAGGTCAATTTAGTTGCCTAAGTGTCTAAGTAATTTAGTTAAAAAAATTAATTTTTGATTCCGAAAAAGAACAAAACAAAGAAAGAACAGCAGAAAAAAATGAAGTCTCTTTTTGTTTTTGTTTTCGAATGGACAAAGAATTGAAGTACATTATATAATGAACAAAGCCTCCTAATAATCTTCTAAAATGAATATAACTGATAACATGTAGAGTATATATACAAAAGAATATGATCAGAAAATCGGATAGAGCAAATTCCTCAACACTACCACTTGCATTACTCCTCATTACCAAGTTTATATATAGAAGCACACCATTTAATTCAGATTAATTGAGAAGAATTATATTTGCATTTTTACTTACCGAGCAGTCATCACTAATTAAAATCATTTCCAGGACAAGAGTGAGCAACAAAAGAATTAGTGGAAACAATCAACAAATAAAATGAATTAAATAAAATCTTTACTAGTTTATCAAGGTAAGCAAAACATGTAATTAATTGGATTAACGTGGTGCATAATCCTTCGTTAATAATTCATTTAGGGCATATTGGCCCCTCGTTAATACATTGAATGTCCCTTTATTAACAGAAATTTGTGCCCCCCGTTAGTAAAATATAATTTTTTTTAAATAAAAGCACCCTGAAATTCTACCTAATCATCCACACATAACCTGTATTTCAAACAATTACAACTAAACATAACAAAGCCAACAAACCAAGGAAAGCACACACCACTTAATGTCAATAACTAAACCAATACATTAAATACACCATTAACATATCAAAAGACTAAATACGTATATTTTCATAATCCATCTTTGTGCCAAAATCAAAAAAGGAAATCCATTTGTAAATAACACTTTCAATTTCCTAGCACTGCTATTAAATAATTGATTAATGTGCAATTATCATTCAATTCAAAAACCTAGCAGTACTTCTATACATTGATCCACACATGATCTTCACATTGTTCATTTCCTGGCAAAAGTCGACTTTCAATTTTCGATCTTGACACTTTTCCACAAAATCCAAACAACCAACATGACCAATATTCTAGCAAAATCAAATAATATTAAAAGATACTTAGACACATAGCAAACACTTAAAGTAAAGCTTAAACAAATAGAAAAAGAGAACAGAGAGAGAAAAGGTCAATTTAGTTGCCTAAGTGTCTAAGTATTGAAGTACATTATATAATGAACAAAGCCTCCTAATAATCTTCTAAAATGAATATAACTGATAACATGTAGAGTATATATACAAAAGAATATGATCAGAAAATCGGATAGAGCAAATTCCTCAACACTACCACTTGCATTACTCCTCATTACCAAGTTTATATATAGAAGCACATCATTTAATTAAGATTAATTGAGAAGAATTATATTTCCATTTTCACTTACCGAGCAGTCATCACTAATTAAAATCATTTCCAGGACAAGAGTGAGCAACAAAAGAATTAGTGGAAACAATCAGCAAATAAAATGAATTAAATAAAATCTTTACTAGTTTATCAAGGTAAGCAAAACCTGTAATTAATTGGATTCAAACAAGAGCCCTTCTTAATGGTTATCATTCTTGTAGTAGGAAAAATACATTATACCCAAAAGTTGTTTAAACACTTAACTATTACAAGTTCAACATTTAATGTAGGTAATTAATCAAAATCTTATGCCTTCATTCTACTTGAAATTCATAGTAAACTTCATTAACCGAGACAATTTAACTAGAATACCCAAATGAATTGACAAAATATATCCAAATGGGTTTAGTAGACAAACACATAAAGTAAATCAAGTTTTGAGAAATTTCTTATGGAGTGTTCCTGACTTGGCAATTACTACAACTAAGGTGGTTTGGTTCACATTGTGCAAGCCTAGAAAAGATAGTGGTCTGGGATTGTGGACGATAAGAATGGAACAAAATCAATTAACAAAATGGAAATGCAAGGAAATAAAAGATGCAAGACTCGATCAAATGTTTGTTGTTCAAATTAGTTAACCATGATTAAAGATCTCTTTAAGACTATGGAATTAATAAGATAATAAAAGAGTCCTAGTCAATGATGGTTCCACTCAATAGTGGCATGGTTGGACTCAAATAGACATTAACATCTAATATAATTTGCACATACTACATAGTGATTATTCTAAGACCTTAACAAGAATGGCATCGTGTTTTTTCTCTTCAAAAAGTTTAAGAAGTAAACCATATGCAAATTAAATTAAAAAATCAATAATATATTATTTGCATTTAAATAATAGCATATTGTGAACAACAAATATACCTAAAATAAAAGTCCCACAACATTATGGACATCACTCTTAATTAATGCCTAAAGTGTTTTCCAGCAACTTACTTTAAAAACTGCTCTGTGATCTCTTTTAAATGTGAGCCCATTCAAAATAATATCATAAATTATATGCCAACATTTCAGAGCACATGTGTCAACTAAATGTGATTTAGAGAGAAATAGATGAAATAAGGTGTGTTTGTCTATTCAGATTTATTAAATGCATTTGATGAGTGACCTATAATTCATTTGTGATGGGCAGATCAATCAATTGTCCTTTAACATGTATTTGTTGGGTGGTCAAATGTCTATGCCCTGCTATTGATGATGTGTTCTCAAAATTAAATTTAACATTAAAGAAATCATAATAATAAACCAATTGAAAGCACTTGACTATCTTTTTCTTGAATAATATCCAATTTTCATTAATATTTATCTATGTTCACATGCATATCAATGTATACATATGTGCATGTATAGATAATGGATTTTGTTTGAATGAATAGAAGCAACTTATGGTACTTAACTATCTCTGTGACAATCCATTATTAAAATGAGGTGATATTCCAAGTAGCCATATCATTAACTATTTAACTGTGAATCTCAAGGTTTTGGTATCATCATCCAATTTTTTGTATACTTTCTCAGATATTTGGAACCATACCATTAAATAATAAGTCATAAAATATTGTATCATACAAACAATAATATTAATAGAGGAATTTTCAAGAAACTAATAACAAAAAAGGATAGATTGACAAATGGATAGCTAAAGGGTTAAACAGAGGTACGAACATGAAAACAAGCATTACCATGGTTCTGATGATGAGTTTTATGGCTGATTTCTCCTGTAGTATTTATCCATAGTGTACCTTTAAAATCAAGTCTCAATAAACTTAAAAAAAAATAGCCCAGGAATATATATACATATATATATATATTTATTCTAATACAAGGGAGAGAGGAGATAAATAGACAATATGAGAGATAAATTTATGAAACAGAGAAAGAGATGGAGAGATATACAGTATGAAATCAAATAATTGCAGTTGTGAATTAGTGCTATCGTCTTCAATTGGTGATTTTCGGTTCATATTGCGGCTTGGTTCATATTGCGGCTACTTCTTGGCTTACTGCAACTAGGGTATGAGAGACAAAGTGTGGGTTTCATCAGCCATTAGGACCATGTCATTAGGGCTAAGTTATTCAATCGCTGATTTTTGGTTCGTATTGCGGCTGATTCTTAGCTTGATGCAATTGGGGTATGAGAGACAGAGTGTTTATTTCATCAGCCATTAGGGATTTGGTAAATGAGTATGATAGAGAGTAAGTTTGGGAGATTTTTAGTGGAGAGAGAAATTTTCAATAAATGGGCTTTCATGGAGAGAGAAGGGAGGGAGTGTGGTTTTGGCTGAGTGGGTTTAGCGGGAGTGAAAAATTTGGAGCGACAGGGGAAAATTTGAAGCGAAAAATTTTATTTATTATTCACGAGGGATTAAGAACTCCGTGGAAGTGTAATTTTTAGTATTTATTCACGAGGAGCCACGAATTCTCTTAAAGTTTAATAAATATGTTGTTAATATATGAAAATATTAATGGAGTTTTTAACACGCCGTGAAAGCTTTATTTTTACTAGGATTTAGATTGAACCTCGTGAAAACTTGACTTTTTATAAATCAATGATGAGGGGCTTATTGTGAACACCGTAGAAAGAACTTTCTACGACGTAAAACATAATAATGCCGTAAATGTTATGTCATAAAAACTCACTTTTCTTATAGTGGATGCATAGACCAATTCTCTCTTTTTCGGCACCTTCCAATGGAGAATGAAGAAGATGAATGTAGATATATATATATATATATATATTTCTCTCTCAATCGGCTGATGAAGAATGGAAGAATGAGAGTTGTATTATCTTCCTTTCTATTTATAGATCTAGCCTCCTCTTTTTACAAAAATGTCACTAGTCACTTACCAAACCTTCCCAGACTCCGTTTTTACTTTCGATAACTCCTACAAACTCGAAATCAATTTCATAACTCATCAAATATTTTATTTAAGCTAATATCAAAATTTTGTATCATTTTAACACTTTTGGATGTTTTGGGCCCACTAAACTCGCGTCTCGGGTCAACCCGACCCAAAAAACTCAAATTTCACTAAATGCTCCCAAAACTTTTTCGGACACTTATACAAGTTTCCAAACATGTATTTCATATTTAAAATACACATATAATTATTTAAAGAATTTATATGACAATAAATGAAAATAGAAGAAAATCGGGCAAAAATGGTCACGGTCCTTACACAACACCCAACATATTTGAATTTTAAAAGTTGGGGCCCACCACATATAGGAAAGTTCTAACCAACCATGCCGAGGGTTTATCACTTCCTTATATGTGAGGATAACATTCGTTATAACATTGACAAGTAGTAATTCCAATGACGACCTTACAATTACTTTGATAATGACTTGTTGGCAATCCTGTTCTATTCTCTATTAGGCTTGCTCTTTACATCCCCTAACATCATGTTATCCGAGCATGTATCTAATGGAGGAGTCAAGTGCTGAAAGATAAAGGAGTAATGGTTGTCTTGGCTCTAGAGGCACCAATATTGGAGGATTTAGCAGGTATGTCTTGATTTTGTTGAAGGCTTCTCGACATTTGTCATCCCAATGGGTGGGTTGGTTCTTTTTGAAGAGTTTGAAGATTGGTTCACATGTAGTAGTGAGCTGAGCTATGAAGCAGCTAATGAAGTTAATTTTTCCCAAAAATGATCGGACTTATTTTTGAGTTTTCTAGGGTGGCATGTCATGATGGCTTTGATCTTGGATGGGTCAATTTCAATCTACTTGTGACAGACAAGGAAACCTAGTAGCTCGCCAGAGGTTACACCAAAAGTGCGCTAGTCCTCCCACTATTGCTAAACAAATAAAACACTTTATGATAACACAAAATAAGTGAATTGTGCTCCCTCCCGACTTCGGTAATCATACCAGGGAATAGACTGCTTCACCAAATGGGTGGAAGCCAAGCCCTTAGCTACGATTAAGGAAAATAATGTCATCAATTTCATGTGGAAGTCAATCATATGCATGTTTGGTGTCCCAAGGCCCATTGTCATGGATAATGCAAAATAGTTTGAAAGCCAGCATTTCCAGAATTTCTGTGCTGAGCACAGCATAAACAATCGTTATTCCTCACGAGGCCACCCGCAGGCCAATGGGCAGGCTGAAGTGGCCAACAAAACAATATTTAAAATGATTAAGAAATGCCTAGATGACTCCAAAGGAGTATGGCCATAGTTGCTACCAAGCGCCTTATGGGCTTACAGGACCACCAAAATCCCCATAGGGGACGCCCTACTTCTTAGCTTTCAGAAGCGAAGTGGTTCTTCTCGTTGAAATGAAAATGGTGACAAATCATCGGACTAGGAACTATGACCCCATTCATAATGAGGAGGAGCTAAGAGTTAGTGTCGACTTCATTAATGAGAAAAGGGAGCAAGCGCAGGTACGAATGGTCGTGTATTAGTAGGCCATGTCACGATACTACAACACCAGGGTCAAGTAGAGGAGTTTTTAACTTGATGATCTAGTTCTACGTGAAGTCACTCAAGCCACCAAACCTCTCGGTGCTAGAAAGCTAGCTCCTAATTGGGGGGCCCGTATAGAGTAGTCAAAACTCAAAGATGAGGCACTTATTGGTTGAAAACCTTAGAAGGAAAGTAGTTGGCCCATCCTTAGAACACTGAGCTTTTGAGGATGTTCTATCAGTGAAGTTTCTTTTTTTTTGGCTTGTTCTTTATTAGTTTTCGTCACATCATTTTTTATTTTTATTTTGCGTCTAGTTTCAGCAAGTGTTATTTTTGAGGTTGGCTTTATTGTCATGCCTCAAAACAGGACTCCTGTTACAAGCCCAATTCATTTTTCTTGAATAAGTTTTATCATAGAACGTCAACAAAAGTGTTATTCATTTCAAAACGTGTTTTTATGTTCAAAATGCAAAACCCTACGGGGACACACCTCCACGGAGGGCCTTTGAAGAAAAAGGCTGGATGGATTAATCCCGAGAAAATCACAAACCTACAGGGGCAAAACCCTACGGGGACACACCTCCATGGAGCGCCTTTGAAAAAAAAGACGGGATGGATTAATCCCAAGAAAATCACCACCCTATGGGGGCAAAACCCTCCAGGGACACACCTCCACAGAGGGCCTTTGAAGAAAAAGGCAAGATGGATTAATCCCAAGAAAATCACCACCCTACGAGGACACACTTCCATGGAGGGCCTTTGAAGAAAAAGGTGAGATGAATTAATCCAGAGAAAATCACCACCCTATGGGGGTAAAACTCTACGAGGACACACCTTTACAGAGAGCCTTTGAAGAAAAAGGTAGGATGGATTAATCCTGAGAAAATCATCGTCCTACAGGGACACACTTCAACGGAGGGCCTTTGACGATAAAGGCGGGATGGGTTAAATCCCGAGAACATATGTGGACATGTCTAAATAGCACGAACCCTTGTGCGCTAGAATTGTCTTTACAAGCCAACCATACCTCGATAAAAAAGAAATAAACAATTCTTCATTAATTAAAATAGAAGGGTACAGGGAGCCCCCACAAAAGAGGAACGTTATAAGGCATCAAAAGAAAAGACACAAGATCAGGCATCAGGGTCCCCAAGCTACAAGTCAGAGAAGTTCATGTCGGACCACTGATCCTGTGCTACCTCACGGAAGTACTTAAGCCCATTAATATATGACTGATTGAGGGCCTTATCAAAATCAGACGAATCTTTCAAATGCTCAACAGCCAATTCTTTAATCCCAGGCAGGTCGGTGTTCCACCGGGCCATCTCTTCCCATTCATGAGTGAGCTGAGAGTCAAAGGTGTCTATCTCCTCGCCGCGAGAAGCATGTAAAGCACGAAGGGTCTCAAGCTCTAAGTTGAGGGTGGTGCGCTCATTGACGAAGGAAGCACGTTCTGCGACAAAGGCGGTTCTCTACTTCTTCAATTCTTCCTCCGTCCATAAGAGGCAATTGAAAATACCATGGGTAATAGTCAGGCCCTGTTTAACATATAGGAAAGAACACGCAGTTAAAAAAAGATAGAAGGAAAGGGAGAATTCCACTCGAGTGTAGCAAGAGGAGTAGGGATGCACCTTGGCTATGTTCGCCAGTAGATATCTAGTGGAGGAAGTAGAGTCAATAGCGTTCATCTTCTCAAGATTGCGCGAGAGAACAAACTCCTCGGCTTTTTTTAGAGCAAAAGCTGTATCAGATAGCAGCGATCTAGTGTGGCTAGTAGTCGGGGTTAGTAGCCCGGTGTGACTGGTAATAGGGGAGAAAGATATATACGAGCTACCACCACCGAAGAGTTGTGTCACCGGCACCCCAAAAGTACTTGGGTCCAGCAAACTACCACCCCCAAATAACTGGTAGGAGGCACCCCAAATGGGTTGGGGCTCGGAGTCAGAGTAGTCATGGCTGTTGGGGGTGAATTTCCAATGGAAGAAGGAGACAACAAGTCCCCACCTTTAGGTAAACTGGTACTTCTGATAACCGCAGGCCTGCGCGGTCTTTTTTGAGTTGAAGGGGATGAGGATGACGCAACACCCTTTCCCTTTGCTAATGTGAGAATGTCTCTGTTAGGCCTCCTTTGTAACCCTATATGAGTTTGGATATAAAATCGTGTTATACAACTCAGTAAACCAAAAGGGAAGAAAGGATATTGGTGTTAGGGTGTACCTCACCTATTTCTAATTACAGGAGTGGAATAGCCCAGCATACTTAGTCCCGCGTCAGAGGTTAAGACCATTGCGTCTCTCATTTGGAGCTCGTAGATGATGTCCATGCTATTTTATTCTTCATGACTTATAGCTAGCTCAACCCTATCAGCTAGAATATGAAAATAAATTCACATAAAGCGCATTGCAGGAAAGGAAGCAATAACAGGGGTAAAAAAATAGGAGGTAGAAAGAGCTCACCAGTTGTATCCCCGTCAGTCCAGGTACGAGGGATGCGGAGGGGGGGAGCTCCCAGCTGCCTGAGACAAAAAAGAACTAGTCTTTCTAATTCTTTATCCTTTGGCTGTTGTGAACTACCAGTCCTTTGGGTAGGCTCCCTGCGTCATGACACCAGTCTTGTATATGATGCTAGTCTTCACTCTTCAAAAAGGTATAACAGGAAAGAAACTCGTTAATGGTTGGTTGAAAAGTAAGCTTACAAGACTTCCAAAAGAGCAGGATAACCATGATAATACGGCAAGAGTTGGGCGTAAGTTGAGAAGGGCAAAGGTTGATTGCCTGAAGCAGCTCTTTGGCAAAAAATCGAAGGCTTGAAAAAAAGTGACCTTCGTAGAAGCATGTTTTTTCAGGGCAAATGGAGTAAGCCCTCTCTACTGGCAGAGGAGCCCTAGCCACGATCCCATACTGAAAAGAATATAAAACAGACAGCTCATTCACCTCGGCATCCGTCATAGTGGAGCTAAGATTACGGCATACGGAATAGTCCGCCATTATGGAATGCAAAAACTCAAACACTTGGACAAGGGGAGAGTCGGGGGCAAAATTCTCTAGAGACGGCTTGTCAAAGTTATGATCAACAACAAACACACAACATGAAAGGGAAGGTAGGATGGTATAGGGTATAAGCTGGTGAAGTGGTTGTAAGTGAAGAAGGGAACTACTTATATAGGTAAGGCAAGTTGTTCCAATCCCCACAATGGTTCTTTTCCAAACGGTCACAAAAATAGTGGCTTTAAGCAAATGGTCACAAGCGCTAGCCACCACCAGCTGAACACGTACCAAGGAGCATGGCGCAAGAGCAGGAGGCCAGGCCGGGCCCGCGCAGGAAAAAAATAGAAAAAAGAAAAGAAAAAAAAGAAAAAAGAAAAGAGCCAAGCTGCTTGTTCAAGTATTCTTTATAACACCGAATGTTCCTGATGTCCGACAAGCGAGCCTCATGAAGACTGGGCATCTAATGGGGTGTTTGACTCCTAATATGAAATGTGTAACGTGGGAGGATAGTTCTAAGGTGACATGGATAAAAAGAATGTTTAAGCAAGACTGGTTATATCCGAGTGAGAAAGGGAAACTGAAGAGACAAAATTTTACTAGGATACGACCTCACTTGGTCACTATAAATATAGGACGGTTCATATACCAAGGTACGCAATTAATCCTCTTTGAGTTCTCACATAGCTTTGATAAACCTTTCTGATATTGATTTGATTGTCAGAGAGTAGTCGGCCGGCACTGCACCGGTGCCCTTCGATTACCCTTCTCTTATCCTTTTTTATAAGTTGGTGTTTGACCAGTTTGGGTGAATTTTTGTTTCATCATTTTCCATTCTTTTGAAGTAGATATGTTATATTGGCCTCATAACCAACCTTTGAAATTGGTTGATGATAGAATCCATTTTTATATCGTTTGTCCTTTCTTGTACAACCTTCTTTAGAATAACAAAATGTAATCTTTATTATGAATCCCTTTGAATTTTTTTCGAACGATGTTATATGACATTAAAACTAGTTTTTCCACCATATATTTGACATAAAACTTATACACACTCTCGTCTAATCAAAACTCTATCCCAAGTGGGGCGATAGGTGTGTTCTATCGGCAGTAGTGTTCCAAAGCCATAGGTGAGGGCGCAAAGGTGTGGCTCCCATGGCGGCGTTTGGAGAAGTTCTGAGAGACCTTGGTTCTTGAATTCTCTCTTGATTATCTTTGTTGGATTCATCACATTTTGAAGAACTTTCGTTAGTAGGAGAAGAGCAATAATCCTCAGCTTTCGTAAATTAATTTTGCATCTATCTGATGGCTCTTTGCTCAACCTGATATGATCCATGTTCTCTATTACCCTGTATTTACTTGGTTAAAAATATGTGTTTAACCAATTAGTCAATAGTGTCGTATAAAAAGGGTAAGTTGTTGTGGTGGGTCTCAAAACTAGCCTTGCATCAAAAATTATGTTTTAATCTTTCCACCAATAATAACACTAGAAAAAGTCCTTATAACAAGTGTGAAGAATACAACCCTTTACGGTGGTGATTTTGGAGAACAAAGCAGTCAAAAATAATTATTGATCTTTATAAATTAAAAAAAAAAACCTCAATTAGTGAGGTTAGTAACTTAAACCCTCAAAACTTCATAAAGCCCCTTATACCAAACAATATTGGACAAGAGAAATAATATGAATATACAAAATGAAATACTTATGGTTAATTACAATGGTAAAAAAACATAAATTTTGTTGTGCAAAGATGCCCAAAGAACAATCATTAATGGTGGGAAGATTGAAGACATGATTCGTGTATAACAAACTCGTGAACAAGAAAAGCAACACTAGAAAATCCTTTTAGCAATTGCATAAGTAAATAATCATACCTTGTCAATGTTTCCTTGTGTCACGCCCCCAAATTTAAATACCTGAAACTCTAGTCCGGCACTTGAATTCGGTGCGCGACTTGAAAAACAAAGTCCATCATACCATACATAAATCCAAAAACTTTACATATTACAATCAAAATGTGATCGTCTAGATCATCTATTACAAAAAATCCATCTGGAGACCTCATCCCTCATCCTGAGAGTCAACTATGTACAACAAAAGATAAATACATGCTAAGAAAATAACATGTAAATGGTCTCCATCGTCTTATACCTTGCTTCCATTCACTCGGTACCTGAAAAATAAAATAGAGTGAGCTCAACAAGCTCAGCAAGAATTGCAAAACACTATCATTGCTCAACAAATTGACCTTGCCTTAGATTCCTACATATAAGGACTCGTACAACAATCTTTGTTGATTAGTTTCACAAATTTTCTTATGATAATTAAACTCTAGTTAATTATCATGTCCGCAATTTTCTTCACACCTAGATTTTCTTTATGATAATTAAACTCTAATTAATTATCATATTCACAATTTCTTTCACACATAGGAACCGTATTCTCAACAATTCCTTATTAAGCTAATCATCTAGATTAACTTAACATAACCTCACAGTGAGCCCCGGGCTCCCCTCCAATAGATGGCATGCTTAGCCAATAAGTGGTGCATATCGCATAGTCCCGGACTAAGGAAGCTCGCACCTGTGGCTGGGCTTGTACGTCTACTCACCCAGATGGTCCCGGACCACGTCCACACAATAAGGGCACGCTTCGCCCAATGGCCATAACAAATGGGTTGTACACACCCCATAGGTAGGTCCCTGACCATACCTCAAAAATTCTTTAAGAATTTTATCTCATTTTCAAGATTTCAAGCTTTTAGGATTTACTAAATGCTTTTGACATTTAATAAATCAAATCACTCTCTTAATGTGATCTCTAATCACATTAATTTTAACACTTTAAAATTTCACCACTTAAGTCTTTTATAAACTTAATTATTTTTGCATAATTAATTTCATTATGCCAAAATGTACGCCTCTAGAACTTTTCGTAACTTTTAGAGCCTAAAGGATATTTTTCCCTAACTCACTCTAAATAGAAGGGAACAAACATTATTTACCAACATAAAATCTTATATAATTTATTAAATGCTATTCACATTTAATAAATTAAATGAGCAAATTGTGTGCATTTACAAAGCTTAAATCGTCACAACTGAAACTTTAATTCCTAGAACCAACTATTCTAGCATATTTAGTTCAAAATGCATAAGCATAGAATTTCAGAAATTTTCGTAATTTATGGAGCGTCAAAAACATTTTTCCTCCAAGTTCTAATTTTAGCCCAAAAAGAGAATTCATGAAGTTTCTTTTAAGTGACCTTGGGCCTATTTTTAATTGCAGCCCAATCAAAAAAACAAGTCACCATTTAAATCTTTTTAAATGATGCTGGGCCAATTTATGAATTCTAGCCCAGTCTAGTTCACCAAACAAAACTCATTCGACCACAATCCAATTTCCTATCTAAGCCCAAACCAAAAATCCTGCCAATCTCATTTAATCCATCACCACTACTCCAGTCAACCATTCACTAACTCCAATCCAGCCCACTTTGTGCTAACCCAAAAAAAGTCTAAGTCTTATTAGCCAAATCCTTTTACCAATTTTAATTTATACTACATCACTACATTACAAGCATACCATCATAGTAGCCATGGCAGCCATATACCAGTCGAGAAGTGACCCACTTACAGCTACGCCCACCGTGTTCCTCTCTTTCTCCAACCGAGCTCCATCATCCGAATCCATCATCACCACCATGCACCATCACAGCCAACCGCTACCATAGGTTGTTACCATGAGGACCACCGATCACCACTACCTCACGACATTACCATCACCACCTACAAAGCTCCACCAAAACCCATCACAGCCAAGTCACGCTGCCACCAAGAATACCCCATATATATATACATACATACATATATATATATAACAAAACATGAAATACATTCAAATACAAAACTGCTCATATCTAATGTAATGATATCAGGCTCTTGACTAAGCTTAATCAAAACATAAGTTATGCAAAGATCAATCTAAATGAATTGGGTAGAGATATGAATTAGCAAACTTTCATATAAATTGATAGATCCTCTCTCTCTCTCTATATATATATATATGTGTGTGTGTGTGTGTGTGTGTGTATATATATACTAGCATAAAAAGTGCCCACACTTTTCCAGTCAACCATACCTAAGGAAATCCATTATAAGAAGTATACTGCTAAGTTCTTATAAGGAGTATATCGCTACCTGCATAGGTCAACCCATCAATGAAACATGCTATTTCTTATTCCTACATAAACGGATGCATGAAGGCATATAACACCATTTGAAAACATAAATTGTAACTAGCTAAAGAAATTATATTTCCATGTATCTATATTCATCAACATATATATAAATATATATGTATATATGTATATATATATATATATAAATGCAAAGGCAAGATTCAACTTGCCTAGTAAGTGATCCTCTTCTCCTCTTTTCTCTTTCTCTTTTTCTCTTCTTCTTCTTCTCTCTTTTTCTCTCTATTTCTCTCTATTTCTCTCTATCTCTGCTCTATAGAAAATGACTCTTTCTCTCTATTTCTTGATTATATCGAAAGCCTCCTCTGTTCTCCACTCTTTTACTACACTCCTTTTCTTTTCTTTTTCTCCACTTAACCCATACACTAGATTATGGTCAAACAATTCAAATAGAGGAATTGTTAAATGTAGGCAAGTGTCACCCATGCATAGTATGTCTGCCACTTCCTTTTTATCTCAAACTTTAGTCACAAGGATACCACATATAACCTACATATATATAGGCACACACACACACACACACACATATATATATATGTATATATATATATACACATATCCATAACTACACTTCTACCCCCACAGAATCTATAATTTACCTCTGAATCCTACATTAATGAAGACAAAAGAAAAATCAGATTTAATCTCAAGGATATTACACCTTGAAAACTATAAAACCCTTAGCCTTAGCCCCTTACTTGTCATCATAGAACCTTGGAAAAAGACATGCGGTGGCTCGAGGGCCTATCAATTTGGTATTCATTCAACTAAAAATATGGGTTTCTTTAAGTATATACGGTGCTGGAAAAAATAGAGGTACGTGTTGCTCGATGGTGTGGAAGAAGAATTTGTAGGTTGTCTTCGAAGAGAGAGATAATCAATTAGAAATTTAATTTGAATCTGATTTGTTATTGGATTTAACCTAAATGTGGTTTCAAATATTTTATTTTTTATTTAATTATATGGTAGTGACACACGTTATCTTGTGTTGTGTCACATCGGTGATAAGAAAGAATTTTCATCTCACCATTAAAGAGGTAAGTATTGTTATAACAAAAGTTGTATATTTTTTTTGGGTAATGCTACTCAGGCAGAATTCTTAGGTAGAAACATTTACATCCATTGGATGCATGTGGTGAGTGTATGTGGTGGGACCCACCACATACATCTAATGGATGTAAATGTTTCTGCCTACGAATTCTGCCTAAGAATTCTGCCTGAGTAGCATTACCTATTTTTTTTTCTTAACAAATAATTTCAAGCACCCACTTTTTTTTTTCCTTCAAAAGTTCGAACAAATTGTATATAATATGTAAAAAGTGTACACTGTTGGGCTGTTGACACTTGGGCTCAACAAGCCCATTAGCATTACAGTAAGGTCTGTAACCAAAAGTTTACAACAAAAGAACCAAATGTACTAAAGTATAGCAGAAGAGTAACCCGTGGCGCAGAGTTTGGGACTCACTTTACTCTTACCAAACACAAAGTATTGGCATATAATCCATTGAACGGATGGTGCAACTTACTTTGAATATATGCTTTATTAAAAGTGATGCATCGGATTCCACAAGTCTAGCGTCTTTCGGACACGTAGCTAGAAATCTCCAACATCAATGTTCGTAAAAGGTATCTCTGTGCATGCACGCAATTCTTAGATTTACTAGAAGTAAATCCTTTGTGTATATATACTCCACATTCTCATTCCTTGTTGATCATTCTTGAAGAAAATTTCAGCCGTGACACAAACATTACTCGTATTCAAAATGAGTGGAAAAGGTGGCAGTGGTGGTGGAGGAGGAAGTGGAGCAAAAGGTGGTGGCACCTTCTCTTCTAAAGGCAGTGGCGGTGGTGGTTCAGGGTCAGGAGGAATGATGAAGGCGCTTGGTGGTGGTGGTGGCTTATATATATCAAGGGCTGGGTTTCAGAGCAACCCTCAGCCGTACTTTGCTGGTCTGCATGTTGGTAAAAAGGGCAATAAATAAATGTTACTGGTTAATTATATGGGATGTAATAAGTTTCTGTTTTTAAGATGGCTCTAATGAAATGTACCTCTATGTTCTTGGTTTAAATGATAATATATATATATATATATATAAGGAACTATCTGTTAGTAATTTCTTTGTGAAATATGGGACATTTGATGGGTAGATTGAGAATTTGCTGCTCTCTTATATTGATCAAACATAAACTCAAAATAAACATATAGTTAGTTAGTAGTGTGAGGAGCGCCCCCCCCCCCCTCAACTAGGGATGGCAACGGAACAGGGCGGGGCTGTATGGGTTTTGACTACCTCGTTCTCGCAATCGGTTAACTTTTTTTGATCCGTTTCTGTCCCACAACCGTTACAAAATCATCCCCAAATTCTATCCCTGAAACTGTTTAATTTTCCTTGCCTGCCTCGTTTATATATATATATATATATATAATTTTTTTTTAATGCAAATTTTTTTATAATAATAAATTCGATACTTAGATACATATACACTAAGTAATTTCAAACATTGTTACACCATTGTGTTCTTAATTCTTAGTCTCTTACTTGTCCATAATAATCCATAATATAGTGAAAATTAAATGAAGAGTGGTGCAAATTCCAAGTACTGTGACGTAAAATGAATTAGAATTATAAAATTTGAATTAGAATAGTTCACAAATTCAAAAGTATATATAAATTTCAAGTACTGTGATGTAAAGTGTTTCCTTTATATATTATGTATATATACTTAAACGGGGCAGGGCGGGTACCCATCGAGGTAGGGTCTTATCCCGCCCTACCCCGAACCCGTGTGGGTTATTTTCAGTAACTCTATTCCCACTCCGTTTCCTTAAACAATTTCGTAAACAAGTTTTAAACAGGATGAGACTAATACCCGATGAAATAGGGCAAATTGCCATTCCTACATGCAACAGCTATATGCAGTACTAATGCAATGTTTTGTGATGGCTTAACTTAACTGGTACTCCATCACCTAAGCCTAATATATGATGTTGTCTCTTTGATTAATTACCAAACACTACAAGAAAATTAGTCTTTTACGACAGGCCAAAACTGCCTTAAATGACTTTTTAAGGCGCTCCATGGCCTGTCCTCTATTAAGGTGTTATGATTATGAAATTTTTTTAAAGGTATGCGGAAACTTTTTAACAACATTCAATAACTGCCTTTAATAATTTCAGAAATGCCTTTAAAAACAATTTTCAAGGCGGTTATGTAGTGTCTTAAAAGTTTAATTATTTAAGGTGGTTAAACCTGTCATAGAAATATCATTATTGAGGGCGGTCCAGGAATGCCTTAGAATCTTAATTATTAAAGGCGGTTTATTGCCGCCTTAAAAGATTAATTATTTACGACGGTCGGTGCTTGCCTTAAAATCTAATACTAAGGGCGGCTTATAGCCGCCTTAAAAGTTAAAGCACATGTTTTTAAGGGCAGCTTTTGCCCGCCTTAGAAGCTAAGATATTAAGGGTGTCTGGGGAGCGCTGTAGAAGCTAAGATATTAAGGGCGCGCTGTGCTCGCCTTAGAAGCTCACCTACATATTATTAAGGGCGGGCTCGGCCGACCTTAAAAGACAACCTACATATTATTAAGGGCGGCTATTGTCCACCTTATAATGTTTTTTTTTTTTTTTGAAAATTCAATTTTCTAATACCTCAATCCAAAAACCTATGATGCCATGTACCAACATCCAATTTGCATTCGAAGCTAAAACATTCAAATGAAAGTCAACCCAAAAACATAATTTGAATAACTTTCATCCCAACCCAAAAGTATGTGCATTTATCAATATCTAATTTGCATCCAAGCTAGCACATGCAACATGCTTAAAAATTACAACCATTAACAAATTATACAAAGCAAAATGGAGCAATAGAGCAAGTACAACAGGAGAGAAGGCTTATGTTACTGCTACTACTACTGCTACTGCTGCAGCTGCTGTTGCTGCTGCGCTGGTTCATTATCCTGATACTTGAGGCCCCATTGATGCAATTAAATAGCTGGATCCAAACAACATGTATTGTTATTCAAATTATGCAAAATCAGGAAGTTTAAGTTGAACAATAATTTCATGTGTGACAACATCTAACTTTAAACCCAAGTTGTTAGAGGGGAATGAATGCAGCAAAGACAACTAGAGAAAATAAAAGTTACAAAATTTTAGTGTACATTTCTATCCATAAAATTTCATCTGTAAATTGATCTTGTAGACACACTGGGGTTCTGCATACAGTACAACAAAGAAATTGGAAGTCCTTTGAACTTGTGCATAGTTGATTAATAGATATGTTTACAAAGTTCATCATTCATCAATAACCCCAAACCGAATCATGTACAAAATAAAGCATAGGCAAAATCCAAAGGCCCCCAGAGTAATGACAAGTCGAACCTAGAAATGGGAGATGAACACTTTCAGCACAATTTCATCCAACAACCAGAACCAGAAAATGGAGAAAATGGATCCCAAACAGCTTTACCCTCATCATCATGGACTTTAGGAATTCTTCAAAGCTTAGTTTACAGTTTTTTTCCCTTTTTGAGTAACATGCAAGTTACTTATAGATGCAATAGAACTAGGTTGATTAAGCTAATGAATGGGTTACATCAAACTTTTGTTTTCATATTACTCGGATTAATTTGTCATGTTGGCTGAACAACCAAATAACTTTATTTCTAGGATAACTTGATTTGCTTGCATGAACATTTCGTAATATAATAGTCTAGAAGTGGATCTAAAATTTTCATCGTCAAGTGTCTTTATGATTCCAGGAAGTCTGATAACAATTAGAAATTTTCAAGAATAAAATTGCTAAAAGAGTATAGTTAAGCTACAAGCATATGTGCACGCGCACACACGTATACTATTCTAAATTCAATTACATAAAGAAGTCCATATCGTGATACTTACAAAATATGAACCAAGTGCCAAGACAAGCCCACTAAGAGTTACTGTAAATCCATTCACCCCAAGCCAATCAATCACTGCAACAGCAAGCACAGGAATAGACAGTAGAAACCATGTATTAGTTACTAATAATAAGAATAGCTCCAAAAGCAAACAGTGAAACAATGGCCTACACTAAGATCAGCTAACGAAACTCTATCTCTCTCTGTGTGTGCACACGTGCGCACAAAACAAACCAATGAAAAGATTAAAAAAATGTAATGACATATAAGTTAAGAGTGTTAGAGAATGCATTCATTTCATTTCATTTCACAAACCACTTAAAAGGAACAATCTTAGAGAATTCTCCACACTAAATACTAATAAGTCACAGCAAAAACAAAAAAAATCTCACAACAGAAAATGAAGGACTAGCCATGTTATAATTCATGAGGGTATGAGTCATTTCTTTGTATTGGTAAGTTTTTTACTCATTTTAAATTCTATGCTAATCATGATTGCATAAGTTGAAAGAGTCACCATTTTCATTTATTCATTAAAAAATTATTTTGCTAATACCAAATATCAGAGTGCTGGTGAACCTGATGTTGCCAATGGTGTAATTTAAATAAATTATATGCACAAGTGGTTTCTACTAATGCTATACTTCCTCTAGATTCTTACATTTGATAAATAATAGATTATAAGGAAAACTTCTTCACATCTTAGATCTAAAAGATAATTTGCAATTGATGGAGTAACTATGCCCTCCACCCCCTCAAAAAAGAAAAACAATGTAGAAAAATAGTAAATTTTATCAAATACCAATGGCGTCAACTGTCACGTGCTACATTAGTTCTCTTAAGAGTCCTGTCTGGATTGTAATGATTAAAATGAAATGACTGAATGACATTGCTCTTGAATATTATAAACTTAACATTAATGGAGCATGATTGTAGACAAAGAATTATAGGCAAATGATAAATCAAACTTTAAATATTATAAACTTACATTAATAGAACATGATGGTTCAACAAAGAATTATATGTAAATTATAAATCAAGCTTTAGATTTCTCAAGGTAAAAGGGCGGTGGAAGAAAGTTACTTGATTTAATAACAAAAATGTTGGTAAAGAAGATGGATTGTGCATGTGAAGATGGCATTCCAGGGTCTGATCTCGAGGTAGTAAAAGGCCGCTCTTGGTTTAATATATGCTTAAGTGTAACTGAAAGGCCAGCATTTAATACAGAACCCATAGCAGCCCATAAAGCTTCAGCATCATGCCTCCAGAGGAAGACTGCACCAAAAAGTGCAGATCAAACCACTTGCTCTGTAATCAACAGTAGCCACTGAAATCATGAGATGAGAATAGATATTTCAACCCAATCTGAAATAAACTACTGCATGAATATTTCTAAAGGTGGCAAATTCAGACTATTTGAAAAAATTGACATCCAAAATATGATCAAACTAACAAGCACAAATTAACTAACTTAAAAATTAGGTTCAGATATATTGAATAATAAAGTGGCCAGGATGCCAATGTATACATAAGACTACAGATCTGATTATTTAAAATCCTTAAGTTAAACACTTTTAGGAAAATTAAACATATGCCATGAGATATGGATTAAATACTGAATTTAATTTCAATATGTAAGTATCATGAGCATCACTTAAATTAGAAAATTTTCAAAGAACATACAAATAAATGAGAAATAACTAGCCTGGTTTGAGTTGAAAGAATAACAAGAAGTATCAGGACTAAAACGTCAAACCAGGTTTAGTGATACTCTGAATACACCTTCAATCATCCCCCAACCAACAAACCTTAATGAAAAGGAAAATATTAAAGGACAATATCAGATTATGTAACGTCCTTCATTACTATAGGAACAACTGCCTTTGAAACTAGGTTCTTAAAAGTTTCATCTCATATTAATGTTGATATGGTAAACATCTGAGCATCCAAACTGGCATGAAAACCAAGGGTAAGAGCACTTTGGGAGAGCTCGGGTCTAGGGACAAAGGAAGAGCATAATGCCAACTTTTGTATTTGAAACTAGGTTCTTAAAAGTTTCTCTCTTTGATGCTGCAGTTGACTTCTTCTGGTATGGAAGCAAGTTGGTTTTCATGCTGTCTTAAAAAATTCCTTTGTGTTGAAAGGGGGGAAACATATAAAAAAAAGCCTTCTATACCATTGAAACCCATAACTTGCCACAAATGTTATACCAATTAAAAGAAAAAAAAAAGTGTTTCTTTTGTAACTTCCTATTCTAGGTTCTGTAAAATCTAAATGAAATGACACCTTACACAAAATTCATTGAAGAGTAATGTAAAAGAAAGCATCTTAGTATATTCAATCACAAACTATATTCAAGCAATCCTCTCCTTATGTTTCTCATAAATTAGCCAAGAACCATTAGCCTTGACCAACTGAAAAAAAGAAGAAAAAACATATACTTGAACTCAAATTTCATTAGTCTCCTAACAAGACAATGCACACATAGATCAGCAAAGTAATGGTAACAAAATTGAACAATAACCAAAAAACAGATCAATGCCTTGATAGGAACCAAACCCATATAAAGCACAATCTAAAATAGGAACCAAACTCATGATCTAAATTGGTTTGAATTTCTCAATCATCCCAGATCATATCACTCAACTAATATGGAATAAAAAAGAAAATTCACAAAAAAATAAAGTCCCAATATTAGGGGCAAGTGAATAAAAATGATTTAGTAACACTTTTTACAGAAACAGAAGAGGGAGCTATGAATAGAAAAAAAAATCATTAAGTGACTGAAAATGTGATTAAAACAAAAATGTATGACCTGTTCAATTGCTCTATCAGATGAGGTTGTCTCTAGAAACTCTTCATCCATTTTCCAAAGAGAGAATCAAAATGGCAAGAAAAGAGGGAGACAAGAGAAGCAGAGAAGAAACTTTGCAACTCTTCAGGCTTACATGAGGTGTAACACAGGCCAACCTTCTCTAGAGTCTCTTTGGCAACTTCATGCTCTTACAGTTCCTGTTGGCAGCTTGGGACTAAGTCTCAACCTTGAAAGGTATTTTTATGAACTTAATTATCTATAAGTTTCATATTTGGATTTCTTATATCTCCATTTTCTTTTTGAATGTTTGTCTCTAAAATTATAAATTTTTTGATTTGTATTACTAAAGTAGATATATAGCTAGGTTAAGAAATTTTATTCCTAATTTTTGAATTTTGGTTTTACATTAATCTTTTTTCTTTTACTCTTTCCAATGATGGATCTAGTTGGTCACTTCTTGATACAAGATGGAACAAGAAAAGTCTAACATTGTATTCTTTGTATGATCTGTAACAGGAATGCAACAAAATTAGAGACCTTTCCAAGAAATAGAACTCAATTTTCAGCTCATTCCACAAAATGGGTTGGGTTCAAGTTATCTTGAGAGAAGAGTTGGGTTCAAGTTATCTTGAGAGATTTGCTAAAGCAGTGCAAGAGAATCCTAGCCGCGTGTTCTTCATGGAAGATTTGGAACAAGTTGATTATTTCTCTCAAATGGGTGTTAGGAAAGCAATTGAAAGTGGGAGAATTACACTTCCTGGTGGTGAGTTTGTTCCTCTTAAGGATGCCATTGTAATTTACAGCTGTGAAAGAAGAATAAAAGATATGAATAAAAGAAGAATTGTGAGAGATAAAGGGAAGTATTGAAGAGTTTATAGAATAAGGAAATATAGAAGATAATTTGATTTAAGAAGGATAAGAGAAAAAAAGAAAGAGGAGAGAAAACTATTCCTAAAATACTAGAACTTGGGTGCTTGAAAGTTTTCTAAATACTAAATGGGTTCTTTTAATATCCTAAAACTACTTAAAAAATAATAAAATCAAATCCCAGCAAGTAGATGATTTTCTAAAATATCCTGGCAATGTGCGGGTACTCTTACTAAATTTGAGGCTCTTGAACTTGTGAGAAAGAAGATAGTTATCCTTTTGTTTTTATTTTTTGGGTGGGGTGGAGGGAGGAGAGAGTGAATGTGTGACTCGTATTGATGGTGTAGCATAACCTATTGAATTATCAAAGCTTGAGGAGGCATTGTTGACAAATAGGGCTAGCCGGCTAGGAGTTTCCATGAATTAGAGGATGGTCTAGATTCATATGCTTAGAATTGCACATAAGGTGCATGTTATATTAGGTTCTTCTACTATAAATGCAAGTATTTCTAGATTGTTCTTAAAAGACAATCTTGCCTAAATACAAACAATGCAGATATGTGTTTATTCCCTATCTTGGTGGCTGCCCTAACATGAGTTCTTGTAGTCAATTTATTTTCTCTAAAGGGAAGGCAGTTTTTTTTATATGTTTTGGTTGTGATTTTCCTACTCATTACAGGAAAAGAAGCACTAATGCTCCTTTTTTTCCAGTTTCACATTTGCATTCCACACTTGCTCTCTTAATCATATGCAAAGATTGAAACATCCATAATACTGTAAATAGAGAGAGAAACTAACCTTAGAGTTGTTTTCAAAAGAACCAAACATGCCCTTAACAGATTGCTTTCAAAAAAGTTCTATATATCTCTTGTAGAGATACAACCACAAAAACAAGCAAAAAGCCCCAAAATACGATTATCCCTAAGGCCGAGCTGCAAGTAAATAAATATTATATTTTCAGTGTCAATGGAATTAGATATTCAAATATTATATATTATATTTTCAGTATCAATGGAATTAGATATTCAAATATTATACTTTGGAATACTTACTAATCTTGATAAACTTGCTAGGCCATGAAATTGAATTTCTATGAGCTTGCCCAAGCAAATAACGGCCAGAGGGATCTGCCCTATACAAGGGACCTTCGGATTCAAAGAGAAAATTGACCCACACTTTCCAACAATCAGAACCGAGTGGTGCATCACCTATGAGCGTAGAAGGATCTGAGGAAACAACTTCACCAGTAGCAACAAGTAATCCTATCCCATTGTAATGGAATAACTCGCAATCTTTTCTTTTAACATTTTTAGTAGATGGGACACGTGGTGAAGCATTGGGACAAGATTGGTTATTAGCATTCTGTGTCTGGCATGAAAAAAAAGAAAAATAATTATGACAAAGCATTTTTAATAGAAATGATGACAACGCATTCTTATTTTCACTTACCAACAATGATCTAAACTCTTGCATTTCTTCCCTCATCTCTTCCCTCATTTGGTCCCTCATCTCTTCCCTCATTTGCTCTCTCATTTCCTCCCTCATCTCTTCCCTCATTTTCTCCCTTTCAAGTCGCATTGCTTCCAACATTTGCTCCTTTTGGTCCCGCATCATTGCTTCAAATTTCTTTTCATATCTTTGGGAATTTTCTTGTTGTTGTGCTTGGGTTTTCAATTTTGTAAGTGTTACCCCAAACCCAAGTCCTCTCACTCTTCCTCGATGTTCTGAACCAAATACATGATTGATCGCATCGTCATGAATTCCTGAACTTTGAGTCGTTTGGGAATATGTCTTAATTATTTCCTAAAATTCCATATTTTAAACACACACATTAGTAATTTAATATAATAAATATAAATGATTAACTTAAACTAAAAAAGAAGCATGTTACCACAGTCTCCTTGACTTGTTCATTTATCGGGCGTGTCAGACTCTTTTCTCTACATACCCAAATATGCACGTTTCAATTATTTGTGCTACTAAATCACAATAACTATGGTTAGCATTAAATAAGTGAAGAAAATAAATATTCATTATTACCATTGAATCTTCTAATCGAGCAAAGCCTAATCGGCTTGTTGTGTGTGGGGTAGTTATTTTGCTCCTCAATTCTTGTTTTTGTTTTCTTTCTTTCTGTAAATACAAAAAAGTTGCTAATTTATATAGGTCATGAAAAAATATATATATAATTAAAAAGTGCATATAAATACGCACAGCATGCTCCTCTAATAATCGATTAGCAACAAACTCTTGCCACTCATCCACTGAATTTATATTATCGGGCTTCATTAAGGCAATGGCTCGTCGATTATTTCTCATGGACAACACATTATTTGTTGTATTTGATTTGTGATTGCGCCACGCCTTTCCCATCAATCCAAATGATACGCTTGCATGACAATTGGCAACATCGAATCTTAGCTGCAAATATATATCAAATTATCAAATAAATATCCTACTATCATAGGGAGAACATGTTTTTATTCTTCTAATAGAGAATCAGACACATCCTTCTACTAGCAAATTAGTAAAAATAAAATACCTTTATAATATCCCATAATTCTTGTAATAGATATTCAGGCACATCCTTCCAGCTCTTAATTGTTATGGGAATCCTCTCACGTGCTAGAACCCCAAGGCAAGAACTATACTTCTTACTATTATCACCAACTGGCTGCCCCCTTTCATTAAATCCATAACTAGGCACTCAGTTGGTGTGGATGCAATCTTGTACAGTTGAGACTTTCCCCTACCCTTTCTTTTCTTTGTATTTGATGTAGCCTCAATGGAAGGTCCTTGAGAAGTAACGGGATCGGGTGAAATCCCACAAACTCTAAATTGATCGCCTAAAGGTGTCCTTGGAGAATTTGAACCCCCGTCAGAAATGTGTACAACTGAGGGTGTACGTATCATTGCAGTCATAGCTGCTCAACGATTTCATTCTGCACGTGTCTCACACTGTCTAGATGACTTCATTCAAGTACATGTATTAACAGAAGAAAAACATTAAAAATGCACATGTTATACTTAAATCAAAATAATCAATTTAAGACAAAACAACATTAAGTAAGGTTGATACTTACTTCAGGATGTTCAGACATAGTAAAAATCTTTAGATGACCTGTAATCTTATCAAAGGAGTAATAATTCAGTTTATATTGGAGGAGCCACTATTGATTTAGAAAAAGAGCACCAGAAACAACATATTACCAATTTAAGAAGGAATTTAACGTAAATTGAGATAGGTACATAATCACAACCATTCAGTTTCATCAAAAAATATTCTACAAGTAACCAAATACAAACCAAAAAATATAACCAAGTAACCAAATACCCATTTGAAAATATTTTACAACGTTATGCCCTCACAATCAACTCGTACATGATGTTCGCCATCATCAACAATTTCACATTCAAGTCTTGATATATCTAATGGAGCATAAGGCATATAAGCATTCTCTTTAAAAGTGTCCAAGTCAATTTTGCCTCTTGGTGGTACTTTAAGTACCACATACCAACTTGACGTTTCAGTATCCCTAGAATAAAATACTTGTTTAGCCTGTGACGCAAGGATAAATGGATCAATTTCAAATTGACTTTGACCTTCATGAAGGTTCACCAATGTAAATCCATCTTCAACTTTGATGTCGTTTCTAATATTTGCCCAATCACAATGAAACAACGGTACTTGAAATGAGTAGTAGTCTAACAAAATTATATCTTTCAGAACACCATAGTAAGATATTTTTTCAATAACTTGATTTGTGTCTCTTGCACTAGATCGACATATAGTTTCAACTTCAATGGAAACACCATTATTTTGTGTGCTTCTCTCGACATCCTTGGTGTGAAATCGATGGCCATTCACAATATAACCAGAATAAGAAATTACATCATTCCTAGGCCCATTTGAAAGCCCCTTTAGCATCGTTGACACATTACTACTTGCATTAATCATGGTTCTGAACCATGAACTGAAGGTCTCCATGTGTTTCTTTTGTAGAGCGCTTTCATTCCTTGCAAGACAACTGTCCAAACCCTTGAGTTCCTCCACATGCTTTCTAATAAGAAAATAACATGGTTAAGTATTTTGTTTTTCAATAATAGTTATAAATTAAAAAAAATTCATACCATCTTACTTTAAATATGGTTCCACCTCCTCATTGTTGAATAATACATAACGGTGAGCAATGGCTAACATGTCACTAGACATGGTTTCTGAAATTCCCTTAGAAAGTGGGCGTCCTCCTTCCATTGTTTCAGTTTTAATATCTTCATTTCGAGAACGACGAACACCAATTTTAGCAACTTGTTTCATGTGCTCGCTACAAAATTGAATACACTCTTCTACCAAGTACTTTTCTGCTATGCACCCCTCAGGTCTTGCTCGATTTTTAACATATCCTTTATAAACTTTCATCATCCTAAATATAACGATAGAATTATATATATGTAAATTAAATAATATTTGTAATTGCATAACATATATAAAAGAATGTTATAAATAAATTACCTCTCAAATGGGTACATCCAATGAAATTGTACTGGTCCACATAAACGAGCTTCTCGTGCAATATGAATGGTAACGTGTACCATAATATCGAAGAAAGACGGTGGGAAGAACCTTTCAAACATACATAAAGTTTTGACAATTTCATTTTCAATTTTTTCCAATTGATTCCTATCAATCACCCTTTGGCATATTTCATGAAAATTCGCACATAGGCGAAATATAGCAATCCTCAGACCTTTTGGAAGAGTCTCGCGTAAAGCTACAGGCAGCAATTGTTGCATAAGAACATGATAATCATGAGATTTTAGGCCACTAATTTTGTACTCATCCAATGATACACGTTGCCCAATATTTGAACTATAACCATCAGGTAACTTCAACTGTTGTAACATTTTACAAAATGATTGCTTCTCTTTCTTCGATAATGTATATGGTGCTGGTGGTAAGTAATTTTTTTTCCCTAACTCCTTTGGGTGCAAATCTCCCCTAATGTCCATTTGCTTCAAATCCATACGAGACTTTAGTCCATCCTTTGATTTTCCCTTTATATTCAATAGTGTGCCAAAAATACTCTCACAAAATTTTTTTTCAATGTGCATCACATCCAAATTGTGTCGGAGAGGTAACGCCTAACATAACAAGCAAAAAGAATTATTAGTAAGGAGTGTGAACTCCTCAAATAAAAAAAAAACATGACCACCGAAGATAAAGGTGAATTCAAATTGTGTACCTCCCAATACGGTAACTCAAAAAATATAGACTTTTTCTTCCATGGCCAAATGCTAGGTTTCTCTTCCTTCTTGCGCTTTTTACTTTTTTCCTGATTTTTACTTTTTCCCCATGTATTTTGAAAATCCTTTACGCAGCAAAAAATTTCTGAACCAGCTAATACTCTAGGTGGCGCCTTCATTTTTTCTTTTCCATCAAACCAAGTTTTCTTCTTTCTATATGGGTGATTGAATGGAAGAAATCGCCGACTACCCCTGAACACAGTCTTCCCACTAGATTTCAACCATTCAGAGTGTGTCTTTAACACACACTGGACAACCAAACTTACCTTTTGTTGCCTGGCCAGACAAACTAGAATAGGCCGGAAGATCATTGATTGTCTACATCAAAACCACCCTCAAATTAAACAAGGATTTAGTGAATGAATCATAAAGCTCAACACCTTTTTCCTATAATACTTTTAAATCTTCCAGTAGTAGCTCCAAATACACATCAATGTCATTTCCTAGTTGCTTTGGTCCTGAGATTAACAACGTCAACATCATATTCTCTTTAGACATACAAAGCAATGGGTCAAAATTATATACTACTAAAATCACAGGCCAACAACTATGTTTAGAGCTAAGGTCACCGAAGGGATTGAACCCATCGGTTGCAAGGCCAAGCCTCAAATTTCGAGGATCTGATGCAAAACTCAGCCATTTTTTATCAATCAATTCCCATGCACATGATTCAACTGGATGCCGCATTTTTTTATCCCGACTTTTATGAGTCGAATGCCATAATACTTGTTCAGCCTTTTCATTTGATCGAAATAATCGCCTAAATCTTGGTATTATTGGAAAGTACTATAACACCTTAGCCGGAATCCCATTTTGAATTTTTTTACTATGTTCATTCACTTTCCACCGTGAAACACCACATTTTGGGCATGCAATCAGATTCTCATTTTCTTTTCTAAAAAGACAACAATCATTGATAGACGCATGTATTTTTTCATACCCCAACTCAAATATCTTCAATAACTTCTTTGTTGCATTGATCCCCTCCGGAAGGTTATTATCTATTGGAAGCATATCACGAATAATCTTAAGAAGCTCATCAAATCCAGTATCTGATATATTATGAGCAGCTTTGTGCTTATATAAAGCAATTGTTGCTGACATAATTGTATACTTCGTGCAATTAGGATATAGAGGAGTTTTAGCCTTTTCCAATGCCTCTCTGAACTCAAACTCTCTACTTCCATAAGTGGGATCTGTTGTAGCATTTTCTTCACCATCAAAATACACATCTTTTTTTCTCTAAACGTCTCATACGTTTCAGGCATTTCCACACCATCTTCAGTGCCTTCATTTTCTACATATGTAATCCGATTCTCTCCATGAAAGGCCCATACAGTATAAGCATCATCCATTCCATTGATCACTAAGTGCTTGTACACCATATTAAAATATTGATATTGTGAGTTTAAACAATGTTTATAGGGGCATATAATCTTAGCTGGATTCCCTGCATTACGTTGGGCCCAATTGAAAAATCTACGTGCTCCATTTAAATACTCTGTTGAAGCTCTACAATTGGAAAGTCAAAATTTTCATTATGACAAGAATGACAGGTATAATGTCTAAATTGTTATGGGTAAGGTTATTTAGGTTATAATAACCTGTTATGAAGGTGCATCCAGCCTTTATCCATGTCTCCTTGCTAATTTATTCAACAATTGGCAACTACTAGTAGAAGTGACCAATAAACCTAAACAAGGTTCATCGTGAAACAAATGACAAAATGTAGGGCGTAGAATAAATCCTCTGAGGAAAATATCAACTCGAAACTGCATAGAGAAAACAATATGGATAGTTCAATTCACTGCCTAACTAAACTCTTTGGAAATTACCACATATAGAATTCACTTCTAGATAACTAGTTCTATAAAAAATGAAGCATACAAACCTGTTATCAAAGTGAAAACTATAACTTATAAAGTAAAATAAGAAAGTTATAGTCAAAAGTGTCACTAATCAAAATAGGAGGGAAAACAATCAGAACACTTCCACTTAAAACATAATGTTCAACAAAAAGGAAGTGACTATGAACTCAAACCTATTCGACCAATTTGGAGGAAAAGTGGGGTTAGAGTTTGATAGTTTGAACAATCATTTGAAAATTGGAAAGGAAGAAAAAAGATAGAAGAAATTAAAAACCAAAAATCACACACATAAACAGAAAGTGTACATATACGTGTGTACATAGAGAGAGATGGGAGATAAATAAGAACTAACCGTCAAGGCATACAATGTCGAGAAAGTGAACACGACTATAATCAAATAGCGGTTTGAGTTCTTCTATCAATTCCTCCTGCAAAATAGAAATTTAGGAATTAATTTTCAAAAACAAGAGAGAAATATTCAACTAAAAATTAGGATATCAATGGTACGATGGTCGACAAAAATATATCGGTCGTGGCTTGATGAACATGGAGAAAAAATTCTGACAAGAAATCGAAAAAGGAAACCCTTTCTAAAAATCGACAAACTCAATGGGAGAGTCAATATTTCGTAAATGAGCGCAAGTGGTTTAATTGGCAAAATATTCCCTTTATAAATTTTAGCTTTTACCAGTGCTCTTTTTTTTTTTGCGTTGGTGAAACTTATCTACTAACACTTCGTTTATGTGCGTTGTTGAAACTTATCTTTTACAAGAGCTTTCTATGCAAAGAAGCTTCACCCCTTTGACATCTCTAGTATTTATCGTAGGATTAGAGTCCCACACTTCCTACCCTCCTAAGTCCTAAGAGAGAGATGTTAACCCCCCACATCCCAAATATACTAAAAATAAAATGGCAAACAACAATGGAGCCAAACAATTAATGAACACCCAACATGTGACCCATCCAGTTATTTTAGAATCCACTAGGCTTTTAGCTACTATCTTCTTCCTACCTATGAGCATCCTTTTAGCACTCTAGGTCCTATATGCTTGATATCTATCATTCAAGTAGTCTTGCACAATCGCAATTGCCATCATCTGTCTCATATTACAAAGAAATCTAGGAGCGAAAATGAAGGAAATGAATGGTTAGATAGATTTAACTTAAGCTTATTTCTTGATAATTTTTATTAAAAAAAAAAACTAATTTAATTGAAGCTAAAATTTTTGGTTTAATTGAAACTAAAATTAAAGAGCCTAATAAATAAAGGATCCGATCGGAATGTTTTCAAATTATTTCCACTGGTCAACGATGATAAGGAAATGGTGGTGGCACCGCCATCAGAAGTACCAGATAAGGGATCGGGTGAATGGAATAAGACTTTGGTGGGTTACTTTATTGATCGTCGTCTGCCTTACCCTGTAGTGAGTTCTGTAGTGTATAAACTATTGGGAAACTTGGGTTTGAGGGAGGTGTTGGGGATAGAGAAGGGATTTTTCTTCTTTAAATTTGATGATGAGGCTAGTAGAGATGCTGTTTATAAACAAGGGCCATGTCATATCCTAGGTAGACATGTAGTGCTGAAAATGTGGCAAGAAGGAATGGAATTACATAAGGATAAGCTAGATAGGTTGCTTGTCTGGCTCAAACTTTACAATATTCCTATAGAATATTGGACTACAACTGGTTTCAGCTATATAGCAAGTGCTGTGGGGAAGCCGTTAAATGCTGACACAATAACATTGATGAAGAAGAGAATTAGTTATGCGAGAGTTTGTGTTGAGATTGAACCTGAACAGGAGTTGATTTCAGAATTCAAACTGAAGCTCAAAAATGGTTCAATGTTAGTGGAAACCACTGTTATGTACATTATGTCATAGTTTTGGGCATTCCAATAGGAATTGTGCATTGATGAAAAAGGAAATGGAAAAGAATAAAGTATTGGAACAGGAGTCTGCTGGTACATAAATTTGGAGGGTGGTGAATAAGAAGGGGAATAAAGCTGACAACAATGTTCAGGAAAACATGATGGGCAACATTGACCAAGAGCATACTGGTAAACAGAATGGTGATGGGAATGTTAATTAGTTTTAGGCATTGAGTGGTTTAGAAGAGGAAAGTGAAGATGAGAAAGATAAAGTTAAGCCTATGGATGAGAACCTGAATAGAGCTGAAACAACAGATGATTGTGTCTTAGCTAATGCACCTGATATGCAGCAGAATGGGGATAAGATGATTGTTGCTGAAGATGTTATGGCTGAGGGTACTGTTGATACAGCTACTACTAAAATTGGAGCCTCTAAAGCTACTGGAGGTAAGCAATTAATTCCTGTAACTAGTGTTATCTCTAAGCACATGGATGATGGTAGGGAGAAACCTAAACTAGTAAAGGCCAAGAGGGGTAAGAGAATTGATATCCCTCGGCAAGGGGATAATGAGGTGGTGCTTGTAAATTTGAATTGTCATTGATGAATTTGGGGACATGGAATATTAGGGGTTTAATCATGCCCTTAAACAAAATGAAGTGAGGAGGGTGCTAAAATAGTATTATTTATCTCTTTTGTGTCTTGTGGAAACAAAATTAAAATGGTAAAATATGGATAAGGTCATTAGGTGTGTAGCTCCAGGTTGGGGCTTAATTCATAACTATAATTATGCTCCAAATGGTAGAATATGGGTTATGTGGGATAAGGATAAATTGGAGGTTTCCTGTATTAACAGCACTACTCAATGTATTCATTGCAGAATTGTAGATAAGCTTGGTTTGTTTAGCTATTTTTCTACTTTTATATATAGATCAAACTGTTATGTGGAAAGAAGGCATTTGTGGACAGAAATGGTTGCTCTTGATGTGTCTCATAAAAATGACCCTTGGATTTTAGCTGGGGATTTTAATGCTTGCTCAGGAATTACTAAGGTATTACCATAGAAACAATAAACCAGCCAGGGTTGCAATGAAGGTGGATCTTAAAAAGGCCTATGATACTGTGTCATGGAGATTCATGGAAGCTACTCTAAAGGCCTTCAAATTTCCAAAGAAGATTATAAAGTGGATTCTGACCTGTATGACCACTACTAGGTTCTTGTGGAAAGGTCAAAGTATAAATGAAGGGGTAATAAAGTGGCGTGGAAGGATATTTGTTTACCTAAATCAGAAGGGGGGCTGGGTATTAAAGATATTGAGGTGTGGAATGCAGCAGCAATGGCTAAGCACCTTTGGAAAGTTATTCAACCTAACTTAGATTCTCTATGGGCTACCTGGGTCAAACTTTATCTGATAAAAAATAGAAATTTCTGGACTCTTAAAATACCATTAGACTGGTCATGGACTTGGAGGAGAATTTTGAAAATGAGGGGCACTTTGAGACTTGCTGTCCACTATAAGATAGGGAATGGTATGTTAACTTCTCTTTGGTATGATAATTGGCTTCCGGATGGGCCTATAGAGTTGAAGTATCACAATAGAATTATAAGAGATTTAGGAATGGGCACGGATGATGTAGTGGCTGATGTTATTCAAGGTAGTGAATGGCACTGGCCTGTTACTAACACCATGGAATGGATGAGCTTGAGAAGCAATATTCCTACTGAATTTAAACCTAAATCCTTTCAGGAGGATAAGATTGAGTGGGTGCCTGGTAAGGGTATATTCACTATTATATCAACTTGGGAGTTTCTTAGACACAAGCACAGTAAAGTTAATTGGAGGGACATAGTCTGGTTCAAGCATGCGATTCCAAAGTATGCACTCTTACTGTGGTTGGTGATTCAAGATAGGATATGGACTCAGAGTAGATTGATGAAACTGGGATTGGTGCAGATAGGATGTTGTGCGTGTTGCAATCATATTATTGAAGACAGAGAGCACCTATTTTTTTAATGTGGATTTACTTGCAGGATCTAGAATACAATAAGAAGCAAATGTTGGATGCAATGGCCGGAGGGGTGGAATGTTATGGTGCAGTGGGCTTCATTGGAGCTAAAGGGGAGGTCTCTAGCTGGTAGCTGCTATCAACAGGTTGGCCTTTGCTGCTACGATCTATGAGGTGTGGAGAGAAAGGAACAAGAGGATTTATGTAGATGAGTGTAGGACTGAGGCAGCCATCATCAATGAGATTATCCAAGTAGTAAGATTTTGGTTGTTCTCCCTATCTAATTTTGATAAAAATCGAATGCATTTATGGATCCAAAAAGAATGGAACCTTCCCGAATCTATTTGGCAGACCTGAAGCCGAGAGTAATTATGCAAAAGCTGCTTGGTATTGGTATAGAGGTGCAGCAGTCAGGTTTGATTAACTGGCATCCAAATTCTGATATGGGGTTAGTCTTTGGGAAGCAATATACAAATAGTGTGTTATCCTTGGGATCCAGTTTATTTTTGAGAATCCCAATCTCTAGTAGAAAGTGGTGGAGCTATTTGAAGTTGGAAGGGACTGTGATAGGTTTCTACTGTTTGCACACGTTAATTGTAAGGGCTGGAGCTGTAGAAGTGTTTCAAATATTATTGTATTATGTTGTCACAATTATGTTAGCATATGCTATAGCATATGTCACAATATGGATAATATTCATATTGGCCCTTACATGAAATTTTTTAAGCCATTTAAAGTGAAAATTTTAAAATTGTAAACCATCTCTTCAAAAGCAAAATGAAACCTACTAAATATTAGATTATAAAATTTCAGGCCTTCCTCGTACCTGGAGTACGTTCTGCAGTTACAACACGCAATGAAAGATGAAAGCCATCAACAAGCAATGAAAGATTACTCACTCTACATGGAAAATAGGACAACAGATTTATAACTAATATGCCAACAGGTAAGACACCACTCCCCTCTTCTTTATATTTAAAAAGACGAGAAAAGAAAAACACCCTAAAAAGACTTAATGAATTTTCAATGTTGAACAGAGTGCATGACATATTTTCTTCTTCTTTTTCTTCTTCTTCTTCTTCTTTTTTTTTTATTTTTTATTTTTTATTTTTATTTTAAATATCTAGATTATATGTCATATTGGTCAATCAGGAATCAAAAAATAAGAATTCAACAATCAGAAATAGATTGGAAGTATATAATTTGGAATTTTTCTATTGTAGTGCATCAAGCAATAAGTGCATCAGTAACTGTGGTAGAAAATCATTTAAAAATCATTTTAGCTAAATAAAATTCTATCCTTAGCCAGCCCTATTCAAATAAAATTCCATCCTTAGCCAGCCCCTTTATTAATTGCTCCCTAATTATCTTGAAAACTCTAGGCAAATAATAGGTGTCACCACTTTCAGTGAGAAACATACCAACACCATTCCTCCAACAAGCTTATTCAGTGACTCAGAATAGTGCACACAGTATCTCGGATGAACAGTAATTTACAATAGTGAACAGTCCTTAGGTGAACAGTATTTCAGAATAGTGCAACTGATGAACAGTGCCTCGGGTACTATTCACAATAAGTACAAAATATGAGGAATTCACACAATCCGACCCCAAACATCTTTAAAATTGGCATGCATCAAATAATACATAAAAATAGGTAGAAAGCCCTTAATTAAACATGATATATATATATAGATATACATATTTAAAATGACAGTTGGATCCAAAAAGATTAGTAAATATGATCTTGAGAATAATAAATAGGTGTATGTTGGATCAAAGACTTACCTTGTAGCAATTAATTTGTGAACAATATAACAATGCCTCAAAAGTAATATTGAGAAAGAAATGTAGATTTTGTTTCTTTTAGTTCTACTATTGACAAAACAATTAACTTTTGTTTCTACTTAAAATTGATTCCAAAAAGTTTAATTTGCACCAATTACACTTTTCAGCCATCTCAAGAAGAGGATTGATCATTATGTCATTTTTAATAAGAGAGATGAATAATGACAGGGCATAAATGGTACCAGGGGAGATGGATTTTTTTTAACCTTTACTCTATTCAAGATCTGCAATCCTTTATATAATTTATGATTTCAATGTGATATATTTTCTTTGATCTTCAATCTGATTTATGGTATTGTGTTATGAAAATGCTCACAGATTGCCATGGTCAGGCACACAAATTAAACCAGCTCATTCTGTTAGGAGGAGTTTCTGAGCAGGCAAGTCAATAATATAATGATACTACTATTGTTATTTTTAAGATATATATATATATATATATATATATATATATATATATATTAGGCAAAATCCTTTATTTGATTGTCTCCTTGATAAATTCAAATGTAGAAAAAAAAATATGCTGAGAATTAATAAAAATTAGAGAACTAAACATGGTTTGAAAAATAAGGTTATGTTTGTGTTCTTTAACTCTATGCTATAACTATTTCAGTTTTTCACTCTACAAAATTCAGTGTTGCTTCCATGTTAGTTGTTGTTTTATATCAAAGGCATTTCACTGCCATTTGAGCTAAACTTCTGTAGTGTAGTAGCACCTATATTTAACATAGTTATGATAAGTTCTAGCTTTCTTAAATATTGTATAAACTGGGTCATGTTATACTAGGCAGATTTCTGACTTCTAGATTGAAAACTACAGATGTTAAGAGCTTTGGGGACTGAATTTAATTTCTGAAGGTCTGGTGGGTTAAAGAGTAATTAGAGCATACTTAGATCAGTGTTTCAAGTTTGCTCAATAAGTGTGTGCCTCAATAGAAAGGCTGAATATGATTTTGATTCTCTAAGACGCCCAAATTACTGTGTAAATAGTAACTGTCAAGAGTCTTTTGCTGTTGTTCATTTCATTTAAGATTCTGTGATTTTCCATGTTTTAATATATGCTTGAAAATGGTGTATGCATGCTTATTTAAATTAATCAAGTTCAAGTAAGAATCTGTTTGATTGTGTACGTTAGAGCTGAATCTACCTCTTTTTTTTTTATCAAACTCTAGGACAGTGGACATTTTTTGCTGAGATCACTTGATAATAGTTGTTGTAATGAACTTAATCATCAACCACTACATCTGAGTGTTCTCTAAGGGTGTTCAAATGCATTGAAAATTTCATATTGCGCTTTAATTAGTGACTGCTGTGGTTGTTTGAAGTATACTTGTAGACTTCTAATCTTCTGCAGATAGTTATACACTGCTATGTGTTAGCTTGTACTGATAATTACTTATGTGCACTACTCTAAACACCTAGGAAAGAATTGAGATGCTATTATTGGTTCAAGTAAGTGTATTTTGCCATTCTTGAGCTATGTGTATTGTGCTAAATCTGAATATGTTGATGCATCCAAAATTTATCATTTGAACCTCAACATCTGAATAGAGAATCTGTCAAGAAGTTTATCCAATGAATTTGTTTCAAGAGGCCTAGAGTGTTCAAAATTGGCTTGAGCAAGTCCCAATTCATATTTAAATGTGATTAATCACTATAATTTCAAAAGGGTAGCCTGCATCATTGATGTGACACTCCATAGCCAGTTTACTATTTTCTTGATGTTGAATTTAACTCTCAAATAGGTGGCTAGGCTGTTTAGAAAAATTATTGGACAGCCATTGACAAACCTGCATACATAATTGATTATTATAAAGTTCATTTTTTTTGTATGCAAGTCCTGTTTACTCATCTTAATATGCACTTCACTAACTGTTTTCAAATTGTTTACTCATTTTGCTCTCAAGAACCTTGTACACTTCACTAGACTACATTGAATCAAGTTGTCCTGCTTACTCATCTTAATATACCCATATTTTGCTACATCTTTCAAAGAAGATTGTTATTGTTGTTGTTATATTTGGATGTAAATAAGCTTAAGTGAATTTTCCTTCATATCATTCATTTTCCTAATTCTTCTAATTGTACTAATTTGTATGAACTTGAGGCTTCTCTTCCTTGTATATATATGTGTGATGGGAAATTTATACTTCAAACGTTTGAATGAATACTAAAGAAGTTTGAGATTTATTTGTTTGTGATTGGTGGGATTTTGATGCAAATTTACCTTTATTTTTATGCCTTCAAATCTTTGTTTATTTATTTAGCATCATGTTGTTTGTACAAGACTTGGTGTATGACTTTGGATGGAGTTTTGGTTGTGTATTGATGGAATAAGAGGTATTGCATGAGTGATGTTTTTTGGTAGTTGGTCAACTTTGGCAATTAATGCAGGTATTTTTTTTTTATTTTTAAAATAATCACTTTTCCACGAGGGGCTTAGCCCGTCATAGAAAACTAACTTTTCATGAGAGATTTAGCCTATCGTAGAAAAATAACTTTCCATAAGGGGTTTAGCCCGTCGTGGAAAGTTGACTCGAAGGTGCGGATGCAATTCAAACATTAGTGGAAACCTTAACAATACGAAGAACAGGGATTTTGGGAAGAAAATTGAAGATGTGGTAGTCGACGATCAGGTGGATGAGAAGGGATTGGAATAGCATATATCAATAGTTCTCGAAAAAGGTAACATTACAAGAAACAAAAAAGGCACTTTTCAGTTGGATCGTCCTTTTGAAATATGATTGTATAATTTCAAAGAACAGATGAACTGGAACATGCAGGCAGAAGGTCCTCTATATGTAGTAAGAACCATAATGCAAGTATTCATGGAAATATGATATGGGAATAAGAGCTTTATCTAAATTGCTAAATGGCAGAAATGTGGAGGAAAAATCGAATATGCAAAAAAAAGTGGTGCTTGATCGCAAGATTATTGACTATAAATTATTTCATTGGTTTGTTATAGCTTGTGTGTATCACACTAACACACTATCAACGCTCATTTGAAACTCTTGAATATGAATGTTAGCTATTGTTGAGAATTGAACCATCTAACCACAAGATTTTTTGGGTTCATGACTGTTAGTGACCAATTATGTTATATCTTCAATTCTTGGATCGAGATAACATAATTTCCATGAAAAAGAGGAGTGGTTAGTGAATGAACTAGGCTACAAATAAACACTAACAAAATATTAACAAGTAATAGTAATTAAGTTCACTTGTAGTGACCAATTATGTGACCATTCATACCACATTGGACCAAATGCATAAATGCTTTCATTCCTCCAAGTGAAAGCAACAAAACATTAGGTACTAAACCAAGTGCAGTCCAACCCAATGAAAAGAAGTTAGGGGTACACATCTTTTCAGTTTGTTATAAATGAAAAATTATTATATTTTTTTTAAAAATTAAAAAGTTAATGCGGACACTCACAATATGCTTCTAACCAAACTCAAACTCTTATTAGTATTTTTTTTTTTTAAAGTGTTTTTTTTTAAAAAAAGAGAGATCATATCAACCAAACTAGTAACCCAAAAATTATAATAGAGAGTTATTATATGTCACACTTTGACATCAAATGATGGCTACACATCAAAGAGGCCAATTGTACTCTGTTAGTTAGTGTCATCTCATCTATTTTACTATAAGTTCACTTCAGTCAACTAACTTTTTATCACATAAAATATAATTTTCCTAATATCAAGAAATAAATTTTGATTTTTTTTAATGTTGTTCACGTGTAAATAAACTCCTCTATCATCGCAGTGATTAAAAATACAAACTTTTAGGATGCGAAAATGAAAACCGTGAAATTAGATAAATGTTACATATGAAATTGAACCATCTAACAGTTTGATTATCAGCACTGTTGATAAATCAGTAACCAGCTACCCAATAACCATACTCCAAGATATATATTTTCTCCATGGAAACACCAAAGAGATCATCAAAATGGGAATGGATTCTACAAGCAATCCCATCGATTTATCACATCATGATCACATATTTTCCAGAACTATGCCTCACACTTATTCCTGGATCAAGATATATGGTAATTATAACAAGTTGTTAGCTATAGTCCACAACTAAATTATAATTGTCTTAATCCAAATCAATTGTCAAAAACTAATTATTTTTTTCGTTTTAACCAATCTACTAAAATAGGGAAGAATTTTCTAAACTGGCATGGTCCTCAACCTCAATTGGTTATTACTAAACCTGAGCTGATTAAAGAGATCCTGAATAATAAAGATGGAGCATACCGGAAAAAAAAGATGGAAGGCTACCTGAAGAAGCTAGTAGGAAATGGGCTTGTTGCATCAGAAGGTGAAAAATGGTTGAAGCAACGCAAACTTGCCAACCACGCTTTCCATGCAGAGGGCTTGAAGGTAAAATATTCTTTCCTTTTTTGAACTACTTCCTCAGCATAATAAAGCATATATCCATGATAATAATATGAAATAGTTGCCTTCCTATCTATACAGAGTATGATTCCAGCAATGATCACGAGTGTGGAAATGATGCTAGGAAAATGGAGGCACCATGAAAGTAAGGAGATTGAGGTCTACGATGAGTTCAAAGTTTTGACATCAGAAATAATTTCAAAGACAGCTTTTGGAAGCAGTTACTTGGAGGAGAAGAACATATTTGAGATGTTGAATATATTGGAATTGATTCATTTTAGAAATATGTTTAAAATACGATTTCTTGGCATTGGGTAGGTTCTCTCTTCTATCATCCCCTTCAGTTTAAAGTAATTTCCATTTAACATATTAATTAATATTTCATGAATATTACATCTATGAGAGGCTAGTTGTTTTCCCCCTAGTCTTATATTCATAGGCCATGATTATTTACAAGCTTCATTAGGTGATCTAACATCGACTCTGAGTCTCTAACCATGTCACCAAATTTAACAACTTAATATTTAATATAACTCATCCACACTAATCAAGTCCAATTTTTGCAGAATTTTTTTTAAGTCAAATGATGGCATTGAAGCAGACAAAACAGAACAAGCAATTAGAAATTCTATTCTAGAACTTATACAGAAACGCGAAGATAAGGTGATGGCAGGTAAGCAGAAAACTATGGGAGTGATTTTCTTGGATCGCTTATAAAAGTTCACCATGATGTTGACAAGAGCAGGAGGATTTCAGTAGATGATATAATTGATGAGTGCAAGACATTCTATCTTGCTGGACAGGAAACAACTACTAGCTTACTTGCTTGGAGCATTCTTCTTCGAGCAACCCACATGGAATGGCAAGAGAAAGCAAGGAATGAAGTCCTAGAATTGTTTGGCAAAGAAAATCCAATCCCAGAAGGCATTGCGAGACTAAAGACTGTAAGCAAATCAAACTTTTAGTTTTAGATTTTAGTTATCTATATGGTAGATTTTACTACATTTGACATCTAACTTCCCCCATTATTTATGTCTGGATGAACATGATCATTAATGAAACTCTGAGGCTTTATGCACCGATTGCTATTCTTGGTAGAAGAATTGAAAGGGAAGTCAGATTGGGGATGCTAATTCTTCCAGCTAACATAGAGGTGCATATTCCACTTGTGGCACTTCATAGTAACCCTGAACTGTGGGGACAAGATGCTCATCTCTTCAAACCAGAGAGATTTGCAGAAGGGGTGGCTAAGGCAACAAATGACAACATTGTGGCATTTTTGCCATTCGGTTATGGACCTCGAACCTGTGTGGGCTTGAACTTTGCAACAACTGAAGCCAAGATAACACTCTCTATGATTCTGCAATGCTACAAGATCACCATTTCTCTGACTTATGTCCACTCGCTAGTTCAGATTCTCAATCTCCAGCCTCAACATTGACTTCAAGTCATGCTCAACAAATTGTAATTTAGAAACTTTTGTAATTTGCATATGTCGGTGCAGATGCTTATCAATAAAGCTATACAGGTTCTCTTAATGAATGCAGTGGTAAATAATTAGCTATAAAGATTAATTCATTCTATAAAGTCTAATCTATGCTTTTTAAAATAAAAATTAATCTTTAAAAAGCCTCAAACTTGTACTGAAATTCTATTCACTGCACTAATACTTAGTTTTGACACAGAAACTTAAAAAGAGGAAAGCAGACAATAATATACATAAAAACTCAACACGCATATATACAGTTATACACATGTACATATGCATTTAACAGTGGGTTTTATGATAAATTTACCTTTTGCAGTGGAATCAGAGAGACAGAGTTTATTGGAATCCCAAAGTGTCTGCTTTAGAGGCCTCTCGTGAATTTCAAACCCTAAAAATCCAACAAACAAACAAACAAAAAACACCAAGGAAATTAAACCCCAATACCAATTACAATATCTGAAAATATTGAGAAAAAATCCTATTTGTTTGATCAGGAAATAGAGGAAAAGAGAACAAATTTTACTCACACTACACGTTGTTTAGTTAGCTCTGAAGAAAACATAAAATTGAACTTCAGCACTAACTTGTACAAAATTGAACATGAGGGAAAACTAGCTCCCATTATTTTTTCACTAATTTGTTCCCATTTTCTTAATTAGTTTCAATTTCTTAGCATCCAAAAGAAATGAGAACAGTCAAAGAGACACTCACATAAAGCTATCTCTCTCCCATTACCACCACTAACAGAGTATCACGACATCTGTGTGTGTGTGTGTGTATATATATATATAAGCTTCGATCTTACAGAAAATCTATATAAAAAGAGTACCAAATCTGAGGGATCTTAGAGGCGTACCTTTTAGGAGTTTCTGTAAACCTCCTGTAACTTCACTATTTTCTCAAAACATTTTGTAGGCTGATTCAATCAAGGAGTGAGATTAGGTTAGGGCTTTCACCGAAGGGAAATAGATTGGGTTAGGCTTTGATCGGAGAGTGGGATTGGGTTAGGGTTTCGATCGGTGAGTGAGAATGGGTTAGGGCTTCAACAGTTGAGTGAGCTGAGGGAATGAGAGCTCAAAGACGGTCTGAAGTGAGAGAACGCACCCATGAGAGAGAGGAAAAGTCAATCTCGCGCGAAACCAAAATAAGAGCACAAAAATTTATTTTTTTAAAAAAACTTTATAATTGCGGGCAAAGCCCGTAATACGAATAAAACTTTCTACAATGGTCTCCTACCCGTCGTGGAAACTAATTTTCTACGACGGGCCTACATGGCACGTCGTGCAACCATAATTTCTACAATGGTCTATGCGGGACCATCCTAGAAAGTGACTTTCTACAATGGGTCATGCGGGCCCGTCGTAGAAAACTATTTTTCTCGACGGGCCATGCAGGACCATCGTAAAAAGCCTGTCGTTAAAAGCCAAATTTCTTGTAGTGAAATAACATTAAGTTTATATGTCCTTTTTCCAAGAAGACAAATTCTTTATCAGAGTCTGTCCCAAAGAAGAAGAAGAACAACAACAAACAGTGACGAAACCGCATCATTGCTGGAAAATGCTCTGTCCGTTGTCGCCGGAATCTCATCACTGTCGTCTGGATTTGGAACTTTCTAGGGTTTATAATAAAAAAATATGAATTTTTTTGAATTATGTTCAAACATCATATAATAAAAATATAGTTGCTTTGTTTTCCCTTCAATTATGCGAATAATAGAGGTTCAAAATGAAGAGATAGCTAAAGTTGGATATAGATAGGAGAGAGAAGAATCGATGAACATAGAGAGAAAGAGGCAGAACGAAGAGGAAGAGATAAAAGGGAAAGTGTAGCTAATGGAATAGAGAGAAACATTTTAACTCCCAAGGTTTGGGTAATTATTTCTCAATTTTTACTACATATCATTTCTCAATTAAGAATGGGGTAATTGAATATATCATTTCTCAATTAAGAATTGAGTAATGAAGTTTGGATTTGGGTAATTAAATTTCTTTTCATAATTAAAGCCTGATTTGGCTTAATACTAAGAGGAGTGCTAGCGGTAGTCGCTCAAGCGACTGTCCTTGCACAGTCGCTCCATTGATTGGTGAAAATCAATCCTAAAAATTAAATGATTTCTTGCAATAAATGTCCTAATTTTTCATTAATCAATATGCCATTCCAGTTCTAAATTATTATACTGGTGCCATCAACAAATAAATAAAATTATAAACATAAAGTATTAAAATATTTTTATTAATATTTTTTTTATATTGTCCTACTTTTAAATATTTTTAATAAAAATTCTGTAATTTTTAAAATTATGTAAATATGTTCTTTAATTCAATTAACCATAATTACAAAATTTGAAAAATTTTATAGGAAATGATTATAAGAAGTATATAGCTTATTAAAAATATTTTTTATATTGTGATACTTTTCAATATTTTTAATAAGCTATATACTTCTTATAATCATTTCCTATATAATTTTTCAAAATTTGTAATTATGGTTAATTGAATTAAATAATATATTTAATACTTAATGTTTATAATTTTATTTATTTGTTGATGGCACCAGTGTAAATAATTTAGAACTGAAAGGGTATAGTGATTGATGAAAAAGTAGGACATTTATTGCAGGAAAGGATTTAATTTTTAGGATTGATTTCCACCAATCGCTTGAGCGACTGTCACTAGCACTCCTCTAATACTAATCTACGTGTTTTCTGGAAGGGAGAATTGAATTTCTTGAATAATTAAAGCCTGATTTGGCTTAATACTATTCTAGTTCTGGAACCTAAGAGAGGGGTTATTTATGATGTGTTTTCCAGAAGAGAGAGAAACATTTTAACTCCCAATGTTTGGGTAATTGAATATATCATTTCTCAATTAAGAATGACATTGTAATCCTAGGAAATGTTTATAATTGAATATATCATTTCTCATTTAAAATTAGGATTATGTTTATAATTTTATGGGAACTGATATTGGCACTCCACCAATATCCTCTAGCACTCCACTTCCACCTTTTTGTAAAGTACAATTACAAAGGTGTCCCTCTACTATACAATATTTGATTCTTTTATTTTTAATACCATAATTGCCCTTATTTGATAATGTTAGAATTCTTAACTCCAAATTGCAAATTTTCTCTCACGTTCTTTTTTTGTGTGAAAATACTTCTTCGTTGATTTTAAAAATATTAATTTTTCATGAATCAATTTATCAATATTTATTTTAGAAGTAAAAGAGTTTAGGATTCAATATAATGATTTAGAGAGTATCAATCAAATGTATGTGATTCGAATAATAAAAGTTACATCATTAGATAAGTTGGGAAGAAGTTGTTAATAATAGATTACCTAGAGAAATATTAAAAATGTATTTGAGTTGGAAACAAACATTATATCAATGAATAAAACCTATTTGAAAAAAATTAATTATATTTAAAATCAAAAGAAAGTTTTATTTCACTTGAATAAAAATTATGATATATAGTTCTTTAAAAAAACTAAGGAAATCCTTTTCATTTTAATAGAGAACTTTTAGAAATTAAAAGATGAAAAGAGAAAAACATGACTCTATGAAATATTTTTTCAATTGTAGTTGTCTTAATTGAATTAAGTAGCCTTTACACCAAAATTTCAAAAGATAAAAATAAAAAAATTAATATGATATTTTTCTTCGTTTGCCTTTTATTTTCTCCTCCTTTCTATTTTGTTTGTTCACAAATTGATGGTATGTTTCAAAATTTTAATTTATGTTATTTTATAAATAAGACATATGGAAAATAAATTATACGTTTGGTGAGTAAAAATAGAATATTTCAAATTTTGGATTCTTTGAGTTATATAGGATAGTGACACGAACAACAAGTTTCAATTGAAAAATATCTAAACTATAATATTTGGGTGGTAATAAATGGATTGTTATATTGTAAACCTAAAGTAAAAAAGTTAAAAAAAGATTTTTTTTAAGAAAAATAAAATAAAATTAAAATTGAGTCTTGAATTAGAAGGGCAATTAAGGTACTAAAAATATAAGAATCTAAAATGGTATAACATAGGATTACTTTTGTAATTTTACTTTACAAAAATATAGGAGTGGAGTGTCAGAGGATATTGGTGGAGTGCCAATATCAGCTCCCTAATTTTATTTATAGTGAAATGACACTATAATCCTAATTTTACGAGTAAATGATTATTATTTTTTTCAAGTTACACAACTACCCTCTAAGATATTCCCTCTTTGTTTTTCATCTTTAATAATTTAGGTTTCTTTGAGAGAATCTAAAAAAAAAAAAGTTATCTCTTCTAAATATGTTCTCTTTTGACATGGCAAAAAAAAAAAGGTTATTTATGCTAACTAAATTATCTATTTTTATGGGATTAAAAAAAAAAAGTTTTCTATGTTGAATAGAAAGATCTCTTTTAACCATAACAGGAAAAACAAGGCCCAAAAAAATATTACTTAATTATTTCTTTTGGCATAACCCAAAACAAATTATCATAGGCAGAATAAATAATATCATTTGAGGAAAAAAAATATACTACACAAAAAACTGACCCAAAAAAGTTTATCTCTATGGAATAAATTATACCTTTTCACATTACTCCAAAAAAATAAAAAAAATAAGGTATTAAAGAAGGTAAAAAGAGTTAAAGTTTATAGGATAAATGATAGCTATGGTATTATAAAATAAAAGATGATGCATTAATGAGTTTATGAACTTTTTTGTCATTTCTTTTAAAAGAAAAAGGTAAGTGGAGTGCAATAGGAGAGAAAGGGAGAGCGAATATCGCCTCCCTTTTTTAATATATATATGCTTGCTTATACATTGGCCCCACAATTCACAAACAAACAAATCACAAACAAAAGTGAAATTTTTTTATAAATATAGAAAGAATGTACAAAAAGATCCAAGTGGGGGCATACCCCCACTAATACAAAGGAAATAAATCAAGTCCAAAACTGACAGTAGTCCACGAATAAAAACAAACAGCTACTCACATAAAACAGTAAAAAAAATATTGAATTTTAATCTCAAATATATCCATTACTTCCTAATAAATTAGCTTGGCATCCTCTTCAGCTGATCTAGCCTGACCATCATGCAATCTGAGGTTTCTTTCATTCCAATCCTCTTAAGAATAAAAAAAAAAAAATTTCAGATTCAAAAACCATTCCATTAATTGGCACAGTGATTCATGAGTAAGCTTGTTCCATGAAAATAAATTAAAAATCCATTTCCGAACATAAACAACAAACTGACAACAAAAAAACAACTGATTCTTAGTATCAACAACAACAAAGCAATTGTGATACACAGGTGCAACAAAGAGGCCTCGATTTCTTAGGTTAATTGTGATACACAGGTGCAACAAAGAGGCCTCGATTTCTTAGGTTAATTAAGGAAGATGATCTGTCATGAAATAATAAACAACACGTAATTGAGACCCTTGGTGTAGAGTCATTCCAGCAAAGCTGAAACCAATTAACTTTAGATTTGGTACCTCTCCACATAGTCATTGCAGTTTTAAAAGAAAATTTGACTTTATCCCATAAAATTTAGTCCATGGCAGCATGAATAGGCACATACAAAATCAAATTCTGAAGTTGAAGCAAAGAAGGAGTTAAAGGAGCAGGGATAACCCATCTACCATTATCAATCAAGCTACTCAATTTTGAGCACCTATGAAGATTTATATTCATTAAAGAGCTCAAAGTACAAAGTCATATAACACCCTCTTCCTATAACTTATACTCATTATGTTGTAGTCATAGAACACCCGTTTTCCTAAATCTAACTTAGTTTCTATATGTATCTTGTCCCTGTATAACTCAAACATATAAGGTGATAGCTTCTTAGAAATTGAAAACTAAATCATAATCCCATGACTAATGAAAAGTTTTAAAGTTTTAGTCAGATCATCAAGTAGTGATTTTCCACTATCAATAGACTGAAATTGTGTTCTAATGCATCCAAAACTGATTTTATATGTGGAAAACCAGTTTCAAGCTTTAGATATGTAATTTCGTAGATTGACAATTTGCAGTCCATATGTAATTTTAATGGGACAAAAAAATGAGGAAGAAGACTACTAAAAGGGTCATATTTCTCATTCTATCAACCCTTTGAAATGTATAATTTAACAAATTAATAACCCTAGACACAACAAATGACACAATATGTCAAATTTGAAAACAATCAGATAATTGTTGCAATATTAGAAACTGTTTGCAGTCAAACAAAGAGAAAATAATCATGCAAAAAAATAAAAAAAAACAAGTTAGAAGAAGATACAAGCTGCAAATGCCCTATTTTAATATCCCAACTAAAAAAATGAAAATACCATCTCTCAGTTTGGCTCCAGAGTTAATTGAAGATGCATGCCTAAAGATGTAAATGCCAGCCTAATATAAACCACACTTATATAAAGAAAAGCTTCATGATACTTACTTCTCTCCATTAACAAACATGACATCAAAGACAAAGATGCAAATGTAAACCTGCATGCAGAAAAAATATCATAAACTAATCTAGAAATTTAAACAACTAGAAAGAAATCAAGAATTTAGTAAAATGACATGCATGAAGAAAAGATCATCATTTTAGATGTATGCAAATAAACAATCACATAAATTGAAGTTCAGTGATCACATGCCTCTATGTGAAGTCCTATGATGTCATTTTATTGTTATTTCTCTCCTATTGAATTAATCCTTTTTTTTTCCTTTTCCCTGAATCCTATTGAGTTCTTAACTAAACTCCTTTCATTACACAAAATATAATTTTGCTTCATTAAATGATATCCATTCAATTAGGAAGCCGATTATTTAAAGATAGCTAGTCATCCTTCCTGATTTTCATATTAAAGATGCAAGCTTGAAGGAAAAATACTCAATATACATATAGTATCGAATGCTTGGCTGGAAGGATCCTGGAGGTTGTGATAAATCAAAGAATGCTAGTGTTTTAGCTTTAAATTAAAAGGTAATATTTATAGACCCCTTTCCATCCCCAACAACTATCCTCCAAAACTCGATACATGAAAGCATACTAATTAAATATGAAAAGAAATTATTTTTTTATACAAAATCCATTTGAAGCACAACTCTAGTGCCTTCTTAAGCTTAAAGTATGTAAGATAGGAAAACTATCTTTTTTTTAACTTGAAAAACACTATTAAGATTTGCTGAATAATATTTTTTCATATCTTGCTAACATTGTATATTTGTATCAAAGAAAAAGAATTTACTAAAAGAAACACAAACATCTATCTACAGAACTGGCATCAGAAAATTCACAAATATATGGACTTTTAAACAACAAATTAACATGACAGCTTACAGAACAACTTATAATAATCCATAGCAGCTTTTCCTTTCGAGCATTGCAAATTAAGTGTTCATCATCTTACACCAACTAATTATACAATCATAGTACTGGATTTTCCACTATCTTACATATGAATGGCATGTGTAGCAACCACTCTTTTTTTTTTTTTTTTGTTAACCGGATAAGTAGTATATAGAAAGATTGAAGAATGTTCAGTGTGGTCTCAATTATGAGACAAACAAAAAGCCATCTTGGCTAAACTCCAAATGGACTAGACAGCTAGTCACTTAAAGCAACCAAAAACAAGGAAGCAATCTACCATTTGGAACAACAAGATAAGGAAACCAAGCTAAACAAGTCCCATATAACTAAAGGATTGTGCAGAGTCAAGTAAACCAGCAAGAGGAAATAATTCCAATAGAAACAATTAGAAAATAGAGAGCTCTTTAAGAGTCTAGTAAGAATGTAAAGCAGTATGAAGCTTAATATTATTTACCAACTACTGTTTACACAACCCAACAATTGCAGGCAGAAATATGACAATTTAGAGGATAACTAATTATTGACAAGAATAATGATTTTAATCGAACAATGGACCTTGTTTTCTTATATTACTCTTTTATGTTAAAAATTTAAATAATTTAGATATTTAGAGCTATCTCAAAAACACACGTTTTAAATTAGATTTTTTATTCTTATTACTTTATTAAGAGATAAGAGAGTGCAAAGAAATAGGTAAATAGAGACGTAAAAGAAGTAGAAAATGAAAAAAAAAAGTGTTTTTTCTCCTCCTCTTTATGTTGTATATATATTATGGAATTAAATAGTTCAAAAATGACAATGAGTTCCCAAATAGTATAAAGAAAAAAATGTATTATTTAGTTGAATTGAGAACATCTTTTAGGGGTGTGGATTGGTCCAGAAGTCCAACGTCACTACTGAGCAGCCAGGTACTGGATAAGAAAAAAAAGGATGCAAACTGCAAAGATAGAACAAGCAGATAACTAATTCAATGTCTGGAGGATAAAAAAAACCTAAATGATATGATAAAAAATACAATGGTTTGATGATCTGTAAGTAAGACAACAAACAAGACACAAATGGTAATAGAATTTACAGCTAAACATGTACTAAAAAGCAAGTTATGCAACCTCTTAGATAGAGCCAAAAGCCTAAAAATCAAAACAATCCATTTGTAAGCTAATGTATGAAAGCTTGCATGACTATCACAAAGCCGGTAATCCGATAAAAGCACAATTCAAACCAACTAAACTCAATACCAAAAATAGCAAGACAAAAAAATTATACATTAAGTCAATTGCAGTAACACTTGACTAAATTTAAAAAGTATTTAAAAATTAAAAAAGAAAATTCCTCCATTTCATTAACAGAACATACCGATGGTAGGAATTGTGGTCGGAATTTCCCTAAGCTTAAGCTTGTACAAGATCGTGGTCTTACCCACCGCATCAAGATCAACCATTAGGATATATATCTCTTTCTTGGTGAAAACACGGGCTGAAAAGCTTCATGAATGTCAGTCCCATTTCTCTTTTTTGTTGTAGATCCCTACATGGTATTAACACACCATTTCACACACACACACACACACACACACACACACACACACACATATATATATATATATATATATCAGTAGAAAATCAGTAACCCATGAGAGACATATATTACTATTTAAAACTAGGAAGCAGATATTGATGACATAAAACATTCAAAGATAAACATAAAAATGGAAAAAAAATATTTCATATAGAAACAAATAGAAAGTTATGTCTTTGAATCGAACCATGTGAGGGCTTCCAATCAAACTGTTATTAGGGCTTTAAATCGAACCATGAAAAGCTTTATCAAGCCAAAATCCAATAAATGTCAAAGATCTTCAGAGTAGCTTACAATTTTGGAGAAGTTGGTGAGTGTTAGGGCTTCGAACCAAAAAGAAAGAAGGAGAGAGTGACATTAGGATAGAGTGTGTGAGAAGAGAGTGAGTGCTTGCAACTAGAGAGAGCTTTGTACTATTTTTGATGTGAGATCAAGCTTTGCTTGTAATCAATCTGATGTGAACCGTGTTTGGGTTAAATATGAGAGAGACTAAGCAGAAGATGAGAGAAAACAAAGGTGGATTCGATGGAAGATTATGATGAGACAGACGATATACCGTGTTTGGAAGAGAGCAAAGTTGATTTTTGAGAGAATTAATTCTTAAAAAAAAAATAGCACCCTCCATTGGCTATGCTCGTGGTAAAGAGAATTCTTTCCATCACGAGCGAAAGTAGCTTTCTACAACAGCTTATATGTCCGTGGTCGAAACTGACTTTTTAAAGCAGGTTATGCAGAACCGCTATAAAAACTCACTTTTCACCACGGGCTACACAGCCCGCCATATTCTATGAGTTGCATGGTGCAGAAGTGATTGCAAAAGTAATTTAAAACCTAGAGGGGGAGGGGTGTGTGAATAGGTTTACTTGCTCGTTTACTTAATTTTTCAAATTAATTCGATTTTAGGTTCAATTAAAATTAACAAACCAATTAAAATAAGTAAATAACTTAAAGTGCAAGTAAAGTAAAGAATGCATTGGAAATACATGAAAAACCTAGATCGGGAAAAACCACAGAGGAGGCAGAAAGCCTTAGGAAACCAATTCACTATAATGAAGCAAAGTATAGCAAGCTCTGTCTCAGACTCACACTCATCTTTACTCTGTTAAGAATCTGATACGGAACAACTCAAACTTATAATTGCGACTTCAGGTCCAACTACTGTAGCCTTTCTGCTAACGTCACGATCCTTATAAAAAGGTTGCTAGAACAAAAATACTTAGCAAGTATTCCATTCCCTTCATAGTGAGATATGACCACCTTTCCTCTTCAGCAAGTAAGAGAAGAACCATGAATCTAATGCTCTGTTCTGCGAATAATTTGATACAGTTTCTGAGCAGCTAATCAGTAGTGGAACACCCTCTTAAATATTACTCGTGAAATATAGATGTGTGTTGTGAAAAATAGTTTTTCCTATTGTTACAATATATACTTTCTCTCTCTAAAAATAATAATATTCCATACATATTTGTAGAGAAAAAATAGATACATATATATAGGCAAGGCAGTCCTAATTGTACTTGGAAAAGAAGTCAAATACCAAAATAGAACTCTCCTAGAAGTTTCAAGCCCAATAGGAATCATAATTTTTGTCAAAATTTATTTCTTATTTGGAATAGGCTAAGTGGGACCGGTGCCCAATTACTAAGACAGGTGAAAATTTGTAAAAACCTATAGAAACAAAAAGTACCGAACAAAGTTTGACCGGTCCTAAATATTGGGGACCGGTCCTATTTTGAAAAACGCCAATATTTTTCTAGAAACCTTAGTTTTCCAAAATAGGCTTGAAAATATATCGTGCAAAGTGTCCTCACCATATTTACCTATACTATATGGTATTCTGACCAATTGAACTCCATACATGCACTTGAATATCATCTCGAAGTTGTCAAAGATCGATTACATAAATAAATTAAAAATTACAACTCGATCAATCAGGTTTTGATCACCGAAAATATGCCAATTACAAATTTATATCTCACAATCTCCCCTTTATCAATTTTGTGACAAAACCACCTAGACAATTTATAACCTAACCCATTGAAAAAATTATATTACATTGTTGCCCAAAAATACACAGAAGTACATAACTGATCCACTGAAGCTTTACTTGTGTATTCAAGATTATTTAGTTGTAAAACCTATATCTATGCATTGCTTAAACAACACAACCTATGAAAATCTTAATAAAGAAAAACATGTAATTCTTCCCCTTAAACAGAAATATATCTAATAATATTTGATAAATATATCTCCCCATTTTTGTAACAAATTGACAAAAATACGCCTAAGAGAGTTATATAGAACCAGATAAGTAAATAAACATATAGAGAGAATAATGAAGCAAAAATCATCATCACTGATTAATTAAATACTCAAAACATAATCATATCAGATGATGAAATAAGTAATAGATATCAAAACTAAATAATCTAGACAAAAGGGGTAAAGAAGTCAAAGCAAGTCTAGAATAAAAAAAATAAGACCTAAAGTCTAATCATCGTCTACATCATCAGCAGCCTAATCAGATACAGCAGGGTCAAACTTGTCTATCCTAGCATGTAATTGGTCGAACCCTTGCTGAATGAACCTGGAAACTTGGTTCATTTGATTGGCTATCACTGGGGTATCAGTTGTAGGAATTTAGAAGACTCTTTGACCTCTGGATATAGCCTATCCAGCTCCTTAATTGAGCTCGTAAGCCTTCCTGTCCTTCACCTTTTTATTGACTAAACGAGTAATTGACGTAGCATCGATCATTTATACCTTTTGGTCTCTCAACATCTGCTCCACCAGAATAGGAACCCTAGCACCTCTCATAATGGCCATGAGAATTTATGGAAAAGGTAAGGTTGATGATGACCTAGAGTGTCGAGTGGCTAGAATCATAGTACGCATGATTGTTGCAAGAAGATTGATGGGATCCTCTCGAACAATATGGTAAATTAGCTTAGCTCAACTTTTGATCAAATTGCTCTTGTGGTTATAAGGATCAAGGTTGTAGGACACCACTAGGTTCAATGCCGAAACATTGTGTGTAAGGTAGAGTGAAGGCAACCTATCAATAAGCCGCGGGGCATTGGGTATGCATAACTCCCTAATCATGTCATCCATGATTGGTCAGTCTAGATCCTCAACTTGGTATGGAAAAACAATGCCATCCTCAATCTCGGCTACTCCCAAAATATTAGCAATTATGTCCTTAGTGACCTCAACACGAACGCCATAACATTTAGTGACAAAATTTAGGTTATCGAAACTTGCTGTAATGATATTGCCATAGAAGTATCTCACCAAGTCCGGCTTAACAATCTCCCAAAGATCACATAGTGATTCCCAACCATTTTCCTCAAAGTATTGCATAAATTCAAGTAAGCATTCTTATTTGATTGACACAAGATTCACCTTCCATTCTATCCTCATAGCCCGACAACCAATGATGTTTATGAAGGTGTTGTAGTTGAAGTCTTCTTCAAACATGTTTCTAGTGAACACAATGCGGTTATCTGCATTTCTTGATGCCTCACTACGTCCTCTCTTGCATGCCATCAAAACCACAATGAATGGGATCAAAAACACTGTCAAAATCTCCGTTGAATAATTTTGTTAAACACCTAGTGTGCAAGGCTAAATCCCCAAATTTTAAAAATATTTGTTTGCACAATGTCACCACAATCCACAATAATCAATCACAAGCTCCAAAACAAGTAATCACAATCCTCCAATAATCACACAACCAAAAGAGATTGAGAGATGAAAAGTATGTATGTGAGTTGAGTGTTTGAGAGTTGTAGAGATTTTGAGAGATATGAGAGTGAGTAATGTGAGAGTGTATGTATGAGAGTGTGAGTGAGAGGCTTAAAGCACCCAAGCATGCGCGCGAATTTTCAAAAATCTCAGCATCCGCTAAGTGCGACTGGTCCTAAAATTTGGGGACTGGTCCAACTTATTTCGGTTCCTCAAAACCAATAGAAGTGTGATCGGTGCTCAAAACTAGGGACCAGTCAAACTTCCTGAATTCTAAAAAATTACACTTTAGACCTCTAATTCACCAAATACACCTTATTTCAACCTGATTTGACAATTGACCACTTAAAGTGTTAAAAATAAAAACAGAACAAATAAAAGACACAAAAACAAATATTTTTGGATTTTTTAATTTTTTTAATTTGAAAAGACAAAATAACAACAAAAATTAAATAAATCTCATGAGAATAATCAAAACACAATTTTCATAAAATAACATGAGTTCTAAAATTTCTAAATTTTTTTGAACATTTATCAATGCAGAATTTTAAAACCCATAATTTGTCCATAAAATTCATACTTAAATTCATGATCATTGCACAACCTCTAACAAACCAATATTTATTGATGAAGTAGAAATTCATCCCAAGCGATCAAACGCCAACTTGTAAAAAAAGACAAAATAAAGGTAACCAAAAAGACACCAGCGTGGTGCCGGCCGATTACACTCCGACACTTAAGTCAGATATCGAAAAGGTTTTGAAAGTTGTAAAGGCACTTTTGAGAGTATTAATGGCGTACCTTGGTATATGGATCGTCTCAATATTTATAGCAATCAAATGGGAATGTGTCATAGTAGGAGACTGGTTCTTCAGTTTTCCAAACTTATCTAAAGATAGATGAGTCATGGTTAAAGCATATCTCTTGTCCACGTCACCTTAATCTCAACTTTCACATCATACGTTTCATAATTGGAGTCAAATACTCTATCAGATGCCCCTTGTTCATGAGGGTCGCCCGTTGGACCTTAAGAACACCTTGGTTGGCTCATTGGGTTTAAAAATGGACCTGAACCTAAGTAATTTTGTTGAATCTCCATCTTGGCCTGTGGACTTAACCCAAACCTATTAAACTCCTATACTGGACAACTTGGGCTGGCTTAGGGGGACTAGCTCTAGCCGGGCCTAATGGTTGGCCTTCTTTTTGTGAGACTTCTCTTTTTACTTTTTGTGAGATTTCACTCGCTTGCAGATGGAAAAGGACAAGGAGTCTGACCCTTGATTCCTCTCTTTTTTATTGCAATATTTTTATTTCGTAGCATCTTCTCGTCTACGATCTTGTAATCCTTTTCTCGATTAATGAAAAGTTTATTTGCTTTCTCATTGAGGTGTCCTCTAGTTTAAAATACTTTTATGGCATAATCCTACAAAAGAACTTATGCAATGGACTCACCTTGTTATTGGGTAAAATTCTCTTGAGCGAGCTGTGCTCTATAGGGTTAATTGACCGTGTTCTCGAAATTTACTTATTCCATTTTTTTTTCACTAAAGATCCTCTTTAAAGGCGTCCCTCTGTGGGGTTCTTTGACAATGTTCTCAAGATTGATCCATCCCATTTTTTTTGTTAAAGGCCCCTCCATAGAGGTGCACCCTCATGGGGTTATTTTAACAATGTTCTCGGAATTAATTCATCCCGCCTTTTTCATTAAAGGCCCTCTTTACAAGTGTGCCCCCGTGGGATTATTTAACAATGTTCTCAAAATTAATTCATCCCACTTTTTTCGTTAAAAGCCCTCTTTTGAGGTGTGTCCCCGTAGGACTGTGCCCCTGTAAGGCTATTTTAACAATGTTCTTGCAATTAATCCATCTCACCTTTTTCATTAAAGGCCCTCTGCCAAAGTGTATTCCATAGGACTGTGTCCTCGTAGGGCTATTTTAACAATATTCTCAGAATTAATCCATCCCTCATTTTTCATTAAAGGCCCTCTTTAGAGGTGTGCCCCCGTGGGGTTATTTAACAATGTTCTCAGAATTAATTCATCCCGCCATTTTCATTAAAGGCCCTCTTTAGAGGTGTGCCCCCATGAGGTTATTTAACAATGTTCTCGAAATTAATTCATGCCACCTTTTTTTATAAAAAAACCCTCTTGAGAGGTGTGTCCCCGTAGGGCTATTTTATCAATGTTGAGCTTCGTGAGCTCGCCCCTTTAATATGGGGGTTTGTAGAGTTCTACTCCTTTAATAAGGATGTTTGTAGACTTTTACTCCTTTATTTAGGAGGTTCATTGATTGTTGATAACCCTTTAAATAGGGAAGGTGTTGGCTCGCCCTTTAATAAGGGGAGGTCTCGACTCAACCCTTTAATAAGGGGAGGAATTGGCTCACCCTTTAATACAGGGGAGGTTTGGTTTCAAGATCCGTACAAATATGTCCTTCATCTTTGACTGTGGATGGTTTTGTAATGCTTTTCTCAGATACATCAAGAGATTATACAAGATAATAGCATAGCATGCACCCAAATCAAGATTTAAAAATCTCAATTTTTTATGTATCTTGATTTTTAGAAAAATCATAACAGCTTGATGTATTTATAATATACAATTTTTCAACAAAGAATCAAATTATTTAAATCTTTAGACCAATAAGAAAAATCAATACGATAGTAAATAACATTCTCAATACTCATGTGAGTTGATACTGTGTGCTTATGCAACTCTATATATGTACAATTTTGCACATGCATTAGTGGTCTTTTCAAGCAAAATTTCATCATTCTGCATGCTTTTTTATGTTACTTTATTTTTTCTCATTCTCTAAGAAAAAATAAAAATCTGACAAACTTCTATACTCGATTATGATCTCTGTATTAAAGATCAAAGATTAAATTTTTTATTTCAGTGGTTCACTTAACCATCAATTAAATTTGGTGTACATGTATACACGCGGTTGTTACAAAGGAACACTAATTTAATGATGCAAGGCACTGAAGGATTTATATATATAGCATTTGATGGACAAAGCAATAGGCATTCAATGATACATATGTCAGTTTCAACTTCAAAGGTTTACAGTTTTCGATTGTAGCCCATCATTACCGAAATCAGGATCCATATATCCTGATTGAAACTTGATTAGCCAAGAAACCAAAAACTCATATTTTATATGCATTCCTTATTGTTTCCCTTATGTTTAGAAAAGGAATGATAAACTCATTAAGGCCAATGTTTGCTAATATAACCAAGGAAAGGATTGGTGACACTTTGCATTAAATGCAGATTTAAATCTTGCATGTGAAGTTACCATTAATCTTCCCTTTCTTGAGTGCATTGCAAAGCGTTGTCCTTCTCTTCTATTATTTTCTGAAAGCAATTAAGGTAACCCTATTTGCTTGTTCCTGCTTCGTCTAGAAAGAGAGGATATCGGCTTTGTATTTTTATTTATTTATTTATTTTGGTGTCACAAAGTAATTAACACAAACATGAAACATGCAGGTGTATAAATCACCCAGATTGATTGTTTAAGGTTAATAACATGTGATCATTCGTAAAACAAATTGCTTGTTGCAATTTGATATTAAGTTTTTGACATATGCTAGTGTCTCGACATATGGCATCTAAGAAGTATATATTAATTGAAAATTAAAATTGAACCTGACACAATAACGACAAAAGAATACTAACCATGAATGCTTTAATTGGAATTGATCCTGAGGCATATTTTGACCGTAATGCAAGAATTACTGGTAGTGCATAAACTTAGTGCATAAATCATTCCATTAGATTGCTGTTTGGGAGTCTTTTCAATTGGATCACTACATGGGTCGACTTTAGGAGGCTAATGCTAGTTGAATTTCCTGAAACCAAAACAAGAACACTATAGATAGAACTAGTAGCATGAGATTTGGATCGCATGTTTTCAATTACCGATGAGTCCCGTTGCAATTGAAAGAACAGTAAACCTCTTTGTCTTTTGGTTTCACAGTTGTATGCCCATCATGACACATGTCTTCTCCAAGTCAAACATTGTTTGTGTTTGAGTTGCTATCAATTGATCGCTATCGCGGAATCGACACAACAGTCCATTGCCATTTTGGTCATCTGTTTGGGATACTGCTGATACACAGAACTTGGAGGAGAGGGAAAATTAAGAGCACCTAATGAACAATGGTGCTTGTCACGGGCAGCGGCAACTGCCGATGAAGCCATGGGCATGGTGGTTTAGCCACCGTGACGGTGTTTGGATGGTGGTTTTCTAGGCCTTATGGAAACTCTATTCGGGTTGGTGATTCATGGTGATTCCAAGTTAACACCTACCCTTTCAAGCTATCTAAATTCTTGACACATGGCTTCTCATGAAAACTTTGATGCACTGCCTAACATTGCTATAATGGCTGCAAACTAAGATAAGATGCAAAAAGTTTTTCTATACAGGTAAGTTTTATTACCCACAGATTAACATCCTGCAAACGAATGCACCCTCCTACAGAAAAATCATTAGACATAAAAAATGTTTCTAATGAACAAAAACATAGTTGGATGCACCGCAGTGGTCTCATAATTGTGACCTCATTAGCCAGACCGGTTGTTCTAGTCCCAAGTATATGTAGAACACTTTCTGATAAATGGCTCAGGCCACACAAATGGGGTTGAGCAGCCCCCAAACCCGTGTAATATATTAAATTATAAGAGCAATAATTCTCCAAATGGGCAATAGCTTGTGCACCTTGCAGTTGCTATATTTATTCACAACACATGAGAATAATGTATTCAAACAACCCCCATAATTGGACACTTATCTGACTAACAACAACTATGCCATTGCTAAATCTTTATATCATTTAATTTTGATGGGTAAAGAATTGTAACAGCCAAAATCATAGTCCTAAACCACATTGATCACTCCATGGTCCATGGTCCGGCTTAATAATCTAACATTAGACTTTATGATTAAGGAATGTATTTATCAAAACAGTGCCTATGATTATGTAGATTAATGTGTAAAGTAATGGGTGCGTTTATATTGGTTGTGTCTATGGCTTACTGACGTGGTAGCTCTTTTAACATGATTGAATTGTACAAGGAACATGTTTAGGCAAAACTGTGTTTGCCCAATAAACCAAAGAATCATGGATCATTAAGTTACAGTAGTTTCCAAAATAAATAGGATGCATCTTTTATATATAGACAAGTGCTATTTAAGAAAGCCAACGATTTGCTTTGATTTGTAATTTGGTTTTCACATAATTGAATCATGGCATACATAACCCACAAAATGGACACTTAATATAGTTTTACATTGGACTATGTATAATTTTATTTTATTTTTTTAACCATGCAATAATATATTTATTGAATGACAAAAGAGAGATCTACAACAATAGAGGTTAAAGTCAGGAAGCATTATGAATGATGAAAACAGTTCATAAAATAATAAAATAAATCAAATGATTGTGCATATATAATCAAAAGCAGCTGATAGCTTGGTGGATAAGTTGACCCTTAATAAGTCGTAGGCAATGCAGTCCCAGGTTCAAACCTTTGTAATTGAATTGTATTTTTTTATCCAAATATATTTGCTTTAGAATTGTGAGATCTAAACTGAACCAATTAGGCTAGACTCCAAATCTAGAGGTACTGTCACGCCCCAATTTCCGACACCAGGTTAAGAGCGAGAAAAATGGGGGTGAACGGTGAAATATAATCAAAACAACCATTTTGAAAAAATCTAACATCCAACCCAATTCTCTTAACTGTGGAAGCAACTCAATATGCATATAATTAAGTGAATATGCATAACTAACCATGGTCTTCATTATTGAAATTATTTAGAATAATTTCAAAATAAAAGTGATTTTTAGCCCTCGTGAATAGTAACTTTTCGTAAAAAGTTCCAGAAAATTTTTCAGACCATTGTCTCATCCTTCTATAGTCTCAAGAAGCTTAAAAACATAATTTAGACCTTTTGAAGAGGTCCAAAACCCTAATTTGTCATCATTGGGTAGTAGCTAAAAAGTTACAGTAACTCCAAAATGAATAGTGCACTGCTAGAGTGCAATTTGCGCAACAATCATAAACAAATTCGTACAAAATTCATTTCAACTCGAAACGAGGCAAACAAATATTCTATAGAAACTAGACTAAATATAGAAGAATCTTGAACTAACCTTAATGTCTAGATATTAACCAAATGAAATAGTTTGAACAACCAAGTTGGTGTCCAACAGAAATTGTAAAATCTGGTGGCAGAACATTCATGGATTTTCTAAACTTCTGTGGTTGTCCAAATTTCACCAAATTAAATATGGAAACACTAAACATCTATGGAAAAATGTGGTAAAAATTTCAGATCAATTGGAGTTGTATAGAACCCTCAAAAAAATTTACCAAAATCTGGACAGAATGTATTCATTTGACCGGCAATACTTTCATTTCCAAAACAAAATCTTATACCCAACATTCAAAGGATCTACAAATGGTACATCTCCATACATACATCCTAATTCACACACTGATATCACCATAATCTCACAAATCCTCATACATTTCTATTAAAATCATACAAATCATTGCATATGTCATTCACACCTTAAATTCAAAATGGACACTTTTGGGCACGTGTCCCCCCTAATGGCCGTACAATTATGTTCAAAGTCTTCTATACATGTCCAACATGGCTTAGACATATGAAATTCAAATATAAATATGTTGTCCAACTTTAAGAATAACATTTTTCAGAAGAGTCCATATGCCATAAGTCGGCACAGACAACCATATACACATCAAAAGGTCAAAACTCAAAAGAACTTCAAGAGTCCACCTAGTCAATCGTGCCTCATCTTCCATTGGTGCCTTATCTAAAATAAAATTTGTATATAGGGGCTGAGCACCACTGTGGCTTAGTAGGAATGATCCACCCAACTCTACTCTGACTCAGGCGGCCATGCATGGATGCATATGAAATTATTACAATCTATATGATAAATATCCATGCTTTTTACCCATAAACAATCACGTTTTATAAATCATGCATGATGCTTCACATCTCAATGCATTGACATACATATATATATATATATATATCAAATTGAGCAAGTCACAATTTATATATATATTACTCACACCATATAAATCCATAAATCAATTCAAGGGGGTCTATCAAATCACTCCAATAGTAAGGGCTCTTCGGCACCCAAACTCCACTTACGCTTTATCGGGTTACTATCCCGAAGGGAACGTCTCCTCTTGGCCAAGTTTTGGGTCTTTTACCCTAGGGGCCATCCCCTCATCTTAATTCACACTCCTACCCCAAAATCGTCACATAGTGCACATAATCACAACAATGTGCACATCCCACACAATAAAATGCATTTTTTCAAATCAATGTATTTTCTTCCTCAATTCAAGTTTGTCACAACGTCAATCACTCATTTCATTAAAATTATCATGCTTATGAAATTTTTAAAAAAAGCATATCTTTCATGCATCATTCTATATAAAAACTCAGATTTATATATTTTCACCAAATGAACACAATTTCAACAATTAGCATATATAGCCTCAATATCACATATACAACACATATGAGCCCTAACTAGCATGTTAGACATATACATATGCATAAATCACATTTATATATATATACATACATATACATAAAATCCTAAACTCAAGAAATCTCAACTTATCCTTCATATCACAAATATGTGACCTATAGAATGAAAGTAAAGATGAGTCTAGCACCCCTAACTCAAATCTTAGGCTTTGAATCTCACTTTGAGAAATTTCAGCCATTCCAACTTTACAAAATATGAACTTTGATCGGTTAAAACCGAAGCCCTCAACGCTCTCTACGCACTTTCCTTCTTTGGGATCTTCTAAATCACACCTCAAGTGACCTAGAATCTAGATAGAAGGGAGAGAGATGAAGTGGGTGAGGTAGAGAGAGAAAGAGATCTGTAAAATGAAATATTTCAGACCCTTTTGATATTTATCTCAACCCTAGGGGAGTGAAATGACCATTTTACCCTTGGGTCACTTAATGTACCTTCCTAACCTCCGAATTAATTCTCGAAAACTCTTTTGGACTCGAAATCACTCCCTCAACACTCTAAAAATTTCATTTAAGCCATTCCCCAAAATAAATATTTTTGAGAATTTTTTGAATTCCCAGGCCCACTTAAGTTGCATCTTGGGCCCCGGTTTGACCAAAAAGTTAAACTTTTTCAAAAGTTTTCAAATCTTTTCAAAACCATATTCCAACCTTCTAAACATGTTTTTCACATTCAAAACATGTTAAATATCATTAAAAATGCTTTTAAAGTAATAAATGACCAAATTTGAAAAAAAGGTCTGAAATTGGGCACGGTCTCTACAGGTACAAAGAGAAGTGTGTATATAGAAAGAGTGTTATACTTATATTCAATTGTAGGAGAGTTGAAGTGAGTTCTTATATGAAGAGTAGAATAAGCTAAACTTGTATCGATCTAACTTTGTTTTTGGTGCAATAGCTTCCATAAGAAATGAAAAAACAAAAACAAAAAGCTTTATTTTGAATCCATTTTTTATTTTTCCTAAATGTTTGAGAGTGTTGAAAAGTCTTCCAGCCATTTCAGATAATTTTCACCTTCAAGTAGGAAAGCATGTACTTTTATGAGCCCTGCAATTTGCTACATAGAGGCGTTGAAACACAATATATGAGTTGTGATAGAAAGAAATTTATTTAACATTAAAGTATCTCATATATTTGTGTTTGATGCCATTACAAACTGGGTCATTACAATTGATTTCTACTGTGTTTGGAATACAATTAAATTTGTAATAACTTTATAAAGAAAGAACTTGTACTTTATGGGAATGCATTTAGTAATGTTCTGTCAACCCATAAGATAAGAAAGATTGATATATATATATATATATATAGAGAGAGAGAGAGAGAGTTGAAGCAGCATGTGCTATGGCATCAAATTAAGGACTTGTGATTTTATATATCCATATATATATGGACATGTGGGATTGAGTTTTCAACACCAATTATGGTCGTTCATCATGATCAAGTAATATATGATCGTATTAAACTAATGGTTGTGGCATTAAAGGATATACAGGACCAAATTTGCATAAGATATCAATCTTGATGGTCGACATATGGCAGTTCATTATGTTTATAAAAGTTTAACAAAATACCTGACCTGGATTGCAGTAATAGTTGGACTATATCTTGGAGAGACTACTCACCATAGGATAACATATTGTTTGCTTTTTGTATATTTCAAAGCCTGCCACTTGTTCATTGCTCTCTACACCTGTTTGACCATGCACCAAAAGAGAACCTTTGAACACTAGAACACTGACACATGGCCCAGCGTGATGAGAACCCTTGCTGCTATGGGATGCTACCCCAGCATTGCTGCTGATGGTTATGATGGTGGCAATTTGGTGTTTTTGGATAGTGATCAATTCATTGAGATGTCTAAACTGAATTGAATCATATCTTGAAAGGTTAAGGAAATAACAAATTAGTTATTTCCCACAAACGGCGCAAACTGATGAAGTAGAAATTCACTCTGAGCGATCAAACGTGAAATACCCCCCAGAAAATTTCGCGCATGAGGTGGCCAGTCTCATACACAAAACCTGAGGAATATTAACCACTGATAGCAACAAGCATAGATGCAAAAGAAAGAAATAGAATAATTGCTAAAAGCTGAACAGAAATCCCATTGAACTGAAATAATTGATAAATAAATACATATATTCTGGTAATACAATTTGGAAGTCCCGTAACCCAAGGACCCCTTAACCAGAAAGAACAAAAGTTTTTAAATTCTAAAATTAATACCAACAACCAAAGTCTCAAAAGTTCATAGTATGACTCTTGAAGAAGACAAGTTCCTACCCTGTAACTGATGAGATGAGACGCCTGCTACAACCAAACCCTAAAACTCTATCCTCGCGGTGGAACCTGTTTGAAACCTGAAATATCAACACAGTGGGTTAAACCCACGAGCAAGTTCTATCTACTACATCCCAATCAGAGAACCAATATACATACCCTCAGTATAAGGGACATAAAATAAGTCTATAGATTTAACCTACAAGTTATTCTTTTACCCAGTTTCGTGTTTCCAAAACAACAGTCAATATTTATAATATTCCACCCAAACCCTTATTATGCAAACGTGAACACGTTCCTTACGTTCAGCAGAAATAAACATAATATAAAATAATATCAAGTTTAAGCAATCCTAACATGCCATCATTTAATCTTTTGATACCTTAATAGGTATAGATATATACATACTAGTCATTTCCTATTTAGCTCATGTTTTCAGAAGTAGAATCATTTTATACATTGTTCCAACACACCCTTATCATCCAACAATGAACACATTCTTTAAGTTCAAAATAAAAAAAACATGTGCATACACATATAGATACCTTATTAGATATGGGCGATCCTGACACGCCAAATAAAATGTATAGATACCTTATTAGGTATGGGCGATCCTAACACGCCAAATAAAATGTATAGATACCTTATTAGGTATGGGCGATCCTGACACGCCGGGCAATCCTGACATGCCAAATAAAATGCATAGATACCTTATTAGGTATGGGCGATCCTGACACGCCGGGCAATCCTTACATGCCAAATAAAATACATAGATACCTTATTAGGTATAGGCGATCCTGACACGCCGGGCAATCCTTACATGCCAAAATAAAATGCATAGATACATTCCAATATGCAATATAAAATAACAAGGTGCATTATGATTTAAATTTGCACAAACGTTATTTCAAATCATCCAACATGAAATTATCATCATAAGACAAATCGTTCACAAGTAGACTATAATCAAGTATCCCATGTGCATTTATATATATAATAAACACAATCGATTAAATCAAAATAATTTAACATCCATTAGAGGAAACAATTCCCCAAACCAACCTCCAATGCCCTCAAATCTCCGAGGGGATCTAAACTTACTCTTATCTAGGTTTCTGGGCCTATTTCACTTCTAAGAACACTAAGAAAATATTCTGGAATTTTCTGTAATTTAAAAACATTTTTAATAAACCAAAGAAGGTGAAAATCCAACTTTTAGGCACTTTAAAAATTAATTGAACACCAAGGGAAGCTCAATTCGAGATGAAAATTTAAACCCAAGGTCATTTAATCTCTAAACAGTTACAGAAAAATTTTGGGAATTTTTGGAATTTCAGAAGTATTTTCTAAAATTACAGAAAGTGAAAAATCCAACTTTTAGACACTTTAAAAATCAATTGAGCAGCAAGGAAAGATTATTTTGAGTTGAAAATTTAAACCCAAGTGTATTTATCCTCCAGAGAATTACAGTAAAAATTTGGGAATTTTTGGAATTATAAAAGTATTTTCTAAAATTACAGAAAGTGAAAAATCCAACTTTTAGACACTTTAAAAATCAATTGAACAGCAAGGAAAGATTATTTTGAGTTGAAACTTTAAACCCAAGTGTATTTAGCCTCTATAGAGCTACAGTAAAATTTTCGGAAATTTTGGAAATTTATAACTATTTTCTAAAATTAAAGAGGCTGAAAAATCTAGTTTTTAGACACTTTAAAAATTAATTTAAAGACAATGGTAAAACATTTTGCTATGAAATTTAAACTCCAAGCCCCTTAAGCTCCCAGGAAGTTGACATAAAATTTTTGGAATTTTTAGAATTATAAAAGTATTTTTAAAAAATGATTTTTCCAGATTTTCAAGTTTTCCCAAAAGTTTCAAAAATACAAAATAAATATCAAAACAATTCGGAATGGGCCCATATTGGACCCAGAGATAGGCTCCGGCGAGTGGGGCCCCTCTGCCCCTTCTCCGGCACCGATTGGCCCAAAGAACACATCCAAATAATTCAAACAGCCATGTTTAGTGAGCAAGCAACACAAATTTCCTCACATATAGCAATCAAAACCACAATTTCATCAGCCAACCTCAATATCACATATGTTCATCAGTATATACACACACACCCTGCCACACCGTTAAACATGTAAAACTACCATGAATTCTATTATTTTAAGTCTACTAGTAACCAAAGACTAATTAATCTGCATCAACCAAAAGTGATCTTATATGGCTCCAAGGAGATCTTTTTTTATTTTATTTTATTTTATTTTATTTTTTAAAATAAAAAAAACAACACACGCACATATGTATATATACATCTATATACAAGAGTTGCATAATCAAATCATACCAGCTTGGGAAGACCTATATTCACATCACCAATCGAGTATATACTAAGAATGCTTCAACTATTTGATACCATTGCTATCAGGTTCATACCATAACCACATTCCGCCATCCTAACCAAAACTATAAGAAAACGATCTCCACGTTTCACTTTCAAATTTCTAGCCTCCATAAGTTATATCTATATTTGCAGACGTGAATATATATATATATATATATATATATATATATGTATGTATAAATCATGAACCTGTAGTGTTTCTATATTTAAATCACATATGAAATCAACAAAGAATCAGATTTATAAATTATTATTATTATTATTTTTTTTACTAAAATGAAATATTAAAATTCAACAAAACGACAACAATTTACACGTTGCAGGAATTAGTATATGTACACAGATTCAAAGGGGAAGAGAAGAGTTGAACTTGCCTTTTTCCTGACGAATCAACTTGTTCACCCGATCGTCACTCCCTTCTCTCTTTCGTTTACTCGCTCTTAGTTCTGTGCGTAAAACAACGGCAACCCTAATTTCTTCTTCTTTCCTTTTCCTTTTTGTCTTAATTATTCTTTTATTGATTTTCCTAAAACTAATTAAAATCAAATTAACAATACTAACAATAGAAATAAAATATTATTTCAACCCTAGGCCCATCATTTTAAACATAACCTTAGCCCACTCATACTAGCCCAAATTCCTCCCTAGCCCAACCCAAAACATTTAAATAAAATAACACACAATTAATACCAATTCACATAAAATGATAAAACGCATGTATAAAAGACAAGCAACTCACCTACAATGATAATTTATATAAAAAAAAAATATTTCACATGAATTAATAAAATAAAGTAATAATGTAAAGAGATTAAATTGACACCTAAATTTTCCGGGGTATTACAAAACGCCAACCTATAAAAAAGACAAAATAAAGGTAACCAGAAATACACCAGCATGGTGCCAGCCGATTTCACTTCGACGCTTAAGTCAGATATCGAACTGGTTTTGAAAGTTGTAAAGGCACTTTTGAGAGTATTAATGGCGTACCTTAGTATATGGACCATCTCAATATTTATAGCAATCAAATGGGAACGTGTCCTAGTATAAGACTGGTTCTTCAGTTCTCCAAACTTATCTAAAGATAGAAGAGTCCTGGTTAAAGCATATCTCTTGTCCATGTCACCTTAATCTCAACTTCCACATCATACGTTTCACAATTGGAGTCAAATACTCTATCATATATAAAATTTTAGAAATTTATCTAAAAAGTCCATGTATGTCTGTGCAATCCAACTTTATAAAAAATTAATCAAATTCCTTTGATTCGTCTTCTAACACATATTGGATAACAAGAAAATATAACTACATATGATCAAGCATTTTTTTTCCTTGACTTCCATTTATTATATTTTATTTTATTTTTTTAAGACGGTGGCTTTCAAGCTTACGGGCAACCAGTTATTTTCCTCAAAACAACTCTTTTTTTTTTTTTTAAAGATACCTCATTGAAGATTTATGTTATAGTGGAAGCTTTAAACACATCTCGAAGGTAGCCTTTTCCTTTTTGTCATAGATTTTTAGTAAATTTTTCATTTTCTTTTTCTTTTTATGCTGAAAAAAAACAAAAAAATCTTTCATTCATCTTTTCATTGATCATTAGCTTTCAATGCTACTCATACAATATACTCTAGTCAACTTCACATTAGTTTATTCTCTCAGAGTTGGACTAGTACACAAATTTTATGCACTCAAAAGATTCACCTCTAAAAGGAAATAAATAAAGCGCATTAGTCATCAATGTCTAGATCATAAAATGTCATGCCCTAGAATCCGGACCACCGGGACTCCCCCAGACTGACCTAAATCTTGAGTGTAAACCCGTTCACTCAACCACATAAACTATTTCAACACTAATCTTACCTTAATATCAAGCTCTGATACCATGTTGTAAAACCTTGATTTTTGACTTTTGGGAACCAAGGGTGAACAGAAAAGGTTCCACCCGGTTCATGTCAATAAATCGCTAAGTATCCAGAACCTATCTTCCTGTACATTTGAAATTTAAGTGTGACACTTAGTCCATTAGAAAAAGGATAAAAAAATATTCAATTTTAAAAAGACACCACACTCAATTCTGATTCAAAATGAAGAAATTATGCCCAATTGAAGTTTGGGTAAATTTTAGAGCATGCTGTGAATAGTGACTTTGATGTAACAAAATGATGATTTTGATGTATCGAATATGTATGACCAAATTTCACTCTTAATACTTTGACATTCTAAAATCCTGTAGTTTTTTCGATGGATCGAAAAGGGCATTTCAATGCATCAAAATACCCAGATTCTACAACTATGCAAATGGCCATTTTTGACATTCTAAGTCCTTTCTACTCTCATAACCCATTCTTACAACCTTGAAATCATACATGAAAGGTCCAAACAACAATCATACATTCCAAATCACACTCACGATTAACTCATACATCAAAAGGAATCATTCTCCTTCACAACCATAAGTCGTTAATATTGAAGACATTCATCAAATGAGCTAAATGCCATAACAAGTGTCTCATGATCAAATTCAAAGTTTTTTCATATGCAAGAAACTTATAATCCAAGTATGCATCAAGTTACATTTGTCCAAAATATAACTACAACTTAAAATAAAGTCTCATGCCACAGGCTGACATGGATAGCCATAATATAAACAATGTCCAAAAATAGAGCAAGAAGCTACTAGAATCCCACTTGGACACTTAATTTCCATCTGTTATCGGTGCCTTATCTATAAAAAGAGTTTAGGAAAAAGGGGTGAGCACCACAGCAGCTCAGTAGAGATACCTTAACCCACCTAAGTGCCAACTCGACACCGATGATCGGTGTTCAATGTTACGCATTCTAGCCTCTTAATTTGCATATTTTATTCTCTTAGTGATAGACTATCTGTTATTTTACTTCGTTTTAGAGTTTTTTGTATTTTCAGGGCCTTAATGATAATTTGAGTTAAAACTATGATTTTGGGGTTTTAAAGATGATTTCCAATAAAGTTAGATGAAGCCTACATCAAAGGGATCCATTCAACTATTTATTTAAACTCAAATCAGTCTAAGGAAGAGGTCCAAGAGAATTACAACTCCTTAAGAAGGTTTTGGGCTTGAAGCCCAATTCTGTGCTTAATACAATCTTACTCCCATTTTGGAAAATGTACCAAAAGTGTTATTTTTGAGCCTCAAATCCACTTAATTTTTCTTTTAATCGAAAAAAATTCAATTTTGGACACTTTTGTATTTCACAAAAATTTCGTGAATCGGACTTCTAGTGGGTCAAAAGTTGGGCGGAATATCAGCAAAAAAACCCACCTAATTAGTGTTGCGGGAAAATTGCTTGTTTATTTGGTTGGTATTTTTGTGAGTCATTTTAGTGTATGTTAGGTCGTCGATCACTGAATCCAGAGTTGTTTCCATTAGATCTTGAGATTAAGAGAACCTTTCAAAAGGGTGTGAAAAATTCTAGTGTTAGAGATACTTCTTTGCCTAAGATGGCAAATCCTATTGAAACTAAATCCCTTAAGGACTATTACACTCCCGTGCATATTACAAATCCATCTTGCATTATGTTACCTGCTACCCAACAGGGACATTTTGAGATACGGGCAGCGGTAATTAATTTACTGCCCACTTTTAGAGGTCTTAGCTCTGATGATCCATAGCTCCATGTCAAGGAATTTTTAGAGATTTGTTCTACACTACAATTTCAAAATATTTCTGAGGAGTCAATTAAATTGCGGTTATTTCCATTCTCTTTTAAAGAGAAAGCAAAATTTTGGTTATACTCACTCGAACCCGCGTCTATCAATTCATGGAATGGGTTATGCACCAAATTCCTTACCAAGTTCTTTCCCATGCACAAAACTAACTCCCTTCGTCGAAATATCATGCAATTTACTCAAAAAGAGGGTGAAGAGTTTTACATATGTTAGGAGAAATTTAATGATATTCCTCTTAAGTGTCCCCATCATGGTTTTGCCAAGTGGCAATTAGTTCAATTCTTTTACGAGGGGTTGTCACACTATAATCGTCAACTAATTGAGTCACGAGGTGGGGTAGAATTCATGTCTAAGAATGAGGATGAAACATGGAAATTTCTTGACGCATTGTCAGAGAACTCTAAACAATGGGAGTACTCAGGGAGGGTTGAAAGGAGTGGTCTATCAATGTTCTCATAACCCAAAAAGGGAGGAATTTACAAGTTCTGAGAGGAGATCGATTTGAGTGCGAGGATAGCTAGTCTAACTAGGAAAGTAAAGGCTATAGAGATGAGTAAAGGAAGTAATTCTTCTATTCGTGCAGTTAATGAGATGTGTCAATTGTGTGGAAGTTCTTCTCATACGGCTAAAACTTGTCCATCTATTGCATCTTTTCATGAGTGTATAGCCGAACAAGCCAATGCACTCAATTCCTATAAGAAACCATTTGACAACCCCTATTTTGACACATACAATCCTAATTGGAGGAACCACCCTAATTTTTTTTGGAAGCAAGACCAACCTCGGAACAACCAAGGGGTGGAACCTACGCAACCGCAAGGGCAACCACAATTTTTATATCCTTCCATGTCCCAAAATGCCCTTCCGTAAGTTCCCCCACCGTAACAAAGACCAAATTTAGAGGATACTCTCCAACAGTTCATACAACAGACTAGTCAATCAATTTCTAAGTTAGAAACTCAAATAGGTCAATTAGTCACTTTTGTAGGAGAGAGGGAGAAGGGAAAGTTTCCTAGTCAACCTGTGCCTAACCCAAAGGGCCAGTTTCATATTAGTGACCAATCCACTTCTGGTTCACATGAGTAGGTTCATTCTATCACAACCTTAAGATCGGGCAAACAAGTTGATAATGGAGTCCAAATGTCTATACATAATGAGAAAATTGAAAATGACCATATTAGCAATTTGGGAAGGGATGACAAAACTACATTTGAAGTTGAATTAGAAATTCAAAGCCCTAGTCTTGACCTACCATCTCCAATAAGTCCACCAGTTAAGAACTTTGTTCCTACTGCACCATATCCTCAAAGACTTCAAAAGCCTAAGAAGGGGAATCACTATAATGAGATTATGGAAGTGTTTAAACAAGTCAAAATTAATATTTCATTTCTTGATGCAATTCAACAGATCCCCTCTTATGCAAAATTTCTAAAGGACTTGTGTACGGTAAAACGTGGCTTGAATGTGCACAAGAAAGCCTTCCTCACTGAACAAGTTAGCTCAATCATCCAACATCGCACTCCACCTAAATTTAAAGATTCTGGATGTCCTACAATTTCATGTACCATAGGTGATCAAAAAATTGAACAAGCTTTGCTTGACTTGGGTGCGAATGTCAACTTGTTACCTTACTCTGTTTACGAGCAACTAGGTCTTGGTGAGTTGAAACCCACGAAGGTGGTACTCCAATTAGCACATCGCTTAGTTAAGGTACCTCATGGTGTTATTGAGGATGTGCTTATTCAGGTTGATAAATTCTTCTTCCCTGTAGACTTTATTATCTTAGACACTCAACCTGTCGCTAATCAAACTAGCCAGATTCCTGTCATCTTAGGTCATCCATTCCTAGTGACAACTGTAGGAATGATGTTGTGAAACTCTCTTTTGGAAATATGTCGGTTGAGCTTAATGTTTTTAACATAAATCGACAACCACCAGACTCTAAGGATATTTGTGAGGTAAATTTAATAGAGAGTCTAGATCAGGATATTTTTATTACTAAGGGACTAGCAATATGTAAGTTTGGGGGTGTGATTGGCGTTGAATGTTACGCATTCTAGCCTCTTAATTTGCATATTTTATTCCCTTAGTAATAGGTTATATGTGATTTTACTCTATTTTTGTATTTTCTGTCTTTTTCAGGGCCTTAATGATTATTTCAGATAAAATCATGATTTTGGGCTTTTAAAGATGATATCCAAGAAGGTTATATGAAGCCTACATCTAATGGTTCCATTCAACTACATATTTCAACTCAAATCAGTCCAAGGAAGAGGTTCAAGAGAATTACAACTGCTTAAGAAGATTACGGGCCTGAAGCCCAATTCTACACTTAATCCAGTTTTAATCCCGTTTTGGAAAAGTAGACTGGAAACCTTATTTCTGAGTGTCAATTCAACTTAATTCCCGCGTAGGTTGAACAAAATTCGATTCTGGACACCTTTGTATTTCACAAAAATTTCGTGAATCGAAGTTGCACTGGGTAAAAATTTGGGCCGAATGTCAGCAGAAAAATTTACCTATTTATGTGACATATAAATTTGTAATTGGCATATTTCGGTGATCAAAACCTGAATGATCGAGTTGTAAGTTTCATGATATTTTATGTAACCAATCATCGACATCTTCGAGCTGACAAGCCGACAAATCAGTTAGAACACCATATAGTACAGGTAAGTATGTGAGGACACTCTGCACTTTTTAGTTCCGAGCCTATTTTGAAAAACCAGGGGTTAAATGAAAAGTTTAGGGTTTTTCAAAGTAGGACCGGTCCCCAATATTTAGGACCGGTCCAACTTTTCTCGGTAAGATAGGTTCTGCAGTTTTTCAAAAAGTCCCACCGGTCCTATTTATTTGGCACCGGTCCAACTTAGCCTATTCAAAATAGGAAATAAATTTTGACGAAAATTCTGATTCCTATTGGGTTTGAAACTTCTAGGAAAGTTCTATTTTGGTATTTAACTTCTTTTCCAAGTAGAATTAGGACTTCCTTGCCTATATATATGTATCCATATTTTCTCTATAATGGTGTGAAAAAGAAGCCCTGAAATATTAGTTTTAAAGAGAGAAAGTATATACATAATAATTAGGGTTTATATATTTTTAAGAACACACATCCATACTACACGAGTGATTTTAGGATGGTGTTCTACTTCTGATTAGCTGCTCAGAGACTGCATCAAATCTATTTGCTGATCAGAACATTGGATTGAAGGTTCTTCGCTTGCTTGCTTGCTGAGGAAGAAAGGTGACCAGATTGCACTACGAAGGGAACAAAATACTTGCTGAGTATTTTGGTTCTTCCAGTAACCTTTCTGTAAGGGTGGTGACGTTAGCCGGAAGTCTGCAGCAGTTGGACGTGTTGTCGCAATCATAAGCCTGAGGTGTTCCGCATCAGATCCTTGACAGAGTGAAGAGGGGTGTGAGACTGAGACAGAGTCTGTTGTACTTTGCTTCATCATAGTGAATTGGTTCCCTGAGGCGTGCCGCCTCCCTCCGTGGTTTTTCCCGCCTTGGGTTTCCACGTATATCTGGTGCATTCTTTTCTTTACTTGCACTTTACTTATTTGCTTGCTTTAATTGTTTAATTAATTGGACTTAAAATTGAATTAATTAAAAATTAAGCAAACGAGCAAGTGATCCTATTCACCCCCCCTCTAGGTTCTAAAATACTTTTCGCAACCGCTTCCGCACCGCGCAACTCACAATTGGTATCAGAGCAGTGTTCTCTAATTTGTGAGTAGTTCCTTGCGAAGTATTTTTAAAATCAAAATTTATTTTTGTTTTCAAAAATTATCATGGAATCTAGTATGAAAGAGGGTGGATCGATTCAGCGAACTCCTTTGTTTGATGGTTCAAATTATACTTTCTGGAAGTCTCGCATGAAAGCCTTTTTAAAATCTCAAGGAGAGAGAGTTTGGATGGCTGTAGAGAATGGCTATAAAATTCCTACCATTACAACTGGAGATGGTGATGCTGTTGTGACTGTAGAAAAGGATAAGGTAACATGGTCTAATGCTGAACATGAAGATGCAAGTAATAACAACAAGGGTTTATATGCTATATTTAATTCTGTTGTTCCTTCTGAATTTGCTAGAATTTCTGCGTGTTCCACTTCGAAAGAAGCATGGAATATTTTACAGGTAACTCATGAGGGTACCACCAAGGTAAGGAGATCTAAGCTACAAATGCTTGCCACTAAATTTGAAACAATTAGAATGGATGAAGATGAGATGTTTTCTGATTTTTATTCTAGGCTTAATGATATTGTTCAAAGTAGTGCTAACCTTGGAGAGAAAATTCCTTCTTTTCAGATTATTAGAAAAATCATGAGATCATTGCCTGATAGGTTCCAAGCTAAGTTGGAAGCCTTAGATGAAAGCAGAGATGTAGATTCTATGGAGGTGGCTGAGTTAGTTGGATCAATTCAAACTTTTGAGATGAAATATCCAAAGCTTCAGAAATCAAAAAGTTTGGCTTTAAAAACATCAAAGACTTCAAAGTCTTCAAGTTTGTCAAATTGTTCAAATTCTTCAAAATCTGAAGTTGAAAAAATTGAAAGGTTTGAATATGATTCAGATAATGATGTTGCACTCCTTGCTAGAAAATTTAGAAAGATTCTTGAATATGAAAAAGGTAAAAATTTGAGAAAAGGAAATCCTTCTAAATTCCGGAATCAAAGCTCATCATCCAAAGGTAAGGAAAGGAAAGAGAAAGAAGAGGACTCTAAGGAAATTGAGGTTACGTGTTGGACATGTGGTGGTAAAGGACACACATCTAATCAATGTCCAAGTCCTAAGAAAAATAGCTTTAATGCAAAGAAAATTTCAAACAAGAAAGTTATGAAAGCTATTATTTCTGAGTCTGAATCTTCTAACTCTGATAGTGATTCTTCTGTTGAGAATGATTCTTTGGTTTTTGTTGCTTTATTGAATGATGATACTGCTAATGATTCTTCTTCTGATGTAGGTGAAACAGAGATGTACACTACTCTCAGTCAAGTATGGTATGACGATTCAGAAGTTGAGCAGTCTGATGAAGAACCATGTGAAAGCAAGCTGCCAAAACTTTTTGAGAAATTGCTGGAAGGTTATAATAAAAAATCTGAGAAGCTGAAGCAAGAAAGATCTGAGAAAGAGACTTTGAAGAAAAAGAATGAAGATCAAGTGAAGTTGATTGAAGAAAGTAAAACTAAAATTCTGAATCTTCAAGGCAAAGCCAAGTTTCTTGAAAACGAGGTAAGTCAAGCTATTTCTGCTAAAGATGTTCTTATTGCTAGAATTAATTTTCTCGAGCCTGAATTGAAAAAATCACAAGAGAAATTAATTGCTTTTACTTCTGGACAGATTAAGCTTGATAGCATGATTAGTGTTGGTAAGCCTGTAGGAGATAAAACTGGATTAGGTTTTGTTGGGTCATCGTCTAAGGGAAAAACTATTTTTGTTAAACCTAAGAATTTGATTGTGTCAGAACCTAAACCTAAGTCTCAAGTTGAGTCTGTGCATGCTAATGTTGTGTCCAATGTGCTTTATTGTTCTTTTTGTGATAAGACTGGACATAGTCAACACTATTGCTATAAAAAGAGAAGACATTCTAATTCTGATTTTCATGTGCATAATTCTTTTGCTAAGAATAGGGTTCATGCTAAAAAGCCACATTATTGGAACAAACCCAAAAAGTCTCAAGGTAAAAAGAATTCAAATAAAAAGAAGAATGTTTTTGTTTCTCCACAATTCTCTCCTGATAAATTGCATGTTAAAACCATCTGGATGAAAAAGGAAGATTTGGAGAAGTTTGTGCCTGTTGATACTATGGGATTTATTCCTAATAGGTCTTTGGGTGCAAAACCCCCTAACTAAGTCTTTTAGGACTTTGATGGTCATGGATTGAGCTTCTGTTCATTATTTGTTTTCCATTGGACCATATTTTTTTTGGTTAGGTTTTGTTTATTTTTAGTAATAATCATATGAGATTATGATAATTATATTTTTCTGAGAAATGATGTGATTTCCTTATATTTCTTTTTAATTTCACTTTAATTTGTGAATGCATAATTGGGACACTCAGCTTGTCAATGAATGAAGTACTTGATTTTATGATCTAAACATTGATGACCAATATGCTTTATTTATTTCTTTTTAGAGGTAAATCTTCTGAGTCCATACAATTTGTGCACTAGTCCAACTCTGAGAGAATTGATTGAAAACTAATGTGAAGTTGACTAGAATATATTGTATGAGTAGCATTGAAAGCTTAAATAATCAATGAAAAAAAAATGAAAAAAATTATATGTTTTTATTCAGCATGAAAAGAAAAAGAAAATAGGAAATTTGCTGAATATCTAAGACAAAAGGAAAAAGGCTACCTTTGGGATGTGTTCGTAGCTTCCACTACAATGTAAATCTCCAATGAGATATCTTTAAAAATTTAAAGAGTTGTTTTGAGAAAAATAGTTGGCTGCCCGTAAGAGTGAAAGCCACCGTCTTAGAAAAAGAAAAAAAAAATAAATGATGGATCTTGTGGAGTTATATTTGCTTATTATCCAATATGTTTTAGATGATGAATCAAAGGAATTTGATTAATTTTTGATGAAGTTGGATTGCACACACACACATGGATTTATTAGATGAATTTCTAAATTTTTATAAATATTTGTGTGTTGGAAGTTGTGTCATGATCATGAACTTGAGAATGAATTTTAAAGACAATCTATGGGTTTTAAAATTCTGCATTTATAACTAATTGAAATTGTTCAGAAATTTTAGAACTCATGTTATTCTCTGAAAAATGTGTTTTGATTATTCTCATGAGATTATTCATGTTTTAGTGTTATTTTTTTTCTCTTGAAAAATTTCAAAAAAAATTCAAAAATATGTTTATTTTGATTTTGTGTTTATTTTTCACTCCTTATGTTCTAAATTGCTAAATCAGATTAAAAATATGTGTTTTTGGTGAATTAAAGGTCCAAAGTGTAATTTTTCATAATTCACAAAGTTGGACCGGTCCCCATTATTGAGCACCGGTCGCACTTCTGCAGGTTCTGAGGAACAGAAAGAAGTTGGACCGGTCCCCAAATATGAGGACCGGTCGCACTTAGCGAATGCCCAGAATGTTGATTCTGCGCGTGCGCGTGTTTTGGCTTAAAACCCCTCACTTATTCTCACTCACATACACTCATATCTCTAACTCTCAAACTCTCTTAAAAACACTCCAACTCACACACATTTCTCTTCATCTAAATTTCTTTGTGATTGATTGATATTGGAGGTTGGGATTGAACTTTTGGAGTTTGGGTTGATTGAGTATTGATTTGAGAGAAATTGTGCAAATAAATTGTTTTGAAAATTGAGGTTTAAAGACTTGCACACAAAGTGTTCGACAAAAAGTCTCAATGGAACTCTTGACTATATTTTTGATCCCATTCATTGTGGTGTTAATGGCACGCAAACGGGGACGAAATGATGCGTCCACAAGTGCAGATAATCGAATTGTGTTTACTAGAAACATGTTTGAAGATGATTTTAACTACAACACTTTCATAAACATCATTGGATGTCGAGCTATGAGGATAGAAAGGAAAGTGAATCTTGTGGCGATTAAACAAGAATGGGAATTGGATTTTGTGCAATATTTTGAGGATAATGGTTGGGAGTCTCTATGTGATCTTCGGGAGATTGTCAAGCCGGACATGGTTCGATATTTCTATGGTAATATCATTACATCGAGCCTGGATGACCTCACTTTTGTGACCAAATGTTATGGTGTTCGGGTTGAGGTTACCAAGGATATAATTGCCAATATATTGGGAGTCCCAGAGATTGAAAATGGCTTAGTTTTGCCATATCAAATTGAGGATCCAAACTGACCAACCATGGATGACATGATTAGGGAGTTATGCATACCCAATGCCCCTAGACTTGTTGATAGGTTGCCTTCACTTTATATCACACACAATGTGTCGGCATTAAATTTGGTGGTCTCCTACAACCTTGATCCTCATGATCATAAAGGTAATTTGATCAAGAGTCGAGCCGAGCTACTATATCATATTGTTCGAGAGGATCCCATCAATCTTCCTGCAACAATCATGCGTACCATGATTCTCGCTACTCGACACTCTAGGTCATCATCAGCCTTACCCTTCCCACAGATTATCATGGCTATTCTGAGAGGTGCAAGGGTTCCTATTCCTGATGGAGCAGATGTTGAAAGACCGAAAGGGATAATTGATGCTACCTCAATTACTCGTTCAATCAACAAGAAAGAGAAGGATAGGAAAGCTTATGAGCTCAGTCAATGAGCTGGTCAGGCTGTGTCTGGGGGTCGTGGAGTTTTCCAACTTCCTGCTACTGACACACCTGTGACAGCCAATCAGATGAACCAAGTTCTCAGGTTCATTCAGCAAGGGTTCGATCGTTTACATACTAGGATAGACAAGCTTGACCCTGCTGCTTCTGATGAGGCTGCTGATGATGCAGATGATGATTAGACTTTAGGTCTTAATATATTTTTGTTCTAGACTATGGTTGATTTCTATATCTTTGATGTCTAGATTATTTATTTTGGTTTATTCCATCAACTGATATGTTTTGGATATTTATTTGATCAGTGATGATGATTATGTTTGTCTCTATGTGCTTCATGATTTATCTGTTTATCTAAATCTCTTTGCTAGTTCTTTGTCAATTTGTTCCAAAAAGGGGGAGATGATATTGTTATATGCATAGGATGTGATATGAGGTTCTTTGACAAAGGGGGAGATATATTTATCAGATTTTTTTTTTAAGGGGGAGATATATATGATTATATTTCTTTATTAAGCTTTTCACAGGTTGTGTTGTTTAAGAGATGTGCAGGTACAACAGGTTTTTACTAACCGTCTTGAACACACAAGTAAAGCTTCTGATGATCAGTTCTATATTTCTTGTATTTGGGCAAATTTGTAATATAATTTTTCCAATGGGTTAGGTTATTGATTGTCTAAGTGGTTTTGTCACGAAATTGCCAAAGGGGGAGATTGTGACATATAAATTTGTAATTGGCATATTTCGATGATCAAAACCTGAATGATCGAGTTGTAAGTTTCATGATATTTTATGTAACCAATCATCGACATCTTCGAGCTGACAAGCCGACAAATCAGTTAGAACACCATATAGCACAGGTAAGTATGTGAGGACACTCTGCACTTTTTAGTTCCGAGCCTATTTTGAAAAACCAGGGGTTAAATGAAAAGTTTAGGGTTTTTCAAAGTAGGACCGGTCCCCAATATTTAGGACCGGTCCAACTTTTCTCGGTAAGATAGGTTCTGCAGTTTTTCAAAAAGTCCCACCGGTCCTATTTATTTGGCACCGGTCCAACTTAGCCTATTCAAAATAGGAAATAAATTTTGACGAAAATTCTGATTCCTATTGGGTTTGAAACTTCTAGGAAAGTTCTATTTTGGTATTTAACTTCTTTTCCAAGTAGAATTAGGACTTCCTTCCCTATATATATGTATCCATATTTTCTCTACAATTGTGTGAAAAAGAAGCCCTGAAATATTAGTTTTAAAGAGAGAAAGTATATACATAATAATTAGGGTTTATATATTTTTAAGAACACACATCCATACTACACGAGTGATTTTAGGATGGTGTTCTACTTCTGATTAGCTGCTCAGAGACTGCATCAAATCTATTTGCTGATCAGAACATTGGATTGAAGGTTCTTCGCTTGCTTGCTTGCTGAGGAAGAAAGGTGACCAGATTGCACTACGAAGGGAACAAAATACTTGCTGAGTATTTTGGTTCTTCCAGCAACCTTTCTGTAAGGGTGGTGACGTTAGCCGGAAGTCTGCAGCAGTTGGACGTGTTGTCGCAATCATAAGCCTGAGGTGTTCCGCATCAGATCCTTGACAGAGTGAAGAGGGGTGTGAGACTGAGACAGAGTCTGTTGTACTTTGCTTCATCATAGTGAATTGGTTCCCTGAGGCGTGCCGCCTCCCTCCGTGGTTTTTCCCGCCTTGGGTTTCCACGTATATCTGGTGCATTCTTTTCTTTACTTGCACTTTACTTATTTGCTTGCTTTAATTGTTTAATTAATTGGACTTAAAATTGAATTAATTAAAAATTAAGCAAACGAGCAAGTGATCCTATTCACCCCCCCTCTAGGTTCTAAAATACTTTTCGCAACCGCTTCCGCACCGCGCAACTCACAATTTAGGGCTGTGGAAAAACCCTAATTTTCTCCTAATTGGATTAGGACTTTATCTCCTAATTGGATTAGGACTTTATGTATTCTCTTGGGGTATAAAGAGGTGAATTGGAGACTGTTTTGGAAGGAGGAAACAAGTGGAGGCCAAGACAGAGAAGACAGAGACATTCTGGGTTTTATTTATTCATTATGTCTTTTATTATTTTGTTATCTTCTTCTTCTATCATGTGTAACTAAACTCATCAACTAGGGTTGAGGAGGAAACCTCTATTAATGAAGTGAAGTTCTTTTGTTTATTAATTGATTCCCATGTGTATGATTTAATTGCTTATGATTTTCTCTTCTCGTGATTAATTATTTTATAGTCTTTCACCATCTATATCATGTATATGTGGTAGTTAGAAAGTATTATAATTAATCTAAGCTTGGGTTTGTATTTCTTAAAAGTGATAATATTTGATCTTATGTTTTTCATTAAATTGGATACATAGGATGTTTAGAATTCTACACTAGTAAAGCGAAGGAAAATCTACCTTTTTGATATATTTTTCATAGTGCTTTATTGATAAATCTTGAGTTAGCAATAGATTGATTTCTTAATTGTTACTCTAAATTTGGGAATTAATAAATGAATATTAGAAGCTTCATGGATTTAATGGTGGTGGAATCCGACACCTTAGTTATTTTCTTTGTTTGATTTCAATAGTGTTATTTTATTTACATGTTAGGTTAATTTATCTCAAATCAATCAACTTTTGTTTAAACTAGATTAGTTTTAAATTAATTTGAATTTGTGTTAGTTTTTCTTCTCAAAGCATTCCCTTGGGTTCGACCTCATTCTTGCCGAACTATACTTTAATAGATTCATACACTTGCGAGTTATTTAACAATTTTAAAACAACGTTAACATCAATTTTTTGGCGCCGTTGCCGGGGAATTGCAAACACGAAAACTAATCAAATTTCGATTGATTTAATTCCTCTACTAGTTATAATTTAGTTATTTTATTTTATTTTCTTTTTATTATTAAAAAAAAAAACTTTTTCTTTATTTTTATAGTTTAGTTTTAGTTTTAGTTTTATTGTTATTGTTTTTCCTGATACTTCTTGAATTCTATAGGTGGTATTGTTGAAAATTACATTTTTTGCATATTCTTGGGCACTACTTTGGAATCCAAGTAAGTACAATTTTTTTTCCTTCTTCCGTTTATTTATTTATTTTTCTTTTCTTAGATTAGGAAAACATAGTTTTTTGTTTTAGGTTGATAACTTATGCATGAGAACTCTAGGATAAAATAACTTAGAAATAACCCTAGGGTCACACTTTCTTCAAGTTTACTTTATATTTTATTTTATTTTTTTTTCTCTATTTAAAAAAAGAAAGAAGAAAGACCACACACTCACTCACTTTTTATTTTATTTTTGTTTTTATGGTGCATTTTGTTTGTGCATTTTAATTTAGTATTTTTGCATTAAAATTTTAGTAAGGGCACGAACCCCTAACAAGATAAGGATTGGAGTTCATCACCAATTCCTTGCCCACCTAGGTTAAAAATCTCCTTACATTTGTCTATCCTAAGCTGAATTTTTTTTAAATTTAAAATCAAGTAGACATTGGCCATAGAAATTCATATAGCTTATAGGACCCTCTTGGCCAGAGTTAACTTTTGGTAACTCCAGTGAGCACCTTCCAACTTCACAATGTCTAGGAAAGTTCTGAGGAGATTGGTTTTTAAGTGGGACTGTTTGTAACCCCTCCAATCTATTTTAGAAACTTTCCTGGTTGTATTGTTGGTGGGGCTTAACTGGTAATCCTCCAGTTCCTCTGAAAGGGAGTAGAAGCTGTCTAACTAGATAAGAATTATTTAGCAACTAGTCCAAATAATTCTTTAGGAAAATTAAAAAAAAAATTTTAAATAGAAATCACTGATAAGTGTTCAATTCTATGCATTTGAACCCTCTTTATTGCATATGTTAGTTCCATTTTTGCGTTTACCGAGATATGTTTACGGTATTTTTGTGTTTTTGATGTATTGCAGGTATTGGAGTAAATGGAGCAAAGTTGGAAGTTTTCTGCAGTCAAGAGATGAAATCAGAAACTGTTGCCAAGGCATTTCGATCAATCGAGATGTGGATTTCGATCAATCGCAATTTCGATTGATCGAAATCTCATTTCGATTGATCGAAATCTCGATCAATCGAAATGCAATTTCGATCAATCGAAATGCTGCAGAGCCCACTTGGCCACTTGCTCACCTGCTCTCCCACTTGCAACAAAATCCCCCTTTTTGCACGACTTAAGGGGATTGTCTGACTTGAACAAGACTTTTGGGGGCCTTCTTGATACAAGAGATATATATAATGATATATATATATATATGGTGGGCCCAAAGGAGCCAAAAAGCATACAAAAAGCACCAAAAGCCACATATCTCATATCTCTCAACATATACAAATCAGAAGAAGAAGAGAGAGACCTTCGGGAGAGGAAGAGGAAGGGCTGAACCAGACCAAGAAGCTTCATTCTCTTCATCAATGGAAGGGTGCAAGGCAACCATGAGCAACTAACTCTTCTACTAGGGTGTTGGTTTCAACCCCTAGCCATGTAAACTTGTTCATCTTTGTAGCTCTTGGGACTTGTAATTAAATGTTGATTATTTAGCCTAGTGATTATGTACACAAATACATTTCTTCTATATATTCATTTGATTTGGAATTTATTCTTGTCTTAGAGTAGGTTTTGTCACTTGAATGCACAACATTTGCATATTCCACAAGAAGTGCAAATGATGGCTAGATAATGGTGTTTAAATGAATGTGTGATGCTAATTTGTATAGACCATGCCAAGACAAGGTAGTTTGGATGCATGTAGTGTTCACTTAGAGAGTAGAGTAAGTAGGTAGTTAGTTAGGTTGAAGAGCTATGCTTGTTGAAGATGGATTATGATAGGTTAGCACACACATTGATCTTTTGATATGTCATTGAGGTCACAAGCCTAATGTCATTGTTAGGCATTTAATTAATGAATCCCTTGCTTGCTACACTTATGAACATGTGAATGGCTAGGGGTGGGAACCAACCCTAGTTCTCTCTCCCAACTTTACTTTTTAATTTTATTGTCATTTCCTTTATGCAATAGTTTCTAAACACAAAACCAAAAATCTGTTTTGTTTGAATTAAAGTAGAATTAATCTTTCTCTATGACAATTAACGACTAGTCCTCGTGGGATCGATACCCTCTTTATAGAACCTTATCTGCAAAGATTCGTGCTCTTGCGAGTGGTTAAATTATATTTTGATAAAAAGGGCAAAATTAAGCTTGCAATATAATTTAGTTCCGACCACATCAAAATTTTGGCGCCGTTGCCGGGGACTCTACGGTTTAATTGTCGCCATTGGAAGATTAAATCTGGTTTAATTCTTAGGCTAGAAATTCTTTCATTCTTTTTGTATATATTTCTTGTTCTTATATCTTAAACTTCTTGATTTTAGGTATACCACATTGCGGGCATCTAAAAGAATTCAAATTGGAACCCTTTGTGAGTATAACTTCAAAAACTGGTGGTTTGAGTTCATTCACATTCTTTTGTATATATTTTTGTTACTTTTGTGTATAGCGGTGTTGTTCAATTGATAATGCATGCTAGGTAGACGGTCATTGTCACTTCCTTTGCTTCCTTGTAATAGTGAACTTGAACGAACACTTAGACGACGTAGAGGAACCTCTAGGGACCCTATTTTGCCTAGGACTGAAAACATGGATCCAAATGAGAGACAACCTCCCGGTCTACCTCCTTTTAATCATGAACAACCGCCTCCACCACCACCTCCTCAAGGAGAGTTGCTTATGGACTTTTACCTTCCGACTACATTTGAAGTACCTTCGTGTATTCAATTTCCGGATGTAGCAGCAAATCAATTTGAAATAAAGTCCTCCACCCTCAACCTTCTTAACAGCTTCCACGGTCTTCCTAATGAGGATCCATACCGGCACTTAGATTACTTCTTTTCCGTGTGTTCCACCATTCGTGTACCACACTTTACGGAGGATGATCTAAAGCTACGTATGTTTCCATTTTCCCTAAAAGATAAGGCTAGAAGTTGGTTCAATTCCCTAGAACCCAACTCAATCCATTCTTGGGCGGAAATGCAAATAGAGTTCTTAAAAAAATACTTCCCAATGGGTAAGACAAGTGATATTCGGCGAGCAATCACCGGATTCACCCAAATTGACCAAGAACAATTCCATGAGACGTGGGAGAGGTTAAAAGATCTCTTAAAATCTTGTCCGCATCATGCTGTCCCACAATGGCAGCTAGTGCAAAGTTTTTATGATGGGGTGAGTGAGCAACATAGACAAATGATAGACTCCGCGTGTGGGGGTGGGTACCTTTTGAAAAGCCCCGATGAGGCATGGAAACTTTTTCAAACCCTAAGCAACAATTCAGCTCAACGCTCCTCCACTAGGAAAGGGAAGGCCACCCAACCTTGTAGAGGAGTGCATGAGATTTCACGGGTAGATGAGGTAGCCATGCAAGTAGAAGCCTTGTCCCGAAAAATGGATTTAATCATGAAAAATGGGCTGCCTACTCCTAACCAATCCGTCCAAAATCAGGAGGGATGTTCGTTTTGCTATAGCACTTCGCATTTTGTGCGAGATTGCCCTATTGCCGGGCAATCTCCCGATTATGCTCAAGAGCAAGCGAATGCCTTGTACGCTAAACAAATGAATGATCCATATTCGAACACGTACAATCCTGGTTACAAGAATCATCCGGCTTTTTCATGGAAGAATCAAGAATCAAGTCCCCCTTTCCAAGGGCAAAATTCTTTTAATCCCCAATCTCAACAGCCGCATTATAGGCCAAACCCTCAACCTTACAATCAAAGATCTAATTACCAACAACCACCACCTCCTCCGAGAAGCCAAAGCTTTGAAGATCGAGTGATAAGCAATCTTGAGGCCAACACCCGCTTATTGCAAACTCATTCTCAATCAATCTCTAAGCTAGAAGCCAATGCTCAATCTATGGCTAGGTTAGAAGCTCAAATCGGGCAACTAGCTAATGCCTTAAATAGAAGGGAGGAAGGTAAGTTGCCAAGTCAACCGGTGGCGAATCCCAAGGGTGTGCATATGATTGAAGATCCATCATCTTCAACTTGTAATGCTCCTCCAGAGCAAGTTCAATCAATCACAACCTTGAGGAATGGAAAAATCATTAACTCCAAGGTAGGGGAGGAAGAGAGAAAAGAATTTCAAGAGCAACCTAAAAATCCAAAAGAATCCCAATTAAATCCAAAATTGTTGCCGTTAAATCCAAATTTGCAAAATACCCCTTCAAATCCAAAAGGAAAAGCAAGTGAAGTTATGTCACCATCGATTCCAAATCTTGACACCTCTTATGAACCTCCGGTTCCTTTTCCTCAACGATTGAAGGAACCTTCTCATTTCGGGAAGCAAGGAGAGAAAATCCAAGACATGATGGAGATCTTCAAACAAGTAAAGATCAATCTCCCTCTCCTTGATGCTATTCGACAAATTCCCTCTTATGCGAAATTCTTGAAGGACTTATGCACTCAAAAGCGCAAATCTAGGAATAATGTTCCTAAGAAAGTCCTCTTAACTGAGCACATAAGCTCCATTTTCCAACATCAAGCCCCTCCTAAATTCAAAGATCCGGGTGCTCCGACCATTTCGTGCACTATCGGAAATCAATCTTTTGAAAAAGCACTTCTTGACCTAGGGGCTAGTGTCAATTTGCTTCCATTCTCAGTTTACCAACAACTAGGTTTGGGGGAACTCAAGCATACCACGGTTGTGTTGCAACTTGCCGACCGTTCGGTGAAGCAACCACGTGGCATCATTGAGGATGTCATCATTCAAGTGGACAAATTCTATTTTCCGGTGGACTTCATAGTCCTTGACACGGAACCGGTTCAAAATCCGAATCATCATATTCCTATCATTCTAGGTCGTCCATTCTTGGCCACGGCAAACGCTTGCGTTAATTGCCGTACTGGAGTGATGGACATCTCTTTTGGGAATATGAAAGTCCGCTTGAACATCTTCAATGCTTCCCACCACACACCCGACGATGAAAGTGAGTGCTTTTGTGTCGATGTAGTGGACGACCTTGTTCAAGAAGCACTTCCTTCTATTCTTTCCACGGACCCCTTAGAGGCATGCCTAAATCATTTTAACCATGACGATTTTGACATTGAGCAATCCATATGTGAAGTCAATTCCATGCTCGATGTTAATACTGTCATGGATTTGCCTAAGTGGAGAGTTCCGAGAGAACCCTTGCCCCCTTTGTCCAAAACTCCCCAAACTCCTTCTTTAATTTCCCCACCACAACTTGAGCTCAAGCCTCTTCCAGCTACACTCAAGTATGTTTTCTTGGGCGCAAATGAGACCCTTCCAGTCATTATTGCTTCCAATCTCACAAATGCTCAAGAATTGGAACTCATAAAGGTGCTCAAAGAGCACAAAGAAGCAATAGGATGGAGTGTGATAGATCTTAAGGGAATAGACCCTTCTGTTTGTATGCATCGCATACACTTGGAAGAGGATGCAAAGACCTCAAGGGAGGCACAACGTCGATTAAATCCAAATATGAAGGACGTTGTCCTGAAGGAGGTGGTGAAGTTACTAGATGCGGGGATCATATACCCCATCTCTGATAGCAAGTGGGTTAGTCCCACTCAAGTGGTTCCAAAGAAGTCTGGTATTACGGTGCAACCTAATGATAAGGGTGAATTAGTTCCCCAACGCACCACCACAGGATGGAGAGTGTGCATTGATTATAGGAAATTAAATTCAGCCACTCGGAAAGATCACTTCCCCCTCCCATTCATTGATCAAATATTGGAGAGATTGGCCGGGCAAAGCTTTTATTGCTTTTTGGATGGATATTCCGGCTATAATCAGGTTGCTATAGACCCGAGGGACCAAGAGAAAACCACCTTTACATGTCCCTTCGGCACATTTGCTTATAGACGCATGCCCTTTGGGTTGTGCAATGCACCGGCAACTTTTCAACGGTGTATGATGTCTATCTTCTCGGACATGGTGGAAAAATTCTTAGAAGTGTTCATGGATGATTTTTCCGTTTTTGGACCTTCATATGAATCATGCCTCCAAAATCTAGCTTGTGTTCTCAAAAGATGTCAAGAAACCAACCTAATTCTTAGTTGGGAAAAGAGTCACTTTATGGTTCAAGAGGGTATTGTCCTAGGGCATATTGTGTCTAAGCGAGGAATAGAGGTTGATAAAGCCAAGGTTGAGCTCATTTCCAAACTTCCTCCACCATCCACGGTGAGAGAGATTCGTTCATTCCTTGGGCATGCGGGATTTTATCGCCGTTTCATCAAAGACTTTAGCAAGATTTCTCGGCCTTTGTGTCGCCTTCTTGAAAAAGAGTCTTGCTTTACCTTTGATGAAGCGTGCCTTGACGCTTTTGAAAAACTCCGCGCCATGCTTACAACCGCTCCAGTTCTAATCCCTCCAAACTGGACTCTCCCATTTGAGATTATGTGTGATGCATCCGACTATGCCATGGGTGCGGTCTTGGGGCAACGAGTAGACAAACTGCCACATGTCATCTATTACGCAAGTAAAACCCTTTCCGAAGCTCAAATCAATTATACCACAACGGAAAAGGAATTGCTTGCGGTAGTATTTGCATTAGACAAATTTCGAGCTTATTTATTAGGTTCAAAGATCATTGTCTATTCGGACCATGCTGCCCTCCGGCATCTTTTGACGAAAAAGGACACCAAGCCTAGGTTGATCCGCTGGATACTCTTGTTGCAAGAGTTCGATTTTGAGATTAGAGACAAAAAGGGAACTGAAAATGTGGTAGCTGACCACCTTTCTAGAATTCTTGTTGAATCCCTCCATAATTCCATTCCAGTTTGTGAATCCTTCCCGGATGAACAACTCTTTGTCATCTCTCAAGAAAGTATCCCTTGGTATGCGGATGTGGTTAATTATTTGGCAACCGGTAAAATACCATCTTCTTGGACCAAACAAGAGAAGGATCGTTTTCTCTCCCAATCACGATCATATTATTGGGACGATCCTCAATTGTTCAAATACTGCCCCGATCAAATAATTCGTAAGTGTGTACCCAACAGTGAATTCCAAAGCATTCTTAAATTTTGTCATACACTCGCTTGTGGGGGACACTTTAGTGCTAAGAAAACCGCAGCAAAAATTCTTCAATGCGGATTTTTCTGGCCGACACTTCATCGGGATGCATATTCATTCTGCCGCTCGTGTGAGCGATGTCAGCGCCTCGGCGCGATGTCTCGGAAGGACATGATGCCTCTTAACCCTATTCTTATCATTGAAATATTTGATGTGTGGGGCATTGACTTCATGGGACCATTTCCACCCTCTACTGGTCATGAGTACATACTTGTGGCGGTGGACTACGTATCTAAGTGGATAGAGGCCGTTGCTACCAAAACCAACGATCACGCAGTCGTGGTTAAATTCATACAAGCTAACATTTTTAGCCGGTTTGGTACGCCTCGGGCCATCATCAGTGACGGAGGTAAGCATTTCTGTAACCGGTTCCTTCGAACCTTGCTTCTCAAATACTCCGTCACACACAAAGTAGCCACCCCCTACCATCCTCAAACTAGTGGCCAAGTAGAAGTATCCAATAGGGAGATTAAGAACATTCTTCAGAAAACTGTTCGGCCTGACCGGAAGGATTGGTCATTGCGACTAAACGACGCATTATGGGCATACCGAACCGCATACAAAACTCCCATTGGAATGTCACCTTATCGGTTAGTTTATGGCAAGGCGTGCCATCTTCCGGTTGAATTGGAGCATAAAGCTATGTGGGCCACCAAGACCTTCAATTTTGACATGAAAAAGGCCAGCTCTAATCGAAAGCTTCAATTAAATGAATTGGAAGAATTGCGACATGACGCGTATGAGAACGCGAAAATCTATAAGGCAAGGTCTAAAGCCTTTCATGATCGTAATATTCGAGTCAAAACATTTTCGCCGGGCCAAAAAGTTTGGTTGTACAACTCGCGCCTCCATTTGTTTCCCGGAAAACTTCGCTCCCGTTGGGATGGACCATTTTTGGTTAATTCCGTCGCCCCCCACGGAGCGGTGGAATTGAAGGACTTGAAAGATGGCTCGATGTTCAAAGTAAACGGGCAGCGCTTAAAAGTGTGCGTGGATGACCAAGTCACCACCGAATACGTGGATGTCGTCACTTTGACGGATCCCGTGTATTTTGACTCGTGAGCCGATCCGGACGTCGCGCCATAGACGTGTAAGGTGGCGACGCCATGGTCGCTATCAAGCTTCCATGGTGTCCCTTTAATCCAAAGTAGGTTTGTATCTAAGCAATGTAGTATCTAATTCCCCAATATCCAAGTCTCTGAAGCATATTTTAAACTGACTGTTTTTGAGCATTTCGATTGATCGAAACCAAAATTTCGATCAATCGAAAATTTCGATTGATCGAAATTTTGGTTTCGATTGATCGAAAAATTGCAGAGATTTGCCAAGTCCAAAGTCCCGAGAGGTGATATTCTTCGATTGCACTTCGATAGGTCTTTGATCGATCGAAACTTTCGATTGATCGAAATTGGATTTCGATTGATCGAACTAAAAGTTCGATTGCATCAATTAAATGTTCGATTGATCGAAGTAAAAATGTGATTTAGGGAAGGAATGTTCGATTGATCGAAGAGACAATCTCAATCCATCGAAGTTAGTTTCGATTGATCGAAGCAAGATTTCGATCAATCGAAATTTCGATTGATCGAAATGCACATTTCGATCAATCGAAATGCACGCGGAGCCTGCACGTGAGCCGAAAATCTATTTAAACCGTTGGGCTTCCCTCCCATTTTAAAAGACCATCCGACTTCTTCTCTCCCTCTGTGCGATCCAAGCCCTATCCAAGCACTCCCGAGCACTCGATCTTCCATTCCCGATCATCCGCCGCCATCCGACGCAGTCCGATCCGCCGCAAGCATCTGCGCGATCTTCTCTTCGCGGCTGCGCGTGGAGTTTTCTTCGGTTGAGCCGTTCATCTTCTTCCTCACGAGGTAAGTGATGCATGGCTACTTTTTGTTTATTCTCTCGCCATTTTTGATAGTTTTACAGCGGAATGAACATAGTTAGATCATGTTGGGGTGGATGGTTGCGAGTGCGATGTCCGAATCCAGTTTTTGTGGGTTTCGGGGGGGTAGGAATTCAAGCGGGAGTGGGATTTGGCATTTTCTTCATTTCAAACGCTTAGTGTTCGGTGTATAACCGTGGCACCTTCGTTTCGGTTGCGCCTGTTCACATTGCCTCTTCGAGTGCAACTTTTTGCATTTTTGTCAGTACCTTGGACTAGGACTTCATTTTTATTTTTTTTATTTTATTTTATTTTTATTTTATTCTTTTAGTCTAGTAGTAGTTTCACTTTCTTCTTATTCATCTTTTATTTACGTACCTTTTGGAATCCAGTGCAGACTGTTCCGCGGCCATGGCAAGAGTGAAGAACGCCGCCGGTGCTGTTCGTGACGTGCCCGGGCGAGCCTTCCGGTCTCGGAAGTTCCACCCGGAGCAGGTTTTCGACTTAGCCGAGTTTGAGAGGCGTCCCGACACCGAGTGGACGGTTGCCGAGCTCAGGAGGCGTCGCCTCGACCGGCTATGCGTGCCTCCCGCAGACGTGGCACACGAGCGCCTAGTGCAGGTCTTTTACGAGCATATGACCTACTCCTGCACAGCGCCAGATACACTCGAGACTACCGTGGCCACAGTCACGATCACGATTACGCCGAGCCGGATTGCTCATATGCTCGGCATTCCTCACCAGCAGCCGCCGGACATGGTTGGCCCGGACGGTCAGCCACTCTATAGTGCCGCGCTCCCAGCAGATACCACGCTCTTCTCGATAGTGATGGACATGTGTGGCGGGGCGTTTACCACGCCCAACCACAACTGCACGTCCAAGTCGATGTGCCCGAGCAGATATTGGTTCCTGGACACCGTTCTCCTCAAGAACGCGTGTCCGTTGCAGCACGTGGCCGAGCGCAGGGGTGACCTCCTCCGTTGCCTCTATGCTTTCCATACAGGCGCTTGGTTTTCTGTCCCATCGCTTATCTGGGGGCAGATGCACAAAGTTTGGGATGGCCTCGTCAACAAGAGGAAGAGGAGAACAGCGAGTTGGCGGCTTCCCTTTCCATTCCTGATCGCCGCTTTTCTCAGCAGTGCCAGTATACCAGTCAGTCGGACTGACATTCAGTTGGCACCGCCCACCCGCTTCACATCTACACAGTGGGATCGGGTGAGGCGACACTTAGAGCGACAGGACCATCAGGGTGATCCACCAGACGATGTAGATATGGATGCCCCAGTGGAGATGGATGAGGGAGAGCCAGCAGGGGCTGAGGCGGAGGACGAGGAGATGGAGGAGGAGGAGATGGATGTCGCTGCAGAGCGGCATGATATCTTAGCGACAGGCTATTCCTGCCTGGCGGCTGACGTAGAGCGGCTCCAGCAGGGTTTTGACGAGCACGTCCAGGTGACGCAGAGTCAGCTGGCGGGTATTCGGACGGACATTTCTTCTCTGGTGCAGGGCCAGAGAGCGATCTTAGATGAGTTCCGAGCCTTCCGGCAGGATCTGCAGTTCCTGTTCGCAGGTCGAGCCTCCACCTCCACTTCTGCTCCCGCCGAACCACCACCACCACCACCCGCCCTCGAGTAGCTGCACTTTATTCACCTTTTATACTTTACTTTCTGTATTTTACTTTCTTTATTTTTGATAGGCCATGTTGGCCATGTTTAGTTTCTCTTTTGCGTATTCCGCCTACATGTACCCTTTGTACTGAAACGCATTTTCATCTTTATGGAATACATTTATATTTGCTTTTATGACATGTGTTATCTTTACTGCCTTTTCTTTTTGCTTTCCGTCAATTTATCTGTTCTCTAGACTTTGACTATGTATGTAGTACCACTTGTCTACTTGTTATATGCGATTCAGTTGATGATTTCCGTTTATTACCGCCTGGTTTTAATTCCCAATACTGTTGAGATTGCTTCAACACAGTATGGCGGTAATAAAGAAAGGCAGCCCCTTTGCGTGCTATACGTTAGCGCGCCTGGATAGTCAATATCTTGTCGCATAGACCTCTTAGACAATCGGGAAACACCAGTTCAGACCATTAGATTTACAGTCATATTGGCATTGTCTGTTTGTGCATAAGTATTTCATTATGTTCTATTTATCTACTTTTTGTTCCTCGTAATGCTCGTGGTATCCAGTTGGTATTCTGTGCAGATTTTTCTTATTTACAGGATGACCGCTGCTGTGGACTTCCATTTTTCTCGCATTCTGCCATCCCGGTAACTTCTTTCCTTGCTCTTCTTGTCCAAGCATTGAGGACAATGTTGCATATAAGTTTGGGGGTGCGGTATGCTATACCACTTGCATATGCATGCAATGTTCAGTCATTATGTTGAGTGTCATTGTAGAGCAGTTTTTTTCTGTGATATTTTTGCATGCTTGCTATGATGTCTTGCTTTGTAAAGGAAGATCATTCGAATAAATGTCCGAGGTAAATGCAGCAGGTAGTTAAGAACTTTAACATTGTAAATACCCGCACTTTTGCAAGCTTTATAGTAGGCTAGAGCAGTCTACATTTTTGTCCAAACTCGAGCACGTACAATTCTTGCCCTAAATTTGTCCTTAACCGCACAAATTCGCACACATGCAGTTTAAATTGTGGGGTATAAGTCTGAGGGAGAATTTTTGAAAATTTCTGTTTTTATCTGAACATCTTAAAGAATAAGTTCTTCCGGTTGTTGTAAAAAAAAAAAAAAAAAAAAAAAAAAAAAAAAAAGAAATAAAAAGAGAAAAATATGCAATAAGCCTTCTCACTAAATAAACCGGATTTCTATGCCTCAAAGCAGGAAATATTCGTGTAAAGGTGTGTAAGGTTGAGCAGTAATAAGCGGATGGCTTGCTTACGCTCATCGCCTTATAAGCTCGGTTATTAAGTCCGAGGGGTGCTTCTTCGCCTAATGCCCTAAAACCAATTGGTTTGGGAGTCATTGGCCCAATGCCGCTACGTGGGCTTACAAGAAAGCAAAAAGAGCTAAGCATTGCACAGTCATCCGCACATGAGCAATCATGAATGTTTTGTGATAATGAAACAGCCGGGTTGAGCATTTTCAATGAGTTTTTCTCTTAAAAGCAGATTTGTTCGTTTTCTTCTCCAAATATGACAAAAGCCGCACGTTAGAATGCATGTTCACTTTTCAAAGAGGATTTTGGGGTTGGAATTGTTATAGTTGTTCGGGCTGGCCAGCATGTGGGGACTGTCGTTCATTTATAGCTTGTGAAAGTCCATTTTTGCTAATGGCCGCATAGTTCTGTAATACTTGTTGCATTTGCCAATTGTGAAATGAATGGATGAGCGCCCTTTATCTAGTTGATGACTGAGCATGATTAAACTTTTGTATAAGATAGTTAATTTCATTTTTGTAATATTGTATTGCTAAGGGACTAGTAATATGTAAGTTTGGGGGTGTGATAAGTGTTCAATTCTATGCATTTGAACCCTCTTTATTGCATATGTTAGTTCCATTTTTGCGTTTACCGAGATATGTTTACGGTATTTTTGTGTTTTTGATGTATTGCAGGTATTGGAGTAAATGGAGCAAAGTTGGAAGTTTTCTGCAGTCAAGAGATGAAATCAGAAACTGTTGCCAAGGCATTTCGATCAATCGAGATGTGGATTTCGATCAATCGCAATTTCGATTGATCGAAATCTCATTTCGATTGATCGAAATCTCGATCAATCGAAATGCAATTTCGATCAATCGAAATGCTGCAGAGCCCACTTGGCCACTTGCTCACCTGCTCTCCCACTTGCAACAAAATCCCCCTTTTTGCACGACTTAAGGGGATTGTCTGACTTGAACAAGACTTTTGGGGGCCTTCTTGATACAAGAGATATATATAATGATATATATATATATATGGTGGGCCCAAAGGAGCCAAAAAGCATACAAAAAGCACCAAAAGCCACATATCTCATATCTCTCAACATATACAAATCAGAAGAAGAAGAGAGAGACCTTCGGGAGAGGAAGAGGAAGGGCTGAACCAGACCAAGAAGCTTCATTCTCTTCATCAATGGAAGGGTGCAAGGCAACCATGAGCAACTAACTCTTCTACTAGGGTGTTGGTTTCAACCCCTAGCCATGTAAACTTGTTCATCTTTGTAGCTCTTGGGACTTGTAATTAAATGTTGATTATTTAGCCTAGTGATTATGTACACAAATACATTTCTTCTATATATTCATTTGATTTGGAATTTATTCTTGTCTTAGAGTAGGTTTTGTCACTTGAATGCACAACATTTGCATATTCCACAAGAAGTGCAAATGATGGCTAGATAATGGTGTTTAAATGAATGTGTGATGCTAATTTGTATAGACCATGCCAAGACAAGGTAGTTTGGATGCATGTAGTGTTCACTTAGAGAGTAGAGTAAGTAGGTAGTTAGTTAGGTTGAAGAGCTATGCTTGTTGAAGATGGATTATGATAGGTTAGCACACACATTGATCTTTTGATATGTCATTGAGGTCACAAGCCTAATGTCATTGTTAGGCATTTAATTAATGAATCCCTTGCTTGCTACACTTATGAACATGTGAATGGCTAGGGGTGGAAACCAACCCTAGTTCTCTCTCCCAACTTTACTTTTTAATTTTATTGTCATTTCCTTTATGCAATAGTTTCTAAACACAAAACCAAAAATCTGTTTTGTTTGAATTAAAGTAGAATTAATCTTTCTCTATGACAATTAACGACTAGTCCTCGTGGGATCGATACCCTCTTTATAGAACCTTATCTGCAAAGATTCGTGCTCTTGCGAGTGGTTAAATTATATTTTGATAAAAAGGGCAAAATTAAGCTTGCAATATAATTTAGTTCCGACCACATCAATCACTAACCTTGAATTAAATTTGAAAAAACAAAAATTGCTTGCTTATTTGGTTGGTGTTTTTGTGAGTCATTTTAGTGTATGTTAGGTCGTCGATTACTGAATCCAGAGTTGTTTCCATTAGATCTTGAGATTGAGAGAACCTTTCAAAAGGGTGTGAAAAATTCTAGTGTTAGAGATCCTTCTTTGCCCAAGATGGCAAATCCTATTGAAACTAAATCCCTTAAGGACTATTACACTCCCGTGCATATTACAAACCCATCTTGCATTATGTTACCTGCTACCCAACAGGGACATTTTGAGATACGGGCGGCGGTAATTAATTTACTGCCCACTTTTAGAGGTCTTAGCTCTGATGATCCATACCTCCATGTCAAGGAATTTTTAGAGATTTGTTCTACACTACAATTTCAAAATATTTCTGAGGAGTCAATTAAATTGCGGTTATTTCCATTCTCTTTGAAAGAGAAAGCAAAATTTTGGTTATACTCACTCGAACCCGCGTCTATCAATTCATGGAATGGGTTATGCACCAAATTCCTTACCAAGTTCTTTCCCATGCACAAAACTAACTCCCTTCGTCGAAATATCATGCAATTTACTCAAAAAGAGGGTGAAGAGTTTTACATATGTTAGGAGAAATTTAATGATATTCCTCTTAAGTGTCCCCATCATGGTTTTGCCAAGTGGCAATTAGTTCAATTCTTTTACGAGGGGTTGTCACACTATAATCGTCAACTAATTGAGTCACGAGGTGGGGTAGAATTCATGTCTAAGAATGAGGATGAAGCATGGAAATTTCTTGACGCATTGTTAGAAAACTCTCAACAATGGGAGTACTCAGGGAGGGTTGAAAGGAGTGGTCTATCAATGTTCTCATAACCCAAAAAGGGAGGAATTTACGAGTTCCGAGAGGAGACCGATTTGAGTACGAGGATAGCTAGTCTAACTAGGAAAGTAAAGGCTATAGAGATGAGTATATGAAGTAATTATTATATTCGTGCAGTTAATGAGATGTGTCAATTGTGTGAAAGTTCTTCTCATACGGCTAAAACTTGTCCATCTATTGCATCTTTTCATGAGTGTATAGCCGAACAAGCCAATGCACTCAATTCCTATAAGAAACCATTTGACAACCCCTATTTTGACACATACAATCCTAATTGGAGGAACCACCCTAATTTTTCTTCGAAGCAAGACCAACCTCGGAACAACCAAGGGGTGGAACCTACGCAACCCCAAGGGTAACCACAATTTTTATATCCTTCCATGTCCCAAAATGCCCTTCCGTATGTTCCCTCACCGCAACAAAGACCAACTTTAGAGGATACTCTCCAACAGTTCATGCAACAGACCAGTCAATCAATTTCTAAGTTAGAAACTCAAATAGGTCAATTAGTCACTTTGTAGGAGAGAGGGAGAAGGGAAAGTTTCCTAGTCAACCTGTGCCTAACCCAAAGGGCCAGTTTCAGATTAGTGACCAATCCACTTCTGGTTCACATGAGCAGGTTCATTCTATCACAACCCTAAGATCGGGCAAACAAGTTGATAATGGAGTCCAAATGTCTATACATAATGAGAAAATTGAAAATGACCATGTTAGCAATTTAGGAAGGGATAACAAAACTACATTTGAAGTTGAATTAGAAATTTAAAGCCCTAGTCTTGACCCACCATCTCCAATAAGTCCACCAGTTAAGAACTTTGTTCCTACTGCACCATATCCTCAAAGACTTCAAAAGCCTAAGAAGGGGAATCACTATAATGAGATTATGGAAGTGTTTAAACAAGTCAAAATTAATATTTCATTTCTTGATGCAATTCAACAGATCCCCTCTTATGCAAAATTTCTAAAGGACTTGTGTACGGTAAAACGTGGCTTGAATGTGCACAAGAAAGCCTTCCTCATTGAACAAGTTAGCTCAATCATCCAACATCGCACTCCACCTAAATTTAAAGATTCTGGATGTCCTACAATTTCATGTACCATAGGTGATCAAAAAATTGAACAAGCTTTGCTTGACTTGGGTGCGAATGTCAACTTGTTACCTTACTCTGTTTATGAGCAACTAGGTCTTGGTGAGTTGAAACCCACGAAGGTGGTACTCCAATTAGCACATCGCTTAGTTAAGGTACCTCGTGGTGTTATTGAGGACGTGCTTATTCAGGTTGATAAATTCTTCTTCCCTGTAGACTTTATTGTCTTAGACACTCAACCTGTCGCTAATCCTATTAGCCAGATTCTTGTCATCTTAGGTCGTCCATTCCTAGTCACTTCAAATGCTTTAATCGATTGTAGGAATGGTGTTGTGAAACTCTCTTTTGGAAATATGTCGGTTGAGCTTAATGTTTTTAACGTAAACCGACAACCACCAGACTCTAAGGATATTTGTGAGGTAAATTTAATAGAGAGTCTAGATCAGGATATTTTTATTCATGCTAGTTATAAGGACCCTTTAGAGGTAAGCCTAACTAATTTTGACTGTGATTTTGATATTGAAAGTGCTTGTAAAGATGTGAATGCTTTATTGGATGTGAATGTTTCATTGAATTCAGTCCATTTTATCAACACCAAAAAGTGGAAAGCCAAGATGAAAAGCCTAGGTATAGGTTGAGTTATAGTCCATTTTTATCATCATTGTACATTATTAATTTTAGGATTTATAGCTCTTGCGTCTTTTTATTTTTTTGTTTGTGTATTTAATTTTCAATTTTTCTTCAAAAAAAAAAAATCATCATGATCCGGTATTGCCGCCCATTCTCTGACTATGTATGTAGTACGAATTCTACAATTTGTGATATGATTGATAAAGTTGATAATTTTCGTTTATTAAAGTCTGGTTTCGATACCCAATACTGTCGAGATTGCTTCCATACAGTATGACTTTAATAAAGAAAGGCAACCCCTTTATACTCTATACGTTAGCGTATCTGGATAATCAATATCTTATCACATATACACCCTGGAAAATTGGGACCCACCAGTTCAGAGAATGAGAAGAAGAGTAATACCCGTTGTTTTAGCCTAAAGATTAGGTTTTAAAAAAAAATATTACTTTCTATTTCATATTTATTTTCACCCATGTTATTTCACTTGGTCATTGGAGTATAGTCGTTGTTTTGACAGGATGTAGCATCCAAGTTTGAGAGAGTGACCTCATTACCTTCATGCTACTGGTTTGCTTTATTTTCTTGCCGCTACTCCCATTTTCAAGTAATATCATTCTAACCCTTATCTATGCTTCGATTGGGTGTACATTGAGGACAATGTACAGTTTAAGTTTGGGGGTGAGGCGATATTTTTTTTATGTGCTTTATTGCAATGGGGGGAGATTTTTATGAAAATTTTCTTATTTTTAGGACTTTTTGGTTACATTATTTTCATAGTTTGTTTTTTATTTTATTTTGTTTTGTTTTTTAAATAGGATGTTTTTACATTATTCAAGTGATTAGTACTTTATGTAGGTGCTTAACTTACAATTTTTGAGTATGTTTTAAATTTTTAGAAACTATGGTTTGAATTAGTGGTTTAAATCATTATTTGTATTGACATGCCTTGGGGTGATTGGTTTTAGTTTCTTCACATGCACAGGCACACTAGCATAATCTTATGGAGTACAAACTTTGGCTTTGAGTTGTTGGGTTACATATACTTGATATTAATTGGTATCCCTTGAGAATGAGTACCGATGATGTGATTTACATGACTTCAATGAAAAAAAAGAAAAAAAGAAAAAGAATATGTGATGAATAGAAAATCAATTTAATCATTTTCATGAGTAACCGGGCCTCTATGCCTCAGGAAGCACGAAGTGTTCGCGTCAAAAGTGAAAAGGTGAGAGAAGATGAGCATTGGTTGTCTTCATTTGTAGCCTGACTGATTCCAGTAATTAGGTTATTCGGGGTGTCTTAATGCCTAGTGCCCTAAAGCCATCTGGTTTGGGAGTCACTGACTGAAAGATTGCTTCATGGGTCTTTCAGAAAGCTTAATAGATCAAGACATTGCATAACCAATAAAGCAATAAAAAGAAGAAAAAAAATATACGAAAAAGTCATGTATTCATGTCTGGAAATATGATTTCAATAAGGGGAGCTAGTGAGTTGAAGGGATATGTGTCTTAATATATTCGGAGCTGGGTAATGCCACATGAGAGGATTGCTAGTTCACTTTTCACGAGGGAGCTAGAATTGGTTACTTTGAGATATGTTTATGTGAATTATGTGTGGGGACCATTACTTTGAATTATGGAATTTGAAAATTTGAAATTATTCTTGAATGCAAGTTTGTAACTATATATTGTAATCTTCTTTTTGATTAATGTTTAAACAGAAATTTGGAATGTTTGTGGGTAACATTTCTGAAAACCCTCACGAGACTATAACTCGTCCACTAAGGGGAACCTAGGGGTTCAAAGGCTTGTTGCATATGCTAAATGCAATCGTTTCTCCCACGAAAGAGGAGTTGGGTAGTTTAGTTTGTGTTTAATTAGTTTTCTTTGTTTTAGTTTTATTTTGTTCTATTGCTAAGGGACTAGCAATATGTAAGTTTGGGGGTGTGATCGGCATTGAATGTTACGCATTTTAGCCTCTTAATTTGCATATTTTATTCTCTTAGTGACAGGTTATATGTGATTTTACTCTGATTATTTCAGATAAAATCATGATTTTGGGCTTTTAAAGATGATATCTAAGAAGGTTATATGAAGCCTACATCTAATGGTTCCATTCAACTACATATTTCAACTCAAATCAGCCCAAGGAAGAGGTTCAAGAGAATTACAACTGCTTAATAAGATTACAAGCCTGAAGCCCAATTCTACACTTAATCTAGTTTTAATCCCGTTTTGGAAAGCAGACTGAAAATGTAAGGACCGGAATTTTGTTGACCGGTTCCGGGTGAATTTTGACCGGATTAAATTTTTTCTTTGGATTAATTAAATTCTGAAAAGGGTGTGGATATATTTCCATACAAGTGGAAGGTGTATGTATATGTATATATATATATCTAAATATATATATACATAGTACCTATATTTATATTTAATTATAAATATATGGTGGGCTTTTACGCAATTATGAGGAAATGTGGGTGCCTATGCATGATTATACGTATAGGTAGATGAAAGGAGAATACCCATGTGGTATTTTATACAAATAATAAAGATATGAGTATATGTATAATTATATAACCAAGTGGGTGAGGATTGTGTGGTGTATTATGTATATATTAATATGTGGCTGTGAGTGGTGCAAGAAAAAGGGGGTTTAAAATAAAAGGAGAGTGACCCACGTGGGTTGGCTGGAGAAGAGAAAAGAAGAAAGAAAAAGGAAAAGGAGAAAAAGAAAAGAAAGAAAAGAAAAAGAAAAGGAAAAGAAGAGAGGAGAACCGAGAGGCAAGGGGGGCTCGCGGCAGCCATGGTGTTCGTGGCTGGTGGGGCTTGGACTAGTGGGTTGCTGCAAGTGGTGGCAGCAGGTGGTTTCCGATAGCGAGTCTTAACCCACGGTGGCGGTCTTGGTCGGGGGAGTGGTTCGTAGAGAGAGGAACCATGAATCTAGAGAGAGAAAGTTGAAGAGAGAAGAAAAAGCTGAGAGGGGTTTGCTGCAGGTGGAGGCAGCCGTGGTTCGCGGCGGTCGTGGCTCGTGGCGATAGCGGTGGTGACTATGGGTTGGATCGCCGGGTTCCGTAGCAGGTGAGCTGGGTTCCAGTTGCTCACGGTGGAGCTCCGGCCTGGACGACTGTGATGGCAGCGGCTGTGGGTTTCATTTGGCTCGGTAAATGGTTGGTACGGGTGGCTGAGGGTGGTTCGGTTGAGGCCTTGGTGGGTCTTACAGGGCTCGATAGAGTGGTGTTTGGGTCGACCATTGATGGCTGGGAGTTATTTTTGGGGTTTCAATGGATGGGTTGTTGCAGACGACAGAGGTTGCGACTGTTCCGGCGGTGTGACGTCGGGTTGGCCTCAGCTGAGTGGTGGGTTCACTTCGGTTGAGTTTTTGGGTGACTATTCTTGGTTGAGTTTGAGGGTGAGAATCATGGTGGTTCACTGTGGCAGTGGGTTGCGCAGGGGTTATTTGGCTGGGCTCAAGGTAGAGACGGTTTTGGTTGACAGCAGGATGGTGGCTTCAATGGTGAGAACTTGGGGTTGCTTTGGTTTGATGTTTAAATGGTGGGTTGACTGGAACATTTGTGTTAGCTTGGGTTTTCGAAACTTATGGTGGCTGATCATGGAGGTTGAATTTGGGTTCGGCTTTGGAGTCGACAATAGTGCCGAAGATTAGGGCTTTGATTGGGTGGTTTGGTGGTTTCGAATGGTGTCGAAACTTGTGGGTTGTGCATTGATATATACATAGTAGTGGTGATACATATGTACACATATATAGATGATGAGTTGTGCATTGGGCTTAGGCCTTGAGTTTGTGTTGGATTTCCAATGTAACTAGAAGTGGGCTGAACTTGATTTATTGATTGGGTTTGGTATGGCTTGAGATTGAACTTGGATAGTGGGTGATTTGAAAAAGGAAGTGGATTGTGAGAAGATGGTGAGGTTGGGCTGCCAACTTGGATTAAATTGGGGCAATTGAAAGTGGTTATGAACTGGGCTCCTAACGTTAATTGGGCCAAACATGGAAATTAAAAAGGGAACGAAGTGGCCCGATGGATTGTACGGGTGGGTTTTGACAGAAGACTGGACCGGACCGGACATGGAAAAGGACCGCTTTACAAGCGCGGACTTGGCGAAACGGGACCTAAGGCAAGTTGATTCTTGCCTCTATCTCCTATGTATATTTTAGATATGCTGAGTAATTTTACATATGTTCTTAATTTGATCGTATGTAGAGTTTGTAAATATATGTGCATATATATATATATATAAAGGTGGATTATATATATATATATACGTGAGATGTGAGGATATATATATATGTGGGCTTGGGGAAGGAGAATTTTGTTAAATGTAGATGCCGAATTGCATTGTTATATGCATATTTACGCGTTGAGCCATGTATAGTATGCTAAATTGTATATGTACATTTAGTTAGATGTTGCCTTGCATGTATATATGATTCTTATGCATAAGTGGAGTATACGTAAATACATATGTGATTCTATATTCCGTGCAGTAATAGAAATGCATGCTAAATTGATTATAGCATAGAAGGGTATTGGAAAAGCATGAAATATGTGAATGGTTCTGTATGTTTTTACTACCTATATGGGTGACATGATATATATATATGTATATATATATTTACGTGATTGTATATGGTTGTAAGAATGCATGTTGGTTGCTCGTAGTAAAATGCATGATTGGAATGAAAGCATGATTATATTTATACTAATATACGTATATATGTGATTATATGCAAGATGTGACATCTATGTATATGTTGTGTATGTGCAAATGTGATTATGAATGATTTCGATGAAAAGTGTGTTTATTGGTGAAAATGTGAAGATGTGATGTTTATAGATTTATGCATGAGAGATGTAATTTTCCTGAAAATGCATAAGCATGATGATTTCCATGATATGAGTGTGATGACATTGTGACAATCTTGAGGTGAAAGGAAAATGCATTGATTTGACAAAAATGCATTCATGGTGTGGATAAGTGCATGGGTGTGATTATATGCACTATATATATGATTTTGGGGCAGGAGTGTGAAATTAAGATAAGGGGAAGGCCCCTAGGGTGAAAGACCCAAAACTTGGCCAAGAGGAGGTGCTCCCTTCGGGTTAGTAACCCGATAAAGCACAAGCAGAGTTTGGGTGCCGAAGAGACCCTTACTATTGGAGTGATGAGAAAGCCCCCTATGAATTAGTTTGGTGTGAGTTATATACGTATGTATTGGAACGTTATGTGAAGCATCATGCATGATTTGAAAAATGTGAATGTTTGGGTAAAAATGCATGAGCATGTGCATTTATGCATGATTCAATGGATCTTGTTAAGTAGGTGACGTGGTATTTGATTTACATTGTTCATGTAAATGCTTCTACTTATATATGTCTTCTATACATATTGATGTTGGATGTGTATTGCTCTTTAACACATTGTAAATGATTTTCATAAGTCATGTGGAGTAGATTTAAATGTTCATAAGTGCTAGAACTGCCATGTGCATTGTTGGTCCATGTATGCTATGAGGGGCATGACTTTAAATATTGTGATATATTTAAGTGCATGTATATTTTTGAGAATATGTGAGGATCGACCTGCTGCTGCGATGATAGTATGGTTCTTCATACCTTGTTGGGCCTTTGAGCTCACCCCCTCCCAAGTTTTGCAGGTGTTGCTGATTACGGAGTCAGTTAGGGGACTCATAGTATCGGTTGCAGATGTAGTAGTTAAATTCTTTAGAATATAATGTTTAATTAGGACATTGGATTGATGTTTCTCATTGGATTAGATGAATGGAGCGATTGTGTTGATTCAACTCCTTCAGTTGTATTTTATTCATGTGATGTATGTATTTAATACGGACATTCAAGGACTGAGGCATGTATTTTGATTATATTATGCATGTTGTAGAAATGCTGGGGGAACACGTGCCCAGAAGTGTTCATTTTTATTGTTAGATATAAATGCTGGGGGGACACGTGCCCAGAAGTGTCCATATGAATTGTAAAGCAGGTGTAACATGCCAGGAGCTGATTATTTAGAATGGGTCATGCCCGATTTTCGTAAAAATAATTGGAAATTGAGATTGTATGATCAGGTGGTGGTTATAGCATGAGGTTGAGTACACGGGTTCGCGACTCGGGGTTCGGGTCGGTCCGGGGAGTCCCGGCGGTCCGAATTTTGGGGCGTGACAGAAAACCTTATTTTCGAGTGTCAATTCAACTTAATTGTCGCGCAGGTTGAACGAAATTCAATTCTGGACACCTTTGTATTTCACGAAAATTTCATGAATCGAAGTTCTACTGGGTAAAAACTTGGGCCGAATGTCAGTAGAAAAATATACCTATTTAGGGCTGCGGAAAAACCCTAATTTTCTCCTAATTGGATTAGGACATTATCTCCTAATTGGATTAGGACTTTATGTATTCTCTTGGGGTATAAAGAGGTGAATTGGAGGCTGTTTTGGAAGGAGGAAACAAGTGGAGGCCAAGACAGAGACAATCCGGGTTTTATTTATTCATTGTGTCTTTTATTATTTTGTTATCTTCTTCTTCTATCATGTGTAACTAAACTCCTCAACTAGGGTTGAGGAGGAAACCTCCATTAATGAAGTGAAGTTCTTTTGTTTATTAATTGATTCCTATGTGTATGATTTAATTGCTTATGATTTTCTCTTCTCGTGATTAATTATTTTATAGTTCTTTCACCATCTATATCATGTATATGTGATAGTTAGAAAGTATTATAATTAATCTAAGCTTGGGTTTGTATTTCTTAAAAGTGATAATTTTTGATCTTATGTTTTTCATTAAATTGGATACATAGGATGTTTAGAATTCTACACTAGTAAAGCGAAGGAAAATCTACCTTTTTGATATATTTTTCATAGTGCTTTATTGATAAATCTTGAGTTAGTAATAGATTGATTTCTTGATTGTTACTCTAAATTTGGGAATTAATAAATGAATATTAGAAGCTTCATGGATTTAATGGTGGTGGAGTCCGACACCTTAGTTATTTTCTTTGTTTGATTTCAATAGTGTTATTTTATTTATATGTTAGTTTAATTTATCTCAAATCAATCAACTTTTGTTTAAACTAGATTAGTTTTAAATTAATTTGAATTTGTGTTAGTTTTTCTTCTCAAAGCATTCCCTTGGGTTCGACCTCGTTCTTGTCGAACTATACTTTAATAGATTCGTACACTTGCGAGTTATTTAACAATTTTAAAACAACATCAAAGGCATTGGACAGTTTTTCCTTGGTTGGTTCTTCTTTTTCTCTATCCTTTGAATCATTAGAGCCAGCCCGGCTTAGAGTTATAAAATTCTCTATTTCACCTACATCAGAAAAATGATTATCAATAGTATCATCATTCACTAAAGCAACCAAAGAAAGAGAATCATTTTCAACAGAAGAATCACCATCAGAATTAGAAGATTCAGACTTAGAAATAATAGCTTTTATGGCTTTCTTTTCAGTATTTGAACTTTTCTTTGCACTAAAGCTATTTTTCTTAAGACTTGGACATTGATTTGATGTATGACCTTTACCACCACATGTCCAACAAGTGACCTCAGTCTCCTTAGAGTCATCTTCTTTTTCTTTCCTTTCCTTAACTTTGGATCATGAGCTTTGATTCCGGAATTTTAAAGGATTTATTTTCTAAGATTTCTATCATTTTCATATTTGAGGAACTTTTTAAATTTCCTAGCAAGGAGAGCAACATCATTATCTAAATCATATTTAAAACTTTCAACTTTTTCAACTTCAGATTTTAAAGAATTTAAAACAATTAATAAACTTGAAGACTTGAGGTTTTTAAAGCCAAAATTATTGATTTATGAAGTTTTGGATATTTTATCTCAAAAGTTTGAATTGATCCAACTAACTCAGCCACCTTCATTGAATCTACATCTCCGCTTTCATCTAAGGCTTCCAACTTAGCTTGGAACCTATCAGGTAATGATCTTATGATTTTTTTGATGATCTGAAAAGATGAAATGTCACGCCCCGGAACCCGGACTGCCGGGACTTCCCTGGACTGACCCGAATCCCGAGTGTTAACCCGTGAGATCACCTTCACAGTATAACCATCACCTGATCATACAATCTCAATTTTCTATTATTTTCACGAAAATTAGGCATGACCCATTTTAATAAATCAGATCCTGATATGTCATTTCTGCTTTAAATTGAAATAGACACTTATGGGCACGTGTCCCCCCAGCATTTATATCTAACAATCAAAATGGACACTTCTGGGCACGTGTCCCCCCAACATTTCTACAACATACATAATCATGACATCTGGAATAATCATCAAGTGAACACCTTTATCATCATCCATAATTGTTCTAATCTAAAAAGCAACATTAAAAGCATAATGTCCATAAACAATATCTCAAAATAGAAATCTCTTTATACATGTCTAAGCGTATCATATCCACATCTCGGATGCGCATAACCCAAAATGTCAAAAATAAGAGATCTTTCTAACTGCAAGTCCAACTCACGATTCCACACCGCCAACCATCTCCTTGTCATGTCCTGAAATTGTTAGTGTAGGGGGATGAGCAATTTTTAACGGGCTCAAGGTAATACGTTGTGCAATCCGTCCAAATTCATATCTCATATTAACGCATAAACACAATCAACATGCACCGCTTAACTACGTGTCATGCTTCCTAGCATTCTAGTCCAAAGATCAAAACTTTCTCTTCACATGGCATAGAAATCAAGATGTTTGACTACCACAAAGTTTTCAATCTAAACATGCAACAATGCACAGTCTCATCATATCTATAACATATGACCAAATGGGATTCGGACACAAGTTTAGTAAAATTAACATAAAACTCACATTTCTATTCATTTCTCTCAAATCATGGCATATGCATCAAATGTAACTTGACAACCACATAATTTCAATTCATGCATAAAGCACATTCTCCATCATACAAGTGGCATATGAAATTTTCAAATCGGATAAATATCCACACGAGTCATGTAATTTCACATAAGTTACACATAAGACTCAACACACTCTCTCGGATTTGGTTCACACTCACACATACACACGAGATACGTACCGAAGTCCCATATCTTAAACTCTTGGTTATTTCAGGCTACTAACCCATCCGGTTACCACCCACTTGCGCAAGGTAAAGGTCTTTCAACCCCAAGGGGATATGTTCCCCCTCTATTTTCTATGATCCACTTTTGAGACACACCCCTCCCCCCCCCCCCACTCACATAAAATATTTCACATTTTGCACACACATTCACAAGTTAGATGCATTGCACCCATTGAATGTCCTAATACAATTCTAGTATGTCACACAAGAATCATAAGACATAAGAACAAGCTTATTTCCCAGAACTCGATTTTCATCGTTTTTCCCAAAAATCTGCACATGCCATACATATACCATTTTGCATATAATATCATTTCATGCATTTTAACATATAGACCAATCTTTTCAACACAAAAGAAACTCATTTATCTTCTTGCAAAAACACAAATTTTAAACCAAGGGTCCATATATGCATACCTGTCACATAAGGCATATACAACAATTTATGCGATTTAAATCAAACATCAATTTAAATCAAAGATCATATCATAATTATCATTTGATCATAAATAGCATGAAAACATCTACTTTATGTCATTAACATGAAATTAAATTTTGAATGAAAAACACAACGCACACCCCTTACCTCAATTTGGAATGCTAACTCCAAAAATTTCCAATTTCAAGAAAGTTGAAATGACCACCACCCATTGCTACGCCGGAATGGTGTCACACGTCATTGCGTATCCAAAGTCCAAGGTAGTCAATGAATTGGTCCAACCCAATGTCAAAGCCGAGACCAATTTAATTGATCCGAATTAAATTTCCAATTGGGTCAAAAAAAAGTAATCCCAATTTAGCCCAATATTCTAATCCACCAAGACCCAAGTCAAAGTCCACTATAGCAGCTGATGTGGCTAAACTTGAATTATATTGTAAGCTTATTTTTGTCCCTTTTTATCAAAATATAATTTAACCACTCGCAAGAGCACAAATCTTTGTACATATGGTTCTATATAGAGGCTATCGATCCCACGAGGACTAGTCGTAATTGTCTTAAAGAAAGATTACTTCCACTTTAATCCTAAAAATAAGATTTTGAGTTTTGTTTATAAAACTATTGCATGAATGTAATAACAATAAATTTAAAGAGTAAAAGTTGGAAGAGAGAACTAGGGGTGGTTTCCACCACTAGCCATTCACATGTTCATAAGTGTAGCAAGCTTGGGATTCATAAATTAAATGCCTAACAATGTCATTAGGCTTGTGACCTCAATGACATATCAAAAGATTAATGTGAGCACCAACCTATCATAATCCATCTTCAACAAACTTAGTTTTTCAACCTAACTAATTACCCTATTTTCTAAGTGAACTTACATGCATCCAAACTACCTTATCTTGGCATGGTTTATACAAGCAAGCACACCACATACATTTAAACTACCATTACTTAGCCATCATTTGCCCTTATTGTGGAAGAAACAAATGTTGTGCATTCACAAGATAGATTCTACTCTAAGACAAGAATAAAACTAAAATTCAATGAATATATAAAAGAGATGTATTAGTGTACATGGTCACTAGGATAAATAATCAACATTTAAGAACAAATCCCAAAATGCTACAACAATGAACAAGTTTACATGGCTAGGAGCTTTAACAACACCCTAGTATAGAAGTTAGTTGCTCATGGTTGCCTTGCACTCTTCCATTGATGGAGAAAATGAATCTTCTTGGTCTGGTTCAGCTCCTTCTTCCCCTCTCCCGAATGTCTCTCTTTTTTTCTCTGATGTGTGTTGAGAACCCCTAGTAAAATGGCCTGTTTTTGTGCTTTATGGCCTCCTTTTTAACCTTGGGACCCACTATAAATATATATATATATATATATCAATATATATACCAACTATATCAAGAAGGTCCCCAAAGGTCTTGTTCAAGTCAGACAATCCCTCTAAGTCGTGTAAAAAAGGAGATTTTGTTGCAAGTGGGAAAGCAGGTGAGCAAGTGGGCAAGTGGCTCTGCAGAATCTCGATCAATCGAGATTGGAATCTCGATCAATCGAGATTTCGATCGATCGAAATCAAGATCTCGATCAATCGAGATTTTGATTAATCGAGATCAACATCTCGATTAATCGAGATGCCTTAGCTTTAGTTCTGGCTTTTGCTCTTCAACTGCAAATGGCCTCAAACTTTGCTCCTTTTGCTACAAGACCTGCAATATATCAAAAACAGAAAAATACCGTAAACATATCTCGGTATGCATAGAAACGGGACTAACATATGCAATAAAGAGGGTTCAAATGCATAAAATTGAACACTTATCACACCCCCAAACTTACATATTGCTAGTCCCTTAGTAATGCAATATTACAAAAATGAAATTAACTATCTTATACAAAAATTCGATTATTCTCAGTCATCAACTAGATAAAGGGCGATCATCCATTCATTTCACATTTGGCAAATGCAACAAGTATTACAGAACTATGCGGGCATTAGCAAAAATGGACTTTCACAAATTACGAATAGATGATGCTCCCCACATAACGGCCAGACCGAACAAACATACCAATTCCAACCCCAAAATCCTCTTTGAAAAGTGAACATGCATTCTAACGCGTGGCTTTGTTATATTTGGAGAAGAATAAGAACAAATCTGCTTTTAAAAGAAAAACTCATTGAAACAGTTCGACACTGTTGTTCATTATCACAAAAGATTCATGATTGCTCGTATGCGGATGACCGTGCAATGCTTAACTCTTTTTGCTTTCTTGTAAGTCCATGTAGCGACATTTGGCCAATGACTCCCAAACCAATTGGTTTTAGGGCATTAGGCGAAGAAACACCCCTCAGACTTAATAACCAAGCTTACAAGGCGATGAGCTTAAGCAAGCCACCCGCTTATTATTGCTCAACCTTGCACACTTATACGCGAATACTCCCTGCTTTGAGGCATAGAGATCTGGTTTATTGAGTGAGAAGGCTTATTGCATTTATTTTATAATATTTTTTTTACAACAATCGGAAGAACTCATTCTCTAAGTTGTTCAAATAAAAATAGAAATTTATAAAATTCTCCATCAGACTTATACCCCACTATTTAAAATGCATGCGTGCGGATTTGTGCAGTTAAGGACAAATTTAGGGCAAGAACAGTACATGCTCCTTCGTGGACGAAAATGTAGACCGTTCTAACCTATTACATAGCTTGCAAAAGTGCTGGTATTTATAGTGTTAAAGTTCTTAACTACCTGCTGCATTTACCTCGGACATTTATTCGAATGATCTTCCTTTAACAAGCAAGACATCATAGCAAGCATGCAAAAATATCCAGAAAAAGAACTGCTCTATAATGACAATCAACACGAAGACTAAACATTGCATGCATATGCAAGTGGTATAGCATACCGCACCCCCAAACTTATATGCAACATTGTTCGTAATGTTTGGACAAGAAGAGCAAGGCAATATATTATTGGGAGTGCAGAACGCGACAAAAATGGCAATCCAACGCGGTCGGTCATCCTGCAAATAAGAAAAACCTGCACGGAACACCAACGGGATACCACGAGAATTAAAAGGAACTACAAGTACATGAACAGAACATAATAAAATAAGTATGCACAAACGGACAATGCCAAGAGTACTACATATCTAAGGCTCTGAACTGGTGTTTCCCAATTGTCTAAGAGGTCTATGCGAGAAGATATTGACTATCCAGGCACGCTAACGTATAGCATGCAAAGGGGCTGCCTTTCTTTATTAACGCCATACTGCGTTGAAACAATCTCAATAGTATTGGGAATTGAAACCAGGCGGTAATAAACAGAAATCATCAACTGAATCGCATATAACAAGTAGGCAAGTGGTACTACATACACAGTCAAAGTGGAGAGAGAGCATCGATATTGGCAAAAAGTAGAAATAAAGACAGGAAATATAACACATGGTAGAAAAGAAAGAAAAACTGTATTCCATATATATGAAAATGAGTTTCAGTACCAAGTGTACATGCATGCGGAATACACAAAACTAACATGGCCTATCAAAAACAAAGAAAGAAAAATATAGGAAGGAAAACAGACAATCTGAAGAGAGACAGCTAGTCTAGGGTGAGTGGTGGTGGTGGTGGCTCGGTGGGAGGAGTAGAGGTGGAGGTGGAAGCTCTGCCGGCAAACAGGAACTGCAGGTCCTGCCGGAAGGCTCGGAACTCATCTAAAATCGCCCTCTGGCCCTGTGCTAGAGATGTAATGTCTGATCTAATGCCCTCCAGCTGACTCTACGTCACCTGGACGTGCTTCTCAAAACCCTACTGGAGCCGCTCAACGTCAGCTGCCAGACAGGATGTCATGCCGCTCTGCGGCGATATCCATCTCATCCTCCTCCATCTCGTGGTTAGATGACTCACCCTCTACAGGCGCACCCTCTGCAGGCTCACCCTCATGCATCTCTACTGGGGCATCCATGTCTACATCCTCTGGTGGATCGCCCTGGTGGTCCTGTCGCTCCAAGTGTCACCTCACCCTCTCCCACTGAGTAGGTGTGAAGCAAGTGGGAGGTGCCAACTGAATGTCAGTATCACTGACCGGTATACTGGCACAGCTCAGGAACGCGGCGACAAGGAAAGGAAAGGGAAGCCGCTAACTCGCTGCTCACCTCATCTTCTTATTGACAAGGCCATCCCAGATCTTGAACATCTGTTCCCATATCAGCGATGGGACAGAAAACCACGTGCCCGTGTGGAAAGCGTAAAGGGAACGGAGAAGGTCACCTCTGCGCTCTGCCACATGCTGCAGAGGACACGCGTTTTTGATGAGAACGGTGTCCAAGAACCATAATCTACTCGGGCACATCAATTTGGACGTGCAGTTATGACTGGGTGTGGTAAATGCCCCGCCACACATGTCCATCATGATGGAGAACAATGTCGTGTCTGCTGGAAGCTTGGCCCTATAGATCGGTCGACCGTCCTGGTCAACCATATCTAGAGGCTGCTGATGAGGGATACCGAACATCTGCGCAATTTGGCTCAGAGTGATAGTGATCGTTGTGCCGCCCACGACTGTCTCCAATGTGTCCAGCGCTGTGCAGGTATAGGTCATACGCTCATAAAAGACCTGCACCAAGCGCTCGTGCACCACATCAGTGGGCGGCACACATAATCAGTCGAGGCGACGCTGCCTGAGCTTTGCGACAGCCCACAAGCTGTCTGGACGCATCTCATACTCTCTCAGATCAAATCTTTGCTCAGGGTGAAACTTCCGAGTCCGAAAGGCTCGCCTGGGCACATCACGAACAGTACCTGGGGCGTTCTTCACCCTCGCCATAGTCTCGGTACCGTCTACACTTTATTCCAAAAATTACGTGAATAAAAAGAAAATAAAATGAATACTAAAACAAGAATGAAAAAGAGAAGAAAGAAAAAAAAATAAAAAAAGAAAAAAAATTAAAAAATGAGGTTATAGTCTATGGTGCCGACACATGCATTCCAAGGCACGCTTGAATCGACTTGATGAGGTGCACTAGGGAAGCAACGTAAGCGGATGCAACCGAAATGATGGGGTCGTGGTTGCAATCCATATATCAAGCATTCAAAACAAAAATAATGCGATATCTCAGCCATACATGCACTCCTACCCCCAAAACCCACAAAATCCCATCATGAACATAGCGGACGCACCATTCCACCCAACATCACCGGTCTATGCTTATTATGCCGAGAAACTAACAAAAATGGTAAGAAAGTAAGCAAAATATAGCCATGCATCACTTACCTCAAGGTGCAGATGATGATCGGCACAAAAAGATGAAGACCCAACTCGCAGCCGTGAAGGGATGAGTGTGCGCGTGCTCGTGGAGATCTCAGACTATAGAGAATGGCGCTGGATGGTCTGGAATGGTAGATCAAGGGTGGGACAGTGCTCGGGGAAGCTTTGGATCACTCGGAGAAGAGGAGGGAGTCGGATGGTCTTGGAAAGATTTGTTGAAATGAGAGGGAAGCCCAACGGTTTAAATAAGTAATCGGCTCATGTGCAGGCATCGCGTCAATCTCGATTGATCGAGATGCACATCTCAATCAATCGAGATTTTGATTAATCGGAATCATACTTCGATCAATTAAAATCTCACTTCGCTCAATCGAGATCTCACTTCGATCAATTGAGATCTCACTTCCATCAATCGAGACTTTGATTGATCGAGGACCTATCGAAGTGCTATCGAAGAATACCACCTCTTGGGACTTTGGACTTAGCAACTCTCTGCATTATTTCAATCAATCGAGACCAAAATCTCGATCAATCAAAATCTCGATTGATCGAGATCTCTGCTTCGATCAATTGAGATGCTCAAAAATAGCCAGCTTGAGTTATACTTCATGGACTTGGACTTAGACACTAAATTGCTTAGATACAATATTTACCTTGGATTAAAGGGACATCATAGAAGCATGATAGCTACCATGGTCGCGCCACCTTTCACGTCTATGGCATGACGTCTGAATCGGCTCACGAGTCAAAATATATGGGATCCGTCAAAGTGATGACATCTATGTATTCGGTGGTAATTTGATCATCCACGCACACTTTTAAGTGCTGCCCATTTACTTTGAACAACGATCCATCTTTCAAGTCCTTCAATTCCACCGCTCCGTGGGGAGCAATGGAATTCACCAAAAATGGACCATCCCAACGGGAGTGAAGTTTTTCGGGAAACAAATGGAGGCGTGAGTTGTACAACCATACTTTTTGGCCCAGAGAAAACATTTTGACTCGAATATTATGATCATGAAAGGCTTTGGACTTTGCCTTATAGATTTTAGCATTCTCATACGCGTCATATCGTAATTCTTCCAATTCATTTAATTGAAGCTTTCGATTAGATCCAACCGTTTGCATGTCAAAATTGAAAGTTTTGGTGGCCCACATAGCTTTATGCTCCAATTCAACCAGAAGATGGCATGCTTTTCCATAAACCAACCGGTAAGGTGACATTCCAATGGGAGTCTTATAAGCAGTTCGATAAGCCCATAATGCATCATTCAGTCGCAGCGACCAATCTTTCCGGTCAGGCCGAACTATTTTCTCAAGAATGTTCTTAATCTCCCTATTGGATACCTCCACTTGGCCACTAGTTTGAGGATGGTATGGGGTGGCTACTTTGTGTGTGATAAAGTATTTGGTAAGCAAGGTTCGAAGGAACCGATTACAGATATATTTACCTCCGTCACTGATGAGGGCCTTAGGTGTACCAAACCAGCTAAAGATATTCACTTGAATGAACTTAACCATGATTGCGTGATCATTGGTTTTGGTAGCAACGGCCTCTATCCATTTAGATACGTAGTCTACTGCCACAAGTATGTACTCATGACCAGTAGAGGGCGGAAAAGGTCCCATGAAGTCAATGCCCCACACATCAAATATCTCAACAATAAGAATAGGGTTAAGAGGCATCATGTCCTTCCGAGACATCGCACCAAGGAACTGACATCGCTCACAAGAGCGGCAGAATGAATATGCATCCCAATGAAGTGTTGGCCAGAAAAACCCGCATTGAAGAATTTTTCATCCGGTTTTCTTAGCACTAAAGTGTCCCCCATAAGCCAGTGTATGATAGAATTTAAGAATGCTTTGGAATTCACTATTGGGTACACAGTTCAGGATTATTTGATCGGGGCAATATTTGAATTATTGAGGATCGTCCCAATAATATGATCGTGATTAGGAGAAAAAATGATCCTTTTCTTACTTGGTCCAAGAAGATGGTATTTTACCGGTGGCCAAGTAATTGACAATATCTGCATACCAAGGAATACTCTCTTGAGAGATTACAAAGAGTTGTTCATCCGGGAAGGATTCACAAACTGGAATGGAGTCATAGAGGGATTCAACCATAATTTTAGATAAGTGGTGAGCTACCACATTTTCGGTTCCCTTTTTGTCTCTAATCTCAAAATTGAACTCTTGCAATAAGAGTATCCATTGGATCAACCTTGGTTTGGTGTCCTTTTTGGCCAAAAGTTGCCGGAGGGCAGCATGGTCTGAATAGACAATGACCTTTGAACCTAATAAATAAGCTCAAAATTTGTCTAATGCAAATACTACCGCAAGCAATTCCTTTTCCGTTGTGGTATAATTGATTTGAGCCTCGGAAAGGGTTTTACTTGCATAGTAGATAACATGTGGCAATTTGTCTACTCGTTGCCCTAGGACTACACCCATGGCATAATCTGATGCATCACACATGATCTCAAATGGGAGAGCCCAATTTGGGGGGATGAGAATTGGAGTGGTTGTAAGCATGGTGCGGAGTTTTTCAAAAGCGTTAAGGCACGCTTCATCAAAGGTAAAACAATACTCTTTTTCAATAAGGTGACACAAGGGCCGAGAGATCTTGCTAAAGTCTTTGATGAAACAGCGATAAAAGCCCGCATGGCCAAGGAAGGAACGAATCTCTCTCACCGTTGATGGTGGAGGAAGTTTGGAAATAAGTTGAACCTTGGCTTTGTCCACCTCAATTCCTCTCTTAGACATAATGTGCCCTAGGACAATGCCTTCTTGAACCATAAAATGGCTCTTTTCCCAACTGAGGATTAGATTGGTTTCTTGGCATCATGTGAGAACACGGGATAGATTTTTGAGGCATGATTCAAATGAAGGCCCAAACACGAAAAAATCATCCATGAACACTTCCAAGAATTTCTCTACCATGTCCAAAAAGATAGACATCATACACTGTTGAAAAGTCGCCGGTGCATTGCACAACCCAAAGGGCATGCGTCTATAAGCAAATGTGCCGAAAGGACATATAAAGGTGGTTTTCTTTTGATCCCTCAGGTCTATAGCAACCTGATTATAGCCGAAATATCCATCTAAGAAACAATAAAAACTTTGCCCGGCTAATCTCTCTAAGATTTGATCAATAAATGAAAGAGGGAAGTGATCTTTTCGAGTGGCTGAATTTAATTTTCGATAATTTATACACACTCTCCATCCCGTGGTGGTGTTTGGGGAACTAATTCACCCTTATCATTTGGTTGCACCATAATACTGGACTTGTTAGGAACCACTTGAGTGGGACTAACCCACTTACTATCTGAGATGGGGTAAATGATTCTCGCATCTAGTAACTTCACCACCTCCTTCATTACAACGTCCTTCATATTTGAATTTAATCAACGTTGTGCCTCCCTTGAGATCTTTGCATCTTCTTCTAGGTGTATGCAGTGCATACAAATAGAAGGATCTATTCCCTTGAGATCTGCCACACTCCATCCTATTGCTTCCTTATGCTCTTTTAGCACTTTGAGGAGTTCCATCTCTTGATCATTGGTGAGATTGGAAGTAATAATAACTGGAAGGGTCTCATTAGCGCCCAAGAAAACATACTTGAGTGTAGCCAGTAGAGGCTTGAGCTCAAGTTATGGTAGGGAAATTAGAGAAGGAGCTTGGAAATTTTTGAACAAAGGAGGCAAGGGTTCTCTCGGAACTCTCCATTTAGGCAAATCCATGACAGTAGTGACATCGAGCATTGAATTGACTTCACAAATGGATTGCTCAATGTCAAAATTGTCACAGTTGAAATGATTTAGGCATGCCTCTAAAGGATCCTTAGAAAGAATAGAAGGAAGTGCTTCTTGAACAAGGTCTTCCACTACATCAACACAAAAGCACTCACTTTCGTCGTCTGATATGTGGTGAGAAGCATTAAAGATGTTCAAACGGACTTTCATATTCCTGAAAGAGATGTCCATTACTCCGGTACGGCAATTAACGCAAGCGTTTGCCGTAGCCAAAAATGGATGACCTAGAATGATAGGAATATGTCGCTTTGGATTTTAAACTAGTTCCGTGTCAAGGACTATGAAGTCCACCGGAAAGTAGAATTTGTCCACTTGAATGATTACATCCTCAATAATGCCACGTGGTTGCTTAACCGAGCGGTCGGCAAGTTGCAACACAACAGTGGTAGGCTTAAGTTCCCCCAAACCTAGTTATTGGTAAACTGAGAATGGAAGCAAATTGACACTAGCCCCTAAATCAAGAAGTGCCTTTTCAAAAGATTGATTTTTGATGGTGCATGAAATGGTTGGAGCACCTGGATCTTTGAATTTAGGAGGGGCTTGGTGCTGGAAAATGGAGCTTATGTGCTCAGTTAGGAGGACTTTCTTAGGAGCATTATTCCTAGATTTGCGCTTTTTAGTGCACAAGTCCTTCAAGAATTTAGCATAGGAGGAAATTTGCCGGATTGGATCAAGGAGAGGAAGATTGATCTTTACTTGTTTGAAGATCTCCATCATGTCTTGAATTTTCTCTCCTTGCTTCCCAAAATGAGAAGGTTCCTTCAATCTTTGAGGAAAAAGAACTGGAGGTTCAAAAGAAGTGTCAAGATTTGGACTTGATGACGACACAACTTCACTTGTCTTTCCTTTTGGATTTAATGGGATGTTGTTCACATCTGGATTTAAAAGAAACACTTTTGGATTTAATTGGGATTCTTTTGGATTTGTGGATTGCTCTTGGGATTCCTTTTTCTCTTCTTCCCCTACCTTGAAATTAATGATTTTACCACTCCTTAAGGTGGTGATTGATTGAACTTGCTCCGGAGGAGCATTACAAGAGGACGATGATGGATCCTCAATCACATGAACACCCTTAGGATTCGCCACCGGTTGACTCAGCAACTTACCTTCCTCTCTCCTATTCAAGGCATTATCTAGTTGCCCGATTTGAGCTTCTAACCTAGCCATAGATTGAGCATTAGCTTCAAGCTTAGAGATTGATTGAGAGTGAGTTTGCAATAAGCGGGTATTAGCCTCAAGATTGCTTATCACTCTTTCTTCAAAGCCTTGGCTTCTCGGAGGAGGTGGTGGTTGTTGGTAATTGGACCTTTGATGGTAAGGTTGAGGATTTGGCCTATATTGAGGTTGTTGAGATTAAGAAGTACATGAATTTTGCCCTTGAAAAGAGGGACTTGATTCTTGAGGTTTCCATGAAAAAGCCAGATGATTCTTGTAACCAGGATTGTACGTGTTTGAATATGGATCATTCAGCTGTTTAGAGTATAATGCATTCGCTTGCTCTTAAGCATAATCAGGAGATTAACCGACAATAGGAAAATCTCACACAAAATGTGAAGTGCTATAGCAAAACAAACACCCTTCCTGATTTTGAACAGGTTGGCTTGGAGTAGGCAGCCCATTTTTCATGATAAGGTCCATTTTTTGGGCTAAGGCTTCTACTTGCATGGCAACCTCATCTACCCGTGAAATTTCATGCACTCCCCTACAAGGTTGGGTGGATTTCCCTTTCCTTGTGGAGGAGCGTTGAGCTGAATTATTGCTTAGGGTTTGAAAAAGTTTCCATGCATCATCGGGGCTTTTCAAAAGGTATCCTCCTCCACAAGCAGAATCTATCATTTGCCTATGTTGCTCACTTACCCATCATAAAAACTTTGCACTAGCTGCCATTTTGGGACAACATGATGCGGACAAGATTTAAGAAGATCTTTTAATCTCTCCCACATCTCATGAAATTGTTCTTGATCAATTTGGGTGAATCCGGTGATTGCTCGCCGAATATCACTCGTCTTTTCCATTGGGAAGTATTTTTTCAAGAACTCTATTTGCATCTCCGCCCAAGAATGGATTGAGTTAGGTTCTAAGGAATTGAACCAACTTCTAGCTTTATCTTTTAGGGAGAATGAAAACATATGCAGCTTTAGATCATCTTCCGTAAAGTGTGGTACACGAATGGTAGAACACACAGAAAGGAAGTAATCTAAATGCCGGTATGGATCCTCATTAGGGAAACCATGGAAGCTATTAAGAAGATTGATGGTGGAGGACTTTATTTCGAATTAATTTGCTGCTACATCCGGAAATTGAATACACGAAGGTACTTCAAATGTAGTAGGAAGATAAAAGTCCATAAGCAACTCTCCTTGATGAGGAGGAGGTGGAGGTTGTTGTTCATGATTAAAAGGAGGCAGACTGGGAGGTTGTCTCTCATTTGGGTCCATGTTTTCAGTCCTAGGTAATATAGGGTCCCTAGAGGTTCCTCTACGTTGTCTAAGTGTTCTTTCAAGATCAATATTACACGAAAGCAACGGAAGTGACAAAGACCGTCTACCTAGCATGCATTAATAGTAGAACAATACCTCTATACGCAAAAGAAACAATAATATATACAAAAAAAATGAATGAACTCAAATCCTCTAATTTTAGACTTTATACTCACAAAGGGTTCCAACTTTAATCCTATTAGATACCCGCTATGTGGTATACCTAAAATCAAGAAATTTGAGAAATAAGAACAAAATATCTATATATAAAAAAAAAATGAAAGAATTTCTAGCCTAAGAATTAAACCAGATTTAATCTTTCAATGGCGACAATTAAACTGTAGTCCCCAGCAACGGCGCCAAAATTTTGATGTGGCTAAAATTGAATTATATTGTAAGCTTATTTTTGCCCCTTTTATCAAAATATAATTTAACCACTCGCAAGAGCACGAATCTTTGTAGATACGGTTCTATATAGAGGGTATCGATCCCACGAGGACTAGTCGTAATTCTCTTAAAGAAAGATTACTTCCACTTTAATCCTAAAAACAAGGTTTTGAGTTTTGTTTATAAAACTATTGCATGAATGTAATAACAATAAATTTAAAGAGTAAAAGTTGGGAGAGAGAACTAGGGGTGGTTTCCACCACTAGCCATTCACATATTCATAAGTGTAGCAAGCTTGGGATTCATAAATTAAATGCCTAACAATGTCATTAGGCTTGTGACCTCAATGACATATCAAAAGATTAATGTGAGCACCAACCTATCATAATCCATCTTCAACAAGCTTAGTTTTTCAACCGAACTAATTACCCTATTTTCTAAGTGAACCTACATGCATCCAAACTACCTTATCTTGGCATGGTTTATACAAGCAAGCACACCACATACATTTAAAGTACCATTACTTAGCTATCATTTGCCCTTCTTGTGGAAGAAACAAATGTTGTGCATTCACAAGATAGATTCTACTCTAAGACAAGAATAAAACCAAAATTCAATGAATATATAAAAGAGATGTATTAGTGTACATGGTCACTAGGCTAAATAATCAACATTTAAGAACAAATCCCAAAATGCTACAACAATGAACAAGTTTACATGACTAGGAGCTTCAACAACACCCTAGTATAGAAGTTAGTTGCTTATGGTTGCCTTGCACTCTTCCATTGATGGAGAAAATGAATCTTCTTGGTCTGGTTTAGCTCCTTCTTCCCCTCTCCCGAATGTCTCTCTTTTCTTCTCTGATGTGTGTTGAGAGCCCCTAGTAAAATGGCCTCTTTTTGTGCTTTATGGTTTCCTTTTCAACCTTAGGACCCACCATAAAAATATATATATGTCAATATATATACCAACTATATCAAGAAGGTTCCCAAAGGTCTTGTTCAAGTCAGACAATCCCTCTAAGTAATGCAAAAAGGGGGATTTTGTTGTAAGTGGGAAAGCAGGTGAGCAAGTGGGCAAGTGGCTCTGCAGAATCTCAATCAATTGAGATTGGAATCTCGATTGATCGAGATTTCGATCAATCAAAATCAAGATCTCGATCAATCGAGATCAACATCTCGATTGATCGAGATGCCTTAGCTTTAGTTCTGACTTTTGCTCTTCAACTACAAATGGCCTCAAACTTTGCTCCTTTTGCTACAAGACCTGCAATACATCAAAAACACAGAAATACCGTAAACATATCTCGGTAAACATAGAAACGGGACTAACATATGCAATAAAGAGGGTTCAAATGCATAGAATTGAACACTTATCAGCAGCCCACACCACCTTCTCTACCACCAAGCTGCCAATTAACCTCACTTCCCAAATCACCACCACCATCATGCATTATACTCATTAGCCGAACCCAAGTTCAACCCCTAAACCACCACAAAATTCCACTATCTCTCCAACCCTTGCACAACACCACTTAGCAGCAACACCATCAACTACCAAGCCATGGCTGCCCCTCAACCATGCAACAAACTAACCACCCAAAACTGATCAAAACCATCTAAAAACCTAGCTAAAATTATGTCCAACCACTAGCCGAATATCCAACCACCATGGGCAGCCCGGACAGCCACCATTCACCATTGAAGTCGGCCACCAAAACAGACCCATTTAGCCACCTACAAGCAAAATTGAGAAGGCCCCATGCCTCGACAGTCGCCGCCACTCCGTCGCACCATGGTCAAACCAAACCGGCCACCTGCCTCCATCAAACCCATTAACCGAGCACCATGAATATTCACCATGGTTGGACCACCCACCTTCAGCTCACGCAACCACCAAACACCTTTTTCACAGCCATACACGGCCACCTTAAGCTTCATCTTCACCATCATTTCACCCACCAAAACTATCAGCCACAAATCAGCCGAGAGACCCTATACCGAAGCCACCACCACCACCTGCAGAGCCATGACAGCCCACTGTTCAGCTGCGAAACCAGCCGAGAAACCCCTGTCGAAAACCACCCGCTGCCACCACCAGCCAGCACCCGACTGGCCTAAACTCCTCCAGCCATGAACACCATGGCTACCCCTTTCTCTCTCTAAAAACTCTCTCTCTCTCTTTATCTCTCTACACTTCTCTTTTTTCTCTCTCTATCTCTCGATTTCTCCCTCTCGGCTTCTTTTCCAAACCTTCTCTCTCTAGCTTCCTCTTCTTCCTTCTTTCCTTTTCTTTCTTTTCTCTTTTCTTTTTCTTCCCTTCTCAGCTGACAACCCACCTGCCTTCTCTCAATTCAATCTTATCTTTTTTCTTTTCTCCTACTTTATCTCATCTCTTTTGGTCCACATATTTCCCCCACCATCTACATCCACATATATTATTATATATATATGTATATAACATATACATAATACTATATGTTTCTAATACATATACATATACATACTGTAATACATATGTATATTATACCTCATACATATACATATATGTATATAACTACACATGCCCATCCACATATATATCCTTACCTTTATAATTAAATAAAAAAAAATATTCCAACCATATATATATATACATACATGTGTCTACATATATATGTATATATCTCCTCCGCTACATATATATATATATATATATATATATTCTCATATATATATATATATATCCTCCATCTGAACATATATATATATATATATATATATAAATGGATTTATATATATATATATATATACCCACACCTTTCTAAAATTAATTAATTAAAAAAAAAAAGAAACCCGATCCAAAATTTTACCCAGATCAGTCAAAAATAACCCGGTCCTTACATGAAATTTTCTCACCAAGGTTAGCACTAATTTGAACAATATCATTAAGATTAGAATAAATCAGAAAATATCTCATCTTCATCCATTCTAATTGTTTCAAATTTAGTGGCAAGCCTTTGTAACTTGGATTTCCTTACCTTGGTTGTACCCTCATGAGTTATTTATAAAATATCCCATGCTTCTTTTGAAGTGGAACATACAAAAATTCTAGTAAATTCAAAAGGAACAACTGAATTAAATATAGCATATAAACCCTTATTGTTATTGTTAGTATCTTCATGCTCACAATTAGATCATGTTGCTTTATCCTTATCTACAGTCACAGTAGCATCACCAATACCAGTGGTAATGGTACAAATATTATAACCACTCTTAATAGCCACCGAAACTCTCTCTCATTGAGATTTCAGAAAGGCTTCCATACATGACTTCCAAAAGTATAATTTGAACCATCAAATAAAGGAGTTCGTTGAAACGATCCACCCTCTTTCATACCAGATTCTATAATAATTTTTGAAAATAAAATTAGATTTTGATTTTAAAATTACTTCGGAAGGAACTACTCAAAAATTAGAGAACGCTGCTCTAATAGCAATTCTGAGTTGCGCAGTGAGAAAGTGTTTACAAAAGTAATTTAAAACCTAGAGGGGTTGAATAGGTTTACTTGCTCATTTACTTAATTTTTCAAATTAATTAGATTTTAGGTTCAATTAAAAATTAACAAACCAATTAAAGTAAGTAAATAACTTAAAGTGCAAGTAAAGTAAAGAATGCACCGAATATATGTGAAAAACCCAGATAGGAAAAAAAATCATAGGGGAGGCGAAAAGCCTTAGGAAACCAATCCACTATAATGAAACAAAATATAGAAGACTCTGTCTCAGACTCACACTCCTCTTCACTCTGTCAAGAATTTGATGCGGAACACCTCAGACTTACAATTGTGACTTCAGGTCTAACTTCTAGCTAATGTCACGATCCTTACAAAATGGTTGTTGGAAGAATAAAAATACTCAGCAAGTATTCGATTCCCTTCATAGTTCGATATGGTCACCTTTCTTCTTCAGCAAGTAAGAGAAGAACCACGAGTCCAGTGCTCTGATCAATGAATGATTTGATGCAGTTTCTGAGCAGCTAATCAGAAGTAAAACACCATCCTAAATATCACTCATGAAATATAGATGTGTGTTCTAAGAAATAGTTTGCCCTATTGATACTGTATATACTTTTTCTCTCTAAAAATAATAATATTTCAGTCATATTTGTAGAGAAAATATAGATACATATATATAGGCAAGGGAGTCCTAATCTTGTAAAAGAAGTCAAATACCAAAATAGAACTTTCCTAGAAGTTTCAAACCCAATAGGGATTAGAATTTTCGTCAAAATTTATTTCCTATTTAGAACAGGCTAAGTGGGATCATGCCAAATTACTAGGACCGGTGGGACTTTGTAAAAACTTGCAGAAATAAAAAGGACCGAACAAAGTTGGACTGGTCCTATATTTGGGATCGGTCCTATTTTGAAAAACTCTAATATTTTCTCAAAAATCCTAGTTTTCCAAAATAGCCTCAAAAATATAACGTGCACAGTGTCCTCACCATATTTACTTGTACTATATGGTGTTCTTGTGAGCTATATAATTGTAATTGGCAAAGTTTGATGTCAAAACTTGTTGAGCGAGTTGTAATTTTTGATTGATCTTATGTCTCGATCTTCGGAGCTGAACGAAAAGTGTCTTAATACTGTGGATTTGATGAGGACATCACTTAGAACAGGTATGTGAGTGAGGATACTATGTTTTGAAGTTTGGTTGTCTTAGGACTTAGAAAATATGTTTTAAATGTACAAATTAAATTTTTTCAAAGTCCCACTGGTCCCCATATATGAGGATAAGTCCAACATCTTTAGGACTGTTGATTTGGAAAGTCCCACCAGTCCCCAAATTTTTAGGATTGGTCCGAGTTTTCTCAGGACTTTGAAATTTTTAAGTGTTTGCAAAAGTCCACCGGTCCTCAATTTTTAGGACCAGTCTAGCTTAGTTGATGCACGCAAAAATTTCCTTTTTGATCCTAATTGCTTTCCTAGTCAACCCAAACTTCTCTAAAACTTTCTTTAGGTATTTTAAAAAAAAATTCCAAGTAGACTAAGGATTCTAAACCTTATAAATACCTCTTTATTCTTCAATCAAAAGAAGGGAGATAAGAAACTCAATGATTTAATTGTTAGAGACAGGAATATATTTTTGGGAGTAAAAAGAGGAATTTATGAGAGAAAATCATCATTGATTTTATTTTTGAGACCACACACACATGGAGTGTTTAACTTGTGATGTTCTTCTTCATCTGATCAACAGAATCTTTAAGACATCATTAGTCTACACAGTTGATCAAGAGCAGTAGAGGTGGTTCCTTAAACTATAAAGATTTTATCTGAAGAGGAAGGTAAACGATCACTACGAAGGGAATGAAATACTTGCTAAGTATTTTTGTTCTTTCAGCTACCCTTATGGAAGAATTGTGACGTTAGCCAGAAGTCTGTAGCAGTTGGACGTGTTGTCACAATTGTAAGCCTGAGGTGTTCCGCATCAAGTTCTTGTCAGAGTGGAGTGGGTGTGAGTCTGGGACAGAGTCTGATGTACTTTTCTTCGAGATAGTGGATTGATTTCTCTGGGGTTTTTTGCTTCACCCCCATGTTTTTTTCCGCCTTGGGTTTCCACGTAAAATTCCTAGTGTCATCTCTAATTTTTCTTTGCTTGCTTTATTTATGTTATGTTTGATTTGGATGCTTAATTGATAATAATTGTGGGTAATTAATCAATCATAAAAATTGGGCAAGAGGACCTATTCACCCCCTCTAGGTCTAAAAATTATCATCTCACTCTAAATTAACTGAACCGTTTCTGCACCACGTAACTCACATTTGGTATTAGAGCGGGTTGCTCAATTCTGAGTAAGATTTTATTTGGTTGATTTAGTTGTGAATTTCATGATATCTCATATTGTGTCTTCTGATGATGAAATTGTTTTACCCCAATTTTTTGATTTTATATCTAGTATGCATCTTGAGTGGTCTAAGTTAAAAAGGGACTATGAAAATTTATTGAAAAATTTGAAACTTGCTGAACTTGATAGAGATATTTATAAATTGGAAGTTTCTCTCACCAATAAAAATTTTAAAAAGCTTAGACATGAAAAGATGAATCTTCTTGAAAATTTTAAATTTCTGGAACAGGAAATTAAATAGATTAAAGGGTTTAATAATTCACTTGAGCATAAGATTGATAATTTGAATTGTGAACTTGTTAAATTTAATTAGTCTTTCCAGAAATTTAACTCTGACACTTGTAAATTTCGTAAGGTGTCTTGTTGAATCCCTCAATGATTCCATTCCATTTTGTGAATCCTTCCCGGATGAATAACTTTTTGTAATCTCTCAAAAGAGTATCCCTTGGTATGCGGACATTGTTAACTACTTGGCAACCGGCAAAATACTGTCTTCTTGGACCAAGCAAGAAAATGATCAATTTTTCTCCCAATCACGATCATATTATTGGGACGATCCTCAATTGTTCAAATATTGCCCCAATCAAATAATCTAAAAATGTGTACCCAACAGTGAATTCCAAAGCATTCTAAAATTCTGTCATACACTTGCTTGTGGGAGACACTTTAGTGCTAAGAAAACCGCAGCAAAGATTCTTCAATGCAAGTTTTTTTGGCTAACACTTCATCGGGATGCATACTCATTTTGCCGCTCGTGTGAGCAATGTCAGCGCCTTGGCGCGATGTCTCGAAAGGACATGATGCCTCTCAACCCTATTCTTATTGTTGAGATATTTGATGTGTGGGGCTTCGACTTCATGGGACCTTTTTCACCATCTACTGGTCATGAGTACATACTGGTGGTGGTGGACTACGTTTCTAAATGGATAGAGGTCGTTGCTACCAAAACCAATGACCACACAGTCGTGGTTAAGTTCATTCAAGCTAATATCTTTAGCCATTTTGGTACGCCTCGGGCCCTCATCAGTGACGGAGGTAAACATTTCTGTAATTGGTTCCTTCAAACCTTGCTTACCAAATACTCTGTCACACACAAAGTACCCACCCCATACTATCCTCAAACTAGTGGACAAGTGGAAGTATCCAATAGGGAGATAAAGAATATCCTTGAGAAAATAGTTCGGCCTGACTGAAAAGATTGGTCATTGCGACTAAATGATGCATTATGGGCTTACCGAACTGCTTATAAGACTCCTATTGGAATGTCACCTTACCGGTTGGTTTATGGTAAAGCATGCCATCTTTCGGTTGAATTAGAGCACAAAGCTGTGTGGGCCACCAAAATGTTCAATTTTGACATGCAAATGGCCGGCTCTAATCGAAAGCTTCAATTGAATGAATTGGAAGAATTGCGACATGACGTGTATGAGAATGCTAAAATCTATAAGGCAAAGTCTAAAACCTTTCATGATCGCAATATTCGCATCAAAATATTTTCTCCAGGATAGAAAGTATGGTTGTACAACTCACGCCTCCGTTTGTTTCCCAAAAAACTTCGCTCCCGTTGGGATGGTCCATTTTTGGTTAATTCTGTTGCTCCCCATGGAGCGGTGAAATTAAAGGACTTGAAAGATGGAACATTGTTCAAAGTGAACGGGTAGCGCTTAAAACCGTGCATGGATTACCAAGTTACCATGGAGTATGTGGATGTCATAAATTTGACAGATCCCGTTTATTTTGACTCGTGAACCGATTCCAACGTCATGCCATAGACGTATAATTTGGCGCGGCCATGGTAGCTATAATGCTTCCATGATGTCCCTCTAATCCAAAGCAACTTTGTATCTAAGTCCCATAAGTTCAAGTCCATGAGGTTCTAAATTAAGCTGATCAACAAGGCTATTTTTCAGAATCTCGATTGATCAAAACAAGGATCTCGAACAATCGAGATCTCGATCAATCGAGATCTTGATTAATCGAGATTTTGGTCTCAATTGATCAAAATAATGCAGAGATTTTAGAATATTTTGCAAAGTGCAAAGTACCGAGAGGTATTTTTTCTTGATAGCACTTCGATAGGTACTTGATTAATCAAAATCTCGATCAATCAAGATCCCATTCTCGATCAATCGAGATCTCGATTAATCGAGATGTGTATCTCGATTAATCAAGATTGCCACGTTGACTGCACGTGTTTCACTTACATATTTGAAACCGTCGGCTCCCTCTTATTTCTCCGTTTCTTCTCGCGACCATCTAATTTCTTCCTCCAGTTTGAGAGCTCCAAAGCCATCCCCGATCACCTTCCAACATTTTTTGATCATTCCCGACCCTCCGCCTTCGTTCTCCGTTGTCGTAGCCTTCCGCATATTTGCACGAGTTCGTATCTTCGCAGCTGCGTGTTGGGTTTCATTTTCTTGCACCGTTCATCATCTTCGCCTTGAGGTAAGTTATGGCATGCTTTATTTTGTTTGATTTGCCACTATTTTTGTTAGTTTACCAGCTTAATAAGCATAGATAGATGATGTTAGGTTGGAGTGGCTTGCATTCGCTACATTCATAATGGGAACTTGCGGGTTATGGGGATAGGTGTGCAAGAGCGATTGAGATCCTGTATATTATTTTTGTTTCGGGTGCTTGATGTTCGGTTTGTAACCACGACTTCATTGTTCGATTGCATCTGCTTATCTCCACTTGGTTGAGAGCAGAATGAGAGATATATTTGTGCGGGTCGTGTTAGCTTTTGAGTTGCATTGTACGTCCTCTGCATTACACAGGTTGCATGTTTTTGATTCCTCGTAGGCCTAATCGAGTTGATTCGAGCATGTTTGGGCGTGCATGTCTTGGCATCATGGACTAGAACTTCTTTTTACTTTTTATTTTTATTTTAGTATTCATTTTATTTTATTTTTATTTACTTTATTTTTGGAATAAGTGCAGACTGTTCTAGATTATGGCGCGTGTGAAGAATCCCACCGTTGTTATTCGAGATATGTCCAGGCGAGCCTTCTAGAGTCGGAAGTTCCACACGAAGCATCGATTTGATTTGGCGAAGTTCAAGAGCCATCCCGCTAGCTCGTGGGCGATAACAGAGCTCCGGCGGTGCTAGCTCGACCGACAATGTGTGCCACCCGCCGATGTGGCGTACGAGCGATTGGTGCAGGTTTTCTACGAGTGCATGACCTATTCATACACTGAGCCCGACACCTTAGAGATAGTCGTGTGGGGCTCGATGATTACTATTATGCCGAGTCGGATAGCACAGATGATCAGTATTCCACACTAGCAGCACCCGGGCATGGTTGACTACGATGGTCAGCTGCTCTACAGGCCCGAGTTTCTGACCGATATGACCCTTTTCTCCATCGTCATGGACATGTGTGGCGGGGTGTTTACCACTCCCAGTCCCAACTACATGTCCAAATCGATGTGCCCGAGCATTTTATGGTTTCTAGACACTGTTCTCATCAAGAACGCGTGTCCTTTACAGCATGTGGCAAAGCGCCGGGGCAACCTTCTCCGTTGCCTGTACGCTTTCCACAAAGGCACATAGTTTTCTGTCCCGTCACTGATTTGGGGATAGATGTACAAAGTCTGGGATGGGCTCATCAAGAAGAAGATGAGTCAGGCATCGAGTTGGCGGCTTCCCTTCCCTTTCCTAGTCGCAGTTTTCCTCAACCATGCTAATATACCGGTCAGTAACACTGACATCCAATTGGCACCACCCTCCCGTTTCACGCATACTCAGTGGGTGCGGGTGAGGAGGCACTTGGAGCGCCAGGACCACTAAAGCGATCCACCAGAGGACATAGAGATGGATGCTCCGGTGGAGATGGCTGAGGCTGTGCCCGCAGAGGGTGGGGCATCCGATGAGGAGTTGGAGGAGGGAGAGACTGATATCGCCGCAGAGCGGCATGAGATTTTTGCTACGGGCTATTCCTGTTTGGCAGCCGACGTTGAGCGTCTCCAGCAGGGTTTTGAGGAGCATGTCCAGGTGACGTAGAGTCAGCTGGCGGCTATGAGGATGGACATTACGTCTCTGACGCAGGGTCAGAGGGTGCTTTTAGATGAGTTTCGGGCTTTATGGTAGGACCTGCAGTTCATGTTTGCCAGCCGAGCTTCCACCTCCACCTCTACTCCACCCACCGAGCCACCTCCACCACCACCCACCCTAGAGTAGCTTTATCTTTTCGTATTTTTTGCTTTACTTTCCGTTGTTTTTCTTTCTTTGCTTTTTGATGGGCCATGTTGGCCATGTTAGTTTTTGTGTATTCCAAATGCATGTACCCTTTTGTACTGAAACTCATTTTGACATATATGGAATCCAGTTGTCATTTCTTTTATAGCATGTGTTCTATTTACTGTCTTTCTTTTTACTTTCTGCCAATATCTCTGCTCTTTATACTTTGACTATGTATGTAGTACCACTTGCCTCATTGTTATATGCAATTCAGTTGATGATTTTTATTTATTACCGCCTAGTTTCAATTCTCAATACTGTTGAGATTACTTCAACGTAGTATGGTGTTAATAAAGAAAGGCAGCCCCTTCGCATGCTATATGTTAGCGTGCCTGGATAGTCAATATCTTATTGCATAGACCTCTTAGTCAATTGGGAAACACCAGTTCAGAGCCTTGGATGTGCAGTGATCTCGGCATTGTCAACTTGTACATAATTCTTTTATCATGTTCTTTTCATGTACTTTTTGTTCCATTTAATGCTCGTGGTATCCAGTTGGTGTTCCGTGCAGGTTTTTCTCATTTACAGGATGACTGGCCGTGTTGGAATACCATTTTTGTTGAGTTCTGCAGTCCCTGTAATTTCTTTCCTTGTTATTCTTGTCAAAGCATTGAGGACAATGTTGCATCTAAGTTTGGGGGTGTGATATGCTATCCCACTTGCATATGCATGCAAATGTTCAATCTTTGTATTGATTGTCATTGTAGAGCAGTTTTTTTTCTTGATATTTTTGCATGCTTGCTATGATGTTTTGCTTTTTAAGGGAAGATCATTCAAATAAATGTCTGAGGTAAATGCAACAGGTAGTTAAGAGCTTCAACATTGTAAATACCTGCACTTTTGCAAGCTATGTAATAGCTTAGAATGGTCCACATTTTTGTTCAAATATGAATATGTACGGTTCTTGCCCTAAATTTGTCCTTAACCGCACAAGTTCGCACACATGCATTTTAAATTGTGGGGTATAAGTCTGATGGAAAATTTTGTAAATTTTTATTTTTATTTGAACAGCTTAAAGAATGAGTTCTTCTAGTTGTTTTTTTTTTATAAAAAAGAAAAAAAAAGAGAAAAATATGTCATAAGCCTTCTCACTCAATAAACCGGATCTCTATGCCTCATTAAGCATGGAGTATTCACGTATAAGTGTGCAAGGTTGAGCAATAATAAGCGGGTGGCTTGTTTAATCTAATCGCCTTGTAAGCTCGGTTATTAAGTCCGAGGGGTATTTCTTCACCTAATGCCCTAAAACCAATTGGTTTGGGAGTCATTGGCCCAATTCCGATACATGGGCTTGCAAGAAAGCAAAAAGAGCTAAGCATTGCACGGTCATCCGCACATGAGCATTCATGTATGTTTTGCGGTAATGAACAACAGTGTCGAGCTTTTTCAATGAGTTTTTATTTTAGAAACAGATTTATTCTAATTTTTTCCAAATATGGCAAAGCCACGCGTTAGAATGCATGTTCACTTTTCAAAGAGGATTTTGGGGTTGGAATCGGTATTTTTGTTCGGATTGGCCATTATGTGGGGACTGTCGTCTGTTTGTAGTTTATGAAGGTCCATTTTTGCTAATGACCGCATAGTTCTGTAATACTTGTTGCATTTGCCAGGTGTGAAATGAATGGATAATCATCCTTTATCTAGTTGATGACTGAATATGATTCAATTTTTGTATAAGATAGTTTATTTCATTTTTGTAACATTGCATTGCTAAGGGACTAGCAATGTGTAAGTTTGGGGGCGTGATAAGTGTTCAATAATATACATTTGAACCCTCTTTATTGCATATGTTAGTCCCATTATTACGTTTACCGAGGTACGTTTACGGTATTTTTGTGTTTTTGTTGTATTGCAAGTTTTGTACCAAAAGGAGCAATGTTTGAGGCCATTTGCACTTGAAGAGCAGAATTCAGAAATGAAGCTAAAGCATCTCGATCAATCGATATGTTGATCTCAATCAATCAAGATCTCGATTGATCGAGACATGCATTTTGATTAATCGAAATCTCGATCAATCAAGATTCTAATCTCGATCAATCAAGATTCTGCAGACCCACTTGCCCACTTGCTCACTTGCTCACCTGCTCTCCCACTTGCAACAAAATCCACCTTTTTGCACGACTTGGATGAATTTTCTGACTTGAGAAGACACATGGAGATATTATTGATTTAGTTGGTATATATATTGGTATATATATATACATGGTGGGCCCCAAGAATGGAAAGTAGCCAAAAATGCACAAAAGGAGACATTTCTCTCATATATCACATACCATACATGAGAGACTTTCGGGAGAAGAGAAGGAGAAGCTGAACCAGACCTTGAAGCTTCATTTTCTCCATCAATAGAAGAGTGCAAGGCTGCCATGATCAACTAACTTCTCTACTAGGGTGTGGGTGAAACCCCTAGCCATGTAAACTTGTTCATTTTTGTATCATTATTTGGGATTTGTATTTAAATGTTGATTACTTAGTCTAGTGATGATGTACACTTATACATTTCTTGTATATATTCATATGATATTGTTTTTATTCTTGTCTTAGAGTAGAATCCATCTTATGAATGCACAACACTTGCATCTTCTACAAAAAGTGTAAGTGTTGGCTAAGCAATGGTGTTTAAATGGAATGTGTTGTTCTTGCTTGTATAAACCATGCCAAGATGAGGTAGTTTGGATGCATTTAGGTTCACTTAGAGAGTAGGGTAATTAGTTAGGTTGAAGAACTATGCTTGTTGAAGACGGATTATGATAGGTTTGCACACACATTGATCTTTTGATATGTTATTGAGGTCACAAGCCTAATGACATTGTTAGACATTTAATTTTATAAATCCCAAGCCTGGTACATCTATGGAAATGTGAATGGCTAGAGGTGGAAACCACCCCTAGTTCTCTCTCCCAACTTACAATTACTATCAAGTTTAGCCACATCAGCTGATAAGTGGTTTCGGTCGACCGAAAAAGAACTTTTAGTCAACTGATACTCTTTCTAGTTGACCAAAACCTGGTACCAAGTGAAAACTCTCAGGATCTTGCACTTTTAGTCGACCGATGGAGAGGGCACTCGACCAAAAGTGCAAAAATACCTCAAAACCTGATTTTCCAAGCCTCAAAGCATTCTATCGTCTTGCCAAATCATAAACAAACTTAAAAGAATGACTTAAATCATTATTAAAACCCACCAAGAGTAATAGAATTTCTTATGAACACTTAATGGATTCAAAATGAACACTTTTGGGCATGTGTTCCCCCAATAGCTATTCTCATTCTTCAACTACTATTAAAGCATACACACAACTTACAACATATGAATGAAAGATAATTTCATAATCCTTACATTCCAAATCATCCATTCCATTCAATTCATACTCTAAGCATAATTGTACAAGGACACATCTAAAGTCCATCCCTTCAAACCACATATCTATTCATTTCATTCCCAACTCATTCACTTGAGAAAAGTCCATACGTAGAGTTATAACACAAGAAGAAATCATAACTTTATAATCCATAAATTTAATTTGGTCCTAGAATAAACCATAATACATCAGGATTCCAAGTTTATAGTCATTACAAGGATTTCATGCATAATGTCCAAAAATGCTAAAAATCCAACCATGATTATAATTTCATAATCAACGTGCCACAAACTGGCACAGATAACCAAATATACAAGATCCAAAATATATGAAAAATGCTACCAAAGTCCCACTTGAACATTCAAGTCCCTTCTGTCATCGGTGCCTTATCTGTAAAATAATTTAGAATAAAGGGGTGAGCACCACTACGGCTCAGTAGAGATACCCCAAGCCACCTAAGTGCTGACCTTACACGACCTACATGAATGCATGTCACTACATTTCATGTATCATCTAACATATATCATGTTCATTCACAAGCAATGCATATATATATAAGAATGCAATAAATGTACATCATGCTTCATGATTTAAAATTGAAAGCAATATCACACACTTGTCTTTCTCTCATGACTCAACCCAATACCCTAACATGATTTTTGACCAACCATGTGACCGAGACACTTTTCACATAACTATGAAATCCATCACTGAGTATTCTCTACTCCAAGGTAATTGGACCATTGAGGAATCCACCACCAAGTATTCTCTACTCCGAGGTGATTAGATTGTTTCAGAATTCATCACCGAGTATTCTCTACTCTGTGGTGATCAAACCATCATCGAGTATTCACTATTCCAAGGTGATTAAGCAAGTTACACAACCACTCTCTCCCGTTCACCTCACAACGGCCCTATACGTGCATTTTCGAACACATATGGATCAAGCACTTAAATTTTATGCTTCACAATGCATACACTAGTTAAAAAAAGTTCATAGCATGCATTTCATGTTCATCAATCCACATATATATTTCTATATATGTAAACTCTAGCATAATTAGCATATGCCCACAAAACTTCACCGAAGCATATTTCAGTCATACTTCACCAATACACACATTTTCTATGTAAGGATAGCATGCATTTAACTCACTTAACAACACATAATACATATATATTCAATATAACACATTTTCACATATATGCACATAATCTAGCATATAAGCATACATGCTAATATCTCTCACACATCAGCCCTTTATACCGTATATACTACCATATACATATCTCTTACACAATAGAGACTAAAGAGAGTGGAAAAACACCACATCCCACCCCTGTTACCACTATTAATCATACAATACACACCCTTAGCTCTCACCACTTCACCCGACACCTTAGAATCGACAAATAAATAAAAAGGAGAACCCCTACCTCAAAATCCAAGCTCAGAAGTGGAAGACCCAAATTTCACCAAGCTTCACACTCCTCCAATGGAAACTTTGCACTGATCAAAATGAAGAGAAGAGTGAGGGGAATAACTTTTTATCTTGGCTTTACCCTCAAATCTCACTTCTTGGCCCTCAAAACTTAAAGAGAAGGAGAAGGAGAGAACTTGTAGAGAGAGAAAGTAGGAGTCAAATGTAGAGAGAGAGAGAGAGAAGTCAAAATTTTGATTTTCTTTTCCCTCTTTACACATACATACATCATATATATCATATATTTCCTCATTTGCAACTAAACCCTCCATCTTTCAATAATTAGCTCCCTGTTATGGTCCATTTGCACTTATTTGCAAGCTAACATTTTCTCACTTTTCAAAACTTCACTTATACCCTTAAACTTACATCCATAACCCCACGCCACTCCTTAGAGTTCGTAGTTATTTCTCGAGTTACCCGAACCCATTCCAGTTCCACACCCATAACCGAAACATAGAAATGAGCAATTAAATCAACTAAGCATGTCATTAAGCGACTATTCATACTTAAAATTCATTTAACCTTTAGTCATAATTCGAAAAAAAATAAAAATCGGGTCATTGCTTGTGGGGCTAGAGGATTGTGACGGATAGGAAGGTCTTGCATTAGAGGATTGTGGTCGGTAGGAGGGCCCTGCACAGGAGGGTCCTGTACGGCCATAGTCTATAACCCAGATCGTAGGTGCATCATGCTTCGTATATGATTCGTGTAGAACAATTAAGTTTGTGATTGATTCCCACAAACGGCGCCAACTGATGAAGAAAAAATCCACTGCGAACTAGTGAAACGCCAACCTGTAAAAAAGGGCAAGAGAAGAGTAATCGAGAGGGCACTGGCGCGGTGTCAGCTGACCACCCTCCGACGATCAAGTCAGCAATTGGAAGAATTTTTTAAAGTTGTAAAGGAACTGAAAGAGTATTAATTGTGTACCTTGGTATTTTGACCATCCTGTATTTATAGGGATGAAGTGAGGCGTGTCCTAATAAAACCCTGTCTCTTCAGCTTCCCTTTCCCACTTGGAGATAACTAGTCTTGCTCAACACATTTTTCTTTTTCACGTCATCTGTTTCATATTAGGAGTTAAACACCCCATCAGTCATCTTCAAAGAAAGAGAGAGAGAGAGAGAGAGAGAGAGAATCAATTGGGGATTTAATTTGAATTTGATTTGTTATTGGATTTAACTCAGATGTTGTTTCAAATCTTTTATTTTTTATTTAGTTATACGGTAATTAAGGACATGTGTTACCTTTTTTTTGAGCCACATCGGTGGTATGGACGATTTTCTTCTCACCTAGTGATGAGGATGGAAGTTTTATTTTGATAAAAGGTGTATTTTTTTTTCTTAACAAATAACTTCAAACGTTCACTTTTTTTTTCCTCCACAAGATAAAAACCATTGTATATAATATATAAAAAAAATAAATACACTGTTGGGATGTTGTCACTTGGGCTCAACAAGCCCATTAGCATTACAATAAGGTCTGTAACAAACGAGTAGCCCATAGTGCAGAGTTTGGGCCTCACTTTACTCTTACCAAACATGAAAAGTGTTGGTATCAGAATTTCTAGTCCATTGAACGGATTGTCAAGTGAATTGACGATGGTGAAACTTACTTTGAATATATACTAATTCAAAGTGATGCTTCGGATTCCACAAGTTTAAGCATTTTACGGACCTAGCGCTGCCACGTACCTAGAAATCTCCAACATCAATATTCGTTAGAAATCTCCAACATCAATATTCGTAAAAAGTATCTCTGCATGCTTTGAATCAATTCGGCGGTCCATGCATGCAATTCTTATGTTTACTAGAAGATTTATTTAACTCAAGTGTCGTAATTAAATGAAAGCTTGTCTAAATCCTGTGTGTATATATACTCTGCCATCTCATTCCTTGTTGATCATTCGTGAAGAATATTTCAACTGACACACACTCTATTGCATACACATTCTCAAAATGAGTGGAAAAGTGGGCGGTGGTGGTGGAGGCAAAGGAGGCGGTGGTGGTGGAGGCAAAGGTGCTGGTGGTGGTGGAGGCAAAGTTGCTGGTGGTGGTGGAGGCAAAGGTGGTGGTGGAAGCTCTGGTGGTGGTGGAGGCAAAGGTGGTGGTGGTGGTGGTGGAGGCAAAGGTGGTGGAGGCAAAGGTGGTGGTGGTGGTGGTGGTGGTGGAGGCTGCAAATGAGGAAGGTTAGGGTAGGAAAAGGTGGTAGTTCGGGTTAGGAGGAATGATCAGGGCGCCTGGTGGTGGTGGGTCATATATATCAAGAGCTGGGTTCGAGAGCAACCCTCAGTTGTACAATAAATAAAAGTAATTAGCTAATTATATGGGATATATCAAGTCTCTGTTTTTACGATGTCTCTTAATAAATTATAGCTCTATGTTTTTTGTTTACATGATAATATAAGGAACTGTGTTGGTAATTTATTTTATGTTAATTTCTTACTTATTCTGACCTGGGAATTTGATGGGTAGATTGTGGATTGGCTGCTCTTATATTGATCAGACATAAACTAAAAATGACAGTTATTTTAAAAAAATAAGAAGGAAAAATGACACACTAAAAACTGCTATACATTGTCGTAAAATTACTAATTTATCGGGTGACAAATTTGGTGCAAATCCGCCCATATCTGCCCCGGTCATGCTTTTCACCTACTAGATTAAAAATATGAGAGGACCCCCCCCCCCCCCCCCCCCCCCCCCCCCCCCCCACACACACACACACACTCAAAATTCTAATTTTTTCTTTCTCTCAATATATATATATTATATAGTCTAAGAGAGGTTTTCGATTTGGAAATCAGTCTTGCGCAGTTTGGTATAAAACAGTTTGGTATATGTACATGTTTCTTTTCTTTCTTTCTTTTTTCTTTTTCCGGAAATCCATTTAATTTCCCTATTCCTCAATCTACATTCTTCCTAAAACACTCTCTTCAAGCAATATATGTATTTTCTTTTAATTTAATATGTGTGTTTTTATATATACATTTTTCCTATTTTAGCCAATTTAATTCTCTCTTTCTATTGTAGTTCTAATTATTACTAATCTTCTTATTAATTCCCTTAATAAAAAATTTATGCTCAGTGAGCTTGAAAAGCAGAAGCTATATATAGAATTATATAAACAATAATTAGCCCAAGAAGCTATAGTTTGCTACTATTTTCGTTTTCCCACTTGCATTGTATACACACATGTATTGTTGGGAATATTTGAATAAAAATATAATTATTTAATTATATTAATGGTAGTTTAATATTAGTAGTTAAAATATATTTATGGTGGCCATTATTTCTACCATAATTTGCATATTCATTATACCTTAACGTTACATATTTTCTCTATATAAATAGAGTATCCATTATCACTCATATGAAGGTGTAGGGGCAAAATTATTACTTAGTCCAATGGGCTGAACTTGTACAAAAAAATCAACCAGACTCGCGTTGGCATGAGCCCATGTATTAGCAGGAGGCCCAAAAGGCTGGGTCGATAATCCCTAAGGGCCAAGTCGTCCCATCTTCATGCTGGAAAACTCAAATCAAATGTAGACCTACAACTCAAAAAGGAATCCAAACTCTTTGAGAGAAAAGTTAGTTGTAAATAAGGGAATTCAAGTCCTAAAAGGATTTGAATTCCACCTTGTATAAATATTCATGAAACCATGAATAAAAGAGATCCTCAAATCCACCTCTCGCAATTTCTTTTCCCTCTATTTCTAAAAACTTGGTGTTTTAAATTTTTGGGTGTGTGCACTGAATTGTTTTGGCAGTGACTAGTTAAACAATTTTTCATACCTACACTTTGGTACCGTCAGTGGAAAACGTTCAATCGTTTTCCATAACTCGAAAAAATTGCGATCGTGGTGGATACGAGGAGAAATACCTACGATGCGGCGGAGTGAGGTTGACCCCCCAAGAACCAAAGGAGGGCGCCACCAATATAGCTAGAGGATCAAGGCTTGCTGGCCCGCCCTCGCATTCAGCAGTTAACCCAATAAAACGATGCCCTACGTCAACAGATCGCAGATCTGCAAGTAAGGGTGGAATGTACCGAAAGCGCAAGAGGCCTTAGGCGGCAACGAAATGAAGGGGCCAGATCAAGAAACCGTTCGTTGAGCACCTCGTACCATGACCAGTCAAGTAAGAGACCGGCCTATGGAGGATCAAATCAATCCCTAGCAACCCCTCCCGGAATGGAGGATGCAGTTGCAACTGGAGATTGACACACTAAAGGGCGACCGATCATGCTAATTAGCCAACCAATCGTTTGCTACCACCAGACTGACAGAGTTGGCCTTCACTAAGAGTATAGTTAGAACCAAAAGGTCAAGGAGGTTCACCTTACCGACGTTTGCTACCTTTGATGGAAAAATGGACCCAGTAGAACATATCTACCAATATCAACAGAAGATGACATTGGATGTCAAAAACGATACACTCATGTGCAAAATCTTCTCTTCCAGCCTGGCTGGACCAGCTCTACTCTAGTTCAAGCAACAGCCACCCCATTCAATACCAAACTTTAATAGGCTATGCGATCTATTTGTGGCTTAGAATATAGGAAACTAGAAGCGTAAAAAGATGATCTCTCACTACAATATATTTACTTTTTTCCGGTGGTTTTTGACCGGCGGTAGTGGAACTGCCGGAAATTTGAAGTTATTACCGGCGGTTTTTAAAAACCGCCGGTAATGACTAAGAATTCTGGCGGTTTATCTGAAACCGCCAGAAATACTTGACTTAGCGGCACTTTTGTAAGAACCGCCAGAAATTATCACTTATTACCGGCGGTTTTTAAATACCGCCGGAAATGACTACTATTATAACTTTAGCCGGCCCAACCAAATCAATAAATTGCATTACTAAACCTTTTTTTAAAAAAAATGGACCAAGTCCAAGAGAATTAACATAGCTCAAACCTAAGCCCATATTCTGAAAGCCCATCTATATATATTCTTTAACCACTCAATTCTTTTCAACCCTAGCCACACGGCCCGCACTCCTCTCTTTGCATCCTAAGTCCCAACTCACGACTGCCGATCTCTCTCTCTTTCTCTCTCTCTCTCTCTCGTGGCACGGGAGGACGGTGACGATGGATTTGGCGAGATCGGAGCAGTGGCTTTGACGAGATCGGTGATTTTCCAAGTATTTGTACTTTTTATAATTTTGTATGAAAGTTATTTTAATGGAAATTTAGTTTTAAACAGATATGTGCATTCTGCATATGCGTGTGTGTAATATGTGTATGATAGATCTGTGCATATGTTTGTTTTGTGTGTGTAATATTTATATGATAGATCTGTGTTTTGTGTGTGTATTATCTATATCTCTATACGAGTTTCGAGCCGAGTTCGAACACTTGAGGTTGGAGCTCGATTTGACTTCTGGATTAGGTGATTGATTAATAAGGCATCAATCGACTTCTGGATTAGGTGATTGATTGAGTTTCCGAAGCTCTATGTGATCGATTAAGTGCAGGTGTGAATTTTCTAGTGCTTTCTCTGTTTGGTTGTATCATGAAATACACCTGCATGCGTTTTTCTATCTATCTTTTAATTCATTTTTTTAATAGCTTTGTAAATGAATGGTGTATTGATTATTTTGAGGTTTAATTTGGTTTCTTAGTTAGTCTTTTGAGGTTTAATTTGGTTTCTTAGTTAGATTACAAGCCTGATTTTTTATATATAGAAAAATTGATTTCAAGGCTGATTTTTCCAGATGGCCTAATCACGTACATGGCCGTGATGAACAAAGGAGGAGATGGGGGTATATAAATCTCAAGAATACAGATATTGTCATATTCTCTCTCTCTCTCTCTCTCTCTATATATATATATATATATATATATATAGGTTTTGGGAGTTTTATGCTACTAGAAGTTTTACATGATCATACTTTCTTTTTTTATGTAATTGTCTTTCAGTGTTTATCTTTCTTAAAGATTCCAGTAACATTTGGAAAAGGAAAGAGGTATGAACTTTCTGTATTCTTTATTCTGTCAGATACTTATTATCTGCTCCACTAGCACTAGTTGAATGATGAGGTGGAGTGCAAGTTGATCTTATAGTGGCAAGTTGATTTTTTACTAAATCTCTCTGAAATTTCCTTCCAACACTTGTCTTGCTTTTCCTACCTTTTTTTTGGTAATTGTTCATTGTAGTTGAAATTTCTATGAAAACCTCTCTTCATTTGTTGTATTTTTTAGAACTGTTCTAGAATAAAGTAGTTGGGCTGTTGGAGAGTATGGCATCGTTTGTGGCATTGGATATATTTAGGGTTTCTTATTTTCTCTTCTTAAATTTCTTATATTTTTCTGTTGTTCTTACATCTATTTGATTGTCATGCTGTGAAACTAGGATGATTTGTATTCAGTTGTTCGTCAGATCTGTTTGAAATTATCTCGATTGTTTTTTTTCTCCCACAGATATGTTAATCTAAACAATATGCTATGAGTTTTCCTCTCTCTAATTGATTCAGTTTTTTCGAAGTTTCAAAGTTTTTCTTTTGATTGGCTGATATTTTTTTTCCAGATCCCATAATGTAAATAATATGGTTTGAGTTTTTTTTTTCCCCTCTAATTGATCTTGTTTTTTCGAAGTTTCAAAGTTTTTCTTTTGATCGGCTGATTTTTTTTCCAGATCTGATACTCTAAACAATATGCTATTGAGTTTTTTTTTTCTCTCTAATTGATCTTGTTTTTGTAAGTTTTTCTTTTGATCGGCTGATTTTTTTTTTTCAATCTGATAATCTAAAAAATATGCAATGAGTTTTTTTTTTCCACTAACTGATCTTATTTTTTCGAAATTTCAAAGTTATTCTTTTGATCCGACTTCTTTTTCTCAAATCTGTTGAATTGGTATTACTTTTTGCAATTTTTTTAATTAAATCTTTTCTTAATATTTATTTAAGTCGAAAGAACCTTTGATTTGTCGATCGTTTGATTGGCGAGGAGAATTTATAAACTGGTATGTGCTTTGGTACTCTGTTTTTGAGGAATTTTCTGATTTGATTGTTATTCTGGTTAAACAGATGCAGATTTTCGTGAAAACCCTCACCGGCAAGACCATCACCCTCGAGGTCGAAAGCTCCGACACCATAGACAACGTCAAAGCCAAGATCCAAGACAAGGAAGGCATCCCCCCAGATCAACAGAGGCTCATCTTTGCCGGTAAACAGCTCGAAGATGGGCGAACCCTTGCGGATTATAACATTCAGAAAGAGTCGACTCTCCACCTGGTGCTCCGTCTCAGAGGCGGTATGCAGATCTTCGTCAAGACTTTGACTGGGAAAACAATCACCCTTGAGGTTGAAAGTTCCGATACCATTGATAATGTCAAGGCCAAGATCCAAGACAAGGAGGGTATCCCACCGGACCAGCAGAGGCTCATCTTTGCCGGCAAGCAGCTTGAAGATGGTCGCACTCTGGCGGACTATAATATCCAGAAGGAGTCCACTCTACACTTGGTGCTCCGTCTGAGAGGTGGTATGCAGATATTTGTGAAGACCCTAACCGGGAAAACAATTACTCTGGAAGTGGAGAGCTCTGACACTATCGATAATGTGAAAGCGAAAATTCAAGATAAGGAGGGCATTCCACCAGACCAGCAGAGGCTGATCTTTGCTGGGAAACAATTGGAAGATGGTCGCACCTTGGCGGACTATAACATTCAGAAGGAATCGACTCTTCACTTGGTGCTTCGTCTGAGCGGTGGGATGCAGATTTTTGTGAAGACCTTGACTGGAAAAACTATCACCTTGGAGGTGGAGAGTTCAGATACCATTGATAACGTTAAGGCAAAAATTCAGGACAAGGAGGGGATTCCACCAGACCAGCAGAGGTTGATTTTTGCTGGGAAGCAGCTAGAGGACGGAAGGACTCTGGCCGATTACAACATACAGAAGGAGTCCACCCTGCACTTGGTCCTCCGTCTCCGTGGTGGTTTCTGAGCCTGATGACAGTGAGAATGTTCTACGTCTTGGGTCTTGTTCTCTGTGTGGTTCTTTGTGGTCTGGTTTTATGCCATTGTTAAATGGTGTTTTAAAACTTTTTTTCTTAGTTTAAGTGGCAATGGCCTTCTGTTTGTGTTGGTGGCAGCAGTTTAAAATCTTATGAAATAAATGTTCTCAAATGTTTGTGTCCTATTATGTGTAGCTCATATGGGTGGGTTAATAGAGACAGAGAGTGAGTGGAGAGAGAAAAATAGCTTGGCCTTTTGCATTAATGAAAAAAAACATGTTGCCTTGAAACTTTCAAGTAAGACTGCAAGCAGAAGATCACCACAACCTGATTTACAAAAAAAAAAAAAAAAACCAACTTTTACCGGCAGTTTTTTAAAACCGCCGGTAAAGGCAACATTTTCAGTGATTTACCGGCGGTTTATAAAAAACTGCCAGTAAAAATTATCCATTATCGGCACTTTAAACATATTCACTGGCGGATAAAATCGTCGGTATAATTCCGGCGGTTTCAAAAAAACTGCCGGTAATTACCGGCAGTTTAGTAAAACCGCCGGTAATTCTCTACCGGCGGGACCATTTCCGGCAGATTTTTTAATCGCCGGTGAACCGCCGGAGTAGTTTTTTCCGACGGTTTTGGAGACATTTTCCGGCGGTTTTAACCGCCGGTGATATAAAATAATCTTGTAGTGTCTTCACTATTCACCATGAGACAAACCAAAGGGGAGACATTAATATATTTCCTAACTCGCTTTAACTTAGATATGTCTATGATAGATTAATGTGATCAGACTACTGCAATGGAAACTTTTAAGATATCAATCTCCCCAGAAGAGGGGTTCAACTGATCCCTGGTAATGAGTGGTCTGAAGGATATGGGTGAACTAAATTTTTGAGCCCATAAATACCTAAGGATAGACCAGGATAAGGCACCCAGAAGACAGTGATCAATCTTGATCACAGTGGCCCAACAAATAAAGAACCAAGTGGCCAAGACAAGGTCACCTCGTTCTCCTACCTCATCTACTCCAGAGGTCGCGAAAAGGTAGAAGATTGAGGAGAATATCACCTCTAAAAGCATCTTTGGACAAACTCTACTATGAAAACAAGGGCAAAGGGATTTTTTGCTCCCCTCCAACTATCAAGAAACTGCCAGAGTAGAGGGACAAGAATAAACACTGTTCCATCCACAGTGACCACGGCCACACCAACAATGAGTGTAGGAGCCTAAGGCAGCAAGTTGAAACTCTGATCACCAAAGGTGGTTTGTCAGAGTACGTCGTTCACAAAGAACAGACGAAAACTTTTAATTAGCCATAATGAAAAGCAAATATACAATCCAACCCCATTCCAATCTGGGTTATCAATGCAATTTATGGTCGACCAGCCTTAGACCAAGAGAGCGAGTCTGAAAGGCAGTCGAATCTTAGGAATGCCTAGAAAATCCATAAATTTAGGGAAGTCTGCTTAGTATGTGATCGCTCAACCAGTACATCAATCACCTTCACGGATAAGGACAGCAGTAGGATCCAAACGCCTCATGAAGATCCACTCATGATTAGCCTCATCGTCTCCAATTGTGAGGTAAAAAGGGTATTGGTTGACGCAGGGAGTAGCACTAATATTCTGACGTTGTCTAGAACCAGAACATGTTAGGCCTACCACCGAGCCATTAGTAGGCTTTAACGATAAGCAAGTGATTATGGTAGGAGTGGTGGAGCTTCCAGTCACTACAGCCGCAAGAACACTACCTGAGGCCTTCATCATTATTGACTTCAACTCTTCATATAACATGATAATGTGAAGAGGCTAGATGTACAGGATGCAATGAGTCCCTTCTACTCTTCATTAACTTATGAGGTGCATCATATAGAATGGAAGAGATATAGTCGATATCATAAGAGATCAAGTTGCTGCCAAAAAGTGTTATGCCCTTACGCTGAAAGGAAAGATGGTGCAGGAAGCACAAACCAAATAGAAATCACAAAACCCTCTACCAAAGGTCATTTTTCAGGAACAGGAAAGAGAAAGGTCGATCGACGAGCCACTCGAGGAGGTAGAGATCATTCCTAGCAAAGATCCCACAAATTTAGGCACCTCTTTATGCCAAACAGACATAGTGCAGTTGATACAGCTACTGAGAAAGAATGTCGACATTTTTTTCTAAGACCACACAGATATGCCTGGCATAGACCCCTCAATGTCATGTCATCAACTCAACATCAATTCCAGCTTCCCTCCTGTCAAACATTAGAAAAGACGATTTGACCCAAAAAAAATTAGATTATCACTTCAGAAGTAGATCGACTCTTACAAGCAGTGTTTATTAGGAAAATTTAGTTCCTAACTAGCTCTCAAATATGGTAGTGGTCGAGAAAAAGAATGGCAAGTAGTGGGTCTGTATAGATTTTATTAATCTAAATAAGGCCTGCCCCAAAGATAGTTTTTCTTTGCCATAGATTAATCAGATGGTTGACGCGACAATTGGGTACGAACAGTTGACATTCCTTAACGTATACTCAAGATACAATCAGATCCAATGAATTTGACTCATCAGGAGAAGACTTCCTTTATTACTGAAAAATGAACCTATTGTTACAAGACGTTGCCGTTCGAACTCAAAAATACAGAGGCATAAATAGATGACATGGTGGTGAAGAGACCCAAGGGGGAGGACAACCTGGAGCACCTACAGGAAATATTTAACACATTGAGAAGCCAAAACATAAGACTGAACCTGTCAAAGTGTACCTTTGATATTTCCTCAAGACAGTTCCTAGGGCACATCATAAATCGAACAGGGATAGAGGAAAGCCCAGTTTAGGTGAAGGTCCTTCTCTAGAATGAGGAGACAAAGACTCACAGAGATGTCCAAATCCTAACAGGATGCATTACCACTCTCAGTAGATTCATCTCCCAGTTGTCAGATAAATGTAAGCCTTTCTTTGATGCCATCAGGTGAAAAGGGAAGAAGGTATGGGGGGCTGAACAAAATCAAGACTTGGCAAAGTTAAAGCAGTATTTAATTCAACTGCCAACACTCTCGATGCCAGAGGCTGGAGAGCCTTTATACTTGTACCTCATAATATTCTGAATGGCCACCAGTGCCATCTTGATCAGAGAACTTACTAAAAGTAGTGCCAAGTGTTCTACTCGAGCAAGACCATGATTGAGGCTGAATAGAGATACTTAAAAATGGAAAAGATAGAGTTGGCCATAGTCCAAGCAAAGAGGAAGCTAAGGTAATACTTTGAGGCTCACTCGATCATTGTTCCAACTAAATTCCCAATCAGAGCAATCCTTCATAAGCTTGATTAGTAAAAAAAAAGTAGCTAAATAGGTAATAGAGCTGGGCATCTACGAAATAACCAATGAACCTCAAACCACCATAAATGGACAGGCAGTCGCAGATTTCCAGCTAAAGTGCGAGCTCGAAAGTGACAAAGAAATAGAGCTTTCGTCTCATCCTGAATGGAGGCTCTTCATTGATGAGTCGTCAACACGATTAGGATCAAGTATCAGTGTGAAAATCCAGACCCCTGATGGAAGAACTTTACAGCTAGCAATCCATCTAGAATTTTTTGTATCGAACAATGAAGCTAAGTACGAAGCCCTCTTAATAGGCCTGAGACTGGCGCAAACACTTTAGGTAAATAGCCTGCAAGTTTTTAGTGATTCTTAATTAATCATGAAGCAAGTCAGTGGAGACTACATTCTGATAGATGATCGAATGAAAGCCTACAAAAATTTAGTGGAAAAGCTACTTAAGGGGTTCGATCAAGTCAAAATCTCTCAGATCTGAAGAGACCTGAACTTGAACACCGATAGGCTAGCATGTTTAGCTTCAACGGCTCAGCCATATCTAATTAGAATAGTTTCGATCAATTCCTTGCAAGAACTTAGCACTCATACCCAACAAGTAGTACTGGTCATACAAAACCAACACAATTGGATAGATCTTATAAAAGCCTACCTCTTTGACGGGGTATTGCTAGAGTCAAAAGAGGAGGCAAAAAGACTTGTAATGAATTTTGCCAAATATTCCATGATCGATGAACATCTCTACAGAAGATCGTTATCAAGGTCATACTTGAGATATGTGGCCCCTGTAGAAGCAAAAGAGGTGTTCTCCAAAATTCATGAAGGTGTGTGTGAAAATCACTCGAAGGGACGATCGCTATCCTATAAAGCTCTTACACAAGGGTATTTCTGGCTGTACATGGCTAGAGAAGCCAAACAGTATGCCATAAAATGTGATAAATGCCAAAGGTATGCCAGTATACCACACCAACCCCTGGAGGACATGACAACTATGGCCAGTCCCTAGAACTTCACAAAATGGGGGATGAATCATGTAAAGCCTCTCCCGAAAGCTATTAACAGTAAAAAATACATGACAATCACCTATATTCAGGTTAAAAAATTTATCTGGAACAACATCTTTTACTGGTTTGGATTGCCAGTATCATGGATAATGCCACAAACTTTGATAATGAGCTGATAGATAAGTTCCTTAAGAAATATGGAATCAACTAGAAGTTCTCTTCTAGATCAGACCCACAAGGCAATGGCCAAGCAGAAATAACTAACTAGATCATCTTCGAATGAGTCTGAAAGAAGTAAGAAGATCGTAAAGAAAAATAGCTGAAAGAACTAGCTAAAGTCCTCTAACCTACTGAACGACTCTGAGGCATCCGACTGGCGAGAGTTTGTTCTGTCTGGCTTATAGATCTGAGCCGATAATAAAAACTGAGTTGTCCGCCCCAATGACCTGAACAGAGGTACTGGAGAGGGGGTAGAATGACTAGCTATTAGAACAAAATCTAGACCTCCTAAAAGTGAAGAGGGAGATAGTCTAAATAAGACTCATTTTCTACCAAAGAATGGTTGAGAATAGCTATGACAAGAAGGTGAGACATCAAGCATTCAGCCTTGGGGACTAGGTACTAAGTAGAGTCACTAACAACATAAGCGAATGAAATGCCAAAAAATTTGCAGCAAAGTGGGAAGGCTAGTACAAAGCCATTGAAGTGATTGGAAAGGGCGTATACAGGCTTTGTAGAGTTACCAATGCAGAGGTAATTGATAGGCGTTGAATGTTACGCATTCTAGCCTCTTAACTTATGTATTTTATTCTCTTAGTGATAGATTATTTTGTGATTTTACTTTGTTTTAGTGTTTTCTGTATTTTCAGGGCCTTAATAATTATTTCAGTTAAAACCGTGATTTTGGGTTTTTAAAGAAGACATCCAAGATGGTGAGATGAAGCCTACATCAAGGAGATTCACTCAACCATTTATTTCAACTCAAATCATCCCAAGGAAGAGGTCCAAGAGAATTACAGCTGCTTAAGAAGGTTTCGGGCCTGAAGCCCAAATCTGCGCATAATGCAGTCTTAATCCCGTTTTGAAAAACGGACCAGAAGTCTTATTTCCGAGACTCAAATCGACATTATTTTCGCGCAGGGTTGAACGAAATTTGATTCTGCACACTTTTGTATTTCACGAAAATTCCGTGAATCGGACTTCTAGTGGGTCAAAAGTTGGGCCGAAATCAGCAGGAAAAACCCACCTGATTAGTGCTGCGGGAAACCCTAATTAATTCCTAATTGGATTAGGACTTTGGTGAATTCTCTTGGGGAATAAAAGGAAGACTTGGAGGCTGAAGAGGGAGAGCCTACACAGAGATTGGAGAGTCTGAGAGGGCTGAAGAGAACAGAAACATATTGCAGAGCCATTGGAGAACGAAGTCATACGCGTAATTCAGAAAGATGATGTCTTCTTCCTCAACAGTTGAAGCTTCTTCTTCTACCATGAGCGGCTAGTTCATCCACTAGGGTTTTGATGTAGCCCTAACAAAGCATCAATGGTTTGATTGTTTTAATTATTGGGGACCTTTATATACATGCATAGATTGTGTAATTGTGAGGATTCTTATTAATGAATTGAGCAATAAAAGTCTTGTAAATTCAATCTCAATGATTTCTTATCTTGTCTTAGATATTTAGTTGTTGTTATTGAACTCAATCTCTTTTGTTTTCTGTGATCATGAGAGAGATTATTACACAATGGTAATCACTGAATATATTGTTATGAGCTTTGATGGATTATGCCTAGAGAAGATGAACCATACTGCACCCTAGATTAGAGTAGTTAGGCAAATGGCCCATGCCAATCGAAGATAGTCCATGGCTTAGCCTTAATCATATGTTATCTTCTTGACGGATGAAGGTGAGCTTGTAGCCACCGACACCACTTATGCATGATGTAATTCCGCTATAGTTGATTCAATTGACCATTGATTGTGGAGTTAGTGGTGAAGTCAAACACCCTAGGTTTCTCTCTTATTATCTTCATTATCTGTTTACCTTTGATTTATTTTATTTTATCTTTTTAATTAGTTAAAAATCAGAATTCTTTTCTTATAAATTTAATTAGAATTAGTTCTGTGTTCCAACTCATCAGAACATAATCCCTGAGGTACGATACCCATTCCTTTCGATAGCCCTATTCTGCAAGGAATTCGTTCTATTGCGAAGTGTGGAAATTTTAATTGATATACTTTTTGAGTCACACTCACACACGAATCAGTAATTCACAAACCCTAGACTGCAACTCATTTAAAAAGGTATTATGTGTAAATTCTGGCATATTTAGATTACATTTCTCTTTTTTAACGAACTATCTTCTGATTCTCAAAGAAATATGGAAGAAATTAACAAAGAGTACATCTTGTAAAAAAAGTACATCACTGTCAAAAAGAGAAAGGACACGGTCCAACATCGAATAAAAACTCCATACCTAATACTAAGTAAAGTGTAGTATGGAAGCCTTATTGTCGTGGAAAGGCATGGTCGATGTGTAAGATTAAAATACACAGTAGCAAAGCCTTGCCCACTTTTTACCTTTATTTGAGAGGCATTTCTAGCCTCTTTTTGCCTTTGTTTCAAGGGCATTTTTAGCCTCTGATTCGTGTGTGAGTGTGACTCAAAAAGTATATCAATTAAAATTTTTCACACTTCGCAATAGAATGAATTCCTTGCAGAATAGGGCTATCGAAAGGGGTATCGTACCTCAGGGATTATGGTCTGATGAGTTGGAATACGAAATTAATTCTAATTAAATTTAAGAAAAGAATTCTGATTTTTAAACCAAATTAATTAAAAAGTAAAATAAAATAAATCAAAGTAAACAGATAGTGAAAATAATATGAGAGAAATCTAGGGTGTTTGACTTCACCACTAACTCCACAATCAATGATCAATTGAATTAACTATAGGGGAATTACATCATGCATAAGTGGTGTCAGTGGCTACAAGCTCACCTTCATCCGTCAAGAAGATAACATATGATTAAGGCTAAGCCATGGACTATCTTCGATTGGCATGGGCCATCTGCCTAACTACTCTAATCTAGGGTGCAGTATGGTTCATCTTCTCTAGGCATAATCCATCAAAGCTCTTAACAATATATTCAGTGATTACCATTGTGTAATAATCTCTCTCATGATCACAGAAAACAAGAGAGATTGAGTTCAATAACAACAACTAAATATCTAAGAGAAGATAAGAAATCATTGAGATTGAATTTACAAGACTTTTATTGCTCAATTCTATAATAAGAATCCTCTGAATTACACAATCTATGCATGTATATAAAGGTCCCCAATAATTAAAACAATCAAACCATTGATGCTTTGTTAAGGCTACATCAAAACCCTAGTGGATGAACTAGCCGCTCATGGTAGAAGAAGAAGTTTCAACTGTTGAGGAAGAAGACATCATCTTTCTGAATTATGCGTATAACTTCGTTCTCCAATGGCTCTGCGAATATGTTTCTGTTCTCTTCTCAGCCCTCTCAGACTCTCCAATCTCTGTGTTAGTCTCCTTGTTCTCCCTTCAATTCAGCCTATAAGTCTTCACTTTATTCCCCAAGAGAATACACCAAAGTCCTAATCCAATTAGGAATAAATTAGGGTTTTCCGCAGCACTAATCAGGTGGGTTTTTTCTGCTGACTTCGGCCCAACTTTTGACCCACTAGAAGTCCGATTTATGGAATTTTCGTGAAATACAAAAGTGTGCAGAATCAAATTTCGTTCAACCCTATGTGAAAATAATATCGATTTGAGGCTCGAAAATAAGACTTCTGGTCCATTTTCTAAAATGGGATTAAGACTACATTATGCGCAGATTTGGGCTTCAGGCCCGAAACCTTCTTAAGCAGCTGTAATTCTCTTGGACCTCTTTCTTGGGCTGATTTGAGTTAAAATAAATGGTTGAATGATTCTCCTTGATGTAGGCTTCATCTAACCATCTTGGATGTCTTCTTTAAAAGCCCAAAAACTTGGTTTTAACTGAAATAATCATTAAGGCCCTGAAAATACAGAAAACACTAAAACAAAGTAAAATCACAAAATAGTCTAGCACTAAGAGAATAAAATACATAAGTTAAGAGGCTAGAAACGATTGCATTTAGCATATGCAACAAGCCTTTAAACCCCTAGGTTCCCCCTAGTGGACGAGTATAGTCTCGTGAGGGTTTCCAGAAATGTTACACACAAACATTCAAAATTCTGTTTCAACATTAATCAAGAAGAAGATTACAATATATAGTTACAAACTTGCATTCAAGAATAATTTCAAAATTCTAAATTCTATCATTCAAATCAATGGTCCCCACATATAATTCACATCAACATATCTCAAAATAATCAACTCTAGTCTCCTCGTGTAAAGTGAACTAGCAGTCCTCTCATGTAGCATAACCCAGCTCTGAATATATTAAGACACATACCCCTTCAACTCACTAGCTCCCCTTATTGAAATCATACTTCCCAACATGAATACATGACTTTTTTTTTCTTTTCTCATTTTTTTTTCATTGCTTTATTGGTTATGCAATGTCTTGATCTATTAAGCTTTCTGAAAGATCCATGTAGCAAGATTTCAGTCAGTGGCTCCTAAACCAGATGGCTTTAGGGCACTAGGCTTTAAGATTCCCTGAAGACCTAATTACTCGAATCAGTCAGGCTACAAATCAAGACAACCAATGCTCATCTTTTCTCACCCTTTCACTTTTGACGCGAACACTCTGTGCTTCCTAAGGCATAGAGGCCCGGTTACTCATGAAAAGGATCAAATTGATTTGCTTATTCATCACATTTTTTTTTCTTTTTTTTTCATCTCTTTTTTTCTTTCTTTTTTTTTGAAGTCAAGTAAAACATATTATCGGTACTCATTCTCAAGAGATACTAGTTAATGTCAAGCATATGTAACACAATAACTCAAAGCATAAGTATATACCTCACAATATTATGCTAGTATGTCTGTGCATGTAAGGAAACTAAAATTAATCACTCCAAAACATGTTATTGCAAACCATGATTAAAATCACATAATTCAAACCACAGTTTTCAAAGATTTAAATCATACTCAAAAATTGCAAGTTATGCACCTACATAAGGTATTAATCCTTTGAATAATGTCAAAACATTCTATCTAAAAATAAAACAAAATAAAATAAAATAAACAAACTAAGAAAATAAAATAAAATAAAATAAAATCCTAATACAAAAAGAATTTCACACAAATTTTCCCCCATATTGCATAAGCACACAAATAGGCATCACCTCACCCCCAAACTTAAACTGTACATTGTCCTCAATGTACACCCAATTAAAGCATAGAGAAGAGTAAGAACGATGTTACCAGGACCAAGGAGTAGTGGCAAGAAAATAGAGCACATCAAGTTGTAAGAAGGTAATGCAAGCACACCCCCAAACTTGGATGTTAAAACCTGTCAAAACAAACCATTATACCCCAAAGATCAAGTGAAATAGTATGGGTGAAAATAAATATGAAAGAGAAAATTCCTAAAATAAAATATTTTTTTTTCATTTTTCAAAATTTTTTTTTTCTTAACAAATAAAAAAAAATCTAACTACAAAAAGAAGAAAAAAAAATAAAAATAATAAATAATAAAAATAAAATAAAAACTAAAAATAAAATAAAATACAAAAGATGGTTACCTTCCTGTCAAGGGTGTGGTGGTGACTGAGCATCTGGATCTAAGTTTGCTTGGCGCATCAGTGCACGCATCATCCTCCTCATCTCTAGTTGCTCTTGGCGAGTGTCACGAAAGTGATCTGCCATTTCAGTCCTCATTGCTCCAAACTGTGTGGATACCTCTATCCGTAGGGTGCCAAACTGGGCTGTTAACCAAGCAATCTGCCCCTCTAAATACTGATAATCATGGCCACCAGCTTGTGCATGCACCTCATCTTCCTCTGCTCCCATCTCCTCAGGATCTTCCACTAGTGGTGGTATATCTATATGCTCTCCTCCCTAGGCCAACCAAGATACCTCACCAGGCGCCGCTATGACTCTCTGGTGCATATGAGATCGACTCAAATTCCAGTCATGCCTGCCGTAATGAAGATCACGTTGAAAGGCAAGCTCGTCCTCATAGACTGCATACCCCTGTGCCACAAGCAACTGATGAATAATAGTAGGGAATGGAAACTCCCAGTCACTTGCACTATCTGGTGTCTTGGCCACAACCTTGGAATAGAACTTCTCCATCTGGCCCCAGACAATCTGTGGGAATGACAGCCAATGCCCAAAATGTATAGCATATAAAGCTCTGAGGAACTATTAACATCTCTCGGTCTTATATCCAATTGGACATACATTCTTGAGTAGAATAGCGTCAAGGAACCATAAATGATTTGGCATTGAAGACTTGGAAGCTGCATTCCTTTTCGGCCCAGAAAATTGATTAGCACACAAACGTGCAACCAAATTACCCACTGACAAATCATCGGGTAGAGGAGTATAGATATGAGATAAATTATCTGGGCACTCATGAGGACAACCCATGGCAATGGCAATGGATGACATGTCCACCCGAACTATTGTTCCATCTACTGAAGAAGTAAGCATGTCCCGCTCATCAGGTGTCGGCATTAAGTTCCGATAAAATACCTTGACAAGCCTCGGGTAAATAGTAGACGAGAGTGGAACAAAAATGGATGCCGATCGACGACGACGGATGTCAGAAATCCCCCATTGTGTCTCGGGAAACATACTAGAGAGTTCGGCTATGTCAAACGTAGTTTCAAAGTTCAAAGCCCTTGGATGTCATCTCTCTTGAATACCTTCTCGGCGAGATCGTGAAGAACCTGTGGTCGGATCATGCCTCGCTCGGCGAGGATTACGTGAACTTGAAGCACCTTGGTGACTTGCTCTCTTTGGTGCCACAGAAGTAGAAAAAGTGTGGTTGAGGAATTAAATCGAACACTTGGCGTGCACAATTAACTTGTAACCTTCAACCTTCTCTTTTTGGCAATTTTTCCACCCAAATCGAACAAGTAATTGCACCAAATTGATCCCCCAATCTTGGTCTTCAAAAGCCCTCAAAAAGAATTGTACAATTTCACCAAAGAAAAACTTCACTTACTTTGATGTTGAACTTGAAAAAGTGAGAGCTTCCTTTGAGAACTAGTGATTCTTGATCCGGTTTTGATGTTGATGATGATGATGATGATCAATGTTGAATTCTTGTTTAATAATCACCAATTGAAGAAATTAATTTTTCGGTTGAAGTAGGACTTGAATTGGAGCTCAAAGAGGTCTAGGATGCAAGTAGTAGCAACATAGGAGGAGAGGTGGGCTTTATAGGCCTTAAAAATTTAGGCAGCCCCATGTTGGGCCTGAGCGATTGATCCCCCCTAGGGTGGGCGATCGATTGCCCACCTGCTGGTGGGTATCCTCTTAGAAAATCATTGGGAGATCGATCCCCCTCCTCTGGGGCGATCGATCCCCCTTCTGGTAGCCTGCTGGACCCTCCATCACCCAAGGTCGACCGGGACTTGATATTTTTAAGTCTCCATCGCCCAAGGTCGACCGAGAGCATGATTTTTCACCCGTCTTGAGTCCAAATATCTCGGTACACCTCTTGGCATCCTCTGAAAGCAACTTATACATCAAAAACTCAAAGAAAAAATATTAAAACGCAACTAGAATTGAAAGAAAACTTAAGAAAACTAAAACTAAAAATTAAAATCATAGAAAACTAAAGAAAATAAAGTATAGAAATACATACAGAACCTACAATTTAACGTCCGTAGGAGACGATCAACTCTCCGAAGGGATTAAGTCGGATAGACGGGATCCGTCAAGTCGACGGACTCTACGTATCTTTTTTGGCACACATCCTTCCACACAATGCTTCAACCTTTGCCCATTAACTTTCATCAAACCAATTCTAAACAATTGCTCATCCGGGAATGAGTCTCGAATAGGTAATGCATCGATCACCGGCGCAAACTCAATCCGAGATAAATGATCTGCAACCACATTCTCCGTCCCCTTTTTATCTTTTATCTCCAAATCGAATTCTTGCAGCAATAAAATCCATCGAATAAGGCGCAGTTTGGTTTCTTTCTTCACCAATAAGTGTCTTAATGCGGCATAATCAGAGTAGACAACCACCTTGGACCCCAATAAATAAGAACGAAACTTGTCCAAGGCAAATACTACAGCTAGAAGCTCTTTCTCTGTGGTTGTATAATTGAGTTGGGCGTCAGAGAGAGTCTTACTAGCGTAATAGATAACATATGGCCGTTTCTCTTCTCTTTGTCCCAACACTGCCCCCACTACATAATCAGAGGCATCACACATGATTTCAAAAGGTAAATCCCATTTTGGCGATTGCATAATTGGTGTAGAGGATAACAGAGACCGAAGCTTTTCAAAAGCTTGCACACATTCTTCATCAAAGATAAAGGGAACATCTTTAGATAACAAATGGCACATTGGTCGAGCAATTTTACTGAAATCCTTGATAAATCTTCTATAGAACCCAGCATGGCCTAAGAAAGATCGAACTTGCCTTACCGAAGTTGGATGAGGCAGAGTTGCAATTAGGTCGATCTTTGCTTTATCAACTTCAATGCCTTTCTCTAAAACAATATGTCCCAATACAATACCTTCTTTCACCACAAAATGGCTCTTTTCCCAACTAAGTACCAAATTAAGCTCTTGGCACCTTTGAAGTACTAGTGATAAATTACTCAGACAGTGTTCAAAGGATGATCCAAAAACAGAGAAGTCATCCATGAACACCTCCAAGAATTTTTCCACCATGTCAGAAAAGATGGCCATCATACACCTCTGGAATGTCACCGAAGCATTACATAATCCAAAAGGCATACGACGATAAGCAAAAGTACCAAAGGGACAAGTGAAAGTGGTCTTCTCTTGATCTTCTGGATCCATAGCCACTTGGTTATAACCAGAATAGCCATCCAGAAAGCAATAATAGCTCTGACCAGCTAACCTTTCAAGTATTTGATCAATGAATGGAAGAGGGAAGTGATCCTTCCTTGTCATAGAATTGAGCTTTCTGTAATCAATGCAAACACGCTAACCTGTGGCAATACATTGTGGAACAAGCTCTCCCATAGAGTTAGGGACAATGGTAAGGCCAGACTTTTTAGGAACCACTTGTGTTGGACTTACCCATGTGCTGTCAGAAATTGGATAAATGATGCCTGTATCAAGTAATTTGATAACCTCTTTTTTTACGACCTCTTTCATGTTGGGGTTCAGTCGCTTCTGTGCCTCTCTAGTTGGCTTACATCCTTCTTCTAGATGAATTTTGTGCATGCAAATTGAGGGATCAATGCCCTTAAGATCAGCAACACTCCATCCAATTGCTTCATGATGTTGATATAAAACCTCTACTAAGCTCTTTTCTTGAATTTCTGTCAAATCAAATGCAATTATAACAGGAAGAGTTTTCTGTGCCCCCAAAAATACATACTTCAATTTGTCAGGCAAAGGCTTCAACTCTAATTCTGGAGGGAACTCCAATGAAGGCACTAGGGGAGTGCTAGATAGAGAAGGTAGTGGCTCAATTAAAATTCTCCATGGTGGAGTATTCTGAATAGCATCCACTTCCAGCATAGACTGCACCTCTTCACACAACCCTTCATCATTAAATTTTTCAAAGTCATAAAGAGACTTACATACCTCCAGGGAGTTTCGAGATATAGAGGATGAAACAAATTCCTCCACACATTCATCAATATCATCCATGCAGAACACATCACTCTGATCTGGAGGGTGTTGGATAGCATTGAACACTTTAAGCTTGACATTCATGTTGCCAAACGAAATATCCATGATCCCCGACCTACAATTTATGCAAGCATTAGCAGTAGCTAAGAAAGGTCAACCAAGGATCACTGGAATGTGCCTCTTCGGATTGTGAACCGGCTCAGTGTCAAGTATAATGAAATCAACAGGAAAGTAGAACTTGTCCACTTTAATGAGCACATCTTCTATGATTCCTCGGGGTTGCTTTGTTGATCTATCTGCAAATTGCAATACCACTGAGGTAGGCTTCAATTCTCCCAAGCCCAATTGTAAGTAGACTGAATAGGGTAACAAATTCACACTTGCACCCAAATCAAGAAGAGCTTTATCCACATGGTGCTCCCCAATAATGCATGAGATAGTTGGAGCACCAGGATCTTTGTACTTGGGAGGAGTACACTGCTGAATTATCGAACTTACTTGTTGTGGCAGCATCACTTTTTTTGGCACATAGCTTTTAGAACGCCTTTTCTGAGTGCACAAATGCTTCAAGAATTTAGCATAAGGAGGAATTTGCTTAATGGCATCAAGGAGTGGCAAATTAATCTTCACTTGTCGAAACACCTCCATCATGTCATGCAGCTTGTCCCCTTGCTTCCCCAATCTAGATGCTTCAAGGAAACATTGTGGGAAGGGAGCCTTAGGCTCATAAGGAATTTCAGCACTTGAACTTGTGGTCACTTTTTCTTCTTCTTCCTTCTCACCCACCTTATTGTCAATTATTTTTCCACTTCTCAAAGTGGTAATGGCCTGGACTTGCTCATGGTGTGAGTTGCTTGTGGAAGCTTACATCCCTCTTGGATTAACAATTGGTTAACTAGGGAGCTTCCCTTCTTCTCTTCTACTTAATGAAGTAGCAAGCTGTCCAAACTGAGATTCCAGTTTGGCAATGGATTGAGAATGCGAGTGCACTAGCTAAACTGTAGATTGTACTATTGCTGCAGTAGCTTGCACTGTCTCGATAAGAGAATCAAGCTTGTCAAATTTAGACAAGGTAAGTGTCAGCTTGTCTTCAATAGCAAAAATTCTTTGGGGCATAGGACTTTGTGTTTGATATTGTTGTTGAGGCACAAAAGTCCTAGGTTGATATGATGGTTGCATTGCTGCCCCTTGATTACTGTAAGAGAAACCAGGATGATTCCTCCATGTGGGATTGTAAGTATTACCTCGTGGAGGATTCGTTGGTCCAGTGAATGTAGCTTGAACTTGCTCATGTTGAATCTCAGAAAATTGCCCCACTGAAGGACAATTGCTCACATTATGCATAGGACTAGAGCAAAATTCACAAGGGCCTAGCAATAAAGAATTTGAAGTAGAAGGAGTTTGATTGGCAGCCATAATTGCTGCTACCTTCTTTGCAATTAAATCAATGTCGGTTGGCATAACTTCTGAAGCACCAACCTCAAAAATCCCATCAGTCTTCCTTGTAGTGGCAGGTCTGCTAAAACGAGTAGAGGACACATGTTGTAAAGAGTTGTCACTAAGATTTTCAAATAAGGTACATGCCTCTTCTTCACTCTTCAACATAAAAGTACCTCCACAAGATGCATCAACCATCTGTCTGTTGGCTTCTGTCAGCCCTTCATGAAAACTCTGCACTAGTTGCCACTTAGGAACTTGATGATGGGGACACTTCCTAAGAAGGTCCTTGAATCTTTCCCATGTCTCATAAAATTGTTCCCCCTTATGTTGGGAGAAACCAGTGATAGCACTTCTGAACTGATTGGTCTTCCCTATCGGAAAATACTTCTTGAGAAACTCATGTTGCATTTGAGTCCAAGTCGTGATAGAACCTGCCGGTAGAGAATTGAACCAATACTTTGCTTTGTCTTTCAGAGAGAATGGAAAAAGTCTCATTCTGAAAGCATCTTCAGAGAAGTTGTGAATTTTTGTAGTTGAGCACACTTCAATGAAGTCATCCAGATGCTTGTAAGGGTCTTCTTAAGTCAGCCCAAAATAAGATGGTAGCATCTGAATAATGCTGGACTTGATCTCATAATTATGTGCTGTGACATTGGGCAGTTGAAAACCTGCTGGCGAGGTATATGTCTCAGGAACATAGTAGTCCCTAACCAATCTAGCTCTTTCTCCATCAGCATTAGGAACAAGGTTATTATTCCTCTCTTCTGCCATGTCTTCAAGTAATTCTTCCTCTTGCACAATGGTATCAACAGGGATGTTCCTCTGTTGTCTAAGAGTACGTTCACGCACAGGATCAAGAGGTGTTAAAGGATCAGCTACAGAACGACGACCTTGCATATATCAGCCAAAAGCACCTGAAAAGAAAACAAAAACAAAATTAAAAACAAAATAAAGAAAATTTCCAAAACTAAAAATCCAATTAAAATTAATTCTGTAAAATCCAATCAATCAAATAGATAATCCCCGGCAACGGCGCCAAAAAATTGATTCGTGTGTGAGTGTGACTCAAAAAGTATATCAATTAAAATTTTTCACACTTCGCAATAGAACGAATTCCTTGCAGAATAAGGCTATCGAAAGGGGTATCGTACCTCAGGGATTATGGTCTAATGAGTTGGAATACGAAATTAATTCTAATTAAATTTAAGAAAAGAATTCTGATTTTTAAACTAAATTAATTAAAAAGTAAAATAAAATAAATCAAAGTAAATAGATAGTGAAGATAATATGAGAGAAATCTAGGGTGTTTGACTTCACCACTAACTCCACAATCAATGGTCAATTGAATTAACTATAGGGGAATTACATCATGCATAAGTGGTGTCAGTGGCTACAAGCTCACCTTCATCTGTCAAGAAGATAACATATGATTAAGGCTAAGCCATGGACTATCTTCGATTGGCGTGGGCCATCTGCCTAACTACTCTAATCTAGGGTGTAGTATGGTTCATCTTCTCTAGGCATAATCCATCAAAGCTCTTAACAATATATTCAGTGATTACCATTGTGTAATAATCTCTCTCATGATCACAGAAAACAAAAGAGATTGAGTTCAATAACAACAACTAAATATCTAAGACAAGATAAGAAATCATTGAGATTGAATTTACAAGACTTTTATTGCTCAATTTTATAATAAGAATCCTCTGAATTACACAATCTATGCATGTATATAAAGGTCCCCAATAATTAAAATGTAGTAACCCTTGTGCACGGGTGTGAGTGGGCGGGTGCGAAGACAGACACTGGGCTGAGCTACCACACTGATAGGGTACAGGGTGCTCAATCCCACATCGCCTGGGTGTGGAAAAGGGGATGTGCTTATATGTAGTATGTTCTTTTTAAATAGTATGAGGCCATTTGGGGTAAACCCAATAGCAAAACCGTGCGGGTTATGGCCCAAAGCGGACAATATCTGATTCGTGTGTGAGTGTGACTCAAAAAGTATATCAATTAAAATTTTCCACACTTCACAATAGAACGAATTCCTTGCAGAATAGGGCTATCGAAAGGGGTATCGTACCTCGGGGATTATGTTCTGACGAGTTGGATTACAGAATTAATTCTAATTAAATTTATAAGAAAAGAATTCTGATTTTTAAACTAAACTAATTAAAAAGTAAAATAAAATAAATCAAAGTAAAATAAAATAAACAAGATAGTGAAGATAATTGGAGAGAAATCTAGGGTATTTGACTTCACCACTAACTCCACAATCAATGGTCAATTGAATCAACTATAGGGGAATTACATCATGCATAAGTGGTGTCGGTGGCTACAAGCTCACCTTCATCCGTCAAGAAGATAACATATGATTAAGGCTAAGCCATGGACTATCTTCGATTGGCATGGGCCATCTGCCTAACTACTCTAATCTAGGGTGCAGTATGGTTCATCTTCTCTAGGCATAATCCATCAAAGCTCATAACAATATATTCAGTGATTACCATTGTGTAATAATCTCTCTCATGATCACAGAAAACAAAAGAGATTGAGTTCAATAACAACAACCAAATATCTAAGACAAGATAAGAAATCATTGAGATTGAATTTATAAGACTTTTATTGCTCAATTCTATAATAAGAATCCTCTAAATTACACAATCTATGAATGAATACAAAAATCCCCAATAATTAGAACAATCAAACCAGTGATGTTTAGTTAGGGCTACATCAAAACCCTGGTGGCTGAACTAGCCGCTCATGATACGCCTTGTTCTCCAATGATTCTCTATTCCAAAAGCTCTTCCAAGCTGCTGCCAAGCCTTCCCTTTATTCCCCAAGAGAATTCACCAAAGTCCTAATCCAATTGGGAATTAATTAGGGTTTCCCGCAGCACTAATCAGGTGGGTTTTTTTCTGCTGACTTCGGCCCGACTTTTGACCCACTAGAAGTCCGATTCACGGAATTTTTGTGAAATACAAAAGTGTGCAGAATCAAATTTCGTTCAACCTTGCGCGTGAATTATGTCGATTTGAGGCTCTGAAATAAGACTTCTGGTCCATTTTCCAAAACGGGATTAAGACTGCATTATGCGCAGATTTGGGCTTCAGGCCCGAAACCTTCTTAAGCAGCTGTAATTCTCTTGGACCTCTTTCTTGGGCTGATTTGAGTTGAAATAAATGGTTGAGTGAATCTCCTTGATATAGGCTTCATCTCACCATCTTGGATGTCTTCTTTAAAAGCCCAAAATCCTGGTTTTAACTGAAATAATCATTAAGGCCCTGAAAATACAGAAAACACTCAAACAAAGTAAAATCACTAAATAATCTATCACTAAGAGAATAAAATACATAAGTTAAGAGGCTAGAATGCGTAACATTCAACGCCTATCACACCCCCAAACTTACATATTGCTAGTCCCTTAGCAATATAATAAAACAAAACTAAAACAAAGAAACTACTAAACACTAACTAAACTACCTAACTCCACTTTCGTGGGAGAAACGATTGCATTTAGCATATGCAACAAGCCTTTAAACCCCTAGGTTCCCCCTAGTGGACGAGTATAGTCTCGTGAGGGTTTCCAGAAATGTTACCCACAAACATTCAAAATTCTGTTTCAACATTAATTCAAGAAGAAGATTACAATACATAGTTACAAACTTGCATTCAAGAATGATTTTAAACTTTTAAATTCTATAATTCAAATCAATGGTTCACATGCATAATTCACATCAACATATCTCAAAATAATCAACTCTAGTCCCCTCGTGTAAAGTGAACTAGCAGTCCTCTCATGTAGTATAACCAAGTTCTGAATCTATTAAGGCACATACCCCTTCAACTCACTAGCTCCCCTTATTGAACTCATACTTCCTGATTCGTGTGTGAGTGTGACTCAAAAAGTATATCAATTAAAATTTCCACACTTCGCAATAGAACGAATTCCTTGCAGAATAGGGCTATCGAAAGGAATGGGTATCGTACCTCAGGGATTATGTTCTGATGAGTTGGAACACAGAACTAATTCTAATTAAATTTATAAGAAAAGAATTCTGATTTTTAACTAATTAAAAAGATAAAATAAAATAAATCAAAGGTAAACAGATAATGAAGATAATAAGAGAGAAACCTAGGGTGTTTGACTTCACCACTAACTCCACAATCAATGGTCAATTGAATCAACTATAGCGGAATTACATCATGCATAAGTGGTGTCGGTGGCTACAAGCTCACCTTCATCTGTCAAGAAGATAACATATGATTAAGGCTAAGCCATGGACTATCTTCGATTGGCATGGGCCATCTGCCTAACTACTCTAATCTAGGGTGCAGTATGGTTCATCTTCTCTAGGCATAATCCATCAAAGCTCATAACAATATATTCAGTGATTACCATTGTGTAATAATCTCTCTCATGATCACAGAAAACAAAAGAGATTGAGTTCAATAACAACAACTAAATATCTAAGACAAGATAAGAAATCATTGAGATTGAATTTACAAGACTTTTATTGCTCAATTCATTAATAAGAATCCTCACAATTACACAATCTATGCATGTATATAAAGGTCCCCAATAATTAAAACAATCAAACCATTGATGCTTTGTTAGGGCTACATCAAAACCCTAGTGGATGAACTAGCCGCTCATGGTAGAAGAAGAAGCTTCAACTGTTGAGGAAGAAGACATCATCTTTCTGAATTACGCGTATGACTTCGTTCTCCAATGGCTCTGCAATATGTTTCTGTTCTCTTCAGCCCTCTCAGACTCTCCAATCTCTGTGTAAGTTCTCTCTCTTCAGCCTCCAAGTCTTCCTTTTATTCCCCAAGAGAATTCACCAAAGTCGTAATCCAATTAGGAATTAATTAGGGTTTCCCGCAGCACTAATCAGGTGGGTTTTTCCTGCTGACTTCGGCCCAACTTTTGACCCACTAGAAGTTCGATTCACGGAATTTTCGTGAAATACAAAAGTGTGCAGAATCAAATTTCGTTCAACCAAACGCGAAAATAATGTCGATTTGAGTCTCAGAAATAAGACTTCTGGTCCGTTTTCCAAAACGGGATTAAGACTGTATTATGCGCAGATTTGGGCTTCAGGCCCGAAACCTTCTTAAGCAGCTGTAATTCTCTTGGACCTCTTCCTTGGGCTGATTTGAGTTAAAATATGGAGTTCAATAGATCCCTTTGATGTGGGCTTCATCCAACCATCTTGCATGTCATCTTTAAAAGCCCAAAATCACGGTTTTAACTGAAATAATTATTAAGGCCCTGAAAATACAGAAAACACTAAAACAAAGTAAAATCACAAAATAATCTATCACTAAGAGAATAAAATACATAAGTTAAGAGGCTAGAATGCGTAACATTCAACGCCTATCACACCCCCAAACTTACATATTGCTAGTCCCTTAGCAATATAATAAAACAAAACTAAAACAAAGAACTACTAAACATTAACTAAACTACCTAACTCCACTTTCGTGGGAGAAACGATTGCATTTAGCATATGCAACAAGCCTTTGAACCCCTAGTGGACGAGTATAGTCTCGTGAGGGTTTCCAGAAATGTTACCCACAAACATTCAAAATTCTGTTTCAACATTAATTCAAGAAGAAGATTACAATACATAGTTACAAACTTGCATTCAAGAATAATTTCAAATTTTCAAATTCCACAATTCAAATTAATGGTCCCCATGCATAATTCACATCAACATATCTCAAAATAATTAACTCTAGCTCCCTCGTGTAAAGTGAACTAGCAGTCATCTCATGTAGCATAACTCAGCTCTGAATATATTAAGGCACATACCCCTTCAACTCACTAGCTCCCCTTATTGAACTCATACTTCCCAACATGCATACATGACTTCTTCATTTTTTTTTTTCATCATTCTTTTTTTTCATTACTTTATTGGTTGTGCAATGTCTTGATCTATTAAGCTTTCTGAAAGATCCATGTAGCAAGCTTTCAGTCAGTGGCTCCCAAACCAGATGGCTTTAGGGCACTAGGCTTTAAGATACCCCGAAGGCCTAATTACTCGAATCAGTCAGGCTACAAATCAAGACAACCAATGCTCATCTTTTCTCACCCTTTCACTTTTGACGCGAACACTCCGTGCTTCCTGAGGCATAGAGGCCCGGTTACTCATGAAAAGGATCAAATTGATTTGCTTATTCATCACTTTTTTCTTTTCCTTTTTTTTTTCTTTTTTTTTTTCATTGAAGTCAAGTAAAACACATTATCGGTACTCATTCTCAAGAGATACTAATTAATATCAAGCACATGTAACTCAATAACTCAAAACATAGGTTTATACCCCACAAGACTATGCTAGTGTGTTTGTGCATGTAAGGAAACTAAAATTAATCACTTCAAAACATGTTATTGCAAACCATGATTAAAATCACTTAATTTAAATCACAGTTTTCAAAATTTTAAAACATACTCAAAAATTGCAAGTTATGCACCTACATAAGGTATTAATCCTTTGAATAATGTCAAAACATTCTATCTAAAAATAAAACAAAAGAAAATAAAAAATAAACTAAGAAAATAAAATAAAATAAAATCCTAATACAAAAAGAATTTCACACAAATTTTCCCCCATTTTGCAATAAAGCACAAAAATAGGCATCGTCTCACCCCCAAACTTAAACTGTACATTGTCCTCAATGTACACCCAATCAAAGCAAAGAGAAGAGTAAGAACGATGTGACCAGGACCAAGGAGTAGTGGAAAGAAAATAGAGTACATCACGAGCACGAAGGCAATGCAAGCACACCCCCAAACTTGTATGTTTCAATCTGTCAAAACAAACCACTATACCCCAAAGATCAAGTGAAAATAGTATGGGTGAAAATAAATATGAAAGAGAAAAATCCCAAAAATAAAAAATAAAATATAAAATATTTTTTTCATTTTTCAAATTTTTTTTCATAATCAAAATCTAACTACAAAAAGAGAAATAAAAAGAAAAATAAAAACTAAAAATAATATACAAAAGATGGTTACCTTCCTATCAAGGATGTGGTGGTGACTGAGCATCTGGATCTAAGTTTGCTTGGCGCATCAGTGCACGCATCATCCTCCTCATCTCTAGTTGCTCTTGGCGAGTGTCACGAAAGTGATCCGCCATCTCTGCTCTCATTGCACCAAACTGTGTGGAGACCTCTGTCTGTAAGGTGCCAAACTGGGCTGTCAACCCAGCAATCTGCCCTTCTAAGTATTGATAATCATGGCCACCAGCCTGTGCATGCACTTCCTCTTCCTCTGCCTCCATCTCCTCTGGATCGTCCACCGGTGGTGGTACATCTACATGCTCTCCTCCTTGGGCCAACCGAGATACCTCACCAGGCGCCGCTATGACTCTCTGGTGCATATGAGATCGACTCAAGTTCCAGTCATGCGTGCCATAATGAAGGTCATGTGGAAAGGCAAGCTCGTCCTCGTGGACTGCATACCCCTGTGATACAAGCAACTAGTGAATAATAGTAGGGAATGGAAACTCTCAGTCACTTGCACTGTCTGCTACCTTGGCCACAACCTTGGAATAGAATTTCTCCATCTGGCCCCAGACAATCTGTGGGAATGACAGCCAATGCCCAAAATGTATGGCATATAAGGCTCTGAGGAACTCTTGACGTCTTTCGGTTTTATGTCCAATTGGACATACATTCTTGAGTAGCACAGCGTCAAGGAACCATAAATGATTTGGCATTGAAGACTTTGAAGCTGCATTCCTTTTTGGCCCGAAAAATTGGTTGGCACACAATCGTGCAACCACATTGCCCACCGACAACTCGTCGGGTAAAGGAGTGTAGATATGAGATAAATCAGCTGGGCATTCATGAGGACAACCCATGGCAATGGCAATGGATGACATGTCCACTCGAACTATTGTTCCATCTACGGAAGAAGTAAGCACATCCCGCTCATCAGGTTTCGGCATCAAGTTTTGATAAAATACCTTGACAAGCCTCGGGTAAATGGTAGATGAGAGTGGAACAAAAATGGATGCCGACCGACGACGACGGATGTCGGAAATCCCCCATCGTGTCTCGGGAAACATACCATATAGTTCGGCTATGTCAAACGTTGTTTCATAGTTCAACGCCCTTGGATGCCATCTCTCTTGAATACCGTCTCGGCGAGATCGTGAAGAACCTGTGGTCGGATCATTCCTCGCTCGGCGAGGATTACGTGAACTTGAAGCATCTTGGTGACTTGCTCTCTTTGGTGCCATAGAAGTAGAAAAAGTGTGGTTGAGGAATTAAATCGAACACTTGGTGTGCACAATTCTTTTGTAACCTTCAACCTCCTTTTTCCGGCAATTTTTCCACCCAAATCGAACAAGTAATTGCACCAAATTGATCCCCCAAACTTGGTCTTCAAAAGCCCTCAAAAAGATTTGAACAATTTCTTCAAGGAAAAACTTCACTTACTTTGATGTTGAACTTGAAAAAGTGTGAGCTTCCTTTGAAAACTAGTGATTTTTGATCCACTTTGATGTTGAAGTTGATGTGGATCAATGTTGAATTCTTGTATAATAATCACTAATTGAAGAAATTAGTTTTCCGGATGATGTAGGACTTGAATTGGAGTTCAAAGAGGCTTAGGATGCAAGTAGTAGCAACATAGGAGGATAAGGAAGCTTTAAATACCAAGAAAATTCGGGCAGCCCACATTTAGCCTTGGGCGATCGATCCCCCCAAGGATGGGCGATCGATCGCCCACCTGAAGGTGCTGCTCCTCATGGAAAATCATGGGGCGATCGATCCCCCTCAATTGGGGCGATCGATCCCCCTCCTGTAGACCTGTTTGACCCTCCATCGCCCAAGTTCGACCGAACCTTGATAATTTTGAGTCTCCATCGCCCAAGGTCGACCGAGAGCATGATTTTTCACCCGTCTTGAGTCCAAATACCTCGGTACACCTCTTGGCATCCTCCAGAAGCAACTTATACATCAAAAACTCAAAGAAAAAACATTAAAACGCAACTAGAATTGAAGAAAAACTTAAGAAAACTAAAACCACAAATTAAAATTAAAGAAAACTAAAAGAAATAAAGTATAAAAATACATACAAAACCTACTATTTAACGTCCGTAGGAGACGATTGACTCTCCGAAAGGATTAAGTCGGATAGACGGGATCCGTCAAGTCGACGGACTCCACGTCTCTTCTTGGCACACATCCTTCCACACAATGTTTCAACCTTTGGCCATTAACTTTCATCAAAGTATTATCTCGAAAGCTTCGAATTTCCACGGCACCATGAGGAAAAACCGAAATCACTTGGAATGGTCCATCCCACCTTGAACGCAATTTTTCGGGAAACAACCGAAGCTTGGAATTGAAGAGCCACACTTTATCACCTGGAGAGAAGGACTTTCGTGAGATATGTCGATCATGAAATGCTTTTGTCCTCTCCTTGTAAATTCGTGAACTTTCATAAGAATCACGTCTAAACTCTTCTAATTCATTCAATTGCAACTTCCTCTCTTCCCTAGCTCTTTTTGCATCGAAATTGAATTTTCGAATTGCCCAAAGTGCCTTGTGCTCAATCTCTACTGGAAGATAACATGCTTTCTCATACACCAATCGATATGGTGACATACCAATAGGGGTCTTGTAAGCAGTCCGATACGCCCATAGTGCTTCGCTCAGTCGCAATGACCAATCTCTTCTATCCGGTCTCACTGTCTTCTTGAGAACATGCTTAATTTCTCGATTGGACAGCTCTACTTGCCCACTTGTTTGAGGATGATAAGGCGTTGCCACCTTATGTGTCACTGAATATTTAGCAAGCAAACCTCTCAAGAATTTATTGCAAAAGTGAGTACCACCATCACTGATCAAGGCTCGAGGAATTCCAAATCGACTCAGAATATTCTCATACATGAATTTGATTACCACCTTGTGATCATTGGTTCGAGTTGCAATGGCCTCCACCCACTTGGAGACATAATCCACTCCAACCAGAATATATTCGTAGCCAAAAGAAGGTGGAAAGGGTCCCATAAAATCAATTCCCCAAACATCAAAAATCTCCACCACCAGAATGGGGCTCATTGGCATCATATCACGCCTCGACATTGAACCCAATCTTTGACAACGATCACAAGTCTTACAGAAAACATATGCATCGTGAAATAGAGAAGGCCAAAAGAATCCACATTGAAGTACCTTTGCCGCTGTCTTCCTTGCACTGAAGTGGCCTCCACATGCCAATGAATGGCAGAACTTGAGAATATCTTAAAACTCATGGTCTGGGACACATCGCCGAATAATCTGATCTGGACAATATTTAAATAACTCTGGATCCTCCCAAAAGTAATGATGAACTTTAGAGAAGAATCGATCACGTTCTCGCTTGGTCCAGTCTCTTGGCACCTTTCCCGTGGCTAAATAGTTCACAATATCTGCATACCATGGTGTGGAGTTGTCGGACACTCCAAACAATTGCTCCCTCTGAAGTGTTTTGGAAAGTGTAGTGCATACAGAAGTTATCACCATGGTAGAAGTTTGATCTTCAAACACCTTCTTCTCTTTCTGTTTTTCTCACACCCTTATTTCATCTATAGATTCAATCACATCTTCAGAGTCCATGAAGAAAACATCAGTCTGATCTGGAGGATTCTCAACAGCATTGAAAATATTAAGTTTAACCTTCATGTTGCCAAAGGAAATATCCATGATCCCCGACCTACAATTTATGCAAGCATCAGCAGTAGCTAAGAAAGGTCGACCAAGGATCACTGGAATGTGCCTTTTCGAATTGTGAACCGGCTCAGTGTCAAGTACAATGAAATCAACAGGAAAGTAGAACTTGTCCACTTTAATGAGCACATCTTCTATGATTCCTCGGGGTTGCTTTGTTGATCTGTCTGCAAATTGTAATACCACCGAGGTAGGCTTCAATTCTCCCAACCCCAATTGTAAGTAAACTGAATAGGGTAGCAAATTCACACTTGCACCCAAATCAAGAAGAGCTTTATCCACATGGTGCTCCCCAATAATGCATGAGATAGTTGGAGCACCAGGATCTTTGTACTTGGGAGGAGTACACTACTGAATTATTGAACTTACTTGTTGTGGCAGCATTACTTTCTTTGGCACATGGCTTTTAGAACGCCTTTTCTGAGTGCACAAGTCCTTCAAAAATTTTGCATAAGGAGGAATTTGCTTGATGGCATCAAGGAGTGGCAAATTAATCTTCACTTGGCGAAACACCTCCATCATGTCATGCAGCTTGTCCCCTTGCTTCCCCAACTTGGATGCTTCAAGAAAACGTTGTGGGAAAGGAGCCTTGGGCTCATAAGGAATTTCAGCAATTAGACTTGTGATCACTTTTTCTTCTTCTTTCTTTTCACCCACCTTATTGTCAATTATTTTCCCACTTCTCAAAGTGGTAATGGCTTGAACTTGCTCATGGCGTGGGTTGCTTGTGGAAGCTTGCATCCCTCTTGGATTAGCAATTGGTTGACTAGGGAGCTTCCCTTCTTCTCTTCTACTCAATGAAGTAGCAAGCTGTCCAAACTGAGATTCCAGTTTGGCAAAGGATTGAGAATGCGAGTGCACTAGCTGAACTGTAGATTGTAATGTTGCTGCAGTAGCTTGCACTGTCTCTATAAGAGAATCAAGCTTGTCAAATTTAGACAAGGTAAGAGTCAGCTTGTCTTCAATAGCAGAAATTCTTTGGGCCATAGGACTTTGTGTTTGATGTTGCTGTTGAGGCACAAAAGTCCTAGGTTGATATGATGGTTGCATTGCTGCCCCTTGGTTACTGTAAGAAAAACCAGGATGATTCCTCCATGTGGGATTGTAAGTATTACCTCGTGGAGGATTCATTGGTCCAGTGAAAGTGGCTTGAACTTGCTCATGTTGAATATCAGAAAATTGCCCCATTGAAGGACAATTGCTCACATTATGCATGGGACTAGAGCAAAATTCACAAGGGCCTAGCAATGAAGAATTTGAAGCAGAAGGAGTTTGATTGGTAGCCATAATTGCTGCTACCTTCTGTGCAATTAAATCAATATCAGTTGGCATAGCTTCTGAAGCACCAACCTCAAAAATCCCATCAGTCTTCCTAGTAGTGGCAGGTCTGCTAGAACGAGTAGAGGACACATGTTGTAGAGAGTTGTCACTAAGATTTTCAAATAAGGTCCATGCCTCTTCTTCACTTTTCAACATAAAAGTACCTCCACATGACGCATCAACCATCTGTCTGTTAGCTTCTGTGAGCCCTTCATGAAAACTCTGCACTAGTTGCCACTTAGGAACTTGATGATGGGGACACTTCCTAAGAAGGTCCTTGAATCTTTCCCATGTCTCATAAAATTGTTCCCCCTCATGTTGGGAGAAACCAGTGATAGCACGTCTGAACTGATTGGTCTTCCCTATCAGAAAATACTTCTTGAGAAACTCATGTTGCATCTGAGTCCAAGTCCTGATAGAACCAGCCAGTAGAGAGTTGAACCAATACTTTGCTTTGTCTTTCAAAGAGAATGGAAAAAGTCTCATTCTGAAAGCATCTTCAGAGAAGTTGTGAATTTTTGTAGTTGAGCACACTTCAATAAAGTCATCCAGATGCTTGTAAGGGTCTTCTTGAGTCAGCCCAAAATAAGATGGTAGCATCTGAATAATGCTGGACTTGATCTCATAATTCTGTGCTGTGACATTGGGCAGTTGAAAACCTGCTGGCGAGGTATATGTCTCAGGAACATAGTAGTCCCTAAGCAATCTAGCTCTTTCTCCATCAGTATTAGGAACAAGGTTATTATTCCTCTCTTCTGCCATGTCTTCAATTATTTCTTCCTCTTGCACAATGGTATCAACAAGGATGTTCCTCTATTGTCTAAGAGTACGTTCAGGCTCAGGATCAAGAGGTATCAAAGGATCAGCCACAGAACGACGACCTTGCATATATTACTAAAAGCACCTGAAAAGAAAACAAAAACAAAATTAAAAATAAAATATAAAAAATTTTCTAAACTAAAAATCCAATTAAAACTAATTCTGTAAAATCCAATCAATCAAATAGATAATCCCCGGCAACGGCGCCAAAAATTGATTCGTGTGTGAGTGTGACTCAAAAAGTATATCAATTAAAATTTTCCACACTTCGCAATAGAACGAATTCCTTGCAGAATAGGGCTATCGAAAGGGGTATCGTACCTCAGGGATTATGTTCTGACGAGTTGGATTACGGAATTAATTCTAATTAAATTTATAAGAAAAGAATTCTGATTTTTAAACTAAACTAATTAAAAAGTAAAATAAAATAAATCAAAGTAAACAAGATAGTGAAGATAATTGGAGAGAAATCTAGGGTATTTGACTTCACCACTAACTCCACAATCAATGGTCAATTGAATCAACTATAGGGGAATTACATCATGCATAAGTGGTGTCGGTGGCTAGAAGCTCACCTTCATCCGTCAAGAAGATAACATATGATTAAGGCTAAGCCATGGACTATCTTCGATTGGCATGGGCCATCTGCCTAACTACTCTAATCTAGGGTGCAGTATGGTTCATCTTCTCTAGGCATAATCCATCAAAGCTCATAACAATATATTCAGTGATTACCATTGTGTAATAATCTCTCTCATGATCACAGAAAACAAAAGAGATTGAGTTCAATAACAACAACCAAATATCTAAGACAAGATAAGAAATCATTGAGATTGAATTTATAAGACTTTTATTACTCAATTCTATAATAAGAATCCTCTAAATTACACAATCTATGAATGAATACAAAAATCCCCAATAATTAGAATAATCAAACCAGTGATGTTTAGTTAGGGCTACATCAAAACCCTGGTGGCTGAACTAGCCGCTCATGATACGCCTTGTTCTCCAATGATTCTCTATTCCAAAAGCTCTTCCAAACTGCTGCCAAGCCTTCCCTTTATTCTCCAATAGAATTCACCAAAGTCCTAATCCAATTAGGAATTAATTAGGGTTTCCCGCAGCACTAATCAGGTGGGTTTTTTTCTGCTGACTTCGGCCCGACTTTTGACCCACTAGAAGTCCGATTCATGGAATTTTTGTGAAATACAAAAGTGTGCAGAATCAAATTTCGTTCAACCTTGCGCGAGAATTATGTCGATTTGAGGCTCGGAAATAAGACTTATGGTCCGTTTTCCAAAACGGGATTAAGACTGCATTATGCGCAGATTTGGGCTTCAGGCCCGAAACCTTTTTAAGCAGCTGTAATTCTCTTGGACCTCTTTCTTGGGCTGATTTGAGTTGAAATAAATGGTTGAGTGAATCTCCTTGATGTATGCTTCATCTCACCATCTTGGATGTCTTCTTTAAAAGCCCAAAATCCTGGTTTTAACTGAAATAATCATTAAGACCCTGAAAATACAGAAAACACTAAAACAAAGTAAAATCACTAAATAATTTATCAGTAAGAGAATAAAATACATAAGTTAAGAGGCTAGAATGCGTAACATTCAATGCCTATCAATATCGTATCATGTGTTGGAGCGGGGTAACACAATTGGTATCAGAGCCTGAACCCAGCCGGAAGTGTGCCGACGAGGACGTCGGGTCTCATAAGGGGGTGGATTGTAGTAACCCTTGTGCACGGGTGTGGAAAAGGGGATGTGCTTATATGTAGTATGTTCTCTTCAAATGGTATGAGGCCTTTTGGGGTAAACCCAATAGCAAAACCGTGTGGGCTATGGCCCACAGCGGACAATATCATACCATGTGTTGGAGCGGGGTAATACATAAAACAATCAAACCATTGATGCTTTGTTAGGGCTACATCAAAACCCTAGTGGATGAACTAGCCGCTCATGGTAGAAGAAGAAGCTTCAACTGTTGAGGAAAAAAACATCATCTTTTTGAATTATGCGTATAACTTCGTTCTCCAATGGCTCTGCGAATATGTTTCTATTCTCTTCTCAGCCCTCTCAGACTCTCTAATCTCTGTGTTAGTCTCCTTATTCTCCCTTCAATTCAGTCTCTACGTCTTCACTTTATTCCCCAAGAGAATACACCAAAGTCCTAATCCAATTAGGAATAAATTAGGGTTTCCCGCGCACTAATCAGGTGGGTTTTTCCTGCTGACTTTGGCCCAACTTTTGACCCACTAAAAGCCCGATTTACGAAATTTTTGTGAATATAAAAGTGTGCAGAATCAAATTTTGTTCAACCTTAAAAGAAAATAATGTCGATTTGAGGCTCAGAAATAAGACTTCTGGTCCATTTTCCAAAACGGGATTAAGACTGCATTATGCGCAGATTTGGGCTTAAGGCCCGAAACCTTCTTAAGCAGCTGTAATTCTCTTGGACCTCTTTCTTGGGTTGATTTGAGTTAAAATAAATGGTTGAATGATTCTCCTTGATGTAGGCTTCATCTAACCATCTTAGATGTCTTCTTTAAAAGCCCAAAAGCTTGGTTTTAACTGAAATAATCATTAAGGCCCTGAAAATACAGAAAACACTAAAACAAAGTAAAATCATAAAATAGTCTACCACTAAGAGAATAAAATACATAAGTTAAGAGGCTAGAATGCGTAACATTCAACGCCTATCAGTATCTAATGTCATGCCTCAAAATCTGGATTGTCGGTGTAATACCCCGCTCCAACACATGGTATGATATTGTCCGCTTTGGGCCTGAGCCCGCACGATTTTGCTCTTGGGTTTTTACTCCAAAAGGCCTCATACCATTTGAAGAGAATATACTACATATAAACACATCCCCTTCTCCACACCCAAGCGATGTGGGATTGAGCACCTCGTACCCTGTCAATGTGGTAGCTCAGCCCAGTGTCTGTCTTCGCACCCGCCCACTCACACCCATCCACAAGGGAGCTACCACACTGACAGGGTATGAGGTGCTCAATCCCACATCGCCTAGGTGTGGAGAAGAGGATGTGCTTATATGTAGTATGTTCTCTTCAAATGGTATGAGGCCCTTTGGGGTAAAAACCTAAGAGCAAAACCGTGCGGGCTCAGGCCCAAAGCAGACAATATCATACCATGTGTTGGAGCAGGGTATTACAGTTGGTATTAGAGCTTGAACCTAGCCGAAAGTGTGCCGACGAGGACGTCGGGCCTCGTAGGGGGGTGGATTGTAGTAACCCTTGTAGACGGGTGTGAGTGGGCGGGTGCAAAGACAGACACTAGGCTGAGCTACCACACTGACAAGGTACAGGGTGCCAAATCCCATATCGCCTGGGTGTGGAAAAGGGGATGTGCTTATATGTAGTATGTTCTTTTCAAATGGTATGAGGCCTTTTGGGGTAAAACCCAAGTGCAAAACCATGCGGGCTCAGGCCCAAAGCGGATAATATTATACCATGTGTTGGAGTGGGGTATTACAGTTGGTATCAGAGCCTGAACCCAGCCGGAAGTGTGCCGACGAGGGCGTCGGGCCTCGTAGGGGGGTGGATTGTAGTAACCCTTGTGGACGGGTGTGAGTGGACAGGTGCGAAAATAGACATTGGGCTGAGCTACCACACTGATAGGGTACGAGGTGCTCAATCCCACATCGCCTGGGTGTGGAGAAGGGGTTGTGCTTATATGTAGTATGTTCTCTTCAAATGGTATGAGCCTTTTGGGGTAAAACCCAAGAGCAAAACCGTGCGGGCTCAGGCCCAAAGCGAACAATATCATACCATGTGTTGGAGCAGGGTATTACAGTTGGTATCAGAGCCTGAACCTAGCCGGAAGTGTGCCGACGAGGACGTCGGGCCTCGTAGGGGGGTGGATTGTAGTAACCCTTGTAGACGGGTGTGAGTGGGCGGGTGCAAAGACAGACACTGGAGGAGCTACCACACTAACAAGGTACAGGGTGCCAAATCCCACATCGCTTGGGTGTGGAAAAGGGGATGTGCTTATATGTAGTATGTTCTCTTTAAATGGTATGAGGCCTTTTGGGGTAAAACCCAAGAGCAAAACCGTGCGGGCTCAGGCCCAAAGCGGACAATATTATACCATGTGTTGGAGCGGGGTATTACAGTTGGTATCAAAGCCTGAACCCAGCCGGAAGGGTGCCGACGAGGGCGTCGGGCCTCGTAGGGGGGTGGATTGTAGTAACCCTTGTGGACGGGTGTGAGTGGGCGGGTGCGAAGACAGACACTGGGCTGAGCTACCACACTGACAGGGTACGAGGTGCTCAATCCCACATCGCCTAGGTGTAGAGAAGGGAATGTTCTTATATGTAGTATGTTCTCTTCAAATGGTATGAGGCCTTTTGGGGTAAAACCCAAGAGCAAAACCGTGCGTGCTCAGGCCCAAAGCGGATAATATCATACCATATGTTGGAGCGGGGTATTATAGTTGGTGTTAGAGCCTGAACCCATCCAGAAGTGTGCCGATGAGGACGTCAGGCCTCGTAGGGGGGTGGATTGTAGTAACCCTTGTGGACGGGTGTGAGTGGGCGGGTGCAAAGACAGACACTGGAGGAGCTACCACACTAACAAGGTACAGGGTGCCAAATCCCACATCGCTTGGGTATGGAAAAGGGGATGTGCTTATATGTAGTATGTTCTCTTCAGATGGTATGAGGCCTTTTAGGGTAAAACCCAAGAGCAAAACTGTGCGGGCTCAGGCCCAAAGCGGAGAATATCATACCATGTGTTGGAGCGGGGTATTACAGTCGGGACTCCCTCAGACAGACCCAATTCTCAAGTGTGAACCCATTCACTAAACCTCATGAACAACCTTAACAACACTCATGCGATCGTATCATTCTCTAATACCATGCTATAATGCCCCGATAAGTGTAACTCTATTATTGCACATAAATGTGTATAACTCCACTTTATCCAATCCCAATAGGCCCTACCTCAAATCATATCACCTTAGTGGAGATTTTATTTATCCGCACTCTCATGAATCACTCACTTCCAAGACTCAAAATTTTGTGTGATTAGAATATGAAATTAAGACATATAGAATTGGATAGATAATCCCAAAATACTTGATTTAAAAAAAATCACGCTCAATTTTGATTTAAAACGAAGAAGTTATGCTCGATTGAAGTTTGGGCAATTTTCGGCGCATACTGTGAAAAGTGACTTCGATCCATTGAAGCTTCGGTGCATCGAACAAGTATCGAAGAAGTATCAACCAAAATTAGCTCTTGGGACTTTTACATTCCAAAATCCTACAAGTTTTTGGATGCATTGAACTAGGAACTTCAATGGATCGAACCTGGCAATTCGATGCATCGAACTGCCCAAAAATTGTAACTTTGCAAATGGTTATTTTTGACCTTCTAAGCCCTTTCTACCAACAAAATCCATTCTTACAACCCCTAAATCATACGAGGAATGAGTCTACATCATTGATAAGTTCTAAATCATGCTTATAATCAAATCGTGCACCAATATGAGTCATTCTCCCTCATAAACACATTTAATCCAAAATGAAAATATCCAACAACTATATTAGTCCATCAAATGAAACTAGATGCTCTTAACAAGCATTACATAAACAAGTCCATTGCCTTATCATATTTAACAAGCTCATAGTACAAGTATACACACAAGTTACAATTGTCCAAAATATAACTACAATTGAAAGAGAAAAATCTCATCCCACAAGCCGGCATGGATTGCCACAAAATATACAATATCCAAAATATATCAAAATACTACTAGAGTTCTACTTGGACACTCAATTCTCATCTGTCATCAGTGCCTTATCTATAAAAGAGTTTAGAATAAAGGGGTGACCACCACGGTGGCTTAGTAGAGATACCCCAACCCACCTAAGTGTTGCCTTAGCATGACCTATATGAATGCATGTCACAACATTGCACGCATCACTCAACTTACATCATGTTTGTTCACAATCAATGTATATATATAAGAATGCATTAACACATAGCATACTTCATAATACATAATGTAAGCAATAATCATACACTTGTCTCCCTCTCGAACTCAACCCGATACCCTAGCATGATTCTTGACCAACCGTGAAACTAAGACACTTTCCACACCATTTCAACACTGTCATCAAGAATTTACATCCTCCAAGGTGATTGTCCCACCCCTACTAAAGATTTACCTCCTCCAGGTGGTTGTCGTAATTTACATCCTCCAGGTGATTGTCATCCCACCACTACTGAGAATTTACATCCTCTAGGTGGTTGTCGTCCATTATTTTAATTCTCACCGAGTATTTACCTACTCCAAGGTGATTGTTTCACCACTACCGAGAATTTACATCTTCCAGGTGGTCGTCATCCCACCACTACTGAGAATTTACATCCTCCAATTGGTTTGACCACTAAAACACCCTCACCGAGTATCGACCTACTCTAGCTAACTTAACCACTTTTCCCCGTTTCCTCACAACGGACCCGTATATGCATTTCAGACATATATGAATCAAGCATCTAAGATTCATGCTACACAATGCATAAGAAATTTATAAAGGAACATAGCATGCATTTTATCTCCATACAACAACACACCTATACATATAAACCCTATCATAAGCCACACATGCTCACAAAATTCACTTCAACACATTTTAGTCATGCTTCACCAATGCACACATTTTTTACATAAAGATGGAATGCATTTAACTCACATAGCATCACATAGAACAATTATGCTCATTTACCACATTCCCACATAAGTGCTCAAAACCTAGCATATAAGCATACATGCCAATTCCTCTCACTCATTCCCCCTCATGTCATACATACTACTATATACACGCCCATTGCACATAAGAGACTAAAGAGAAGTAGAAAGCAATTACATCACACCCCTCTTACCACTTTAAAACATCTAATACACATCCCTATCTCTCACTGTTTCTCCTGAAAACCTAGAATCGATAATTAAATGAGAAGATAAACCCTACCTCAAAATTGAAGGCCTTCTAAGCACTTCTCAAAATCTCAAAAATGTCAACCTTGCCGAACCACAACTTTGATCGTCAAAGGGAAGCCCTAGCTATCCCCTACGTAGCTCACTCCTTCGGCGGAACTTGAATCACGCTCAAAGGTTTCCAAAATCTAGAGAGAAGGAAAAGAAGAGAAGAGAGAAAGGTTTAGAGAGAGACAAATCCATGAGAAATGGCTAGGACTCTCTCAGCCATATGTTTTGAAAGCATATAGGATGTAAAAAGACCAAAACGCCCCCAGGCCATTTAACGTACCTTTCCGAACTCTGTTTTCAATTTCAAAAACTACTACAGCCTTGAAATCACTTTCTTTACTCTCTAAAAATTTCATCTAAACCATACTCAAAAATAAATATTTTTAAGAATTTTTTTGAATTCTCGGACCTACTTAAGTTGCATCCCGGACCCCGATTTGACTAAAAAGTCAAACTTCTCCAAATCTTCTAAAAACTATCCAAACTTTTAAAACACTTTTCAAACATGTTCCCCACACTCAAAACATGTTAAACAGTACTCAAAATGCATTTATGATGCTTATGATGCAAAAAATGCAAAATCGATCAAAATTGATCAAAGTCTCTGCAACCTGCCCTCTCTACAACCTGCCCTCCTTAAAGGAATTTCGTCCCTGAAATTAGAAACATACCTCAAGTAGTGAACAACTTGGGATACTTTGAGTGGACTTCTTGTCTCGCTCCCACGTAGCCTCCTCAACTCCGTGATGTCTCGAAAGGACTTTAACTAATGGGATGGTCTTGCCCCGAAGCACTTACTCCCTTATCATGCCCCAATTCCCAACTCCTCGGAACTAAGGGTGAACAGTAGATGTTCCACCCAATTCACGTCCATAAACCGCTAAGAATCCAAACATTAACTTCCTGTGCATTTTGAATTTGAGTTTGATACTTAGTCCATCACCAAGAGGGTCCAAAAATACTCAATTTAAAAAAAAATCACTCTCAATTTCAATTTAAAATGAAGAAGTTATGCCCGATTGAAATTGGGGACAAATTTTGAAACATGCTGTAAATGATGACTTTAATCCATCGAAGAGATGACTTTGATGCATCGAACAAGTATCGAACAAAATCGCTTCTCAGGACTTTTACAGTCCAAAATTCCTGCAGGTTCTTCGATGCATCAAACTGCCCAAAAATTGAAACTTTGCAAATGGTCATTTTTTGCATTTTAGGCCATTTCTACCAACATAATCCATTCCAATCATATAAAAAATGAGTTTACATCATTCACAAGTCCTAGATCATGCTCATACCCAAATCATACACCAATATGAACCATTCTTCCTTAAAAACATACATCATTCATATTGAAAAAATTCATCAACTTCATTAACTTGTCAAATGAAGTCAAATGCTCCCAACAAACATTACATAAACAAATCCATTATCTTATCATATACAACAAGGTTATAACCCAAGTTACATTTATCTAAAAAATAACTATAACTCAAATGAAGTCTCATGCCACAACTCGGCATCGATAGCCACAATATGCAGGATATCCAAAAGATAGCAAATACTACTAGAGTCCCACTTGGGCACTCAAATCCCATCGGTCATAGGTGCCTTATCTATAAAAGAGTTTAGAATATAGGGATCGACACCACGACGGCTCAGTAGAGATACCCCAACCCACCTAAGTGCCGACTAGACACGACCTACATGAATGAATGTCAATACATTACATGTATCATTCAACATACATTATGTTCATTCACAATAATGCAAATACATATATAAGAATGCATTGAACACATATCATGCTTCATAATTTTAAAATGAAAGCAACTTCATAAAATCATCTCCCTCTCAAAATTAACCCGATACCCTAGCATGATTCTTGACCAACCATGAGACCCGGGACATTTCCCACACAAATTTTGGAAATTACATCACTGAGAACATCAGTCCTACCAGGTGATGAGACAATTTCAATACGCACCACCAAGAACATCGATCCTACTAGGTGATGAGATAATTTCATAATGCACCCCCAAAAACATCGGTCCTACAAAGTGATGAGATAATTTCATAATACACCACCGAGAACATTGGTCCCACCAAGTGATAAGACTGCTTCTGTATGCACCACTGAGAACATCGGTCCTACTAGGTGATGAGACCCTTTCAAGATTTTCACCGATAACTTCATCCTCCAAGGTGATTAACCACTTTTTCCCGTTTCCTCACAACGAACACATACATGAATTTTGAACATATATAGATCAAGCACTTAAAATTAATGATTCATAATACATATGCTAGTTATAAAAGAACATAGCATGCATTTCATATTCTTCAATCCATACATATAATCATCTATATGTGAAAACCCTAGTATAATTTACATATACTCACAAAATTCACATAAGCACAAATTTGTCATGCTTCACCAATGCACACTCTTTCTATATAAGGAAGGTGTACATTTTAACTCACACAACATTACATAACACAAATATGCTCATCTAACACATTTTCACAAAAAGTGCACCAAAGCCTAGCATATAAGTGTACATGCCAAATTCTCTCACTCAGTCACCATTCTTATCATGCATAACACCATATACATTCTCATTGCATATAAGAGACTAAAGAGAGTAAAAAAAACTCACATCTCAACCCTCTTATCGCTCTAAAATATGCAATACATAACCCTTGTTCTCACCATTTCTTTTGAAACTCTAGAATTGACAAATAAATGGGAAAGAACACCCCTACCTCAAAAATGAAGGACTTCCAAGCACTTCTCAAAATTTTAGCAATCTTAACCTTGTCGAACCGTGAAGATGTTCAGTTTAAATCGAAGCCCTAGCCGTCCCCTACATATCTCCCTTCTTCGATAAATCCCAAATCCAAGCCTCAAGCCTTTAAAAGCTAGAGAGAAGGTAAAGGGCAAAAGAAGAGAGAGAGAGAGAAAGCAACTGCGTGAGAATGAGAGCTATGAAATATCTTTGTATAATCTGACCTTTTAAGGTCCCTAGGCCGCTAAAAGACCAAAATACCCCTGGGCCATTGTTCGACGTGCAAAACGCGATAAAATATTATGTAATAGTGTCATTGTTGTTTTACACTTCGACAAAAAAGAATTTATAAAAACTTACAAATACTCTACTAAAATTAGTAAAGTGGTGAGTAGGGGTCAAACCCATAGAGACTGCGTTGGTTTCATTGTTAAACTATCAAGACTTTGTCTAATTTAATTCAAAAATAGTTTGTTTTGTTTTTAAATTAAGGTAATGAAATAAAATAACATAAATAAATGATAGACTCTAGAGAAAGGGTCTTGGGAATTGACTTCACCACTAACCTTCTAACAATGACAATTTTACTAATTTGGGACGTTTAATCTATGCATTCAGAAAAGAATAGTTGCAAGCCCAATTTAATTCTATCAAGAGGATTCGTTCAACATTCAATTAAGCATAACTCATATTCACTTAGCATGGCCTATACATCTGACTAACTAATGATATGATAGCCCATCTTTGCTTAGTATGAATTATCAAAACTCTAAATTGAATGATATATGAAAACTATTATATAACCTATCTTAACAAAGTCACAGAAGTTGAAAAGAACCAAACCCTAATAATTGCAAATTTGAATTCATTCTACAAGAACAAGAATAAATATGCAATGAAATAATCTATTAAAATTCAAACCGATAGCACAGTTGTTGTTTATATCTTGGTTATATAATTAATGCACAAATTAAATCATTTCCAAATTAATATACAAATTAAAACATTGAAATACAGGTTAGGGTTACGTCACTTCCCCGGCATGGTGTTTAGCCACTCATGATCGAAGGTCTAGCCTTGAGCAATGATGAAATCACCATCTTCTTGCCCATATCGTCACGAACCGCCTCTGTATAACTCTCCCTGTGTTTCTCCCCTCCAGAATACCTAGTTTTCTTCCTTTTTGCCATTTTGCCTTGCGAAACAAAACCAACGGGACACTTGGCCTCCCCAAAGTGGCAAGTGCGCATAAGAAAAAGGCACTTGCGCCTCACGAAGTGGCATTTGCACCCAAAAAGTGGCAGGCAGAGTTTGGGTCATTTTGACAATCATGTAGAGAGTTATGGCCTAAATACCAAAATGGGTCCAGACTTTTTAAACCTGAATTGGCCCAATCTTCATGTGAATAGGCCCGTACTCCTTTTCTTCATTTAAATTCATTTCCAGTCCATTTCTTCAGTCCATTTAGTTTGGATCTTCAATATAAACATATCTCTCATGGGTCAAGCTTCAACTTCTTACTAAATGAGCACCCTTTCTAGCCCGATTTCACCATTATTAGTCAGAATTACCCTTAATCTTTTGAAATCATAAAAAGATTAAAATTATTAATAAATAAAATAAAATAAATATTGCTAAGATACTAATTCATATAATTTTAGGGGCATTGAATATGCAATATTCATTGCTTATCAACCATTTAACGCACATTCCGGGACTCCGTTTGTGATTTTAAAAACTCTTACAGCCTCGTAATCACCTCCTTAGCTCTCTAAACATTCCATCAAAATCATTCCCAAACATAATTATTTTTAAAAAAATTCCAGATTTTTGGGCCCACTTAAGTAACATCCCGGGCCCCGATTTGACCAAAAAGTCAAACTTCTCCAAATCTTTTGAAAACTTACCAAAACCTTTAAAATACTTTCCAAATTTGTTCTTCGCACTCAAAACATGTTAAACACCACTCAAAATGCATTTATGGCAATTATAATGTGAAAAATGCAAAACCGGCCAAATTTGGTCACGGTCTTTACAACCTTCCCTCCTTAAAGGAATTTCGTCCCCAAATTTGGAACATACCTCAAGTAGTAAACAACTCAGGGTATTTTGAGTAGGCTTCTTGTTCTCACTCCCATGTAGCCTCCTTGACTCCGTGACGCCTCTGAAGGACCTTAACTAATGGAATGGTCTTGCCCCGAAGCACTTACTCCCCAGTATCCAAAACCTGTATCGGTCTTTTCTCGTAAGACACATCCTCCTCCACCTCAAGATCTGTCCAATCTAAAATATGTGAAGGATCTGGCTTATACTTTCTCAACATTGAAACGTGAAAAGTATTGTGCACATTTGACAACTGTGGTGGCAATGCCAAATGATGTGCACCCTCACCTACTCGATCCAATATCTTGAATGGACCAATAAACTGTGCTGCTAGCTTCCCGCTATGCCCGAACCTCATCAAACCCCATCGTGCTGACACCTTCAAGAAGACATCGTCCCCCACCTCAGATGCTAAAGGCCTCCACCTTCTATCGGCATAGCTTTTCTAACAACTCTGAGCCATAAGCAAATGCTGGCATATGATCTTTATCTTTTCTGTAGTCTCCCTAACTATATCTGGTCCCAAAGCCACTGTCTCACTGACCTCTGTCCAACAAACTAGTGACCTACAAGGTCTACCGTACAAAGCCTCAAATGGAGCCATCTCAATACTAGCTTGGTAGCTATTATTGTATTCAAACTCCACCAATGGAAGGTGATCCTCCCAGTTGCCTCAAATTTTGATAGCTTTCAAATATGAGACTCTAGGATCACTCTAAAATTTAGCAACTAAGCCAACTGCAAACATAAGGTCAAGCCTTATTGCAGTAAGGTATAGAAGGTTTCCTATCATGAACTGGTAAGGTGTACTATCAATGGGGTCAGTGGTACACTCTTTGGAAAACTTTGTGGTGACACACATGGGAGTAGACATTGGTTTAGAATCATCCGTGTTAAACTTTTTCAGAATTTATTTTGCATACTTCTCTTGAGATATGAATATACCTTTAATATGTTGAATGATTTGAAGTCATATAAAGTATTTTAATGTGCCTAACACAGACATCTCAAACTTAGATTGTATAAGTGTAGCAAATTGAGTGGTTTGACTTGAGTGTGAACCACAAAACATGATATCATCTACATAAATTTGTAAAATAAAAATGTGTGAGGTAGAATGTCTTATATAGAGTGTGTTATATACTTTACCTCTTTAAAAATCTTGTTCGATGTGAAAGGAGTGAAGTTTGTCATACCATGCCCATGGAGCTTGCTTGAGACAATAGAGTGTTTTTCTGAGCTTGAGAACATACTGAGGATATTTTGTATCAATAAATCCCTGAGGTTTCTCAATGTATACTTCCTCTAATAGATCACCATTTAGAAAAGCAGAATTGACATCCATCAGATAAACCATTACTCTCTTGTAGCATGAAAAGGAGAGAAGCATTCAGATTGACTCTAATCAAACAACTGGAGCAAATGTTTCATCATAGTCTAGGCCAACAATTTGAGCAAATTCTTTACATACCAATTGAGCTTTGATTCTAATTATGGTCCCTTTTTCATTTATCTTGTTTCGGAAGATCCACTTGGAGCCAATAGCATTCTTATTAGTTGGCTTGGGCATAAGTGTCCAAGTATCATTCTTTTCAATTTGTTGAATTTCGTCCTTCATTGTGTTATCCAATCAGGATCATCCTTTGATTCTGAGTAGCACTTTGGTTCAATGGATAATAACATTGCAAAATAACTTTGCTCATCCTCAACTACAAATGGTAATGCCTTCTTCTTTTACCCTTATGAGAGTCCTTCCTTCATTGTTTCCCAAAATATTTTCTCATTGAACTTCCTTTCGTAGATTAGGATATCAAGGTTCTCTTTTCTCTTCTTTAATAGTGGTGGATGAGCTTGGTTGCTCATTTTCCTTTTCTACTTCAGAAAGAAGATCTTGTTCAGACTCTTCCTTTGGAGTGGTACCTTCTTCATCAATCTTAACATGGATGGATTCCACCATTTTCTTGGTTCTCAAGTTGTAACATCTATGAGTTTTGCTCTTTGTTGATATCCCAAAAAGATGCCTTCATCGGCTCTTGAGTCAAATTTTCACAAATTATCATGGTTGTTGTAGATGAAACATTTATTTTCAAAGATTTTGAAGTAATGCACAGTTGCAAGCCTCCCAAACCACAAGTCAAATGGTGTCTTTGTTGAATTTGATCTAAAAAGAGCTTTATTGATAATGTAGACCGCTATGTTTACCGCTTCTGCCCAAAAACCCTTGGATAAATTTTTCTCAAATAGAAGAGTTCTACCCATTTCTTGAACTGTTCTATTTCTTCTTTCAACTACCCCCGTTTTGTTGAGGTGTTCTTACCACTGATAATTCTTTCTTAATTCCCTTGGAGTCACTAAATTCTTTCATGATAAACTCAGTTTCAAAATCTAATCTAAGTCTCTTAACCCCGTAACTTTTCTCATTTTCAACAAGGTTAACAAACTTTTTAAAATAATTAATACCTTTAGATTTTTCTTTCAAAAAATAATCCTAATCATTCTACTATAATCATCAATTACAAGCATAAAATACTTACTACCACCAATACTTGTGGTCATCATGGGTCCACATAAATCCAGATACACAATTTCAAATGTTTGAGATGTATTTTCTTTCTTTATTTTAAAAGAGACTTTTGTCTGCTTACCTTGTTGGCAAGCATTGCATAATTGATTTTCATTCAATGACAAATGTGGAAGGCCTCTAATAGACTTATGCTTAATAAGATTTTTTATGTTCTTAGAATACACATGCCCTAACCTTTTATGCCAAAGTGTTGAATTTTCCATATTAGTGTAATCGTAAACAGTATGTGAGGAGTCTTCAAGAATAGTGTAGACATTTCCTGGAGCTCTACAAGAAGCAAAAAGAGTTTTACCGGATTGTTTATCAATGATATTACAGTTTTCTTTGTCAAAATTGACTAAGTTACCAGTGTCACATAATTGACTCATATTTAACAAGTTATGCTTTAAACCCAGTACATAGAGTATATCACTCAACATAGGCATTTCTTTGGTTTCAGGTTTTATGCATTTTTGTACAATTTTGCCTTTCTTATTATCTCCAAAAATGACTGAACGACCGTCAAAATTTTCAATGTAATCAAATTTGGTCATATCTCCTGTCATGTGCCTATAACAACCACTATCTACATTCCACTTGGTATTGATATTATAAGATTTCAAAGTAGTGTAGACTAGTATGCTCCCAGAGTTCAATTTCTTAGGAATCTACATCATTTTAGTTTTAACCAAACCTTTTGAAGTTATAGGTGCTTTGTGTATGTGTAGATCTCTCTTTTTAACATACATGGGTTTCAGTTTCACATAATTGGGATAAGCAGTTCTAGAAGATGCACTATTAATCCTCAATTGATGATAAGCATTGAATAGAAGTTCATCTTTTGGTCTAGTAGCTACATCAACAACAGGATATGAAACATATATATTACTATTTTCTGCTCCAACAAACATTGAGTGGGATTTATTTGATTGCACTTAAGTGGCCTTGTTGTCAAAGCCAATACCTATTTTGCCCAATTGCTTCATAGATGTTTCCCAAATCTCATGCACTTTTGAGATCTCTCCTTAATAAATGAGCTCAATTCTAGTTTACACTTTTTGGTGCTCCAATTTGATTCTTGAGTCCTATATTTCACTAGATAACACACAGTAAATGAAATGAAGCATAAAGTAAACAATTTTACCCTTAAGTGCTTCATAAGCAACTCATTTGACTTTTGCAGCTCTAAGTTGGCTCTTTTCAATTTCTTCTTTTGATCACTACACTTCTATGCCAACCTTTTAGATCTAGCAAGGACTTCATCAACATCAAGTTCCTCTTCACTTTCAGAATCTAAACCAATAACCTTTGACTCTTGCAAGGCCATAAACAAACATGCCTCTTCATCATTCTCATCTGATGACTCTTGTTGTTATTCTTTTAAGCTTGAATCTCAACTAGTGTAAAAGGCCTTTTTCTTGCCCTTTCTTTTGTACTATGGAGCATCATACTTCTTCTATTTCTGTTTCTTGATAGCAGTTGGACAATTAGGTATGTAATGACCTTATTTTCCACACGCAAAACATCATTTTCCTTGTTGTTGCTTACAAGTTTTTCTCATTTTGAATTTTTTGAACTTCTTTACTATGTAAGCCATTTCATCTTCAAAGTCACCAGAGCTTGATTCCTTTTTGGTTAGAACGTCCACTTCTTTTTCTTTTAGAGCTGACTCCCTCCTTAATTGAGTATGAGGTCCAATTCTCATCTCATTCGTTGTGGGAGATGACTCTAGCTCATCAATAGTCAGTCTTGAGATGTCTTTATCTTCTAGAATAGTGACCTTGGGATTGAACATATCTGTCATGGTGCGCAGTATCTTTTTACACACCACTCTATCTTCAATCTGCTCACCAAGAGCTCTTATGCCATTTACAATCTCTTTGACTCTAAAGAAGTAATCTACCACATTTTCTTTTTCATATATCTAAAGATCGTCAAACTTGGCTTAATGAAGTTGAATTTTATTTTCTTCAATAGTGAAACTTCCTTCATGAGTTGTGACCAGAGAATCCTAAATTTCTTTAGTTGTTTTACAATTTTGATTCTTGTGAATTCCTACTTCTGTATGGCTTTGTATAAGGCATTTCTAGCATTTCCATCCATCGACTTGGCTATCTTGTTAGCAGCTAAGAGATTCATAGAGTCTATAATGACAACTCCTTCTAAAGTGGCATGCCAAACATCGTATGAAATAGATATGAGGAATGCCTCCATTTTGATCTTCCAAATGTCAAAAACAAGTCTTATGAAACTTGGGCTCTTTGAGTGTAGAACTATCTTCAGCCATTCTCAGGATCTTTGCTACCGGTGGTTAAATCAAGAAATGTAGACTTGTGCTCTAATACTAATTAACGAACCAAGAGGGGGAGGGAGTGAATATGTTCGATGATACTTATTCTAAAAATTACAAGTATGGCTACCAAAAAACAATCACACAATTTGACATGAGTATTTATAAAGGTAAAACCCCAATATGGAAAAACATCCACTTTGGCTGTCAAGCTAGAACTAAGCTCCACTATGTATGAAAAGGTAGTACAATAATTCACCAATCACCCTCTCACTCACCCAACTCACCACATAGTCATTCTAGCTATCGCCCTAGTTCACAGCCTCCCAAGGCTTGAACCACTATCACCAATTCTCACAACAAGTTTTCTACTCTCACCCAGCCTAGGCTTCCCAAAGCCCAAGTTATCTCTCAGCAAAGTCACCACAAATCCCTCTAACTCCCTTTATCCAACGTATCCCTATACTTAGACTACAAGTAGTGTATGTGGAGACGTTATAGTGTAGAAATTAGCAACTCTTCAAGCTTTAATGATAGTCAATCTTCAAATCATAACTTGAGAATGCAAAGGCCACTTGAACTTTTGGCAAATGATGACATTTGAGCTTTAGTAGTGATAGACTTCAATAAGGACAACTTTAAGTGCAGTATCCAAGGACTTGTAGATGACTATTCTTTAAGAAATTCCCCTTCTCAATAACTCAGACTTCCATTCAGTTTGGTATCTACTTTTGATGACTGTTCTGATATTTACCTTGTACCTGTTCTTAATTTTGATAAGACTACAAGTAAAGTAGATTTTAGTAGCACAAAAACTATGGAAGCAAGTATAACAATTAGAAACTCAAAGAAACCAAAGGCATTATGTATTTTTAGCAAATATAGAGTTCAGAAAATAGATTGTCAAATAGCTGATTTTAGAAACAAGTTTAGGATGTATTGCGTTCAGAAAACTGATTCTCAAAACCCAACTTACAAGTGAAATATTTCAGCAAAATAATATTTGCAACAACAATAGGAATTCAAGCCAAAACACATTTCAAACAGATACTTGCAAGTGTAATATTTCAACAAACAATAACACTAAGCAGTAGATGGCAAACAGTAGAGAGTTTCACAAAAAAAGTTTATTAAATTACAGATTTCATAAATATGAAAGCAACTTCAGCAATATGAATTTTAGAAATCAAAACTTAGTTTCCAGAGATATGAAATCAACATACAGTAAGACGGAATTCAGAAATCATGAAAGTCAAATACCTAAATTCATAAATCAACATACAGCAACATATAGCATTCAGAAATCATGAAAGTTGAATTCCAGAATTCATAACTCAATACACAACAATATATAGAATTGAGAAATCATGAAATTTTGAATACCATAATTCATAACTCAATACATAGTAACAAATAAAATTCAGAAATCATGAAAGTTTGAATACCAGAATTCATAAATCAACACACAGCAACATATAGAATTCAGAAATCATAAAAGTTAAATTATGATTAATTCAAGAATAGAACATGTAATTATATGGAATTGTAGTGATAGAATCAGAAGTCAATGATTCAAGAATACAACATATAATCACATGCAGTTGTTGTAATAGAACCAGAAGTCATAGCTTCATATATTCAAGAACACAGAATATAAATAAATCTAGATTCACAGTAATCAATAGATTCATAGATTCATGAACCTACATGAGTAAATTCTAATTCGAAACAATACAACAATAGATCCATAGATTCACAAATATAGAATACATACATACAGATATATATATATATATATATATAGTGGGCATGTTCTTTTGTGTGTCAACATATAGCCTCAACTTGTGCGCCTGTGAGACTGAAAGAGAAAGGGATATAGAGATAAACCAGATGTAGATTATGCTCACACAAATTTTACTCAGAGACCAAGTGATGTAAAACCATAGATTCAGCAGATCAAATGATGTTTACGATGAAGAACCCTAATTACTAATGTAGGTTAAGCGACATATACCATACATGATGAGTTATCAATCCATGAGGGTGATCGAGCTAATTACATCTTTCCGCGGCCATAGAAATACTTTGCAACCTCTATATCTCTCTCTTTCTCTCTATCGCTACCCACAGACGTTCCCTTTGTATTTCATTTGCTTTATGGAAGAATGTGTTTCTCCTTCACCCTAATTCTTTTATCCCCTTCTATTTATACAATATCATTATAAAGATACGATTTAGGGTTTCTTACCCTTGTATTAAAAATTCCCAAACTGCCCTTCTTTTTAAGAAATGGCCAAATTGCCCATGCATGTTAGTTAGTACATATATAAGGAAAATATATAATTAATAACTGGACAATTAAGTAAATCATAAAAGTAAACCCAGTAATGCATTTAAGGTGAAATGCAGTAATACCTTTGCAGATCCTTTTGACATTAAAACTTGAGCAAACATGCTCATGGGATTACCGGACCATTGCATATAGACATCAAGTATCACTTCATGAGGGACAATGTGCAAAAAAGAAATATTCTCATAGAGTATATCAATACTCAAGCACAATACCTGACATCATGACCAAAGCCTTGCCTTGGACAAGGTTTGAGACTCTCCGAAATGTCTTAGGCCTCACCCTCCCTCTTCACTAGCTCTCTCTTTACTACCCTCTTGACTTTAATTGTCAAAAGGGGGAAAAGTAGTAGTTAGGAGAAGCTAGGTAGGTTTTTGACATTAATTGCAAAAGGGAGAGATTGATGGTCCATGAGCATGTTTGCCCAGGCTTTAATGTCAAAAGGATCTCCAGGGGCACTACTATCATTTCATTTTGAATACTTTTACTGGGTATATTTACATGAATTATTTAATTGTCTTATTATAATTATATATCCTTTCATGTATTTTCACTAATAAGTCTTACAGGGGCATTTCGGTCATCACATGGACCCCTCTTCTATTTTTGAAGTATAACAAAGGTATTTTGGGTATTCAAAAATAAGTGAAAGAAACCCTAGCTGCTAAGGGTACAAATATGATGTTATAACTAAGAATGGAAAGGGGGTGAAATATAAGGAATATATTGAGAGTGACAAAAAATGGCGACAGACATATAGAGAGATATACAGTATGTATTGAAAGTCGATTATAGCTACCGAAAAAAGAAACTCTAGGTTTCCTAACTCAGTCACCCTCATGGATTGAAGATTCACTATTTGATCTCTTTAACATCGATCTATTGCCTTGATTTATCAGTGAAGCTTTTGTTTGAGAGAGTCTGAGTTCGTTAATGGCAGCCGAAAGGGGAAATAGTAGATTCTCAGTTTAGTAAATTAGTTGTTTCTTTTCTTTCATACTCTCACAGGTGCACAAAACTAGTATTTCTATAATCTATTCTCTCACACTCTCACAGGCACACGATTGTGGCTAACTTGATGACACTCATATGTACAGGCACATAATTCTTAGTTCACTAATATTCTATGATTTGATTCTCTTAATTTCTATGAGTTATTTCTATGATTCTTAGTTCACTATTGCTCTATGATTTGATTCTTCTAATTTCTATAAGTTGTCGCTGCAATTCTTATTTCACTAATGCTTTGTGATTTGATTCTTCTGATTCTATGAGTTTTGCTACAATTCTCACTTCACAAGTTTTCTGTGTGTTAGATGTGTTGCTATAACTAATAGATGTCTCAATTATGTGTTGTTATGACTAGTTGATATCTTGGTTCTGTGTTGCATGTTCTACTATTGTTGTTATTAAAATCTGCTTTGATGAAGTTACACCTTGATGCCATTAAAAATCTTATTTGAAGAACTTACACTTTATTGCTTTTAAAATCAATTCTGATGAAGTTACACCTTACTGAATTGATTCACTTGTTTTCTAGAATTAATTCTTTGTTGAATTGATTCACTTACTGACCAGAATTTGTGATTTGTTGAATCTATTCATGTGCTGTCCAAAATTAGCACTTTGATGAATTGATTCACTTGTTGTCCAATATTAATACTTTGCTGAATTGATTCACTTACTGCTTAGAATTTGTGATTTGTTGAATCTATTCATGTGCTATCCAGAATTAGCACTTTGCTAAATTGATTTTCTTGTTGTCCAGAATTAGTACTCTGCTGAATTGATTCACTTGCTGCCCAGAATTTGTGATTTGTTGAATCTATTCATGTGCTATCCAAAATTTGTACTTTGCTGAATCTGATTTTCTGGAACCTTATTTGTTGAATCTATTTTCTGTAACCTTCTTTGATGAATCTGTTTAAGCTCCTAAATTACATACTAAATCATAGTTGTTGAACTTATATTTGCTGCTATTGAGACTTTATATTACCGAACTTATACTTGCTGCCATAATCCTTATGTTACTAAAATCTACACTAGCTGCAATTTTGTCAATTTTAAGAACAGGTATAAGTCAAAACATTAAGGAAGAGTCATATGAATTAAATACCAAGCTAAATTGAACTCTAGTTGCTGGAAAGAAAACTTTCTATTGAGAATCTTCAAGTTGGTTGAACTGTCACTGAACAAGCAAATTCAGTGGCTCTATATGTCTACTTTTCTGGATAGCTTCTATTAAAGAACTAAAGATTGGATCTGATTAAGAAATATACATTGTACTTTTTATTTTTAAAACACTACTTGTAGTCTAAGTATAGGGATAATGTGGATAGGGGGAGTGTTTTGTGAGTTTTTGTGAGTGACAACTTGAGCTTAGGAAAGCTTGGGTTGGGTGAGAACTAAGAGCTCGTGTGTGAACTTTTAGTGAGACAGTTCAGTCCTAGGGAGGCTATGAACCAGAGTGAGCGCTGGAATGACTTGTATGTGAGCTTGGGTGTGAGATCTACAAGTGTACTTAATTATCATCATAGTGGATTTGACTAGCCTGATGGCAAGAGGTTTTTTCCCCACCTAAGGGTTTTTCCTCTATAAATCATGGTGTCAAAATTGTGTGGATGGTTTGTGTCATACTCTAAACAAACAAAAGTTAAAAAATAGACAGAACCTATTCATATCTTGCCCCTCTAGGTTTTTCACAATTGTGGAGTGATCCTGTGGCAGTGTGTTCTGCTCTTTAATACACATTTTAGCACTTAATAACAACCCAACTACATCATCAAGAGAAACAGATGTATCTCTCACCATGATTGAGTTAACAGTTGCCTCATACAGAGGGACAACACCATTTAGTATTAGTTCAACTAAATCATCTTCACCAACTAGCTTTCCTGCAAGAGCAAAGTTATCTGCAATACCATTTATTTTATCAACATACTCAGTAATTGATACATAACCTCATTTGGTTGTTTTAAGTTGATTCGTCAACTGCATTAAACAACTTCAAGAATGAGAAGCATATCGTTTCTCAAGAGATATCCATACATCTTTTGAGGTAGTAAGATGAGTCACTATGGAAAGGATACTAGAAGACAGAGTAGCATTAATCTAACTGAGAAGAAGTTGATCGTGTTACTCCCATAATACATAAGCAAGATTGATGTTAAAAGTTGGATTCCCTTTCGCATCAGTGATAAACAAGCTGGGATAAGGCTTTGTTCCATCAACATAGCCCATTAAATCATGACTTTTGAGGATTGGAGTAAATTGTGCTAGCAATATTACATAGTTGTTTTGATCAAGCTTGATCGAAAATAACTGGGTAATATTATGAATGGTTATGGAAGAATTTGCCATACGGTCAAAAGAGATGTATTAATGTTAAAATCCTTGAAGGTGGAAATAAAAAGAAGAATAGAATCAAATCTTCTCTTTATAAGAATTATGTCGATTGTGCAAACGAAATGTTAAGGAACCATTCCTTGGCTATGATACCATAAAAGAATTTGAACTGAATTGAATATTGTATTTTCTAACCCTCTGCTTTATCTTTCGTACATTTATATATATGTACAGTTGCTAACAATGATCCCTTGACTTTAGGAATACAACAGATGTAATCCCTTAATTTTAGGGATTGGATTACAAACATAGGAGAGACTTTAGGAGTAATATATTCCAATGATCATGTTATAGTTGTAACCAAATCCTTTGGTTTATTAGTTATGATCCTCGGTAGAGAATATATACATTCAGTTGTATGAGATAGTTAATGAAGGTTTATCTTTGGTAATGAGCTTCTCTTGTATAGTTAGCCATAGGCAGAAGCCATGTTAAGGAATAGAACTAGAAAACCATACCAATTTGTGCCTATATATTTCCTACTTCGGGATTCATATTACATGAATCCTGAACTAAGGACCAATTCGGGCCAATACACTGGAATGTTGGGATGGGAGAGAAATTTGATGGTATGACGGAGTGAAAAGGTTTTACTAGGTGATGGTATCCATTAGATGGTCACATGTAATGAAATGTCAAAAAAACTAAAAACAAGATTAGACAAGTGTCTAGGCTAAGACCATTGTCCATTAGATATTAGGGATGAAACTTTGTTAAATATGTTGATATGCCACCCACATCTAGTTCCGGTAGGTATTAGCTGATATAGGGGACCACAGGGGAGTCAATTGCCATTTAAAATCACTGTTGCATTTTCATTATTGGCCTTGTACTTTATAACAGACTGACCTATATGCCTGACCTACAACAGCTTTCTTGAGAACCAAGAACAAATATTAGTCTAATATAATAGTTCAAATATATAATATATATGAATATGGCCCTACTTGGACACATTAAAAATTCTATGATGTGGATCTTGAAATTTTTCATGTGATTTTTATTTATATTTTTTGCCATACACTTCATATTTTAATTTGCATGATTCAAATAATTTTATTATTTGACTTGTACTAAAAATGACTTCAGCAAAACTTTATGGTACACAAAAATTCTGTTGGACTACAATTGGCCCGACCAACAGCATGGCATGAGTGTGGGTGCAGTGCAAAAGAGTTGTCACATAACTATGATCGACGTTGAATGTTACGCATTCTAACCTCTTAACTTACGTATTTTATGTAGTAACCCTTGTGGACGGGTGTGAGTGGGCTGGTGCGAAGACAGACACTGGGCTGAGCTACCACACTGACAGGGTACAGGGTGCTCAATCCCACATCGCCTGGGTGTGGAAAAAGGGATGTGCTTATATGTAGTATGTTCTCTTCAAATGGTATGAGGCCTTTTGGGGTAAAACCCAAGAGCAAAACCGTGCGAGCTCAGGTCCAAAGCGGACAATATCATACCATGTGTTGGAGCGGGGTATTACAGTTGGTATCAGAGCCTGAACCCAGCCGGAAGTGTGCCGATGAGGACGTCGGGCCTCGTAGGGGGGTGGATTGTAGTAACCCTTGTGGACGGGTGTGAGTGAGCAAAGACAGACACTGGACTGAGCTACCACACTGACAGGGTACAGGGTGCTCAATCCCACATCGCCTGGGTGTGAAAAAGGGGATGTGCTTATCTGTAGTATGTTCTCTTCAAATGGTATGAGGCCTTTTGGGGTAAACCCAAGAGCAAAACCGTGCGGGCTCAGGCCCAAAGCGGACAATATCATACCATGTGTTTGAGCGGGGTATTACATTTTATTCTCTTAGTGATTGATTATTTTGTGATTTTACTTCATTTTAGTATTTTTTGTATTTTCTGGGCCTTGATGATTATTTCAGTTAAAACCATGATTTTGGGCATTTAAAGATGACATGCAAAAGGGTTATATGAAGCCTACATCAAATGGATCCATTCAACTTGATATTTCAACTCAAATCAGCCCAAGGAAGAAGTCCAAGAGAATTACAGCTACTTAAGGAGGTTACGGGCGTAAAGCCCAATTATGCGCTTAATACAGTTTTAATCCTGTTCTGGAAAACGGTCCAGAAGTCTTATTTCTGAGCCTCAACTCGACTTAATTTTTATTTTAATGAAACAAAATTCGATTTTGGACACTTTTGTATTTCACGAAAATTTCGTGAATCGGACTTCTAGTGGGTCAAAAGTTAGGCCAAATGTCAGTAGGAAAAACTCACCTGATTAGTACTGCGGGAAACCTAATTAATTCCAAATTGGATTAGGACTTTGGTGTATTCTCTTGGTGCATAAAGTGGAGAATTGAAGGCTATTTTGAGAGAAATTAGAGAGTCTCAGAGAGCTTTTTGGACAGAATTGAAAACAAACTTTGTAGAGCTTTGGAGTGGAGAATCATTGGAGAATGAAGTTTTGCATGTAATTTATGAAGATGATGTCTTCTTCCTCAACCGTTGAAGTGTCTTCTTCTACCATGAGCGGCTAATTCATCCACTAGGGTTTTGATGTAGCCCTAACTAAGCATCAATGGTTTGATTATTTAAATTATTGGAGATTTTTGTATACATGCATAGATTATGTAATTTAGAGGATTCTTATTATAAAATTGAGCTATAAAAGTCTTATAAATTTAATTTCAATGATTTTCTATCTTATCTTAGATATTTTTTTTATTATTATTAAACTCAATCTCTCTTATTTTCTATGGTTATGAGAGCGATTATTATACAATGGTAATCACTGAATATATCATTATATGCTTTGATGGAGTATACCTAGAGAAGATGGACCACACTGCACCCTAGAGTAGATTAGTTAGGCAGATGGCCCATGCCAATGGAAGATAGTCCATGACTTAGCCTTAATCATATGTTATCTTCTTGATGGATGAAGGTGAGCTTGTAGCCACTAACACCACTTATGCATGATATAATTCTCCATAATTAATTCAATTGACCATTGATTGTGAAGTTAGTTGTGAAGACAAATACCCTAGATTTATCTCATATTCTCTACACTCTCTATTTACTTTTGCTTTATTTTATTTGTTTCTTTACTTAGTTTAAATATAAAAATCAGAATTCTTTTCTTTAAAATTTAATTAGAAATAATTCCGAACCAACTCATTCAGACCATAATCCCTGAAGTTCGACACCCCTTTTGATAGCCCTATTCTGCAAGGAATTCGTTCTATTGCGAGGTGTGGTAATTTTAATTGATGCACACAACACACACGATCAATTTTTATTACAAAAAAGAAATTGGAATTTTAAAATCAACCATAAAAACCAACTTTATCATTTTTGAAGGTTTAAAATTACAAATTATCACTCTCTTTGTGGTCTTATATATGTGATTGATTATTTAAGAAAGAAAATGATATATAAGACTTATTAGGATTAGTCGGGTGATGTGAAAAGTTTATGGTAAATTACCCAAACCTCCCTTGAGGTTTTACTTAATTACCCGTAGATTAGACATTTTAAAAAAATATTAGTCAACCTCCCTCGAGGTTTGAGAAAAATACAGTCTCACACCTATCGTTAAAACACCGTCAATCCCATTGAAGAACTTTTCATAAAATACCAATTTTGCCTTTCTTGCTTAACTCCTCTCCCCCTAATCACCGCCATCTATGCTCACCCACCACAATTTCAACCAAATCTCTCAGTCTCTGCACTATTTTAGATTCACTCATATGTATATAAGAAATTATGAATATCATATATAGTATACAATATATATTTACATTGTTATGAATTCACACACACATACATATATATATGAAATTATAAATATATATAATAGGTTATACATATTACAAAGATTATTTTTGTTTTTCCACCATGGATTGAAATTAGGACTTTTTCTGAATTGACTTGTAATTAGAAAAAGATAGGGACCTCAGAGAGACAGAGAGTGTGAAGAAACCCATATCCGGTTATGTAAACATTTATGCACTATATCGATATATATTTTTCATCGACACACTTTCGTCTTGCAATCAACAACTCCGGCCGGCAATTTTGGGTCTTTTTCAATGGCATAAGGACTCTCACGATGGTACCTCTTGGGTAACTATAACAACCAAAAACTAAGGATCCCCAAACAAATCTCTCCAGCTATCGATCGAAGCCAAATCTGAAGTCTCGACTTCTCCAACTGCACTCAACATCAACAAACTTCAGGCAATCAAACAATAGAGAGGAAAAATCTATATACTCAGCATCGATGGCGGTGGAATGCAAAGCATCTTCTCAGTAAAAGCCATAGTCTACCTTGAACACTCTCAACACGAAATTCAATGATTGTAGTGCCAAAATCGCTAACTTCTTTGACACCACCATCGGTTCAATTGTTGGAGGCATATTCACGGCCATGTTATTCGCCACCAAAGACCACTGCATCCAATGCTCGAGGTGATGGTGTATATATGGAGGTGGATAAGGGGAGAGTAGTTAAGCAAGAAGGGCAAAATTGGTATTTTATAAAAGGTTCTTCAATGGGATTGATGGTGTTTTGACGGTAGGGGTAAGATAGTATTTTTCTCAAACCTCGAGGGAGGTTGACTAAAAAAAATTTGAATGTTTAATCTACAGGTAAAACGTTAAGGGAGGTCTGTGTAATTTACCCAAAAGTTTACGTTTGTTTTTGTTTTAGGTAAATTACCATAACCTCCCTTAAGGTTTTTCTTTGTTACCCCCAGATTAAAGTTTTGTCAAAATTAATTTCACACCCCATCAAACTCACAAACCATTAGACAAATTAACGGTTGTCATGCATTTACTGAAATACCCTCAACTTTAGAATAACTAATTACTAAATACCCATCTTGCATCAGCAATAATTTTTGAATGCCCCAAAATGTCCCTCTCTTCTTCTTCCTTACTTATGCATCGTATATTACATATCCTTATATATACCTATTGCAATCATATATATCTAACAACCACAAATTGGCATTAGTTTCTTAACTCTTAATTGTACACCTATTGCAATCACAATCACACACACACACACACACACACACACACACACACATATATACACAATCATATATACACCCCAATTCATCCATCATTTCATTTAGCACCCCAAATTGATCGATCTCCTCCATCGTATCTGTCCATATAGTTTCTTTCTAAAAGTAAGACATTATCACGACACCTAAAGAAGAGTGGCTCAATTGACCATCTCTCTGGTTGCAAACCCTAACCTACATAAAATCAATCGCGCAAAAAAATCAATTTTACAGAGTTAGAAAGAGAGAAAAACCATTCTCTTCTCTCCCTCTCTACCTTTGCACTTCCTCGCTCTCAAACCCAAATCCAAATCACCACCACTGCCACCTCCACAAGATGTTGATGGCCATATTTCGTTAAGACGTAAGGGCAAGATAGAAGAAGAATAAGAAAATTATTGGATTTGGGATAGAAAACATAGCTGCTATCTGAATAGAAAATGAAATTTTATCTGATTTTGCTAGTTAAAAATGGAGATATGAATATAAGGATCCTTGGTCTATTTTACCACCATCATGCATCAGTAGTAAAACAACACACAGATTTTTGGTAGCCATTGAAACAGAACTCAATCTCAAGACAAGTCTCAAGTTGTAGTAGTGATTGAGTACTATATATATATATATATATATATATATATATATATATATATATATATATAGTGTGTGTGTGTATATTGAAAAAGTATCTTTAATTTTTTAATTATATGTTTAACATATGAATTATATAAATATAATTAAATGATAAGATTAATTAGGAGTGAAATGTGATTAGAGTGATTGAGGTTAAATTTGTAAATGTGTTGCACGTGAGGCTAGTTTGGAAATTTAGATTTTTTTGTTTGATTTGACTTTAACAACTAAAACGGCCAGCTCGCAACAAGGGAGGTGTGAGTTAAGTCAACCAAACCTTAGTAGAGGTTAAATACAAAATTTTGGCAAGTTTAATCTATAGGTAATAATAGGAAATCTCAGCAGAGGCCATGATAATTTACCCTTTTGTTTTTTACCAAAAAGAAAAAGATAAGTGCTAGCGGCAGTCACTCAAGCTAGTGTACTTGTACAGTCGCTCCATTAATTGGTGAAAATTAATTCCAAAAATTAAATGCTTTCATGCAATAAATGTCCTACTTTTTCATCAATCAATATACCATTCTAGTTCTAAAGTATTTACACCGGTGTCATCAACAAACAAATAAAATTATAGACATAAGTATTAAATATTTTTATTAATATTTTTTTTATATTGTCCTACTTTTAAATATTTTTAATAATCTATATACTTATTATAATCATTTCCTATATAATTTTTAAAATTTTGTGATTATGGTTAATTGAATAAGTATATAGATTAATAAAAATAAAATTATAAACATAAATTATATAGATTAATTGAATAAGTATATAGATTATTAAAAATATGAATAAAAATAAAATTATAAACATAAAGTATATAGATGAATTGAATAAGTATATAGATTATTATGGTTAATTGAATAAGTATATAGATTATTAAAAATATTTTTTTATATTTTCCTGCTTTTAAATATTTTTAATAAAAATTATATAGGAAATGATTATAATAAGTATATAGATTATTAAAAATATTTAAAAGTACAACAATATAAAAAAAATATTAATAAAAATATTTTAATTCTATGTTTATAATTTTATTTGTTTGTTGATGGTACTAGTGTAAATACTTTAGAATTGAAATGGTATATTGATTGATAAAAAGGTATGACATTTATTGCAAGAAATCATTTAATTTTTGGAATTGATTTCTACCACTGTGCAAGGACACTCGCTTGAATGACTGTCGCTAGCACTCCTAAAAAAAAAATAGTAGAATCTCTTTTGTTTTGGGAATGATGAAATTTCGTTAGATGGGAATTTGAGCATTATTTTATTATTATTATTTTTAAATGTACACTGTTGGGAATTTGGGATCAAGCCCATTAGCATTACAGTAAGGGCGCTGTAACGGAAAGTAAAGTATAACAAAGAGTAGACCGGAGTCCAGAGATTGGGCCCCACTTTAATCTTACCAAACGCCTACAGAAATTGGACCGTTCATAATGGAATTCAATTTTGAAAAAAAAAATTTATTGAAATTCAATTAGCTTTTAGATAATGCTACTCAGACAGAATTCGTAGACAGAAATATTTATATCTATTGGATGCATGTGGTAGGCCCCACCACATACACTCACCACATGTATCCAATGAATATAAATATTTCTGCCTACGAATTCTTCCTAAGTAGCATTACCCTTAGCGGATAATACTATTCAGGCAAAATACTTAAGTAGAATTCATAGGCAGAAACATTTATATCCATTGGATGCATGTGGTATGCCCCACCACATACATTCACCACATGCATCCAATGGATGTAAATGTTTCTGCTTACGAATTCTGCCTAAGTATTCTGCCTAAGTAGCAGTATCAAGTGAATTACTCCAGTATGGTTCAACTTATTTTAAATACTAATTGAAAGTGATGCTTCGGATTCCACAAATCCAAGCGTCTTACGAACTTAACACTACCACCTAGAAATGGATGGTTCATGCATGCGATTCTTATGTTTACTAGAAGATCATTTAACTTCAAGTGTGGTCATTAAATGAGAGCTTATCTTATAACCCTTTGTATATGTGTGTGTGTATATATATATATATATATATATATGTACTCTCGGCCATCCCGAACCTTGTCGATCATTCTTGAAGAAAGTTTAAGTAGTGACACATTCTACATAATGGGTGGCAAAGGTAGTGGTGGTGGTGGAGGAAAAGGTGGCGGTGGAGGAAATGAAGCAAAAGGTGGTGGTGGTGGCAACTCTTCAAAAGGCGGTGGTGGCGATGAAGGGTCAGGAGGAACGATGAAGGCACCTGGCGGTGATGGGTCATACATATCAAGGGCTGGGTTTGAGGGTAACCCTCAGGGCTACTTTTCCGGCCTTCATGCTGGTGTAAAGGGCAGTAAATAAATGTTACTAGTTAATTAAATCGGATGTATTAAGTTTCTCTTTTTAATTAAGATGTCTCTTAATTAATGCATTCTACCTCTATGTTATCTGGTTAAATGAAAATATATATAATGGACTATGTGTTAGTAATTTCTTTTATGTTAATTTCCTACTTATTCTAACTTGTGAAATGTAGCAAGTTCGAAACTATAGCTTGCTGCTATTTTTGTTTACCAACTTGCATTATACACACACATATATATATATATATATATATATATATATACAGACTTACCTTGTAATAACCATGTAATGAGATATATTTTTAAGCTCAATCCTTTCTTTATTTGGTGACTCTTTTGGACTAGAGCAATGCTACACGTCATGAAATTATTTTATGAATTTGTATCATGAATGATGTGACAGGTAACATGGAGAGTTATAACTTCCTAGGCTTTGAAAATATATCCACAATTTTACTACTAATTACCAACTGTTTAGGTTTAGAAGGTTGAAATTAAATAATTCTTAAAACTTGATCTAATTAACTAATGGACAGAGTTAAAATTTTTAGCTATACACCCGCAATAGATTTAAGTGATAAAGCGAACTTTTTGTTTCAACTTTGCTCACGCAATCAATATAGGTTTGTATTTTTATTCGTACATTTTTTAATGAAGTTGGGTCACAAATTTTCTAATCCGGTCTGTTTTACGTGGCCTGAATCTATACAAATCTTTACTTTTTAATTTTAATATGTTGGCATTTTAAATTATAGAAAGGGGTTATCAATTACAAATTTTAAATTTTTATAAAAGACAATAACATGGAGAGGGAAAGAGAGAATTGGGTTAGGTGAGTTTGGGGTGACCAATTTTTCATGTCACCAATTCTGATCGGGTCAGCCTGTTTATCCAGATCTATATTGTCCGATCAATTTGGGTCAGGTTGACACATTTGTCTGAGTCCTGGTTGGCCGGACTAATTTGGATTAGTCAGGTCAAATCTGGATTGGAGTTCAACCCAACTCATATTCAAACCTCTCATATTTGACCTGTTATAAGTGGGTCAAATATGGGTCAGACTCACAATCTATATTTGACACGTTCGTTTTTGACCCAGTTCAAACCTGTCAAATCCGTCCATTTTGCTAGATCTACTAATTTAGTACTTAATTACTACAACAAATTTGGTTACTGATTTTGCATTCATCAAGATATGTTGCATCTGATGATTAAGAACATAAATATTCATTCAAGGTGATTCTCAGAGATTGAGAGATTGACTAGTTTTGAATTGGGTAGGAATTGGGATACTTGTTTCGAGTTCAAGAGCATATAAGAACTCAAAAAGGCCTTCGTAAAGATTAGTCCCTGTATTGGATTGTTCTGTTTGGGTGGGAACACCTGAGAAGAATTAGGTGCTTTTGAAAAAGTTAATGGATAGGCCTGTTAAAGCTATTTTCAGAGTGATTGGGCTGAGTTTGAAGAACACAAACGGTTGCAAAATGTATGGATCAGCAGTAGATCCACCAAGAGTAGAAATTATATCATTAGATAATGAGAATGGACTATCAGCTAGTGGGTCTCACCTGAAAATTCAATTTATATTATAAAAAAATTATTAAATACTACGAGAATTTTGTTTATTAAAAAATTTCACTAATAATAAGACTTTTTTATTTTATGGAATATGGGGCCTTCTCTAGTGCTGGAGTGAAACTTTACCCTAGCTACAGATTTGATCATCGTGAATGATCTGAATATAAAATAGAATCTATGTTAAAGGTCTAGTGTAACCCTCAACAAAATCAGTATTTTAGCAGAGGTTGCATGCAGTAGCTGAGAGAGCTATTGGGTGTTCTACCTATAAAAGACAAATTTTTATATAGTTGGGAACAATTCATACTATCATAGCTTAAATTATCATACTTTAAAATTATATGTAAATTAATTAGTGAGGTCCAATATGATAGTTTATACATATAGGAATGTGACTGTAGACGGACCCGTTAAAAAGTAAAAACTCTATGAATGTGCATCATGAAATTCTTTCATGTGATTTTTTTTTTCCACAAACTCTATATTTTAATTTGCCTGGTTAAAATATTACCATTATTGACTTCTACAAAAACATGTCTTCAACAAAACTTTATGACACAAATTCTGTTGGACCAGCAATTTGCAGGGCCAGACGCATGGCATGAGTGTGGGTGCGGTGTGATAGAGGAGTGGCAAACTGGGTGTTGACCCACCAACTCGTCCTGATTCGCACACTAATAAATAAATTTGGATAACCTGTTTTTCTACACGGGTCAGAAATGAGTTAGATAATAATTCATCCATTAATTCAAAGATTATGTGGGTTGAATATGTATACCCATATGCCACCCATTATTATATAAAAGACTCAGATGTATAAATATTGTCTCATTTTATACAATCTCATACTACCTCACCCTTTTTCTCTCTAAATTATTTCTCTTTCTCTGTCTCCTATGCGTACCACCCCACCCTTTCTCTCTCTAAATTATCGCGCTCTCTATGCTCTCTTTCATGATCCCTCTCTTTATCTTCGTCTCTCTAAATTTTCTCTTCCTCCTCTGTAGATACCGCCTCGCCCTTTCTCTCTCTAAAATCTCTCTTTCTCTTCATGCATTCTCACTCTCTCTCAATAATTGCTCTCTCACGATCCTTCTCTCTTTCTCTTCGATGACCCCCCCCCCCTCTAAATCTTTAATATTGATTACACAAAATGACTGTTCTTAGTATTCAAAATGAGTTTTTAAACTCAAATTTAAGTAAAAAAAAGGTATTTACCTTCTATAAAAATATGTCAGAATTTAGACTTTTTATGATTTTCCTCAAAAGCTTTTACGCCTACAATTTTCGTGAGCAAATAATTATCTTGCAGGAAATAAGCATTTAGAAGATTTTGGACTGCTATCTGATTCTTAAGTTGTATATCCAATTAATTCCAAATACAAATGGTTAGAGGCCAGAGCAAAACAAAAATTATTAATTACTGAGAGGTACCATTTATACAATACCCTTACCTAACACAAACTCTTATTATTTTCTCATAATAATAGAATATAAAGGGTTTATGTTCAATTGGTAACTTACCCAATAGTACGTACTACTGACAAAAAAAAGCTGGACAAAAGTCGTAAAAGGAAAACTGTTTGTTCTTTTATATATATATATATATATATATATATATATATATATGTATGTATATGTATGTGTGTGTATGAAAATGGGTATGAGTCGGGTCTTATAAATGGGTCAGACCCATATTCGGGTCCAGATAATTTTTTATATCTTAAAGTCCGCAGAAAAATAAAAATGAAAAGTTGTCTTTAAAAAGCAAACAAAATTTATTGACCTGATCATTTATGAAAATGTGTCGGGCTATGTAAACAGGTCGAGTATTATAAACGGGTCAAATTTGACAGGTCTTTTATACGGGTCGGATTTGGCACAAGTTTATTTATTATATTATTTATTAAATTTTTTTAAAGCATAATTAATGAATGTCAAAAGAGTAGGGGTGTCCAAGTTTCACAAAGTCGGTCACAAATTTTTAATCGGATCGGGTTTGACCCGTTTGTTCAGATTGGGTCGACCCGTTTTATCTGGGCTTGGAGTGGTTTGACTAATCTAGGTTAAATTATATCATTTATTTGGGTTGACCGATCAATCCGGTTGGGTTAAATCAAATATGAGTTGGCGGGTTGACTCGACTCGTATTTGAACCACCTATATTCAACCCGTTACAAACAGCTTAAATATGTATCACAACCCATATCTGACCCGCCCATATTTAACCCGGTCCAAACCCACCCATTTTGCCATGCCTAGCTACTGTTTAGGTAGCGTTTGGGAGAGCTTCCTGATATCAAAAGGCCTTTTAATAAGGACTTTACAGAAGGAGGTTAGAGGAAGGCCTTTATCACAGAAAAAATGTTTCACGAACGTCAATTTGATAAGTCCTTTTAAATCAAAAAGTCATTTCATGTGTTTGGTGACAAAATTTAAAAAGTCCTTTCATGAGTAAAAATACTTTCCACTTTACAATGTTACCCTTTATAATCAATTGTTACTTTTATTTCATTTTATGTAGATGAATTTAAATTGAACCATATAAAAATTATTAGGAAGAAAGGAAACCAACATCATTATTCAGAATTGTGTCATCCACAAAGCTCTAATATGTATAAATAACTCATCAAACAATAAATATATAAATTTATTTAAAGAAAAAAATTACATGTCCTTATATATAATTTAAACATGGCGATTCCATCACGTATAATGCTCATTTCAGTCTGATATTATGGGTCCACTGTGCTAGAAGTTTGTCTGTCAATATTATCATTGTCACGAAGATAACCTTCATCCTCATCATACTGTCGAAATTCAGTATCGGTTATTGCTTCTTACCTTATATAGTTGTGTAGTGCCATTGATGCAACTACAATCAATCTTTGTGTCTCGAATGGGAAAGGAGCCATACATTTTAAAAGTGACAACGAGCTTTCCAAACACCAAAACAACGTTCAACTACATTTCTTAATGACGAATGAACATAATTAAAAGATTCTCTAATTCCTCTTGGCTGGTGGCTTCTTTGGAATTCTTGAAAATGATAACGCACTCCTTTATATGGTGCTAAATATCCTTCCATATTAGGGTATCCAGTGTCAACAATGTAATATTTACCTATAAAAGAAAATATTGTGGTAAACAAAATAAAATATTTAAGTATATAAATTTTATTTATAGGATGACAATACGAATCACTTGGAGGTTTTGGAAAGTTGATTTCTGGCCTACGAATAGCTTCATTAAATATGCGAGAATCATGAGCTGAGCCCTCCCACCCAGCCCAAACAAATGTGAATCGCATGTCAAATGAACAAGCAGTCATGACATTTTGTGCGCAATCTCCTTTACGTCCACGGAATGCAAGTTGTTTATTCTACTGGAATGATTGCATCAACATGTGTTCCATCAATTGCACCAACACAGCCCTAAACATAAATTGATATATGTTACATGGTTGAAATAAGTATATAAATAATTGTAATACCCCGCTCCAACACATGGTATGATATTGTCCGCTTTGGGCCTGAGCCCGCACGGTTTTGCTATTGGGTTTACCCCAAAAGGCCTCATACCATTTGAAGAGAACATACCACATATAAGCACATCCGCTTTTCCACACCCAGGCGATGTGGGATTGAGCACCCTGCACCCTGTCAGTGTGGTAGCTCAGCCCAGTGTCTGTCTTCGCACCCGCCCACTCACACCCGTCCACAAGGGTTACTACAATCCACCCCCCTACGAGGCCCGACGTCCTCGTCGGCACACTTCTTCCGGCTGGGTTCAGGCTCTGATACCAACTGTAATACCCCGCTCCAACACATGGTATGATATTGTCCGCTTTGGGCCTGAGCCCGCACGGTTTTGCTATTGGGTTTACCCCAAAAGGCCTCATACCATTTGAAGAGAACATACCACATATAAGCACATCCCCTTTTCCACACCCAGGCGATGTGGGATTGAGCACCCTGCACCCTGTCAGTGTGGTAGCTCAGCCCAGTGTCTGTCTTTGCACCCGCCCACTCACACCCGTCCACAAGGGTTACTACAATTGAAGAAGTGTGCCGACGAGGACGTCGGGCCTCGTAGGGGGGTGGATTGTAGTAACCCTTGTGGACGGGTGTGAGTGGGCGGGTGCGAAGACAGACACTGGGCTGAGCTACCACACTGACAGGGTGCAGGGTGCTCAATCCCACATCGCCTGGGTGTGGAAAAGGGGATGTGCTTATATGTGGTATGTTCTCTTCAAATGATATGAGGCCTTTTGGGGTAAACCCAATAGCAAAACCGTGCGGGCTATGACCCAAAGCGGACAATATCATACCATGTGTTGGAGCGGGGTATTACAATAATCATGAAAAAACTTTTAAAATATAAATCAATTACCCGAAAATGAGGCCAATACTTATGATGGTTGCGTATATGACTAGGGATATTATCAAAAGAAGGAGGAACAATAACTGACATGGCAAATATTACGATCGATTTTAAGACATTGTTAAAATGTCTACTGATAGTCTCACCAGAGTGTTGAAATCGCTCTTGCAACATCCTATTTCTTGAGTTATGACCAATGGTCATAAGAAATATGGCCATTTGCTCTTCAACAGTAAGCTCATGACTATCCTCTAATAAATCTCTTTGTCTAAACTCTTGACAAAGTCGACTAAACACGTGTCTTTTCATTCGAAATAATTCATGACAGCATTTATGATGTCCATTTAATACGTCCAGTACAAATTGGTGTCCAATATAAATTGAATTCCTGCATGGTTCTTTTGCAATAAAAGTTTGATAATAGGTAGTCACTCCGCAAACTACAATAGCAAGTAATGCATGTGTTTCCATCTCTTCAAATTCCTCTTGATTTGATTCCATATTATAGCTATTAAAAAAAATACCATTTAGTAAAATCATAAAACATAAGAATTAATCATTATGTATTGAAATTTGTAATTTATTTATTTTACGAATAAAAGAACATAAAAGTAGAGGAAACACATAAACCATACAAAAAAAATTATTATTTATCTTCTTACTCCTAATTTTCATAACCAAAGAAAAATATGCATAAAAAATGTCATATCTAAATTAAATAGCTCATAGATTGGGTATATTGTTGACTGTTTGTTCATTTTCAAGCCAAGTCATGTGTAGATCAAAATCTCCTAGTGCCACAAATATTTCTCGCTTTTCTTTTTTTTCAAATGTCCTACAAGCAAACAGGTAAAGTTCACTTCCTCTTGGTATTTCTGGCATTTTATTCAAAATGCAATCTTTAATTTTACAACATATAGTCTCAACTGCCCTTGACTCTAATGTCACACATATTCTATCAAGAAATTTGTTTATGTTTGCAGCAGTAGAGACTTATTGAGGTTTCTGAGGGGGCAGAATCAAATCTCCTGATCTCCTATGATGATTGGTATCATTTGTATCTCTAATATCATCATCATCAGTTGGCCTACTTTCTTCTCCATCGTGCAAGATAGGATCCTCTTCCCTTCTTATGGTTGTCTGTAATACCCCGCTCTAACACATGATATGATATTGTCCGCTTTGGGCCTGAGCCCGCACGGTTTTGCTCTTGGGTTTTACCCCAAAAGGCCTCATACCATTTGAAGAGAACATACTACATATAAGTATATCTCCTTTTCCACACCCAGACGATGTGGGATTGAGCACCCTGTACCCTATTAGTGTGGTAGCTCAGCCCAGTGTCTGTCTTCGCACCCGCTCACTCACACCCGTCCACAAGGGTTACTACAATCCACCCCCCTATGAGGCCCGACGTCCTCGTCAGCACATTTTTGGCTGGATTCAAGCTCTGATACCAACTGTAATACCCCGCTCCCACACATGGTATGATATTGTCCGCTTTGGGCCTAAGCCTGCACGGTTTTGCTCTTGGATTTTACCCCAAAAAGCCTCATACTATTTGAAGAGAACATACTACATATAAGTACATCCCCTTTTCCACACCCAGGCGATGTGGGATTGAGCACCCTGTACCCTATCAGTGTGGTAGCTCAGCCCAGTGTCTGTTTTCGCACCCGCCCACTCACACTCGTCCACAAGGGTTACTACATTGTCTCTACTTGACTATCCAATGTATCTTCCTGAAATTGACATGCTCCAATACTATCTTCTGGTAATGTTCCTTGTGAAGGTGCCCATGCCATATTGCCAGTTGCCACCCCATCCTTGAATAATGCGGTTAATTGATCTGAGTGATCTAGTCCTTTATCACGAAACTTAGCTGCCTCAGGGTAAGACTGTTTAAGGGAAAAACAAATTTATCGATAATTACTCAATATAAAATGTTACAAATGGGTGAACAAAATAGATATTTAAAATATACCTCTAAGTAGTTCTTTCACCAATCATTGTCAGCAGTGACCGTGTTTTTATCGTAATCCCATCCAAGGCCAGTCTCTTGACTTTTTAACATATACCATATCTTCCATTCACCCTTAACACCATCCCAATGATTTTTCATTTGCTTTTTATCATAAGTTCTTCCAATTTTATTTCGAAAAGTTACAATTACATTATTCCATCCTTCTTTTGTGAGAACTATCCATTTCTTATTCCCCTTTAACATTTGATTATAACATAATTCAACAAAGATTTTATGTAAATCATTATTCCAAACAGCTTTGTCCTTTTTTTCAATCCTTTGATTTGGCACTGATGATGAAGCAGCCTAACTATTTTCCATCTATAAAAAAATTTATAATAAAATAAGATAAAAAAATCAACTATTTGATAGCAAATCAGAATGTATAAGCTGATCTTAATTTGAAGTAATGTCCATTTAATTGCTTCGACGAGGGGATAAGGAATTACCAAAATCAAACAAACAGAGATGTAACATTCCTACGAACATGCCTTGTCAAAGCATTATGAACCGGAAGCATATTAGTATTGTAACAAGGAAAACATTGCCTATATTAGTCAGTTTCAATACTCTTCAATCTTAAAGCATAGATACCATACAATCGAAAAAAAAAGAATTCAAAAATTAAATATTGGAGGAAACATGGCATATAATGGAATACAATTGAAAAAATAATTCATTTCACCGATTCCATTATTTTGACAAAAAAACATGGATGATGATAATGAAATGTCAAATTTAATTTTGTATCCCCATCTATGTATACTCTTAGGACCCTTCCTTGGTTTGGGACTAATTTTAAAGATTAATGTCATGATGGGATGACTCATCTATGGTTAAATTATAGAATAACAAAGAATATTTTCATAGGTAATTGCTGTCTTGTTACAGTCCCCAATTTGAGGAATCTATTCAACCTTCACAACTCTATTAGCATCAACCAAAACAAGAAATTTCAAGACACAACCAGTTGCTTAATGTACAAGGACTACTACATATAACAAACTAGACTTTACTTAAAATTAAAGTTCCTAGAGTGTTTTATGTTTCATTCAAGGAAAACATGCTGAAATACTATCATAAGTAAGATAGAGGTTGGCTAAAAACAAGACAAGGTGAAGATCTACAACACAAGCATCAGCATATTGTTCAAAGGGGGCATATCACACAATTGTTGTTCAATCTTCAACACATATTGTTCCCCTCATTTTCATCCCCACCTGTTTACATTATAAATTATCTTTAGAACAAGGGAGGGCAGAGAAAATCCATTCATCATCATTTCACATATCATCTCATAATGAATTTTAGAAAGGTATAAATCTGTAAATAAAAGAGAGAAGGATGAGTTCTAGATACAATTGCTCTTGAAGTTCATAAAAAAAGAACATTGAAACAACAATTTATGGGAAGTACCCAAGTCAGTTGATATAGTACGAGTCTCTCATCTCTTTATCCATATTTTTTGTTATTCTATTATTACATAGAACTAAATATAAGACAAAATCACTGTCTATCAATTCATAAAAAATGCTAAAATGCACATTAGTGATTAAACAACTTATAACAGGAAATATCTAACTTGTACCAAGCTTTTGTATTAAACTCAACAATCTCATTACTCTCTTTGGCCATCTCTTGGACTACTATCAATCTCAAAAGAATTACCAACATACTAATAGCCTAACATATATTCACTTAGAAATTAAGAATACTTATTCAACTAGAATTAATAATACTGTAGAATTATACCAGGTGATTCTGAGAATGATTTCCTCTGATTGAAACTCCTTCAAAGCTTCTCCTCATAGAGAACTCTCTCTACACTAAAACACTATTATTTCTTAGTATATGAACACTCTAAGAACTGAAAAGGAACTCCCCTTAATTGACATTTGTTTGCAATTTTATTCTAAGCTAAGGATATAATTTCGTTAACATATCCTTTACTTCAAAATTTAAATTTCAATGTTCATTATCCTATTACTTCAACATATCTCTACTTCAAAATTTAAAATCATTATCCTATTACTGATTTTTTGTCAAAGTAATTGAGAGAATCAGTTTTGAAATTTAAAATACTATACTTCATCTGCTCAACTACAAATATATATCTATAAATATAATACATTATTATATATATAAAAAATCAGTTATTACATTGAGAGATGGACGTCTATTCAGGAAGATATCCGGATAATTTATAGAGTTCAAAATTTTGGTCAACAAAGTTATTTGAGTGGGATTGTTGTAATAGTGTTAGACATTGAATATAGTAGTGAAACACATTTTAAACCATCTCCAATTCTATTCTATCTCTAACTCTTCAAAATAGAAATCAAAACAGTAAGCATAAAATTGAATTAGGCATTCAAAAATGTTATAGAGATAAAATTGAGTAGGGTATCAACGAGGATTAGAACTTCAATTCATCAATATATATTTGTCGACATTTTAATACACCTCTTTTATATGTTCCTTTCAAACCCTAACTTCAATCTCACACACTACAAAGGCTGAGAGAAAGAGATAGTGGAATTACCGGCTCCAACGAGGATTAGAACTTTGTAGTCGCCATCCCAACCTGCATCGCTATGGTTGCATCCTTCAAATGGAACGAACTTCTTCGCTGAAACTATGACAATATATACCATAATTTTAATCGCAAACACTCCGGTTGGTGATGATGCGCTGTAAAGTAGAGTATGTTGTGTGAAAGATAGTACAATCACCTTCGAACACCATCTTCCACTCTATGGCACCCCGTCAGCTCTATCTTCTGCCTCACCACAAAATTGCCATTGATATTGGAACCAAAAAAATGTAGAGAAAGTTGAGAGAGAGAGAGTAAACAGACCCTACATATACGGATGTAATTAAATAAAATAACACAAGGTAAAATAGAGAAAGAAAAATTATTACTTAAATTAGCCTCTAGCTTCCCGAAAAGTGGTTCTCAAATGCCTCAAAACATGGCTTCAGTCTAACCGGCTTTCGGAGTGAGCAAATTTTTTAAAAAGCCCATTTACAAAATCTCACCAAACAACCTATTTTTTGGGAAATGACTTTTTGGGGCATGGAAGCCCATTTAGAAGCTCCAGGAAGCCTTCCCAAACATACCCTTAACCAATTGACGTCAAAAGTTGACATTAAGTATCTTCTATTTTTTATTTAAGTAAAAAAAAACTTAATATAAAAAGCTCTTTTTTCTAATGAAAAATTTTCTGAAAACAATTTCTAGAAAACAAAAGCAAAAAAAATTAAAAAAATTTTATTATGTAATTGTGCATTTTTTAGTTTTTTTTTTTTTTTGGGAAACAAACTCATCTTTTTTTATTAAGGTAAAAAATGTATAATATAAAAAAACATCTCTTCTCTCTATTGTTCTTTATTTTTTATAATAATGAAAAGAATAAAATGGTAATAAAAAAAGAGAATGCGTACAAAAGTAAGTACTTTACTCACTTTTGCAAAAGTGAGATTGTATTATGGTCCAAAATATAGTATATGGGAGTTTATTACACCTTCTTAAAACTATAGGGAGATTTTGGACACTTTTGCCAAAAAATAATGAAATTTTATTAGATGAGAATTTGAGCATGATAAAATTTGTTAACTTTATTTATTTTTTATTTTTTATTTTTTATTACAACTCAAACACCTACTTTACGCTTACCAAACACTTACAAAAATTATTACACCATCTATCAAAGGTCAAATATATTGCCTTCTAAGGCTCAGCTTTGGAATTCAGCTTGCTTTGTAATCTATTAAATGGAGTGTCAAGTGAATACACTTGGGGATCAATTATTTTTACCTTACTAATGTGATAATTATTAAGCTTAAGATCCTAGGAATAGAGACCCTGTTCTTATCAAATACTTTATTAGAGTCGCCAAAATGCTAAAATACGGATAAGTGTCACTCTATTTTATATACTAGTCAAAAGTGATGCTTTGGATTCCATAAGTCTAAACATCTCACGGACTCGATGCTGCCAGGTCAAAAACTCCAATATTAATACTACAGAATCTGTTATTTGTTACATTAAAAAAGAAGATGAAAATAAACTCCAACGGCTAGTTCAACGACCTTTTGAGTTAAATGAGACTGTTCAAAAATTCAGTCTACTTGTTTACACTTGTCTAAGCCCAATCCAATTATGTGCCTATAAAACTCTTTGGTTGAGTCATATAGATCTCTTCGTCTAGTTCTCTATTGAGAAATGCAGTCTTAACATTCATCTGAAAAGGTTCTAAATCTATATGTTGCTATAATTGCTACGATAAGGCGAATAGAGGCAAATCTCGCCACTGGATAGAATGTCTTTTCATAGTCTACACTAGGGATGCACAAAAATCCATCCAAACTGGAAAACCAAATCAGACTGGACAATTAGGTCCAATTTTTTTGCGATTCGGTTCAGTTCGGTCACAGCTCTAATTTTTTGGAATCGTGTAGTAACAGTCCAGTTACAGTTTCAAGTCCCTCAGGACTGGACTGGACCAGATCGTTTCTATATATATAAATATAAAATATATTATATCTAATATTTAAATATTATACTTACAGTCTTATATTTATAGTATTATATCAGACTATCAGTCATCTTTTTCTTTCTAAGTTTCCTTTCATAAAAATGTGCCGCTATGGTTTCTACTTCGAAAGATCGTTTCAAACTTTCAATCATGCCTCCTAGAGCCTATCTCTCCTCTGTTTCTAACTTTCTCCGATCTCTCTGCCACTCACCTATCTCTCTGTGTATCTTATGATTCTCACCTCTTGACTCTCTCTCTATCGATCTCAATAAGGCACTTCACGACTCACGCATAACCAACCACAGAGTCGTCGTCATCTTTCTCAGTTGAGGTAAAAGTTAAATTAATTTATGGTCAAATGACTAAATATGAACTGATCTATATATATATATATATATAAGGGAGTTGATACTGGCACTCCACCAGTATACTATGACACTCCACTCTCATCTTTTAGTAAAGTAAAATTACAAAAGTGGTCCTTTGTTATACCATATTTGATTCTTATATTTTTAGTACCCTAATTGTCCTTCTAAATCAAAACTCAATTCTAATTTTATTTTATCTTTCTTAAAAAAAAAGTCTTTTCAACTGTATCCTTGTTATCCTAAGTAATTTGTGATTGATTTTGTTTTTGCTTTTGGTTTATAATATAACAATTCATTTATTACCACCCAGATACTATAGTTTAGACATTTTTCAATTGAAACTTGTTGTTCGTATCCCTATCCTATATAACTAAAAGAATCCAAATTTTGAAATATTGTCTTTTTACTTACCAAACGTGTAATTTATTTTCCATGTGTCTTATTTATAAGATAACATAAATTGAAAATTAGAAACATACCATCAATTTGTGAACAAACAAACAGAAAGGGAAGGGGAAAACATAAAAAACAAAAGAAGAAAAAAATTATATTTTTATTTTTATTTTTATTTTTTGAAATTTTGGTGCAAAAGCTCCTTAGCTAAATTAATACAACTACAATTGGAAAAGGATTTCATATAGTCATATTTTTCTCTTTTAATTTCTAAAAGTTCTCTATTAAAATTAAAAAAAAAAAGCTTTCCTTAGTTTCCTTAAAAAATTATGTATCATAATTTTTATTTAAGTGAAATTAAACTTTCCCCAATTAATTTTTTCCAAATAGGTTTTATTCATTGATATAATGTTTGTTTCCAACTAAAATACTTTTTTTTAATATTTCTCTAGGTAATCTATTATTAACAACTTTTTCAAAACTTATCTAATCACGTAACTTTTATTATCCTAATCACATGCATTTGATTGATACTCTCTAAATCATTATATTGAATCCTAAAATTTTCTAGTTCTAAAATAAAATTTGATAAATTGATTCAACAAGAACAAATAATATTTTTAAAATCAACTAAAACAATATAGTCTGAAAATTAGGATTGCATGATTCATAGATTTCTGAAATCTTTTCACACCAAAAAAGAGAGGGAAAGAGAGAGAGAAGTTACAATTTGGAGCCAAGAATTATAACCTTATCAAATAAGGGCAATTATGGTATTAAAAATATAAGGATCAAAGATTTTATAGTAGAAGGACACCTTTGTAATTTTAGGTTACAAAAATATGGGAGTGGAGTGCCAGAGGATATTGGTGGAGTGCCAATATCAACTCCTTATATATAATATGTATACTGTGTTTGATGAAGCAAGATAATATATATGTTGTGTTGATGAAGAAAGATAATATGTATACTGCGTTGGTGAGTTGAGGTTGTCTAATTTTAGGAAATTAATTAGTGTACTTGGTAAGTTCTCTTCCTCTTCTTCTTTTCTTCTACTGCCACATTTTTAATTGATAAAAAGAGTTTCATAACTTAACATTCAAGCCCAAGAATGAAGCTAGTTCTCTTGCATTTGACACCACCATCAAGAAAAAGAGAAACCCAATAAGCTGATTGAAGATAATCAAATGATAGCAAATCAAACCCATCACTTGTTCTAATAATTATAGATTTATATCATTTACTCTCTCTTCATCCTCCAAGTGTAATGTAAAAACATCCTACAACATAAAAAAATCCAAACATTTTTGTTCTCTCTATCTCTCTCGCTATATATATATATATTCCACATTTGTGATTGCATAGCCAATTTAGAATCATTAAAATTGATCTTTCCTCTCTCAGATTCTACTTCTCTCTTCCATATCATAAATAGTAAAAAAGAAACTTAAATAGGAAGTATTGAAAATCACTATATGGTGTAATCACTTAAAAATCAAAATCAAAGATTGAGATCATTATTGAAAAAATCCAAACTATAAGAGTTTGACTCGTGAATCCTGGGTTCACAGAGCCAATCTCTTCCTAATCTGTAAAAAGCAATTAAATTAACTTTTAAATAAAAAATTAAAGAGCAAGAAAAGGAAAAACAAAGTGCCATTGTTTTCAATACGTATTTTTATTGTATTTGTAATTCACATGGCCAGACAAGTAGAGATCACTATTGCATGTCTTTAGATGGTTGGCTTGCTAAAATTACCTTATCTGTATCTAGATTTCTTGTGGGATTAAAATTTTCTGAAACACTCAGAATCGGATTAATCTACTAAACATATTTAAAGTTTGCATAGTTTGCCTTGGTGTCTTATAGAATAGGATGTTAAGTTTAAATTTACTAATGACATTTTGGTGAGAAAGGCTCTCATCACTAATTTTTGCTGGTGTTTCATAGAATAGGTGCTGGATCACCCTGGTTGCTACTAACATTGTCACTCAACATTACTAGTAAATATATAGTTTTAGAGACAAAACTTAGGTTTCAAATTTCTCTGTTTTCAAAATTATTTTATAGGCTCACTTTACATTTTGGAACCTTTGTCGAAGTTCTTTGTCCAATAACAGAAGTCCTTTGTCCAATAACAAAACAGAGCATCAAGGTTCTTCAATCATGTTCAATTTAATTATTGCAACCTCTATTGTCAAAATAACACTAATGTTTTAGAAAGAAAGCAGGACATTTATATTCCAAAACAATGTTTATATATAACAAATTATGTATCACTAGGGGTGCACAAAGAACCGGTGGAACTGGAACTGGAACAATAAGGAACCATACCTGAACTGAACAGAACCATTTACTATGGTTCCGATTCTGGTTCTAAATTTTAGGAATTGTTCGCTACGGTTCCGGTTCCGATTTCGGTTACAAGTCGATCAAGGAACCGGAACTGATAGAAAAGAATATAAATATATATATATAATATAATATATAAATGAATAATAACAGCTTCTAAGTTCTAGTGTTCTATATAAATATATAAAGTATAAAATATATAATATATAAATAAATACTAATACCTTTTAAATTCTAGTGTTCTATTTATATATAAAGTATAAAATATATAACATATAAATAAATACATTTAGCTTCTAAGTTCTAATGTTCTATATATTTATATAATATAAGATATATAAATAAATACTAATAGCTTCTAATCTATTGTTATAACTAGGGTTGCACAATTATGAGTGCGTATCTTGCCAATGTTTTTTTTTTAAAAAAAAAGTTGACAATGAACCATTGAGGAATCCGAACAGGAACCAAAACCGCAAAGAACCAGAATCGAACCGAGCTCAATGGTTCCGGTTCTGGTTCTAAAATTATGGAACTGTTGAGAACAGATCAGATTCCGGTTCTACCAAGAATCATAAGAAACTGTACCACGTGCACCCCTAGGTATCACTGAAGAGGGGATATTACAGAGCTCTGATCACATCAATACTATATTTAGCCCATCCTAAAGGCCAGTCGTACGAGCAGTAAATATTTACTTTTGTATTAAATTTTTGCTCATTCTATAAAAGAACCAACTTTAGAAAAACATCTCTGACTCTCACTATGAAAGGTGGCATGCACATTTTTTAATCTATGCAAAACATTTATCTCCCTTTGTTTTTATCTTTTTTATATATAAATGGAGTGAACAAAGAAAGTAGTAACTGACTAATTTTTTTGCTTTTTTTTCTTGATGCTAGATCTCAAGTACCGGACATGGAGATGCTAGTAATCCTATTTATCTTCCGGAAGAACCCACTAAGGTTAAGGTCACTACAAGAAAATTAGTCTTTTACGACGGGCCAAAACTGCCTTAAATGACTTTTTAAGGCGCTCAATGGCCTGTCCTCTATTAAGGTGTTATGATTACGAAATTTTTTTAAAGGCATGCGGAAACTTTTTAACGGCATTCAAAAACTGCCTTTAATAATTTCAGAAACGCCTTTAAAAAATTTTTTCAAGGCGCTTATGGAGTGTCTTAAAAGTTTCATTATTCAAGGCGGTCAATACATGCCATAAAAATGTAATTATTTAGGGCGGTCCGCGGTTGCCTTAGAATCTTAATTATTAAAGGCGGCTAATTGCGGCCTTAAAATATTAATTATTTAGGACAGCCTATGCTTGCCGTAAAAAATAATATTAAGGGCAGCATTGGCCCGCCTTAGAAACTAAGATATTTAGGGCGGGCTTTGCCCGCCTTAGAATCTAATTATTAAGGGCGGGCTTATCCCGTCTTAGAATCTTAGTATTAAGGGCGGGCGTAAGCCACCTTAGAATCTAATTATTAAGGGCGGACTTGGCCCGCCTTAAAAGGTCTTTTTTTTTTTTTTTGAAAATTCATTTTTCTGATACCTCATTCCAAAAACCTGTGAAACCAATCCAAAAACCTGTGATGCCATACAATACCAACATCCAATTTGCATCCGAATCTAAAACATTCAAATGAAAGTCAACCCAAAAACATAGTTTGAATAACTTTCATCTCAACCCAAAAGTATGTGCTTATCAAATATCTAATTTGCATCCAAGCTAGCACATTCAGCATGCTTAAAATTACAACTATTAACAAATTATACAGTGAACATTTAAAAGACATTCTAGCTACAAATGAACTTAAGCAAAACACTGAACTTGAAGACCGAGAGGCAATCGAAGCAAAATGGAGCAAGTACAACAGGAGAGAAGGCTACTGTTACTGCTACTGCTATTGCTACTGCTGCGTTGATTCATTATCCTGGGATTTAAAGAGAGAGGGTCAATGGAGCAAGTACAACAGAGAAGGCACAAAAAATATCAATATATAATGAAATGAAACACTGAATGCGTCCCCTGCAGTAAACGTTCTTTAGAGTTAGTGACAAAAAATGAAGTTTTGACCTACTATGATACATCCATATATTTTTTTAAAGAAAAAATAACTTAATAAATATAAATGCATGGGTTAAGATTTCTTTTTACTAAAAAATATTCAATAGGTCTCCTAAAAAATAACTGAATAAAAAATGAAGTGTTGAGTTAAGATTTCTTTTTACTTTTACATGCTTACAATCCACGTGCCTCTGACACTCACATCTGGTCATGATCACTAGCATATTATTGTAGAATATAAGGAAAACAACATAATAGGAAGTTTTAGGTAGTTGGACTTTTTTTATATGAAAGAGATATATAATGTCAGTAATCATGTCAAAAATGGTACTGAGTTCCCATCCATGCAGCACAACCCTCAATCTTTAGTGTGAACTTTTATTAATGTAGGACAGAATTGTCGACGAACCTGTTTTGACTCGAAGAAACCCATATTTGATCGGAAATGACCCAATAAGCAAAACCCAGTAGCCGAAGACTATAGAATGAGAACAATTTGGAGCAACCAGTCATATATAATTGGAACTCAAGAGAATATATTGTTGTTTAGTGGGTTCGAATACTTCACAATCTCCACTGGTAAATTTTTTATGTTGAAAGCGGTCCTAGGTGTTTAGTGATTTTGTGTATATATACTGAATATGATAATATAATGTCAATTAATACAGATACAAAAAGGAAATGTAAAACAGTCTTAATCTCAAATTGAAGTGCGTGCTCTAAAGTTGTATCGATAGCTACGTGTTCAGTCATGCTTTACACTACATGATGGTGGATAGTTAGAATATGTTTATAAAATGACTACCCTTGGGAATTTTCCCGGTAATTGCCTGGTGCATGTGGGATGGGGGACTGCATGTGCCCGGTGGTGGATTATGGGGTACTAAGAGGTCCTCACCACTATCATTGACAAAAAAAGAAAAAGTAGGAGGATGATGAAATAGATGAAGTCATACAAGTAGGTACGTGAAAGATTCTATTTGTGAGAAGGTAATGGCTCCATTTGAGACCACGAGACTCATTTAAGATGGTTTAGTAAGTACAGTGAAGACCGAGGACTGATTACAAGAAGGACCACTATTGGTCTATAAAGTGCAAGGACCTATAGGGACAAGAGGAAGGCTTAAAGGAAGTTGGGTTGAGACAGCAGGAGAAGACATGATGGTCTATGGTTTGCCTGAAAATATGGTACCTGATCAAGTTGAATGATAAGTAGTATCTGTGTAGCCAATCCCAAGTGCTTGGGACTGTCTGTTGTATAAGTTCAACACATTCTATATACCTCATGTTATTGGACATGTGACTTGGGGAGCTTCATCTAATGTAGGTAGCTTCATTGGCTTTTTTCCAGGGTGTTTGGCATGTAAACTTTTTTGGGTGAAATCTGGAAGTCTTAAACTACTTGCCTGCGCCTTTTGTATATAAAAAAATTTTCGTCTTCAAAATCTAGACTGACTAAGCAATGCGAGAAGCTTTCAATGAGACATGTTTTACCGTCCTCGTATAGAGGAAACCTTGTGGTAAAGCTTCCTTTTCCTTTCAAAGAGAATGGCATGCATGATCTCAAAACAGGATCCTATATGGTGTGAAAATCAATATGTAATCTGTCACAAGTTAATTTTCTTTCACAATAATTTCATTTGTTAGCAACTTTGATTAATCTATGAATTCTCATCAAAAAAATTACTTTCTAGCTTAAAGTTCAGAGGTGTTGTGGTGGCCTATAAGTTATGGGTGGGAGCTGAGAATGACAATTTAGTTGCTGCATCACCCAATCTCAAGTAGAGACACATTTTGCTTCTCCACAAGTTTGATGTGTAGTTATCTGAAATTTTTATGTTATTGATGTATCATATGATATAAACATGAAAGATTTTACAATAATGCGAAATGCGTATGAGGAAGTGCATTCTGCAGTAAGCCCCATTTTCTATAAATTTTGTTGATTATATGTTCTTTCTGTTTTTTCTTACTTTTATTTATTTTTTCTTTTTCTTTTCAGGAGTATTGGTGTAAAAGGTTGCACCCCAAAAATGTATGTGAAAAGGTTTACAGGCAACCTCCCCTGCGTGATTCTCTAAAAAAGGGTAAGCTGAGAAAGCAAGATTTTGCCATCACAAAACAGAGAAGTGTTCTTCTACAGGCTGCAGATTCTATTGGCAAGAAGATCCGGTATAATTGCCCTGGCTTCTTGCTTAATAGGCGTCAGGTGTGTGATAATAAGAACTCTTCTGAAAATAAGCAATTCTCTCCATTTTAATTTATTGTTGTGGGCTCTTTGTGTTCCCTTTCTTTTTTTTCCCTTCAATTCTTGTAATGCATTTTTGGTTTCTTCTTTGGACACTCATTGAAACATCTTGTCTTCCTGAAAATTACAGTTCTTGCCTAAAATTTTTCCTTTATTTTACGTATTCTAAAAAGTACTTATTAAATGTCATCCTACGGAAAGTGAGTTGGGTTTGATTTACAAATCTGGTGATTCTTAAGCATCTCATTTTGGGACAGTGACTAGAATATGGGACCCTATCAATTAAATCAATCATATGACTTACAAAAATATTAAAGACATATTCTATATGATCAGGATTTACTTAGAATTTACTTCAAAGAGTTTATGGAGATGAAACTTTAGAAAAATCTAGGATAGACATTATTTTATTTTGATTTGTTTCTCCATTTGTTTAATTGGAAACTCCACCGGTTCTTGTCAAATTAACAACGCAAAAACTGTTCAATTGTATGGTTTATGCTTGTTACCCTTTGAAGTAGATTTTCCAACTTCTAGAAACTGTATTAGCAACTTCGTATTAATGGTTGTGAACATTTCCTCGTATTATGTCATTGTCATTCCAAAAATGACCCAGATAACACAGCAACAAGGGGCCTCAAAAAAGAAAAATAACATAGGAATTCCTAGTATTGTCCACTATCAGAGGAACTCTTGGTTTTTATTAATTATAACTAGACCTCTTATGACCATTGAAAGTGCCTAGTCTTTCTTGTCTAGTGCGATTATTCACCAAAAATGTGTTGGAGATCATGCAGTGAAGAATACATGATTATTGGCTTCAACTTCCATTGTTGCTATCATGCTTCTATTTTCTTGTTAATTTTAGGTAACCTTGCCTCACCAACTCCCTCACCCCCCAGGTCAACAGATATCTTAAAACTGTACACACAACGACAAATCCAGCAAATGTAACAGAACACATTATGTATGACATTTTATGTACAAATATGTATTCAAAATGAGGCAGTTGCACTACGAAAAGGGTCATTACTTTAGCTCATCTAGATGCTTTGACAACTATGCCTCATTTCCACGACATTAATAAGTTCTTCAAAATTACTGTCTAATTGGTTCAGTTATTTGTATGCTGTGAACAAAATAAAGTTGTCAATATTCTATCAGTAAATGAATAAACAAATTCTTTTCTTTTTCTTTTTTCTTCTTTCTTCTTTTTTTCTTTTCTTTTTTTTGCCGAAAGAAGGAAAAATAGGAAGAAGCAAAGAAAAAGCCAAAAATATGTAATTTTCTCTATTAACTTCCAATCCTGCCATGTAGCATATATAATCAATTGCTTAAAACCTAAACTTCTAAATTAAGATATAATAAAAATGCTTAAAGCCCTTCATCATAAACACTAGTGAAAAATATACAGTTCATTTATGGATAGAGGAGGGAAACCTTATATTAATTCCAAGGGTGAAAAATGACGAGCCATAGGCACGCACACGTAGTACTTCCTGCCCCTTCATATTCGCTGACACTGGATTTGTTATCCTTCTGCAAACACAATTAAGCAAAACAACGTACTGTTCAGTTCTGGACCTTCTGGTCAATAGCCTTAAGACTATGAACTCAAAAAATATCAATTCATGAAATGCAAGAAATAGGCTCTTGACACTCAAAAATAAACTGAAGAAATAAATAACGTGAGACATTTTGCAACAAGATAATATCTGTTGCTGCAAGCATAGTAACACAAGCCATTAGCCTTGCTAAAAGGCAAGGTCATTTGATAATATCTGTCAATGCAATGCTGTAATGGAACTCACACAGGTATACTTGTTTTTCTTCCTCTTTGTGTTACTGAAAATGTCAAAGTAAGGAGCATAAATAATATTTCTTTTGCATGAGCAATGATTCCTAATTTCCTATGTATTCATTTATCTCTAGCATCCGTCCGAGCCCTTCAAATCTGAGCAATCTCTAGCATGAGCAATTTTTTTTTTTAGTGGTTATCCTACTGCTCATTTTAATTTTCTATTAATTGAGATTTATTTATTTATTTTTGATGTGTGAAATTGGTAGTGGTCCACCTAGATTTGAAGGAGATAGGCCAAGGTTTGGTGATCGTGAAGGATATTGGATACTGTGGAGGTCCTAGAGGACTCCCTGGTGAGTTTGGTGAGAAGCTAGGGAGGAGCTCCAGCTGACTACCAACCTTCATTTAGGGTAATTTTTCTGTTTGGTTATCGTTATTAGTGTAATTGCTTGCTGCTTTGTGTATTTTTGGATTCTAAAGCTAGTATATTTGTTCCAAGATTGAATAAGAATTTTTTTTGGGGGCAAGGAAAATAGGAATATTTCATGTGAAAATATATTATAAATTTGCACTGTTATTGTCAATCCCTTCTCTCTCTCCAATGCCTTGGTTGCTGCCTTCAAGCGTGCGCAAGCTCACCAACGGCGTGACTCCATTGAAAACCAGCAGCAGCCCATTTTTGCTTTGAAAGTAGAGATAGAGCAACTCATAATCTCAATCTTAGATGAACCAAGTGGATGTAGAGTCATGAGAGAGGCTGGTTTTTCTAGTCCTCAAGTGAAAACCAATGTAGAACAAGCTGTCTCTTTGGAGATCTGTTCTGCTGAAAGTCCTGTGAATAGCCAGTCCAAGAAAATTAGCACCAAATCACCAAGTTTTGGCACCAATTTCTTTCATTTTCCACCAATGACTCAGTTTAGATCATAACTAAGTAAACCAAGTACCGATAATCAAGTTTTGAGTGATGATGTAAATAGTGTTTTAAACACATTCATGAGCACTAAAAGGAAAAACACTGTCATTGTGGTGAGCAAAGGAAAAACTACTACTGTCCTGTGGAACTCATGATTATGGAACTTAGTAGAATGTTGAGTGCAATTGGAGAGAGTGGAAGGTTGTGGACAGTGGGGATTGCAATTCTTCAGACTTACATGAGGTGTAAAACAGGGCAACCTTCTCTAGAGTCTCTTTGGCAACTTCATGCTCTTACAGTTCCTGTTGGCAGCTTGGGACTAAGTCTCAACCTTGAAAGGTATTTTTATGAACTTAATTATCTATAAGTTTCATATTTGGATTTCTTATATCTCCATTTTCTTTTTGAATGTTTGTCTCTAAAATTATTAATTTTTTTATGTGTATTACTAAAAGTAGATATGTAGCTAGGTTAAGAAATTTTATTCCTAATTTTTGAATTTTGGTTTTACATTAATCTTTTTTCTTTTACTCTTTCCAGTGATGGATCTAGTTGGTCACTTCTTAAAACTGGAGTTGAGCAGCAGCTGACTTGCTTGCTCGGCTAATTTTAGGATAGAAGCTCTAACCATACCAACCACTACTCATAACCATGAGTCCACCACCACTTCGACCAGCCCAAGCTTTCCTTCATGGCTTCAACAGTACAAGGAAGAGAAAAGAAGAGCGAGTATCAATGATCAGGTTTTCATTTTGACACAAGCCTAGTTCTATATATATATAAACCATCAGTATCAATGTTGGTTAACAAGAATTGGAAAACTGTTACTTGATCTAAAGCTCCTGGTACTGTATAGGCCGCCGCTAACCCCCCAAACTTAAGAGATATGACAATTTACCTGGACTGCTAATAGTAATAGCTCCATGCTGAAAGATATTTCTATCTATTGATAAATACCTAATTAACCTATAATATTTCCTCCTATTGTGTTAGCAACTTTAGAGCACGCACGTCAATTTCATGCTTGGAATGAAGATAGGAATTTAACACAATCTTGATAGGGCATTCCATGCTAATAGATCCAATTTCATAGGGCTATGCTGCCCCCCAAGAAAAATCACTCTGTGATTATAATAACATACATAAAAAGAAAAAAAATTAATTTTTTTTTAATCCCATAAAGGTTACAAACAAAATTACACTAGCATGTTCTAAGCTCCTACTAAGTGCAGCTCCCATGGACCATTCATAATAGATGCAGACAACCTTCATGACAGTGGGTTCTTTTGTTATGTTCTTCTAGGCGAATTACCACCAATTTTTCTAATAAAAAAGTAAAAATAGGGGATTCAATTAATCTAGTAAAAAAAACCACTTACCCTGAACAAAATAGCCAAGTTATTATTATAATATAAGAAATTTAAAATCCTATAGACAGACACATTTCATGATATGATTGGTGTTTTTTTTTATACTTTTGGTGACAATTCTACCACCAAACCTTTCCAATATTATAATTTGTCGTTTAAGTCTTCTGTGCATGATTGTATCATTTTCAAAGAATCTTTCGAATAATTTAATTACACTAATCTGGAGACCAATAATATAACTCTCAAAGCTGCAACTAAGAAAACTTTTGTTAATATAATAGAATGACGAAAATGAGAATAACTAGCACTCATGTACCTACCAATGTACAACTTTTTAATGATGTATGCACTAAGCAATCCAATCTGCATGCACAACAAGCAAAATATTACACAACATACATTGAAGTTTATGGAGGACGAGATGACATCTTTAAGTGCACAATCACCTATGATAGCACAGGGTACTGAAATGCCCTAAAGAAAGAAGCCCAATGAACAAAATGTTTACTCAAAACCCAACCAGTTTTATACAAAAGAAGCCATGTGACATTTTACTGTCTCAACCATATTTTTCAAACACAGAATGATTGTGTATAATAGAATCATATGGATGAAATCAGAGAGGAAGATTTGAAGTGATATGGATGATATCAGAAACTGAAAATAGTGAAATAGAATTATATGCTCAAGAAATCAATATTTGCAAGAGCAAGGTAAGGTAAGTTTTACCAATTTATGGTGAAGTAAAACTAATTTAAGAGCCCTAAATAGTTGTAATTAGTCAACAAGTATGATAAAAGATCACACTTCTAGGGGATGGATATTGAGGTTACTTAATTTGACTTTATGCTTAAGAAATATACCCAACAACAACCAACACCATTGCAGGCAAATTGATCACCCAATTCTAAATCTTTCCACATGCCACAAGAAAGTTGGAATAAGCATTAGTAATTTAGCACAATCTAGCAGCTTAATTGAATCTTCTTCCAATAAAAGCACAAAATATCAATTTAGGAAATATATATATATATATATATGCAGCTCCAAGCATTCATTCCAGAGGCACTATTATGTAATTAAGAACTAAAGTAGCAATGACTAAGATATGAATTTTCTTTCCTTTCCTTTCATTTAACTTTTTACAGGGAAAAATTAACTTTATTAGAATAAAGTACCAGATCAACAAGAACTGGTTGAACAATTGCAGATACAAATCTAGCACAAAATATGTTATCAAGAAATCATTTAAGTGCCACAATTACTTGTACTTGGCAGCCTAAGTATATCTAAACCATTAACCTTTTTTTCGTCCCAAACATGTTGGAAGCCTATGACTAGAGTAGAGAATTTGATCCAATCAAGAAGAGGAAATTGGAAAATCACAATCCGAAAGTGACAAAATTCTCAGCATAATGGGCTTGCTAATGCACAGGATCTACCAAATTAAACTTTCATTGAACACATAGCATTGAATGACAATTCCATGAAAAGACATCAACCTAATTAAGCAATACATGTATATATATATATATAGTTTTTTATTCTTTTGAAGATTTGAATTTTCTTTTAAGCATATATATTATATCCTCCACCATAGACCACTTTTTTTTATGAAAACACAGCATCTCCATGGCGGCTATGTACTTTTCATCTACACTTCTCAACATTTCCCAAGTCAAGCTACGGCACTACTCTATTTGATGAACTATGGGACATACTAGCTGCTATATGTTCTAAAGCAACCTGATTTGAAGTTGCCATCATTTAAGTTGCTGTTGATCTCCTCTGGATTATAAAAGCTTAAGTGGATTCCTCTTCACATTCTATATACTCAAGTGTCATCATTTAGCAAAAGATCAAGTGGCTTTTCATCATCAACCCCCTCCCCCTCTAGGTTATTTAATAACATTAAGCTAGAAAATAAACTTATGAAGATATTTGAGCAAACAAATACATTAATTACTAATCTATTTTCCTTTCTCTTTGCTAATTTTTCAAATACATTGATTGCTCGATTTTCTTTTTTTTACATATATCCTCGCAAGTTTTTGCCACATATGCAGGAGGTTTCTCCATTGAATTCAATATATCTATGCAAGAAACATTCAAGGTATAGAATACTTATCATTTCAACAACAATGCAAGAATAAACTAATTTAGTCACTGTAATTTATTGCTCTTAATAAATTAGATGAAATATTTATCAAGCATATGTATCAGATAAATAACATGAATTGGATTTTTTTTTCTGTAAGGCATCTCCTCTTAACATTGCACATGAAAGGAAACTGAGAAGTCATCAGTATAAAGTTCCATATGATGCTAGCATGCTTACATACAGATGAAGGGAAAAAAATTCATTGGTTAAAAAGTATTACCTGCCCTTTCCTAGCCAACTAACACCCAAGTTCACCAGGGTGGTTGCTGACAAACAACCTGCAGAAGTCAACCAGATTGATTATTTTACCAATTGACAAAGCTTCTAAAGTGCAACAAGAATATTAGAATTAAGTTCCCCATTACCAAAATAGTAGAATTATATTAGCAAAATACTAAACTTTATATGTAAAAAGATCATTTATCTGCTAAAAAGTAAAATTTAACAACAAAAAGAACAACATGGAAACTATTTACTGCAACTATCAAATTATAATTAGGTAAAAATGATTAACTATGATGAGATACACACACACACACACACACACACACACACACACACACACACACATATATATATATATATGGACAGACACAAAATTTGTCCATTGACAGGGCCGTTAGAAGAGAATCACCCATTTTAAAATACCAAACTTGGTCTTGGGAAAAGTATGGCTGATTGGTCCAGAATTTTGATCCCAAAAGATTTTCAATAGAATAACCATCTTATAAACCCCATCATCATATCAATTCCCGGGCTGCTATATTACCCCATCCCCATCAATAACCTAGACTTATCAATCACAAAATCATTTGTTCGTAACACACCATAATAAAATCAGCCATAAACTAGGACATCAGATATTGAGAAAGAAGATGGGAATCATATTCAAGAAAATGGAACTAGATTCATAAAATGGAAATTATATTCAGAAGCCCCAACTTATTTGGGGGGAAAAGGAATTTTTTTTTTTTTTGTTAGAGTATTTTAGATATCAAAAAGAAGAAGCAAACATGTTTTAAAAATAACAAAACAAAACAAAAATATAGAACTATTAGATCTTTGTGTATAGAGAGAGATAAAGAGATACACAACAACTAAATGAAGACAATATCTAACCTTAACCCAATAATCTCTTTATATCCTCTAGATGAACGTGGAAACAATAAATCAAAAGCCCATCAAATCCATTTAGTGAGTTTAATTTTTATTACAGACCAAAAAAGAGAAACACAGAAAATCTATATTTAAATTACCAATCTATGTACCAAAGACCTAAAAAGAGTACCAAATTAAAGAGTTCCAAATCAGAAACACAAAAAATATATATTTAAATTACCAATCTATGTACCCAAGACCTAAAAGGAGTACCAAATCAAAGAGTACCAAATCAGAGGGGATTTTAAAGGAGTACCTTTTAGGATAAGCTTCGATCATAGAGGAGTATCTTTATTACAGACTTTGCCTCAATCAAGCTTGTTTAAGCTGAAGAACGACGTTGATTAGAGGTTAGGGTTTGATTGAGCTTTGATCTAGAGAGGGTTAGAGATTTTGGGGTTTTCAGTTATGTGCAGGAGTCAGAAATTAGAGAACGATGCTAATCATAGGTTAGTTTGAGCTTTGATCTAGAGAGGGTTAGACATGATGAGGATTTGGGTTATGCGCGGGAGATCAAAAATTACACCGCCCAAAGTGAAGAAAAAATTAGAGCTTTCTATCACGGGCCAAGCGCATGATAGATATTAAACTTTCCAACACGGGCATGGCCCGTGACAGAAAGTATCTTTCTAAGGCGGGCACACATAGCCCGTCATAGAAAGTATTTTCTATGACGGGCTATGGATGACCGCCTTAGAAAATAACCTTTCTATGACGGGCTACACGGGCCCGTCGTAAAATGTACTTTTTACGATGGGCTATGCGGGCCCATCGTAAAAGCCCTGTTATTAAAACCCAAAAATCTTGTAGTGTATAACTCCAGATAGATCTTGTTTAGTTGCATACAATAACTAAAGAACAATCAAGCAATTACCACATGTTCTGCCAATGTCAGGATCTCAAATAGATTGAACAATCTTATCAATAATGAGCTTTAGGTGATCAACTTGAGGTGCAACATTAACAGTTCAGCAATCTAATAGTTCAAGCAGCATTAACATTCCAACAAACTAATAGTTCAAGCAACATTAACAATTCAGCAAACTAATTTGTTCAAGGAGCAATAACAATTCAGCAAAATAATAGTTCAAGGAGCAATAACAATCCAAAATTTCAGCATTATAAAATTCAGGCAGCAAGCAACATCATAATTTCAGCAATAAGGCATTCAAGGCAGCAATACAGAAATATCAGCAATTCAATTTTCAGCACAACATGAATTTCAAGGCAGCAACTTTTTGATTTCAGCAACAATAAGTATATATAACAGCAACAATAACAACTCTAAATCAGGGTTTTAGTACATCAATTTTGGGGAAATAGCTTGCATTCACAGAAGTAACACAAATTTGAGTTGATTAAACTTAAAATGATATGCTCAAACAAAATGGAGCTCTATTAATTAACCAAATAATCATTTTATGTCAGCTTTAAGGGTTAGATTCACATAAACCCTTGAATACAACTTGTATTGTCAAAACACAGCTTGCAAACAAAAAAACAAAACAATAAGATATTTCTTCTCAACAACAGGAACTCTAGGGAAATCGTGCAAGGAATCCTTTGTGTACAAGGCAAAAGCATTACATCAAGTTTTCTCTTGCACCTAAAGTTTCTGCCTCGAGATGGTTAAGCAAAATCAAGCTTAATTCATGGACCATGGAGAAGACAATATTATAATCTGATTATCATAGAAAACATATATAATATAGAATAAGTGTGACCAAAACTAAAGAGAAGCAGACCGAACAACAGACTAGTAGCTAAGTTTAGATCCCACATACATATTTGAAAATAGATAAGTAATGTTTGAAGAGTACTAACTTTTATTAAGCAGCCTCTATGCAAGAAATAGCAAGAATGGTCAAGATAATAGATCTAATGTTGACTTTGGAGGATGAAAAGGAGAAAATTATTACTTTAATACATATACAAACATGTAGATAATGCCCTGAAACTAGACTCCATTCTGTAATTACAATGGGCACGTTGATTATCAGAAAAATGAATGATAAATAAATATAGTGTAATTTAAATATAGAAATTGCTAAGAACTCTTCCACTTCTGTTTCATTTTTAAAAGAATAAGCGAGAGAATTTCATTATTTAAATCAATGGCTCTGCATTATTTGGATCACCAACCACTCTATAAGGTTTTAACTCATTATTTAAATCAATGGCTCTGCATTATAGATCATTGTATACTCTGCTTCCCTTCAAATGATCAATGAGTTGCGGAATCAGTTATGACCATAGATGAAAGATTTCTAGTTGTTGCTTATACTAACTTTGGTTATGTCATTTTGTTGTACTCAATGCTAATTCATATCAGGTATTAAAATCTATACTCGCTAGTGCACTAAAAATAATAAAGATATACAATTCATATATATATATATATATATATATAATTGCCATGGGTTTTAAATCATGAATTTACATTCAACTCATATGTCCAATTTAAACCAGAATTTTGGACATATTACTCGATCTTTTATTTCTTCATCATTTGGCATAACAAACCTATATCATCCACTCAGTAAAAGACACTAGTTACTATTGTCCTTTTCTTCTTCTTCTTCTTCTTCTTCTTCTTTTTCAGCACAAATTTGAACAACTCGAACTATACTTCTTCTTATTGTTATATGGAATGTCACAAATCTTAAACCAAATATCCATTAATTCTTCGAATTTTCATCCAAGTCAACAAGATTAGTAAACATATAGAGAAATTCAAAAAAAATAAAATAACAGATATCATCCAAATCTCTCCTAAATTGGCCAAAACTTCCCCAATTATCCAAACTTTTTGTATCCAAAATATTTCATGCAATTTAAAAAAAATTAAAACTACAATTGTTATCGTTGCACAACAACAAGAAACAATACGGTGCTCATTGCTCTACAGGGATTTCTTCAATGTCAAACGATACACATATTTTAAAGGCAACATAACAAAATTTATTTTGACCCGATAACAAATAAATGAAAGAGATTGACATTTCACTAACAATATATGGAGTAACATATATATATATAAGTCTGTGAATCGAGAATTTTGAATATGAAAATAACTTACTTTAGAATCAGTTACTAACACCTCGGAGAGAGAATAAATTGGTCAATTTACTATGCAACACCTTCCACGCGGAACCAAACTATCTTCGTTGAATTTATTCGAGAGCATAACAATAGAAATGCCCTAATAAGTGAGAAATTATCTCTTCCTCTCTTGTTTGGGGATGTGGATATGGTTGTGGCTGGTGAAGATTTCGTGTGTCGACAGAGCAGATGCCAGATCTGGTTATGTACTATCATTGGGGCTTAGTATCGAATGGTCCTCCACCATTGTTTCTCTCAGGTCAGTCGGTTCTATTGGTGGATCGAACCATTTTGTGAGTTGAATCATCAACGATTGAGATTGGGTTGGGGTTTTCATTGAGAGAGATTGAGTTAGGGTTTCGAACAGTAAGTGAGATAAGATTGAAATTGGGTTAGGGTTTTCATCGAGAGAGATTGAGTTAGGGCTTCGAACAGTAAGTGAGATTGGGTTCCGACTTTGATTAGTGAGTGAGATTGAGTTGACGAACAGAGATAGAGGTTGAGATTAAGAGCTGAGGAATGACTAATCTGGTTCTTTGATCGATTAGAGAGGTTGTGAAGTGAAGAGAACCGAATGAGAGAGGGAAAAAATATATCGCAGCTAGGAATCTAAAATAACACCCAAAATTTTTTGTTGTCATTTTAAGAAAAAAACAACACTTTCAATTACAGGCAAAACACTTAAAGTATATAAATTTCTACGAGGGGCCAGTGGCCCGTCGTGAAAAATAACCTTCTATGACGGGCCCAAATGGCCCGTCATAGAAGGATACCTTTTACAAGGGGCTATTCGGGCCCGTCGTTGAAAGTTTCTTTCTACAAGGGGCTGTACTAGCCCGTCGTAGAAAGTTGATTTTAATGAGGGGCCATGCGGGCCCGTCGTAGAAAGCCTGTCGTTAAAAGCCAAATTTGTTGTAGTGGGTACGTCAAGTTAACAAGAGAAAGCGATCTGATGTTTGGGATCATTTTATAGAAATTGAATCAAAAGAAGGAGGAGGTGGTAGATGTAAGTATTGTAATGCAACTTATTAATGGAAAGGTGAAAATGAGACTAATACATTGAGAAAACATACTATTAAGTGTCGAAAGAGCCCAAATCAAAATAATAAACAAACACTTCTATCCTTTCAATCTATAATAGAAGAAGCTAGTGATAGTACTAGTTTAGGTGTTTGAAAATTTGACCATGATCCTTATAGGGAAGCACTTTGAAAACTGATTATCCCTGGATGAGTTGTCATTTAATTTTGTAGAGCGTGATGGTTTTCGTTATTTTCTTAGTGTGTTGTAACTTAGGTTCAAAATCATGTCACGTACTACAATAGCGAGGGATTGCTTGGTGTTATATGTTAGTGAGAAGAACAAGTTGAAGGATTCATTTCTTAAATCAAATCAAAGGCTTTCCCTCACTAGAAATTGTTAGACCTCACTCCAAAACCTTTCTTATATGTGTCTTACTGCCCACTTTATTGATAGGGAATGGAAATTACAGAAAAAAATTCTGAATTTTTGTGTAATTTCTAGTCACAAAGGTGAGGCAATTGGTAAAATAGTGGAGCAATGTTTGAATGATTGGGGTATAGATAAACTTTGCACACTTACTGTTCACAATGCAATCTCAAATGATCTTGTTATTCAATATTTGAGGACAAGGACTATTCAAAAGAGTGACACTTTCATTTTAGGTGGCGAATTCTTTCACATGAGATGTTGTGCACATATTCTTAATTTAATTATGAGAGATGGGTTAAGTGAATTGAAAGATTCAATAACTCGAATTTGTGGGGTTGTGAGGTATGTTAGGAGTTCTCCACAAAGAGAACAAATTTTCAAACAATGTGCGGAGATGGCAAAGATAACATATAAAAATTATGTGTTTAGATGTCCAAACTAGGTGAAACTCTACCTATCTCACGTTAAAAGCCGCATTAAAGTTTGAAAATGAATTTGGGAAAATGGAATATGAAGACCCACATTTTTGTCATAGAACTTAAGTATGAACCTCCTACCAATAGTGATTGGAATGATGCTTGGGTTTTCACAAATTTTTTGGAAAAATTTTATGATGCCATTACTCGCATGTCCGGTTCTTTATATGTTACTTCTAATGTCTACTTTCATGAAGTGTGTAGCATTGAAAGAAACTTGTCCTTATGGTCAAAGAGTTTGGATCCTCGTTTAAGTGCCATGGCTATCAAAATGAAGAGCAAATTTGACAAATATTGGGGTAACATTGAGAAAGTGAATATGATGTTAGTACTTGCCATTGTGAATATTGTGAGTTTTTGTTACTCTAAAGTTTATCCTCCTACCATGGTGAGTGATCTCATTAAAAAAGTAAGGGAAACATTGGATCGTATTTATGGTGAGTATCAAAAGTTTGAGTCGGACACTTCATCTTCAACTCAAACTTGTAATGTCATGAAGGTTGATCAACCAAGTAGTGAAAGTATCAATTTAAAAGATATCCAATTGGAGTATTTACAACATTTGGAACAAGTAGAAAGTAGGGGAAACAAATCAGAAATGGAGAGATATTTAGAGGAAGCTTGTGCAAAGCATGATAACTTTGACATCTTGAGTTAGTGGAAGGTAAATAGTTCAATGTATGAGGTTCTTTCCAAAGGTGTACGTGGCATTTTACCTATTCCTGTTTCAAAAGTTGCTTCTGAGTCGGCATATAGTACGGGAGGTCTTGTTCTTGACCCATTCCGTAGTTCTCTTACTCCTAAGATTGTGGAGTGCTTCATTTGTGCACAAGATTGGTACCGTACCTCACCACTCCCGATTCAAGTTGAAGCAAAAGCCGATGAAATTGAAACAATTGAATCAAGTGATTTTTATTTTATTATATAATTTACTTATAAGTATTTGTTAATTGTTAACCGTTTTTTTATAAGTATATTTGTTAATTGTTAACTTGAATAAAATTATTTTCTTTTGCAACCATGAGTTGCTTAACTACTGCATGTGGACATTTGACATTGAGTTCTGGTAGCAAAAAAATTCAAAATATAAGGATTTGAATATATTCTTATCGAAGCAAAAAAATTGGATTTGACGTCACTCTAAAGCAAAAAATATTTAATTTTGGCCACCAAAGTATATTTTTTCCTTTTTTGAAAATTCAAGCAAACACACTTAGACCCGCTAGGTAATCTTATTCTTTTTACAAGGATTTGAATATATTCTTATCGAAGTAAAAAACAAAAAAAAGAATGCATTCTTATCGAATTAGACATGAATTTAAAATGACAGTCAAAATTCAACTTGTTTTAATTGAATTTTGTTACTATTTTTTGCTTTTTCTTCTTTCGATTATTTTTAATAATCCTTTATAGACGTAAATAAAATTAACAAAATTTATGATTACAATAATTATGAGAAAATTTTATTACTGTATTTATTAAATAGATTTAGAAAGAGATTTACTATTACAACTGACGGAAAAATTTATTATTATAATTTGTAAAGAGTAAAGTTGAAATTTTAATAGTTTTAGACTTAATATAGAAATATTTATGAAAAAGTATGATTTAGTGGTCGTATTAAAATTTCATACGAGTTGTAGGTCATTAAGAATAAAAACAAGACATATCACTAATTTTTTATTTTCTTTTTGTTTTTTATCTTTTCCCACAAGAAGTGTTGGACTTTTCCAAGCATTTTCCTTAGATCTCTACTTACCAAATTCGACGGCACAAAGATTTGGACCCACTAAATCAATGTCAAAGTTGAACAAGAATTCCTAAGTTCCTTTTTCTGATAGGAGTCGAACTTACATACACATAACTCTCTCTCTCTCTCTCTCTGTATATATATATATATATATATGTACAATGCTCACCTTCAACGTTCCAAGAATTTCTAGACACAATACAAACTTTGCATTCCAACCATGGCTTCTTCAACATCCCTCCTCTTTCTCATAACTCTCCCTCTTTTCCTTCTCACTTGTGCTGCCCAAGACACCATATGCCCCTTCCAATCCATATACCAGTTCGGCGATTCAATCTCCGACACCGGCAATCTCATCCGCGAAGGCCCCCTCAGCGCAAGATCCTACGCTGCCCGTCCCCCGTATGGCGTAACCTACCACGGACCCACCGGACGCTGCTCCGACGGCCTCCTCATGATAGACTATATCGCCACCGCTCTTCGCCTCCCACTGCTCAATCCTTATCTCGAAAGGAACCTAAACGTGTCATTCAGTCACGGTGTTAACTTTGCAGTAGCAGGAAGCACAGCCCTCGACGGCTCTTTCTTCGCCGCAAGAAACATCCACACTCCACCTTCGGATAGTCCTCTGAGTGTTCAGCTAAACTGGTTCCGAACCCATCTCAATTCTATATGTCACACACCACAAGAATGTGCAACAAGGCTGAGGAGGTCACTCATCCTAATGGGAGAGATAGGAGGCAATGACTATAACTACGCATTTTTCCAAAGAAAATCCATTCCGGAGATTCGAACCTACGTCCCACACGTGGTCAACGCCATCATGAATGCCATCAGAGAAGTGATACGCCTTGGTGCCGTTAGGGTTGTGGTCCCCGGAAACTTCCCGGTTGGTTGCATTCCTATATACTTGACTTCTTTTCCTAGTAGTGACCCGAGAGCTTATGATGATATGGGTTGCTTGAGAGGCCTAAATGAGTTTGCCTTGTTTCACAATAACTATCTTCAGCAAGCTCTGGCCTTGCTTAGAACTGAATTTCCTAATGTTGTGATAATCTACGCGGACTATTACGTGGCCTTCCAGTCCGTTCTTCGTCGTGCGCCGTATCTGGGATTTGATCGGAGATGGTTGTTGAGAGCTTGCTGTGGAATTGGAGGGTTGTATAACTATGATGGGAGTAGGATGTGTGGTTCTCCGGGCGTGCCGGTTTGCGCTAACCCAGCTCAACATATACATTGGGATGGTGTGCATCTTACACAGGAGGCTTATAGGCACATGTCTCAGGTTCTCATTAGTGATATTCTATCTAGAATCCAGTGTGTATGGTAGATATAGATATATATGTATATATATGTTGTTGGATTAGGTAATTCATACAGCATGTAACATGGAATTAGTGGGGTTTTTCTTTATTGCCTTTCATAGATTTTCTGTTTATATTCCTGAATTTACATTAACAGAGACATGGTGAAATTGATCATATATATGTTATATCAATATGCACAATATTCATTGAAGAGTTTGAAATGAAAAAAAATTGTTCAAAATTTTTTAAGCTGTGGAAACCCTGTTACCAAAGTTTATGGCATTCGCTCCTTCCATATATGATAGACAAAGATCGCAAGGGTAAGCTTCCAAATCAGAACTTCACAATTTTTTTGTTTTTGTTTCCAATTGGATGATGCCTAAATCAAGAAATCGGACCAGCTGGTAGGGTTTGAATAGAGACCACATTTGTCTTGAAGGGCATTCAAAATAGATCTCGAGAAAGAGCACTCATGAAACGAATTGTTATGATCCTCTGCATTATTAAGGCAGAGTATATATACATTTGGTTGCATGAGATATTTAAGTGAAGGTTTATCTTTGGTAACCAGCTTCTCTTGTATAGTTAACCACGCAGAAGCCATGTTTAGGAATAGAATTAGAAAACCACACCAATTTGTGCCAATGCACTGGAATGTTGGGATGGGAGAGAAATTTGATGGTATGACAAAGTGAAAAGGTTTTATTGGGTGATGGTATCCATTAGATGGTCACATGTTATGAAATTTCAAAATTTGTAAAAACAAGATGGACAAGTGTCTAGGCCAAGACCACTGTCCATTAGAGATTAGGGATGAAACTTTGTTAAATATGTTGATATGCCACCCACGTCTAGTTTCTGTAGGTATTAGCTGATACAGGGGATCGCAGGAGTCAATTGTCATTGAAAATCATTGTCACATCTGCATTATTGACCTTGTGCTTTATGAGGGGCTGAGTTATATGCCTGACCTACAGCAACTTTCTCCATAACTAAGAATAGTTATTAGTATGATATTATAGTTCAATTGTTTTTGTTTCCAATTAAGCAACACAGAGCCACCAGCACAGAGTAATATAACATAGAGCAATTAACAGAGTAGTAAGTCATTGGTTTCTTTTTTTTTTTTTATAAGATAATAATAATAGGGTTTGTCTAATCGAATTTATTTTATATTTATTTCTTTAAATTTGTTAGAATTTAGGTCTAATTTTCTTTTATTTAATGGTCGACTAGGTAATGAAAGGTGTAATTTAATACTTAATTACTACAACAAATTTGGTTACTGATTTTACATTCTGCAAGATATGTTACATCTGATGATTAAGAACATAAATATTCATTCAAGGTGATTCTCATAGATTGACTAGTTTTGAATTGGGAACACCTGAGAGGAATGAGGTGCTTTTGAAAAGGTTAATGGATAGGCCTGTTAGGCTGACAGCTGAAAGAGCTGGTCCAAAGCTATTTTCAGAGTGATTGGGCTGAGTTTGAAGAACACAAACGGTTGCAAAATGTATGGATCTGCAGTAGATCCACTAAGAGTAGAAATTACATCATTAGATAATGAGAATGGACTATCATAGCTTGGTGGGTCTCACCTGAAAATTCAATTTATATTATAAAAAAATTATTAAATAATACGAGAATTTCATAAAATAAAAAAGGGTAAAATGCTCAAACACCCCCTCAGGTTTAGATTTATTACCCACAGATTAAATTTGTGTCAAAAAAAACTCTAACACCCCCTCAGGTTTGGTTAAATTAGCCTTAACACCCCTTGTTGCCAAAAATACCCTCAGATTCTTTCTCTATAAACTATGTAGCTTAAATAATAATTTATTATTAAGTATAAACTATGTATCATAAATAATAATTTATTTAAAAAATAATATATTTAATAGTAAACTATGTAGCATAAATAACAATTTATTTAACAAATATATAATTAATAATAAACTATATAGCATAAATAATAATTTATGTAACAAATTATGTAAATAATAATAAACTTTATTACATAAATAGTAATTTGTTTAACAAACTATGTAACTAAAAAATAACTATGTAGCATAAATAACAATTTATTCAACAAATGTCTAATTAATAATAAACTATGTTGCATAAATAATAATTTGTTTTGAATTATAAAATGTGTAAGATAAATAATAATTAATTTAACAAACTATGTAATTAAAAATTAATTTAACTAATAATGAACTATGTATCATAAATAGTAATTTATTCAACAAATATCTAATTAAGAGAGAGAATCTTAGGGTATTTTTGACAACAGGGGGTGTTAAGGCTAATTTAACCAAACCTGAGGGGGTGTTAGAGCTTTATTTGACACAAGTTTAATCTATGGGTAATAAATCCAAACCTGAGGGGGTGTTAGAGCATTTTACCCAATAAAGAATTTCACTAATAATAAGACTCTATTTTCTATTTTATGGAATACGGAGCCTTCTCCAGTGCTGGAGTGAAACTTTACCCTAGCTACAGATTTCATCATCGTGAATAATCTGAATATAAAATAGAATCTATGTTAAAGGTCTAGTGTAACCCTCAACAAAATCAGTATTTTAGCAGAGGTTGCATCCAGTAGCTGAGAGAGCTATTGGGTGTTCTACCTATAAAAGACAAATTTTTATATAGTTGGGAACAATTCATACTATCATAGGTTAAATTCTCATACTTTAAAATTATATGTAAATTAATTAGTGAGGTCCAATATGATAGTTTATACATATAGGAATGTGACTGTAGACGGACCCATTAAAAAGTAAAAACTCTATGAATGTGCATCATGAAATTCTTTCATGTGATTTTTTTTTTTTCACAAACTCTATATTTTAATTTGCCTGGTTCAAGTGTTACCATTATTGACTTCTACAAAAACATGTCTTCAACAAAACTTTATGACACAAATTCTGTTGGACCAGCAATTTGTTAGGGCCAGAAGCATGGCATGAGTGTGGGTGCGGTGCGATAGGGGAGTGGCAAAATGGGTGTTGGCCCACCAATTCGTCCGGATTCGCACACTAATAAATAGATTTGGATAACCTATTTTTCTATACGGGTCAGAAATGGGTTAGATAATAATTCATCCATTAATTCAAGGATTATGTGGGTTGAATATGGATATTCCACCCATTATTATATAAAAGACTCAGAAGTATAAATGTTGTTTCATTTTATACAATCTCATACTACCTCACCCTTTTTCTCTCTAAATTATTTCTCTTTCTCTCTCCCCTATGCATACCGCTCCACCCTTTCTCTCTCTAAATTATCGCGCTCTCTGTGCTCTCTCTCATGATCCCTCTCTTTATCTTCGTCTCTCTAAATTTTCTCTCTCTCCCCTGTACATACCGCCTCGCCCTTTCTCTCTCTAAAATCTCTCTTTCTCTTCATGCATTCTCACTCTCTCTCTCTCTCAATAATCGCTCTCTCACGATCCTTCTCTCTTTCTCTTTGATGAACCCCCCCCCCCTCTAAATCTTTAATATTGATTACACAAAATGACTGTTCTTAATATTCAAAATGAGTCCTTAAACTCAAATTTAAGTAAAAAAAGTAGTTACCTTCTATAAAAATATGTCAGAATCTAGACTTTTTATGATTTTCCTCAAAAACTTTTACGCCTACAATTTTGGTGAGCAAATAATTATATTGCAGGAAATAAGCATTTAGAAGATTTTGGACTGCTATCTGATTCTTAAGTAGTTGTATATCCAATTAATTCCAAATACAAATGGTTAGAGGCTGGAGCAAAAAAAAAATATTAATTACTCAGAGGTACCGTTTATACAGTACCCTTACCTAATACAAACTCTAATTATTTTCTCATAATAATAGAATATAAAGGGTTTATGTTCAATTGGTAAATAAAAAGTCATCTTTAAAAAAGCAAACAAAAATTTATTGACCCGATCATTTATGAAAATGTGTCGGGCTATGTAAATAGGTCGAGTATTATAAACGGGTCGAATTTGACAGGTCTTTTATACGGGTCAAATTTGACACAAGTTTATTTATTATATTATTTATTAAATTTTTTTAAAGCATAATTAATGAATGTCAAAAGAGTAGGGGTGTCCAAGTTTCACAAAGTCGGTCACAAATTTTTAATCGGGTCGGCTTTGACCCGTTTTATCTGGGCTTGGGGTGGTTTGACTAATCTAGGTCAAATTAGATCATTTATTTGGGTTGACCGATCGATCCAGTTGGATTAAATCAAATATGAGTTGGCGGGTTGACCCGACCTGTATTTGAACCGCCTATATTTAACCCGTTACAAACGGCTTAAATATGTATCACAACCCATATTTGACCCGCCGATATTTAACCCGGTCCGAACCCACCCATTTTGCCATGCCTAGCTACTGTCATGTCTAGTCGGATCAAATATGGGTTGACGGGTTGACCCGACCCATATTCAACCCGCCCATATTTGACCCACTACAAACGAGTTGAATTTGGGTCACAACCCATATTCGATCCGATTCAAACCTGCCCAGTTTGCCACCCCTAGGTGTGAATGAAAAAGAAACAAGAAAATGAAATTCAACGATAAAAACCATTTTTTTCATTATTGGAAGGTTTAAAATAACAAATTATTACTCTCTTTAAGGTCTTACAGATGTATCATTTAAGAAGGAAAATGATATACAATACTTAATTTGGAAGACCCACTTATTTAACCAATTGATGTCAAAAGCTGACATTAAGTATCTTCTATTTTTTATTTAATTAAAAAAAAAAAACTTAATATATAAAAGCTCCTTTTTCTAATGAAAAATTTTCTGAAAACAATTTTTAGAAAACAAAAACAAAAAAAATTCAAAATTTATGTAATTGTGCATTTTTTAGTTTTTTTTTGGGAACCAAACTCCTCTTTTTTTATTAAGGTAAAAAATATATAATATAAAAAAACCTCTCTTCTCTCAATTGTTCTTTATTTTTTATAATAATGAAAAGAATAAAATGGTAATAAAAAAAGAGAATGCGTACAAAAGTAAGTACTTTACTCACTTTTGTAAAAGTGAGATTGTATTATGGTCCAAAATATAGTATATGGGAGTTTATTACACCTTCTTAAAATTATAGGGAGATTTTGGACACTTTTACCAAAAGATAATGAAATTTTATTAGATGAGAATTTGAGCATGATAAAATTTGTTAACTTTTTTTATTTTTTATTTTTTATTTTTTATTTTTTATTACAACTCAAACACCTACTTTACTCTTACCAAACACTTACAAAAATTATTACACCATTTATCAAAGGTCAAATATATTGCCTTCTAAGGCTCAGCTTTGGAATTCAGTTTGCTTTGTAATCTATTAAATGGAGTGTCAAGTGAATACACTTGGGGATCAATTATTTTTACCTTACTAATGTGATAATTATTGAGCTTAAGATCCTAAGAATAGAGACCGTGTTCTTTTCAAATACTTTATTAAAGTCCTCAAAATGCTAAAATAGGGATAAGTGTCACTCTATTATATATACTAGTCAAAAGTGATGCTTCGGACTCCATAAGTCTAAACATCTCACGGACTCGAGGCTGCTAGGTCGAAAACTACAATATTAGTACTACAGAATCTGTTATTTGTTACATTAAAAAAGAAGATGAAAATAAACTCCAACAGCTAGTTCAACGACCTTTTGAGTTAAATGAGACTGTTCAAAAATTCAGTCTACTTGTTTACACATGTCTAAGCCCGACCCAATTATGTGCCTATAAAATCATCTGATTAAGTCATATAGATCTCTTCGTCTAGTTCTCCATTGAGAAATACAGTCTGAACATCCATCTGAAAAGGTTTTAAATCCATATGTGCGATAATTGTTAGGATAAGACGAATAGAGGCAAATCTCACCACTGGAGAGAATGTCTTTTCATAGTCTATACTAGGGGTGCACAAAAGTCTGTCCAAACTAGAAAATCAAACCGGACCAGACAATTAGGTCCGATTTTTTCGCGGTTTGGTTCGGTCACGGTTCAATTTTTTTAAAACCGTGTAGTAATGGTCTGGTTACAGTTTCAAGTCCCTCAGGACTAGACCGGACCGTTTCTATATATATAAATATCAAATATATTATACCTCATATCTAATATTTAAATATTATACTTATAGTATTATATCAGACTATCAATCATCGTTTTCTTTGGCCCTGTTTGGTAGAGCTTTTGTTTCGACTTTTATGCAGAAGAAAAAGAGAAGAAGAAGTTAAATTAGGAAGTTGGTACCCCCCAGCTTGCTTTAAACACTCTTTTTGGACTCCGAAACTCTTTTGCCTTGCCAATCCAAACACTCTCCAAAATGACTTTTGGCTTAAAAACCAAAAGTCGCTTTTCAAAAGCCAATTAAAACAAGGCCTTTCTCAGTTTCCTTTTGCAAAAATACGTCGCTAGGGTTTCTACTTTGGAAGACCGTTCCAAACTTTCAATTGTGCCTCTTAGAGCCTCTCTCTCCTCTGTTTATAACTTTCTCCGATCTCTCTGCCTCTCACCTTTCTCTCTCTCTATCTCACGATTCTCACCTCTTGGCTCTCTCTCTGTCGATCTCAAGAAGGCACTTCACAACTCACGCACAACGAACCACGGAGTCGTCATCATCTTTCTCAGTTGAGGTAAGAGTTAAATTAATTTATGGTCAAATGACTAAATATGAACTGATCTATATATATATATATATATATATATATATATATATATATATACTGTGTTTGATGAAGAAAGATAATATATATGTTGTGTTGATGAAAAAAGATAATATGTATACTATGTTGATGAGTTGAGGTGTCTAATTTTAGGAAATTAGAGTACTTGGTAAGTTCTCTTCCTCTTCTTCTTTTCTTCTACTTCCACATTTTTAATTGATAAAAAGAGTTTCATAACTTAACATTCAAGCCCAAAAATGAAGCTAGTTCTCCTGCGTTTGACACCACAATCAAGAAACAGAGACACCCAATAAGTTGGTTGAAGATAATCAAATGATAGCAAATCGAACCCATCACTTGTTCTGATGATTATCGATTTATATCATTCACTCTCACTTCAACCTCCAATTGTAATGTAAAAACATCCCAAATCATTAAAATTGATCTTTCCTCTCTCATATTCTATTTCTCTCTTCCATATATCTACTTCAAAACCCGATTCACATAAATAGTAAAAAAGAAACTTAAATAAGAAGTATTGAAAATCACTTTGTGGTGTAATCACTTAAAAATCAAAATCAAAGATTGAGATCATTATTGAAAAAATCCAAACTTTAAGAGTTTGACTCGTGAATCTTGGGTTAACAGAGTCCATCTCTTCCAAATTTGTAAAAAGTAATTAAATTAACTTTTAAATAAAAAATTAAAGAGCAAGAAAAGGAAAAACAAAGGGCCATTGTTTTCAATACGTATTTTTATTGTATTTGTAATTCACACGGTCAGACAAGTAGAGCTGACTATTGCATGGTTTTAGATGGATGGCTTGCTAAAATTACCTTATCTGTATCTAGATTTCTTGTGGGATTAAAATTTTCTGAAACACTCATAATCAGATTAATCTACTTAACATATTTAAAGTTTGCATAGTTTGCCTTAGTGTTTCATAGAATAGGATGTTAAGTTTAAATTTACTAATGACATTTTGGTGCCAAAGGCTCTCATCACTAATTTTTGCTGGTGTTTCATAGAATAGGTGCTGGAATCACCCTGGTCGCTACTAACCTTGTCACTCAACTTTACTAGTAAATATATAGTTTTAGAGACAAAACTTAGGTTTCAAATTTCTCTGTTTTCAAAATTATTTTATAGGCTCACTTTACATTTTGGAACCTTTGTCGAAGTTCTTTGTCCAATAACAAAACAGAGCATCAAGGTTCTTCAATCATGTTCAGTTTAATTATTGCAACCTCTGTTGTCAAAATAACATTAATGTTTTAGAAAGAAAGCAGGGACATTTATATTCCAGAACAATGTTTATCTATAACAAATTATGTATCACTAGGGCTGCACAAAGAACCGGTGGAACTGGAACTGGAACAGTAAGGAACCGTACCTGAACCGAACCGAACCGTTAACTACGGTTCCGATTCTGGTTCCAAATTTTAGAAATCGTTCATTACGGTTCCGGTTCCGATTTCGGTTACAAGTCGATCAAGGAACCGGAACCGTTAGTAAAGAATATATATATATATATATATATATAATATAATATATAAATGAATAATAATAGTTCTAAGTTCTAGTGTTCTATATAAATATATAAAGTATAAAATATATAATATATAAATAAATACTAATACCTTCTAAATTCTACTGTTCTATTTATATATAAAGTATAAAATATATAACATATAAATAAATACAATTAGCTTCTAAGTTCTAATGTTCTATATATTTATATAATATAAAATATATAAATAAATACTAATAGCTTCTAATTTATTGTTATAACTAGGGGTGCACAATTATGAGTGTGTATCTTGCCAATGTTTAAAAAAATAAAAAAAGTTGACAATGAACCATTGAGGAATTGGAACCGGAACTGGAAACGCAAAGAACCAGAACCGAACGGTTCTGGTATTGGTTCCAAAATTAAGGAACTGTTGGTAACAGTTCGAATTTTGATTCTATCAAGAATCATAAGGATCTGTACCATGTGCACCCCTAGGTATCATTGAAGAGGGGATATTATAGAGGTTTGATCACATCAATACTATATTTAGTCCATCCTAAAGGCCAGTCATACGAGCAGTATATATTTACTTTTGTATTAAATTTCTGCTCATTCTATAAAAGAATCAACTTTAGAAAAACATCTCTGACTCTCACTATGAAAGTTGGCATACACATTTTTCAATCTATGCAAAACATTTATCTCCCTTTGTTTTTATCTTTTTTATATATAAATAGAGTGAACAAAGAAAGTAGCAACCGACTAATTTTTTTGCTTTTTTTTCTTGATGCTAGATCTCAAGTACTGGACTTGGAGATGCTAGTAATCCTATTTATCTTTCGGAAGAACCCACTAAGGCAAAGGTACGTCAAGTTAATAAGAGAAAGCGATCTGATGTTTGGGATCATTTTATAGAAATTGAATCAAAAGAAGGATGAGGTGGTAGATGTAAGTATTGTAATGCAACTTATCAATGAAAAGGTGAAAATGAGACTAATACATTGAGAAAACATACTATTAAGTGTCGAAAGAGCCCAAATCAAAATAATAAACAAACACTTCTATACTTTCAATCTATAGCAGAAGAAGCTGGTGATAGTACTAGTTTGGGTGTTTAAAAATTTGACCATGATCCTTATAGGGAAGCACTTTGAAAACTGATTATCCCTGGATGAGTTGTCATTTAATTTTGTAGAGCGTGATGGTTTTCGTTATTTTCTTAGTGTGTTGCAACTTAGGTTCAAAATCATGTCACGTACTACAATAGCGAGGGATTGCTTGGTGTTATATGCTAGTGAGAAGGACAAGTTGAAGGATTCATTTCTTAAATCAAATCAAAGGCTTTCCCTCACTACAAATTGTTAGACCTCACTCCAAAACCTTTCTTATATGTGTCTTACTGCCCACTTTATTGATAGGGAATGGAAATTACACAAAAGAATTCTGAATTTTTGTGTAATTTCTAGTCACAAAGGTGAGGCAATTGGTAAAGCAGTGGAGCGATGTTTGAATGATTGGGGTATAGATAAACTTTGCACACTTACTGTTCACAATGCAATCTCAAATGATCTTGTTATTCAATATTTGAGGACAAGGACTATTCAAAAGAGTGACACTTTCATTTTAGGTGGCGAATTCTTTCACATGAGATGTTGTGCACATATTCTTAATTTAATTATGAGAGATGGGTTGAGTGAATTGAAAGATTCAATAACTCGAATTTGTGGGGTTGTGAGGTATGTTAGGAGTTCTCCACAAAGAGAACAAATTTTCAAACAATGTGCGGAGATGGCAAAGAAAACATATAAAAATTCTTTGTGTTTAGATGTCCAAACTAGGTGAAACTCTACCTATCTCACGTTAAAAGCCGCATTAAAGTTTGGAAATGAATTTGGGAAAATGGAATATGAAGACCCACATTTTTGTCATAGAACTTAAGTATGAACCTCCTACCAATACTGATTGGAATGATGCTCGGGTTTTCACAAATTTTTTGGAAAAATTTTATGATGCCACTACTCGTATGTCCGGTTCTTTATATGTTACTTCTAATGTCTATTTTCATGAAGTGTGTAGCATTGAAAGAAACTTGTCCTTATGGTCAAAGAGTTTGGATCCTCGTTTAAGTGACATGGCTATCAAAATGAAGAGCAAATTTGACAAATATTGGGGTAACATTGAGAAAGTGAATATGATGTTAGTACTTGCCATTGTGAATATTGTGAGTTTTTGTTACTCTAAAGTTTATCCTCCTACCATGGTGAGTGATCTCATTAAAAAAGTAAGGGAAACATTGGATCATATTTATGGTGAGTATCAAAAGTTTGAGTTGGACGCTTCATCTTCAACTCAAACTTGTAATGTCATGAAGGTTGATCGACCAAGTAGTGAAAGTATTAATTTAAAAGATATCCAATTGGAGTATTTACAACATTTGTAACAAGTAGAAAGTAGGGAAAACAAATCAGAAATGGAGAGATATTTAGAGGAAGCTTGTGCAAAGCATGACAACTTCGACATCTTGAGTTAGTGGAAGGTAAATAGTTCAAGGTATGAGGTTCTTTGCAAAGTTGTATGTGACATTTTAGCTATTCCTATTTCAATAGTTGCTTCTGAGTCAGTTTTTAGTACGGGAGGTCTTGTTCTTGACCCATTCCGTAATTCTCTTACTCCTAAGATTGTGGAGTGCTTCATTTGTGCACAAGATTGGTACCGTACCTCACCACTCCCGATTCAAGTTGAAGCAAAAGCCGATGAAATTGAAACAATTGAATCAAGTGATTTTTATTTTATTATATAATTTACTTATAAGTATTTGTTAATTGTTAACCATTTTTTTATAAGTATATTTGTTAATTGTTAACTTGAATAAAATTATTTACTTTTGCAGCCATGAGTTGCTTAACTACTGCATGAGGACGTTTGACATTGAGTTTGGGTAGCAAAAAAATTCAAAATATAAGGATTTGAATATATTCTTATTGAATCAAAAAATTTGGATTTGACGTCACTCTAAAGAAAAAAATATTTGATTTTGGCCACCAAAATATAATTTTTCCTTTTTTGAAAATTCAAGCAAACACACTCAGGCCCACTAGATGATCTTAATCTTTTTACAAGGATTTGAATATAGGGAAAATTAGATTTCAGTGACCAAAATTGAAAAAATATTGTTATTTAGTTACCTTAAACTCAATAAAAGATAAATAGTGACCAAACTTAAAAAAGAATTGCTAATAAGTGACCATTTAATCTTAAAGCCCAAAATACCCTTCATTATGTCCATAAATCCACATCTTTTCTTCATTTTTTTCAAACCCAAATATCAAAAAATTTAAAAAATCGAATGACTTATATACAATATATGAACATATATACATTCTAAAGAAAATAATATATATATATATATATTATTGTATATTAATATCTCATTAACAAAAAAACAAAAAAAAATTTAATTTGGGTGCAATTAATTATTAATAAGGAATGTTGGAGGATATGAATAGACTTGGCTAATAAACATATTACCTACTACCTCATATCTTTCTTTTTTTTTTTATATCAGGTATCTTATAATTAATTCATTTCAAGTTATAACTCTTGTTGTATCTTTGGAGCCCTAAAATCTACCAAAGAAAAAAAAAATCATATATGAACATGCATTAATTGTAAGATGAACATATATGTCTAAATATATATATAGAGAGAGATTCTCTCTCTATATATACTTTCTTTTTTAGAATCTTTGTATGTCTTTTGAAGATTTGATATTTAGAACTGAGATTGGGGAAGATGAATAAGGGATTGAGAATTTTTAAATAAAAGAGATGGTATTTTGGACATTAAAGTTAAATGATCACTCATTGACAATTACTTTTCAATATTAGTCACTATTTACCTTTTATTGAGTTTAAGGTCACTATATATTAATTTTTTTTAATTTTGGTCACCAAAATCTAATTTTCCCTTGAATATATTCTTATCGAAGTAAAAAAAAAAAAAAAGAAATACATTCTTATCGAATTCTTCATGAATTTAAAAATGACAGTCAAAACTCAACTTGTTTTAATTGGATTTTGTTGTTGTTTTTGCTTTTTCTTCTTTCAATTATTTTTAATAATCCTTTATAGACGTAAATAAAATTAACAAAATCTATGATTACAATAATTATGAGAAAATTTTATTACTGTAGTTATTAAATAGATTTAGAAAGAGATTTACTATTACAACAGACAAAGAAATTTATTATTATAATTTATAAAGAGTAAAGTTGAAATTTTTATAGTTTTAGACTTAATATAGAAATATTTATGAAAAAGTATGATTTTGTGGTCGTATTAAAATTTCAAACGAGTTGTAGGTCATTAAGAATAAAAAACAAAACTATCACTAATTTTTTATTTTGTTTTAGTTTTTTATCCTTTACCACAAGCAGTTGGAAGTGTTGGACTTTTCCAAGCATTTTCCTTAGATCTGTACTTACCAAATCTGACCGCACAAAGATCAATGTCAAAGTTGAACTAGAATTCCTAAATTCCTTTTTCTGATAGGAGTCAAACTTACATACACATAACTCTCTCTCTCTGTATAAAAATTGTAAAAACAAGATGGACAAGTGTTGATATGCCACCCACGTCTAGTTTCTGTAGGTATTAGCTGATACAGGGGATCGCAGGGGAGTCAATTGTCATTGAAAATCATTGTCACGTCTTCATTATGGACCTTGTGCTTTATGAGGGGCTGAGTTATATGCCTGACCAAGAATAGTTATTAATCTGATATTATAGTTCAATTGTTTTTGTTTCCAATAAGGCAACACAGAGCCACCAGCACAGAGTAATATAGCATAGAGCAATTAACAGAGTAGTAAGTCTTTGGTTTCTCTCTCTTTTTTTTAGAAGATGACAATAATAATAATAGGGTTTGTCCAATCGAATTTATTTTATATTTATTTCTTTAAATTTGTTAGAATTTAAGTCTAATTTTCTTTTATTTAATGGTCCACTGGGTAATGAAATGTGTATTTTTTTCCTTTCTTTTTGAAACTAATTTACTTTAATCTTGTGGCTCTTACAAATTGACTTTCACATGGAAGATAATTGAATAGGTTGAAGGTCGTTTTATATATTGCTTTAATGCATTTATATATTATAAAGTTCGTAGATTTTTCTGCCATTATAAAATACTCATATTTAGAACATTGACTTCTTACTTATTTTTCTGGCTTTGATTTCTTACTAGAATAAAAGTGTGTAGCTACTTGAGGGTTCACATGTTTTGAATTTTAATTGCACAGTGAAGTGACTATTTGTAAAAAAAAATTAATGGGTATAAATGTATATGCAAAGATCAGGTACACATTCTTAATAGTCGACAAAATTTGTACGATAATCTCAATGCCTATAATAGTGGTCTTCATCCGAGTAGTATAACATAGAGCCATCAACAGAGTAGTAAATCATTGGTTTCTCACTTTTTAGAAAATAATAATAGGGGTTTGTCCAATCGAATTTACTTTATATTTATTTCTTTAAATTTGTTGTAGGTCATAGCTAGATGGTGGAGTAGTCATTGATTTAGGTTTATGTGATGCTTTTTGATTAATTATTTATTTATTAAATTGTTTGGTAGGATTAATTAATTTTCATTCCAAGTTCTCCTTATATTTTCACTCAATTTTGTTTCAATAATTTACTATGCGAAAAAAGAATGTATAAAATGTTTCTTCAAATTGTTATCTATTTTTTACTTTATGTTATAGTTTTTTATGTTTTTATTCAATATTTATGATACTGTAGATTAAAAGCATAAAACCATATAACCAATGAAGAAAAAAATTTAAAATTTTAACAAATTTGTTAAATTTATTTATTTTTTATTTTTTTAAATAAAAATTTATTTAGATTAATAGAAACTCTCTTAATTTCTATTTATTTTTAGGGAGACAATATTCGCACTCCACTTTTTTTTTGTTGCACTCCACTATTTTTTTCCTTTTAAAGAAAATGACAAAAAACTTTATAAACTCATTACTACATCATCCCTTATTTAATAATACCATGACTACCCTTTTCAAAATGCAAATCACTCACAAACTTGATTGTCATATATATAGTATATGTAATTCAAATTGAAACAAAGCACTACTGGAACAATCCTAATCCTATTTGATTTCATCAAAGCCATTGAAACCCACTATATAAATTAAATTGTAAAAAAAAAAATGTGACTATTTTTGAGTGAAGAAATTTGGACTATATAAATTGTAATTGACAACCAAGAAAAATGTGACAATATTTTTGAGTGAATAAATTGGGGTGAGTTGGTGCCTTGTTACTATAATGACTACAAAATTTGATGGATGATATGATTTAACACATTCATTCATTTTTTTTTAATTTGAAACGATAAGGGCAATTTTGGTAACTAAATTCATTTTCTTTTCACTTTCATGCTATCCAAACTAATAAAATATATTTTTTCCACAACTTTCTTGAAAAAATTTCATGCTAACCAAATTCACGACAGAAACTTATTTCTCATTCCTTCACTTCACTTTCTTTCACTTTCTCTTTCCACCATACATTTTTATCTAACCAAACGCATCCTAAGTAAACCGACAATTACACTACTAAACAAGAGGGAAGCCCCACATCAAGATTCTATAAATAAGACATAGGAGGAGTATTAATATTTTATAGAACTTTTCTTTTAGTTTAATAGCTACATGTCAATCACACACTAAACAAGAACTCTCCAAATTGACTCATCCTAAATAATAAAAGCTAGTAAAACTTGAAAAATATATTATTTATACATTCACCAAAATCATCCCTAGTTTTATGAACTAACATTATAAATATAACCATCACAAATCAAACAAAAGATTTGTCGAGAAAACAATTAAAGCCTCTTAATTATGGGAACAAAGACTTTTATTCCAACTTTCAAAGAATATGCTAATACTTTTAACTTGAGAACATATCTGACATGTTTCAATTGTTCAATACCTTTCTTATAACTACAAGCTAGAAAAAAAAGATCAAAAAGGTGAAAAATCAGATAAATTTTATCAATTGTAGCAGTTTGATAGATGTTATGATCTTAAATGACCACCCGCTCATAGATATAAATTGCATAGATGATCCATTTTCAAGAAAATACAGAAAATAGGTTAATTTAACAACCATTTAACTTAATTGGGGAGAGAAATATGAAAAAAAAAAACATTAATTGGAGAGGGAGGGATGAAAAATCCTGCCAAAACTAAAAGGGCAATTGTGGTATTTGGAAAAAAAATAAATTATTTTTTTATAAAATTAGGGTTAGATGTGTCATTTGTTTTAAGAGTGGAGTGCAATCGGAGAAAAGTGGAGTGCGAATATAGCCTCCCTATTTTTATTCTTTTCTTGAAGGTTGTTAATTTTAAATTATTTAGATACATCAATATGTTTTATATTTTTTAGATACTTATTAAACTCAATACGGTAATTATTAAGCGTATAAATTAAGAGTTTCATTATATTATTATTTTTTTATAATGCATTTTGATAATATAAATTTACCTTTTTTCTACTTTTATTCTCTTTTTAACTCTTTCCTAAATAATAATTTTCCTTTTTTCTAATTATATTCTGTTTCTAACTCTTCCCCCCATTATAATAATAATTTTGATAATTTGAACACAAATTGTACAGTCTTTTTTACAAAGTGTTTCAAATTATCTTTTATATTTTATATATTATTTATTCCAATAAATATATCAACTACTCATTTAATTTAAAAAATAAAAGTTGAACACAAACACTTCTCTATATATATATTTTTAATTTTTTTATGTGATTGCTTAAAGAGACAAAAAAGTATATCTATATCTATATAGTTGTCTTTTCTATACATTTTTTATTCATAATAATATCTATCTCAATATAAATCTATACTAAAAGTACAAAGAATTTCACATCATTTTTAATTTTTTATAATATAATTTATTCCAATAAATATATCAACTACTAATAAATTTAATTTTAAAAATAACAATGACAAGCACTTCTTTCTCTCTCTTTATTTTTTTTTATGTGATATTGTTTAAAGAGACAAAAAGTATATCTATATCTATATGCTATATGCTATATTTCATATTCATAACAATATCCATAATATTATTAATTAATTCTTCTAGATACAATATTATTAAATCATTTCAAATTATATTAGAGGACCTCACATTAATTATTTAGAGGATCTCATGTTGGACTAGCATAAATTTATTTATTTACTATTTATAATGCATTTTTTTAAATTCTATTATATTTCTAACTCTTCCTTAAACAATATTACGTAATTTAATTTTTCTTGTAATTCTATTCTAGTTCAAACATTTTGTTTTAATTCTATTCAATTTCAAACTCTTTCCTAAATAATTTTTTTTTCAAATTCTATGCTAGAGTTTCATGGCATTTATGTGAGTGCCATCATCTTTCAATAACAACTAAAACACATTAGAATGACCTTTTGAATAATTATAATGAGATATTTAGTGTGTTAATCAAATCTATTACTGATTATGGATCCTGATTTGAGTGGGATAGTAGTACTAATAATACCAATGATTAGGTTTTAATAGTCCAAAAAGACTTAAAACTATAAATATTAAGTAGTGCCTTTTCCACATTACCCAAGTTTAGATGGGCAGAAAAGCATTACCAGGCTTGGTGAAAGTCCATAGAGATGATGTTTATGGCTATCATTACAGATGTACAATATTTTATGTCTCCTAGAAATTAAAAAAAATTATGAGTAGACTCATGTCTATTCAGTAAATTAAACTCCTTAGTTTGCATCTTCTCAATAAAACAGAGTATAAAGATCCCTATAGTAAGCAGTTAATCAGAGATTATACTTTAGAATGTATTGATGTAATTCTGCCTACATTTGTATTGAAACTGTGTCGAAACACACATTATTAATGTAACTAGATCAGAAATTTTACTATCTTTGCTTAAGTAATAAGAATTGTGAAACCTGTACGTCATTCCACAAGTATCATCTTCCAGCATCTAAGCAACTTCAGGTTCTAAACCTCGAATTATCTACCTACTAATTTTTATTAACCCTAAATAAATCAAGAGAATGCATCTTTAGGTACAAACATGAAAGCTAAGTGATCCACATCATTGACAAGACTATTCCATGCCTAGTTTCAAAAGCGAGAAATCATTGCTATAATGTAAGCTAATGATATTAACCAAATCGATCAAGCTAAGAGTGTTGTGAGTAGCACGATAACTTTCACAATTATAAAATGGTATCAAGCAATTTACATCGTGCCATTTAAAGCAAGGTTGTCAAGATAAGGATTCTATTTAGGATTGATAAAGGGGTACATAGGATCGAGATTATGGATCCTAAGATTCTATAAAACTATGAGGAAAATAACTTTCTAAATCAAATATCTTTGATATAAGTAAAGAATAAGGCTAAACAACCAAACCAATATTCTAGCAAAATCAAATAATATTAAAAGATACTTAGACACATGGCAAACACTTAAAGTAAAGCTTAAACAAATAGAAAAATAGAATAGAGAGAGAAAAGTTCAATTTAGTTGCCTAAGTGTCTAAGCAATTTAGTTGAAAAAATTACTTTTTGGTTCAGAAAAGGAACAAAATAGAGAAAGAATAGCGGAAAAAAAAAGTCTCTCTTTGTTTTTGTTTTCGAATGGACAAAGAATAGAAGCACATTATATAATGAACAAAGCTTCCTAATAATCTTCTTAAATGAATATAACTGATAGAATGTAGAGTATATATGCAAAAGAATATGATCAGAAAATCGGATAAAGCAAATTCCTCAACACCACCACTTGCATTTAACTTGCATTACTCCTCATTACCAAGTTTATATATAGAAGCACATCATTCAATTCAGATTACTGAGCAGTCATCACTAATTAAAATCATTTCCAGGACAATAGTGAGCAACAAGATAATTAGTGGAAACAATCAACAAATAAAATGAACTAAATAAAATCTTTACTTGTCACGCCCCCAAATTTCAATACCTGAAACTCTATTCCGGCACTTGAATTCGGTGCGCGACTTGAAAAATAATGTCCATCATACCATACATCAATCCAAAAACTTTACATATTACAATCAAAATGTGATCATCTAGATCATCTATTACAAAAATTTCATCTGGAGACCTCATCCCTCATCCTGAGAGTCAACTATGTACAACAAAAGATAAATACATGCTAAGAAAATTACATGTAAATGGTCTCCATCGTCGTGTACCGCGCTTCCATTCACTCGATACCTGAAAAATAAAATGGGGTGAGCTCAACAAGCTCAACAAGAATTGCAAAACACTATCACTGCTCAACAAATTGACCTTGCCTTAAATTCCTACATATAAGGACTCGTACAACAATCTTTGTTGATTAGTTTCACAAATTTTCTTATGATAATTAAACTCTAATTAATGATCATATCCGCAATTTTCTTCACACCCAGATTTTCTTTATGGTAATTAAACTCTAATTAATTATCATATTCACAATTTCTTTCACACACAGGAACCGTATTCTCAACAATTCCTTATTAAGCTAATCATCTAGATTAACTTAACATAACCTCACAGTGAGCCCTGGGCTCCCCTCCAATAGATGGCATGCTTAGCCAACAAGTGGTGCATATCGCATAGTCTTGGACTAAGGAAGCTCGCACCTGTGGTTGGGCTTGTACGTCTACTCACCCAGATGGTCCCGGACCACGTCCACACAATAAGGGCACGCTCCGCCCAATGGCCATAACAAAAGGGTTGTACACACCCTATAGGTAGGTCCCAGACCATACCTCACAAATTCTTTAAGAATTTTATCTCATTTTCAAGATTTCAAACTTTTAGGATTTACTAAATACTTTTGACATTTAATAAATCAAATCGTTCTCTTAATGTGATCACTAATCACATTATTTAATCACTTTAAGATTTCACCACTATCGTCTTTTATAAACTTAATTATTTTAGCATAATTATGTTTATTATGCCAAAATATACGACTCTAGAACTTTTTGAAAATTTTAAAGCTTCAAGGGATATTTTCTCCAATTTCCTCTCTAAATTAAAACGAGAGGAAAACAAATGGTCTTTAAACCCACATAAATTCTTTTATAATTTATTAAATGTTTTTCACATTTAATAAATTAAAAGAGCGAATTGGGCACGTTCATAAAGCAAAAAATGTCGCTAACCGAATCTTTAATCCTTAGGACCAACTATTCTAACTTAACAAGCTCTATTGCGTTAAAACAAAAGATTTTATCAATTTTCGTAATTTATGGAGCATTCAAGAATTTTTCCCTAGAACCAACTAACATAATTAGTTCTAAATGCATAAACATATAATTTCAGAAATTTAAACGTAATTTATGTCACACAAAACATTTTTTTATCAACTAAAACATTTGAAAACCTCAATGAAATCAAAACATAATTTTTTTGAGATCATAAATTTTATGGGCCCAACAAGAAGTTACTTAGCCCCATAAAAACACAAGCCAAAACCCAAGACCATTTGGCCCAATTCCTTCACTACTTCAAGTAACACAACTCACTGTTTTCTTATTAGCAACAACCATCCATGGCCTAATTAATGTAGCCACAAGGTCCACCATTCATGGCCTCTTTTTTTTTTTTTTTTTAAATCCATACGTCAAGGCCATGCAACAATCTAGCCCAATCACTTATGCAAGCCCAGTTTTCCATCTTTAACAAATATGCTACTATCTAACCAAACCCACCATTAAAAGCTTAAACAACTAACTACAACATCTTCCTCACTGTCCAACATATTCGAATCCCATTCATAAGACATATATTTTCATGAAGTCCATGGGTATTTCAAGGCCAACCATATGACCCACCAAAGTTTCATTTTCATTTTCTCAAAATCATGCTTCAACCATCACTGTTAAATGAAAATAAAACAATCTTTGTACTCACAGTTGTCCACATAAATAATTTTATATATATATATAGATATATATATAGATAGATAGACACACGCGCACACACATAGAAAAGACTAGGACTCTGTTTACCTATGCAAATAACGTGGAGGAACAGAGCATGCAAACAAAAGAGAGACATTAATCAATTCAACCATATATATTTATATAGACCCACAACTAAGATTTCTAGAGAACACCTAATTCTCATGCAAGAATTGTCACATTAATGACAGATTTATACACATTAACAGCTAAGTATATGCATATATATATATATATATATATATATATATATATTTGTATCAACAACCCAAAGACTAATCAAACAACTCTAAACATCAAAACCCAGAATTAATTTCTAACAAGACTTGAATAAAAAAATCTAACAAGAAACATTTACATCTATATCCATCATCATAAATAATTATATATATATATACATTTATATATATATATAGAAATGCAAGGCAAGATTCAACTTGCCTCAATGAAGATTTTCTTCTCCTCCTCCTCTTCTTCTTCTTCTTCTTCTTCTCTTTCTCTCGGTTTCTCCTCTGATAGTCTCTCTCTCTCTGTTCTTCCTATATTCCCCTGTACCACTTAGACCCTCATTTCTTCTATACAAACGTCTCTTATTTTGATAATACATCAGAAGTGGTCAACTCAAGTCTAGCTTTAGTACACATGTCACACATACACAATCTTGTCTGCCACTAAGTCCAATTCAAAGCTTCCATTCACAAGACTACTCTCTTTTCCTCTTTCTTGTTTATGTCGTGCTTCTATATAAATCCTTTCCATTTGCTACAACAGCCCCTTGATCAAGACAACACATGTCAACCATGCATTTAACCATCCCTAACTTCCAATCAAGCTTAAAAGTTTCTGTCACTTCTTACAACCTGAACCCTTTAACATTAGCCTGCCTCACATGCATCAGACCACTAGCTAACTGCTACAAATCATGCTATAAATAGACTATCTATACTACATTTAAGGTTTGTGTTTGAATTTTTCGCTAAAAAAAAATCACCATCTAACAGTCAAAAATGCTTAAAAAACCTATCTGATGGTTCAAAATATATATGCCTATCTACTGTCTAAAATTACTCTTCTTATCTTCAATCAACGATCATAATTCACTCCCACCTAAATTCAAATTTAAACATCCACCAACTTCCCCCTAAAATAACATTTCCATCAATCTATCTTCAAATATCAAATATTATTATATCTGTATATATATTATATAATGGACCTGTTATATGAAGTGGTGCTGTCATAATGCTTGGACCTGTTATACGCCTATTATATCTATGTATATCTCTCTCTATCTTATTTAACATCAGACCAAACACATCACTCTCCCCCTCCCTCTCTCTCCATGACCTCCACCATCAATGGCGACGAAACCTTCACTTCTCAAGAACCCAGCTTGCTCCACTCTGGTCCGGCGACGAGTTGTTGGCTCGACTTGAACGGCTAGATCCAGCGACTTGAACAGCCAGATTCGGCGACTTGAACTGCTAGATCCGGCAAAACACTCAACGTCTCAAAAACATAACTGGCTCCACTCCGGTCCGGCGATGAGCTATTGGCTAGATCTGGAAGACGAAGCCGACCGATCTGGCGTGGCTCTCGACGCACCTGCAACGGCTGCGGGAGCCACTCATTAACTACAGTCACCACCAGCATCCACCTTCAACTTTTTAGTAGCAAGGCTTCTGAAAATCATGTCTAAAGCTTAGTTTTTTTATCTTCTTAATAGGGTTGAAAAGATGGATGGCAAAATTACTAAAGAGGAAGTTAATGGCTTCGTGGATTGAAGACACGTGGAGTGGTTGGGACCAGTTATCAGTTATAAGTATCAAATGAGTTGTTTCCAAACTGGAAATTGGTGATGAATTCATGATCTCCATTAGTATATATATATTGTGAGACTTTGTTATATGTATACTACTTAAAATATTTTCCATTGTTCAGTACTTGAGAAACATTGAATTGATGGCCTTCGGGGATGTTGTTGGTTTCTCTCTCACCCCTCTCAGTCGATTGGTCTATCTTCCATTACCATATATTGTGAGAATCTGTTATATTCTCTTTTTTTGCTCAAATATTACATATTTGTTGTCCCACCTCTGAAAAAATCTCAACTTGCATGGCCGAATGGGGTCAGTAACCCATATGATCCTTACTATTTTCTGTCTCCATTGATGTCTAAAACTTCTCTCTCTCTCTATATATATATATCTAGTGATCTAATCATCTATTTAATTTTTATTTGATACCATAATATTGTATATAATGAAACATATATTGTCCTAATATACTTCTAAAATTACCCATATAAATATATAAATAGATGCATAGATACAAATATGCTCCACCAACTTAAAGTGGGCCTTCAGGTCACTCCTAATTGTTTTATGTATGTTCTCTTTTTTAATCCTATATCTCCGACATTAATTGCTCAATTTGTTCTGTACTCCAATACAACAATTCAGACTCAAACCAACAAATTTTAGGATTAATTATATAAATACATACTTGGTTCTGATTTTAATTTCTATGATGTGGCTCTTACATATACACTGTTCAGCTGCAGCTGAGTACTATGGACCAGCCACCACTACCATCTTCTATGGCCAGCCTTTACCACCATTGTCGCTGGCCGAACCACATTAATGGCTTCACCATGCACCACCTCAACTGACCCACCACCATGGCCGGACATCCATCACTGCCCAAGACCCACAAGTGCTTCACGGCCAACCACCACCTCCACTAAACCGAAATCACCACCCAACCATCTCACCATCTTCAACCTTCCTCACCACCATGACAGACCATCGCCCAGTCTACCATTGTAGAGTGAGAAGAAAAAAAAAAGAAAAAGTAAAGAAATGACATAATGATGCTGAGAGAGAGAGAGCGAGCATCGGTTGTAGAGGGATTGAAGAGAAAAAAAAATGAAAAATAAAGAAGAGAGAATGCTGTGATTTTTGCACAATGCACATGGTGAAGGGACCCAACTGAATGTATATATAAACTATATTGTATTGAAATTTGAAATACAAAAATACAAAGCTGTTCTCTTTTATGATTTGACCATATATATATATATATATATATATATATATATATACAATGGTTTAAATGATCTCTTACCCCTAATCGATGGAAACAAGTGATTTGCATTAACATGCTTTTAATAAGTAGTCAAAGATCATCAACTTTAGTATGAAATATCTTATATGATCTCAAGTTTTTTTTCCTAACAGAAAAAAAAAAAAACAAAATTGCCTATGGGTTCAGGCAGGTGAGGGATTAAAGTCAAAAAGCAAGAAAAAAATACAACTAGGGTTACAATTGTCTCTCAGCTATTTGTCTACTCATTGCATCTTAGTGTGGAAGCTTTATTGAATTTATCTTTGTCCATTGCCGTTTGTATCAATAGCATATTTTGTAAATAGAGCCTAATTATTGAATCATTTGGAGAAATTAAAAAATACTGTTGAAAAAAATGTAGTGTTTCCACCTAAAATGAGTAATCAATTTTTCGGTACTGTTAAGAATTTTAAAGTATAATTTGTACTTTCACTACAATTTTAAAGTTAACAATTTTATTGATCCTCTTTTTTTCTGACTTTTTTATTTTGAACAAAAAATATAAGTTGCTTTAATTATTACTTACAACTCATTGTTTTAATTATTTAGTGTATATATATATATCATTTTGTGAGAGATAGTGCACATTTTTCAAATATATTATCATAATTTTTGTGGAAAAAAGAGAAATTAGGCCCATTTATACCGTAAAAAATGTAAATATCAGGGCAAAAAATATATATATATATATATCAACTGCAAAAAACTAAAAAATAAATGAAAATCCTTAAAAGGTGGAAAGTTGGTTGGATTGTCGGAAACAAGATCTGCACTTTAGGGGTTGTCGACTGTACTTTTCGGGTTTGTAGGATTGTTGATGGAAACAATTTATCTTCCGAATTTATATATATTTATTGTAAAATTAATATCTCTAAAGTGTAATTTGAATTCAATTCATCTATTTTAATCGTGATTTCAAGAGGGTGCCAACAGGTGATGTTGGCTGGAATTAAGTGAAATCAAATTTTATAAGTGTACGTAAGTACTGTCAAATATAATAGGACATGTACAAGTCTGTATATACGGTCTAATAATTTTTTGTTTTATAGTGCCGTAGGCACGGGCAATACCCTAGTACATATATATATGTATATATATATATATATATAAATAACCCACGTGCATCTCTACACAAATAACCCTCCAATCTCCTAAAAATTACATTTGAATCCTAAGGAGATGAAGACAAAATAATTCCTAATTTAGGGGTGTTACATTCTACCCTCCTAAAAATGAATTTCGTCCTCGAAATTTTTGAAATCATCAAGTCTTCATGATTCAAAACAATTACTACCACAGGCATGAAACATAACAATAACTTTGGAAACAATTTTTAAACATCAAATAGAGTGAATCCAACAACATTATCCAAAATGTCAAACGTGCTCAAGTTTGCTACCATACAAAATTTAAGGATAATGTACAGAATTTGATGCGTGACTACTTTCATATTCTTGCTCTTCTGGGTCTGTCTCAATCTCATACTCTTCATTGGCCCTTCGAGTTTGAGTTTTGGATTCTTTCGAACTTGTTTTATATAGTTCAGAGTCTCTTTTGGACCTTTGGTTAACGCTAGGCTCACTATGAGTACTAGATTCTTGTGTGGGGTCCTTTATGGTAGGCCTTGGTATATTCCGCCCACACAATGGCAGAAAATCCCGAATACATGCTACCCGCCTCTTTTTTAACGTAAGTAGATCAGGTTGGGTTGGGTGGAAGGGAGAGTGTATATTTGTTGTCCTCCTTGGCTGCCGAGGCTTCCTTACCTTTTCCTCGATTTCCACCTTCCATCTACATAATTATCAAATAATCATCAATCTCTGAGGTTTATAAAAAAAATGAGAGGTATACAACATTCAACAACCAATCTTTCATTGTGTACATCTATTTGTATATAAATACACTTTCATACAACTTAATTTATATACAAATTTTCTTATGTACTATTGTACATTACTCACTGCTTCATAAGGTACAATCCATCAATCAACCCAATATACTTTATCAATTAATGATTTGATCAACATCATACATTTATCATAATCATTTCTTCCACCCTCCTTGGTGCAATCTTAGTTTTGAAAAATCACCCAAATATACATATATACATATATATATATATATATATTGATTTTCTCAACTTGTACCTGTACAGTCAACAATAAAAGTGGTCTCCACACAACAATATGCATAAAATCAGTACAATGCCAATATCATATTTCATAGATATTGCTACTCACATAGTTCTTAATGTAGATTAGCGTGTCACTACACACTATCACATAAAAGTCACATGTTCACAAAGTTCACTAACTCTTCCATGTGCTTAACACCATCATCCACAAACCACCAATCAATACCAAATTTGCAATTAAATCATTGTTTCCCACGAGAGACAAAACAAAGATCTAGCGTATCACTAAATCCTACTTTTCCTAATACTCACCTAGGCTATAACTCTTTCCTCACTTGTTAATACCTAATGAGTCAATTTTATAACTACTTGGACCTGACACATTGTAAGAGAAGTACTAATCAAAGAAAAACGTTTGGTCAGGCCATTTTCCCTCGTTAGCTCAACCCCGACAACTTGTCTTCCTTGTCCTCATACCTTCAATTTTCTCAAACCTGTAATCGCAATCGATTCTCTACTTTCCACATGAAATTTCTATATCCAAAACTTTTCAAAGTTCTAGGCTCCTACAACTGGAGTTTACCATGACTCGTAAATCTTAACTATCATATCTCTATCTAGACTCAAACCTCTGGTCTAGCTTACCAAATTCCTAAAACTAGATAGGTGGTAATGATATGCCCTCATTTGCAATATCATTAAGTCCACCAGAAGTTCTTTCAATAATCCAAATAGAACAAGCATGACTCACCCTATCAAGTGTCGTTGAGTGTCCAAGGGAAGTTACAATGAGTACATCACTATTCATACTTTCAAGTTCCCGTCCAAGTGCATTTACCAATGATAGTGAAATAATGACTACACAAAATCTGAATCAAATAACACTTTAGCTATACTGCCATAAATAGCAAATGTACCTTCCATTGCAGGTGGTGCAGCATCCTGCTCAACTTTTGGGTACACAGCATAAACCCTTGCTCCCCCTTACTGTTGCGGTGCTTGAACCCTCTGTTGTCCTTCCTTACGTGGTTTGGTACAGTAGCGGGCCATGTGTCCTTTTTCTTGATAGTTGTAGCACTGTCCATGAAACTGGCGAGGCTGAGCATTTTGAGGTGCAGCTAGTACCAGAGCTGTGGACTGCTCACCTCCATCAACTCTTTGTCTTTTCGCTGCTTGCCAATCCTGCCTAACTCTCTGCCCTGCTTGGCTCTGCATCTCTTTTGGAGGTTATTGCTGCTGTTGCCTCCTCAGATTTTGCTGCGAGTTAAAACTACCTTTCCCCTTTTCTTTCTCTGCCGCCGAATGTTCCTTCCTTCGTTGATATTTAAGATTATCATGTTCAATCCTCATAGCACGCTCTACGACCTCTGCGTAACTATTTAACCTTTGACTAATCACTAGCCTCCTTATGCTAGGAGTCAGTCCCTCTGCAAATCTTCTCGCCCTACTCTCTTCGTCTGCAACTATATAAGGCGCAAATCGAGAGAGTTCTGCAAACTTCGCCTCATATTGACTCACTGTCAATGCTTCAGTTTCTTGCTCTAGATGAATAAACTCAACTGCCATTCTATCCCTCACTGCACGTGGAAAATACTTGTCATATAATTGGTTCTTAAACTCATCCCAGTGCATGTGTGTGACATCTCCGACACTCCTAATGTAGAGCCCCGAGTAATTATTTTAATTTAGTTTTGTGTTAAATATGATTTAGCATGAAAATTCTCTTAAGCATGTGTAATTTTGGGTTATAAGATTTTTCACGTGTTTTGGTACGAGCGTGGGACCACGGATGGGTCGGGCGACCCGAAAAGTGTGTTCGGGCTCTCTAAGTAGAGGTCGGGTCATTGTGATGTTATTTTTAAGGACTCAAGTGAAAATAAGAGAGAAGATTATGTTAGTATGTAATTACAAGAAAATATCTTGTAACAAGGAGCATTATTAAGAGGGTTTAGGGACTTAGTTGCAAAAGTTGACTAGTCTTGCAAGAAAAAGATAGATATATGATATGTATAGGCATTTAGTGGAGAAAATCAGATTTCTCATTTGTCTTCTCCTTTCTCTCTCTACATCTCCCTCTTGTAAGCTCTACCTTCTCTCTAGAATATCTCTAGCTTAGGCTTGGATTTGGAAGAAGTTTTGAACATGAATGTTGTTCATCTCGACATTCTCTACGATCTCTATGGATTGAAAAGTTGATTTGGAGCATTTTGGTCCGGTGGAAGATTTTGTGATCTACTTCTTCTCTCTAGATTTTGAGGGTCTTCGGCTTGGATTCGGGCGGTGTCAAAGAAGAGAAGTGTGTTCTACGTGATAAGGGCTTTGCTTTGAACCGAACAAAATCGCAAGTAGACAACTTTGAGATTTGTGAAAGTTTGGGATAGCTTGAAACTATAGCTATTGAGGTAGGGGGTGGGTGTTGTGTCTTCTAATTTCAAGTTTAATTTCATTCAATAGCATAAAATAAATGTTCTTCATATGATATATGAGGTATAAATTTTCTAAGTTGATATTCTTGTTCTATATGGATATACATATGTTTCTTTTGAGTAGAAATGGTTGGTAAATGCCTTATATTACTTGAATTGCTCATATATGCAAAATGTGGTATGTGAATACATATATGGGATTTTTGGGGAAAAATGATGAAAACCTAATTTGGGGATTAAACTTATGTATATGTTCATATAATTATTGTATGATATGTTAGAATGAACATAGGCATGTATTGGGTGCAATGCATTAAAATGTGCGAATGTATGTGCAAGACATGATATATCTTGTGTGTTGTAGTGAATTCTCGGAAATGACTCATGGGAAAGAGAGGGGGAAAATATCCCCTTGGGGTTGAAAGACCTCAACCTTGCGCAAGTTGGATGGTAACCGGATGGGTTAGTAGCCCGTAACAACCAAGGAATTGAGATGTGGGACTTCGGTACATATCTTGAGGATGTGTGTGTGAGTGTGAGTTCAATTCCGAGAGCAATGTGACTTTGGATTGAGTTATGTGAAATAATGTGACTTATGCAAATTGTGTGGAATTGGTTATAAATGTGGTTATGTCATATGTTATAGATATGATGAATTGTGCAATAATGCTCGACTTGTTGTTATGTGGTTGTCAAGTTACATTTGATGCATATGCCACGATTTGAATGAAAAATGGGAGCTTTGACTAGAAATGCTAGGAAGCATGACACGTAGTCGTTGAAATATGTTTTGGTATTTATGCATTGAATATGAAATGTGGACTTGAATGGATTGCACAACATGTTGACCTTGAGCCGTTGAAATTTGCTCATCCCCCTACACTAACACTTTCAGGACATGGCAAAGAAGTGGTTGAGGATGCACAACCATGAGTTGGATGTAGAGCTAGAAGATTTCTTTTGCTCATTTTTGTTATGACTGCACGTCCGAGATGTGGACTAGGTGCTTTTGATTATATGTCATGAGATTCCATGTTGGGAAAAGTTGTATATAAGTACTTATGTCCTGAATGATGATTTTTGGACCAATATGTGTATTTAAGCACGTTTCTATTTGAATGGTGTTCTTTTTATAATTTGGTCTTGATTTATATATATGCTATGATTGTGGTTGGATGATGAGTTTTCATATACTTGAAATGTATAGAAGGAGAATTGTATTAGCATCAATTTGATAGGTTATGGACATTTTTTTGATTTAAATTGAGGAAGATATGCATATTTTAGTGCAAGGGTTTAAATTCTGACCTATACCCGTTGATTTGAGGATAACCCGAGTTTTGGGTGGGATTTTTGTATGATTCTAATTGGGTTGGAAACTAGACATGATGAGGATGATTCATGCCAAATTTCAAGTCAAACGGATGTATGGATTGAGAGATATTCAAATTTGAAGTTAGGGTGAAGTTGTAGCTAAAACTGTGTTGGAGAATTTCGCCAGGAATTTACGGCAATCGATCCCCCTCTTTCACGGCGATCGATCGCCCCTGTAAAAGGCCAAAAACAGCCTCGGTCGACCTTGGGCGATCGATCCCCTTTTCACAGCATGCACATTTCAAACAGTGTTTTTGTCCAACTTCAAAGAGGCGTATCTCCTTCGTTTCAACTCGGATTTTGATGATTCTTTTTTTGAAATTGTGTATTTTTAAACCCTCTTTCCAATGGTTATATTTTCAGAAATTTATTATAAACTCACAAGGAGTTATGTATCTATTTTTGTGGGATATAACCAATTGAATGGTTGTATGGTTGAGGCCATTGAGGCTAGGTGATGTTGAATTGTGCATAGGTAAATACAAGTGGGTGACTAGGCTTTTTTGGTGATGAAAGATTAAAATGGTCCATTAGAGTTTGATGGACGGGTTCACACTCGGGATTCGGGTCGGTCCGGGGGAGTTCCGGCGGTCCGGATTCTGGGGCGTGACACCTAATCACGGATTGCCACCACTGTCGAGCATCGCCAGATAAGCAGAAAACTGCTATCTTTCTTTTTTGCACTTCAGTGCAGTCCATAATTTCAAAGTACTTCTCCATGTCTTATATCCACTTTTCTGCATCTAGTGGATTTGTAGCCTTGGTAAAGTCAATCGCTCCCAATTTCTTTATTTGTTGGACCAAGGTAATGACTTGACCTTGTCCCACCTTTGGGTTCGGTATTTGAACTTCCGAGTTGGGCATTTGAATTGCCTCATCCATCTGTTCCATTCCACGGCCGCCTCTACCATGACCAGCGTCACCTTGTCGACCACGTCCTCTACCAGCTCCAGATATCCTATTTTCCATTACAGGATGTTAATATCGTTAGTCAAACAATTAACTATGCTTAAACTAGGAGCATGGTAAGGAAACAGATAGGATAATCAGTACGTCTCATACAACTCCTATCTTAATATTCACTCTCACTAGCCTAGTAACTCATAACCTAGGCTCTGATACCAAACTGTCACGCCCCCAAATTTCAATATCTGAAACTCTAGTCCGGCACTTGAATTTGGTGCGCGACTTAAAAAATAATGTCCATCATACCATACATCAATCCAAAAACTTTACATATTATAATCAAAATGTGATTGTCTAGATCATCTATTACCAAAATTCCATCTGGAGACCTCATCCCTCATCCTGAGAGTCAACTATGTACAACAAAAGATAAATACATGCTAAGAAAATTACATGTAAATGGTCTCCATCGTCCTGTACCGTGTTTCCATTCACTCGGTACCTGAAAAATAAAAAGGGGTGAGCTCAACAAGCTCAGCAATAATTGCAAAACACTATCATTACCGTATAACAAATTTTTGTTGATTAGTTTCACATATAAGGACTCGTACAACAATCTTTGTTGATTAGTTTCACAAATTTTTTTATGATAATTAAACTCTAGTTAATTATCATATCCGTAATTTACTTCACACCCAGATTTTCTTTATGATAATTAAACTCTAATTAATTATCATATTCACAATTTCTTTCACACACAGGAACCGTATTCTCAACAATTCCTTATTAAGCTAATCATCTAGATTAACTTAACATAACCTCACAGTGAGCCCCGGGCTCCCCTCCAATAGATGGCATGCTTAGCCAACAAGTGGTGCGTATCGCATAGTCCCGGACTAAGGAAGCTCGCACATGTGGCTGGGCTTGTACGTCTACTCACCTAGATGGTCCCGGACCACGTCCACACAATAAGGGCATGCTCCGCCCAATGGCCATAACAAAAGGGTTGTACACACCCTATAGGTAGGTCCCAAACCATACCTCACAAATTCTTTAAGAATTTTATCTCATTTTCAATATTTCAAACATTTAGGATTTACTAAATGCTTTTGACATTTAATAAATCAAATCGTTCTCTTAATGTGAACGCTAATCACATTATTTAATCACTTTAAGATTTTACCACTGTCGTCTTTTATAAACATAATTATTTTAGCATAATTAATTTTATTATGCCAAAATATACGACTCTAGAATTTTTTGAAAATTTTAAAGCTTCAAGGGATATTTTCTCCAATTTCCTCTCTAAATTAAAACAAAAGGAAAACAAATGTTCTTTAAACCCACATAAATTCTTTTATAATTTATTAAATGTTTTTCACATTTAATAAATTAAAAGAGCGAATTGGGCACGTTCATAAAGCATAAAATGTCGCTAACCGAATCTTTAATCCTTAGGACCAACTTTTTTTCTAACTTAACAAGCTCTATTGCGTTAAAACAAAAGATTTCATCAATTTTCGTAATTTATGGAGCTTTCAAGAATTTATCCCTAGAATCAACTATTCTAGCATAATTAGTTCTAAATGCATAAACATATAATTTCAGAAATTTAAACGTAATTTATGTCACACAAAACATTTTTTTATCAACTAAGACATTTGAAAACCTCAATGAAATCGAAACATAATTTTTTTGAGATCATAAATTTTATGGGCCCAACAAGAAGTTACTTAGCCCCATAAAAACACAAGCCAAAACCCAAGACCATTTGGCCCAATTCCTTCACTACTTCAAGTAACACAACTCACTGTTTTCTTATTAGCAACAACCATCCACTTTAATTAATCCATTACTCAAGGATTATACTCCAAAACATAATATATATATATATATATATATATATATATATATATATATATATATATATATCAACCCACATGCATGTGTACACATCCACAATTTAAACCCAATATAAAGTGAACCCAATTAATGTAGCCACAAGGTCCACCATTCATGGCCTCTCTTTTTTTTATTTTAAAATCCATACATCAAGGCCATGCAACAATCCAGCCCAATCACTTATGCAAGCCCAGTTTTCCATCTCTAACAAATATGCTACTATCTAACCAACCCCACCATTAAAACCTTAAAAAACTAACTACAACATCTTCCTCACTGTCCAGCACATTCGAATCCCATTTATAAGACATATATTTTCATGAAGTCCATGGGTATTTCAAGGCCAACCATATGACCCACCAAAGTTTCATTTTCATTTTCTCAAAATCATGCTTCAACCATCACTGTTAAATGAAAATAAAACAATCTTTGTACTCACAGTTGTCCACATAAATAATTTTATATATATATATAGATATATATATAGATAGATAGACACACGCACACACACATAGAAAAGACTAGGACTCTGTTTACCTATGCAAATAACGTGGAGCAACAGAGCATGCAAACAAAAGAGAGACATTAATCAATTCAACCATATATATTTATATAGACCCACAACTAAGATTTCTAGAGAACATCTAATTCTCATGCAAGAATTGTCACATTAATGACAGATTTATAAACATCAACAGCTAAGTATATGCATATATATATATATATATATATATATTTGTATCAACAACCCAAATACTAATCAAACAACTCTAAACATCAAGACCCAGAATTAATTTCTAACAAGACTTGAATAAAAAATCTAACAAGAAACATTTACATCTACATCCATCATCATAAATAATTATATATATATATATAGAAATGCAAGGCAAGATTCAACTTGCCTTAATGCAGATTTTCTTCTCCTCCTCTTCTTCTTCTTCTCTTTCTTTCTCTTCTTCTTCTTCTTCTTCTTCTCTTTCTCTCGGTTTCTCCTCTGATAGTCTCTCTCTCTCTGTTTTTCCTATATTCCCCTGTACCACTTAGACCCTCATTTCTTCTATACAAAGGTCTCTTATTTTGATAATGCATCAGAAGTGGTCAACTTAAGTCTAGCTTTAGTACACATGTCACACATACACAATCTTGTCTGCCACTAAGTCCAATTCAAAGCTTCCCTTCACAAGACTACTCTCTTTTCCTCTTTCTTGTTTATGTTGTGCTTCTATATAAATCCTTTCCAATTGTTACAACAGCCCCTTGATCAAGACAACACATGTCAACCATGCATTTGACCATCCCTAACTTCCAATCAAGCTTAAAAGTTTCTGTCACTTCTTACAACCTGAACCCTTTAACATTAGCCTGCCTCACATGCACCAGACCACTAGCTAACTGCTACAAATCATGCAATGAATAGACTATACATATATATATATGTAAATATATATATATATAAATAACCCATGTGCATCTCTACACATATAACCCTCCAATCTCCTAAAAATTACATTTGAATCCTAAGGAGATGAAGACAAAATAATTCCTAGTTTAGGGGTGTTACATTACTAGTTTATCAATGTAAGCAAAACTTGTAATTAATTGGATTCAAACAAGAGCCCTTCTTAATGGTTATCATTATTGTAGTAGGCAAAATACATTCTATCCAAAAGTTGTTTAAACACTTAACTATTACAAGTTCAACATTTAATGTAGGTAATTAATCAAAATCTTATGCCTTCATTCTACTTGAAATTCATAGTAAAATTCATTAACCGAGACAATTTAACTAGAATACCCAAATGAATTGACAAAATATATCCAAATTGGTTTAGTAGACAAACACAGAAAGTAAATCAAGTTTTGAGGAATTTCTTAAAATGACCGCCCGCTCATAGATATAAATTGCATAGATGATCCATTTTCAAGAAAATACAGAAAAAAATGATTAATTTAACAACCATTTAACTTAATTGGGGAGAGAAATATGAAAAAAAAACATTAATTGGAGAGGGAGGGATGAAACAATCCTGCCAAAACTAAAAGGGCAATTGTGGTATTTGGAAAAAAAATAAATTAATTTTTTATAAAATTAGGGTTAGATGTGTCATTTGTTTTAAGAGTGGAGTGCAATCGGAGAAAAGTGGAGTGCGAATATGGCCTCCCTATTTTTATTCTTTTCTTGAAGGTTGTTAATTTTAAATTATTTAGATACATCAATATGTTTTATATTTTTTAGATACTTATTAAACTCAATACGGTAATTATTAAGCGTATAAAGAGTTTCATTATATTATTATTTTTTTATAATGCATTCTGATAATATAAATTTACCTTTTTTTCTACTTTTATTCTCTTTTTAACTCTTTCCTAAATAATAATTTTCCTTTTTTCTAATTATATTATGTTTCTAACTCTTCCCATTATAATAATAATTTTGATCATTTGAACACAAATTGTACAGTCTTTTTTACAAAGAGTTTCAAATTATTTTTTATATTTTATATATTATTTATTCCAATAAATATATCAAATACTCATTTAATTTAAAAAATAAAAGTTGAACACAAACACTTCTCTATATATATATATTTTTAATTTTTTTATGTGGTTGCTTAAAGAGACAAAAAAGTATATCTATATCTATATAGTTGTCTTTTCTATACATTTTTTATTCATAATAATATCTATCTCAATATAAATCTATACTATTATTAAAAGTACAAAGAATTTCACATCATTTTTAATTTTTTATAATATAATTTATTCCAATAAATATATCAACTACTAATAAATTTAATTTTAAAAATAACAATGACAAGCACTTCTTTCTCTCTCTTTATTTTTTTTATGTGATATTGTTTAAAGAGACAAAAAGTATATCTATATCTATATGCTATATTTCATATTCATAACAATATCCATAATATTATTAATTAATTCTTCTAGATACAATATTATTAAATCATTTCGAATTATATTAGAGGACCTCACATTAATTATTTAGAGGATCTCATGTCGGACTAGCATATATTTATTTATTTACTATTTATAATGCATTTTTTTAAAATTCTATTATATTTCTTAACTCTTCCTTAAACAATATTATGTAATTTAATTTTTCTTGTAATTCTATTCTAGTTCAAACATTTTGTTTTAATTCTATTCAATTTCAAACTCTTTCCTAAATAATTTTTTTTTCTTCTAATTCTATGCTAGAGTTTCATAGCATTTATGTATTTATTTATATTATTCCCAAACCAACATAAATACTAAGCATGCAAATTACTTTGAAATTTATGTATCAAATGTTGTTTTTTCCTTTTTTTTTTGGAGTCAATTATACATATACATTTTTCACGATATATATCAACCTAATCTAATTTAAACTATTGATCTAATCTAATCTCACCTCTTTATTTTTATTTTTATAATTTATATCCAATTTTTTTTCTATATTAAATAACTAATAAATATTGATTTTATATTATTTTACAACTAATAGATTCCTAATAATTCTATTTCAATTAAAAAGCTAATCTTTATTTAAGCAAAGATAACAATTCTACCATTTTTTTATTTCCTACATTAAATAACTAATAATGACTACTTTTATATTATTTTCTAACTAATATACTCTTAAAATTTTGATTTTAACTAAATAACTAATAGTTATTTATTTATTCCTAAAGATAACAATCCTACGAGCTGCGTCTATCTCAAATGCTTTTTTTTATATATATATTTTTAAAGATTTTTATTAAAATTAATATAGTTTCTAAAAAAATAATTAAAATTAATAATTTATGGATGTGTACATAAATATCAAAATTAATACATTATATTAGCTCCGATATAGAATGATATACAAAGAAGTGTTTATATAAATATCATATACTACTAATAATTATATTTGAACTGAATAAATAATCTTTTAATATTAATTTAATAAGCATTTTTCTTAAAGTTACTAATTATCTATTTAAAGTTATGAGGGAACTTTAGTCCTTTTAATTTCAACAGATGCATCAAGGGTAATTTAGTCATTTACACACCACTTTACAGCTCATGTGAGATGCACGTGCGGCTTCTTTGTTAATTTCAACCGAAAACTAACGGGAGGGGGCAAATTGATTGATTTTTTTAGTATATGGGAGTTTTATGAGAATTTTTGATAGTAAAGGGGGGTTTTATGAATTACACCCATAATTTATTTCAAAATATAAATTTACTTTTTAGCCACGCTGCATTACAGGTGCTCTTTGACAGGTGTGTTTGTATATATTTCTTTAGAGCTGAGAAATGTCTGAATCCAACGTGGCCTTGCCACGTCAATTTTTTGCTCTTCAAATACCCACAAAATTGGTTCTCGCGCTAGACTCTTAGAACCTGGGAAGCTAAAGCGTTTTATCCACTTAATTATATGTGATCATTTAAGAATGGAAATGATATATAATAGTTATTAGCTATAAAACACGAATACGGATAAGGACACGATACGGATACGGTAATACGATAAATTTCAAAAAAATAGGATACGAGTATGGCGAAATACAGTAAATATATATATATATATATATATATTATACAAAAAAATTAAGAGAACACAAATTAAGTTTTAAGTTTTAACTTAAAGATTTTTTTTTTCAACATTAAAAATCTTTTGATTTATTACAAATTAAGCCCCACATTTTAACTGAGCTTTTTAAAATTTAATATTATAACATGGCTACCATCTTTAAAAAAAAAAAATTCAAACATATCCGAGAAGTATCCACTACGTATCCTGCCGTATCCAAAAATAAAAAAATTATTTAAAAAAAAAAATGGATACTTTTTGGGAGTATCCAATATGTGTCTGGTCGTATCCTGGCCGTATCCGTATTGAATACGTATCTGGTATGACCATGACACCTTCGAAAAAGTATTCGTGCTTCATAGGTTATTAGAAAGTCCTATTTTTTTAGTTTGGGGAATGATGAATTTCTTTAGATGGGAATTTGAGCGTTATTTATTTATTTATTTATTTTAAATGTACACTTTGGGAACTTGGGATCAGGCCCATTAGCATTACAAACTTTACAGTAACCCAGAATCCAGAGATTGGGCCCCACTTTACTCTTACGAAACACCTACAGAAATTGGACCGTTCATCTTGGAATTCAATTAAAAATAATATATATTGGAATTCAATTAGCTTTTTAATTCATTATTTTAAATACTAATTGAAAGTGATGCTTCGGATTCCACAAATCTAAGCATCTTACGAACTTAACACTGCAACCTCGAGATCTCCAATATTAATATTGGAGAAGTGTCTGTGCTTGCTTTGAACTTCGAATCAATGGACGGTGCATATATGCATGCAATTCTTCTGTTTACTAGAAGATCATTTATAGTAACTTCAAGTGTACGTGGTCATTAAATGAGAGCTTATCTGACGACCTTTTTTGTGTGTATATATATACTAGGTCATCTAGTCCCTCACGGCCAGCCCTAGATTTTAAAAATTTTAAGAGGCTCTAAGCGAACTTTCAAATGAGTGCTTTTATACATAAAATTTAACTTGTGCATAAATATATATACTAGGTCATCTAGTCCCTCACGGCCAACCCTAGATTTTAAAATTTTTAAGAGGTTCTAAGCAAATTTTCATATGGGGGCTTGTATACATAAAATTTAACTCGTGCATAAATTTTATAGGGGGCGCAAAAATTTTCTTATTACTACCTCCTGATTTTTTTGTTCCCTATTACTAGCTCCTGATAACTCATAAACATTTATTATTCATGGCTGAATTAGTGAATTAGTCTATTAGATTATAGCTATAGCGTATATATGCAACTGTTATAGTACTAAAAACAAATTTATTAATATATTAATTGTAACAAAATTAAAGGAAAGGTAATTAAATATGAAATAAAAAATATAATTAACCATAAAATAACATTAACAACTTGAATCACAGCAAACAACTTTTGTGCATTCAATATCCAAAACAAACACATTAATTAAGCTGATAGAGAAAATAAACGAAATCAAAGGATTGAAAATTTTAAATCCTTAATTTCTGAAGAAAAAAAAATCAAATGATAAACTTCAAATCAAATTATGATCACAGCTCCCTCTTACCTAAGAAATGAAAACGAGTTGCTTGCTGCTGGCATGAAGAAAGAAGAAGAAAAATGAGAGAAAATGAGTTGTTTGCTACTGGTATAAAGAAAGAAGAAGAAAACGAGTTGTGAGAAAAGAAGGAGAAAAAAAAAAGAGAAAATGCACAAACCTGATAGAGTAATTGAACCAATAGTTAATAATAAAAAAAAATTTAAATGAGGCCCCCTGATAGAGTAATTAAACCAATAGTTAGTAAAAAAGAAATTAAAAAAAAAAAATGAGGCCCCTGATAGAGTAATTGAACCAATATTTAGTATAAAAAAATTTAAAAAAATGAGGACCTGATAGAGTAATTGAACCAATAGTTAGTAAAAAAAAATGAGGCTGAGTAGTATTTTTTTTAGACAATGCCCAATAGTATTTTTTTAAAATGAGGCCCAACACTATTTTTTTAAATGAATCCCAGTAGTATTGGGTTTGGTAAAATGAACTATAGTTAATAAAAAATTTTAAATGAGATCCAGTAGTAGTATTGAATTTAGTAAAAATTTGATGCCTTTCAAATTTAGGGGCCCTGGACGGAGCTAGGATTTCAGTTCAGGGCGTAGTGTATTTTAGTAAAAAAGAAAATAACTATCATGACAAATATAAATTTTTCACGTCAAAGACAAAAAATAAAAAATAAAAAAACACAACAAAATCACTATTTTTCCAATGAGTAGTATAGTATTCTTAATCTATTATGTCCAAATCATTCGCCAGATTAACAAATTTGCACAATATAGAACAATTTTAATGAACTAAAATATACAAAAATCTTTTGTTTTGACTTTCAATTTATTTAAAGAAAAATGAATTTAGTCAATCTTGTTTCTTTGTTAGAGATAATGATTATTAGTGAGGAAACGCAAAACCAAAATAATGGAACATGGGCAACATATTCTGATGTTATTGAAAAAAAATTAGAAATAGAATCCTTAGAAAGCTAGAGTATTAAAGTTTAAAAAAAAATATAAATGTAAAGAAAGACTTACTGCAAAAGAAACGAATAATCAAACTTGCAGTGAGTTAGGGATAGAGAAACAAAATTATAGAAGATTGATTTGCTCTCTCTATCCCTCCTTCGGAAACTCATAGAGGAAGGTAGAGCGCAATTACGAAGAGGCCGCTAGAGTGAAGTCACGAATAGAGAGAGAATGATATATTGTTAACTTTAGAGATTTTTTTTCTTCAAAAATTAAAAGGTATAACTACACTTTGATACCAAGTTGTCACACCTCAAAATTTTAAACCCGGTGTGATAAAAAGAATTAAATTAAAAGTCGAAACTCAATTGTCAACGCCATTGAAACTTGGTCAAATTCTTTTTTCTCTTTCAAATAAAAGAAATTCATTTTTCTCGAGATTTAAATAACTAGGCTCTGTGCACTTAGAATTTGTTTCGAAAACTATTTTCATTGAAAAGACGACTTTGAAATACTCAATTTAGAATCAAGTTTTGTCAATTAGTTATCAATTTTTAAGTTTAAAAATGGTATATAAAACAAATTTAAGAAAAATATATACACAGAAATATATATATGTTTGCATTACACAGAGTACACCCCTTTTCCACTCTTACGCAATGTATAACATGCAAGTAAATGTATATATATATTTTTCTTCCTTTATCTCACTTCTAGTCCCATAACTTCCACTATAAATAAAATCTTTTAATAAAACGAAATCCATTGAATAGAGAATTTTGAAAACTTTTATTTGAGTACCACTTTCACTATGTTTTGACCTAGGATAGAAATGTTATGAATTATTAAAATATAAAAAAATTCAAATATTCATATATACATGTTGTATTACATGCAAGAAGGCGGGCGGGGGGTGGTGGTGGTGGTGGAGGGGGAGGGGACATGACCCCGGGCACAGACTGGCTCCACCCATGGTGATACACATTCTACATATAATCCAATTGGGTGGCAAAGGTGGTGGGTGGTGGCTACTCCTCAAAGGGCAGTGGTAGCAGAGCAGGGGCAAGAGGAACGATGAAGGCACCTAGTGGTGATAGATCATACGTATCAATGCCTGGGTTAGAGGGCAACCCTCAAGGCTACTTTGCTGGCCTACATACTGGTGAAAAAGGTAGTTAATGAATGTTCCTAGTTAATTAAATTGGATATATTAAGTTAATATTTTTAATTAAGATGTATCTTAATGCATTCTACCTCGATCTCTGTTCTCTAGCAAAATGATAATATTTAATATATAATGAATTATGTGTTAGTAATTTCTGAGTTATTCTAACTTTTGAAATGTAGCAAGTTTGATGGTAACATTTTGAATCCATTGCTTATGTATTAAAAACTAACTCCCAATGGCTGTTTTTGTAGAAAACCTAAAACAATGCTTATCTTAGGTCATATAAGTTTCAATTAAACAGCTGATGTCAACCAATCAAAACTAAAAACATGTTTATAACTTTTAAAAAAATTAAACATGAATCATTTGGACTTTATGGATCACCCAAAAGAAACAACATCATCTTTCTTAGAGAGACATTATACGTTCTTTGCACAACTCCATAACTCTTTTTCCTAGCTTTTCTTAATTCCTAAATTATAAACAGCACCAAATAAAGGAGACAAATTATAACAGATTTCCATTGAGGAACAGATAGTAAATACATCATTTCTATGAGATGAATCTAATTTCTAAGCTTCCATACAATTCACGGCGAGGCGCTTCAAAAACGATGATAAATTATTTTGGAGATGATTGAGGAACAGATAGCAAATACATCATTTCTATAAGATGAATCTAATTTCTAAGCTTCCATGCAATTCACGGCGACGCGTTTCAAAAATGATGAAATTTTTTTTCGAGATGTGGATAGTGTTTTAAGAAAGTATAAATTAATACAAAAATTTGATAAACCCTCAAATGAATATGAGTTGGCGGGTTGACCCGACCCGTATTTGAACCGCCTATATTTAACCCATTACAAATGGCTTAAATATGTATCACAACCCATATTTGACCCGCCCATATTTAACCCGGTCCAAACCCACCCATTTTGCCATGCCTAGCTACTCTCATGTCTAGTCGGGTCAAATATGGGTTGACGAGTTGACCCGGCCCATATTTGACCCGCTACAAACGAGTTGAATTTGGGTCACAACCCATATTCGATCCGATTCAAACCTGTCCAGTTTGCCACCCCTAGGTGCGAATGAAAAAGAAACGAGAAAATGAAATTCAATGATAAAAACCATTTTTTTCATTATTGGAAGGTTTAAAATAACAAATTATTACTCTCTTTAAGGTCTTACAGTTGACGTCAAAAGTTGACATTAAGTATCTTCTATTTTTTATTTAAGAAAAAAATAAATAAAAACTTAATATAAAAAAGCTCCTTTTTCTGATGAAAAATTTTCTGACAAAAATTTCTAGAAAACAAAAACAAAAAAAATTCAAAATTTTTTATTATGTAATTGTGCATTTTTTAGTTTTTTTTTTGAGAACCAAACTCCTCTTTTTTTATTAGGGTAAAAAATATATAATATAAAAAAACCTCTCTTCTCACTATTGTTCTTTATTTTTTATAATAATGAAAAGAATAAAATGGTAATAAAAAAAGAGAATGCGTACAAAAGTAAGTACTTTACTCACTTTTGTAAAAGTGAGATTGTATTATGGTCCAAAATATAGTATATGGGAGTTTATTACACCTTCTTAAAATTATAGGGAGATTTTGGACACTTTTACCAAAAGATAATGAAATTTTATTAGATGAGAATTTGAGCAAGATAAAATTTGTTAACTTTTTTTATTTTTTATTTTTTATTACAACTCAAACACCTACTTTACTCTTACCAAACACTTACAAAAATTATTACACCATTTATCAAAGGTCAAATATATTGCCTTCTAAGGCTCAGCTTTGGAATTCAGTTTGCTTTGTAATCTATTAAATGGAGTGTCAAGTGAATACACTTGGGGATCAATTATTTTTACTTTACTAATGTGATAATTATTGAGCTTAAGATCCTAAGAATAGAGACCCTGTTCTTATCAAATACTTTATTAGAGTCTTCAAAAATGCTAAAATAGGGATAAGTGTCAGTCTATTTTATATACTAGTCAAAAGTGATGCTTCGGACTCCATAAGTCTAAACATCTCACGGACTCGAGGCTGCTAGGTCGAAAACTCCAATATTAATACTACAGAATCTGTTATTTGTTACATTAAAAAAGAAGATGAAAATAAACTCCAACGGCTAGTTCAACGACCTTTTGAGTTAAATGAGACTGTTCAAAAATTCAGTCTACTTGTTTACACATGTCTAAGCCCAACCCAATTATGTGCCTATAAAATCCTCTGATTAAGTCATATAGATCTCTTCGTCTAGTTCTCCGTTGACAAATGCAGTCTTAACATCCATCTGAAAAGGTTTTAAATCCATATGTGCAATAATTGTTAGGATAAGGCGAATAGAGGCAAATCTCACCACTGGAGAGAATGTCTTTTCATAGTCTATACTAGGGGTGCACAAAAATCTGTCCAAACTAGAAAACCAAACTGGACGGGACAATTATGTTCAATTTTTTCGCGGTTTGGTTCGGTTACGGTTCAATTTTTTTAGAACCGTGTAGTAACAGTCCGGTTACCGTTTCAAGTCCCTCAGGACTAGACCGGACCGTTTCTATATATATAAATCTCAAATATATTATATCTAATACCTAATAGTTAAATATTATACTTATAGTCTTATACTTATAGTATTATATCAGACTATCAATCATCGTTTTCTTTGGCCCTGTTTGGCAGAGTTTTTGTTTCGACTTTTATGCAGAAGAAAAAGAGAAGAAGAAGTTAAATCAGGAAGTTGGTACCCCCTAGCTTGCTTTAAACACTCTTTTTGGACTCCGAAACTCTTCCGCCTTACCAATCCAAACACTCTCCAAAATGACTTTTGAGCTTAAAAACCAAAAGTCGCTTTTCAAAAGCCAATTGAAACAGGGCCTTTCTCAGTTTCCTTTTGCAAAAATGGGTCGCTAGGGTTTCTACTTTGGAAGACCGTTTCAAACTTTCAATTGTGCCTCCTAGAGCCTCTCTCTCCTCTGTTTCTAACTTTCTCCGATCTCTCTGCCTCTCACCTCTCTCTCTCTCTATCTCACGATTCTCACCTCTTGGCTCTTTCTCTGTCGATCTTAAGAAGGCACTTCACAAGTCACGCACAACCTGATTCACATAAATAGTAAAAAAGAAACTTAAATAAGAAGTATCGAAAATCACTATATGGTGTAATCACTTAAAAATCAAAATCAAAGATTGAGATCATTATTGAAAAAATCCAAACTTTAAGGGTTTGACTCGTGAATCCTGGGTTAACAAGTCCATCTCTTCCTAATTTGTAAAAAGCAATTAAATTAACTTTTAAATAAAAAATTAAAGAGCAAGAAAAGGAAAAACAAAGGGCCATTGTTTTCAATACGTATTTTTATTGTATTTGTAATTCACACGGTTAGACAAGTAGAGCTGACTATGGTATGTTTTTAGATGGATGGCTTGCTAAAATTACCTTATCTGTATCTAGATTTCTTGTGGGATTAAAATTTTTTGAAACACTCATAATCAGATTAATCTACTAAACATATTTAAAGTTTGCATAGTTTGCCTTAGTGTTTCATAGAATAGGATGTTAAGTTTAAATTTACTAATGACATTTTGGTGACAAAGGCTCTCATCACTATTTTTTGCTGGTGTTTCATAGAATAGGTGCTGGAATCACCCTGGTTGCTACTAACATTGTCACTCAACTTTACTAGTAAATATATAGTTTTAGAGACAAAACTTAGGTTTCAAATTTCTCTGTTTTCAAAATTATTTTATAGGCTCACTTTACATTTTGGAACCTTTGTCGAAGTTCTTTGTCCAATAACAGAAGTCCTTTGTCCAATAACAAAACAGAGCATCAAGGTTCTTCAATCATGTTCAGTTTAATTATTGCGACCTCTGTTGTAAAAATAACTTTAATGTTTTAGAAAGAAAGCAGGGACATTTATATTCCAGAACAATGTTTATCTATAACAAATTATGTATCACTAGGGGTGCACAAAGAACCGGTGGAACCGGAACTGGAATAGTAAGGAACCGTACCTGAACTGAACCGAACCGTTTACTACGGTTCCGATTCTAGTTCCAAATTTTAGAAATCGTTCACTATGGTTCCGGTTTCGATTTCGGTTACAAGTCGATCAAGGAACCAGAACTGTTAGAAAAGAATATATATATATATATATATATATATATATATATATATAATGTAATATACAAATGAATAATAATAGTTTCTAAGTTCTAATGTTCTATATATTTATATAATATAAGATATATAAATAAATAGTAATAGCTTCTAATTTATTGTTATAACTAGGGGTGCATAATTATGAATGTGTATCTTGCCAATGTTTAAAAAAAAAAAAGTTGACAATGAGCCATTGAGGAATCAGAACCGGAACTGGAACAGCAAAGAACCAGAACCGAACCGAACTTAACGGTTCCGGTTCTGGTTCCAAAATTAAGGAACTGTTGGGAACAGTTCGGATTTCGGTTCTATCAAGAACCATAAGGAACTGTACCATGTGCACCCCTAGGTATCACTGAAGAGGGGATATTACAGAGCTTTGATCACATCAATACTATATTTAGCCCATCCTAAAGGCCATTCATATCCATTTAATTCCAAATACAAATGGTTAGAGGCCGGAGCAAAAAAAAATTATTAATTACTCAGAGGTACCGTTTATACAGTACCCTTACCTAATACAAACTCTTATTATTTTCTCATAATAATAGAATATAAAGGGTTTATGTTCAATTGGTAACTTACCCAATACTACGTACTCCTGACATAAAAAAGCTGGACAAAAGTCGTAAAAGGAAAACTGTTTGTTCTTTTATATATATATATATATCACTACAAGATTTTTGGCTTTTAACGACGGGGTTTTTACGGCGGGCCCGTGTGACCCGTCGTAGAAAGTATATTTTTACGGCGGGCCCGTATAGCCCGCCGTAGAAAGTTTATTTTCTAAGGCGGTCATCCATCACCCGTCATAGAAAGTATTTTTTACCGCGGTTTATGTGTGCCCGTCATAGAAAGGTACTTTCCACCACGGGCAAGCCCGTAGTGGAAAGTTTAGTATCTATCACGGGCCAAGCCCGTAGTAGAAACCTTTATTTTGTTTATCCCCAATTCTTGCGGTGTATTTTGACTCCCGCGCATAAACCAAAGCCCCAAAATCTCTAACCCTCTGTAGATCAAAGCTGAACGAAATCGTAACCTCTAATTGGCGTTCTCTAACTCCGTTAAACAAGCTTGAGGCAAAGTCTCCATCAACTAAATCCCAAATTTCACTCCATGGAAGCAACAGAAACCCCAATTTCTCCACCTCAAAGCAAGCTCTAAGCCTCCTCAGTCTCCAACTCATCTCCTTCATTAGGTATGATTCCTCTCTTCGTGTTTTTGCTCAAATTCATCCAACATTGTGATGGTTTCTGTTTATATGATTTTCTTCAACCTTTGGTAGTATGCCAATGCAATGCAATGGTTTTTTTATGGGTAAAAAATCTCTGTTACAGTGACATTTATTAGCTGTCTTTGATTTCTCTCTCCACCATTTTTATTTCTAGGGGAAATAGACTCTCTCTACTTCGGCCAATGACAGGCTACCACATCTCTCTATATGCTTGTATTTCTTTTTGGTGTTAGGGTTTTCGCCATAAACTATGACAGTACCAGATTAAATTATGGAGAATGGGTTAAAATTGCCATCTTTGGCATCTTATGCGGATGTTTACAGTGGGAAGGAATTGTTGTGTGGGAATTGTAAAGAACTCTATGATTCGGGACACTATAAGCATACAAATGTAATATTGTTTTCTCTTTTAGAATTCTTTAAAGTTGTTTCAAGTATTTTTGCCTTCCCCTGTTTCAATTTTAACTGGGTTTACTAGTTGGTAGAGACTTTAGTCACTTTACCATAATTACCGAAATAATCCTTTTAAAATATGGTTATATGCTGAATATTGTGATTATCACTATTATTTTCTTGATTTTAAAAAAAAAAAATTGGTTAGTATAAATAGACCCATTTCTAATTTGCATTTTTTTTTCATGAACAAAACTTATAGTATGTAGCATTTCTATATTCAAAATGTTCCAAACTATTTGAAATTGGGTTTTTACAATGTTCTTATGGGTTTGTTATGGTTCCTCATATCTATTCCAAATAATCCGCTAGTCATTTCCTTGTGTCACAATTTTTTATTATGCACTCGTCATCATTATCCTGCAATTTGTCAGAGGTCCTTAATTTTAAAGGTCATATATTGCCTACTGAGGTATTCAAATTATTCCTATTTGAAGTTTGGATTATTTGCAGTTGTCAAAAAGAGGGGCCATACTCCTTGGACAGTTTGAGCATGCCTCTACTGTGAGTTGCGCGGTGCGGAAGCGGTTGCGAAAATTATTTTAGAACCTAGAGGGGGGTGAATATGATCACTTACTCGTTTGCTTAATTTTTAATTAATTCAATTTTAAGTCCAATTAATCAAACAATTAAAGCAAGCAAATAAATAAAGTGCAAGTAAAGAAAAGAATGCACCAGATATACGTGGAAACCCAAGGCGGGAAAAACCACGAAGGGAGGCGGCACGCCTCAAGAAACCAAGTCACTATGATGAAGCAAAGTACAACAGACTCTGAATCAGTCTCACACCCCTCTTCACTCTGTCAAGGATCTGATGCGGAACACCTCAGGCTTATGATTACGACAACACGTCCAACTGCTGTAGACTTCCGGCTAACGTCACCATCCTTACAGAAAGGTTGCTGGAAGAACCAAAATACTCAGCAAGTATTTTGTTCCCTTCGTAGTGCAATCTGGTCACCTTTCTTCCTCAGCAAGCAAACAAGCGAAGAACCTTCAATCCAATGTTCTGATCAGCAAATCGATTTGACACAGTCTTTGAGCAGCTAATCAGATGTAGAACACCATCCTAAATATCACTCGTGAAGTATGAATGTGTGTTCTTAAAAATATATAGCCCTAATTATATTGTATATACTTTCTATCTCTAAAAATATTTATTCTTCAGGCTTATTTTGTAGAGAAAATATGAATACATATATGTAGGCAAGGAAGTCCTAATTCTACTTGGAAAAGAAGTTGAATACCAAAATAGAACTTTCCTAGAAGTTTCAAACCCAATAGGAATTAGAATTTCTGTCAAAATCTATTTCCTATTTGGAACAGGCTAAGTTGGACTGGTGGGACTTTTTGAAAACCTGCAGAAACTAAACTGTCGAAAAAAGTTGGATCAGTCCTAAATATTGGGGACCGGTCCTACTTTGAAAAACTCTAAATTTTGCATTTAAACCCTGGTTTTTCAAAATAGGATCGGAATTAAAAAGTGCAGAGTGTCCTCACCATACTTACCTGTACTATATGGTGTTCTTAACTGATTTGTCGGCTTCCATGCACTTGAGTGTCAGCTCGAAGTTGTCGATGATCGGTTACATAAAATAACATGAAAATTACAACTCGATCATTTAAGTTTTGATCACCGAAATATGCCAATTACAAATTTATATCTCACAATCTCCCCCTTGGTCAATTTCGTGACAAAACCACCTAGACAATTATAACCTAACCCATTGGAAAAATTAGATTGCAATGTTGCCCAAAAATACATAGAAATAAAGAACTCATCAACAAAAGCTTCATTTGTGTGTTCAAGACGGTTAGAATAAAAACCTGTTGTACCTGCACATCCCTTAAACAACACAACCTGTGAAAAGCTTAATAAAGAAATATAATCATGAATATCAATATCTCCCCCTTAATCTGATAAATATATCTTCCCCTTTGTCAAAGAATCTCATATCATATCATATGCATATAATAATATCATCTCCCCTTTTTTGGAACGAATTGACAAAGAACTAGTAAAGCGATTTAGATAAACAGATAAATCATGAATCACATAGAGAGAACAAGATAATAATGAAGCAAAAACAATTATCATCACTGATCAAATAAGCATCCAAAACATATCAGTTGATGAAATAATCAAAACATAACAAGATCAAGCATCAAACCTAGACAAAAAAGAGTTAATTACTCAAAGTCTAGCAAAACATAACTAAGTCTATCATCAAGACCTAATCCTCATCATCATCATGAGCTCCAAAAATTAGATATCAACCTCTATCAAGAAGATATCCTTGAACATATAACTCCATCTATTGAAATTTGCATCAAAGTCAACAAAAGTATGATTCAAACGTAAATATAGTATCCATAAGATCAATATGCAACCTAATCAAAGACACCATAAGTATCCAAAAATAACCAAGTCTAAATCATAAACCTAGCAAACAGATGAACTAGTCTAAATCATCAAAATATCAAACCCTTAAAAATTAGTTATCATCAGTGATGTAGGATAGTGAATAATGTCCATTATCAAAGATACATTGGGTACTCATAAGGCTCGAATCATTATCCTCTATATATCTTATCAAGATTTGTCCTCAAATTACAAAATAATATCACTTGTTTAGATCAAGAACATCAACAATTGAGTCATAACAATTGTATTCACCTCAATGATAATGACAAATACTTTGATTGTAAAAGATAAACATCCAAATAGAAATATGTCATCCAAATCACATAAGGACGCCCAACCAAGGTCTTTCAAAGCAACATTCCTTTTTACTTTCTAAAATACTCCTCTAGCTCTTTTAGATTTATCCATTAGAGCTACACCGAATGGAATCATAAACAACATCACAAGCTCCATTAAAGAATTCTGTGAAACACTTGGAGAACAAGATTAAAAAAATGAGCACAACTTGTTTGATCAATTACCTCAAAATCAACTCAAATCCTCCAAAGATAATCCCTTCCACCATTTTCAATCCAAAATCAATCACAAATATCAACCAAAATGATGTAGAGTATGTAGTACAAAATAGATTTAATATTGATGCAATTTGAAGAAAAATAGAGTCAAAAGAGAGTCAAAAGTTCCATTGAGTCAATTGATCGACCACCTAGTGTGCAAGTCTAAAATTCTCAAATTTCAAAGATATTTGTTTGCACAATATCACCACAAAAGCTCAACAATATCCAAACCAAACTCCAAGGAATTAATCCCAACCTCTAATATTTAATGATCACAAGACAATTAGAGAGGAAGCAAAATATGAGAGTTTGTGAGTTTTGAGTGTGTTATGAAAGTTCTTTAAGAGTATCTTAAAGCTTGGAACACTTGAGGGATGGTATGAGAGTGTAAGGTGCGAATGGGTAAGGAATGCAACTTAAAACATCAAGGCACGCACGCGGTTTCCATCAAAACTGGGCATCTGTTAAGTGCGACCGGTCCTAATTTTTGGGGACCGGTCCAACTTCTCTCGGTTCCTCAGAACCTGCAGAAGTGCGATCGGTGCTCAATAATGGGGACCGGTCCTACTTTGTGAATTTTGAAAAATAACACTTTGGACCTCTAATTCATCAAATATACCTCATCTCTTCAATCCTAATTTGACAATTAAGCACATAAAGAGTGAAAAATAAATATGAAACATATTTTTGGATTTTTGAAAATTTTTCAAACAAAACAAAAATAAAAATAAAACATGGATAATCTCATGAGAATAATCAAAGCACAATTTTCAGAGAATAACATGAGTTCTAAAATTTCTGAAAAATTTCAAACATTTATAAATGCAGAATTTTAAAACCCATAATTTATCCATAAAATTCATTCTTAAATTTATAATCATGACACAACTTCCAACACACAAATATTTATAAAAATTTAGACATTCATCTAATAAATCTATGTGTGTGTGTGCAATCCAACTTCATCAAAAATTAATAAAATTCCTTTGATCCATCTTTTAAAACATATTGGATAATAAGCAAATATAGCTACACATGATCAAACATTTTTTTTTCATTAAATTTCATCATTTTTTTTTATTTCTAAGACGGTGGCTTTCACTCTTACGGGCAGCCAGCTATTTTTCTCAAAATAACTCTTTAATTTTTAAAGATATCTCATTGGAGATTTACATTATAGTGGAAGCTAGGAACACATCCCGAAGGTAGCCTTTTCCTTTTGTCTTAGATATTCAGCAAATTTTTATTTTCTTTTTCTTTTCATGCTGAATAAAAACATATTCTTTTTTCATCATTTTTTTTCATTGATCATTTAAGCTTTCAATACTACTCATACAATATATTCTAGTCAACTTCACATTAGTTTTCAATCAATTCTCTCAGAGTTGGACTAGTGCACAAATTGTATGGACTCAGAAGATTTACCTCTAAAAAGAAATAAATACAGCACATTAGTCATCAATGTTTAGATCATAAAATCAAGTACTTCATTCATTGACAAACTAAGTGTCCCAATTATGCATTCACAAATCAAAGTGAAATTAAAAAGAAATATAAAGAATTCACATTATATCTCAGAAAAAAATGATTATCATAATCTCATATGATTATTACCAAAAATAAACAAAACATATCCTAACCTAAAATATATGATTTAATGGAAAACAAATAATGAACATAAGCTCAGTCCATGACCATCAAAGTCCTAATGACCTAGTTAGGGGGTTTTGCACCCAAAGACCTATTAGGAATAAATCCCATAGTATCAACAGGCACAAATTTCTCCAAATCTTCCTTTTTCATCTAGATAGTTTTAACATGCAATTTATCAGGAAAGAATTGTGGAAAAACAAAAACATTCTTCTTTTTATTTGAATTCTTTTTACCTTGAGAATTTTTGGGTTTGTTCCAATAATATGACTTTTTAGCATGAACCCTATTCTTAGCAAAAGAATTATGCACATAAAAATCAGAATTAGAATATCTTCTCTTTTTATAGCAATAGTGTTGACTATGTCCATTCTTACCACAAAAAGAACAATAAAGCACATTGGACACAACATTAGCATGCACAGACTCAACTTGAGACTTAGGTTTGGGTTTAGACACAATCAAATTCTTGGGTTTAACAAAAACAGTTTTTCCCTTAGATGATGACCCAACAAAACCTAATCCAGTCTTATCTCCTACAGGCTTACCAACACTAATCATGCTATCAAGCTTAATATGTCCAGAAGTAAAAGCAATTAATATCTCTTATGATTTTTTCAATTCAGGCTCAAGAAAATTAATTCTAGCAACAAGAGAATCTCTAGCAGAAATAGCTTGACTTACCTCGCTTTCGAGAAACTTGACTTTGCTTTGAAGATTTAGAATTTCTGTTTTACTTTCTTCAATTAACTGCACTTGATCTTCATTCTTTTTATTTAAAGTCTCTTTCTCAGATTCAACTTTATTCTTGAGGTTTTGATTGACAGTTTTTTCATCATCAATCAATTCAATGCTTCTTTCTCTTTTTCTACCAATTTTAGTTTTTTGGTCTGCTTCTCGTAAGTCTTTAATAATTCATCAAAGACTTGTTGCAACTGGCTTTCACATGGTTCTCTATCAGCTTTCTCATCATTCGAATCATTAGAACCAATTTCACTGAATGATGCAGATTTTTCAGATTTACCTGAATCAGAAAAAGAATCATTAGCAGTATTATTATCAACATGAGTAATAGGAGGAAAAGCAACAAAAACATCATTCTTTTTATTCTTAAGGAATCTTCCATATTTTCTAGCAAAGAAATTTATGTCATCCTTATGGTTTAACACATCACATACATGAGATTGTTGAACCAATTCACCCTCTTTCTTATTAGATTCCATAACAATTTTTGAAAATAAAAATAAATTTTGATTTTAAAAATATTTTGCAAGGAACTACTCACAAATTAGAGAACACTGCTCTGATACCAATTGTGAGTTACGCGGTGCGGAAGCGGTTACGAAAAGTATTTTAGAACCTAGAGGGGGTGAATAGGATCACTTGCTCGTTTGCTTAATTTTTAATTAATTCAATTTTCAGTCCAATTAATCAAACAATTAAAGCAAGCAAATAAATAAAGTGCAAGTAAAGAAAAGAATGCACCAGATATACATGGAAACCCAAGGCGGGAAAAACCACGGAGGGAGGCGGCACGCCTCAGGAAACCAATTCACTATGATGAAGCAAAGTACAACAGACTCTGTCTCAGTCTCACACCCCTCTTCACTCTGTCAAGGATCTGATGCGGAACACCTCAGGCTTATGATTGCGGCAACACGTCCAACTGCTGCAGACTTCCGGCTAACGTCACCACCCTTACAGAAAGGTTGCTAGAAGAACCAAAATACTCAGTAAGTATTTTGTTCCCTTCGTAGTGCAATCTGGTCACATTTCTTCCTCAGCAAGCAAGCAAGCGAAGAGCCTTCAATCCAATGTTCTGATCAGCAAATCGATTTGACACAGTCTTTGAGCAGCTAATCAGATGTAGAACACTATCCTAAATATCACTCGTGAAGTATGAATGTGTGTTCTTAAAAATATATAGTCCTAATTATATTGTATATACTTTCTATCTCTAAAAATATTTATTCTTCAGGCTTATTTTGTAGAGAAAATATGAATACATATATATAGGCAAGGAAGTCCTAATTCTACTTGGAAAAGAAGTTGAATACCAAAATAGAACTTTCCTAGAAGTTTCAAACCCAATAGGAATCAGAATTTCCGTCAAAATCTATTTCCTATTTGGAACAGGCTAAGTTGGACCGGTGCCAAATAAGTAGGACCGGTGGGACTTTTTGAAAACCTGCAGAAACTAAACTGCCGAGAAAATTTGGATCGGTCCTAAATATTGGGGACCGGTCCTACTTTGAAAAACTTTAAATTTTGCATTTAAACCCTGGTTTTTCAAAATAGGGTCAGAACTAAAAAGTGCAGAGTGTCCTCACCATACTTACCTGTACTATATTGTGTTCTAAACTGATTTGTCGGCTTCCATGCACTTGAGTGTCAGCTCAAAGTTGTCGATGATCGGTTACATAAAATAACATGAAAATTACAACTTGATCATTCAAGTTTTGATCACCGAAATATGCCAATTATAAATTTATGTTTCACATCTACTTCATCCTTCTGTCTGTTTCTGAATTTTGAAAAAAAAAATTTCTTATTTATGTATCATCCTCCCTGGGCACCCTCCACAAATTTTTTTTTCTGCGATAATGTTCTGTTCAGCTAATTGTTTGTTTTATTTGGTCTTCTAGAAACACGCAGGAAGCTTATTAGAAGGTTTTACACAAACGCAGATCAGCACGCTAGCAGTGAGTGGAAATTTTCTAGTTGCTGGAGGCTTTCAAGGAGAACTTACTTGTAAGGTGAGTTGATATATAGGCAGTTGTCTATATCATTCTTATATTTTTTCTTTGAGGGTGAGGTGGGAGAAGAAAAAGGCTGGGGTGGATTCCCTGATTATACAACTGTGAGATAGGCAATTGCACAATGTGTGGTGGTTTTATAAGCAGATATAGTATGATTTATATGTTTCCATACTTCAATTACCTCATTCCAGCGCCAAATTGTTAGTTGCTCCTCCTACGTGCTGCTATGATAGAAGTATTTAATTTGCGTCATGCTTACTTTTCTTTATATGCAATCTTATATGCACTCCATAATAACTCTTTCTTTGTGTCTGTTCACTCCTTCCCGGGCATACACTTACAAAAACTGGCATCCCCAAAGATCTGATGACTTATTTTGGTGGTGGTGGTTGTGGATGGGGGGGTTAAATTTGGGTGACTTCGTGTGTAACTGTGTTTGTACACACTCTTTTATCACTAAAGTGGCAAAATAAATAGTTGTGCACGTGCTTATAAGAAAAAATAAAAAATGAAATAGTTGTGCACATGCAAATGTAAGTAATGGGATTCGTATTTTCAGAATTATTTTCGCATTGGGCTTCAAATCTTGTCCTCCCTTTCTTCTTTGTGGTTTTCTCCTTTCTCTTCTTAGTTTGGTTAGAGTATTAATTCAACTTTTCTCGCAGTCTTGATGGCAGCAGCAAAGCTTGCATGCTAGAAGTTATATATAGATAGATAATAACGTTCTATTCCAGTTTTTAATTGGTATGTTTATTTTAATTGTTTTCATATTTTTTTGTTTGTGCTTCTATTTTCATTCCCATGTCATATTGTATAACCCTTTCTCTAATTGGTAACTAGGCCATTTGACATTCTGTTGCATGTAACTATTGAAACTGTGGAGCTTGGCAATTTCTCTTGGGGTAATGCGCTAAGATTGTTTAGCCGTGTTGATTTCTTGTCCTAAATAATTTTAGTGATTAGGACTATTTAGTCATTGGCTTGCAAATGTATCATGTGTCTGATGACAGACAGGATATAACTAAACAACCCACATTGGTTCACCTGTGTAGCTATTACTTTATTGTAGCCGTCATTTAGGTGTATCTTGACTAACATTTTCTACCTAGGCTAAGGTGGGTTGTTGTGGCATTAGTAGAGCCGGGTGAGCACAAGCATTGAATTGACTCCACTCAGTTGACCAAATATAAAAATGGGAAGTGTTATTATTATTTTGATAAGTATAAATGGGAAAGTGTTATAGGTTTGGGTTAGTTTCATCCACGTTGTTTCTCTTTCATATTTTCTTTTAACTATTTTTTGGTAGGTAACTAAAGAACCATAAAGGAACTTGGTTATTTGAAGAAATTCTTTTTGATAAATATAATTCTTAGGAAGTTCTTATCTCGTAGATTGTATGAGGATGCAAATTTGTTTGTTGTTCTATATGAGATGCAATATGGTTAACAGCGTGTCCTTTGGTCCTTATCTTTTCTGAAGCCATGGATGGAATATTTTTGACTCTGCTTTGGAATATATTTGACTCTGCTTCTCATAAATTTCATGTGTAAGTGGAAAAGAGTATGTGTTCATCTGTGCTTGTCTTCTGCTTAATAGTCTAAGAAGTGAGTTACATCATGGTTACTGAACAGGTATAAGCTCAGGAAACCTTGAATGATAATGAATAACTTCGATGGCCACTAGTGTAGCATGTTCTTGTTTTCTTTGGAGTATATTTGTTAAAAGAACATGCCAACAATAGTTTGTAATGTGATCATATTCTCCTTCCTCTTGTGTTTTTACGAATAATAGAAAAACCAAATAGAGCTCATTCTAGTTTTCTCATTCTGTTAAACATAACATTAGACCTTTCATAATTCAATTAATAAATTATCATGTAATTTTCATTTTTTATCTTGTAATTTAGGGGCTGATCTTTCTGATGCTTATCTCAGAGGTGCAGACTTCTCCTTGGCAAATGTGACAAAGGTGATTTCTAGTATAACAGTTAATACTGAGTTCAATTGATGAGAATTCCTTCCTTTTTTTTTCTTCTGAATAATGACTTGTTACAATTCCAAGTAATTTGTTAAATATGAACTAAAATTTGGCAACATTCTTCCCAACCCATATATGAGTGAGGGAGCTGATAATAGGACAAAAGTACTCTAAGCCCCTGTATGCATTCATAACACATTTGATGGCAATTTTTCGTTGAAATTAGTTATAATGATAGCACACAATTGGGTTTGAATGAACTAAGGAGTAAATTGCAGAAAGGCTAGTATGATGTACTATATGGATCATTATGGTCTGTGTAAATATAATGGTAATCGTGATATCCTTTTTGTGAAAAAGGAATGTGATCAGCTTTGCTTCTCTGGAAACCATTTATCTTCATCATAACCAAACTTCATATCTTGAACCAAGCCTGAGGAGACTCCTTGAGACCATATATCGCCCTTTTTCACCTGCAAACTTTCCCTTCCTCCCCCCCCCCTTTTTTTTTTTTGAAAAGTAAGTGGTTTAGATTTAAGAACAAAGTCAATATACAGATTGACTTGAGGCATACCCCAAGGGGGATGAACAATTGTGGAATCCCCATGTCCACCAAATATACAAAAGCCAGAACCAAAATCTATAACCAATAGAAATTAAACCATCAGGCATATTACAAAACAAATTGCATGCGAACTTCAATAGACCCCCATTCCACACATAAACCTTCATAAAGCTAGAGTTGTACATACCAAGAGTCTTAACCCTCCAAATAGACCCCTCAATACACACACAACCCATGCACTTCATCCAGTTATCGTAAACAATGTACCCCTTTTGACTATTTAAATTGATATAGTTCTTGAAACCATAGCAACTCATGAAGTAGCACCACACCATCAGAAGGCCCCCCTCCACAGATAAGGCAAAGGAACACAATTGGCACAATACCAATGCATGTAGCATGTACAGTACCCCAGCAAACATATAATACACCAGCAGTTATAGCACCTGTTTAGCTTTGTGATCATTCTGTTTTCTCCCCCTGGCCACAAACTAAACACATATGGTATAATAACAGGCACAACATCCCATTAGAGTAGACATAAGCAGTAGCTGCAGCAAGATCGGATTAAAATAATCTTCTGATATATGTAGGTTAAACCAAACATAGTACCCCCGCAGATTAGAGCAACTGTAGCACCTGATTAAACTACCAATCATCCTGAGTAACAATTGGTAGGTGCACCATCTCCTTCTCTAATCCTCTAGAACCCAGCAAATCTGAATAACCACACTACAACCCCTTCTCCAACTCCATAACCCCAACAACAGCAAAGCCACAAACCTGGTTGAATAACTTAGCCACAAATTTGTACAGCAAACAAAATTGCATAAGAGACATCCACCCAAAGTATCAGCAAAGCCACACACCTGGTGAGAGTACCTGCTCTTCCATCCCTCCAGCACCCGAAACATCAGGCCATGACCTGGCTGTCAATTATCAATAGGCCACCCCCCCCACCAGCATCGCTCGATTATCTTCCACTCTTTGCACCTGCAAGACCTCATCACAGAAAATTTGTGAACATGATTCAAGCAACTGCTCATCCTCCAGTTTTCCACCACTAGCAAATCATAATATGCTGCTTAAGCCAAGTATCTACCTGCCGACCCCCCAAAACACTTTCTCAAGCAGTCCCAACCAGAGCAACAAATCACAGAGCAATTATTACCTCCGGTAGCCTCCATTCGATTCCAATCCATTGATTAACACTAGATCTTGGCCAATTTCGTGAGGACATCAGCTTACATCTGACCACATAGATAATAACAGCCTTAATACTCTCCCAGTCTCTAAATTCATCCTCAAGGATTCTTCTATTTCTCTTATGCCAGATTTCATCTATAGTAGCCGCAAAAGCCAGCTTATTCACCACTGAAACCATAGTCTTCCCTTTAAGAGTTAAACAAGCCCACTGTAGAATACCATCCCAACAAACCTCAGGCCATTGCATAGCACCCTTAACTGAAATAGAATTCGATCCACAGCCTTTTGGTAAAGCTGCATTCAAGGAAAAGATGGTTCCTATCCTCCACTCTGCTTCTACAAAATACACAGGTACCATAATTCAGAATCTCACATTGCATAAGCCGCTCCTGCGTCCGAATTCTGTTATGGATCACTACCCACAAATTAAAAGCATGTTTAGGGATATTTGAAGGAAACCACACAAGCTCCTTCCAATCAACTCTATCGCGATGTTGCCTCAGATCTTCCCAAGTAGACTGAATGGAAAACTCACCCCTACTCGGTTGCCAATAATCTTATCAGGCCCACCAAAAGGCTGAACCTCATTAGGAATACCTCCCCTTAAATCTATCCATTCCAGAGTGTTAGTGAAAGCCACACCCAACTTCTATTTTAAATACCGAAGCAACCATTTCATGCTCCCCAAATCCAGCATCTGTGAGCATCCTCCTATTATATTTCATACACAAAGGGCCACAAAGGAGCCAATAATCATACCATAATGAAGTTAATAACCCATCACCAATCTGATATTGAACATACTTTCTACACATACTTCTTAGGTTTAACAATTTCTGCCACGTCCAAGAGCAGTCAGATGAAGGTTTATAAAGGATATGTTAGGAATCGATCTAGATCGGAAGGATGTATAGCAGAAAAATATTTGGTCAAAGAGTGCGTTGAGTTTTGTAGTGAGTACATTGAGAAAGCAGCCGAAATAGGTGTTCGTCCTTCTTGAAACGAAGAGATTGAATGTGGAAGCATGGAAGTAGGACACCATATAAATAAGAGAATTTTAAAAATCATGCCTGCTAATATTTTAGCCATTGCTCATCGTTACGTATTATTCAGTAGTGACAAGGTCATACCATATATAGAGTAAAATGTTTCTAATATTTTATTTATTTATAGCAATTAATTAAAAATGTGCATAACCATATTGTTTTACATGTTAGGAAGCATTTGGAGGAACTCAAGAATTCTGATAGTCGTCTAGCAAGGAATGAAAATGCACTACAAAGGACATATATGGAGACTTTCAGTTCATGGTTAAGAAAAAATATTTTTTCAAGTTGCAATGTGTCAAGTAGGTTAAGGTTTCTTGCACGTGGGCCTAGGGAAGAAGTAACTTCTTATTCTGGCTATATAGTGAATGGTCAGCGATTTCACACCAAGGATATCGAGAGAAGCACACAAACTAGTGGTGTTTCTATTGAAGCTAAAACTATATGCCAATATAGTGTAAGAGACACAAATCAAGTTGTTCAAAAAATATCTTATTATGGCGTGCTGAAGGATATAATTTTGTTGGACTATTACACATTTGAAGTGCCGTTATTTCACTGTGCTTGGGCAAACATTAGAAATGGTATCAAAGTTGAGGATGGATTTACATTGGTGAACCTTCACGAAGGTCAAAGTCAGTTTGAAAGAGATCCATTTATCCTTGTGTCGTAGGCTAAGCAAGTGCTTTATTCCAGGGATACCGAAACCTCAAGTTGGTATGTTGTACTTAAAGCGCCACCTAGAGGCTATCATGATGTGGGGACCTTTGAAGAGAATCCTTTTGTGCCTTATGCTCCTTTAGATATATCAAGACTTGACTCAATTATTTATGATGATGATCATCAATATGTACGAGATGATTATGAAGGCATAATAATTTAGATTTTGGAATTGAAATACTTGGTTTGTTTTTAGTTATATGTCCTTTAGTTTGTTTGTAATCTAGCCTATCTATTAATAAAATATGGTTTTAATTGCTGAAAATTGTTTCATTCTTTATTAATACTTTTACCTTCATCGTGAGATGATGATTGACTTGCCTCTTAGTATTACTTAATTCTCGTATGCATATGCTTGATATTTTTTGCCAACTTCATATATATTGCAGGTTTTTGAGCTTGTCCACAAATCAAGTTCTTACATTTTTTTTATTATGCCTGGACATACTGAGGTAAGCAACGATGGCATTTAGTTAATGCTGTTATTTTTCCTTCTTTAGTGTTTACATTTATGTATCACCATTTTGTAATGTTAAATATTCTTATATTAATTTGTATGTACTTGAAATTAATGAAGTCTTCTAGAGGGGCAGCAAAAAGAGTATAATGGGAGCGTCGAGCAATTGAGGCTGCAATAGTACGTACACCCTCTGCCATACACATTTCTGAAAGGGATTCAAGCTCTCCTCGTGCACCTACCTCTCAAGTCCTTACCAGTGACGACCAAGCAACTAGTGGTACTAAAAGAAAGGTCAGGGGAAAGTCTAAATTGAGTGGTATTGTTCTGTTGGATAAAAAGAGGCCTTGTGTGGAGTTTGATGACAAGGGGCAGCCAATTGGGGACAATGCTACGAAATACAACTCATCCCTTTCGATATTAGCACGTGAGATGGTGCCTGTTACTATTGAAACATGGGATAAAGTGCCAGATAATTTGCTTAAAGAAGTATGGGAGGCTGTAGAGGTATATTTATTACTTTTTACTCTAATAGTTAGCTAAATGAATAGTGCAAAACCTAATTGTTTAAAATATACAAAACTTTTGGCTTGTTTCTTCGAATTTTGTCATTTTATTGCAGAACCGATATGATGTTCCTGATAGTGCATCCTATCTCGCATTCCAAAAGATGGGAGGTGCTTGGCGCACCCATAAATCAAAAGTGACAAACAAGTTGCTAGAAGTGGGAAATAATCCACGAACCATAGAACTCATGAAGCCACCCAATGTGCCCACATTGGTGGAGTGGCAAAAATTCATTGCGCAACGTTTATCAATTGAGCATGCTGTGAGTGTATATACTTCAAATTATATGTACCTGTTACTTGTTTCTTTTTTTTGTATAACGTATATAAATTAACTAAACTTTTATATTTTTAGGTGGAGAGAAAGAAGAAGCAAGATTTGCAGGCTAAAAACAAAACTCCACACACAATGAGCCGAAAAGGCTATGCTAGGACGGCAGATGAGATGGTAATGTCGAAGCTTTTAGTATTTTTTTTAATGAAATGGGTAATTAATGTTTGCTTAAAGTTGACCAAAAAAGATTCTTTGCCTTCTGCTCTTTTTAAATGAAATTAGGCTAAAGTGTAGGACTTTATCCTTAAAAACCTTAAATTTATTTTTCAAGAATGGTTGTAGGCTCAAATAAATATAGAAAAGAACAAAGCAACACGATTTAGTAGGATCGTATGATATTTAAAAGCAGTCAAGTGCCCTGACATATGATTTTTTAAAGTGAAACATGAGTTCAATAATTTATACGCTATAATACAAATGGCTGCTGAGAAATCTGTCCTCGTATCTTCTGTTGGAATGGTATCTTTGTCAACACATGCGTAAAACTTCTTTATCTTTCATTTTTTTTAATACTTTACTACCCATTTATTGATGTAGTAGTAAAATAAGTTTGGAGTAATACGCATGCATGTGGAGATGCGGTGTTTCTTTGTTTCGAATCCGTGACCTTCATATTATAATAAAATAATAATGAAACAACTTTATCGTTTTGTCAAAGCTCACCCTCGGGTTTAGTTTTGTAAACTCGTCACGAGTTTTAAAGCGAGTGTGAGTTAAGTTTATAAATGAATGAGTTGAGTTTGAATGGTGTGGAGGTTGCTGGAGTTGCTTATTTGCAGCAGCTTCACCTTGGTGATGGTGATGGAAGTTGTGCCAAAAGAACATGTCCGTCGTCCTATGTTTCATTATTGTAGTAGTAGTATCAGCAGTAGTAGCAACTACTCCTATAGGGAGTTGCAAAATCAAATATAGACCCCTACATATGGGACTACATAAACAAGATTAGTTAAGAACAACCCCTAGCCCACCCCAACCCAATTGAAGGCAGGATTTGCTCCTCACGGGTCATACTTTCCTAGCAATACTATCTGGCACCTTGTACAGCCCATTGATATGAGAACATAAAGAGTTCTCACATATTGTTTTTTCCCCCCCCTTGTATTTGCCAAAATAAAAGAAGGGAAAAGATAAAAAAATGTTACAGACCTGCTTAAATCCCAAATATTGTCTGAACAAGTCCACTTTGGAGGGAGAAGAACATCCACGGGCAACTTTCGCCACTTGGAGCTACTATCACACTGGGCCCATTGTTCCTGTTCCCTACATAATAATTAATCCTCTATAGATTTAGCCTTGAATGGATACAATCCACCTAACAATAATATTAAAACCTTTTTTTCTTTTTGGTGGGGAGGGAAAAAATGAGGATACTGAAGTAAAACTGAACTGAGAGAGTGGCACCTCTTGTATTTAAATACATTTATCACAAGAGGTAAGGGAGGCCAGTTTGGGGCAATTCATTCATCATGTACATCAAAGCCAGGGAAGAAAAGGATGAGAAGAGCATGAGTCCACTAAGAGAGTGAGCATCAATGGTCTCCCCACCCAAAAAAAAAAAAAGGAAGAAGAAGAAGAAGAAGAAGAAAGAGTGGGAAATAAAAAGGCATGAGTCTAGAGCCACAAGTTCTTTGTACCATCCATTATGTTCTCCATAAGAGCATGCCCCAAGGCTTTAACCATCTTACATGATGGAAGAAAAAAGGGATGAGAAAAAAAATAATTACACAAAAGAATGAGAGACAGCATGCGCACGCTGGGGCACAAGTGCATGCCCTGAAGCTCAACAATCTTATGAAGGAGAGATTCTGCTACATTACATTGTGTTTCTGCCATTTGAAATTCTGGATATAGTTTCCTTAGTAGGACTTAGCGCCAATGTTGCAGTCTATAAATTTAGAACTAGGAAGCAGAATAATCATGTATAAACAACATACTGCCAAAATATTTTTACAAATTTTTATGACAATTGAAACAAAATAAATCATAAAGACACTTACCTAGATGGTTCAGCTCTGAATATAGTCCTCTTCCCAAAAACTGGTGGGTCCAAAATAATCGAGAAAATATATTAGCCTATGAACACTTGACCTGCATATCAACAGAGTTTGATGCCTTCCGAAAGCCCATGACAAGTTCACCGCCAGGATCTATCCGACTAAAAGTCACTACAAAAAAAAATAATTCATTAATTAAAATTTCAAATACAATAAAAAATTAAAATATGTAAGTTAAATAAATTCCATTAATAAATTGTAAAAAAAAATATGAGAAAAGTAACAAATTATCTAACATACTGGAAAATGTTTTCCTAGTATGCATGCTAAGAATGATGAACATGATGGACTTCCTATGAAATCAAAGGATGCCATTGACCAAATATATATATATGGAGAACCTGGAGGATGACTAATTGTCATTTAAAAATATCATGCCCAAAATGAGTCATGAACACTCGAGCAATGTAATGAAAACACAAACATGTTGAGGAGAATTTTTTGAATATCAGTACAAACAAGAAGTGTCGTACACCTATTAATGTTGATGATGACATGGTCTATATTTGATTTTGCCCCTTGATGTTGATTCGATTCTGTCCGTTCTCTCTCCTTTTTTATTTTATTTTTTATCATGTTGTTATATATGTGGATTACTATATATATCTGTTTTATAGATTGAATGTGATGAATTAAACATGCAAAATAGGTAGAAGGATTATTGATCATGCTTTAGAGCAGAGTAGTTGTGATTTTTATCAAATTTAATGATTTTTGTTAGTGAAAGTATATGATTTAGTTAGCTATAGTTACTGTACTGCAGCATAAGGATTTAGGCTATGTGCTCCTGAGTGTTTTTGGTATGAAGTGGTCTTAGTTACAAAGAGAAAGTACACGCTAGGAACAATATATATGTGTGTGTCTATATATATATAGACACACACAAACTTAAGAACATAGGTTCAAGTATGGGAGCCACTTGATGTAAATAGTGCAAAAAGTGAAGTTTGTACCAGTATACCCCTCCCAGTAATGACTTTTTAGTTACATTAGGCAATAGTTAAATATGTGCATCTCAAAAGCATATCTTTTGGTCATATACTTCTATACACGATACCTCCTCCTTTTGGAAAAATTGTTAGAGGTTAGAAAATTCATGGCAGCAAATGTTAAATTTTAGATTGGGGATGATCAATCTTTGAAGTTTTTCTTGGACCCTTGGTGGAATGGGAATTCTTTGGTATGCTCATAGAATTGCAAGATTGTTTTATTTGCCTGAAGGAGCTACCATAAGTTCAGTTCTTCAAAATGGTTGTTGGTCTAAACCTGAGTTCTTAGTTGAGGAAGTTTTATAGACATGGAATCAAATTCTTCTGTGCCTATTATACATGGTTTTGATAGAATAAAATGGATGCATGGTGCAAGTCTAGAATGGTGGAAAACCAGCAGCCAGTGTGACCACATGCCTGACTATTCAAGACAAATTGCCCTCCCTATTTAATTTGCAGCTGAGGGGCATTAGTGTTGTGCCTATCTGTCATAGTTGTTGGTTGAACTTAGACTCAAGAGACCATCTTTTCTTTAGCTGTGGTCATGCTCAACTCATATGGAGATGGCTATTGAATCTGTTCATTTGGGATTGGGGTTGTGTCAATAACTTTGATCCGCTGGTGGAGTGGTTTGTTTGCTATTTGAAGCCCAAAACCAATCCCAGCAAATTGTTGAAACTTGTAGTCATATTTACTATATGGCATTTATGGTTGAACAGGAATCAGAAGTTTCATGATAATGTCTCTATTAACCTTCTTCAAACTGCTAGGAATATCATTTGGAATGTGGCAGATAGTTTGGGCATCAAAAATTTTGTTCCAAGTTTCATTGTTTAGTAGAGGATAATGAGTGTTTCAATTAGCCATTCCTTATGAATGATCTAATTCCTGGTTAGTCTATCAAAGCATATCTTCCATTGATTTTGTTATCTTGTTTGACCAGATGGCGACCAATAGATTCGAGATGTTATCTATCTCTACTTTGACATGCATGTCAAATATGTTTGGATGAAAAAAAAATCTCTCTTACATTTTCCAACTTCTTAAGCATTTTACGATTTTTTAGTTTTTAATATGTAAAAAATGTACTCTAATTCAATTTTTTTTAACCTATTCTAAGAATTTAAAATTCTGATTTGGGCTAAAGAAGCACCTGTCTGTCCAATCTAGAATCCTTTTGGAGAACCTTGGTTAATATATTACCTAATTTAAGAAATTGTGTGTAGCCTCTAGCTCATCCTAAATATAATCAAGTAAAAAAATAAATCCTTAATAGAAACATGATAGCACAATGAATCCCATTTTTATCCTATTTTTTCTAATAATCACCCAGAAAATAAGAAATGTATTTGTTGACATCATACAGTCCAGATTTGAATGGCTGGATTGACATGAAATTGACATTTCATTCCAATCCCAGCTTATGGCATTTGGGAGATGGGACACTATATTACTATTGTTGTTATTAGCTAAATACTTGCGATGCATTTTTTGTGGCAGATCTATGTATCCAAGCAGAACATTAGCCACCGAACATTAGGCACTTCGTAAAATAGTAAATTTTGAGATGACAACAATAGTCAAAGCCTAGCATGCATTCCACTAGTAACCATTTTTAGTAATATATAGTCGCCAAAAAAGACTTTCAAGCTTTGAAAACCAAACTATTTGTCTTTGCTTATTGAATCCTGGATTTGCACGGGCATAGTAACCACCTCCTTAGGCATTCAAAATTTTGTATCATAATCAATCTAATGTAGACATGCAAAAGAGCAAAACCAACTACCAACATAGGGCACTAACAAAGTGAGATTAATCAGATACATTAACTAGTTTTTATGTACTCTTATTGCAAAATGAACAATCTTATGTATGAGGCATTTGGCAGATAAATAGCATGATAGCTGCACCCAGGTATTATGGTTAGCAGTAATCCTGAAATAGAGCTTGTTGCTTCTATTTTTTGGTTTCATTAATTAAGTATTCTTTTTTTATTTCTTTATGTTCTTATGTAGAAAAAAAATTCAGACACACCCGATTCCATTTCAAGAGTAGATGTATGGATTAAAGGGCATACAAGAAAGGATAGAAATTTTATAAATAAAACGGTCAAGAATGCAGTGGTAACAAATGATTTATTTTTAGTTTTAGTAGTTGATGATTATATATAGTTATTATACTAAGAAATATGTTTTACATATATTATTGTTTTAGGAACAAATGCGAGAATATACCCAGACCACTCAGAGTTCTGGAATTCATGATGATGCACTCACACATGTATTAGGTCCTGAACATAGAGGAAGAGTGAGAGGTCTTGGATTTGGGGTAACCCTAAGAAAAATGAATGCCCAGAATGACACTTCTCAAAAATATGAGAGGACAATTGAAGACTTGCAATAAAAATTGCAAATGCAAGAGCAAAGGCAAGAACAAGTTAACCAACAAATGCAAGAGAAATTGCAAAATGTGTTACAACAAATGGGACTGCTTCAATCAACTTGGGTAAAAAATATCTCTATTAATTTGATGTAATCTCTCTGTCTCACACACACACACACACATTACAATGCTAATGTTAATCAAAAAATCATTGTTTATTGTTTTCTTTTTTTTCATTATTGTGGTAGGCACAGAATGCTCCACGTCAAGTCTCACCTACTAAAAATGTTGTCGGGTCCATTTGTGAACTATTGCATTATAATGGGACAGGATTAGTTGTCACTAAGGGTGAAGTTGACTTAACCGATCCTAATGCTGTCATAGGTGAAGCTCCTCTTGGTTCCGAATGTTGGAATGTATAGATCACTGATGTCAATCAAGAAAATGTGCTGTTGTATAGGGCTCAGTCTCCATACTGTGTTTTGAAAGATGTTATAGGACTTACTATTGCATGGCCTATCAAGTTCGTCAAAATCTGCGAGTAATTAATTTTCCTAAAATCATGATTTTTTCTTCATCCATGTCATTATTTAGTTGGCCATGTGTATATATAGGTACCATGTCTCTTGTGTATAATTGTTTATCCTTATTACAGTACTGGGCTAGCTTGAACTTTAGAGGTATAATGGAAGAAGTAGAGAAGATCAAAGGCATGGTATATATTTCCTTTACAATGTTTAGCTTTTCTTGTTCAATCCTTTATAATTTTTTCCTTGTACAATGATGAAGTTGAATAGCAGAAATCTCCCTCCAAGTAAACTCAGCTTCGGGAGATAGAACTCAAGATCATTTTGAGAGTGCCAAACTTTTAAAAAATTGAATAATGTTATTACATTAAGTGTTGGTTATGATAGAGAATATTTAATAATGCAGGTTTTTGCATTTCAGCCAAGTTCTGGACATATGACTCTTTTTTGAAGACTAAACAAATATTTTGGACAGTGAAGGACAGTCACTGACTTTTGGACACTATGTCTACTTTTTTGGTATAGTTGTGTTATGTGTAAGCAAAGTGTAATACCCCGAAAAATTTAGATGTCTATTATTTTAAAGGAATTGAATTTCTTTATATTCTTACTTTATTTTATTAATTCATATGAAATGTTTTTTTTCTATAAATTATCATTTTAGGTGAGTTGCGTTTCTTCTATATATGCATCTTATCATTTTATGTGGATTGCTTAGGTTTTATAGATTCAATTTATTTCATTTAAATTTCTCTGTTTATTTTTTTTATATCATTTTATGTGAATTGTTATTAATTGTGTGTTATTTTATTTAAATGTTTTGGTTTGGGCTAGGGAGGAATTTGGGCTAGGATGAGTGGGCTAAGGTTATGTTTAAAATGATGGGCCTAGGGTTATAATTATATTATTATTGCTATTATTATTATTATTTTGATTTTATTTAGTTTTAGGAAAATCAATAAAAGAATAATAATTAAGAAAAAAAAAGGAAAAAAGAAGAAATTAGGGTTTTGCCGTTGTTTTACGCACAGAACTAAGAGAGTAAACGAAAAAGAGAAGGGAGTGACGATCGGGTGAACAAGTTGATTCGTCAGAAAAAGGCAAGTTTGATTCTTCTCTTCCCCTTTGAATCCATATACGTAGTCTAGGTTTGAGGATTTTATTTATATTAAAAATTTGAAGTTAATTGTATGTTTATATTTTTCTATTGTTGATAAATTTCGTGAGATTTAACTGTGATATTGTATATAGAATAGATTGATTTTGTTTATGTAAGGTTATATGCACATATATTCATGTATATGTATATTGTGTTAAGAAAGAAATTATTCATGCATGCAATTTGGAAGTAAGTAGATGTTAAATCGTGAACCTACTATGTTGGGATTATCTTGTAAACAACTCTGGATCCTTAGGAAAACAGATCGTGAATAATTTAGTTTTAAAATTTTGAATTTTGCGAAGAACCCTAGAACTTGTGAATTGGGGGTTTTTGATTCGGGCCGTTTCGGATGGGGCTTTTTACACCAATAGGTAGATGGTGTCGAGAGGAGAAGAACGGCGCAAAAATAGAGGCGAACGGTGGCCGGAGGAGGCCGGACCGTCGCCGGGAAGTCGTCGGCAACGCGTTGTGCGCGCTGCTGGACGCGCTGGGGAAGAAGCCCCAGCGCTGGGCGATTCCCCACGCTCCTAGCCGGCACGTGCCGGCATCAGGAAAAATGGTTTTGGGCCCCACTCGCGGGGGCCCACCACTGGGTCCACTATGGGCCCATTCCGAAATGTTTTGATATTTTTTTTGTATTTTTGAAATTTTTGGAAAAACTTGAAAATTTGAAAAATCATTTTTTAAAAATAATTTCATGATTCCAAAAATTCTGAAAATTTTACTGTATGATATTGGATGTTAAATACATTTAATTTTAAATTTTCAACTCAAAATAATTTTCCCTTGTTGTCCAATTAATTTTTAAAAGTACCCAAAAGCTGTCTTTTTCACTTTTTGTAATTTTAGAAAATACTTTTACAACTCCAAAAATTTCCAAATTTTTACTGTAACTCTCTGGAGGTTAAATACACTTGGGTTTAAAGTTTCAACTCAAAATGATCTTTCCTTGTTGTTCAATTGATTTTTAAAATGTCCAAAAGCTGGGTTTTTCACATTCTGTAATTTTAGAAAATACTTTTGAAATTCCAAAAATTCCCAAAATTTTTCTGTAACTGTTTAGAGATTAAATAAACTTGGGTTTAAATTTGCATCTCGAAATGAGCTTCCCTTGGTGTTCAATTAATTTTTAAAGTGCCTAAAAGTTGGATTTTCACCTTCTTTGGTTTATTGAAAATATTTTTTAATTTCATAAAATTCCAGAATGTTTTAATAGTGTTCTTAGAAGTAGAATAGGCCCAGAAACCTAGATAAGAGTATATTTAGATTCCCTCGTAGATTTGAGTGCATTGGAGGTTGGTTTGAGAAATTGTTTTCTCTAATGGATGTTAGGTTATTTTGATTTAATTGATTGTGTTTATTTTTTTTAAGATATAAATGCACATGGGATACTTGATTAAGGTTCACTTGTGAATGATTTGTCATATGGTGATAATTGCATAGCAGATAATTCAAATTTGTAGTCTGTGCAAATTAAAAATTATAATGCATCTTGTTTATTTATTATTTCATGTTGGGAATGCATCTGTATTTTTATTTGGCATGTAAGGATTCCCCGGCGTGTCAGAATCGCCCATACCTAATAAGGTATCTATACTTTTTATTTGGCATGTAAGGATTGCTCTGCGTGTCAGGATCGCCCATACCTAATAAGGTATCTATACTTTTATTTGGCATGTAAGGATTGCCCGACGTGTCAGGATCGCCCATACCTATTAAGTTATTCATGCATTATATTTGACATATCATGATTGCGTAGATTTAATAAAATGCATAGATATGTATCTTTATTTGTGAACGTAATGAAGGTGATCGTCTTTACATAGTAAGGGTTGTTGAGAAAATATATGAGATGATTTGTATCTTTAAAAGCATGAACTGAATAAGGAATAATCTGAATGGTTGCACGTATATCTATCTCTTATGTCCCTCACATTGAGGGTATGTATATTGGTTCTCTAACTGGGATGTAGTAGATAGAACTTGCTCGTGGGTTTAACCCACTTTGTTGATATTTCAGGTCCTAGGCAGTTTTCCCCGCGAGGATAGAGTAATAGGGTTGGACTGTGCCAGACATCTACTCTCATCAGTCACAGGGTAGGAATCTACTTTTTCTTCAGGAGTAAAACTATGAACTCATTTAGAGGTTTTGGTTTTGGATTTCAATTTAAGTGTTAAACTTTTGTTCTTTCTGGTTAAGGGGTCCTTGGGTTATGGAACTTTCAAATTGTATTACCAGAATATAATTATTTATTTATCAATTATTTCAATTCAATAGGATTTCTGTTCAACTTTTAGCAATTATTCTATTTCTGTCTTTTGCATTTATGCTTGTTGCTATCAGTGGTTAATATTCCTCAGGCTTTGTGTATGAGACTGGCCACCTCATGCGCGAAATTTTCTGGGGGTATTTCACAAAGTGTTTAGTTCTTTTTTAATGTAGTTTTGATACATCTTAATGTTTTGGTTGGTGGGAAAGTTATTGAATAGGCATGTTAACAATGATTAGAACTTTACACTCCGAACTCTTTAATACGAAAGAAGTTTGGAAATTATTTGTTTGTGATTGGTTGGATTAATAATTAGATGCAAATTTACTTTTTTTAATGCCTTTTAACTCTTATGTATATATATAGCATCATATTCTTAATTTGTGAGGCTTAGGTGTTGTATATTGGTGGAATATCCAACGCATTGTTGTATTGTGTTGTGGACAATATGGTAAAGTGACATTTAATTATTTTGTAGTATTTGGTTTTGTAAAGCTCGATGTGAATATGCATGGATTTGGGTGGAGTTTTGTTGTTTATTGCCAGAATATGAGTATAGTGATGTTTGTTGGGCAGGTTTTTGTATATGTAGGCATTTATTTTTTTAAAAAAAATATTGAAACTTTCTACCACGGGCTTAGCCCGTGGTAGAAACATTTGGAAAAAGATCTTCTACCACGAGCTTAAGCCGTGGTAGAATACCTACTTTCTACCACAGGCTTAGCCCGTGGTAGAAACATTTGAAAAAGATCTTCTACCACGGGCTTAAGCCGTGGTAGAATACCTACTTTCTACCACTGGCTTAGACCGTGGTAAAAAAATTGAACCAGCTATCAAAAATATCTTCTACCACGGGCTACTCTCGTGGTAAAATACTGACTTTCTACCACGGGCTGAGCGCATCGCAGAAAAATTTCAATGGCCAGATCTTCTACCACGGGCTCAACCCGTGGTAGAATATCGACTTTCTACCACGGGCTAAGCCCATGGTAGAAAGTCTATCAGCAATTACGACACCGGATACCACGACGGGCAAAAACCGTGGTAAAAGACCTTTTTGCCAGCCGTAAAAAGTCTATTTTCTTGTAGTGTATGTATGTGTATGTGTGTATGAAAATGGGTATGAGTCGGGTCTTTATACAGGTCGGGTCTTATAAATAGGTCGGACCCATATTCAGGTCCAGATAATTTTTTATATCTTAAAGTCTGCAAAAAAATAAAAATAAAAAATTGTCTTTAAAAAAGCAAACAAAAATTTATTGACCCGATCATTTATGAAAATGTGTCGGGCTATGTAAACAGGTCGAGTATTATAAACGGGTCGGATTTGACAGGTCTTTTATACGGGTCGAATTTAACACAAGTTTATTTATTATATTATTTATTAAATTTTTTTAAAGCATAATTAATGAATGTCAAAAGAGTAGGGGTGTCCAAGTTTCACAAAGTCGGTCACAAATTTTTAATCGGGTCGGGTTTGACCTATTTGATCTGGGGGCAGATGTTCAAGGTCTGGGACGGCCTCGTGAATAAGAGGATGAGGCGAGCAGCTAGTTGGCGGCTTCCCTTCCCTTTCCTGATCGCCGCTTTTCTCAGCAGTGCCAGTATACCGGTCAGTCAGACTGACATCCAGTTGGCACCGCCCACCCGCTTCACATCTACTCAGTGGGAGCGGGTGAGGCGACACTTAGAGCGATAGGACCACCAGGGTGATCCACCAGACGATGTAGATATGGATGCCCCGGTGGAGGCGGATGAGGGCGAGCCAGCAGAGGGTGAGTCCGATGACGAGGAGATGGAGGAGGAGGAGATGGATGTCGCTACAGAGCGGCATGATATCTTAGCGATGGGCTATTCCTGCCTGGCGGCTGACGTAGAGCGGCTCCAGCAGGGTTTTGACGAGCACGTCCAGGTGACGCAGAGTCAGCTGGCAGGCATTCGGACAGACATTTCTTCTCTGGCACAGGGTCAAAGAGCGATCTTAGACGAGTTCCGAGCCTTCCGACAGGACCTGCAGTTCCTGTTCGCAGGTCGAGCCTCCACCTCCACTTCTACTCCCACCGAGCCCCCACCACCACCACCCGCCCTCGAGTAGCTGCATTTTATTCATCTTTTATGCTTTACTTTCTGTATTTTTCTTTCTTTATTTTTGATAGGCCATGTTGGCCATGTTTAGTTTCTTTCTGAGTATTCCACCTACATGTACACTTTGTACTCAAACTCATTTTCATCTATATGGAATACATTTATATTTTCTTTTATACCATGTGTTATCTTTACTGTCTTTATTTTTGCTTTCTGTCAATATATCTGTTCTCTATACTTTGACTATGTATGTAGTACCACTTGTCTAATTGTTATATGCGATTCAGTTGATGATTTTCGTTTATTACCGCCTGGTTTCAATTCCCAATACTGTTGAGATTGCTTCAACACAGTATGGCAGTAATAAAGAAAGGCAGCCCCTTTGCATGCTATACGTTAGCGTGCCTGGATAGTCAATATCTTGTCGCATAGACCTCTTAGCCAATTGGGAAACACCAGTTCAGACCCTTAGATATACAGTGATATTGGCATTGTCAGTTTGTGCATGATTATTTCATTATGTTCTATTTATCTACTTTTTGTTCCTTTTAATGCTCGTGGTATCCAGTTGGTGTTCTGTGCAGGTTTTCCTTATTTACAAGATGACCGCTGCTGTGGAATACCATTTTTCTCGCATTCTGCCATCCCGGTAACTTCTTTCCTTGTTCTTCTTGTCCAAACATTGAGGACAATGTTGCATGTAAGTTTGGGGGTGCGGTATGCTATATCACTTGCATACGCATGCAATGTTCGGTCATTAAAGGAAGTCATTCGATTAAATGTCCGAGGTAAATGCAGCAGGTAGTTAAGAACTTTAACATTGTAAATACCCGCACTTTGCAAGCTTTATAGTAGGCTAGAACGGTCTACATTTTTGTCTAAATTCGAGCACGTACAATTCTTGCCCTAAATTTGTCCTTAACCGCACAAATTCGCACACATGAATTTTAAATTGTGGGGTATAAGTCTGAGGGAGAATTTTTGAAAATTTCTGTTTTTATCTGAACAACTTAAAGAATAAGTTCTTCCGGTTGTTGTAAAAAAAAAAAAAGAGAAATAAAAAGAGAAAAATTTGCAATAAGCCTTCTCACTCAATAAATTGGATTTCTATGCCTCAAAGCAGGGAATATTCGTGTAAAAGTGTGTAAGGTTGAGCAATAATAAGCGGGTGACTTGCTTACGCTCATCGCCTTGTAAGCTCGGTCATTAAGTCCGAGGGGTGCTTCTTCACCTAATGCCCTAAAATCAATTGGTTTGGGAGTCATTGGCCCAACGCCGCTACATGGGCTTGCAAGAAAGCAAAAAGAGCTAAGCATTGCACGGTCATCCGCACATGAGCAATCATGAATGTTTTGTGATAATGAACAGCCGTGTCGAGCATTTTCAATGAGTTTTTCTCTTAAAAACAGATTTGTTCGTTTTCTTCTCCAAATATGACAAAAGCCATACGTTGGAATGCATGTTCACTTTTCAAAGAGGATTTTGGGGTTGGAATTGTTATATTTGTTCGGGCTGGCCATTATGTGGGGACTGTCGTTCATTTATAGCTTGTGAAAGTCCAATTTTGCTAATGACCACATAATTCTGTAATACTTGTTGCATTTGCCAAATGTGAAATGAACGGATGATCGCCCTTTATCTAGTTGATGACTGAGCCTGATTAAACTTTTGTATAAGATAGTTGATTTCATTTTTGTAATATTGTATTGCTAAGGGACTAGCAATATGTAAGTTTGGGGGTGTGATAAGTGTTCAATTCTATGCATTTGAACCCTCTTTCTTACATACGTTAGTTCCGTTTTTGCGTTTACCGAGATATGTTTACGGTATTTTTGTGTTTTTGATGTTTTGCAGGTATTGGAGCAAATGGAGCAAAGTTGGAAGCTTTCTGCAGTCAAGAGAAGAAATCAGAAAATGCAGCCCAAGGCATCTCGATCAATCGAGATGTGATCTCGATTAATCGAAATCTCGATTGATCGAGATCTCATTTCGATTGATAGAAATCTCGATCAATCGAGATTCAATCTCGATCAATCGAGATGCTGCAGAGCCCACTTGGCCACTTGCTCACCTGCTCTCACACTTGCAACAAAATCCCCCTTTTTGCACGACTTAGGGGATTGTCTGACTTGAACAAGACTTTTGGGGGCCTTCTTGATACAAGAGATATATATAATGATATATATATATATATGGTGGGCCCCAAAGGAGAAGAAGGAGCCAAAAAGCACCAAAAAGCCACACATATCTCATATCTCTGAACACACAAGAAGACCAGAGAGAGACCTTCGGGAGAGGAGGAGGAAAAGCTGAACCAGACCAAGAAGCTTCATTCTCTTCATCAATGGAAGGGTGCAAGGCAACCATGAGCAACTAACACTTCTACTAGGGTGTTGGTTTTAACCCCTAGCCATGTAAACTTGTTCATCTTTGTAGCTCTTGGGATTTGTAATTAAATGTTGATTATTTAGCCTAGTGATTATGTACACAAATACATCTCTTATATATATTCATTTGATTTGGAATTTATTCTTGTGTTAGAGTAGATTTTGTCACTTGAATGCACAACATTTGCATATTCCACAAGAAGTGCAAATGATGGCTAGATAATGGTGTTTAAATGAATGTGTGATGTTAGTTTGTATAGACCATGCCAAGACAAGGTAGTTTGGATGCATGTAGTGTTCACTTAGAGAGTAGAGTAATTAGGTAGTTAGTTAGGTTGAAGAGCTATGCTTGTTGAAGATGGATTATGATAGGTTAGCACACACATTGATCTTTTGATATGTCATTGAGGTCACAAGCCTAATGACATTGTTAGGCATTTAATTAATGAATCCCATGCTTGCTACACTTATGAACATGTGAATGGCTAGTGGTGGAAACCAACCCTAGTTCTCTCTCCCAACTTTAAACTCTTTACTTTTCTTGTCATTTCATTCATGCAATAGTTTCTAAACATAAATTCAAAAATCTGTTTTTCGAATTAAAGTAGAATTAATCTTCCTTTAAGACAATTGCGACTAGTCCTCGTGGGATCGATACCTTCTATATAGAACCTTATCTACAAAGATTCGTGCTCTTGCGAGTGGTTAAATTATATTTTGATAAAAAGGGAAAAATTAAGCTTACAATATAATTTAGTTCCGACCACATCAAAATTTTGGCGCCGTTGCCGGGGACTACGGTTTTATTGCCACCATTGGAAGATTAAATCTGGTTTAATTCTTAGGCTAGAAATTCTTTCATTCTTTTTGTATATATTTTGTTCTTATTTCTCAAACTTCTTGATTTTAGGTATACCACATAGCGGGCATCAAAGAGAATTAAACTTGGAACCCTTTGTGAGTATAACGCCTAAAATTAGTGGTTTGAATTCATTCATTCTTTTTGTAAAGATTATTGTTACTTTGTGTATTGAGGTGTTGTTCGATTGTTAATGCATGCTAGGTAGACGGTCTTTGTCACTTCCTTTGCTTCCGTGTAACATTGAACTTGAACGAACACTTAGACAACGTAGAGGAACCTCTAGGGACCCTATATTGCCTAGGACTGAAAACATGGATCCAAATGAGAGACAACCTCCTGGACTACCTCCTTTTAATCATGAACAACCACCTCCACCACCACCTCCTCAAGGAGAGTTGCTTATGGACTTTTACCTTCCGACTACATTTGAAGTACCTTCCTGTATCCAATTTCCGGATGTAGCGGCAACTCAATTCGAGATAAAGCTAGAAGTTGGTTCAACTCCTTAGAACCTAACTCAATCCATTCTTGGGCGGAGATGCAAATAGAGTTCTTAAAAAAACACTTCCTAATGGGTAAGACAAGTGATATTCGGCGAGCAATCACCGGATTCACCCAAATTGACCAAGAACAATTCCATGAGACGTGGGAGAGGTTAAAGGATCTTTTAAAATCTTGTCCGCATCATGCTGTCCCAAAATGGCAGCTAGTGCAAAGTTTTTATGATGGGGTGAGTGAGCAACATAGACAAATGATAGACTCCGCGTGTGGGGGTGGCTATCTTTTGAAAAGCCCCGATGAGGCATGGAAACTTTTTCAAGCCCTAAGCAACAATTCAGCTCAATGCTCCTCCACTAGGAAAGGGAAGGCCACCCAACCTTGTAGAGGAGTGCATGAGATTTCACGGGTAGATGAGGTTGCCATGCAAGTAGAAGCCCTATCCCGAAAAATGGATTTAATCATGAAAGATGGGCTGCCTACTCCAAACCAATCTGTCCAAAATCAGGAAGGTTGTTCGTTTTGCTATAGTACTTCACATTTCGTGCGAGATTGTCCTATTGCCGGGCAATCTCCCGATTATGCTCAAGAGCAAGCGAATGCCCTGTACTCTAAACAAATGAATGATCCATATTCAAACACGTACAATCCTGGTTACAAGAACCATCCGGCTTTCTCATGGAAACCTCAAGAATCAAGTCCCTCTTTCCAAGGGCAAAACTCTTTCAATTCCCACTCTCAGCAGCCTCATTATAGGCCAAATCCTCAACCTTACAATCAAAGATCTAATTACCAACAACCACCACCTACTCCGAGAAGCCAAAGCTTTGAAGAAAGAGTGATAAGCAATCTTGAGGCCAACACCCGCTTATTGCAAACTCACTCTCAATCAATCTCTAAGCTTGAAGCCAATGCTCAATCTATGGTTAGGTTAGAAGCTCAAATCGGGCAACTAGCTAATGCCTTAAATAGAAGGGAGGAAGGTAAGTTGCCGAGTCAACCAGTGGCGAACCCCAAAGGTGTCCATATGATTGAAGATCCATCATCTTCAACTTGTAATGCTCCTCCGGAGCAAGTTCAATCAATCACAACCTTAAGGAGTGGTAAAATCATTAATTCCAAGGTAGGAGAGGAAGAGAGAAAGGAATTCCAAGAGCAACCTAAAAATCCAAAAGAATCCCAATTAAATCCAAAATTGTTTCCGTTAAATCCAAATTTGCAAAATACCCCATCAAATCCAAAAGGAAAGGCAAGTGAAGTTGGGTCGTCATCGATTCCAAATCTTGACACCTCTTATGAACCTCCGGTTCCTTTTCCTCAAAGATTAAAGGAACCTTCTCATTTCGGGAAGCAAGGAGAGAAAATCCAAGACATGATGGAGATCTTCAAACAAGTAAAGATCAATCTCCCTCTCCTTGATGCTATTCGACAAATTCCCTCCTATGCGAAATTCTTGAAGGACTTGTGCACTCAAAAGCGCAAATCTAGGAATAATGTTCCTAAGAAAGTCCTCTTAACTGAGCACATAAGCTCCATTTTCCAACACCAAGCCCCTCCTAAATTCAAAGATCCGGGTGCTCCGACCATTTCGTGCACCATCGGAAATCAATCTTTTGAAAAAGCACCTCTTGATCTAGGGGCTAGTGTCAATTTGCTTCCATTCTCAGTTTACCAATAACTAGGTTTGGGGGAACTCAAGCATACCACGGTTGTGTTGCAACTTGCCGACCGTTCGGTGAAGCAACCACGTGGCATCATTGAGGATGTCATCATTCAAGTGGACAAATTCTATTTTTCGGTGGACTTCATAGTCCTTGACACGGAACCGGTCCAAAATCCAAAGCGTCATATTCCTATCATTCTAGGTCGTCCATTCTTGGCCACTGCAAACGCTTGCGTTAATTGCCGCACCGGAGTGATGGACATCTCTTTTGGGAATATGAAAGTCCGCTTGAACATCTTCAATGCTTCCCACCACACATCCGACGACGAAAGTGAGTGCTTTGGTGTCGATGTTGTGGAAGACCTTGTTCAAGAAGCACTTCCTTCTATTCTTTCCAAGGATCCTTTAGAGGCATGCCTAAATCACTTCAACTGTGATGATTTTGACATTGAGCAAGCCATATGTGAAGTCAATTACATGCTCGATGTTAATACTGTCATGGATTTGCCTAAATGGAGATTTCCGAGAGACCCCTTTCCTCCGTTGATTAATTCCGTCGCTCCCCACGGAGCGGTGGAATTGAAGGACTTGAAAGACGGCTCGTTGTTCAAAGTGAACGGGCAGCGCTTAAAAGTGTGCGTGGATGACCAAGTCACCACCGAATACGTGGATGTCATCACTTTGACGGATCCCGTGTATTTTGACTCGTGAGCCGATCCGGACGTCGTGCCATAGACGTATAAGGTGGCGAAGCCATGGTAGCTATCACGCTTCCATGATGTCCCTTTAATCCAAAGTAGGTTTGTATCTATGCAATGTAGTATCTAATTCCCAAATATCCAAGTCCCTGAAGCATAACTCAAGCTGACTGTTTTTGAGCATCTCGATTGATCGAAACCAGGATCTCGATCAATCGAGATTTCGATTGATCGAGATCTCAATCTCGATTGATCAAAAAATTGCAGAGATTTGCCAAGTCCAAAGTCCCGAGAGGTAGTATTCTTCGATTGCACTTCGATAGGTCTTCGATTGATCGAAAATTTTGATTGATCGAAAGAAAATTTCGATTGATCGAAATAAAATTTTGATTGAATGAATTAAATGTTCGATTGATCGAAGTAAAAGTGTGATTCAGTGAAGGAATTTTCGATTGATCGATGAGACAATCTCGATCGATCGAAGCTGATTTCGATTGATCGAAGTGAAATCTCGATCAATCGAAATCTCGATTGATCGAAATGCACATCTCGATCAATCGAGATGCACGCGGGGCCTGTACGTGAGCCGAAAGTCTATTTAAACCGTTGGGCTTCCCTCCCATTTTAAAAGACCATCCGAATTCTTCTCTCCCTCCGTGCGATCCAAGCACTCCCGAGCACTCGATCTACCATTCCCGATCATCCGCCGCCATCCGACGCAGTACGAAGCCGCCGCTAGCACTTGCGCGATCTCCTCTTCGTGGCTGCGAGTGGATCTTCTTCGGTTGAGCCGTTCATCTTCTTCCTCTCGAGGTAAGTAATGCATGGCTACATTTTGCATACTCTCTTGCCATTTTTGATAGTTTTACGGCGTAATAAACATAGTTAGGTGATGTTGGGGTGGATGGATGTGATTGAAATATCTGTAATGAGATTTTGTGGGTTTCGGGGGGTAGGAAGTCATGTAGGAGTGAGATTTGGCATTCTTTTTGTTTAAAATGCTTAGTGTATGGTGTGTAACCGCGACGCCTTCGTTTCGGTTGCATCCGTTCACATTGCCTCTTTGAGAGCGTTTTTTTTTTTTTTTTTTTGCATTCTTGTCAGTACCATGGACTAGGACTTCATTTTTATTTCTATTCTTTTAGTTTAATCGTAGTTTAGCTTTCTTCTTATTTATCTTTTATTTACGTAATTTTTGGAATCAAGTGCAGACTGTTCCGAGGCTATGGCGAGGGTGAAGAACGCCGCTGGTTCTGTTCGCGACGTGCCCGGGCGAGCCTTCCGGTCTCGGAGGTTCCACCCGGAGCAGATTTTTGACTTAGCCGAGTTCGAGAGGCGTCCCGACACCGCGTGGACGGTTGCCGAGCTCAGGAGGCGTCGCCTCGACCGGCTATGTGTGCCTCCCACCGACGTGGCACACGAGCGCCTCGTGCAGGTCTTTTACGATCACATGACCTACTCCTGCACCGCACCAGATACACTACAGACGGTGGTGGGCACCGTCACGATTACGATTACACCGAGCCGGATTGCGCATATGCTCGGCATCCCTCACCAGCAGCCACCGGACATGGTTGGCCCAGACGGTCAGCCACTTTACAGTGCCGCACTCCCGGCAGACACGACGCTGTTCTCGATCGTGATGGACATGTGTGGCGGGGCATTTACCATGCCCAGTCACAACTGCACGTCCAAATCGATGTGCCTGAGCCGACTCTGGTTCCTGGACACCGTTCTCATCAAGAACGCGTGTCCGCTGCAGCACGTGGCAGAGCGCAGGGGCGACCTTCTCCATTGCCTCTATGCTTTTCACACGGGCACTTGGTTTTCTGTCCCGTCGCTGATCTGGGGGCAGATGTTCAAGGTCTGGGACGGCCTCGTGAACAAGAGGATGAGGCGAGCAGCTAGTTGGCGGCTTCCCTTCCCTTTCCTGATCGCCGTTTTTCTCAGCAGTGCCAGTATACCGGTCAGTCAGACTGACATCCAGTTGGCACCGCCCACCCGCTTCACATCTACTCAGTGGGAGCGGGTGAGGCGACACTTAGAGCGATAGGACCACCAGGGTGATCCACCAGACGATGTAGATATGGATGCCCCGGTGGAGGCGAATGAGGGCGAGCCAGCAGAGGGTGAGTTCGATGACGAGGAGATGGAGGAGGAGGAGATGGATGTCGCTACAGAGCGGCATGATATCTTAGCGACGGGCTATTCCTGCCTGGCGGCTGACATAGAGCGGCTCCAGCAGGGTTTTGACGAGCACGTCCAGGTGACGCAGAGTCAGCTGGCAGGCATTCGGACGGACATTTCTTCTCTGGCACAGGGTTAGAGAGCGATCTTAGACGAGTTTCAAGCCTTCCGGCAGGACCTGCAGTTCCTGTTCGCAGATCGAGCCTCCACCTCCACTTCTACTCCCACCGAGCCCCCACCACCACCACCCGCCCTCGAGTAGCTGCATTTTATTCATCTTTTATGCTTTACTTTCTGTATTTTTCTTTCTTTATTTTTGATAGGCCATGTTGGCCATGTTTAGTTTCTTTCTGAGTATTCCACCTACATGTACACTTTGTACTCAAACTCATTTTCATCTATATGGAATACATTTATATTTTCTTTTATACCATGTGTTATCTTTACTGTCTTTATTTTTGCTTTCTATCAATATATCTGTTCTCTATACTTTGACTATGTATGTAGTACCACTTGTCTAATTGTTATATGCGATTCAGTTGATGATTTCCGTTTATTACCGCCTGGTTTCAATTCCCAATACTGTTGAGATTGCTTCAACACAGTATGGCGGTAATAAAGAAAGGCAGCCCCTTTGCATGCTATACGTTAGCGTGCCTGGATAGTCAATATGTTGTCGCATAGACCTCTTAGCCAATTGGGAAACACCAGTTCAGACCCTTAGATATACAGTGATATTGGCATTGTCAGTTTGTGCATGATTATTTCATTATATTCTATTTATCTACTTTTTGTTCCTTTTAATGCTCGTGGTATCCAGTTGGTGTTCTGTGCAGGTTTTCCTTATTTACAAGATGACCGCTGCTGTGGAATACCATTTTTCTCGCATTCTGCCATCCCGGTAACTTCTTTCCTTGTTCTTCTTGTCCAAACATTGAGGACAATGTTGCATATAAGTTTGGGGGTGCGGTATGCTATACCACTTGCATACGCATGCAATGTTCGGTCATTAAAGGAAGTATTTCTATTAAATGTCCGAGGTAAATGCAGCAGGTAGTTAAGAACTTTAACATTGTAAATACCCGCACTTTTGCAAGCTTTATAGTAGGCTAGAACGGTCTACATTTTTGTCTAAATTCGAGCACGTACAACTCTTGCCCTAAATTTGTCCTTAACCGCACAAATTCGCACACATGCATTTTAAATTGTGGGGTATAAGTCTGAGGGAGAATTTTTGAAAATTTCTGTTTTTATCTAAACAACTTAAAGAATAAGTTCTTCCGGTTGTTGTAAAAAAAAAAAAAAGAGAAATAAAAAGAGAAAAATTTGCAATAAGCCTTCTCACTCAATAAACCGGATTTCTATGCCTCAAAGCAGGGAATATTCGTGTAAAAGTGTGTAAGGTTGAGCAATAATAAGCGGGTGGCTTGCTTACGCTCACGCCTTGTAAGCTCGGTCATTAAGTCCGAGTGGTGCTTCTTCACCTAATGCCCTAAAATTAATTGGTTTGGGAGTCATTGGCCCAACGCCGCTACATGGGCTTGCAAGAAAGCAAAAAGAGCTAAGCATTGCACGGTCATCCGCACATGAGCAATCATGAATGTTTTGTGATAATGAACAGCCGTGTCGAGCATTTTCAATGAGTTTTCTCTTAAAAACAGATTTGTTCGTTTTCTTCTCCAAATATGACAAAAGCCACACGTTGGAATGCATGTTCACTTTTCAAAGAGGATTTTGGGGTTGGAATTGTTATATTTGTTCGGGCTGGCCATTATGTGGGGACTGTCGTTCATTTATAGCTTGTGAAAGTCCAATTTTGCTAATGACCACATAGTTCTGTAATACTTGTTGCATTTGCCAAATGTGAAATGAATGGATGATCGCCCTTTATCTAGTTGATGACTGAGCCTGATTAAACTTTTGTATAAGATAGTTGATTTCATTTTTGTAATATTGTATTGCTAAGGGACTAGCAATATGTAAGTTTGGGGGTGTGATAAGTGTTCAATTCTATGCATTTGAACCCTCTTTCTTACATACGTTAGTTCCGTTTTTGCGTTTACCGAGATATGTTTACGGTATTTTTGTGTTTTTGATGTTTTGCAGGTATTGGAGCAAATGGAGCAAAGTTGGAAGCTTTCTGCAGTCAAGAGAAGAAATCAGAAAATGCAGCCCAAGGCATCTCGATCAATCGAGATGTCGATCTCGATTAATCAAAATCTCGATTGATCGAGATCTCATTTCGATTGATCGAAATCTCGATCAATCGAGATGCTGCAGAGCCCACTTGGCCACTTGCTCACCTGCTCTCCCACTTGCAACAAAATCCCCCTTTTTGCACGACTTAGGGGGATTGTCTGACTTGAACAAGACTTTTGGGGGCCTTCTTGATACAAGAGATATATATAATGATATATATATATATATATGGTGGGCCCCAAAGGAGAAGAAGGAGCCAAAAAGCACCAAAAAGCCACACATATCTCATATCTCTGAACACACAAGAAGACCAGAGAGAGACCTTCGGGAGAGGAGGAGGAAAAGCTGAACCAGACCAAGAAGCTTCATTCTCTTCATCAATGGAAGGGTGCAAGGCAACCATAAGCAACTAACTCTTCTACTTGGGTGTTGGTTTCAACCCCTAGCCATGTAAACTTGTTCATCTTTGTAGCTCTTGGGATTTGTAATTAAATGTTGATTATTTAGCCTAGTGATTATGTACACAAATACATCTCTTATATATATTCATTTGATTTGGAATCTATTCTTGTCTTAGAGTAGATTTTGTCACTTGAATGCACAACATTTGCATATTCCACAAGAAGTGCAAATGATGGCTAGATAATGGTGTTTAAATGAATGTGTGATGTTAGTTTGTATAGACCATGCCAAGACAAGGTAGTTTGGATGCATGTAGTGTTCACTTAGAGAGTAGAGTAATTAGGTAGTTAGTTAGGTTGAAGAGCTATGCTTGTTGAAGATGGATTATGATAGGTTAGCACACACATTGATCTTTTGATATGTCATTGAGGTCACAAGCCTAATGACATTGTTAGGCATTTAATTAATGAATCCCATGCTTGCTACACTTATGAACATGTGAATGGCTAGTGGTGGAAACCAACCCTAGTTCTCTCTCCCAACTTTAAACTCTTTACTTTTCTTGTCATTTCATTCATGCAATAGTTTCTAAACATAAATTCAAAAATCTGTTTTTCGAATTAAAGTAGAATTAATCTTCCTTTAAGACAATTGCGACTAGTCCTCGTGGGATCGATACCCTCTATATAGAACCTTATCTACAAAGATTCGTGCTCTTGCGAGTGGTTAAATTATATTTTGATAAAAAGGGAAAAATTAAGCTTACAATATAATTTAGTTCCGACCACATCAAAATTTTGGCGCCGTTGCCGGGGACTACGGTTTTATTGCCACCATTGGAAGATTAAATCTGGTTTAATTCTTAGGCTAGAAATTCTTTCATTCTTTTTGTATATATTTTGTTCTTATTTCTCAAACTTCTTGATTTTAGGTATACCACATAGCGGGCATCAAAGAGAATTAAACTTGGAACCCTTTGTGAGTATAACGCCTAAAATTAGTGGTTTGAATTCATTCATTCTTTTTGTAAAGATTATTGTTACTTTGTGTATTGAGGTGTTGTTCGATTATTAATGCATGCTAGGTAGACGGTCTTTGTCACTTCCTTTGCTTCCGTGTAACATTGAACTTGAACGAACACTTAGACAACGTAGAGGAACCTCTAGGGACCCTATATTGCCTAGGACTGAAAACATGGATCCAAATGAGAGACAACCTCCCGGACTACCTCCTTTTAATCATGAACAACCACCTCCACCACCACCTCCTCAAGGAGAGTTGCTTATGGACTTTTACCTTCCGACTACATTTGAAGTACCTTCCTGTATCCAATTTCCGGATGTAGCGGCAACTCAATTCGAAATAAAGTCCTCCACCATCAATCTTCTTAATAGCTTCCACGGTCTCCCTAATGAGGATCCGTACCGGCACTTAGATTACTTCCTTTCCGTGTGTTCCACTATTCGTGTACCACACTTTACGGAGGATGATCTAAAGCTGCGTATGTTCCCCTTCTCCCTAAAAGATAAAGCTAGAAGTTGGTTCAACTCCTTAGAACCTAACTCAATCCATTCTTGGGCGGAGATGCAAATAGAGTTCTTAAAAAAACACTTCCTAATGGGTAAGACAAGTGATATTCAGCGAGCAATCACCGGATTCACCCAAATTGACCAAGAACAATTCCATGAGACGTGGGAGAGGTTAAAGGATCTTTTAAAATCTTGTCCGCATCATGCTGTCCCAAAATGGCAGCTAGTGCAAAGTTTTTATGATGGGGTGAGTGAGCAACATAGACAAATGATAGACTCCGCGTGTGGGGGTGGCTATCTTTTGAAAAGCCCCGATGAGGCATGAAAACTTTTTCAAGCCCTAAGCAACAATTCAGCTCAACGCTCCTCCACTAGGAAAGGGAAGGCCACCCAACCTTGTAGAGGAGTGCATAAGATTTCACGGGTAGATGAGGTTGCCATGCAAGTAGAAGCCCTATCCCGAAAAATGGATTTAATCATGAAAAATGGGCTGCCTACTCCAAACCAATCTGTCCAAAATCAGGAAGGTTGTTCGTTTTGCTATAGTACTTCACATTTCGTGCGAGATTGTCCTATTGCCGGGCAATCTCCCGATTATGCTCAAGAGCAAGCGAATGCCCTGTACTCTAAACAAATGAATGATCCATATTCAAACACGTACAATCCTGGTTACAAGAACCATCCGGCTTTCTCATGGAAACCTCAAGAATCAAGTCCCTCTTTCCAAGGGCAAAACTCTTTCAATTCCCACTCTCAGCAGCCTCATTATAGGCCAAATCCTCAACCTTACAATCAAAGATCTAATTACCAACAACCACCACCTACTCCGAGAAGCCAAAGCTTTGAAGAAAGAGTGATAAGCAATCTTGAGGCCAACACCCGCTTATTGCAAACTCACTCTCAATCAATCTCTAAGCTTGAAGCCAATGCTCAATCTATGGTTAGGTTAGAAGCTCAAATCGGGCAACTAGCTAATGCCTTAAATAGAAGGGAGGAAGGTAAGTTGCCGAGTCAACCAGTGGCGAACCCCAAAGGTGTCCATATGATTGAAGATCCATCATCTTCAACTTGTAATGCTCCTCCGGAGCAAGTTCAATCAATCACAACCTTAAGGAGTGGTAAAATCATTAATTCCAAGGTAGGAGAGGAAGAGAGAAAGGAATTCCAAGAGCAACCTAAAAATCCAAAAGAATCCCAATTAAATCCAAAATTGTTTCCGTTAAATCCAAATTTGCAAAATACCCCATCAAATCCAAAAGGAAAGGCAAGTGAAGTTGGGTCGTCATCGATTCCAAATCTTGACACCTCTTATGAACCTCCGGTTCCTTTTCCTCAAAGATTAAAGGAACCTTCTCATTTCGGGAAGCAAGGAGAGAAAATCCAAGACATGATGGAGATCTTCAAACAAGTAAAGATCAATCTCCCTCTCCTTGATGCTATTCGACAAATTCCCTCCTATGCGAAATTCTTGAAGGACTTGTGCACTCAAAAGCGCAAATCTAGGAATAATGTTCCTAAGAAAGTCCTCTTAACTGAGCACATAAGCTCCATTTTCCAACACCAAGCCCCTCCTAAATTCAAAGATCCGGGTGCTCCGACCATTTCGTGCACCATCGGAAATCAATCTTTTGAAAAAGCACCTCTTGATCTAGGGGCTAGTGTCAATTTGCTTCCATTCTCAGTTTACCAATAACTAGGTTTGGGGGAACTCAAGCATACCACGGTTGTGTTGCAACTTGCCGACCGTTCGGTGAAGCAACCACGTGGCATCATTGAGGATGTCATCATTCAAGTGGACAAATTCTATTTTTCGGTGGACTTCATAGTCCTTGACACGGAACCGGTCCAAAATCCAAAGCGTCATATTCCTATCATTCTAGGTCGTCCATTCTTGGCCACTGCAAACGCTTGCGTTAATTGCCGCACCGGAGTGATGGACATCTCTTTTGGGAATATGAAAGTCCGCTTGAACATCTTCAATGCTTCCCACCACACATCCGACGACGAAAGTGAGTGCTTTGGTGTCGATGTTGTGGAAGACCTTGTTCAAGAAGCACTTCCTTCTATTCTTTCCAAGGATCCTTTAGAGGCATGCCTAAATCACTTCAACTGTGATGATTTTGACATTGAGCAAGCCATATGTGAAGTCAATTACATGCTCGATGTTAATACTGTCATGGATTTGCCTAAATGGAGATTTCCGAGAGACCCCTTTCCTCCGTTGATTAATTCCGTCGCTCCCCACGGAGCGGTGGAATTGAAGGACTTGAAAGACGGCTCGTTGTTCAAAGTGAACGGGCAGCGCTTAAAAGTGTGCGTGGATGACCAAGTCACCACCGAATACGTGGATGTCATCACTTTGACGGATCCCGTGTATTTTGACTCGTGAGCCGATCCGGACGTCGTGCCATAGACGTATAAGGTGGCGAAGCCATGGTAGCTATCACGCTTCCATGATGTCCCTTTAATCCAAAGTAGGTTTGTATCTATGCAATGTAGTATCTAATTCCCAAATATCCAAGTCCCTGAAGCATAACTCAAGCTGACTGTTTTTGAGCATCTCGATTGATCGAAACCAGGATCTCGATCAATCGAGATTTCGATTGATCGAGATCTCAATCTCGATTGATCAAAAAATTGCAGAGATTTGCCAAGTCCAAAGTCCCGAGAGGTAGTATTCTTCGATTGCACTTCGATAGGTCTTCGATTGATCGAAAATTTTGATTGATCGAAAGAAAATTTCGATTGATCGAAATAAAATTTTGATTGAATGAATTAAATGTTCGATTGATCGAAGTAAAAGTGTGATTCAGTGAAGGAATTTTCGATTGATCGATGAGACAATCTCGATCGATCGAAGCTAATTTCGATTGATCGAAGTGAAATCTCGATCAATCGAAATCTCGATTGATCGAAATGCACATCTCGATCAATCGAGATGCACGCGGGGCCTGTACGTGAGCCGAAAGTCTATTTAAACCGTTGGGCTTCCCTCCCATTTTAAAAGACCATCCGAATTCTTCTCTCCCTCCGTGCGATCCAAGCACTCCCGAGCACTCGATCTACCATTCCCGATCATCCGCCGCCATCCGACGCAGTACGAAGCCGCCGCTAGCACTTGCGCGATCTCCTCTTCGTGGCTGCGAGTGGATCTTCTTCGGTTGAGCCGTTCATCTTCTTCCTCTCGAGGTAAGTAATGCATGGCTACATTTTGCATACTCTCTTGCCATTTTTGATAGTTTTACGGCGTAATAAACATAGTTAGGTGATGTTGGGGTGGATGGATGTGATTGAAATATCTGTAATGAGATTTTGTGGGTTTCGGGGGGTAGGAAGTCATGTAGGAGTGAGATTTGGCATTCTTTTTGTTTAAAATGCTTAGTGTATGGTGTGTAACCGCGACGCCTTCGTTTCGGTTGCATCCGTTCACATTGCCTCTTTGAGAGCGTTTTTTTTTTTTTTTTTTTGCATTCTTGTCAGTACCATGGACTAGGACTTCATTTTTATTTCTATTCTTTTAGTTTAATCGTAGTTTAGCTTTCTTCTTATTTATCTTTTATTTACGTAATTTTTGGAATCAAGTGCAGACTGTTCCGAGGCTATGGCGAGGGTGAAGAACGCCGCTGGTTCTGTTCGCGACGTGCCCGGGCGAGCCTTCCGGTCTCGGAGGTTCCACCCGGAGCAGATTTTTGACTTAGCCGAGTTCGAGAGGCGTCCCGACACCGCGTGGACGGTTGCCGAGCTCAGGAGGCGTCGCCTCGACCGGCTATGTGTGCCTCCCACCGACGTGGCACACGAGCGCCTCGTGCAGGTCTTTTACGATCACATGACCTACTCCTGCACCGCACCAGATACACTACAGACGGTGGTGGGCACCGTCACGATTACGATTACACCGAGCCGGATTGCGCATATGCTCGGCATCCCTCACCAGCAGCCACCGAACATGGTTGGCCCAGACGGTCAGCCACTTTACAGTGCCGCACTCCCGGCAGACACGACGCTGTTCTCGATCGTGATGGACATGTGTGGCGGGGCATTTACCATGCCCAGTCACAACTGCACGTCCAAATCGATGTGCCTGAGCCGACTCTGGTTCCTGGACACCGTTCTCATCAAGAACGCGTGTCCGCTGCAGCACGTGGCAGAGCGCAGGGGCGACCTTCTCCATTGCCTCTATGCTTTTCACACGGGCACTTGGTTTTCTGTCCCGTCGCTGATCTGGGGGCAGATGTTCAAGGTCTGGGACGGCCTCGTGAACAAGAGGATGAGGCGAGCAGCTAACTCTTCTACTTGGGTGTTGGTTTCAACCCCTAGCCATGTAAACTTGTTCATCTTTGTAGCTCTTGGGATTTGTAATTAAATGTTGATTATTTAGCCTAGTGATTATGTACACAAATACATCTCTTATATATATTCATTTGATTTGGAATCTATTCTTGTCTTAGAGTAGATTTTGTCACTTGAATGCACAACATTTGCATATTCCACAAGAAGTGCAAATGATGGCTAGATAATGGTGTTTAAATGAATGTGTGATGTTAGTTTGTATAGACCATGCCAAGACAAGGTAGTTTGGATGCATGTAGTGTTCACTTAGAGAGTAGAGTAATTATGTAGTTAGTTAGGTTGAAGAGCTATGCTTGTTGAAGATGGATTATGATAGGTTAGCACACACATTGATCTTTTGATATGTCATTGAGGTCACAAGCCTAATGACATTGTTAGGCATTTAATTAATGAATCCCATGCTTGCTACACTTATGAACATGTGAATGGCTAGTGGTGGAAACCAACCCTAGTTCTCTCTCCCAACTTTAAACTCTTTACTTTTTTGTCATTTCATTCATGCAATAGTTTCTAAACATAAATTCAAAAATCTGTTTTTCGAATTAAAGTAGAATTAATCTTCCTTTAAGACAATTGCGACTAGTCCTCGTGGGATCGATACCTTCTATATAGAACCTTATCTACAAAGATTCGTGCTCTTGCGAGTGGTTAAATTATATTTTGATAAAAAGGGAAAAATTAAGCTTACAATATAATTTAGTTCCGACCACATCACCCGTATTTGAAACGCCTATATTTAACCCATTACAAACGGCTTAAATATGTATCACAACCCATATTTGACCCGCCCATATTTAACCCGGTCCAAACCCACCCATTTTGCTATGCCTAGCTACTGTCATGTCTAGTCGGGACAATTAGGTCCAATTTTTTCGCGGTTTGGTTCGGTCACGGTTTAATTTTTTTAGAACCGTGTAGTAATGGTCTGGTTATAATTTCAAGTCCCTCAGGACTAGACCGGACCGTTTCTATATATATAATTATCAAATATATTATATCTAATATCTAATATTTAAATATTATACTTATAGTCTTATACTTATAGTATTATATCAGACTATCAATCATTGTTTTCTTTGGCCCTGTTTGGCAGAGTTTTTGTTTCGACTTTTATGCAGAAGAAAAAGAGGAGAAGAAGTTAAATCAGAAAGTTGGTACCCCCCAGCTTGCTTTAAACATTCTTTTTGGACTCCGAAACTCTTCCGCCTTACTAATCCAAACACTCTCCAAAATGACTTTTGAGCTTAAAAACCAAAAGTCGCTTTTCAAAAGCCAATTGAAACAGGGCCTTTCTCAGTTTCCTTTTGCAAAAATGCGTCGCTAGGGTTTTTACTTTGGAAGACCGTTTCAAACTTTCAATTGTGCCTCCTAGAGCCTCTCTCTCCTCTATTTCTAAATTTCTCTGATCTCTCTGCCTCTCACCTCTCTCTCTCTCTCTATCTCATGATTCTCACCTCTTGGCTCTCTCTCTGTCGATCTCAAGAAGGCACTTCATAACTCACGCACAACCAACCACAGAGTCGTCATCATCTTTCTCAGTTGAGGTAAGAGTTAAATTAATTTATGGTCAAATGACTAAATATGAACTGATCTATATATATATATAATATGTATACTGTGTTTGATGAAGAAAGATAATATATATGTTGTGTTGATGGAAAAGGATACTATGTTGATGAGTTGACGTGTCCATTTTTAGGAAATTAGAGTACTTGGTAAGTTCTCTTCCTCTTCTTCTTTTCTTCTACTTCCACATTTTTAATTGATAAAAAGAGTTTCATAACTTAACATTAAAGCCCAAAAATGAAGCTAGTTCTCTTGCATTTGACACCACAATCAAGAAACAGAGACACCCAAAAAGTTGACTGAAAATAATCAAATGATAGCCAATTAAAATTGATCTTTCCTCTCTCATATTCTATTTCTCTCTTCCATATATCTACTTCAAAACCTGATTCACATAAATAGTAAAAAAGAAACTTAAATAGGAAGTAATGAAAATCACTATATGGTGTAATCACTTAAGGGTTTGACTCGTGAATCCTGGGTTAACAAGTCCATCTCTTCCTAATTTGTAAAAAGCAATTAAATTAACTTTTAAATAAAAAATTAAAGAGCAAGAAAAGGAAAAACAAAGGGCCATTGTTTTCAATACGTATTTTTATTGTATTTGTAATTCACACGGTCAGACAAGTAGAGCTGACTATATCATGTTTTTAGATGGATGGCTTGCTAAAATTACCTTATCTGTATCTAGATTTCTTGTGGGATTAAAATTTTCTGAAACACTCATAATCAGATTAATCTACTAAACATATTTAAAGTTTGCATAGTTTGCCTTAGTGTTTCATAGAATAGGATGTTAAGTTTAAATTTACTAATGACATTTTGGTGACAAAGGCTCTCATCACTAATTTTTGCTGGTGTTTCATAGAATAGGTGCTGGAATCACCCTGGTTGCTACTAACATTGTCACTCAACTTTACTAGTAAATATATAGTTTTAGAGACAAAACTTAGGTTTCAAATTTCTCTGTTTTCAAAATTATTTTATAGGCTCACTTTACATTTTGGAACCTTTGTCGAAGTTTTTTGTCCAATAACAGAAGTCCTTTGTCCAATAACAAAACAGAGCATCAAGGTTCTTCAATCATGTTTAGTTTAATTATTGCAACCTCTGTTGTCAAAATAACATTAATGTTTTAGAAAGAAAGCAAGGACATTTATATTCCAGAACAATGTTTATCTATAACAAATTATGTATCACTAGGGGTGCACAAAGAACCGGTGGAACCGGAACTAGAACAGTAAGGAACCGTACCTGAACTGAACCGAACCGTGTACTACGGTTCCGATTCTGGTTCCAAATTTTAGAAATCGTTCACTACGGTTCCGGTTCCGATTTCAGTTACACGTCGATCAAGGAACCGGAACCGTTAGAAAAGAATATATATATATATATATAACATAATATATAAATGAAAAATAATAGCTTCTAAGTTCTAATGTTCTATATATTTATATAATATAAGATATATAAATAAATAGTAATAGATTCTAATTTATTGTTATAACTAGGGGTGCACAATTATGAGTGTGTATCTTGACAATGTTTAAAAAAAAAAACAGTTGACAATGAACCATTGAGGAATCGGAACCGAAACAGCAAAGAACCAGAACTGAACCAAACTCAACGGTTCCGGTTCTGGTTTCAAAATTAAAGAACTGTTGGGAACAATTCGAATTTCGGTTCTATCAAGAATCATAAGGAACTGTACCATGTGCACCCCTAGATATCACTGAAGAGGGGATATTACAGAGCTTTGATCACATCAATACTATATTTAGCCCATCCTAAAGGCCAGTCATATGAGCAGTAAATATTTACTTTTGTATTAAATTTCTGCTCATTCTATAACATCTCTGACACTCACTACGAAAGGTGGCATGCACATTTTTCAATCTATGCAAAACATTTATCTCCATTTGTTTTTATCTTTTTTATATATAAATGGAGTGAACAAAGAAAGTAGCAACTGACAAATTTTTTTGCTTTTTTTTCTTGATGCTAGATCTCTACTGGACATGGGATGCTATTAATCTTATTCATTTTATAGAAACTGAATCAAAAGAAGGAGGAGGTGGTAGATGTAAGTATTGTAATGCAACTTATCAATGGAAAGGTGAAAATGAGACTAATACATTGAGAAAACATACTATTAAGTGTCGAAAGAGCCCAAATCAAAATAATAAACAAACACTTCTATCCTTTCAATCTATAGCAGAAGAAGTTGGTGATAGTACTAGTTTGGGTGTTTGAAAAATTGACCATGATCTTTATAGGGAAGCACTTTGAAAATTGATTATCCCTGGATGAGTTGTCATTTAATTTTGTAGAGCTTGATAGTTTTCGTTATTTTCTTAGTGTGTTGCAACTTAGGTTCAAAATCATGTCACGTACTACAATAGCGAGGGATTGCTTGGTGTTATATGCTAGTGAGAAGAACAAGTTGAAGGATTCATTTCTTAAATCAAATCAAAGACTTTCCCTCACTACAGATTGTTAGACCTCACTCCAAAACCTTTCTTATATGTGCCTTACTGCCCACTTTATTGATAGGGAATGGAAATTGCACAAAAGAAATCTGAATTTTTGTGTAATTTCTAGTCACAAAGGTGAGGCAATTAGTAAAACAGTGGAGCGATGTTTGAATGATTGGGGTATGGATAAACTTTGCACACTTACTGTTCACAATGCAAACTCAAATGATCTTGTTATTCAATATTTGAGGGCAAAGACTATTCAAAAGAGTGACACTTTCATTTTAGGTGGCGAATTCTTTCACATGAGATGTTGTGCACATATTCTTAATTTAATTATGAGAGATGGGTTAAGTGAATTGAAAGATTCAATAACTCGAATTTGTGGAATTTGTGGGATTGTGAGGTAACAATGTGCGGAGATAGCAAAGATAACATATAAAATTTTTTTGTGTTTAGTTGTCCAAACTAGGTGAATGTAACGCCCCACCCTATCCCGACACAATATTGTCCGCTTTTGGTTCCCCCGGACCAGAGACTTCCTAGGGGGTCACCCATCCTGGTACTACTCCAAGCTAAGCACGCTTAACTGTTAAGTTCTGGTGGGTTCACAACCATCACGGCTTTAAAACGCGTTGTGTCATAGAAGGGTGATAATCATACATATAATACTTCCCCATTCCACACCCAGGCGATGTGGGATTGAGCACCCTGTAGCCTGCCAGTGTGGTAGCTCGCCCAGTGTCTCGCACCCGCCCACATCACACCCGCCCACAAGGGTCACCACAATCCACCCCCCTAGGAGGCCCGACGTCCCCGTCGGCACACTTCCGGCTGGGTCAGGCTCTGATACCATGTTGTCACGCCCCCGTTCCCTTCGCTCCTAACCGGGTGTCGGAAACCGGGGCGTGACAGTGAAACTCTACCTATCTCACGTTAAAAGCCGCATTAAAGTTGGAAAATGAATTTGGGAAAATGGAATATGAAGACCCACATTTTGTCATAGAACTTAAGTATGAACCTCCTACCAATAGTGATTGGAATGTTGCTCAGGTTTTCACAAATTTTTTGAAAAAATTTTATGATGCCACTACTCTCATGTCCGGTTCTTTATATGTTACTTCTAATGTCTATTTTCATGAAGTGTGTAACATTGAAATAAACTTGTCCTTATGGTCAAAGAGTTTGGATCCTCGTTTAAGTGCCATGGCAATCAAAATGAAGAGCAAATTTGACAAATATTGGGGTAACATTGAGAAAGTGAATATGATGTTAGTACTTGCCATTGTGAATATTGTGAGTATTTGTTACTCTAAAGTTTATCCTCCTACCATTGTGAGTGATCTCATTAAAAAAGTAAGGGAAGCATTGGATCGTATTTATGGTGAGTATCAAAAGTTTGAGTCGGACACTTCATCTTCAACTCAAACTTGTAATGTCATGAAGGTTGATCAACCAAGTAGTGAAAGTATTAATTTAAAAGATATCCAATTGGAGTATTTACAACATTTTGAACAAGTAGAAAGTAGGGGAAACAAATCAGAAATGGAGAGATATTTAGAGGAAGCTTGTGCAAAGCATGATAACTTTGACATCTTGAGTTAGTGGAAGGTAAATAGTTCAAGGTATTAGGTTCTTTCCAAAGTTGTACGTGACATTTTAGCTATTCCTATTTCAATAGTTGCTTCTGGGTCAGCTTTTAGTACGGGAGGTCTTGTTCTTGACCCATTCCGTAGTTCTCTTACTCCTAAGATTGTGGAGTGCTTCATTTGTGCACAAGATTGGTACCGTACCTCACCACTCCCGATTCAAGTTGAAGCAAAAGCCGATGAAATTGAAACAATTGAATCAAGTGATTTTTATTTTATTATATAATTTACTTATAAGTATTTGTTAATTGTTAACCGTTTTTTTATAAGTATATTTGTTAATTGGTAAGTTGAATAAAATTATTTACTTTTGCAGCCATGAGTTGCTTAACTATTGCATGAGGACGTTTGACATTGAGTTCGGGTAGCAAAAAAATTCAAAATATAAGGATTTGAATATATTCTTATCGAAGCAAAAAATTTGGATTTGACGTCACTCTAAAGCAAAAAATATTTAATTTTGGCCACCAAAATATAATTTTTCTTTTTTTGAAAATTCAAGCAAACACACTTAGACCCGCTAGATGATCTTAATCATTTTACAAAGATTTGAATATATTCTTATTGAAGTGAAAAAAAAAAAAATACATTCTTATCGAATTAGACATGAATTTAAAAATGATAGTCAAAACTCAACTTGTTTTAATTGGATTTTGTTGTTGTTTTTGCTTTTTCTTCTTTCAATCATTTTTAATAATCCTTTATAGACGTAAATAAAATTAACAAAAATTATGATTACAATAATTATGAGAAAATTTTATTACTGTAGTTATTAAATAGATTTAGAAAGAGATTTACTATTACAACAGACAGATAAATTAATTATTATAATTTATAAAGAGTAAAGTTGAAATTTTTGTAGTTTTAGACTTAATATAGAAATATTTATGAAAAAGTATGATTTAGTGATCGTATTAAAATTTCATACGAGTTGTAGGTCATTAAGAATAAAAAACAAGACTTATCACTAATTTTTTATTTTGTTTTAGTTTTTTATCCTTTACCACAAGCAGTTGGAAGTGTTGGACTTTTCCAAGCATTTTCCTTAGATCTGTACTTACCAAATCTGACCGCACAAAGATCAATGTCAAAGTTGAACTAGAATTCCTAAATTCCTTTTTCTGATAGGAGTCGAACTTACATACACATAACTCTCTCTCTCTCTCTGTATATATATATATATATATATATATGTACAATGCTCACCTTCAACGTTCCAAGAATTTCTAGACACAACCATGGCTTCTTCAACATCCCTCCTCTTTCTCATAACTCTCCCTCTTTTCCTTCTCACTTGTGCTGCCCAAGACACCATATGCCCCTTCCAATCCATATACCAGTTCGGCGATTCAATCTCCGACACCGGCAACCTCATCCGCGAAGGCCCCCTCAGCGCAAGATCCTACGCTGCCCGTCCCCCGTATGGCGTAACCTACCACGGACCCACCGGACGCTGCTCCGACGGCCTCCTCATGATAGACTATATCGCCACCGCTCTTCGCCTCCCACTGCTCAATCCTTATCTCGAAAGGAACCTAAACGTGTCATTCAATCACGGTGTCAACTTTGCAGTAGCAGGAAGCACAGCCCTCAACGGCTCTTTCTTCGCCGCAAGAAACATCCACACTCCACCTTCGGATAGTCCTCTGAGTGTTCAGCTAAACTGGTTCCGAACCCATCTCAATTCTATATGTCACACACCACAAGAATGTGCAACAAGGCTTAGGAGGTCACTCATTCTAATGGGAGAGATAGGAGGCAATGACTATAACTACGCATTTTTCCAAAGAAAATCCATTCCGGAGATTCGAACCTACGTCCCACACGTGGTCAACGCCATCATGAATGCCATCAGAGAAGTGATACGCCTTGGTGCCGTTAGGGTTGTGGTCCCCGGAAACTTCCCGGTTGGTTGCATTCCTATATACTTGACTTCTTTTCCTAGTAGTGACCCGAGAGCTTATGATGATATGGGTTGCTTGAGAGGCCTAAATGAGTTTGCCTTGTTTCACAATAACTATCTTCAGCAAGCTCTGGCCTTGCTTAGAACTGAATTTCCTAATGTTGTGATAATCTACGCGGACTATTACGTGGCCTTCCAGTCCGTTCTTCGTCGTGCGCCGTATCTCGGATTTGATCGGAGATGGTTGTTGAGAGCTTGCTGTGGAATTGGAGGGTTGTATAACTATGATGGGAGTAGGATGTGTGGTTCTCCGGGCGTGCCGGTTTGCGCTAACCCAGCTCAACATATACATTGGGATGGTGTGCATCTTACACAGGAGGCTTATAGGCACATGTCTCAGGTTCTCATTAGTGATATTCTATCTAGAATCCAGTGTGTATGGTAGATATAGATATATATATATGTTGTTGGATTAGGTAATTCATACAGCATGTAACATGGAATTTGTGGGGTTTTTCTTTAGGTAATGAAAGGTGTAATTTAGTACTTAATTACTACAACAAATTTGGTTACTGATTTTACATTCTGCAAGATATGTTACATCTGATGATTAAGAACATAAATATTCATTCAAGGTGATTCTCAGAGATTGACTAGTTTTGAATTGGGTAGGAATTGGGGTACTTGTTTCGAGTTCAAGAGCATATAAGAACTCAAAAAGGCCTTCGTAAAGATTAGTTCCTGTATTGGATTGTTCTGTTTGGGTGGGAACACCTGAGAGGAATGAGGTGCTTTTGAAAAGGTTAATGGATAGGCCGGTTAGGCTGACAGCTGAAAGAGCTGGTCCAAAGCTATTTTCAGAGTGATTGGGCTGAGTTTGAAGAACACAAACGGTTGCAAAATGTATGGATCTGCATTAGATCCACTAAGAGTAGAAATTACATCATTAGATAATGAGAATGGACTATCATAGTTGGGTGGGTCTCACTTGAAAATTCAATTTATATTATAAAAAAATTATTAAATAATACGAGAATTTCATATAATAAAAAATTTCACTAATAATAAGACTCTATTTTCTATATTATGGAATACGGAGCCTTCTACAATGCTGGAGTGAAACTTTACCCTAACTACAGATTCGATTATCGTGAATGATCTGAATATAAAATAGAATCTATGTTAAAGGTCTAGTGTAACCCTCAACAAAATCAGTATTTTAGCAGAGGTTGCATGCAGTAGCTGAGAGAGCTATTGGGTGTTCTACCTATAAAATACAAATTTTTATATAGTTGGGAACAATTCATACTATCATAGCTTAAATTCTCATACTTTAAAATTATATGTAAATTAATTAATGAGATCCAATATGATAGTTTATAAAAATAGGAATGTGACTGTAGACGGACCCATTAAAAAGTAAAAACTCTATGAATGTGCATCATGAAATTCTTTCATGTGATTTTTTTTTCTTCACAAACTCTATATTTTAATTTGCCTGGTTCAAGTGTTACCATTATTGACTTCTACAAAAACATGTCTTCAACAAAACTTTATGACACAAATTCTGTTGGACCAGCAATTTGTTAGGGCCAGACGCATGGCATGAGTGTGGGTGCGGTGCGATAGGGGAGTGGCAAAATGGGTGTTGGCCCACCGATTCGTCCGGATTCGCACACTAATAAATAGATTTGGATAACCTGTTTTTCTATACGGGTCAGAAATGGGTTAGATAATAATTCATCTATTACTTCAAGGATTATGTGGTTGAATATGGATATCCATATTCCACCCATTATTATATAAAAGACTCAGAATTATAATTGTTGTTTCATTTTATACAATCTCATACTGCCTCACCCTTTTTCTCTCTAAATTATTTCTCTTTCTCTCTCCCCTATGCATACTGCCCCACCTTTTCTCTCTCTAAATTATCGCGCTCTCTGTGCTCTCTCTCATGATCCCTCTCTTTATCTTCGTCTCTCTAAATTTTCTCTCTCTCCTCTGTACATACCGGCTCGCCCTTTCTCTCTCTAAAATCTCTCTTTCTCTTCATGATTCTCACTCTCTCTCTCTCAATAATCGCTCTCTCACGATCCTTCTCTCTTTCTCTTTGATGACCCCCCCTCTAAATCTTTAATATTGATTACACAAAATGACTGTTCTTAATATTCAAAATGAGTCCTTAAACTCAAATTTAAGTAAAAAAAGTAGCTACCTTCTATAAAAATATGTCAGAATCTAGACTTTTTATGATTTTCCTCAAAAACGTTTAATCGGGTCGGGTTTGACCCGTTCGTTCATATTGGGTCGACCCGTTTTATCTGGGCTTGGGGTGGTTTGACTAATCTAGGTCAAATTAGATCATTTATTTGGGTTGACCGATCAATCCAGTTGGATTAAATCAAATATGAGTTGGCGGGTTGACCCGACCTGTATTTGAACCGCCTATATTTAACCCGTTACAAACGGCTTAAATATGTATCACAACCCATATTTGACCCGCCGATATTTAACCCGGTCCAAACCCACCCATTTTGCCATGCCTAGCTACTGTCATGTCTACTCGGGTCAAATATGGGTTGACGGGGTGACCCGACCCATATTCAACCCGCCATTATTTTACCCGCTACAAACAAGTTGAATTTGGGTCACAACCCATATTCGATCCGATTCAAACCTGTCCAGTTTGCCACCCCTAGGTGCGAATGAAAAAGAAACGAGAAAATGAAATTCAACTATAAAAACCATTTTTTTCATTATTGGAAGGTTTAAAATAACAAATTATTACTCTCTTTAAGGTCTTACAGATGTATCATTTAAGAAGGAAAATGATATACAATACTTAATTTGGAAGACCCACTTATTTAACCAATTGATGTCAAAAGCTGACATTAAGTATCTTCTATTTTTTATTTGAGTAAAAAAAAAAAAAAACTTAATATATAAAAGATCCTTTTTCTAATGAAAAATTTTCTGAAAACAATTTTTAGAAAACAAAAACAAAAAAAATTCAAAATTTTTTATTATGTAATTGTGCATTTTTTAGTTTTTTTTTGGGAACCAAACTCCTCTTTTTTTATTAAGGTAAAAAATATATAATATAAAAAAACCTCTCTTCTCTCAATTGTTCTTTATTTTTTATAATAATGAAAAGAATAAAATGGTAATAAAAAAAGAGAATGCGTACAAAAGAAAGTACTTTACTCACTTTTGTAAAAGTGAGATTGTATTATGGTCCAAAATATAGTATATGGGAGTTTATTACACCTTCTTAAAATTATAGGGAGATTTTGGACACTTTTACCAAAAGATAATGAAATTTTTTTAGATGAGAATTTGAGCATGATAAAATTTGTTAACTTTATTTTTTTATTTTTTTATTACAACTCAAACACCTACTTTACTCTTACCAAACACTTACAAAAATTATTACACCATTTATCAAAGGTCAAATATATTGCCTTCTAAGGCTCAGCTTTGGATTCAGTTTGCTTTGTAATCTATTAAATGGAGTGTCAAGTGAATACACTTGGGGATCAATTATTTTTACCTTACTAATGTGATAATTATTGAGCTTAAGATCCTAAGAATAGAGACCCTGTTCTTTTCAAATACTTTATTAAAGTCCTCAAAATGCTAAAATAGGGATAAGTGTCACTCTATTTTATATACTAGTCAAAAGTGATGCTTCGGACTCCATAAGTCTAAACATCTCACGGACTCGAGGTTGCCAGGTCAAAAACTCCAATATTAGTACTACAGAATCTGTTATTTGTTACATTAAAAAAGAAGATGAAAATAAACTCCAACGGCTAGTTCAACGACCTTTTGAGTTAAATGAGACTGTTCAAAAATTCAGTCTACTTGTTTACACATGTCTAAGCCCAACCCAATTATGTGCCTATAAAATCATCTGATTAAGTCATATAGATCTCTTCGTCTAGTTCTCCGTTGAGAAATGCAGTCTGAACATCCATCTGAAAAGGTTTTAAATCCATATGTGCGATAATTGTTAGGATAAGGCGAATAGAGGCAAATCTCACCACTGGAGAGAATGTCTTTTTGATTCGTGTGTGAGTGTGACTCAAAAATATATCAATTAAAAATTTCCACACTTCGCAATAGAACGAATTCCTTGCAGAATAGGGCTATCGAAAGGGGTATCGTACCTCAGGGATTATGGTCTGATGAGTTGGAATACGGAATTAATTCTAATTAAATTTATAAGAAAAGAATTCTGATTTTAAACTAAATTAATTAAACAAAAAAATAAAATAAATCAAAGTAAATAAGATAGTGAAGATAATATGAGAGAAATCTAGGGTGTTTGACTTCACCACTAACTCCAAAATCAATGATCAATTGAATCAACTATAGGGGAATTACATCATGCATAAGTGGTGTTGGTGGCTACAAGCTCACCTTCATTCGTTAAGAAGATAACATATGATTAAGGCTAAGCCATGGACTATCTTCGATTGGCATGGGCCATCTGCCTAACTACTCTAACCTAGGGTGCAGTATGGTTCATCTTCTCTAGACATAATCCATCAAAGCTCATAACAATATATTCAGTGATTACCATTGTATAATAATCTCTCTCATGATCATAGAAAACAAGAGAGATTGAGTTCAATAACAACAACTAAATATCTAAGACAAGATAAGAAATCATTGAGATTGAATTTACAAGACTTTTATTGCTCAATTCTATAATAAGAATCCTCTGAATTACACAATCTATGCATGTATATAAAGGTCCCCAATAATTAAAACAATCAAATCATTGATGCTTTATTAGGGCTACATCAAAACCCTAGTAGTTGAACTAGCCGCTCATGGTAGAAGAAGAAGCTTCGACTGTTGAGGAAGAAGACATCATCTTTCTGAATTATGCGTATAACTTCGTTCTCCAATGGCTCTGCAAATATGTTTCTGTTCTCTTCAGCCCTCTCAGACTCTCTCTGTCTAATCTCCCCATAAGCTCTCTCAACTCAGCCTCCAAGTCTTCACTTTATTCCCCAAGAGAATACACCAAAGTCCTAATCCAATTAGGAATAAATTAGGGTTTCCCGCAGCACTAATCAGGTGGGTTTTTCCTGCTGACTTCGGCCCAACTTTTGACCCACTAGAAGTCCGATTTACGGAATTTTCGTGAAATACAAAAGTGTGCAGAATCAAATTTCGTTCAACTCTACTCGAGAATTATATCGATTGGAGGCTCAGAAATAAGACTTCTGGTCTATTTTCCAAAACGGGATTAAGACTGTATTATGCGCAGATTTGGGCTTCAGACCCGAAACCTTCTTAAGCAGTTCTAATTCTCTTGGACCTCTTTCTTGGGCTGATTTGAGTTTAAATAAATGGTTGAGTGAATTTCCTTGATGTAGGCTTCATCTCACCATCTTGGATGTCTTCTTTCAAAGCCCAAAAGCTTGGTTTTAACTGAAATAATCATTAAGGCCCTGAAAATACAGAAAACACTAAAACGAAGTAAAATAACAAAATAATCTATCACTAAGAGAATAAAATACATAAGTTAAGAGGCTAGAATGCGTAACATTCAACGCCTATCACACCCCCAAACTTACATACTGCTAGTCCCTTAGCAATAGAATAAAAGAAAACTAAAACAAAAGAAACTACTAAATACTAACTAAACTACCCAACTCCACTTTCGTGGGAGAAACGATTGCATTTAGCATATGCAACAAGCCTTTAAACCCCTAGGTTCCCCCTAGTGGACAAGTATAGTCTCGTGAGGGTTTCCAGAAATGTTACCCACAAACATTCAAAATTCTGTTTCAACATTAATTCAAGAAGAAGATTACAATACATAGTTACAAACTTGCATTCATGAATAATTTCAAACTTTCAAATTCTATAATTCAAATCAATGGTCCTCATGCATAATTCATATCAACATATCTCAAAATAATCAACTCTAGCTCCCTCGTGAAAAGTGAACTAGCAATCATCTCATGTAGCATAACCAAGCTCTGAATATATTAAGGCACATACCCCTTCAACTCACTAGCTCCCCTTATTGAAATCATACTTCCCAACATGCATACATGACTTTTCTATTTTTTTTTCATCATTCCTTTTTTTTTATTGCTTTATTGGTTGTGCAATGTCTTGATCTATTAAGCTTTCTAAAAGATCCATGTAGCAAGTTTTCAGTCAGTGGCTCCCAAACCAGATGGCTTTAGGGCACTAGGCTTTAAGATACCCCGAAGACCTAATTACTCGAATCAGTCAGGCTACAAATCAAGACAATCAATGCTCATCTTTTCTCACCCTTTCACTTTTGACGCGAACACTCCGTGCTTCCTGAGGCATAGAGGCCCAGTTACTCATGAAAAAGATCAAATTGAATTTCTTATTCATCACTTTTTTTTTCTTTTTCATTGAAGTCAAGTAAAACACATTATCGGTACTCATTCTCAAGAGATACTAATTAATATCAAGCATATGTAACTCAATAACTCAAAACCAAAGTTTATACCCCATAAGATTATGTTAGTGTGTCTGTGCATGTGAGGAAACTAACATCAATCACCCCAAAACATATTAAAGCAAACCATGATTAAAACCACTTAATTCAAACCACAGTTTTCAAAATTTTAAAACATATTCAAAAATTGCAAGTTATACACCTACATAAGGTATTAATCCTTTGAATAATGTCAAAACATTCTATCTAAAAATAAAATAAAAAAATAAAATAAAATAAACTAAGAAAAGAAAATAAAATAAAATCCTAATACAAGAAGCATTTCACACAAATTTTCCCCATATGCAATAAGCACACAAATAGGCATCGCCTCACCCCCAAACTTAAATTGTACATTGTCCTCAATGTACACCCAATCAAAGCATAGAGAAGAGTAAGAACGATGTTACCAGAAATCCGGAGTAGTGGAAAGAAAATAGAGCACACCACTAGCATGAAGGCAATGCAAGCACACCCCCAAACTTGGATGTTAAAACCTGTCAAAACGAACCACTATACCCCAAAGATCAAGTGAAATAGTATGGGTGAAAATAAATATGAAAAGAGAAAAATCCTAACAAAAAAAATAATAAAATAATTTTTTTCTTTTTGTTTTTTTTTATTTTTTTTATTTATATATAATAAAAATCTAACTACAAAAAGAAAAAGAAAAATAAAAATAAAATAAAAAGAAAAAATAAAATAAAATACAAAAGATGGTTACCTTCCTGTCAAGGGTGTGGTGGTGACTGAGCATCTGGATCCAAGTTTGCTTGGCGCATCAGTGCACGCAGCATCCTCCTCATCTCTAGTTGCTCTTGGAGAGTGTCATGAAAGTGATCCGCCATCTCTGTTCTCATTGCTCCAAACTGTGTGGAGACCTCTGTCTGTAGGGTGCCAAACTGGGCTGTCAACCTAGCAATCTGCCCCTCTAAATATTGATAATCATGGCCACCAGCCTGTGCATGCACCTCCTCTTCCTCAGCCTCCATCTCCTCTAGATCTTCCACTGGTGGTGGTATATCTATATGCTCTCCTCCCTGGGCCAACCGAGATACCTCACCAGGCGCCGCTATGACTCTCTGATGCATATGTGATCGACTCAGGTTCCAGTCATGCGTGCCATAATGAAGATCACATGGAAAGGCAAGCTCGTCCTCATGGACTGCATACCCCTGTGCCACAAGCAACTGGTGAATAATAGTAGGGAATGGAAACTCCCAGTCACTTGCACTGTCTGGTGCCTTGGCTACAACCTTGGAATAAAACTTCTCCATCTGGCCCCAGACAATCTGTGGGAATGACAGCCAATGCCCAAAATGTATAGCATATAAGGCTCTGAGGAACTCTTGACGTCTTTCAGTTTTATGTCCAATTGGACATACATTCTTGAGTAGAACAGCATCAAGGAACCATAAATGATTTGGCATTGAAGATTTAGAAGCTGCATTCCTTTTCGGCCCGGAAAATTGGTTGGCACACAAACGTGCAACCACATTACCCACTGACAAATCGTCGGGTAAAGGAGTATAGATATAAGATAAATTAGCTGGGCACTCATGAGGACAACCCATAGCAATGGCAATGGATGACATGTCCACCCGAAGTATTGTTCCATCTACGGAAGAAGTAAGCACATCCCGCTCATCAGGTGTCGGCATTAAGTTCTGATAAAATACCTTGACAAGCCTCGGGTAAATGGTAGATGAGAGTGGAACAAAAATGGATGCCGACCGACGACGACGGATGTTGGAAATCCCCCATCGTGTCTCGGGAAACATACCATAAAGTTCGGCTATGTCAAACGTGGTTTCAAAGTTCAACGCCCTTGGATGTCATCTCTCTTGAATACCTTCGCGGCGAGATCGTGAAGAACCTGTGGTCGGATCATGCCTCGCTCGGCGAGGATTACGTGAACTTGAAGCACCTTGGTGACTTGCTCTCTTTGGTGCCATAGAAGTAAAAAAAGTGTGGTTGAGGAATTAAATCGAACACTTGGCGTGCACAATTAACTTATACCCTTCAACCTCCTCTTTTCGGCAATTTTTCCACCCAAATCGAACAAATGAATGCACCAAATTGATCCCCCAAACTTGGTCTTCAAAAGCCCTCAAAAAGATTTGAACAATTCCTTCAAAGAAAAACTTCACTTACTTTGATGTTGAACTTGGAAAAGTGAGATCTTCTTTTGAGAACTAGTGATTTTTTTGATCCAATTTGATGTTGAAGTTGATGATGATCAATGTTGAATTCTTGTATAATAATCACCAATTGAAGAAAATAATCTTTCGGATGATGTAGGACTTGAATTGGAGTTCAAAGAGACTTAGGATGCATGTGGTAGCAACATAGGAGGATAAGGAGTCCATTTATAGAAGAAAGGCTCGGCCAGCCCCTCTATACCCTTGGCCGATCGATCCCCCTTGGAGTGGGCGATCGATCGCCCACCTGCTGGTGGTGCTCCTTATGGAAAATCATGGGGCGATCGATCCCCCTCCTCTGGGGCGATCGATCCCCCTCCTGGATGCCTGTTGGACCTCCATCGCCCAAGGTCGACCGAGACTTGATATTTTTGAGTCTCCATCGCCCAAGGTCGACCGAGAGCACTATTTTTCACTCGTCTTGAGTCCGAATACCTTGGTACACCTTTTGGCATCCTCCGGAAGCAACTTATACATCAAAAACTCAAAGAAAAAATATTAAAACGCAACTAGAATTGAAGAAAAATTTAAGAAAACTAAAATTAAAAATTAAAATTAAAGAAAACTAAAGGAAATAAAGTATAGAAATACATATAGAACCTACAATTTAACGTCCGTAGGAGACGATTGACTCTCCGAAGGGATTAAGTCGGATAGACGGGATCCGTCAAGTCGATGGACTCTACGTCTCTTCTTGGCACACATCCTTCCACACAATGCTTCAACCTTTGGCCATTAACTTTCATCAAAGTATTATCTCGAAAGATTTGAATTTCCACGGCACCATGAGGAAAAACCAAAATCACTTGGAATGGTCCATCCCACCTTGAACGCAATTTTCCGGGAAACAACCGAAGCTTGGAATTGAAGAGCCACACTTTATCACCTGGAGAGAAGGACTTTCGTGAGATATGTCGATCATGAAATGCTTTCGTCCTCTCTTTGTAAATTCGTGAACTTTCATAAGCATCACGTCTAAACTCTTCTAATTCATTCAATTGCAACTTCCTCTCTTCCCCAGCTCTTTTTGCATCAAAATTGAATTTTCGAATTGCCCAGAGTGCCTTGTGCTCGATCTCTACTGAAAGATGACATGCTTTCCCATACACCAACCGATATGGTGACATACCGATAGGGGTCTTGTAAGCAGTCCGATATGCCCATAGTGCTTCACTTAGTCGCAATGACCAATCTCTTCTATCCGGTCTCACTGTCTTCTCGAGAACATGCTTAATTTCTCGATTGGACAGCTCTACTTGCCCACTTGTCTGAGGATGATAAGGCGTCACCACCTTATGTGTCACTGAATATTTAGTAAGCAAACCTCTCAAGAATTTATTGCAAAAGTGAGTACCACCATCACTGATCAAGGCTCGAGGAATTCCAAATCGACTCAGAATATTCTCATGCATGAATTTGATTACCACCTTGTGATCATTGGTTCGAGTTGCAATGGCCTCCACCCACTTGGAGACATAATCCACTCCAACCAGAATGTATTCGTAACCAAAAGAAGGTGGAAAAGGTCCCATAAAATCAATTCCCCAAACATCAAAAATCTCCACCACCAGAATGGGGCTCATTGGCATCATATCACGCCTCGACATTGAACCCAATCTTTGACAATGATCACAAGTCTTACAGAAAACATATGCATCGTGAAACAGAGAAGGCCAAAAGAATCCACATTGAAGTACCTTTGCTACTGTCTTCCTTGCACTGAAGTGGCCTCCACATGCTAATGAGTGGCAGAACTTGAGAATATCTTGAAACTCCTGGTCTGGGACACATCGCCAAATAATCTGATCTGGACAATATTTAAATAACTCTGGATCCTCCCAAAAGTAATGATGAACTTTAGAGAAGAATCGATCACGTTCTCGCTTGGTCCAGTCTCTTGGCACTTTTCCCGTGGCTAAATAGTTCACAATATCTGCATACCATGGTGTGGAGTTGTCGGACACTCCATACAATTGCTCCCTCTGAAGTGTTTTGGAAAGTGTAGTGCATACAGAAGTTACCACCATGGTAGAAATTTGATCTTCAAACACCTTCTTTTCCTTCTGTTCTTCTTGCACCCTTATTTCATTTGTAGATTCAATCACATCTTCAGAGTCCATGAAGAAAACATCAGTCTGATCTGGAGGATTTTCAACAGCATTGAAAATATTAAGTTTAACCTTCATGTTACCAAATGAAATATCCATGATCCCTGACCTACAGTTTATGCAAGCATCAGCAGTAGCTAAGAAAGGTCGACCAAGGATCACTGGAATGTGCCTCTTCGGATTGTGAACCGGCTCAGTGTCAAGCACAATGAAATCAACAGGAAAGTAGAACTTGTCCACTTTAATGAGTACATCTTCTATGATTCCTCGGGGTTGCTTTGTTGATCTATCTGCAAATTGTAATACCACCGAGGTAGGCTTCAATTCTCCCAAGCCCAATTGTAAGTAGACAGAATAGGGTAGCAAATTCACACTTGCACCCAAATCAAGAAGAGCTTTATCCACATGGTGCTCCCCAATAATGCATGAGATAGTTGGAGCACCAGGATCTTTGTATTTGGGAGGAGTACACTGCTGAATTATTGAACTTAATTGTTGTGGCAGCATCACTTTCTTTGGCACATGGCTTTTAGAACGCCTTTTCTGAGTGCACAAGTCCTTCAAAAATTTTGCATAAGGAGGAATTTGCTTGATGGCATCAAGGAGTGGCAAATTAATTTTCACTTGGCGAAATACCTCCATCATGTCCTGCAGCTTGTCCCCTTGCTTCCCCAATTTAGATGCTTCTAGGAAACGTTGTGGGAAAGGAGCCTTGGGCTCATAAGGAATTTCAGCACTTGGACTTGTGGTCACTTTTTCTTCTTCTTTCTTTTCACCCACTTTATTGTCAATTACTTTTCCACTTCTCAAAGTGGTAATGGCTTGAACTTGCTCATGGTGTGGGTTGCTTGTGGAAGCTTGCATCCCTCTTGGATTAGCAATTGGTTGACTAGGGAGCTTCCCTTCTTCTCTTCTGCATAATGAAGTAGCAAGCTGTCCAAACTGAGATTCCAGTTTGGCAATGGATTGAGAGTACGAGTGCACTAGCTGAACTGTAGATTGTACTGTTGTTGCAGTAGCTTGCACTGTCTCTATGAGAGAATCAAGCTTGTCAAATTTAGACAAGGTAAGAGTCAGCTTGTCTTCAATAGCAGAAATTCTTTGGGCCATAGGACTTTGTGTTTGATATTGTTGTTGAGGCACAAAAGTCCTAGGTTGATATGATGGTTGCATTGCTGCCCCTTGATTACTGTAAGAAAAACCAGGATGATTCCTCCATGTGGGATTGTAAGTATTACCTCGTAGAGGATTCATTGGTCCAGTGAAAGTAGCTTGAACTTGCTCATGTTGAATATCAGAAAATTGCCCCACCGAAGGACAATTGCTTACATTATGCATAGGACTAGAGCAAAACTCACAAGGGCCTAGCAATGAAGAATTTGAAGCAGAAGGAGTTTGATTGGCAGCCATAATTGCTGCTACCTTCTGTGCAATTAAATCAATGTCGATTGGCATAGCTTCTGAAGCACCAACCTCAAAAATTCCATCAGTTTTTCTGGTAGTGGCAGGTCTGCTAGAACGAGTAGAGGACACATGTTGTAGAGAGTTATCACTAAGATTTTCAAATAAGGTCCATGCCTCTTCTTCACTCTTCAACATAAAAGTACCTCCACATGACGCATCAACCATCTGTCTGTTGGCTTCTGTCAACCCTTCATGAAAACTCTGCACTAGTTGCCATTTAGGAACTTGATGATGGGGACACTTCCTAAGAAGGTCCTTGAATCTTTCCCATGTCTCATAAAATTGTTCCCCCTCATGTTGGGAGAAACCAGTGATAGCACGTCTGAACTGATTGGTCTTCCCTATCGGAAAATACTTTTTGAGAAACTCATGTTGCATCTGAGTCCAAGTCGTGATAGAACCAGCCGGTAGAGAGTTGAACCAATACTTTGCTTTGTCTTTCAGAGAGAATGGAAAAAGTCTCATTCTGAAAGCATCTTCAGAGAAGTTGTGAATTTTTGTAGTTGAGCACACTTCAATGAAGTCATCCAGATGCTTGTAAGGGTCTTCTTGAGTCAGCCCAAAATAAGATGGTAGCATCTGAATAATGCTGGACTTGATCTCATAATTCTGTGCTGTGACATTAGGCAATTGAAAACCTGCTGACGAGGTATATGTCTCAGGAATATAGTAGTCCCTCAGCAATCTAGCTCTTTCTCCATCAGCATTAGGAACAAGGTTGTTATTCCTCTCTTCTGCCATGTCTTCAATTATTTCTTCCTCTTGCACAATTGTATCAATAGGGATGTTCCTCTGTTGTCTAAGAGTACGTTCAAGCTCAGGATCAAGAGGTATCAAAGGATCAGCTACAGAACGACGACCTTGCATACATTTACCAAAAGCACCTGAAAAGAAAACAAAAACAAAATTAAAAATAAAATATAAAAATTTCCTAAACTAAAAATCCAATTAAAACTAATTCTGTAAAATCCAACAATCAAATAGATAATCCCCGGCAACGGGGCCAAAAATTGATTCGTGTGTGAGTGTGACTCAAAAATATATCAATTAAAAATTTCCACACTTCGCAATAGAACGAATTCCTTGCAGAATAGGGCTATCGAAAGGGGTATCGTACCTCAGGGATTATGGTCTGATGAGTTGGAATACGGAATTAATTCTAATTAAATTTATAAGAAAAGAATTCTGATTTTAAACTAAATTAATTAAACAGAAAAATAATATAAATCAAAGTAAATAAGATAGTGAAGATAATATGAGAGAAATCTAGGGTGTTTGACTTCACCACTAACTCCACAATCAATGATCAATTGAATCAACTATAGGGGAATTACATCATGCATAAGTGGTGTTGGTGGCTACAAGCTCACCTTCATCCATCAAGAAGATAACATATGATTAAGGCTAAGCCATGGACTATCTTCGATTGGCATGGGCCATCTGCCTAACTACTCTAACCTAGGGTGCAGTATGGTTCATCTTCTCTAGACATAATCCATCAAAGCTCATAACAATATATTCAGTGATTACCATTGTATAATAATCTCTCTCATGATCACAGAAAACAAAAGAGATTGAGTTCAATAATAACAACTAAATATCTAAGACAATATAAGAAATCATTGAGATTGAATTTACAAGACTTTTATTGCTCAATTCTATAATAAGAATCCTCTGAATTACACAATCTATGCATGTATATAAAGGTCCCCAATAATTAAAACAATCAAACCATTGATGCTTTGTTAGGGCTACATCAAAACCCTAGTGGATGAACTAGCCGCTCATGGTAGAAGAAGAAGCTTCGACTGTTGAGGAAGAAGACATCATCTTTCTGAATTATGCGTATAACTTCGTTCTCCAGTGGCTCTGCAAATATGTTTCTGTTCTCTTCAGCCCTCTCAGACTCTCTCTGTCTAATCTCCCCATAAGCTCTCTCAACTCAGCCTCCAAGTCTTCACTTTATTCCCCAAGAGAATACACCAAAGTCCTAATCCAATTAGGAATAAATTAGGGTTTCCCGCAGCACTAATCAGGTGGGTTTTTCCTGCTGACTTCGGCCCAACTTTTGACCCACTAGAAGTCCGATTTACGGAATTTTTGTGAAATACAAAAGTGTGCAGAATCAAATTTCGTTCAACCCTACTCGAGAATTATATCGATTGGAGGCTCGGAAATAAGACTTCTGGTCCATTTTCTAAAACGGGATTAAGACTGTATTATGCGCAGATTTGGGCTTCAGGCCCGAAACCTTCTTAAGCAGTTCTAATTCTCTTGGACCTCTTTCTTGGGCTGATTTGAGTTGAAATAAATGGTTGAGTGAATTTCCTTGATGTAGGCTTCATCTCACCATCTTGGATGTCTTCTTTTAAAGCCCAAAAACTTGGTTTTAACTGAAATAATCATTAAGGCCCTGAAAATACAGAAAACACTAAAACGAAGTAAAATAACAAAATAATCTATCACTAAGAGAATAAAATACATAAGTTAAGAGGCTAGAATGTGTAACATTCAACGCCTATCACTTTTCATAGTCTATACTAGGGGTGCACAAAAATCTGTCCAAACTAGAAAATCAAACTGGACCGGACAATTAGGTCCGATTTTTTCGCGGTTTGGTTCGGTCACGGTTCAATTTTTTTAGAACCGTGTAGTAATGATCTGGTTACAGTTTCAAGTCCCTCAAGAATAGACCGGACCGTTTCTATATATATAAATATCAAATATATTATATCTAATATCTAATATTTAAATATTATACTTATAGTCTTATACTTATAGTATTATATCAGACTATCAATCATCGTTTTCTTTGGCCCTGTTTGGCAGAGCTTTTGTTTCGACTTTTATGCAGAAGAAAAAGAGAAGAAGAAGTTAAATCAGGAAGTTGGTACCCCCCAGCTTGCTTTGAACACTCTTTTTGGACTCCGAAACTCTTCCGCCTTGCCAATCCAAACACTCTTCAAAATGACTTTTGAGCTTAAAAACCAAAAGTCACTTTTCAAAAGCCAATTAAAATAGGGCCTTTCTCAGTTTCCTTTTGCAAAACTGCGTCGCTAGGGTTTCTACTTTGGAAGACCGTTTCAAACTTTCAATTGTGCCTCCTAGAGCCTCTCTCTCCTCTGTTTCTAACTTACTCCGATCTCTCTGCCTCTCACCTCTCTCTCTCTCTATCTCACGATTCTCACCTCTTGGCTCTCTCTCTGTCGATCTCAAGAAGGCACTTCACAACTCACACACAACCAACCACGGAGTCGTCATCATCTTTTTCAGTTGAGGTAAGAGTTAAATTAATTTATGGTCAAATGACTAAATATGAACTGATCTATATATATATATATATATATATATATATATATATATATATAATATGTATACTGTGTTTGATGAAGAAAGATAATATATATGTTGTGTTGATGAAAAAAGATAATATGTATACTATGTTGATGAGTTGAGGTGTCTAATTTTAGGAAATTAGAGTACTTGGTAAGTTCTCTTCCTCTTCTTCTTTTCTTCTACTTCCACATTTTTAATTGATAAAAAGATTTTCATAACTTAACATTCAAGCCCAAAAATGAAGCTAGTTCTCTTGCGTTTGACACCACAATCAAGAAACAAAGACACCCAATAAGTTGATTGAAGATAATCAAATGATAGCAAATCGAACCCATCACTTGTTCTGATGATTATCGATTTATATCATTCACTCTCACTTCAACCTCCAATTGTAATGTAAAAACATCCCATTACATAAAAAAATCCAGACATTTTTGTTCTATCTCTCTCTCTCTCTCTCTCTCTCTCTCTATATATATATATATATATATATATATATATATATATATTAACATTTGTGATTGCATGGCCGATTCAAAATCATTAAAATTGATCTTTCCTCTCTCATATTCTATTTCTCTCTTCCATATATCTACTCAAAACATGATTCACATAAATAGTAAAAAAGAAACTTAAATAGGAAGTATTGAAAATCACTTTGTGGTGTAATCACTTAAAAATCAAAATCAAAGATTGAGATCATTATTGAAAAAATCCAAACTTTAAGAGTTTGACTCGTGAATCCTGGGTTAACAGAGTCCATCTCTTCCTAGTTTGTAAAAAGCACTTAAATTAACTTTTAAATAAAAAATTAAAGAGCAAGAAAAGGAAAAACAAAGGGCCATTGTTTTCAATACGTATTTTTATTGTATTTGTAATTCACACGGTCAGACAAGTAGAGCTGACTATTGCATGTTTTTAGATGGATGGCTTGCTAAAATTACCTTATCTGTATCAAGATTTCTTGTGGGATTAAAATTTTCTGAAACACTCATAATCAGATTAATCTACTAAACATATTTAAAGTTTGCATAGTTTGCCTTAGTGTTTCATAGAATAGGATGTTAAGTTTAAATTTACTAATGACATTTTGGTGACTGATAAGTGTTCAATTCTATGCATTTGAACCCTCTTTACTGCATATGTTAGTCCCATTTCTACGTTTACCGAGATATGTTTACGGTATTTTTGTGTTTTTGATGTATTGCAAGTCTTGTAGTGAAAGGAGCAAAATTTGAGGCTTTTTGCAGCTGAAGAGAAAAGTCAGAATTGCAGCCAAGGCATCTCGATCAATCGAGATGTTGATCTCGATTGATCGAGATTCTGCAGAGCCACTTGCCCACTTGCTCACCTGCTCTCCCACTTGCAACAAAATCCCCTTTTTTGCACGACTTAGGGGGATTGTCTGACTTGAACAAGACCCTTGGGGACCTTCTTGATATAATGGATATACATATTGATATATATATATATATGGTGGGCCCCAAGGTTGAAAAAGGTAGCCATAAAGCACAAAAAGAAGCCATTTCTCACATATCTCTCATACACATCAGAATACAAGAGGAGAGACATTCGGGAGAGGAGAATGAGGAGCTGAACCAGACCAAGAAGCTAAAGGAGGAGCTGAACCAGACCAAGAAGCTTCATCTTCTCCATCAATGGAAGAGTGCAAGGCAACCATGAGCAACTAACTTCTATGCTAGGGTGTTGTTGAAGCCTCTAGCCATGTAAACTTGTTCATTTTTGTAGCATTTTGGGATTTGTAATTAAATGTTGATTATTTAGCCTAGTGACCATGTACACTAATACATTTCTTATATATATTCATTTGATGTTGAGTTTATTCTTGTCTTAGAGTAGATTCTTTCATGTGAATGCACAACATTTGCATATTCCACAAGAAGTGCAAATGATGGCTAGATAATGGTGTTTAAATGAATGTGTGGTGTTTGCTTGTATAAACCATGCCAAGATAAGGTAGTTTGGATGCATGTAGGTTCACTTAGAAAATAGGGTAATTAGTTAGGTTGAAGAGCTATGCTTGTTGAAGATGGATTATGATAGGTTGGCACACACATTAATCTTTTGATATGTCATTGAGGTCACAAGCCTAATGATATTGTTAGGCATTTAATTTATGAATCCCATGCTTGCTACACTTATGAACTTGTGAATGGCTAGTAGTGAAAACCACCCCTTGTTCTCTCTCCAAACTTTAAACTCTTTAAATTTATTGTTATTACATTCATGCGATAGTTTTATAAACAAAAATCAAAACCTTGTTTTTAGGATTAAAGTGGAATTAATCTTCCTTTAAGACAATTACGACTAGTCCTCGTGGGATCGATACCCTCTATATAGAACCGTATCTACAAAGATTCGTGCTCTTGCGAGTGGTTAAATTACATTTTGATAAAAGGGGCGAAAATAAGCTTACAATATAATTCAAGTTTCAACCACATCAAAATTTTGGCGCCATTGCCGGGGACTACGGTTTAATTGTCGTCATTGAAAGATTAAATCTGGTTTAATTCTTAGGCTAGAAATTCTTTCATTTTTTTTTTTTTTTTTGTATATATCTTGTTCTTATTTCTCAAATTTCTTGATTTTAGGTATACCACATAGCGGTCATCTAAAAGGATTAAAGTTGGAACCCTTTGTGAGTATAAAGTCTAAAATTAGTGGGTTTGAGTTCATTCATTTTTGTATATATTATTGTTCATTTTGCGTATTGAGGTGTTGTTCTACTATTAATGCATGCTAGGTAGACGGTCCTTGTCACTTCCGTTGCTTCCGTGTAATATTGAACTTGAAAGAACACTTAGACAACGTAGAGGAATCTCTAGGGACCCTATATTGCCTAGGACCGAAAACATGGACCCAAATGAAAGACAACCTCCCGGACTACCTCCTTTTAATCATGAACAACAACCTCCACCTCCTCCTCCTCAAGGAGAATTGCTTATGGACTTTTATCTTCCGACTACATTTGAAGTACCTTAATGTATTCAATTTCTGGATGTAGCGGCAAATCAATTCGAAATAAAGTCCTCCACAATCAATCTTCTTAATAGCTTCCATGGTCTTCCTAATGAGGATCCATACCAGCACTTAGATTACTTCCTTTTCGTGTGTTCCACCATTAGGGTGCCACACTTTACGGAGGATGATCTAAAGTTGCGTATGTTTCCATTCTCCCTAAAAGATAAGGCTAGAAGTTGGTTCAATTCCCTAGAACCTAACTCAATCCATTCTTGGGCGGAGATGCAAATAGAGTTCTTAAAAAAATATTTCCCAATGGGAAAGACAAATGATATTCGGCGAGCAATCACCAGATTCACCCAAATTGATCAAGAACAATTTCATGAGACGTAGGAGAGATTAAAAGATCTTCTTAAATCTTGTCCACATCATGCTGTCCCAAAATGGCAGCTAGTGCAAAGTTTTTATGATGGGGTGAGTGAGCAACATAGGCAAATGATAGACTCCGCTTGTGGAGGTGGATACCTTTTGAAAAGTCCCGATGAGGCATGGAAACTTTTTCAAACCCTAAGCAATAATTCAGCTCAACGCTCCTCCACTAGGAAAGGGAAGGCCACCCAACCTTGTAGAGGAGTGCATAAAATTTCACGGGTAGATGAGGTTGTCATGCAAGTAGAAGCCTTATCCCAAAAAATGGACCTAATCATAAAAAATGGGCTGCCTACTCCAAACCAACCTGTTCAAAATCAGGAAGGGTGTTCATTTTGCTATAGTACTTCACATTTTGTGCGAGATTGTCCTATTGCCGGCAATCTCCCGATTATGCTCAAGAGCAAGCGAATGCTTTGTACTCTAAGCAGATGAATGATCCATATTCAAACACGTACAATCCTGGTTACAAGAATCATCCGACTTTTTCATGGAAGCCTCAAGAATCAAGTCCCTATTTTCAAGGGCAAAATTCTTTCAATTCCCAATCTCAACAGCCTCAATATAGGCCCAATCCTCAACATTACCATCAAAGATCCAATTACCAACAACCACCACCTCCTCCGAGAAGCCAAGGCTTTGAAGAAAGAGTGATAAGCAATCTTGAGGCCAATACCCGCTTATTGCAAACTCACTCTCAATCAATCTCTAAGCTTGAAGCTAATGCTCAATTTATGGCTAGGTTAGAAGCTCAAATCGGGCAACTAGCTAATGTCTTGAATAGAAGGGAGGAAGGTAAGTTGCCGAGTCAACCGGTGGCGAATCCTAAGGGTGTTCATGTGATTGAGGATCCATCATCTTCATCTTGTAATGCTCCTCCGGAGCAAGTTCAGTCAATCACCACCTTAAGGAGTGGTAGAATCATCAATTCCAAGGTAGGGGAAGCAGAGAAAAAGGAATCCTAAGAGCAACCCAAAAATCCAAAAGAATCCCAATTAAATCCAAAATTGTTTCCCTTAAATCCAAATGTGCACAACATCCCATTAAATCCAAAAGGAAAGGCAAGTGAAGTTGTGTCGTCATCAAGTCCAAATCTTGACACCTCTTTTGAACCTCTGGTTCCTTTTCCTCAAAGATTGAAGGAACCTTCCCATTTTGGGAAGCAAGGAGAAAAAATTCAAGACATGATGGAGATCTTCAAACAAGTAAAGATCAATCTCCCTTTCCTTGATGTTATCCGGCAAATTCCCTCCTATGCTAAATTCTTGAAGGACTTGTGCACTCAAAAGCACAAATCTATGAATAATGCTCCTAAGAAAGTCCTCCTAACTGAGCACATAAGCTCCATTTTCCAACACCAAGCCCCTCCTAAATTCAAAGATCCGGGTGCTCCGACCATTTCTTGCACCATCGGAAATCAATCTTTTGAAAAGGCACTTCTTGATTTAGGGGCTAGTGTCAATTTGCTTCCATTCTCAGTTTACCAACAACTAGGTTTGGGGGAACTTAAGCCTACCACAGTTGTGTTGCAACTTGCCAACCGCTCGGTGAAGCAACCACGTGGCATCATTAAGGATGTAATCATTCAAGTGGACAAATTCTACTTTTCAGTGGACTTCATAGTCCTTGACATGGAACCGGTTCAAAATCCAAATCGATATATTCCTATCATTCTAGGTCGTCCATTCTTGGCTACGGCAAACGCTTGCGTTAATTGCCGTACCGGAGTGATGGACATCTCTTTCGAGAATATGAAAGTCCGTTTGAATATTTTTAATGCTTCTCACCACACATTCGAAGACGAAAGTGAGTGCTTTTGTGTCGATGTAGTGGAAGACCTTGCTCAAGAAGCACTTCCTTCTATTCTTTCTAAGGATCCTTTAGAGACATGCCTAAATCATTTCAACTGTGACAATTTTGACATTGAGCAATCCATTTGTGAAGTCAATTCAATGCTCGATGTCACTACTGTCATAGATGTGCCTAAATGGAGAGTTCCAAGAGAACCCTTGCCTACTTTGTCCAAAACTTCCCAAACTCCTTCTCTAATTTTCCCACCATAACTTGAGCTCAAGCCTCTACCAGCTACACTCAAGTATGTTTTCTTGGGTGCTAATGAGACCCTTCCAGTCATTATTGCTTCCAATCTCACCAATGATCAAGAGATGGAACTCATAAAAGTGCTAAAAAAGCACAAGGAAGCAATAGGATGGAGTGTGGCAGATCTTAAGGGAATAGATCCTTCTATTTGTATGCACCGCATACACTTGGAAGAAGATGCAAAGACCTCAAGGGAGGCACAACGTCGATTAAATCCAAATATGAAGGACGTTGTAATGAAGGAGGTGGTGAAATTACTAGATGCGGGAATCATTTACCCCATCTCAGATAGTAAGTGGGTTAGTCCCACTCAAGTGGTTCCAAAGAAGTCCGATATTACGGTGCAACCAAATGATAAGGGTGAATTAGTTCCCCAACGCACCACCACGGGATGGAGAGTGTGCATAGATTATCGGAAATTAAATTCAGCCACTCGGAAAGATCACTTCCCTCTTCCCTTTATTGATCAAATCTTAGAGAGACTAGCCGGTCAAAGTTTTTATTATTTCTTAGATGGATATTCTAGCTATAATCAGGTTGCTATAGACCCGAGGGACCAAGAGAAAACCACCTTTACATGTCCTTTTGGCACATTTGCTTATAGATGCATGCCCTTTGGTTGTGCAACGCACCGGCGACTTTTCAACGGTGTATGATGTCTATCTTTTCGGATATGGTGGAAAAAATTTTGGAAGTGTTCATGGATGATTTTTCCGTGTTTGGGCCTTCATTTGAATCATGTCTCCAAAATCTATCCCGTGTTCTCAAACGATGTCAAGAGACCAACCTAATTCTTAGTTGGGAAAAGAGCCATTTTATGGTGCAAGAGGGTATTGTCCTAAGGCACATTGTGTCTAAGAGAGGAATCGAGGTTGACAAAGCCAAGGTTGAGCTTATTTCCAAACTTCCTCCACCATCAACGGTGAGAGAGATTCATTCATTCCTTGGGCATGCAGGCTTTTATCGCCGTTTCATCAAAGACTTTAGCAAGATCTCTCGGCCTTTGTGCCGCCTTCTTGAAAAAGAATCTTGTTTTACCTTTGATGAAGCGTGCCTTAGCGCTTTTGAAAAACTCCGCACCATGCTTACAACCGCTCCAATTCTAATCCCTCCAAATTGGGCTCTCCCATTTGAGATCATGTGTGATGCATCTGATTATGCCATGGGTGCGGTCTTAGGGCAACGAGTAGACAAATTGCCCCATGTCATCTACTACGCAAGTAAAACCCTTTTCGAGGCTCAAATCAATTATACCACAACGGAATAGGAGTTGCTTGCGGTAGTATTTGCCTTGGACAAATTTTGAGCTTATTTATTCGGTTCTAAGGTCATTGTCTATTTGGACCATGCTGCCCTCCGGCATCTTTTGGCCAAAAAGGACACCAAGCCTAGGTTGATCCGATGGATACTCTTGTTGCAAGAGTTCAATTTTGAGATTAGAGACAAAAAGGGAACTGAAAATGTGGTGGCTGACCACCTGTCTAGAATTCTTGTTGAATCCCTCCATAACTCCATTCCAGTTTGTGAATCCTTCCCGGATGAACAACTCTTTGTCATTTCTCAAGAGAGTATCCCTTGGTATGCGGATGTTGTTAACTACTTGGCAACCGGTAAAATACCATCTTCTTGGACCAAGCAAGAGAAGGATCATTTTTTCTCCCAATCACGATCATATTATTGGGACGATCCTCAATTGTTCAAATATTGTCCCGATCAAATAATTCGAAAGTGTGTACCCAACAGTGAATTTCATAGCATTCTCAAATTTTGTCATACACTCGCTTATGGGGGACACTTTAGTGCTAAGAAAACCGCAGCAAAAATTATTCAATGCGGATTTTTCTGGCCAACACTTCATCAGGATGCATATTCATTCTGCCGCTCTTGTGAGCGATGTCAACGCCTTGGCGCGATGTCTCGGAAGGACATGATGCCTCTTAACCCTATTCTTATCATTGAGATATTTGATGTGTGGGGCATTGACTTCATGGGACCATTTTCACCCTCTAATGGTCATGAGTACATACTTGTGGCGGTGGACTACGTATCTAAATGGATAGAGGTCGTTGCTACCAAAACTAATGATCACGCAGTCGTGGTTAAGTTCATTCAAGCGAATATCTTTAGCCATTTTGGTACCCCTAGAGCCCTCATCAGTGACGGAGGTAAACATTTTTGTAACCGGTTCCTTCGAACCTTGCTTACCAAATACTCTGTCACACATAAAGTAGCCACCCCATACCATCCTCAAACTAGTGGCCAAGTAGAGGTATCCAATAGGGAGATTAAGAACATTCTTGAGAAGACCGTTCGGCCTGACCGGAAAGATTGGTCAGTGCGACTAAATGATGCATTATGGGCATACCGAACCGCGTATAAGACTCCCATTGGAATGTCACCTTACCGGATGGTTTATGGCAAAGCGTGCCATCTTTCGGTTGAATTGGAGCATAAAGCTATGTGGGCCACCAAAACTTTCAATTTTGACATGAAAACGGCCGGATCTAATCGAAAGCTTCAATTAAATGAATTGGAAGAATTGCGACATGACGCGTATGAGAATGCTAAAATCTATAAGGCAAAGTCCAAAGCCTTTCATGATCGTAATATTCGAGTCAAAACGTTTTCTCCAGGCCAAAAAGTATGGTTGTACAACTCGCGCCTCCATTTGTTTCCCGGAAAACTTCGCTCCCGTTGGGATGGTCCATTTTTGATTAATTCCGTCGCTCCCCACGGAGCGATGAAATTGAAGGACTTGAAAGACAGATCGTTGTTCAAAGTAAACGGGCAGCGCTTAAAAGTGTGCGTGGATGACCAAGTTACTACCGAATACGTGGATGTCGTCACTTTGACGGATCCCGTATATTTTGACTCGTGAGCCGATTCGGACATCATGCCATAGACGTGTAAGGTGGTGCTGCCATGGTAGCTATCATGCTTCTATGATGTCCCTTTAATCCAAGGTAAATTTTGTATCTAGGCACTTTAGTATCTAAGTCCCATAAATCCAAGTCCATGAAAGCAAAACTCAAGCTGACTATTTTTGAGGATCTCGATCAATCGAGATTTCGATCGATTGAGATTTCGGTCTCGATTTATCAAAATAATGCAGAGAGTTTGCCAAGTCCAAAGTCCCGAGAGGTAGTATTCTTCAATTGCACTTCGATAGGTCCTCGGTCGATCAAAATTTCGATTGATCGAAGTGGGATCTCGATTGATCGAAGTGAATCTCGATTAATCGAAGTAGGATTTTGATTAATCAAAATCTCGATTGATCGAGATGTGCATCTTGATCAATCGAGATTGACGCGATGCCTGCACGTGAGCCGAATTCTTATTTAAACCGTTGGGCTTCCCTCTCATTTCAAAAGACCATCCGACTTCCTCCTCTTCTCTAAGCAAGCCAGAGCTTCCCCAAGCACCGTCCCACACTTGATCTACCATTCCCGATCATCCATCACCGTTCGCCGTAGTCCGAGATCTCCGAGAGCGCGCACGTTCATCTCTTCGCGGCTGCGAGTTAGGTATTCATCTTTTTGTGCTGATCATCATCTTCACCTTGAGGTAAGTGATGCATGGCTATACTTTGCTTACTTTGCCGCTATATTTGATAGTTTTACTGCGTAATAAACATAGATAGATGATGTGGGGATGGAATGATTCGTGTTTGCTAATGTACACTAATACATTTCTTATATATATTCATTTGATGTTGAGTTTATTCTTGTCTTAGAGTAGATTCTTTCATGTGGATGCACAACATTTGCATATTCCACAAGAAGTGCAAATGATGGCTAGATAATGGTGTTTAAATGAATGTGTGGTGTTTGCTTGTATAAACCATGCCAAGATAAGGTAGTTTGGATGCATGTCGGTTCACTTAGAAAATAGGGTAATTAGTTAGGTTGAAGAGCTATGCTTGTTGAAGATGGATTATGATAGGTTGGCACACACAATAATCTTTTGATATGTCATTGAGGTCACAAGCCTAATGACATTGTTAGGCATTTAATTTATGAATCCCATGCTTGTTACACTTATGAACTTGTGAATGACTAGTGGTGGAAACCACCCCTAGTTCTCTCTCCCAACTTTAAACTCTTTAAATTTATTGTTATTACATTCATGCAATAGTTTTATAAACAAAAATTAAAACCTTGTTTTTAGGATTAAAGTGGAATTAATCTTCCTTTAAAACAATTACGACTAGTCCTCGTGGGATCGATACCTTCTATATAGAACCGTATCTACAAAGATTCGTGCTCTTGCGAGTGGTTAAAGTATATTTTGATAAAAGGGGCGAAAATAAGCTTACAATATAATTCAAGTTTCAACCACATCAGTGGCAAAGGCTCTCATCGGTAATTTTTGCTGTTGTTTCATAGAATAGGTGCTGGAATCACCCTGGTCGCTACTAACATTGTCACTCAACTTTACTAGTAAATATATAGTTTTAGAGACAAAACTTAGGTTTCAAATTTCTCTGTTTTCAAAATTATTTTATAGGCTCACTTTACATTTTGGAACCTTTGTCGAAGTTCTTTGTCCAATAACAGAAGTCCTTTGTCCAATAACAAAACAGAGCATCAAGGTTCTTCAATCATGTTCAGTTTAATTATTGCAACCTCTATTGTCAAAATAACATTAATGTTTTAGAAAGAAAGCAGGGACATTTATATTCCAGAACAATGTTTATCTATAACAAATTATGTATCACTAGGGGTGCACAAAGAACCGGTGGAACCGGAATTGGAACAATAAGGAACCGTACCTGAATTGAACCGAACCGTTTACTACGGTTCCGATTCTGGTTCCAAATTTTAGAAATCGTCACTACGGTTCCGGTTCTGATTTTGGTTACAAGTCGATCAAGGAACCGGAACCGGAACCATTAGTAAAGAATATATATATATATATATATATATATATATATAATATAAATGAATAATAATAGCTTCTAAGTTCTAGTGTTCTATATAAATATATAAGGTATAAAATATATAATATATAAATAAATACTAATACCTTCTAAATTCTACTGTTCTATTTATATATAAAGTATAAAATATATAACATATAAATAAATACATTTAGCTTCTAAGTTCTAATGTTCTATATATTTATATAATATAAAATATATAAATAAATACTAATAGCTTCTAATTTATTGTTATAACTAGGGGTGCACAATTATGAGTGTGTATCTTGCCAATGTTTAAAAAAAAAAAAAAAGTTGACAATGAACCATTGAGGAATCGGAACCGGAACTGGAACCGCAAAGAACTAGAACCGAACGGTTCTGGTTTTGGTTCCAAAATTAAGGAACTGTTGGGAACAGTTCGAATTTTGATTCTATCAAGAATCATAAGGAACTGTACCATGTGCACCCTTAGGTATCACTGAAGAGGGGATATTACAGAGGTTTGATCACATAAATACTATATTTAGCCCATCCTAAAGGCCAGTCATACGAGCAGTAAATATTTACTTTTGTATTAAATTTCTGCTGATTCTATAAAAGAACTAACTTTAGAAAAACATCTCCGACTCTCACTATGAAAGGTGGCATGCACATTTTTCAATCTATGCAAAACATTTATCTCCCTTTGTTTTTATCTTTTTTATATATAAATGGAGTGAACAAAGAAAGTAGCAACTGATAAGTATACAAAACTTGCTATTTTATATCCTAAAATAAGTTTTTAATTCATCTTTTATTCTATTTAAATGTTCTTATCTTTGCATTTTATATTTTATAGGGGTTGATTTCCAAATAAGAAGAAAAAAGCAGCAAAAGAGGGCTAAAAAGGATATATATATCCAAAGATGAACATAAGAAGAATTGTAGGAGAGATAGTATTCTGTGCAATCTACTTCACAAGAGGTCTCAAGTTCAAAACTTTGCAAAATATTTTTTACACGGCCACGTCTGTAGTCTAGAATTGAAATTAAAGATATGGAAATCAAATTTTAGATATTTAAATTCAAAATTCAAAATTTTGTATTTTGAATTTTTGTTTTTGAATTTTGTATTTTGAATTTTGTATTTTAAATTTTTCCCACCTAAACCATTCCCCTCTAACTCTATAAATAGGGGGTCTTAGGGGATGGTGAAGGGGAGTAGAAATTATAGAAAAAAATAGTGTAATTGTTTTATTGATTCAATGATGAGTAGTAGTTTCATTTCTATTTGTTTGTTTTCTATTAATATGCAAGCGTAAACATCCTTCTCAAGGGAGTGATGAAGCCACCATGGCTGAAGTATAGGTAAGTTGTTTTATTTTCTTGTCTACTTTTTCCTCCCAAGAGCATTCTTCTACTCTTCTATTCTAGATTTTATTTTCTAAAATTAGAGGAAGGATTCTTTGTGTTTGCCAAATAATGGTAATTCGAAGAATGCCTACCTCTGTTTACTTAGCCAATGTGTATCAGATTAAGTAAAGAAATGTCTTTCTCATATATAATCAAGTCATTCTTTTTTATTCCATATTTTCCTTCATCTTTCCAAGTTCTAATTGGATTGGTGAAGTGTATTGATTATTGGAGGAAAAACTAGATAAGAATATAAAAAAAACTTTATTTATATGGATCCATGGTGGTGAATTCTCTTTCCTTGAGATTTGTCCCATCATTTGATCTAAGACATTTAATATTAGTTTTTATTATTAAATAAAAAATCAGAATTTTTTTTTTAAATATTCATTTTTCATCTCAAGAGATTTAGGTTTTGAAGTTTAGATTTGTTACTGATTCTCAGTTGAGAGTGGTTCGACCCTGCTTACTACTATACAGTTTTTAGTAAAGTTTTTGCAGGTTTTATTATTTTTTGTACGAAGTGTAGAAAAGTAACGACAAACATCCACTATTCTACACTCGACAAATGGCGCCGTTGCCGAATCAAGTTTGAGAATTCGAAGTCCAAATATTCAAGATTACAATTTTTTTTGGGAGCCCACCCTAACTTTCTTTCCCTCCCATCTATTTTTATTTATTATAGTTTTTTGTTTCTTTTATTTTTTTTTTCTTCTTGAAAAAAAAATATATAAAAAAAGAAAGAAAAAAATATAATATTTTTATATTTTGTTTTTTCCATGATAGGTGCTTATGATGTGCTGCTTCTTTTGATGCCACCATCAAACACTCTTACAAAAGGAACAATAGCTTTGTCATCCAGGTAAGTACCTAATTCTTCTACGTCATTTTTCATTTCTTTTTAGATTAGGAAAACATAGTTTTTTTAGGTTGATAACTTTCAGATTCAAACTCTAGGATAGAATAACCTAGAAATATCCCTAAGGTCACACTTTCTTCATTTTTTTTTCTTTTATTTTTTGTTCTTTTTGTTAAAAAAAACGAAAAAAGAAGAAACATCACACACTCACTCATTTTTTTTTTTTATTGCTTATTTTGTTGTACATCTTTAAATTAACATTTTTTTGTGAATTTTAATTTAGGATTTTTATAGTAATGCTCTTTTTATTGTTTAAAAATATTTATAAAAGTAGAGCTAACTCTTGGTAACTCCACTGAGCACCTTCCAACTTCACAATGTCTAGGAAAGTTCTGTCTAAGGAGTGTGGACGTATCATCATTAAGCAGGCCAAGTGCCTCTCCACACTTTCCTGGGAACTTTCCTGGTTGTGTTGTTGGCAGACCTTAACTGGTAATCCTTGAGTTACTTTAATAAAAAATAAATAAAAAATTGTAGGAGTTGTAATTTTATTTATTTTTTTTTTTTTATTTGTTGAAAAAAATAAGAAACAAAAATTGCATTTTTTTCATGCATAATATTAAACTTTTCATGTGATTACTAATGCTTCATTTTTGTTTAATGAAAAGTTAAAGTAAATCAATTCATTCTAATTAAGGTAATATTCTTCCAACCTTCTATTTGTGCTTAATTATTATTTTGTTCAACATTGCGGACAATGTTGAGTTTAGGTTTGGGGGTATGACATTAGATTTCTAAATTTTCAGAAAAGCGTTGAATTTGCAATTTTTTGAAATATGTTTTGTGATAATGGTAATTTTCACACTATGATTTGATTTTTTTTAAATATTAAATGTGTATAAAATTTTAAAATAAAATCTTTAAGCTTTAGTGCATTAATAAGTTCTTAAAAGTTAAGATTTTATCATATCTTTCAATTAGAACAATTTCATGAATTTCTAAAACTCGGAAAAAATAAAATTCACTAAAGCCCCGTAATACGATTTGAAATTGATAAGTGACTGCATGTTAAATTTCTAACGAATAAAAGTGGAGATTTAACCCAGTGAGGTATTGTACCATTCTTTTTATTTTGAGGATTATATGCTAATCACTCTGTTTTTTCTTGAATTTCACATAATTTTGTTGATTAGTCTCATTATTTCATTCTTTTGGTCAAATATTAAGAATTCATCATGTTATGACACATAATTTGTTTTTTGAGCTCATGTATGTTGAAGAACTATACCTATCCTTGAGAAATGATTTTAGGCCATCTTTCATTGTTTGAGCCTTTCAAATTTTATTTTTTCTTTCTCTTTCTTAGTTATGAATTACCACTTGTTAACCAGTTGAGCTTTTTGCCCATTCTTTCTTTTATAACCATATTTTTTATGGTTTTTCGAGAATGATGTGATAATCAGTGAAGCTTTTTGGTCTAGCCTTTCTTTTATAACCATTTTTAGGTTTTTCGAGAATGGATGTGATCAATGTACAAGCGGGTGAAAAAAAAAAAAAAAAGAGGGAGTATAATTGTTGATGAGATTTTGAGAAGTATATATAAAAAGAAGTGAAACAAAAAGCATTCAATTGAAAAAAAATTTGGAAGAAAAAGTTGAAAGTAATATGTTCTAAGTGAGTTAGTTCTTCCCAAGCATTCTTGAATAAACCTTACCATTATCATTATCACTTTTTCATCTTCCTTTTAGTTAAAGTTACATCCTAATAAAAGTCCTTTTTGATCTTAAGGATAGTATAGTTCGGATATGGACATGACTGAGTTATATTATTGTGTGGTATAAATTCTTAATATTTGATATTCCTTTCATGAGACCAATGCATTTTCTTGAAAAATTCGTTCTTTGTTGAAAATATGTGAGGTAATTTGCATTTGTTCTACGTACATTATTCTACTCACATATACTTGAGTGCAAAATTAGCCAATCACTTAGTGTTCAATTTTGAGTAAAATATCATAAGTGAGATTTGAAATCAAAGCTAATTTTATAAGAAAACCTATATGCAGTTGCTTTAAAATTGAGAAGTATATTATTGGTGGCTATTCACACACACACACTGAGTCAAGAATAGTAATGAAATTTTTTAACTTTTGAATAGTATTTAATCTCTTCTTTTAATTTTTTATTTCGCACTAAAGTGGAATAATTGAGTTATTCTTGATTTATACACATTATTAGAAAGAAAAAAAATCTTTGAGTGCTAATTACCATTTTTTTGATGTTTGTGGGTATCATTATTGAAACCCTCACGATGCTATAGCTCGTCCACTAGGGGTAACCTAGGGGTTTAAGACCTTATTGCATATGGTAAATGCAATCGAAACAGCCAGCGAAAGTGGCACATCTTTAGTTAGGAGTTAAATAAAAGTAGCAGTTTTGTGCTCTAATATCTTTTGCTTGTATTTGCTAGAGGACTATCAAAAGCTCGTTTGGGGGTAATTTGATAAGTGCACAAAACATGTTATTTTATATCTCAAAATAAGTTTTTAATTACTCTTTTACTTTATTTAAATATTCTTATATTTGCATTTTGTGTTTTATAGGGGTTGATTTCCAAATCACAAGAAAAGCAGCAGAAAAGGCCTAAAAAGGATATATATAGCCAAAGATAAATATCAGAAGAATTGTAGGAGAGATGATATTCTGTGCAATCTACTTCACAAAAGGTCTCAAGTTCAAAACTTTGCAAAATACTTTTTTGCACGACCACGTCTGCAGTCCAAAATTCAAATTAAAGATATGGAGATCAAATATTAAATATTTAAATTCAAAATTTTGTATTTTGAATTTTTGTTTTTGAATTTTGTATTTTAAATTTTTCCCACCTAAACCATTCCCCTTTAACTCTATAAATAGGGGGTCTTAGAGGATGGTGAAGGGAGTTAAAAATTGTAGAAAAAAATAAAGTGTAGTTGTAAATAATATTTTTTGTATTCATTTTCTTTTTTCTTGTAAACATCCTTCTCAAGGGAGTGATGAAGCCACCATGGCTGAAGTATAGGTAAGTTGTTTTATTTTCTTGTCTACTTTCCTCCCAAGAGTATTCTTCTACTCTTCTATTCTGGATTTTATTTTCTAAAATTAGAGGAAGGATTTTTCATGTTTGCCAAATAATGGTAATTCGAAGAATGCCTACCTCTGTTTACCTAGCCAATGTGCATCAGATTAAGTAAAGAATGTCTCTCTCATATATAATCAATTCCATATTTTCCTTCATCTTTCCAAGTTTCAATTGGATTGGTGAAGTGTATTGGTTATTGGAGGAAAAACTAGATAAAAATATAAAAAAAAAAAAACTTTACTTATATGGATCGATGGTGGTGAAGTCTCTTTCCTTGAGATTTGTCACATCATTTGATCTAAGACATTTAATATTAGTTTTTACTATTAGATAAAAAATCAGAATTTTTTTTTAAATATTCATTTTTCATCTCAAGAGATTTAGGTTTTGAAGTTTAGACTTGTTACTGATTCTCACTTGAGAGTGGTTCGACCCTGCTTAATACTATACAATTTTTAGTAAAGTTTTTGTAGGTTTTTTTATTATTTTGTACGAAGTGTAGAAAAGTAACGACAAACATCCAACTATTCTACAATCGTCTCGCAACGACAAACATCCAACTATTCTACAATCGTCAGACGTCTCGCAACGACAAACATCCAACTATTCTACAATCGTCAGACGAGTGTAGAATAGTTGGATGTTTGTCGTTACTTTTCTACACTTCGTACAAAATAATAATAAAATCTGCAAAAACTTTACTAAAAATTGTATAGTATTAAGCAGGGTCGAACCACTCTCAAGTGAGAATCAGTAACAAGTCTAAACTTCAAAACCTAAATCTCTTGAGATGAAAAATGAATATTTAAAAAAAAATTCTGATTTTTTATCTAATAATAAAAACTAATATTAAATGTCTTAGATCAAATGATGGGACAAATCTCAACGAAAGAGAATTCACCACCATGGATCCATATAAATAAAGTTTTTTTTATATTCTTATCTAGTTTTTCCTCCAATAATCAATGCACTTCACCAATCCAATTAGAACTTGGAAAGATGAAGGAAAATATGGAATAAAAAAGAATGACTTGATTATATATGAGAAAGACATTTCTTTACTTAATCTGATGCACATTGGCTAAGTAAACAGAGGTAGGCATTCTTCGAATTACCATTATTTGTCAAACACAAAGAATCCTTCCTCTAATTTTAGAAAATAAAATCCAGAATAGAAGAGTAGAAGAATGCTCTTAGGAGGAAAAAGTAGACAAGAAAATAAAACAACTTACCTATACTTCAGCCATGGTGGCTTCATCACTCCCTTGAGAAGGATGTTTACGTTTGCATATTAATAGAAAACAAACAAATAGAAATGAAACTACTACTCATCATTGAATCAATAAAACAATTACACTATTTTTTTTTATAATTTCTCTATAATTTCTACTCCCCTTCACCATCCCCTAAGACCCCCTATTTATAGAGTTAAAGGGGAATGGTTTAGGTGGGAAAAATTTAAAATACAAAATTCAAAAACAAAAATTCAAAATACAAAATTTTGAATTTAAATATCTAAAATTTGATTTCCATATCTTTAATTTCAATTCTGGACTGCAGACGTGGCCGTGTAAAAAATATTTTGCAAAGTTTTGAACTTGAGACCTCTTGTGAAGTAGATTGCACAGAATACCATCTCTCCTACAATTCTTCTTATGTTCATCTTTGGCTATATATATCCTTTTTAGCCCTCTTTTGCTGCTTTTCTTCTTATTTGGAAATCAACCCCTATAAAACATAAAATGCAAAGATAAGAACATTTAAATAAAATAAAAAATGAATTAAAAACTTATTTTAGGATATAAAATAACAAGTTTTGTATACTTATCAAATTACCCCCAAACGAGCTTTTGCTAGTCCTCTAGCAAATACAAGCAAAAGAGATTAGTGCACAAAATTGCTATTTTTATTTAGCTCCTAACTAAAGATGCACCACTTTCGCAGGTTGCTGTCGATTGCATTTACCATATGCAATAAGGCCTTAAACTCCTAGGTTACCCATAGTAGACGAGCTATAGTCTCGTGAGGGTTTCAATAATGATACCCACAAACATCAAAAAATGGTAATTAACACTCAAAGATTTTTTTTTCTATTAATGTGTATAAATCAAGAATAACTCAAAAAATTAAAAGAAAAGATTAAATACTATTCAAAAGTTAAAAAATTTCATTACTATTCTTGACTCAGAGTGTGTGTGTGAATAGCCACCAATAATATAATTCTCAATTTTAAAGCAACTACATTTTAGATTTTCTTAGAAAATTAGCTTTGATTTTAAATCTCACTTATGATATTTCACTCAAAATTGAACACTAAGAGATTGGCTAATTTTGCACTCAAGTATATGTGAGTAGAATAATGTAGAACAAATGCAAATTACTTCACATATTTTCAACAAAGAACGAATTTTTTAAGAAAATGCATTGGTCTCATGAAAGGAATATCAAATATTAAGAATTTATACCACACAACAATATAACTCAGTCATGTCCATATCCGAACTATACTATCCTTAAGATCAAAAAGGACTTTTATTAGGATGTAACTTTAGGTAAAAGGAAGAGAAAAAAGTGATAATGATAATGGTAAGGTGTATTCGAGAATGTTTGGGAAGAACTAACTCACTTAGAGCATATTACTTTCAACTTTTTCTTCCAAAATTTTGTCAATTGAATACTTTCTATTTCACTTTTTTTTATACTCACTTCTCAAAATCTCATCAACAATTATACTCTCTCCTTTTTTCTTTTTTCTTTTTCTTCTTCCTTTTTTTTTCATCCTCTTGTACATTGATCACATCCATTCTCGAAAAACCAAAAAATGGTTATAAAAGAAAGGATAGACCAAAAAGCTTCACTGATTATCGCATCCATTCTCGAAAAACCGTAAAAAATATGGTTATAAAAGAAAGAATGGGCAAAAAGCTCAACTGGTTAACAAGTGGTAATTCATAACTAAGAAAGAGAAAGAAAAATAAAATTTGAAAGGCTCGAACAATGAAAGATGGCCTAAAATCATTTCTCAAGGATAGGTATAGTTCTTCAACATATATGAGCTCAAAAAACAAATTATGTGGCATAACACGATGAATTCTTAATATTTGACCAAAAGAATGAAATAATGAGACTAATCAACAAAATTATGTGAAATTCAAGAAAAAACTGAGTGATTAGCATATAATCCTCAAAATAAAAAGAATGGTTAAATACCTCACTGGGTTAAACTCCACTTTTATTCCTCAAAAATTTAACATGCAATCACTTATCAATTTCAAATCGTATTATGGGGCTTTAGTGAATTTTATTTTTTTTCTGAATTTTAGAAATTCATGAAATTGTTATAACTGAAAGATAGGATAAAATCTTAACTTTTAAGAACTTATTAATGCACTAAAGCTTAAAGATTTTATTTTAAAAATTTATACATATTTAATATAAAAAAATCTAATCATAGTGTGAAAATTACCATTTCCACAAAAAATTGCAAATTCAACGTTTTTCTGAAAATTTAGAAATTTAATGTCGTACCCCCAAACCTAAACTCAACATTGTCCTCAATGTTAGACAAAATAAAAATTAAACACAAATAGAAGGTTGGAAGAATATTACCTTAATCAGAATGAATTGATTTACTTTAACTTTTCATTAAACAAAAATGAAGCATTAGTAATCACATGAAAAGTTCAATATTATGCATGAAAAAATGCAATTTTTGTTTCTTATTTTTTTCAACAAATAAAAAATAAAAATAAATAAATAAAATTACAACTCCTACAATTTTTTATTTATTTATTAAAGTAACTCGAGGATTACCAGTTAAGGTCTACTAACAACATAACCAGGAAAGTTCCCAGAAAAGTATGGAGAGGCACTTGGCCTACTTAATGACGATACGTCCACACTCCTTAGACAGAACTTTCCTAGACATTGTGAAGTTGGAAGGTGCTCACTGGAGTTACCAAGAGTTAGCTCTACTTTTATAAATATTTTTAAACAATAAAAAGAGCATTACTACAAAAATCCTAAATTAAAATTCACAAAAAAATGTTAATTTAAAGATGTCCAACAAAATAAGCAATAAAAATAAAAAAAAATAAAAATGAGTGAGTGTGTGATGTTTCTTCTTTTTTCTTTTTTTTTAACAAAAAGAACAAAAAATAAAAGAAAAAAAAATGAAGAAAGTGTGACCTTAGGGATATTTCTAAGTTATTCTATCCTAGAGTTTGCATGTGAAAGTTATCAACCTAAAAAAAACTATGTTTTCCTAATCTAAAAAGAAAAGAAAAATGATGTAGAAGAATTAGGTACTTACCTGGATGACAAAGCTATTGTTCCTCTTGTAAGAGTGTTTGATGGTGGCATCAAAAGAAGCATGCATCATAAAAACCTGTCATGAAAAAAACAAAATATAAAAATATTATATTTTTTTCTTTCTTTTTTTTTATATTTTTTTTTCAAGAAGAAAAAAATAATAATAAAAGAAACAAAAAACTATAATAAATAAAAATAGAAGGGAGGGAAAGAAAGTTAGGGTGGGCTCCCAAAAAAATTGTAGTCTTGAATATTTGGGCTTCGAATTCTCAAACTTGATTTGGCAACGGCGCCATTTGACGGGTGTAGATTAATGGGATGTTTGTCGTTCCTTTTCTACACTTCATAAAAAAATAATAAAACCTGCAAAAACTTTACTAAAAATTGTATAGCAGTAAGCAGGGTCGAACCACTCTCAAGTGAGAATCAGTAACAAGTCTAAACTTCAAAACCTAAATCTCTTGAGATGAAAAATGAATATTTAAAAAATAAAATTCTGATTTTTTATTTAATAATAAAAACTAATATTAAATGTCTTAGATCAAATGATGTGACAAATCTCAAGGAAAGAGAATTCACCACCATGGATCCATATAAGTAAAGTTTTTTTTTTTTTTTGTATTCTTATCTAGTTTTTCCTCCAATAACCAATACACTTCACCAATCCAATTAGAACTTGGAAAGATGAAGGAAAATATGGAATAAAAAAGAATGACTTGATTATATATGAGAGAGACATTCTTTACTTAATCTGATGCACATTGGCTAGGTAAACAGAGGTAGGCATTCTTCGAATTACCATTATTTGGCAAACACGAAAAATTCTTCCTCTAATTTTAGAAAATAAAATACAGAATAGAAGAGTAGAAGAATACTCTTGGGAGGAAAAAGTAGACAAGAAAATAAAACAACTTACCTATACTTCAGCCATGGTGGCTTCATCACTCCCTTGAGAAGGATGTTTACAAGAAAAAAGAAAATGAATACAAAAAAAATTATTTACAACTACACTTTATTTTTTTCTACAATTTTTAACTCCCTTCACCATCCCCTAAGACCCCCTATTTATAGAGTTAAAGGGGAATGGTTTAGGTGGAAAAATTTTAAAATACAAAATTCAAAAACAAAAATTCAAAATACAAAATTCAAAAACAAAAATTCAAAATACAAAATTTTGAATTTAAATATTTAATATTTGATCTCCATATCTTTAATTTGAATTTTGGACTGCAGACGTGGTCGTGCAAAAAAGTATTTTGCAAAGTTTTGAACTTGAGACCTCTTGTGAAGTAGATTGCACATAATATCATCTCTCCTACAATTCTTCTGATGTTTATCGTTGGCTATATATATCATTTTTAGGCCTTTTCTACTGCTTTTCTTGTTATTTGGAAATCAACCCCTATAAAACACAAAATGCAAATATAAGAATATTTAAATAAAGTAAAAGAGTAATTAAAGACTTATTTTGAGATATAAAATAACATGTTTTGTGCACTTATCAGCAACTGACTAATTTTTTTGCTTTTTTTTTCTTGATGCTAGATCTCAAGTACTGGACATGGAGATGCTAGTAATCCTATTTATCTTTCAGAAGAACCCACTAAGGTAAAGGTACGTCAAGTTAATAAGAGAAAACGATCTGATGTTTGGGATCATTTTATAGAAATTGAATCAAAAGAAGGAGGAGGTGGTAGATGTAAGTATTGTAATGCAACTTATCAATGGAAAGGTGAAAATGAGACTAATACATTGAGAAAACATACTATTAAGTGTCGAAAGAGCCCAAATCAAAATAATAAACAAACAGTTCTATACTTTCAATCTATAATAGAAGCTGGTGATAGTACTAGTTTGGGTGTTTGAAAATTTGACCATGATCCTTATAGGGAAGCACTTTGAAAACTGATTATCCCTGGATGAGTTGTCATTTAATTTTGTAGAGCGTGATGATTTTCGTTATTTTCTTAGTGTGTTGCAACTTAGGTTCAAAATCATGCCACGTACTACAATAGCGAGGGATTGCTTGGTGTTATATGCTAGTGAGAAGAACAAGTTGAAGGATTCATTTCTTAAATCAAATCAAAGACTTTCCCTCACTACAGATTGTTAGACCTCACTCCTAAACCTTTCTTATATGTGCCTTACTGCCCACTTTATTGATAGGGAATGAAAATTGCACAAAAGAATTCTGAATTTTTGTGTAATTTCTAGTCACAAAGGTGAGGCAATTGGTAAAGCAGTGGAACGATGTTTGAATGATTGGGGTATAGATAAACTTTGCACACTTACTGTTCACAATGCAATCTCAAATGATCTTGTTATTCAATATTTGAGGACAAAGACTGTTCAAAAGAGTGACACTTTCATTTTAGGTGGCGAATTCTTTCACATGAGATGTTGTGCACAAATTCTTAATTTAATTATGAGAGATGGGTTGAGTGAATTGAAAGATTCAATAACTCGAATTTGTGGGGTTGTGAGGTATGTTAGGAGTTCTCCACAAAGAGAACAAATTTTCAAACAATGTGCGGAGATGACAAAGATAAGATATAAAAATTCTTTGTGTTTAGATGTCCAAACTAGGTGAAACTCTACCTATCTCACGTTAAAAGCCGCATTAAAGTTTGAAAATGAATTTGGGAAAATGGAATATGAAGACCCACATTTTCTCATAGAACTTAAGTATGACCCTCCTACCAATAGTGATTGGAATGATGCTCGGGTTTTCATAAATTTTTTGGAAGAATTTTATGATGCCACTACTCGCATGTCCGGTTCTTTATATGTTACTTCTAATGTCTATTTTCATGAAGTGTGTAGCATTGAAAAAAACTTGTCCTTATGGTCAAAGAGTTTGGATCCTTGTTTAAGTGCCATGGCTATCAAAATGAAGAGTAAATTTGACAAATATTGGGGTAACATTGAGAAAGTGAATATGACGTTAGTACTTGCCATTGTGAATATTGTGAGTTTTTGTTACTCTAAAATTTATCCTCCTACCATGGTGAGTGATCTCATTAAAAAAGTAAGGAAAACATTGGATCGTATTTATGGTGAGTATCAAAAGTTTGAGTCGGACACTTCATCTTCAACTCAAACTTGTAATGTCATGAAGGTTGATCAACCAAGTAGTGAAAGTATTAATTTAAAAGATATCCAATTGGAGTATTTACAACATTTGGAACAAGTAGAAAGTAGGGGAAACAAATCAGAAATGGAGAGATATTTAGAGGAAGCTTGTGCAAAGCATGATAACTTTGACATCTTGAGTTAGTGGAAGGTAAAGAATTCAAGGTATAAGATTCTTTCCAAAGTTGTACGTGACATTTTAGCTATTCCGGTTTCAACAGTTGCTTTTGAGTTGACTTTTAGTAGGGGGGGTCGTGTTCTTGACCCATTCCGTAGTTCTCTTACTCCTAAGATTGTGGAGTGCTTCATTTGTGCACAAGATTGGTACCGTACCTCACCACTCCCGATTCAAGTTGAAGCAAAAGCCGATGAAATTGAAACAATTGAATCAAGTGATTTTTATTTTATTATATAATTTACTTATAAGTATTTGTTAATTGTTAACCGTTTTTTTATAAGTATATTTGTTAATTGGTAAGTTGAATAAAATTATTTACTTTTGCAGCCATGAGTTGCTTAACTATTGCATGAGGACGTTTGACATTGAGTTCGGGTAGCAAAAAAATTCAAAATATAAGGATTTGAATATATTCTTATCGAAGCAAAAATTTTGGATTTGACGTCACTCTAAAGCAAAAAATATTTAATTTTGGCCACCAAAATATAATTTTTCTTTTTTTGAAAATTCAAGCAAACACACTTAGACCCGCTAGATGATCTTAATCATTTTACAAAGATTTGAATATATTCTTATTGAAGTGAAAAAAAAAAAAAAATACATTCTTATCGAATTAGACATGAATTTAAAAATGATAGTCAAAACTCAACTTGTTTTAATTGGATTTTGTTGTTGTTTTTGCTTTTTCTTCTTTCAATCATTTTTAATAATCCTTTATAGACGTAAATAAAATTAACAAAAATTATGATTACAATAATTATGAGAAAATTTTATTACTGTAGTTATTAAATAGATTTAGAAAGAGATTTACTATTACAACAGACAGATAAATTAATTATTATAATTTATAAAGAGTAAAGTTGAAATTTTTGTAGTTTTAGACTTAATATAGAAATATTTATGAAAAAGTATGATTTAGTGATCGTATTAAAATTTCATACGAGTTGTAGGTCATTAAGAATAAAAAACAAGACTTATCACTAATTTTTTATTTTGTTTTAGTTTTTTATCCTTTACCACAAGCAGTTGGAAGTGTTGGACTTTTCCAAGCATTTTCCTTAGATCTGTACTTACCAAATCTGACCGCACAAAGATCAATGTCAAAGTTGAACTAGAATTCCTAAATTCCTTTTTCTGATAGGAGTCGAACTTACATACACATAACTCTCTCTCTCTCTCTCTCTGTATATATATATATATATATATATGTACAATGCTCACCTTCAACGTTCCAAGAATTTCTAGACACAACCATGGCTTCTTCAACATCCCTCCTCTTTCTCATAACTCTCCCTCTTTTCCTTCTCACTTGTGCTGCCCAAGACACCATATGCCCCTTCCAATCCATATACCAGTTCGGCGATTCAATCTCCGACACCGGCAACCTCATCCGCGAAGGCCCCCTCAGCGCAAGATCCTACGCTGCCCGTCCCCCGTATGGCGTAACCTACCACGGACCCACCGGACGCTGCTCCGACGGCCTCCTCATGATAGACTATATCGCCACCGCTCTTCGCCTCCCACTGCTCAATCCTTATCTCGAAAGGAACCTAAACGTGTCATTCAATCACGGTGTCAACTTTGCAGTAGCAGGAAGCACAGCCCTCAACGGCTCTTTCTTCGCCGCAAGAAACATCCACACTCCACCTTCGGATAGTCCTCTGAGTGTTCAGCTAAACTGGTTCCGAACCCATCTCAATTCTATATGTCACACACCACAAGAATGTGCAACAAGGCTTAGGAGGTCACTCATTCTAATGGGAGAGATAGGAGGCAATGACTATAACTACGCATTTTTCCAAAGAAAATCCATTCCGGAGATTCGAACCTACGTCCCACACGTGGTCAACGCCATCATGAATGCCATCAGAGAAGTGATACGCCTTGGTGCCGTTAGGGTTGTGGTCCCCGGAAACTTCCCGGTTGGTTGCATTCCTATATACTTGACTTCTTTTCCTAGTAGTGACCCGAGAGCTTATGATGATATGGGTTGCTTGAGAGGCCTAAATGAGTTTGCCTTGTTTCACAATAACTATCTTCAGCAAGCTCTGGCCTTGCTTAGAACTGAATTTCCTAATGTTGTGATAATCTACGCGGACTATTACGTGGCCTTCCAGTCCGTTCTTCGTCGTGCGCCGTATCTCGGATTTGATCGGAGATGGTTGTTGAGAGCTTGCTGTGGAATTGGAGGGTTGTATAACTATGATGGGAGTAGGATGTGTGGTTCTCCGGGCGTGCCGGTTTGCGCTAACCCAGCTCAACATATACATTGGGATGGTGTGCATCTTACACAGGAGGCTTATAGGCACATGTCTCAGGTTCTCATTAGTGATATTCTATCTAGAATCCAGTGTGTATGGTAGATATAGATATATATATGTTGTTGGATTAGGTAATTCATACAGCATGTAACATGGAATTTGTGGGGTTTTTCTTTATTGCCTTTCATAGATTTTCTGTTTATATTCCTGAATTTACATTAACAGAGACATGGTGAAATTGATCATATATATGTTATATCAATATGCACAATATTCATTGAAGAGTTTGAAATGAAAAAAATTTGTTCAAAATTTTTTAAGCTGTGGAAACCCTGTTATCAAAGTTTATGGCATTCGCTCCTTCCATATATGATAGACAAAGCTCGCAAGGGTAAGCTTCCAAATCAGAACTTCACAATTTTTTTGTTTTTGTTTCCAATTGGATGATGCCTAAATCAAGAAATCGGACCAGCTGGTAGGATTTGAATAGAGACCACATTTGTCTTGAAGGGCATTCAAAATAGATCTCGAGAAAGAGCACTCATGAAACGAATTGTTATGATCCTCTGCATTATTAAGGTAACGAGCTTCTCTTGTATAGTTAACCACGCAGAAGCCATGTTTAGGAATAGAATTAGAAAACCACACCAATTTGTGCCAATGCACTGGAATGTTGGGATGGGAGAGAAATTTGATGGTATGACAAAGTGAAAAGGTTTTATTGGGTGATGGTATCCATTAGATGGTCACATGTTATGAAATTTCAAAATTTGTAAAAACAAGATGGACAAGTGTCTAGGCCAAGACCACTGTCCATTAGAGATTAGGGATGAAACTTTGTTAAATATGTTGATATGCCACCCACGTCTAGTTTCTGTAGGTATTAGCTGATACAGGGGATCGCAGGAGTCAATTGTCATTGAAAATCATTGTCACATCTGCATTATTGACCTTGTGCTTTATGAGGGGCTGAGTTATATGCCTGACCTACAGCAACTTTCTCCATAACTAAGAATAGTTATTAGTATGATATTATAGTTCAATTGTTTTTGTTTCCAATTAAGCAACACAGAGCCACCAGCACAGAGTAATATAACATAGAGCAATTAACAGAGTAGTAAGTCATTGGTTTCTTTTTTTTTTTTTATAAGATAATAATAATAGGGTTTGTCTAATCGAATTTATTTTATATTTATTTCTTTAAATTTGTTAGAATTTAGGTCTAATTTTCTTTTATTTAATGGTCGACTAGGTAATGAAAGGTGTAATTTAATACTTAATTACTACAACAAATTTGGTTACTGATTTTACATTCTGCAAGATATGTTACATCTGATGATTAAGAACATAAATATTCATTCAAGGTGATTCTCATAGATTGACTAGTTTTGAATTGGGAACACCTGAGAGGAATGAGGTGCTTTTGAAAAGGTTAATGGATAGGCCTGTTAGGCTGACAGCTGAAAGAGCTGGTCCAAAGCTATTTTCAGAGTGATTGGGCTGAGTTTGAAGAACACAAACGGTTGCAAAATGTATGGATCTGCAGTAGATCCACTAAGAGTAGAAATTACATCATTAGATAATGAGAATGGACTATCATAGCTTGGTGGGTCTCACCTGAAAATTCAATTTATATTATAAAAAAATTATTAAATAATACGAGAATTTCATAAAATAAAAAAGGGTAAAATGCTCAAACACCCCCTCAGGTTTAGATTTATTACCCACAGATTAAATTTGTGTCAAAAAAAACTCTAACACCCCCTCAGGTTTGGTTAAATTAGCCTTAACACCCCTTGTTGCCAAAAATACCCTCAGATTCTTTCTCTATAAACTATGTAGCTTAAATAATAATTTATTATTAAGTATAAACTATGTATCATAAATAATAATTTATTTAAAAAATAATATATTTAATAGTAAACTATGTAGCATAAATAACAATTTATTTAACAAATATATAATTAATAATAAACTATATAGCATAAATAATAATTTATGTAACAAATTATGTAAATAATAATAAACTTTATTACATAAATAGTAATTTGTTTAACAAACTATGTAACTAAAAAATAACTATGTAGCATAAATAACAATTTATTCAACAAATGTCTAATTAATAATAAACTATGTTGCATAAATAATAATTTGTTTTGAATTATAAAATGTGTAAGATAAATAATAATTAATTTAACAAACTATGTAATTAAAAATTAATTTAACTAATAATGAACTATGTATCATAAATAGTAATTTATTCAACAAATATCTAATTAAGAGAGAGAATCTTAGGGTATTTTTGACAACAGGGGATGTTAAGGCTAATTTAACCAAACCTGAGGGGGTGTTAGAGCTTTATTTGACACAAGTTTAATCTATGGGTAATAAATCCAAACCTGAGGGGGTGTTAGAGCATTTTACCCAATAAAAAATTTCACTAATAATAAGACTCTATTTTCTATTTTATGGAATACGGAGCCTTCTCCAGTGCTGGAGTGAAACTTTACCCTAGCTACAGATTTCATCATCGTGAATAATCTGAATATAAAATAGAATCTATGTTAAAGGTCTAGTGTAACCCTCAACAAAATCAGTATTTTAGCAGAGGTTGCATCCAGTAGCTGAGAGAGCTATTGGGTGTTCTACCTATAAAAGACAAATTTTTATATAGTTGGGAACAATTCATACTATCATAGGTTAAATTCTCATACTTTAAAATTATATGTAAATTAATTAGTGAGGTCCAATATGATAGTTTATACATATAGGAATGTGACTGTAGACGGACCCATTAAAAAGTAAAAACTCTATGAATGTGCATCATGAAATTCTTTCATGTGATTTTTTTTTTTTCACAAACTCTATATTTTAATTTGCCTGGTTCAAGTGTTACCATTATTGACTTCTACAAAAACATGTCTTCAACAAAACTTTATGACACAAATTCTGTTGGACCAGCAATTTGTTAGGGCCAGAAGCATGGCATGAGTGTGGGTGCGGTGCGATAGGGGAGTGGCAAAATGGGTGTTGGCCCACCAATTCGTCCGGATTCGCACACTAATAAATAGATTTGGATAACCTATTTTTCTATACGGGTCAGAAATGGGTTAGATAATAATTCATCCATTAATTCAAGGATTATGTGGGTTGAATATGGATATTCCACCCATTATTATATAAAAGACTCAGAAGTATAAATGTTGTTTCATTTTATACAATCTCATACTACCTCACCCTTTTTCTCTCTAAATTATTTCTCTTTCTCTCTCCCCTATGCATACCGCTCCACCCTTTCTCTCTCTAAATTATCGCGCTCTCTGTGCTCTCTCTCATGATCCCTCTCTTTATCTTCGTCTCTCTAAATTTTCTCTCTCTCCCCTGTACATACCGCCTCGCCCTTTCTCTCTCTAAAATCTCTCTTTCTCTTCATGCATTCTCACTCTCTCTCTCTCTCAATAATCGCTCTCTCACGATCCTTCTCTCTTTCTCTTTGATGAACCCCCCCCCCCCCCTCTAAATCTTTAATATTGATTACACAAAATGACTGTTCTTAATATTCAAAATGAGTCCTTAAACTCAAATTTAAGTAAAAAAAGTAGTTACCTTCTATAAAAATATGTCAGAATCTAGACTTTTTATGATTTTCCTCAAAAACTTTTACGCCTACAATTTTGGTGAGCAAATAATTATATTGCAGGAAATAAGCATTTAGAAGATTTTGGACTGCTATCTGATTCTTAAGTAGTTGTATATCCAATTAATTCCAAATACAAATGGTTAGAGGCTGGAGCAAAAAAAAAATATTAATTACTCAGAGGTACCGTTTATACAGTACCCTTACCTAATACAAACTCTAATTATTTTCTCATAATAATAGAATATAAAGGGTTTATGTTCAATTGGTAAATAAAAAGTCATCTTTAAAAAAGCAAACAAAAATTTATTGACCCGATCATTTATGAAAATGTGTCGGGCTATGTAAATAGGTCGAGTATTATAAACGGGTCGAATTTGACAGGTCTTTTATACGGGTCAAATTTGACACAAGTTTATTTATTATATTATTTATTAAATTTTTTTAAAGCATAATTAATGAATGTCAAAAGAGTAGGGGTGTCCAAGTTTCACAAAGTCGGTCACAAATTTTTAATCGGGTCGGCTTTGACCCGTTTTATCTGGGCTTGGGGTGGTTTGACTAATCTAGGTCAAATTAGATCATTTATTTGGGTTGACCGATCGATCCAGTTGGATTAAATCAAATATGAGTTGGCGGGTTGACCCGACCTGTATTTGAACCGCCTATATTTAACCCGTTACAAACGGCTTAAATATGTATCACAACCCATATTTGACCCGCCGATATTTAACCCGGTCCGAACCCACCCATTTTGCCATGCCTAGCTACTGTCATGTCTAGTCGGATCAAATATGGGTTGACGGGTTGACCCGACCCATATTCAACCCGCCCATATTTGACCCACTACAAACGAGTTGAATTTGGGTCACAACCCATATTCGATCCGATTCAAACCTGCCCAGTTTGCCACCCCTAGGTGCGAATGAAAAAGAAACAAGAAAATGAAATTCAACGATAAAAACCATTTTTTTCATTATTGGAAGGTTTAAAATAACAAATTATTACTCTCTTTAAGGTCTTACAGATGTATCATTTAAGAAGGAAAATGATATACAATACTTAATTTGGAAGACCCACTTATTTAACCAATTGATGTCAAAAGCTGACATTAAGTATCTTCTATTTTTTATTTAATTAAAAAAAAAAAACTTAATATATAAAAGCTCCTTTTTCTAATGAAAAATTTTCTGAAAACAATTTTTAGAAAACAAAAACAAAAAAAATTCAAAATTTATGTAATTGTGCATTTTTTAGTTTTTTTTTGGGAACCAAACTCCTCTTTTTTTATTAAGGTAAAAAATATATAATATAAAAAAACCTCTCTTCTCTCAATTGTTCTTTATTTTTTATAATAATGAAAAGAATAAAATGGTAATAAAAAAAGAGAATGCGTACAAAAGTAAGTACTTTACTCACTTTTGTAAAAGTGAGATTGTATTATGGTCCAAAATATAGTATATGGGAGTTTATTACACCTTCTTAAAATTATAGGGAGATTTTGGACACTTTTACCAAAAGATAATGAAATTTTATTAGATGAGAATTTGAGCATGATAAAATTTGTTAACTTTTTTTATTTTTTATTTTTTATTTTTTATTTTTTATTTTTTATTACAACTCAAACACCTACTTTACTCTTACCAAACACTTACAAAAATTATTACACCATTTATCAAAGGTCAAATATATTGCCTTCTAAGGCTCAGCTTTGGAATTCAGTTTGCTTTGTAATCTATTAAATGGAGTGTCAAGTGAATACACTTGGGGATCAATTATTTTTACCTTACTAATGTGATAATTATTGAGCTTAAGATCCTAAGAATAGAGACCGTGTTCTTTTCAAATACTTTATTAAAGTCCTCAAAATGCTAAAATAGGGATAAGTGTCACTCTATTATATATACTAGTCAAAAGTGATGCTTCGGACTCCATAAGTCTAAACATCTCACGGACTCGAGGCTGCTAGGTCGAAAACTACAATATTAGTACTACAGAATCTGTTATTTGTTACATTAAAAAAGAAGATGAAAATAAACTCCAACAGCTAGTTCAATGACCTTTTGAGTTAAATGAGACTGTTCAAAAATTCAGTCTACTTGTTTACACATGTCTAAGCCCGACCCAATTATGTGCCTATAAAATCATCTGATTAAGTCATATAGATCTCTTCGTCTAGTTCTCCATTGAGAAATACAGTCTGAACATCCATCTGAAAAGGTTTTAAATCCATATGTGCGATAATTGTTAGGATAAGACGAATAGAGGCAAATCTCACCACTGGAGAGAATGTCTTTTCATAGTCTATACTAGGGGTGCACAAAAGTCTGTCCAAACTAGAAAATCAAACCGGACCAGACAATTAGGTCCGATTTTTTCGCGGTTTGGTTCGGTCACGGTTCAATTTTTTTAAAACCGTGTAGTAATGGTCTGGTTACAGTTTCAAGTCCCTCAGGACTAGACCGGACCGTTTCTATATATATAAATATCAAATATATTATACCTCATATCTAATATTTAAATATTATACTTATAGTATTATATCAGACTATCAATCATCGTTTTCTTTGGCCCTGTTTGGTAGAGCTTTTGTTTCGACTTTTATGCAGAAGAAAAAGAGAAGAAGAAGTTAAATTAGGAAGTTGGTACCCCCCAGCTTGCTTTAAACACTCTTTTTGGACTCCGAAACTCTTCTGCCTTGCCAATCCAAACACTCTCCAAAATGACTTTTGGCTTAAAAACCAAAAGTCGCTTTTCAAAAGCCAATTAAAACAAGGCCTTTCTCAGTTTCCTTTTGCAAAAATACGTCGCTAGGGTTTCTACTTTGGAAGACCGTTCCAAACTTTCAATTGTGCCTCTTAGAGCCTCTCTCTCCTCTGTTTCTAACTTTCTCCGATCTCTCTGCCTCTCACCTTTCTCTCTCTCTATCTCACGATTCTCACCTCTTGGCTCTCTCTCTGTCGATCTCAAGAAGGCACTTCACAACTCACGCACAACGAACCACGGAGTCGTCATCATCTTTCTCAGTTGAGGTAAGAGTTAAATTAATTTATGGTCAAATGACTAAATATGAACTGATCTATATATATATATATATATATATATATATATATATATATATATATATATATACTGTGTTTGATGAAGAAAGATAATATATATGTTGTGTTGATGAAAAAAGATAATATGTATACTATGTTGATGAGTTGAGGTGTCTAATTTTAGGAAATTAGAGTACTTGGTAAGTTCTCTTCCTCTTCTTCTTTTCTTCTACTTCCACATTTTTAATTGATAAAAAGAGTTTCATAACTTAACATTCAAGCCCAAAAATGAAGCTAGTTCTCCTGCGTTTGACACCACAATCAAGAAACAGAGACACCCAATAAGTTGGTTGAAGATAATCAAATGATAGCAAATCGAACCCATCACTTGTTCTGATGATTATCGATTTATATCATTCACTCTCACTTCAACCTCCAATTGTAATGTAAAAACATCCCAAATCATTAAAATTGATCTTTCCTCTCTCATATTCTATTTCTCTCTTCCATATATCTACTTCAAAACCCGATTCACATAAATAGTAAAAAAGAAACTTAAATAAGAAGTATTGAAAATCACTTTGTGGTGTAATCACTTAAAAATCAAAATCAAAGATTGAGATCATTATTGAAAAAATCCAAACTTTAAGAGTTTGACTCGTGAATCTTGGGTTAACAGAGTCCATCTCTTCCAAATTTGTAAAAAGTAATTAAATTAACTTTTAAATAAAAAATTAAAGAGCAAGAAAAGGAAAAACAAAGGGCCATTGTTTTCAATACGTATTTTTATTGTATTTGTAATTCACACGGTCAGACAAGTAGAGCTGACTATTGCATGGTTTTAGATGGATGGCTTGCTAAAATTACCTTATCTGTATCTAGATTTCTTGTGGGATTAAAATTTTCTGAAACACTCATAATCAGATTAATCTACTTAACATATTTAAAGTTTGCATAGTTTGCCTTAGTGTTTCATAGAATAGGATGTTAAGTTTAAATTTACTAATGACATTTTGGTGCCAAAGGCTCTCATCACTAATTTTTGCTGGTGTTTCATAGAATAGGTGCTGGAATCACCCTGGTCGCTACTAACCTTGTCACTCAACTTTACTAGTAAATATATAGTTTTAGAGACAAAACTTAGGTTTCAAATTTCTCTGTTTTCAAAATTATTTTATAGGCTCACTTTACATTTTGGAACCTTTGTCGAAGTTCTTTGTCCAATAACAAAACAGAGCATCAAGGTTCTTCAATCATGTTCAGTTTAATTATTGCAACCTCTGTTGTCAAAATAACATTAATGTTTTAGAAAGAAAGCAGGGACATTTATATTCCAGAACAATGTTTATCTATAACAAATTATGTATCACTAGGGCTGCACAAAGAACCGGTGGAACTGGAACTGGAACAGTAAGGAACCGTACCTGAACCGAACCGAACCGTTAACTACGGTTCCGATTCTGGTTCCAAATTTTAGAAATCGTTCATTACGGTTCCGGTTCCGATTTCGGTTACAAGTCGATCAAGGAACCGGAACCGTTAGTAAAGAATATATATATATATATATATATATATATATATATATAATATAATATATAAATGAATAATAATAGTTCTAAGTTCTAGTGTTCTATATAAATATATAAAGTATAAAATATATAATATATAAATAAATACTAATACCTTCTAAATTCTACTGTTCTATTTATATATAAAGTATAAAATATATAACATATAAATAAATACAATTAGCTTCTAAGTTCTAATGTTCTATATATTTATATAATATAAAATATATAAATAAATACTAATAGCTTCTAATTTATTGTTATAACTAGGGGTGCACAATTATGAGTGTGTATCTTGCCAATGTTTAAAAAAATAAAAAAAGTTGACAATGAACCATTGAGGAATTGGAACCGGAACTGGAAACGCAAAGAACCAGAACCGAACGGTTCTGGTATTGGTTCCAAAATTAAGGAACTGTTGGTAACAGTTCGAATTTTGATTCTATCAAGAATCATAAGGATCTGTACCATGTGCACCCCTAGGTATCATTGAAGAGGGGATATTATAGAGGTTTGATCACATCAATACTATATTTAGTCCATCCTAAAGGCCAGTCATACGAGCAGTATATATTTACTTTTGTATTAAATTTCTGCTCATTCTATAAAAGAATCAACTTTAGAAAAACATCTCTGACTCTCACTATGAAAGTTGGCATACACATTTTTCAATCTATGCAAAACATTTATCTCCCTTTGTTTTTATCTTTTTTATATATAAATAGAGTGAACAAAGAAAGTAGCAACCGACTAATTTTTTTGCTTTTTTTTCTTGATGCTAGATCTCAAGTACTGGACTTGGAGATGCTAGTAATCCTATTTATCTTTCGGAAGAACCCACTAAGGCAAAGGTACGTCAAGTTAATAAGAGAAAGCGATCTGATGTTTGGGATCATTTTATAGAAATTGAATCAAAAGAAGGATGAGGTGGTAGATGTAAGTATTGTAATGCAACTTATCAATGAAAAGGTGAAAATGAGACTAATACATTGAGAAAACATACTATTAAGTGTCGAAAGAGCCCAAATCAAAATAATAAACAAACACTTCTATACTTTCAATCTATAGCAGAAGAAGCTGGTGATAGTACTAGTTTGGGTGTTTAAAAATTTGACCATGATCCTTATAGGGAAGCACTTTGAAAACTGATTATCCCTGGATGAGTTGTCATTTAATTTTGTAGAGCGTGATGGTTTTCGTTATTTTCTTAGTGTGTTGCAACTTAGGTTCAAAATCATGTCACGTACTACAATAGCGAGGGATTGCTTGGTGTTATATGCTAGTGAGAAGGACAAGTTGAAGGATTCATTTCTTAAATCAAATCAAAGGCTTTCCCTCACTACAAATTGTTAGACCTCACTCCAAAACCTTTCTTATATGTGTCTTACTGCCCACTTTATTGATAGGGAATGGAAATTACACAAAAGAATTCTGAATTTTTGTGTAATTTCTAGTCACAAAGGTGAGGCAATTGGTAAAGCAGTGGAGCGATGTTTGAATGATTGGGGTATAGATAAACTTTGCACACTTACTGTTCACAATGCAATCTCAAATGATCTTGTTATTCAATATTTGAGGACAAGGACTATTCAAAAGAGTGACACTTTCATTTTAGGTGGCGAATTCTTTCACATGAGATGTTGTGCACATATTCTTAATTTAATTATGAGAGATGGGTTGAGTGAATTGAAAGATTCAATAACTCGAATTTGTGGGGTTGTGAGGTATGTTAGGAGTTCTCCACAAAGAGAACAAATTTTCAAACAATGTGCGGAGATGGCAAAGAAAACATATAAAAATTCTTTGTGTTTAGATGTCCAAACTAGGTGAAACTCTACCTATCTCACGTTAAAAGCCACATTAAAGTTTGGAAATGAATTTGGGAAAATGGAATATGAAGACCCACATTTTTGTCATAGAACTTAAGTATGAACCTCCTACCAATACTGATTGGAATGATGCTCGGGTTTTCACAAATTTTTTGGAAAAATTTTATGATGCCACTACTCGTATGTCCGGTTCTTTATATGTTACTTCTAATGTCTATTTTCATGAAGTGTGTAGCATTGAAAGAAACTTGTCCTTATGGTCAAAGAGTTTGGATCCTCGTTTAAGTGACATGGCTATCAAAATGAAGAGCAAATTTGACAAATATTGGGGTAACATTGAGAAAGTGAATATGATGTTAGTACTTGCCATTGTGAATATTGTGAGTTTTTGTTACTCTAAAGTTTATCCTCCTACCATGGTGAGTGATCTCATTAAAAAAGTAAGGGAAACATTGGATCATATTTATGGTGAGTATCAAAAGTTTGAGTTGGACGCTTCATCTTCAACTCAAACTTGTAATGTCATGAAGGTTGATCGACCAAGTAGTGAAAGTATTAATTTAAAAGATATCCAATTGGAGTATTTACAACATTTGTAACAAGTAGAAAGTAGGGAAAACAAATCAGAAATGGAGAGATATTTAGAGGAAGCTTGTGCAAAGCATGACAACTTCGACATCTTGAGTTAGTGGAAGGTAAATAGTTCAAGGTATGAGGTTCTTTGCAAAGTTGTATGTGACATTTTAGCTATTCCTATTTCAATAGTTGCTTCTGAGTCAGTTTTTAGTACGGGAGGTCTTGTTCTTGACCCATTCCGTAATTCTCTTACTCCTAAGATTGTGGAGTGCTTCATTTGTGCACAAGATTGGTACCGTACCTCACCACTCCCGATTCAAGTTGAAGCAAAAGCCGATGAAATTGAAACAATTGAATCAAGTGATTTTTATTTTATTATATAATTTACTTATAAGTATTTGTTAATTGTTAACCATTTTTTTATAAGTATATTTGTTAATTGTTAACTTGAATAAAATTATTTACTTTTGCAGCCATGAGTTGCTTAACTACTGCATGAGGACGTTTGACATTGAGTTTGGGTAGCAAAAAAATTCAAAATATAAGGATTTGAATATATTCTTATTGAATCAAAAAATTTGGATTTGACGTCACTCTAAAGAAAAAAATATTTGATTTTGGCCACCAAAATATAATTTTTCCTTTTTTGAAAATTCAAGCAAACACACTCAGGCCCACTAGATGATCTTAATCTTTTTACAAGGATTTGAATATAGGGAAAATTAGATTTCAGTGACCAAAATTGAAAAAATATTGTTATTTAGTTACCTTAAACTCAATAAAAGATAAATAGTGACCAAACTTAAAAAAGAATTGCTAATAAGTGACCATTTAATCTTAAAGCCCAAAATACCCTTCATTATGTCCATAAATCCACATCTTTTCTTCATTTTTTTCAAACCCAAATATCAAAAAATTTAAAAAATCGAATGACTTATATACAATATATGAACATATATACATTCTAAAGAAAATAATATATATATATATATTATTGTATATTAATATCTCATTAACAAAAAAACAAAAAAAAATTTAATTTGGGTGCAATTAATTATTAATAAGGAATGTTGGAGGATATGAATAGACTTGGCTAATAAACATATTACCTACTACCTCATATCTTTCTTTTTTTTTTTATATCAGGTATCTTATAATTAATTCATTTCAAGTTATAACTCTTGTTGTATCTTTGGAGCCCTAAAATCTACCAAAGAAAAAAAAAATCATATATGAACATGCATTAATTGTAAGATGAACATATATGTCTAAATATATATATAGAGAGAGATTCTCTCTCTATATATACTTTCTTTTTTAGAATCTTTGTATGTCTTTTGAAGATTTGATATTTAGAACTGAGATTGGGGAAGATGAATAAGGGATTGAGAATTTTTAAATAAAAGAGATGGTATTTTGGACATTAAAGTTAAATGATCACTCATTGACAATTACTTTTCAATATTAGTCACTATTTACCTTTTATTGAGTTTAAGGTCACTATATATTAATTTTTTTTAATTTTGGTCACCAAAATCTAATTTTCCCTTGAATATATTCTTATCGAAGTAAAAAAAAAAAAAAAGAAATACATTCTTATCGAATTCTTCATGAATTTAAAAATGACAGTCAAAACTCAACTTGTTTTAATTGGATTTTGTTGTTGTTTTTGCTTTTTCTTCTTTCAATTATTTTTAATAATCCTTTATAGACGTAAATAAAATTAACAAAATCTATGATTACAATAATTATGAGAAAATTTTATTACTGTAGTTATTAAATAGATTTAGAAAGAGATTTACTATTACAACAGACAAAGAAATTTATTATTATAATTTATAAAGAGTAAAGTTGAAATTTTTATAGTTTTAGACTTAATATAGAAATATTTATGAAAAAGTATGATTTTGTGGTCGTATTAAAATTTCAAACGAGTTGTAGGTCATTAAGAATAAAAAACAAAACTATCACTAATTTTTTATTTTGTTTTAGTTTTTTATCCTTTACCACAAGCAGTTGGAAGTGTTGGACTTTTCCAAGCATTTTCCTTAGATCTGTACTTACCAAATCTGACCGCACAAAGATCAATGTCAAAGTTGAACTAGAATTCCTAAATTCCTTTTTCTGATAGGAGTCAAACTTACATACACATAACTCTCTCTCTCTGTATAAAAATTGTAAAAACAAGATGGACAAGTGTTGATATGCCACCCACGTCTAGTTTCTGTAGGTATTAGCTGATACAGGGGATCGCAGGGGAGTCAATTGTCATTGAAAATCATTGTCACGTCTTCATTATGGACCTTGTGCTTTATGAGGGGCTGAGTTATATGCCTGACCAAGAATAGTTATTAATCTGATATTATAGTTCAATTGTTTTTGTTTCCAATAAGGCAACACAGAGCCACCAGCACAGAGTAATATAGCATAGAGCAATTAACAGAGTAGTAAGTCTTTGGTTTCTCTCTCTTTTTTTTAGAAGATGACAATAATAATAATAGGGTTTGTCCAATCGAATTTATTTTATATTTATTTCTTTAAATTTGTTAGAATTTAAGTCTAATTTTCTTTTATTTAATGGTCCACTGGGTAATGAAATGTGTATTTTTTTCCTTTCTTTTTGAAACTAATTTACTTTAATCTTGTGGCTCTTACAAATTGACTTTCACATGGAAGATAATTGAATAGGTTGAAGGTCGTTTTATATATTGCTTTAATGCATTTATATATTATAAAGTTCGTAGATTTTTCTGCCATTATAAAATACTCATATTTAGAACATTGACTTCTTACTTATTTTTCTGGCTTTGATTTCTTACTAGAATAAAAGTGTGTAGCTACTTGAGGGTTCACATGTTTTGAATTTTAATTGCACAGTGAAGTGACTATTTGTAAAAAAAAATTAATGGGTATAAATGTATATGCAAAGATCAGGTACACATTCTTAATAGTCGACAAAATTTGTACGATAATCTCAATGCCTATAATAGTGGTCTTCATCCGAGTAGTATAACATAGAGCCATCAACAGAGTAGTAAATCATTGGTTTCTCACTTTTTAGAAAATAATAATAGGGGTTTGTCCAATCGAATTTACTTTATATTTATTTCTTTAAATTTGTTGTAGGTCATAGCTAGATGGTGGAGTAGTCATTGATTTAGGTTTATGTGATGCTTTTTGATTAATTATTTATTTATTAAATTGTTTGGTAGGATTAATTAATTTTCATTCCAAGTTCTCCTTATATTTTCACTCAATTTTGTTTCAATAATTTACTATGCGAAAAAAGAATGTATAAAATGTTTCTTCAAATTGTTATCTATTTTTTACTTTATGTTATAGTTTTTTATGTTTTTATTCAATATTTATGATACTGTAGATTAAAAGCATAAAACCATATAACCAATGAAGAAAAAAATTTAAAATTTTAACAAATTTGTTAAATTTATTTATTTTTTATTTTTTTAAATAAAAATTTATTTAGATTAATAGAAACTCTCTTAATTTCTATTTATTTTTAGGGAGACAATATTCGCACTCCACTTTTTTTTTGTTGCACTCCACTATTTTTTTCCTTTTAAAGAAAATGACAAAAAACTTTATAAACTCATTACTACATCATCCCTTATTTAATAATACCATGACTACCCTTTTCAAAATGCAAATCACTCACAAACTTGATTGTCATATATATAGTATATGTAATTCAAATTGAAACAAAGCACTACTGGAACAATCCTAATCCTATTTGATTTCATCAAAGCCATTGAAACCCACTATATAAATTAAATTGTAAAAAAAAAAATGTGACTATTTTTGAGTGAAGAAATTTGGACTATATAAATTGTAATTGACAACCAAGAAAAATGTGACAATATTTTTGAGTGAATAAATTGGGGTGAGTTGGTGCCTTGTTACTATAATGACTACAAAATTTGATGGATGATATGATTTAACACATTCATTCATTTTTTTTTAATTTGAAACGATAAGGGCAATTTTGGTAACTAAATTCATTTTCTTTTCACTTTCATGCTATCCAAACTAATAAAATATATTTTTTCCACAACTTTCTTGAAAAAATTTCATGCTAACCAAATTCACGACAGAAACTTATTTCTCATTCCTTCACTTCACTTTCTTTCACTTTCTCTTTCCACCATACATTTTTATCTAACCAAACGCATCCTAAGTAAACCGACAATTACACTACTAAACAAGAGGGAAGCCCCACATCAAGATTCTATAAATAAGACATAGGAGGAGTATTAATATTTTATAGAACTTTTCTTTTAGTTTAATAGCTACATGTCAATCACACACTAAACAAGAACTCTCCAAATTGACTCATCCTAAATAATAAAAGCTAGTAAAACTTGAAAAATATATTATTTATACATTCACCAAAATCATCCCTAGTTTTATGAACTAACATTATAAATATAACCATCACAAATCAAACAAAAGATTTGTCGAGAAAACAATTAAAGCCTCTTAATTATGGGAACAAAGACTTTTATTCCAACTTTCAAAGAATATGCTAATACTTTTAACTTGAGAACATATCTGACATGTTTCAATTGTTCAATACCTTTCTTATAACTACAAGCTAGAAAAAAAAGATCAAAAAGGTGAAAAATCAGATAAATTTTATCAATTGTAGCAGTTTGATAGATGTTATGATCTTAAATGACCACCCGCTCATAGATATAAATTGCATAGATGATCCATTTTCAAGAAAATACAGAAAATAGGTTAATTTAACAACCATTTAACTTAATTGGGGAGAGAAATATGAAAAAAAAAAACATTAATTGGAGAGGGAGGGATGAAAAATCCTGCCAAAACTAAAAGGGCAATTGTGGTATTTGGAAAAAAAATAAATTATTTTTTTATAAAATTAGGGTTAGATGTGTCATTTGTTTTAAGAGTGGAGTGCAATCGGAGAAAAGTGGAGTGCGAATATAGCCTCCCTATTTTTATTCTTTTCTTGAAGGTTGTTAATTTTAAATTATTTAGATACATCAATATGTTTTATATTTTTTAGATACTTATTAAACTCAATACGGTAATTATTAAGCGTATAAATTAAGAGTTTCATTATATTATTATTTTTTTATAATGCATTTTGATAATATAAATTTACCTTTTTTCTACTTTTATTCTCTTTTTAACTCTTTCCTAAATAATAATTTTCCTTTTTTCTAATTATATTCTGTTTCTAACTCTTCCCCCCATTATAATAATAATTTTGATAATTTGAACACAAATTGTACAGTCTTTTTTACAAAGTGTTTCAAATTATCTTTTATATTTTATATATTATTTATTCCAATAAATATATCAACTACTCATTTAATTTAAAAAATAAAAGTTGAACACAAACACTTCTCTATATATATATTTTTAATTTTTTTATGTGATTGCTTAAAGAGACAAAAAAGTATATCTATATCTATATAGTTGTCTTTTCTATACATTTTTTATTCATAATAATATCTATCTCAATATAAATCTATACTAAAAGTACAAAGAATTTCACATCATTTTTAATTTTTTATAATATAATTTATTCCAATAAATATATCAACTACTAATAAATTTAATTTTAAAAATAACAATGACAAGCACTTCTTTCTCTCTCTTTATTTTTTTTTATGTGATATTGTTTAAAGAGACAAAAAGTATATCTATATCTATATGCTATATGCTATATTTCATATTCATAACAATATCCATAATATTATTAATTAATTCTTCTAGATACAATATTATTAAATCATTTCAAATTATATTAGAGGACCTCACATTAATTATTTAGAGGATCTCATGTTGGACTAGCATAAATTTATTTATTTACTATTTATAATGCATTTTTTTAAATTCTATTATATTTCTAACTCTTCCTTAAACAATATTACGTAATTTAATTTTTCTTGTAATTCTATTCTAGTTCAAACATTTTGTTTTAATTCTATTCAATTTCAAACTCTTTCCTAAATAATTTTTTTTTCAAATTCTATGCTAGAGTTTCATGGCATTTATGTGAGTGCCATCATCTTTCAATAACAACTAAAACACATTAGAATGACCTTTTGAATAATTATAATGAGATATTTAGTGTGTTAATCAAATCTATTACTGATTATGGATCCTGATTTGAGTGGGATAGTAGTACTAATAATACCAATGATTAGGTTTTAATAGTCCAAAAAGACTTAAAACTATAAATATTAAGTAGTGCCTTTTCCACATTACCCAAGTTTAGATGGGCAGAAAAGCATTACCAGGCTTGGTGAAAGTCCATAGAGATGATGTTTATGGCTATCATTACAGATGTACAATATTTTATGTCTCCTAGAAATTAAAAAAAATTATGAGTAGACTCATGTCTATTCAGTAAATTAAACTCCTTAGTTTGCATCTTCTCAATAAAACAGAGTATAAAGATCCCTATAGTAAGCAGTTAATCAGAGATTATACTTTAGAATGTATTGATGTAATTCTGCCTACATTTGTATTGAAACTGTGTCGAAACACACATTATTAATGTAACTAGATCAGAAATTTTACTATCTTTGCTTAAGTAATAAGAATTGTGAAACCTGTACGTCATTCCACAAGTATCATCTTCCAGCATCTAAGCAACTTCAGGTTCTAAACCTCGAATTATCTACCTACTAATTTTTATTAACCCTAAATAAATCAAGAGAATGCATCTTTAGGTACAAACATGAAAGCTAAGTGATCCACATCATTGACAAGACTATTCCATGCCTAGTTTCAAAAGCGAGAAATCATTGCTATAATGTAAGCTAATGATATTAACCAAATCGATCAAGCTAAGAGTGTTGTGAGTAGCACGATAACTTTCACAATTATAAAATGGTATCAAGCAATTTACATCGTGCCATTTAAAGCAAGGTTGTCAAGATAAGGATTCTATTTAGGATTGATAAAGGGGTACATAGGATCGAGATTGTGGATCCTAAGATTCTATAAAACTATGAGGAAAATAACTTTCTAAATCAAATATCTTTGATATAAGTAAAGAATAAGGCTAAACAACCAAACCAATATTCTAGCAAAATCAAATAATATTAAAAGATACTTAGACACATGGCAAACACTTAAAGTAAAGCTTAAACAAATAGAAAAATAGAATAGAGAGAGAAAAGTTCAATTTAGTTGCCTAAGTGTCTAAGCAATTTAGTTGAAAAAATTACTTTTTGGTTCAGAAAAGGAACAAAATAGAGAAAGAATAGCGGAAAAAAAAAGTCTCTCTTTGTTTTTGTTTTCGAATGGACAAAGAATAGAAGCACATTATATAATGAACAAAGCTTCCTAATAATCTTCTTAAATGAATATAACTGATAGAATGTAGAGTATATATGCAAAAGAATATGATCAGAAAATCGGATAAAGCAAATTCCTCAACACCACCACTTGCATTTAACTTGCATTACTCCTCATTACCAAGTTTATATATAGAAGCACATCATTCAATTCAGATTACTGAGCAGTCATCACTAATTAAAATCATTTCCAGGACAATAGTGAGCAACAAGATAATTAGTGGAAACAATCAACAAATAAAATGAACTAAATAAAATCTTTACTTGTCACGCCCCCAAATTTCAATACCTGAAACTCTATTCCGGCACTTGAATTCGGTGCGCGACTTGAAAAATAATGTCCATCATACCATACATCAATCCAAAAACTTTACATATTACAATCAAAATGTGATCATCTAGATCATCTATTACAAAAATTTCATCTGGAGACCTCATCCCTCATCCTGAGAGTCAACTATGTACAACAAAAGATAAATACATGCTAAGAAAATTACATGTAAATGGTCTCCATCGTCGTGTACCGCGCTTCCATTCACTCGATACCTGAAAAATAAAATGGGGTGAGCTCAACAAGCTCAACAAGAATTGCAAAACACTATCACTGCTCAACAAATTGACCTTGCCTTAAATTCCTACATATAAGGACTCGTACAACAATCTTTGTTGATTAGTTTCACAAATTTTCTTATGATAATTAAACTCTAATTAATGATCATATCCGCAATTTTCTTCACACCCAGATTTTCTTTATGGTAATTAAACTCTAATTAATTATCATATTCACAATTTCTTTCACACACAGGAACCGTATTCTCAACAATTCCTTATTAAGCTAATCATCTAGATTAACTTAACATAACCTCACAGTGAGCCCTGGGCTCCCCTCCAATAGATGGCATGCTTAGCCAACAAGTGGTGCATATCGCATAGTCTTGGACTAAGGAAGCTCGCACCTGTGGTTGGGCTTGTACGTCTACTCACCCAGATGGTCCCGGACCACGTCCACACAATAAGGGCACGCTCCGCCCAATGGCCATAACAAAAGGGTTGTACACACCCTATAGGTAGGTCCCAGACCATACCTCACAAATTCTTTAAGAATTTTATCTCATTTTCAAGATTTCAAACTTTTAGGATTTACTAAATACTTTTGACATTTAATAAATCAAATCGTTCTCTTAATGTGATCACTAATCACATTATTTAATCACTTTAAGATTTCACCACTATCGTCTTTTATAAACTTAATTATTTTAGCATAATTATGTTTATTATGCCAAAATATACGACTCTAGAACTTTTTGAAAATTTTAAAGCTTCAAGGGATATTTTCTCCAATTTCCTCTCTAAATTAAAACGAGAGGAAAACAAATGGTCTTTAAACCCACATAAATTCTTTTATAATTTATTAAATGTTTTTCACATTTAATAAATTAAAAGAGCGAATTGGGCACGTTCATAAAGCAAAAAATGTCGCTAACCGAATCTTTAATCCTTAGGACCAACTATTCTAACTTAACAAGCTCTATTGCGTTAAAACAAAAGATTTTATCAATTTTCGTAATTTATGGAGCATTCAAGAATTTTTCCCTAGAACCAACTATTCTAACATAATTAGTTCTAAATGCATAAACATATAATTTCAGAAATTTAAACGTAATTTATGTCACACAAAACATTTTTTTATCAACTAAAACATTTGAAAACCTCAATGAAATCAAAACATAATTTTTTTGAGATCATAAATTTTATGGGCCCAACAAGAAGTTACTTAGCCCCATAAAAACACAAGCCAAAACCCAAGACCATTTGGCCCAATTCCTTCACTACTTCAAGTAACACAACTCACTGTTTTCTTATTAGCAACAACCATCCATGGCCTAATTAATGTAGCCACAAGGTCCACCATTCATGGCCTCTTTTTTTTTTTTTTTTTAAATCCATACGTCAAGGCCATGCAACAATCTAGCCCAATCACTTATGCAAGCCCAGTTTTCCATCTTTAACAAATATGCTACTATCTAACCAAACCCACCATTAAAAGCTTAAACAACTAACTACAACATCTTCCTCACTGTCCAACATATTCGAATCCCATTCATAAGACATATATTTTCATGAAGTCCATGGGTATTTCAAGGCCAACCATATGACCCACCAAAGTTTCATTTTCATTTTCTCAAAATCATGCTTCAACCATCACTGTTAAATGAAAATAAAACAATCTTTGTACTCACAGTTGTCCACATAAATAATTTTATATATATATATAGATATATATATAGATAGATAGACACACGCGCACACACATAGAAAAGACTAGGACTCTGTTTACCTATGCAAATAACGTGGAGGAACAGAGCATGCAAACAAAAGAGAGACATTAATCAATTCAACCATATATATTTATATAGACCCACAACTAAGATTTCTAGAGAACACCTAATTCTCATGCAAGAATTGTCACATTAATGACAGATTTATACACATTAACAGCTAAGTATATGCATATATATATATATATATATATATATATATATATATATTTGTATCAACAACCCAAAGACTAATCAAACAACTCTAAACATCAAGACCCAGAATTAATTTCTAACAAGACTTGAATAAAAAAATCTAACAAGAAACATTTACATCTATATCCATCATCATAAATAATTATATATATATATACATTTATATATATATATAGAAATGCAAGGCAAGATTCAACTTGCCTCAATGAAGATTTTCTTCTCCTCCTCCTCTTCTTCTTCTTCTTCTTCTTCTTCTCTTTCTCTCGGTTTCTCCTCTGATAGTCTCTCTCTCTCTGTTCTTCCTATATTCCCCTGTACCACTTAGACCCTCATTTCTTCTATACAAACGTCTCTTATTTTGATAATACATCAGAAGTGGTCAACTCAAGTCTAGCTTTAGTACACATGTCACACATACACAATCTTGTCTGCCACTAAGTCCAATTCAAAGCTTCCATTCACAAGACTACTCTCTTTTCCTCTTTCTTGTTTATGTCGTGCTTCTATATAAATCCTTTCCATTTGCTACAACAGCCCCTTGATCAAGACAACACATGTCAACCATGCATTTAACCATCCCTAACTTCCAATCAAGCTTAAAAGTTTCTGTCACTTCTTACAACCTGAACCCTTTAACATTAGCCTGCCTCACATGCATCAGACCACTAGCTAACTGCTACAAATCATGCTATAAATAGACTATCTATACTACATTTAAGGTTTGTGTTTGAATTTTTCGCTAAAAAAAAATCACCATCTAACAGTCAAAAATGCTTAAAAAACCTATCTGATGGTTCAAAATATATATGCCTATCTACTGTCTAAAATTACTCTTCTTATCTTCAATCAACGATCATAATTCACTCCCACCTAAATTCAAATTTAAACATCCACCAACTTCCCCCTAAAATAACATTTCCATCAATCTATCTTCAAATATCAAATATTATTATATCTGTATATATATTATATAATGGACCTGTTATATGAAGTGGTGCTGTCATAATGCTTGGACCTGTTATACGCCTATTATATCTATGTATATCTCTCTCTATCTTATTTAACATCAGACCAAACACATCACTCTCCCCCTCCCTCTCTCTCCATGACCTCCACCATCAATGGCGACGAAACCTTCACTTCTCAAGAACCCAGCTTGCTCCACTCTGGTCCGGCGACGAGTTGTTGGCTCGACTTGAACGGCTAGATCCAGCGACTTGAACAGCCAGATTCGGCGACTTGAACTGCTAGATCCGGCAAAACACTCAACGTCTCAAAAACATAACTGGCTCCACTCCGGTCCGGCGATGAGCTATTGGCTAGATCTGGAAGACGAAGCCGACCGATCTGGCGTGGCTCTCGACGCACCTGCAACGGCTGCGGGAGCCACTCATTAACTACAGTCACCACCAGCATCCACCTTCAACTTTTTAGTAGCAAGGCTTCTGAAAATCATGTCTAAAGCTTAGTTTTTTTATCTTCTTAATAGGGTTGAAAAGATGGATGGCAAAATTACTAAAGAGGAAGTTAATGGCTTCGTGGATTGAAGACACGTGGAGTGGTTGGGACCAGTTATCAGTTATAAGTATCAAATGAGTTGTTTCCAAACTGGAAATTGGTGATGAATTCATGATCTCCATTAGTATATATATATTGTGAGACTTTGTTATATGTATACTACTTAAAATATTTTCCATTGTTCAGTACTTGAGAAACATTGAATTGATGGCCTTCGGGGATGTTGTTGGTTTCTCTCTCACCCCTCTCAGTCGATTGGTCTATCTTCCATTACCATATATTGTGAGAATCTGTTATATTCTCTTTTTTTGCTCAAATATTACATATTTGTTGTCCCACCTCTGAAAAAATCTCAACTTGCATGGCCGAATGGGGTCAGTAACCCATATGATCCTTACTATTTTCTGTCTCCATTGATGTCTAAAACTTCTCTCTCTCTCTATATATATATATCTAGTGATCTAATCATCTATTTAATTTTTATTTGATACCATAATATTGTATATAATGAAACATATATTGTCCTAATATACTTCTAAAATTACCCATATAAATATATAAATAGATGCATAGATACAAATATGCTCCACCAACTTAAAGTGGGCCTTCAGGTCACTCCTAATTGTTTTATGTATGTTCTCTTTTTTAATCCTATATCTCCGACATTAATTGCTCAATTTGTTCTGTACTCCAATACAACAATTCAGACTCAAACCAACAAATTTTAGGATTAATTATATAAATACATACTTGGTTCTGATTTTAATTTCTATGATGTGGCTCTTACATATACACTGTTCAGCTGCAGCTGAGTACTATGGACCAGCCACCACTACCATCTTCTATGGCCAGCCTTTACCACCATTGTCGCTGGCCGAACCACATTAATGGCTTCACCATGCACCACCTCAACTGACCCACCACCATGGCCGGACATCCATCACTGCCCAAGACCCACAAGTGCTTCACGGCCAACCACCACCTCCACTAAACCGAAATCACCACCCAACCATCTCACCATCTTCAACCTTCCTCACCACCATGACAGACCATCGCCCAGTCTACCATTGTAGAGTGAGAAGAAAAAAAAAAGAAAAAGTAAAGAAATGACATAATGATGCTGAGAGAGAGAGAGCGAGCATCGGTTGTAGAGGGATTGAAGAGAAAAAAAAATGAAAAATAAAGAAGAGAGAATGCTGTGATTTTTGCACAATGCACATGGTGAAGGGACCCAACTGAATGTATATATAAACTATATTGTATTGAAATTTGAAATACAAAAATACAAAGCTGTTCTCTTTTATGATTTGACCATATATATATATATATATATATATATATATATATATATATATACAATGGTTTAAATGATCTCTTACCCCTAATCGATGGAAACAAGTGATTTGCATTAACATGCTTTTAATAAGTAGTCAAAGATCATCAACTTTAGTATGAAATATCTTATATGATCTCAAGTTTTTTTTCCTAACAGAAAAAAAAAAAAACAAAATTGCCTATGGGTTCAGGCAGGTGAGGGATTAAAGTCAAAAAGCAAGAAAAAAATACAACTAGGGTTACAATTGTCTCTCAGCTATTTGTCTACTCATTGCATCTTAGTGTGGAAGCTTTATTGAATTTATCTTTGTCCATTGCCGTTTGTATCAATAGCATATTTTGTAAATAGAGCCTAATTATTGAATCATTTGGAGAAATTAAAAAATACTGTTGAAAAAAATGTAGTGTTTCCACCTAAAATGAGTAATCAATTTTTCGGTACTGTTAAGAATTTTAAAGTATAATTTGTACTTTCACTACAATTTTAAAGTTAACAATTTTATTGATCCTCTTTTTTTCTGACTTTTTTATTTTGAACAAAAAATATAAGTTGCTTTAATTATTACTTACAACTCATTGTTTTAATTATTTAGTGTATATATATATATCATTTTGTGAGAGATAGTGCACATTTTTCAAATATATTATCATAATTTTTGTGGAAAAAAGAGAAATTAGGCCCATTTATACCGTAAAAAATGTAAATATCAGGGCAAAAAATATATATATATATATATCAACTGCAAAAAACTAAAAAATAAATGAAAATCCTTAAAAGGTGGAAAGTTGGTTGGATTGTCGGAAACAAGATCTGCACTTTAGGGGTTGTCGACTGTACTTTTCGGGTTTGTAGGATTGTTGATGGAAACAATTTATCTTCCGAATTTATATATATTTATTGTAAAATTAATATCTCTAAAGTGTAATTTGAATTCAATTCATCTATTTTAATCGTGATTTCAAGAGGGTGCCAACAGGTGATGTTGGCTGGAATTAAGTGAAATCAAATTTTATAAGTGTACGTAAGTACTGTCAAATATAATAGGACATGTACAAGTCTGTATATACGGTCTAATAATTTTTTGTTTTATAGTGTCGTAGGCACGGGCAATACCCTAGTACATATATATATGTATATATATATATATATATATATAAATAACCCACGTGCATCTCTACACAAATAACCCTCCAATCTCCTAAAAATTACATTTGAATCCTAAGGAGATGAAGACAAAATAATTCCTAATTTAGGGGTGTTACATTCTACCCTCCTAAAAATGAATTTCGTCCTCGAAATTTTTGAAATCATCAAGTCTTCATGATTCAAAACAATTACTACCACAGGCATGAAACATAACAATAACTTTGGAAACAATTTTTAAACATCAAATAGAGTGAATCCAACAACATTATCCAAAATGTCAAACGTGCTCAAGTTTTGCTACCATACAAAATTTAAGGATAATGTACAGAATTTGATGCGTGACTACTTTCATATTCTTGCTCTTCTGGGTCTGTCTCAATCTCATACTCTTCATTGGCCCTTCGAGTTTGAGTTTTGGATTCTTTCGAACTTGTTTTATATAGTTCAGAGTCTCTTTTGGACCTTTGGTTAACGCTAGGCTCACTATGAGTACTAGATTCTTGTGTGGGGTCCTTTATGGTAGGCCTTGGTATATTCCGCCCACACAATGGCAGAAAATCCCGAATACATGCTACCCGCCTCTTTTTTAACGTAAGTAGATCAGGTTGGGTTGGGTGGAAGGGAGAGTGTATATTTGTTGTCCTCCTTGGCTGCCGAGGCTTCCTTACCTTTTCCTCGATTTCCACCTTCCATCTACATAATTATCAAATAATCATCAATCTCTGAGGTTTATAAAAAAAATGAGAGGTATACAACATTCAACAACCAATCTTTCATTGTGTACATCTATTTGTATATAAATACACTTTCATACAACTTAATTTATATACAAATTTTCTTATGTACTATTGTACATTACTCACTGCTTCATAAGGTACAATCCATCAATCAACCCAATATACTTTATCAATTAATGATTTGATCAACATCATACATTTATCATAATCATTTCTTCCACCCTCCTTGGTGCAATCTTAGTTTTGAAAAATCACCCAAATATACATATATACATATATATATATATATATATATTGATTTTCTCAACTTGTACCTGTACAGTCAACAATAAAAGTGGTCTCCACACAACAATATGCATAAAATCAGTACAATGCCAATATCATATTTCATAGATATTGCTACTCACATAGTTCTTAATGTAGATTAGCGTGTCACTACACACTATCACATAAAAGTCACATGTTCACAAAGTTCACTAACTCTTCCATGTGCTTAACACCATCATCCACAAACCACCAATCAATACCAAATTTGCAATTAAATCATTGTTTCCCACGAGAGACAAAACAAAGATCTAGCGTATCACTAAATCCTACTTTTCCTAATACTCACCTAGGCTATAACTCTTTCCTCACTTGTTAATACCTAATGAGTCAATTTTATAACTACTTGGACCTGACACATTGTAAGAGAAGTACTAATCAAAGAAAAACGTTTGGTCAGGCCATTTTCCCTCGTTAGCTCAACCCCGACAACTTGTCTTCCTTGTCCTCATACCTTCAATTTTCTCAAACCTGTAATCGCAATCGATTCTCTACTTTCCACATGAAATTTCTATATCCAAAACTTTTCAAAGTTCTAGGCTCCTACAACTGGAGTTTACCATGACTCGTAAATCTTAACTATCATATCTCTATCTAGACTCAAACCTCTGGTCTAGCTTACCAAATTCCTAAAACTAGATAGGTGGTAATGATATGCCCTCATTTGCAATATCATTAAGTCCACCAGAAGTTCTTTCAATAATCCAAATAGAACAAGCATGACTCACCCTATCAAGTGTCGTTGAGTGTCCAAGGGAAGTTACAATGAGTACATCACTATTCATACTTTCAAGTTCCCGTCCAAGTGCATTTACCAATGATAGTGAAATAATGACTACACAAAATCTGAATCAAATAACACTTTAGCTATACTGCCATAAATAGCAAATGTACCTTCCATTGCAGGTGGTGCAGCATCCTGCTCAACTTTTGGGTACACAGCATAAACCCTTGCTCCCCCTTACTGTTGCGGTGCTTGAACCCTCTGTTGTCCTTCCTTACGTGGTTTGGTACAGTAGCGGGCCATGTGTCCTTTTTCTTGATAGTTGTAGCACTGTCCATGAAACTGGCGAGGCTGAGCATTTTGAGGTGCAGCTAGTACCAGAGCTGTGGACTGCTCACCTCCATCAACTCTTTGTCTTTTCGCTGCTTGCCAATCCTGCCTAACTCTCTGCCCTGCTTGGCTCTGCATCTCTTTTGGAGGTTATTGCTGCTGTTGCCTCCTCAGATTTTGCTGCGAGTTAAAACTACCTTTCCCCTTTTCTTTCTCTGCCGCCGAATGTTCCTTCCTTCGTTGATATTTAAGATTATCATGTTCAATCCTCATAGCACGCTCTACGACCTCTGCGTAACTATTTAACCTTTGACTAATCACTAGCCTCCTTATGCTAGGAGTCAGTCCCTCTGCAAATCTTCTCGCCCTACTCTCTTCGTCTGCAACTATATAAGGCGCAAATCGAGAGAGTTCTGCAAACTTCGCCTCATATTGACTCACTGTCAATGCTTCAGTTTCTTGCTCTAGATGAATAAACTCAACTGCCATTCTATCCCTCACTGCACGTGGAAAATACTTGTCATATAATTGGTTCTTAAACTCATCCCAGTGCATGTGTGTGACATCTCCGACACTCCTAATGTAGAGCCCCGAGTAATTATTTTAATTTAGTTTTGTGTTAAATATGATTTAGCATGAAAATTCTCTTAAGCATGTGTAATTTTGGGTTATAAGATTTTTCACGTGTTTTGGTACGAGCGTGGGACCACGGATGGGTCGGGCGACCCGAAAAGTGTGTTCGGGCTCTCTAAGTAGAGGTCGGGTCATTGTGATGTTATTTTTAAGGACTCAAGTGAAAATAAGAGAGAAGATTATGTTAGTATGTAATTACAAGAAAATATCTTGTAACAAGGAGCATTATTAAGAGGGTTTAGGGACTTAGTTGCAAAAGTTGACTAGTCTTGCAAGAAAAAGATAGATATATGATATGTATAGGCATTTAGTGGAGAAAATCAGATTTCTCATTTGTCTTCTCCTTTCTCTCTCTACATCTCCCTCTTGTAAGCTCTACCTTCTCTCTAGAATATCTCTAGCTTAGGCTTGGATTTGGAAGAAGTTTTGAACATGAATGTTGTTCATCTCGACATTCTCTACGATCTCTATGGATTGAAAAGTTGATTTGGAGCATTTTGGTCCGGTGGAAGATTTTGTGATCTACTTCTTCTCTCTAGATTTTGAGGGTCTTCGGCTTGGATTCGGGCGGTGTCAAAGAAGAGAAGTGTGTTCTACGTGATAAGGGCTTTGCTTTGAACCGAACAAAATCGCAAGTAGACAACTTTGAGATTTGTGAAAGTTTGGGATAGCTTGAAACTATAGCTATTGAGGTAGGGGGTGGGTGTTGTGTCTTCTAATTTCAAGTTTAATTTCATTCAATAGCATAAAATAAATGTTCTTCATATGATATATGAGGTATAAATTTTCTAAGTTGATATTCTTGTTCTATATGGATATACATATGTTTCTTTTGAGTAGAAATGGTTGGTAAATGCCTTATATTACTTGAATTGCTCATATATGCAAAATGTGGTATGTGAATACATATATGGGATTTTTGGGGAAAAATGATGAAAACCTAATTTGGGGATTAAACTTATGTATATGTTCATATAATTATTGTATGATATGTTAGAATGAACATAGGCATGTATTGGGTGCAATGCATTAAAATGTGCGAATGTATGTGCAAGACATGATATATCTTGTGTGTTGTAGTGAATTCTCGGAAATGACTCATGGGAAAGAGAGGGGGAAAATATCCCCTTGGGGTTGAAAGACCTCAACCTTGCGCAAGTTGGATGGTAACCGGATGGGTTAGTAGCCCGTAACAACCAAGGAATTGAGATGTGGGACTTCGGTACATATCTTGAGGATGTGTGTGTGAGTGTGAGTTCAATTCCGAGAGCAATGTGACTTTGGATTGAGTTATGTGAAATAATGTGACTTATGCAAATTGTGTGGAATTGGTTATAAATGTGGTTATGTCATATGTTATAGATATGATGAATTGTGCAATAATGCTCGACTTGTTGTTATGTGGTTGTCAAGTTACATTTGATGCATATGCCACGATTTGAATGAAAAATGGGAGCTTTGACTAGAAATGCTAGGAAGCATGACACGTAGTCGTTGAAATATGTTTTGGTATTTATGCATTGAATATGAAATGTGGACTTGAATGGATTGCACAACATGTTGACCTTGAGCCGTTGAAATTTGCTCATCCCCCTACACTAACACTTTCAGGACATGGCAAAGAAGTGGTTGAGGATGCACAACCATGAGTTGGATGTAGAGCTAGAAGATTTCTTTTGCTCATTTTTGTTATGACTGCACGTCCGAGATGTGGACTAGGTGCTTTTGATTATATGTCATGAGATTCCATGTTGGGAAAAGTTGTATATAAGTACTTATGTCCTGAATGATGATTTTTGGACCAATATGTGTATTTAAGCACGTTTCTATTTGAATGGTGTTCTTTTTATAATTTGGTCTTGATTTATATATATGCTATGATTGTGGTTGGATGATGAGTTTTCATATACTTGAAATGTATAGAAGGAGAATTGTATTAGCATCAATTTGATAGGTTATGGACATTTTTTTGATTTAAATTGAGGAAGATATGCATATTTTAGTGCAAGGGTTTAAATTCTGACCTATACCCGTTGATTTGAGGATAACCCGAGTTTTGGGTGGGATTTTTGTATGATTCTAATTGGGTTGGAAACTAGACATGATGAGGATGATTCATGCCAAATTTCAAATCAAACGGATGTATGGATTGAGAGATATTCAAATTTGAAGTTAGGGTGAAGTTGTAGCTAAAACTGTGTTGGAGAATTTCGCCAGGAATTTACGGCAATCGATCCCCCTCTTTCACGGCGATCGATCGCCCCTGTAAAAGGCCAAAAACAGCCTCGGTCGACCTTGGGCGATCGATCCCCTTTTCACAGCATGCACATTTCAAACAGTGTTTTTGTCCAACTTCAAAGAGGCGTATCTCCTTCGTTTCAACTCGGATTTTGATGATTCTTTTTTTGAAATTGTGTATTTTTAAACCCTCTTTCCAATGGTTATATTTTCAGAAATTTATTATAAACTCACAAGGAGTTATGTATCTATTTTTGTGGGATATAACCAATTGAATGGTTGTATGGTTGAGGCCATTGAGGCTAGGTGATGTTGAATTGTGCATAGGTAAATACAAGTGGGTGACTAGGCTTTTTTGGTGATGAAAGATTAAAATGGTCCATTAGAGTTTGATGGACGGGTTCACACTCGGGATTCGGGTCGGTCCGGGGGAGTTCCGGCGGTCCGGATTCTGGGGCGTGACACCTAATCACGGATTGCCACCACTGTCGAGCATCGCCAGATAAGCAGAAAACTGCTATCTTTCTTTTTTGCACTTCAGTGCAGTCCATAATTTCAAAGTACTTCTCCATGTCTTATATCCACTTTTCTGCATCTAGTGGATTTGTAGCCTTGGTAAAGTCAATCGCTCCCAATTTCTTTATTTGTTGGACCAAGGTAATGACTTGACCTTGTCCCACCTTTGGGTTCGGTATTTGAACTTCCGAGTTGGGCATTTGAATTGCCTCATCCATCTGTTCCATTCCACGGCCGCCTCTACCATGACCAGCGTCACCTTGTCGACCACGTCCTCTACCAGCTCCAGATATCCTATTTTCCATTACAGGATGTTAATATCGTTAGTCAAACAATTAACTATGCTTAAACTAGGAGCATGGTAAGGAAACAGATAGGATAATCAGTACGTCTCATACAACTCCTATCTTAATATTCACTCTCACTAGCCTAGTAACTCATAACCTAGGCTCTGATACCAAACTGTCACGCCCCCAAATTTCAATATCTGAAACTCTAGTCCGGCACTTGAATTTGGTGCGCGACTTAAAAAATAATGTCCATCATACCATACATCAATCCAAAAACTTTACATATTATAATCAAAATGTGATTGTCTAGATCATCTATTACCAAAATTCCATCTGGAGACCTCATCCCTCATCCTGAGAGTCAACTATGTACAACAAAAGATAAATACATGCTAAGAAAATTACATGTAAATGGTCTCCATCGTCCTGTACCGTGTTTCCATTCACTCGGTACCTGAAAAATAAAAAGGGGTGAGCTCAACAAGCTCAGCAATAATTGCAAAACACTATCATTACCGTATAACAAATTTTTGTTGATTAGTTTCACATATAAGGACTCGTACAACAATCTTTGTTGATTAGTTTCACAAATTTTTTTATGATAATTAAACTCTAGTTAATTATCATATCCGTAATTTCCTTCACACCCAGATTTTCTTTATGATAATTAAACTCTAATTAATTATCATATTCACAATTTCTTTCACACACAGGAACCGTATTCTCAACAATTCCTTATTAAGCTAATCATCTAGATTAACTTAACATAACCTCACAGTGAGCCCCGGGCTCCCCTCCAATAGATGGCATGCTTAGCCAACAAGTGGTGCGTATCGCATAGTCCCGGACTAAGGAAGCTCGCACATGTGGCTGGGCTTGTACGTCTACTCACCTAGATGGTCCCGGACCACGTCCACACAATAAGGGCATGCTCCGCCCAATGGCCATAACAAAAGGGTTGTACACACCCTATAGGTAGGTCCCAAACCATACCTCACAAATTCTTTAAGAATTTTATCTCATTTTCAATATTTCAAACATTTAGGATTTACTAAATGCTTTTGACATTTAATAAATCAAATCGTTCTCTTAATGTGAACGCTAATCACATTATTTAATCACTTTAAGATTTTACCACTGTCGTCTTTTATAAACTTAATTATTTTAGCATAATTAATTTTATTATGCCAAAATATACGACTCTAGAATTTTTTGAAAATTTTAAAGCTTCAAGGGATATTTTCTCCAATTTCCTCTCTAAATTAAAACAAAAGGAAAACAAATGTTCTTTAAACCCACATAAATTCTTTTATAATTTATTAAATGTTTTTCACATTTAATAAATTAAAAGAGCGAATTGGGCACGTTCATAAAGCATAAAATGTCGCTAACCGAATCTTTAATCCTTAGGACCAACTTTTTTTCTAACTTAACAAGCTCTATTGCGTTAAAACAAAAGATTTCATCAATTTTCGTAATTTATGGAGCTTTCAAGAATTTATCCCTAGAATCAACTATTCTAGCATAATTAGTTCTAAATGCATAAACATATAATTTCAGAAATTTAAACGTAATTTATGTCACACAAAACATTTTTTTATCAACTAAGACATTTGAAAACCTCAATGAAATCGAAACATAATTTTTTTGAGATCATAAATTTTATGGGCCCAACAAGAAGTTACTTAGCCCCATAAAAACACAAGCCAAAACCCAAGACCATTTGGCCCAATTCCTTCACTACTTCAAGTAACACAACTCACTGTTTTCTTATTAGCAACAACCATCCACTTTAATTAATCCATTACTCAAGGATTATACTCCAAAACATAATATATATATATATATATATATATATATATATATATATATCAACCCACATGCATGTGTACACATCCACAATTTAAACCCAATATAAAGTGAACCCAATTAATGTAGCCACAAGGTCCACCATTCATGGCCTCTTTTTTTTTTATTTTAAAATCCATACATCAAGGCCATGCAACAATCCAGCCCAATCACTTATGCAAGCCCAGTTTTCCATCTCTAACAAATATGCTACTATCTAACCAACCCCACCATTAAAACCTTAAAAAACTAACTACAACATCTTCCTCACTGTCCAGCACATTCGAATCCCATTTATAAGACATATATTTTCATGAAGTCCATGGGTATTTCAAGGCCAACCATATGACCCACCAAAGTTTCATTTTCATTTTCTCAAAATCATGCTTCAACCATCACTGTTAAATGAAAATAAAACAATCTTTGTACTCACAGTTGTCCACATAAATAATTTTATATATATATATAGATATATATATAGATAGATAGACACACGCACACACACATAGAAAAGACTAGGACTCTGTTTACCTATGCAAATAACGTGGAGCAACAGAGCATGCAAACAAAAGAGAGACATTAATCAATTCAACCATATATATTTATATAGACCCACAACTAAGATTTCTAGAGAACATCTAATTCTCATGCAAGAATTGTCACATTAATGACAGATTTATAAACATCAACAGCTAAGTATATGCATATATATATATATATATATATATATATATATATATTTGTATCAACAACCCAAATACTAATCAAACAACTCTAAACATCAAGACCCAGAATTAATTTCTAACAAGACTTGAATAAAAAATCTAACAAGAAACATTTACATCTACATCCATCATCATAAATAATTATATATATATATATAGAAATGCAAGGCAAGATTCAACTTGCCTTAATGCAGATTTTCTTCTCCTCCTCTTCTTCTTCTTCTCTTTCTTTCTCTTCTTCTTCTTCTTCTTCTTCTTCTTCTTCTCTTTCTCTCGGTTTCTCCTCTGATAGTCTCTCTCTCTCTGTTTTTCCTATATTCCCCTGTACCACTTAGACCCTCATTTCTTCTATACAAAGGTCTCTTATTTTGATAATGCATCAGAAGTGGTCAACTTAAGTCTAGCTTTAGTACACATGTCACACATACACAATCTTGTCTGCCACTAAGTCCAATTCAAAGCTTCCCTTCACAAGACTACTCTCTTTTCCTCTTTCTTGTTTATGTTGTGCTTCTATATAAATCCTTTCCAATTGTTACAACAGCCCCTTGATCAAGACAACACATGTCAACCATGCATTTGACCATCCCTAACTTCCAATCAAGCTTAAAAGTTTCTGTCACTTCTTACAACCTGAACCCTTTAACATTAGCCTGCCTCACATGCACCAGACCACTAGCTAACTGCTACAAATCATGCAATGAATAGACTATACATATATATATATGTAAATATATATATATATAAATAACCCATGTGCATCTCTACACATATAACCCTCCAATCTCCTAAAAATTACATTTGAATCCTAAGGAGATGAAGACAAAATAATTCCTAGTTTAGGGGTGTTACATTACTAGTTTATCAAGGTAAGCAAAACTTGTAATTAATTGGATTCAAACAAGAGCCCTTCTTAATGGTTATCATTATTGTAGTAGGCAAAATACATTCTATCCAAAAGTTGTTTAAACACTTAACTATTACAAGTTCAACATTTAATGTAGGTAATTAATCAAAATCTTATGCCTTCATTCTACTTGAAATTCATAGTAAAATTCATTAACCGAGACAATTTAACTAGAATACCCAAATGAATTGACAAAATATATCCAAATTGGTTTAGTAGACAAACACAGAAAGTAAATCAAGTTTTGAGGAATTTCTTAAAATGACCGCCCGCTCATAGATATAAATTGCATAGATGATCCATTTTCAAGAAAATACAGAAAAAAATGATTAATTTAACAACCATTTAACTTAATTGGGGAGAGAAATATGAAAAAAAAACATTAATTGGAGAGGGAGGGATGAAACAATCCTGCCAAAACTAAAAGGGCAATCGTGGTATTTGGAAAAAAAATAAATTAATTTTTTATAAAATTAGGGTTAGATGTGTCATTTGTTTTAAGAGTGGAGTGCAATCGGAGAAAAGTGGAGTGCGAATATGGCCTCCCTATTTTTATTCTTTTCTTGAAGGTTGTTAATTTTAAATTATTTAGATACATCAATATGTTTTATATTTTTTAGATACTTATTAAACTCAATACGGTAATTATTAAGCGTATAAAGAGTTTCATTATATTATTATTTTTTTATAATGCATTCTGATAATATAAATTTACCTTTTTTTCTACTTTTATTCTCTTTTTAACTCTTTCCTAAATAATAATTTTCCTTTTTTCTAATTATATTATGTTTCTAACTCTTCCCATTATAATAATAATTTTGATCATTTGAACACAAATTGTACAGTCTTTTTTACAAAGAGTTTCAAATTATTTTTTATATTTTATATATTATTTATTCCAATAAATATATCAAATACTCATTTAATTTAAAAAATAAAAGTTGAACACAAACACTTCTCTATATATATATATTTTTAATTTTTTTATGTGGTTGCTTAAAGAGACAAAAAAGTATATCTATATCTATATAGTTGTCTTTTCTATACATTTTTTATTCATAATAATATCTATCTCAATATAAATCTATACTATTATTAAAAGTACAAAGAATTTCACATCATTTTTAATTTTTTATAATATAATTTATTCCAATAAATATATCAACTACTAATAAATTTAATTTTAAAAATAACAATGACAAGCACTTCTTTCTCTCTCTTTATTTTTTTTATGTGATATTGTTTAAAGAGACAAAAAGTATATCTATATCTATATGCTATATTTCATATTCATAACAATATCCATAATATTATTAATTAATTCTTCTAGATACAATATTATTAAATCATTTCGAATTATATTAGAGGACCTCACATTAATTATTTAGAGGATCTCATGTCGGACTAGCATATATTTATTTATTTACTATTTATAATGCATTTTTTTAAAATTCTATTATATTTCTTAACTCTTCCTTAAACAATATTATGTAATTTAATTTTTCTTGTAATTCTATTCTAGTTCAAACATTTTGTTTTAATTCTATTCAATTTCAAACTCTTTCCTAAATAATTTTTTTTTCTTCTAATTCTATGCTAGAGTTTCATAGCATTTATGTATTTATTTATATTATTCCCAAACCAACATAAATACTAAGCATGCAAATTACTTTGAAATTTATGTATCAAAGGTTGTTTTTTCCTTTTTTTTTTGGAGTCAATTATACATATACATTTTTCACGATATATATCAACCTAATCTAATTTAAACTATTGATCTAATCTAATCTCACCTCTTTATTTTTATTTTTATAATTTATATCCAATTTTTTTTCTATATTAAATAACTAATAAATATTGATTTTATATTATTTTACAACTAATAGATTCCTAATAATTCTATTTCAATTAAAAAGCTAATCTTTATTTAAGCAAAGATAACAATTCTACCATTTTTTTATTTCCTACATTAAATAACTAATAATGACTACTTTTATATTATTTTCTAACTAATATACTCTTAAAATTTTGATTTTAACTAAATAACTAATAGTTATTTATTTATTCCTAAAGATAACAATCCTACGAGCTGCGTCTATCTCAAATGCTTTTTTTTATATATATATTTTTAAAGATTTTTATTAAAATTAATATAGTTTCTAAAAAAATAATTAAAATTAATAATTTATGGATGTGTACATAAATATCAAAATTAATACATTATATTAGCTCCGATATAGAATGATATACAAAGAAGTGTTTATATAAATATCATATACTACTAATAATTATATTTGAACTGAATAAATAATCTTTTAATATTAATTTAATAAGCATTTTTCTTAAAGTTACTAATTATCTCTTTAAAGTTATGAGGGAACTTTAGTCCTTTTAATTTCAACAGATGCATCAAGGGTAATTTAGTCATTTACACACCACTTTACAGCTCATGTGAGATGCACGTGCGGCTTCTTTGTTAATTTCAACCGAAAACTAACGGGAGGGGGCAAATTGATTGATTTTTTTAGTATATGGGAGTTTTATGAGAATTTTTGATAGTAAAGGGGGGTTTTATGAATTACACCCATAATTTATTTCAAAATATAAATTTACTTTTTAGCCACGCTGCATTACAGGTGCTCTTTGACAGGTGTGTTTGTATATATTTCTTTAGAGCTGAGAAATGTCTGAATCCAACGTGGCCTTGCCACGTCAATTTTTTGCTCTTCAAATACCCACAAAATTGGTTCTCGCGCTAGACTCTTAGAACCTGGGAAGCTAAAGCGTTTTATCCACTTAATTATATGTGATCATTTAAGAATGGAAATGATATATAATAGTTATTAGCTATAAAACACGAATACGGATAAGGACACGATACGGATACGGTAATACGATAAATTTCAAAAAAATAGGATACGAGTATGGCGAAATACAGTAAATATATATATATATATATATATATATATTATACAAAAAAATTAAGAGAACACAAATTAAGTTTTAAGTTTTAACTTAAAGATTTTTTTTTTCAACATTAAAAATCTTTTGATTTATTACAAATTAAGCCCCACATTTTAACTGAGCTTTTTAAAATTTAATATTATAACATGGCTACCATCTTTAAAAAAAAAAAATTCAAACATATCCGAGAAGTATCCACTACGTATCCTGCCGTATCCAAAAATAAAAAAATTATTTAAAAAAAAAAATGGATACTTTTTGGGAGTATCCAATATGTGTCTGGTCGTATCCTGGCCGTATCCGTATTGAATACGTATCTGGTATGACCATGACACCTTCGAAAAAGTATTCGTGCTTCATAGGTTATTAGAAAGTCCTATTTTTTTAGTTTGGGGAATGATGAATTTCTTTAGATGGGAATTTGAGCGTTATTTATTTATTTATTTATTTTAAATGTACACTTTGGGAACTTGGGATCAGGCCCATTAGCATTACAAACTTTACAGTAACCCAGAATCCAGAGATTGGGCCCCACTTTACTCTTACGAAACACCTACAGAAATTGGACCGTTCATCTTGGAATTCAATTAAAAATAATATATATTGGAATTCAATTAGCTTTTTAATTCATTATTTTAAATACTAATTGAAAGTGATGCTTCGGATTCCACAAATCTAAGCATCTTACGAACTTAACACTGCAACCTCGAGATCTCCAATATTAATATTGGAGAAGTGTCTGTGCTTGCTTTGAACTTCGAATCAATGGACGGTGCATATATGCATGCAATTCTTCTGTTTACTAGAAGATCATTTATAGTAACTTCAAGTGTACGTGGTCATTAAATGAGAGCTTATCTGACGACCTTTTTTGTGTGTATATATATACTAGGTCATCTAGTCCCTCACGGCCAGCCCTAGATTTTAAAAATTTTAAGAGGCTCTAAGCGAACTTTCAAATGAGTGCTTTTATACATAAAATTTAACTTGTGCATAAATATATATACTAGGTCATCTAGTCCCTCACGGCCAACCCTAGATTTTAAAATTTTTAAGAGGTTCTAAGCAAATTTTTCATATGGGGGCTTGTATACATAAAATTTAACTCGTGCATAAATTTTATAGGGGGCGCAAAAATTTTCTTATTACTACCTCCTGATTTTTTTGTTCCCTATTACTAGCTCCTGATAACTCATAAACATTTATTATTCATGGCTGAATTAGTGAATTAGTCTATTAGATTATAGCTATAGCGTATATATGCAACTGTTATAGTACTAAAAACAAATTTATTAATATATTAATTGTAACAAAATTAAAGGAAAGGTAATTAAATATGAAATAAAAAATATAATTAACCATAAAATAACATTAACAACTTGAATCACAGCAAACAACTTTTGTGCATTCAATATCCAAAACAAACACATTAATTAAGCTGATAGAGAAAATAAACGAAATCAAAGGATTGAAAATTTTAAATCCTTAATTTCTGAAGAAAAAAAAATCAAATGATAAACTTCAAATCAAATTATGATCACAGCTCCCTCTTACCTAAGAAATGAAAACGAGTTGCTTGCTGCTGGCATGAAGAAAGAAGAAGAAAAATGAGAGAAAATGAGTTGTTTGCTACTGGTATAAAGAAAGAAGAAGAAAACGAGTTGTGAGAAAAGAAGGAGAAAAAAAAAAGAGAAAATGCACAAACCTGATAGAGTAATTGAACCAATAGTTAATAATAAAAAAAAATTTAAATGAGGCCCCCTGATAGAGTAATTAAACCAATAGTTAGTAAAAAAGAAATTAAAAAAAAAAAATGAGGCCCCTGATAGAGTAATTGAACCAATATTTAGTATAAAAAAATTTAAAAAAATGAGGACCTGATAGAGTAATTGAACCAATAGTTAGTAAAAAAAAATGAGGCTGAGTAGTATTTTTTTTAGACAATGCCCAATAGTATTTTTTTAAAATGAGGCCCAACACTATTTTTTAAAATGAATCCCAGTAGTATTGGGTTTGGTAAAATGAACTATAGTTAATAAAAAATTTTAAATGAGATCCAGTAGTAGTATTGAATTTAGTAAAAATTTGATGCCTTTCAAATTTAGGGGCCCTGGACGGAGCTAGGATTTCAGTTCAGGGCGTAGTGTATTTTAGTAAAAAAGAAAATAACTATCATGACAAATATAAATTTTTCACGTCAAAGACAAAAAATAAAAAATAAAAAAACACAACAAAATCACTATTTTTCCAATGAGTAGTATAGTATTCTTAATCTATTATGTCCAAATCATTCGCCAGATTAACAAATTTGCACAATATAGAACAATTTTAATGAACTAAAATATACAAAAATCTTTTGTTTTGACTTTCAATTTATTTAAAGAAAAATGAATTTAGTCAATCTTGTTTCTTTGTTAGAGATAATGATTATTAGTGAGGAAACGCAAAACCAAAATAATGGAACATGGGCAACATATTCTGATGTTATTGAAAAAAAATTAGAAATAGAATCCTTAGAAAGCTAGAGTATTAAAGTTTAAAAAAAAATATAAATGTAAAGAAAGACTTACTGCAAAAGAAACGAATAATCAAACTTGCAGTGAGTTAGGGATAGAGAAACAAAATTATAGAAGATTGATTTGCTCTCTCTATCCCTCCTTCGGAAACTCATAGAGGAAGGTAGAGCGCAATTACGAAGAGGCCGCTAGAGTGAAGTCACGAATAGAGAGAGAATGATATATTGTTAACTTTAGAGATTTTTTTTCTTCAAAAATTAAAAGGTATAACTACACTTTGATACCAAGTTGTCACACCTCAAAATTTTAAACCCGGTGTGATAAAAAGAATTAAATTAAAAGTCGAAACTCAATTGTCAACGCCATTGAAACTTGGTCAAATTCTTTTTTCTCTTTCAAATAAAAGAAATTCATTTTTCTCGAGATTTAAATAACTAGGCTCTGTGCACTTAGAATTTGTTTCGAAAACTATTTTCATTGAAAAGACGACTTTGAAATACTCAATTTAGAATCAAGTTTTGTCAATTAGTTATCAATTTTTAAGTTTAAAAATGGTATATAAAACAAATTTAAGAAAAATATATACACAGAAATATATATATGTTTGCATTACACAGAGTACACCCCTTTTCCACTCTTACGCAATGTATAACATGCAAGTAAATGTATATATATATTTTTCTTCCTTTATCTCACTTCTAGTCCCATAACTTCCACTATAAATAAAATCTTTTAATAAAACGAAATCCATTGAATAGAGAATTTTGAAAACTTTTATTTGAGTACCACTTTCACTATGTTTTGACCTAGGATAGAAATGTTATGAATTATTAAAATATAAAAAAATTCAAATATTCATATATACATGTTGTATTACATGCAAGAAGGCGGGCGGGGGGTGGTGGTGGTGGTGGAGGGGGAGGGGACATGACCCCGGGCACAGACTGGCTCCACCCATGGTGATACACATTCTACATATAATCCAATTGGGTGGCAAAGGTGGTGGGTGGTGGCTACTCCTCAAAGGGCAGTGGTAGCAGAGCAGGGGCAAGAGGAACGATGAAGGCACCTAGTGGTGATAGATCATACGTATCAATGCCTGGGTTAGAGGGCAACCCTCAAGGCTACTTTGCTGGCCTACATACTGGTGAAAAAGGTAGTTAATGAATGTTCCTAGTTAATTAAATTGGATATATTAAGTTAATATTTTTAATTAAGATGTATCTTAATGCATTCTACCTCGATCTCTGTTCTCTAGCAAAATGATAATATTTAATATATAATGAATTATGTGTTAGTAATTTCTGAGTTATTCTAACTTTTGAAATGTAGCAAGTTTGATGGTAACATTTTGAATCCATTGCTTATGTATTAAAAACTAACTCCCAATGGCTGTTTTTGTAGAAAACCTAAAACAATGCTTATCTTAGGTCATATAAGTTTCAATTAAACAGCTGATGTCAACCAATCAAAACTAAAAACATGTTTATAACTTTTAAAAAAATTAAACATGAATCATTTGGACTTTATGGATCACCCAAAAGAAACAACATCATCTTTCTTAGAGAGACATTATACGTTCTTTGCACAACTCCATAACTCTTTTTCCTAGCTTTTCTTAATTCCTAAATTATAAACAGCACCAAATAAAGGAGACAAATTATAACAGATTTCCATTGAGGAACAGATAGTAAATACATCATTTCTATGAGATGAATCTAATTTCTAAGCTTCCATACAATTCACGGCGAGGCGCTTCAAAAACGATGATAAATTATTTTGGAGATGATTGAGGAACAGATAGCAAATACATCATTTCTATAAGATGAATCTAATTTCTAAGCTTCCATGCAATTCACGGCGACGCGTTTCAAAAATGATGAAATTTTTTTTCGAGATGTGGATAGTGTTTTAAGAAAGTATAAATTAATACAAAAATTTGATAAACCCTCAAATGAATATGAGTTGGCGGGTTGACCCGACCCGTATTTGAACCGCCTATATTTAACCCATTACAAATGGCTTAAATATGTATCACAACCCATATTTGACCCGCCCATATTTAACCCGGTCCAAACCCACCCATTTTGCCATGCCTAGCTACTCTCATGTCTAGTCGGGTCAAATATGGGTTGACGAGTTGACCCGGCCCATATTTGACCCGCTACAAACGAGTTGAATTTGGGTCACAACCCATATTCGATCCGATTCAAACCTGTCCAGTTTGCCACCCCTAGGTGCGAATGAAAAAGAAACGAGAAAATGAAATTCAATGATAAAAACCATTTTTTTCATTATTGGAAGGTTTAAAATAACAAATTATTACTCTCTTTAAGGTCTTACAGTTGACGTCAAAAGTTGACATTAAGTATCTTCTATTTTTTATTTAAGAAAAAAATAAATAAAAACTTAATATAAAAAAGCTCCTTTTTCTGATGAAAAATTTTCTGACAAAAATTTCTAGAAAACAAAAACAAAAAAAATTCAAAATTTTTTATTATGTAATTGTGCATTTTTTAGTTTTTTTTTTGAGAACCAAACTCCTCTTTTTTTATTAGGGTAAAAAATATATAATATAAAAAAACCTCTCTTCTCACTATTGTTCTTTATTTTTTATAATAATGAAAAGAATAAAATGGTAATAAAAAAAGAGAATGCGTACAAAAGTAAGTACTTTACTCACTTTTGTAAAAGTGAGATTGTATTATGGTCCAAAATATAGTATATGGGAGTTTATTACACCTTCTTAAAATTATAGGGAGATTTTGGACACTTTTACCAAAAGATAATGAAATTTTATTAGATGAGAATTTGAGCAAGATAAAATTTGTTAACTTTTTTTATTTTTTATTTTTTATTACAACTCAAACACCTACTTTACTCTTACCAAACACTTACAAAAATTATTACACCATTTATCAAAGGTCAAATATATTGCCTTCTAAGGCTCAGCTTTGGAATTCAGTTTGCTTTGTAATCTATTAAATGGAGTGTCAAGTGAATACACTTGGGGATCAATTATTTTTACTTTACTAATGTGATAATTATTGAGCTTAAGATCCTAAGAATAGAGACCCTGTTCTTATCAAATACTTTATTAGAGTCTTCAAAAATGCTAAAATAGGGATAAGTGTCAGTCTATTTTATATACTAGTCAAAAGTGATGCTTCGGACTCCATAAGTCTAAACATCTCACGGACTCGAGGCTGCTAGGTCGAAAACTCCAATATTAATACTACAGAATCTGTTATTTGTTACATTAAAAAAGAAGATGAAAATAAACTCCAACGGCTAGTTCAACGACCTTTTGAGTTAAATGAGACTGTTCAAAAATTCAGTCTACTTGTTTACACATGTCTAAGCCCAACCCAATTATGTGCCTATAAAATCCTCTGATTAAGTCATATAGATCTCTTCGTCTAGTTCTCCGTTGACAAATGCAGTCTTAACATCCATCTGAAAAGGTTTTAAATCCATATGTGCAATAATTGTTAGGATAAGGCGAATAGAGGCAAATCTCACCACTGGAGAGAATGTCTTTTCATAGTCTATACTAGGGGTGCACAAAAATCTGTCCAAACTAGAAAACCAAACTGGACGGGACAATTATGTTCAATTTTTTCGCGGTTTGGTTCGGTTACGGTTCAATTTTTTTAGAACCGTGTAGTAACAGTCCGGTTACCGTTTCAAGTCCCTCAGGACTAGACCGGACCGTTTCTATATATATAAATCTCAAATATATTATATCTAATACCTAATAGTTAAATATTATACTTATAGTCTTATACTTATAGTATTATATCAGACTATCAATCATCGTTTTCTTTGGCCCTGTTTGGCAGAGTTTTTGTTTCGACTTTTATGCAGAAGAAAAAGAGAAGAAGAAGTTAAATCAGGAAGTTGGTACCCCCTAGCTTGCTTTAAACACTCTTTTTGGACTCCGAAACTCTTCCGCCTTACCAATCCAAACACTCTCCAAAATGACTTTTGAGCTTAAAAACCAAAAGTCGCTTTTCAAAAGCCAATTGAAACAGGGCCTTTCTCAGTTTCCTTTTGCAAAAATGCGTCGCTAGGGTTTCTACTTTGGAAGACCGTTTCAAACTTTCAATTGTGCCTCCTAGAGCCTCTCTCTCCTCTGTTTCTAACTTTCTCCGATCTCTCTGCCTCTCACCTCTCTCTCTCTCTATCTCACGATTCTCACCTCTTGGCTCTTTCTCTGTCGATCTTAAGAAGGCACTTCACAAGTCACGCACAACCTGATTCACATAAATAGTAAAAAAGAAACTTAAATAAGAAGTATCGAAAATCACTATATGGTGTAATCACTTAAAAATCAAAATCAAAGATTGAGATCATTATTGAAAAAATCCAAACTTTAAGGGTTTGACTCGTGAATCCTGGGTTAACAAGTCCATCTCTTCCTAATTTGTAAAAAGCAATTAAATTAACTTTTAAATAAAAAATTAAAGAGCAAGAAAAGGAAAAACAAAGGGCCATTGTTTTCAATACGTATTTTTATTGTATTTGTAATTCACACGGTTAGACAAGTAGAGCTGACTATTGTATGTTTTTAGATGGATGGCTTGCTAAAATTACCTTATCTGTATCTAGATTTCTTGTGGGATTAAAATTTTTTGAAACACTCATAATCAGATTAATCTACTAAACATATTTAAAGTTTGCATAGTTTGCCTTAGTGTTTCATAGAATAGGATGTTAAGTTTAAATTTACTAATGACATTTTGGTGACAAAGGCTCTCATCACTATTTTTTGCTGGTGTTTCATAGAATAGGTGCTGGAATCACCCTGGTTGCTACTAACATTGTCACTCAACTTTACTAGTAAATATATAGTTTTAGAGACAAAACTTAGGTTTCAAATTTCTCTGTTTTCAAAATTATTTTATAGGCTCACTTTACATTTTGGAACCTTTGTCGAAGTTCTTTGTCCAATAACAGAAGTCCTTTGTCCAATAACAAAACAGAGCATCAAGGTTCTTCAATCATGTTCAGTTTAATTATTGCGACCTCTGTTGTAAAAATAACTTTAATGTTTTAGAAAGAAAGCAGGGACATTTATATTCCAGAACAATGTTTATCTATAACAAATTATGTATCACTAGGGGTGCACAAAGAACCGGTGGAACCGGAACTGGAATAGTAAGGAACAGTACCTGAACTGAACCGAACCGTTTACTACGGTTCCGATTCTAGTTCCAAATTTTAGAAATCGTTCACTATGGTTCCGGTTTCGATTTCGGTTACAAGTCGATCAAGGAACCAGAACTGTTAGAAAAGAATATATATATATATATATATATAATGTAATATACAAATGAATAATAATAGTTTCTAAGTTCTAATGTTCTATATATTTATATAATATAAGATATATAAATAAATAGTAATAGCTTCTAATTTATTGTTATAACTAGGGGTGCATAATTATGAATGTGTATCTTGCCAATGTTTAAAAAAAAAAAAGTTGACAATGAGCCATTGAGGAATCAGAACCGGAACTGGAACAGCAAAGAACCAGAACCGAACCGAACTTAACGGTTCCGGTTCTGGTTCCAAAATTAAGGAACTGTTGGGAACAGTTCGGATTTCGGTTCTATCAAGAACCATAAGGAACTGTACCATGTGCACCCCTAGGTATCACTGAAGAGGGGATATTACAGAGCTTTGATCACATCAATACTATATTTAGCCCATCCTAAAGGCCATTCATATCCATTTAATTCCAAATACAAATGGTTAGAGGCCGGAGCAAAAAAAAATTATTAATTACTCAGAGGTACCGTTTATACAGTACCCTTACCTAATACAAACTCTTATTATTTTCTCATAATAATAGAATATAAAGGGTTTATGTTCAATTGGTAACTTACCCAATACTACGTACTCCTGACATAAAAAAGCTGGACAAAAGTCGTAAAAGGAAAACTGTTTGTTCTTTTATATATATATATATATCACTACAAGATTTTTGGCTTTTAACGACGGGGTTTTTACGGCGGGCCCGTGTGACCCGTCGTAGAAAGTATATTTTTACGGCGGGCCCGTATAGCCCGCCGTAGAAAGTTTATTTTCTAAGGCGGTCATCCATCACCCGTCATAGAAAGTATTTTTTACCGCGGTTTATGTGTGCCCGTCATAGAAAGGTACTTTCCACCACGGGCAAGCCCGTAGTGGAAAGTTTAGTATCTATCACGGGCCAAGCCCGTAGTAGAAACCTTTATTTTGTTTATCCCCAATTCTTGCGGTGTATTTTGACTCCCGCGCATAAACCAAAGCCCCAAAATCTCTAACCCTCTGTAGATCAAAGCTGAACGAAATCGTAACCTCTAATTGGCGTTCTCTAACTCCGTTAAACAAGCTTGAGGCAAAGTCTCCATCAACTAAATCCCAAATTTCACTCCATGGAAGCAACAGAAACCCCAATTTCTCCACCTCAAAGCAAGCTCTAAGCCTCCTCAGTCTCCAACTCATCTCCTTCATTAGGTATGATTCCTCTCTTCGTGTTTTTGCTCAAATTCATCCAACATTGTGATGGTTTCTGTTTATATGATTTTCTTCAACCTTTGGTAGTATGCCAATGCAATGCAATGGTTTTTTTATGGGTAAAAAATCTCTGTTACAGTGACATTTATTAGCTGTCTTTGATTTCTCTCTCCACCATTTTTATTTCTAGGGGAAATAGACTCTCTCTACTTCGGCCAATGACAGGCTACCACATCTCTCTATATGCTTGTATTTCTTTTTGGTGTTAGGGTTTTCGCCATAAACTATGACAGTACCAGATTAAATTATGGAGAATGGGTTAAAATTGCCATCTTTGGCATCTTATGCGGATGTTTACAGTGGGAAGGAATTGTTGTGTGGGAATTGTAAAGAACTCTATGATTCGGGACACTATAAGCATACAAATGTAATATTGTTTTCTCTTTTAGAATTCTTTAAAGTTGTTTCAAGTATTTTTGCCTTCCCCTGTTTCAATTTTAACTGGGTTTACTAGTTGGTAGAGACTTTAGTCACTTTACCATAATTACCGAAATAATCCTTTTAAAATATGGTTATATGCTGAATATTGTGATTATCACTATTATTTTCTTGATTTTAAAAAAAAAAAATTGGTTAGTATAAATAGACCCATTTCTAATTTGCATTTTTTTTTCATGAACAAAACTTATAGTATGTAGCATTTCTATATTCAAAATGTTCCAAACTATTTGAAATTGGGTTTTTACAATGTTCTTATGGGTTTGTTATGGTTCCTCATATCTATTCCAAATAATCCGCTAGTCATTTCCTTGTGTCACAATTTTTTATTATGCACTCGTCATCATTATCCTGCAATTTGTCAGAGGTCCTTAATTTTAAAGGTCATATATTGCCTACTGAGGTATTCAAATTATTCCTATTTGAAGTTTGGATTATTTGCAGTTGTCAAAAAGAGGGGCCATACTCCTTGGACAGTTTGAGCATGCCTCTACTGTGAGTTGCGCGGTGCGGAAGCGGTTGCGAAAATTATTTTAGAACCTAGAGGGGGGTGAATATGATCACTTACTCGTTTGCTTAATTTTTAATTAATTCAATTTTAAGTCCAATTAATCAAACAATTAAAGCAAGCAAATAAATAAAGTGCAAGTAAAGAAAAGAATGCACCAGATATACGTGGAAACCCAAGGCGGGAAAAACCACGAAGGGAGGCGGCACGCCTCAAGAAACCAAGTCACTATGATGAAGCAAAGTACAACAGACTCTGAATCAGTCTCACACCCCTCTTCACTCTGTCAAGGATCTGATGCGGAACACCTCAGGCTTATGATTACGACAACACGTCCAACTGCTGTAGACTTCCGGCTAACGTCACCATCCTTACAGAAAGGTTGCTGGAAGAACCAAAATACTCAGCAAGTATTTTGTTCCCTTCGTAGTGCAATCTGGTCACCTTTCTTCCCCAGCAAGCAAACAAGCGAAGAACCTTCAATCCAATGTTCTGATCAGCAAATCGATTTGACACAGTCTTTGAGCAGCTAATCAGATGTAGAACACCATCCTAAATATCACTCGTGAAGTATGAATGTGTGTTCTTAAAAATATATAGCCCTAATTATATTGTATATACTTTCTATCTCTAAAAATATTTATTCTTCAGGCTTATTTTGTAGAGAAAATATGAATACATATATGTAGGCAAGGAAGTCCTAATTCTACTTGGAAAAGAAGTTGAATACCAAAATAGAACTTTCCTAGAAGTTTCAAACCCAATAGGAATTAGAATTTCTGTCAAAATCTATTTCCTATTTGGAACAGGCTAAGTTGGACTGGTGGGACTTTTTGAAAACCTGCAGAAACTAAACTGTCGAAAAAAGTTGGATCAGTCCTAAATATTGGGGACCGGTCCTACTTTGAAAAACTCTAAATTTTGCATTTAAACCCTGGTTTTTCAAAATAGGATCGCAATTAAAAAGTGCAGAGTGTCCTCACCATACTTACCTGTACTATATGGTGTTCTTAACTGATTTGTTGGCTTCCATGCACTTGAGTGTCAGCTCGAAGTTGTCGATGATCGGTTACATAAAATAACATGAAAATTACAACTCGATCATTTAAGTTTTGATCACCGAAATATGCCAATTACAAATTTATATCTCACAATCTCCCCCTTGGTCAATTTCGTGACAAAACCACCTAGACAATTATAACCTAACCCATTGGAAAAATTAGATTGCAATGTTGCCCAAAAATACATAGAAATAAAGAACTCATCAACAAAAGCTTCATTTGTGTGTTCAAGACGGTTAGAATAAAAACCTGTTGTACCTGCACATCCCTTAAACAACACAACCTGTGAAAAGCTTAATAAAGAAATATAATCATGAATATCAATATCTCCCCCTTAATCTGATAAATATATCTTCCCCTTTGTCAAAGAATCTCATATCATATCATATGCATATAATAATATCATCTCCCCTTTTTTGGAACGAATTGACAAAGAACTAGTAAAGCGATTTAGATAAGCAGATAAATCATGAATCACATAGAGAGAACAAGATAATAATGAAGCAAAAACAATTATCATCACTGATCAAATAAGCATCCAAAACATATCAGTTGATGAAATAATCAAAACATAACAAGATCAAGCATCAAACCTAGACAAAAAAGAGTTAATTACTCAAAGTCTAGCAAAACATAACTAAGTCTATCATCAAGACCTAATCCTCATCATCATCATGAGCTCCAAAAATTAGATATCAACCTCTATCAAGAAGATATCCTTGAACATATAACTCCATCTATTGAAATTTGCATCAAAGTCAACAAAAGTATGATTCAAACGTAAATATAGTATCCATAAGATCAATATGCAACCTAATCAAAGACACCATAAGTATCCAAAAATAACCAAGTCTAAATCATAAACCTAGCAAACAGATGAACTAGTCTAAATCATCAAAATATCAAACCCTTAAAAATTAGTTATCATCAGTGATGTAGGATAGTGAATAATGTCCATTATCAAAGATACATTGGGTACTCATAAGGCTCGAATCATTATCCTCTATATATCTTATCAAGATTTGTCCTCAAATTACAAAATAATATCACTTGTTTAGATCAAGAACATCAACAATTGAGTCATAACAATTGTATTCACCTCAATGATAATGACAAATACTTTGATTGTAAAAGATAAACATCCAAATAGAAATATGTCATCCAAATCACATAAGGACGCCCAACCAAGGTCTTTCAAAGCAACATTCCTTTTTACTTTCTAAAATACTCCTCTAGCTCTTTTAGATTTATCCATTAGAGCTACACCGAATGGAATCATAAACAACATCACAAGCTCCATTAAAGAATTCTGTGAAACACTTGGAGAACAAGATTAAAAAAATGAGCACAACTTGTTTGATCAATTACCTCAAAATCAACTCAAATCCTCCAAAGATAATCCCTTCCACCATTTTCAATCCAAAATCAATCACAAATATCAACCAAAATGATGTAGAGTATGTAGTACAAAATAGATTTAATATTGATGCAATTTGAAGAAAAATAGAGTCAAAAGAGAGTCAAAAGTTCCATTGAGTCAATTGATCGACCACCTAGTGTGCAAGTCTAAAATTCTCAAATTTCAAAGATATTTGTTTGCACAATATCACCACAAAAGCTCAACAATATCCAAACCAAACTCCAAGGAATTAATCCCAACCTCTAATATTTAATGATCACAAGACAATTAGAGAGGAAGCAAAATATGAGAGTTTGTGAGTTTTGAGTGTGTTATGAAAGTTCTTTAAGAGTATCTTAAAGCTTGGAACACTTGAGGGATGGTATGAGAGTGTAAGGTGCGAATGGGTAAGGAATGCAACTTAAAACATCAAGGCACGCACGCGGTTTCCATCAAAACTGGGCATCTGTTAAGTGCGACCGGTCCTAATTTTTGGGGACCGGTCCAACTTCTCTCGGTTCCTCAGAACCTGCAGAAGTGCGATCGGTGCTCAATAATGGGGACCGGTCCTACTTTGTGAATTTTGAAAAATAACACTTTGGACCTCTAATTCATCAAATATACCTCATCTCTTCAATCCTAATTTGACAATTAAGCACATAAAGAGTGAAAAATAAATATGAAACATATTTTTGGATTTTTGAAAATTTTTCAAACAAAACAAAAATAAAAATAAAACATGGATAATCTCATGAGAATAATCAAAGCACAATTTTCAGAGAATAACATGAGTTCTAAAATTTCTGAAAAATTTCAAACATTTATAAATGCAGAATTTTAAAACCCATAATTTATCCATAAAATTCATTCTTAAATTTATAATCATGACACAACTTCCAACACACAAATATTTATAAAAATTTAGACATTCATCTAATAAATCTATGTGTGTGTGTGCAATCCAACTGCATCAAAAATTAATAAAATTCCTTTGATCCATCTTTTAAAACATATTGGATAATAAGCAAATATAGCTACACATGATCAAACATTTTTTTTTCATTAAATTTCATCATTTTTTTTTATTTCTAAGATGGTGGCTTTCACTCTTACGGGCAGCCAGCTATTTTTCTCAAAATAACTCTTTAATTTTTAAAGATATCTCATTGGAGATTTACATTATAGTGGAAGCTAGGAACACATCCCGAAGGTAGCCTTTTCCTTTTGTCTTAGATATTCAGCAAATTTTTATTTTCTTTTTCTTTTCATGCTGAATAAAAACATATTCTTTTTTCATCATTTTTTTTCATTGATCATTTAAGCTTTCAATACTACTCATACAATATATTCTAGTCAACTTCACATTAGTTTTCAATCAATTCTCTCAGAGTTGGACTAGTGCACAAATTGTATGGACTCAGAAGATTTACCTCTAAAAAGAAATAAATACAGCACATTAGTCATCAATGTTTAGATCATAAAATCAAGTACTTCATTCATTGACAAACTAAGTGTCCCAATTATGCATTCACAAATCAAAGTGAAATTAAAAAGAAATATAAAGAATTCACATTATATCTCAGAAAAAAATGATTATCATAATCTCATATGATTATTACCAAAAATAAACAAAACATATCCTAACCTAAAATATATGATTTAATGGAAAACAAATAATGAACATAAGCTCAGTCCATGACCATCAAAGTCCTAATGACCTAGTTAGGGGGTTTTGCACCCAAAGACCTATTAGGAATAAATCCCATAGTATCAACAGGCACAAATTTCTCCAAATCTTCCTTTTTCATCTAGATAGTTTTAACATGCAATTTATCAGGAAAGAATTGTGGAAAAACAAAAACATTCTTCTTTTTATTTGAATTCTTTTTACCTTGAGAATTTTTGGGTTTGTTCCAATAATATGACTTTTTAGCATGAACCCTATTCTTAGCAAAAGAATTATGCACATAAAAATCAGAATTAGAATATCTTCTCTTTTTATAGCAATAGTGTTGACTATGTCCATTCTTACCACAAAAAGAACAATAAAGCACATTGGACACAACATTAGCATGCACAGACTCAACTTGAGACTTAGGTTTGGGTTTAGACACAATCAAATTCTTGGGTTTAACAAAAACAGTTTTTCCCTTAGATGATGACCCAACAAAACCTAATCCAGTCTTATCTCCTACAGGCTTACCAACACTAATCATGCTATCAAGCTTAATATGTCCAGAAGTAAAAGCAATTAATATCTCTTATGATTTTTTCAATTCAGGCTCAAGAAAATTAATTCTAGCAACAAGAGAATCTCTAGCAGAAATAGCTTGACTTACCTCGCTTTCGAGAAACTTGACTTTGCTTTGAAGATTTAGAATTTCTGTTTTACTTTCTTCAATTAACTGCACTTGATCTTCATTCTTTTTATTTAAAGTCTCTTTCTCAGATTCAACTTTATTCTTGAGGTTTTGATTGACAGTTTTTTCATCATCAATCAATTCAATGCTTCTTTCTCTTTTTCTACCAATTTTAGTTTTTTGGTCTGCTTCTCGTAAGTCTTTAATAATTCATCAAAGACTTGTTGCAACTGGCTTTCACATGGTTCTCTATCAGCTTTCTCATCATTCGAATCATTAGAACCAATTTCACTGAATGATGCAGATTTTTCAGATTTACCTGAATCAGAAAAAGAATCATTAGCAGTATTATTATCAACATGAGTAATAGGAGGAAAAGCAACAAAAACATCATTCTTTTTATTCTTAAGGAATCTTCCATATTTTCTAGCAAAGAAATTTATGTCATCCTTATGGTTTAACACATCACATACATGAGATTGTTGAACCAATTCACCCTCTTTCTTATTAGATTCCATAACAATTTTTGAAAATAAAAATAAATTTTGATTTTAAAAATATTTTGCAAGGAACTACTCACAAATTAGAGAACACTGCTCTGATACCAATTGTGAGTTACGCGGTGCGGAAGCGGTTACGAAAAGTATTTTAGAACCTAGAGGGGGTGAATAGGATCACTTGCTCGTTTGCTTAATTTTTAATTAATTCAATTTTCAGTCCAATTAATCAAACAATTAAAGCAAGCAAATAAATAAAGTGCAAGTAAAGAAAAGAATGCACCAGATATACATGGAAACCCAAGGCGGGAAAAACCACGGAGGGAGGCGGCACGCCTCAGGAAACCAATTCACTATGATGAAGCAAAGTACAACAGACTCTGTCTCAGTCTCACACCCCTCTTCACTCTGTCAAGGATCTGATGCGGAACACCTCAGGCTTATGATTGCGGCAACACGTCCAACTGCTGCAGACTTCCGGCTAACGTCACCACCCTTACAGAAAGGTTGCTAGAAGAACCAAAATACTCAGTAAGTATTTTGTTCCCTTCGTAGTGCAATCTGGTCACATTTCTTCCTCAGCAAGCAAGCAAGCGAAGAGCCTTCAATCCAATGTTCTGATCAGCAAATCGATTTGACACAGTCTTTGAGCAGCTAATCAGATGTAGAACACTATCCTAAATATCACTCGTGAAGTATGAATGTGTGTTCTTAAAAATATATAGTCCTAATTATATTGTATATACTTTCTATCTCTAAAAATATTTATTCTTCAGGCTTATTTTGTAGAGAAAATATGAATACATATATATAGGCAAGGAAGTCCTAATTCTACTTGGAAAAGAAGTTGAATACCAAAATAGAACTTTCCTAGAAGTTTCAAACCCAATAGGAATCAGAATTTCCGTCAAAATCTATTTCCTATTTGGAACAGGCTAAGTTGGACCGGTGCCAAATAAGTAGGACCGGTGGGACTTTTTGAAAACCTGCAGAAACTAAACTGCCGAGAAAATTTGGATCGGTCCTAAATATTGGGGACCGGTCCTACTTTGAAAAACTTTAAATTTTGCATTTAAACCCTGGTTTTTCAAAATAGGGTCAGAACTAAAAAGTGCAGAGTGTCCTCACCATACTTACCTGTACTATATTGTGTTCTAAACTGATTTGTCGGCTTCCATGCACTTGAGTGTCAGCTCAAAGTTGTCGATGATCGGTTACATAAAATAACATGAAAATTACAACTTGATCATTCAAGTTTTGATCACCGAAATATGCCAATTATAAATTTATGTTTCACATCTACTTCATCCTTCTGTCTGTTTCTGAATTTTGAAAAAAAAAATTTCTTATTTATGTATCATCCTCCCTGGGCACCCTCCACAAATTTTTTTTTCTGCGATAATGTTCTGTTCAGCTAATTGTTTGTTTTATTTGGTCTTCTAGAAACACGCAGGAAGCTTATTAGAAGGTTTTACACAAACGCAGATCAGCACGCTAGCAGTGAGTGGAAATTTTCTAGTTGCTGGAGGCTTTCAAGGAGAACTTACTTGTAAGGTGAGTTGATATATAGGCAGTTGTCTATATCATTCTTATATTTTTTCTTTGAGGGTGAGGTGGGAGAAGAAAAAGGCTGGGGTGGATTCCCTGATTATACAACTGTGAGATAGGCAATTGCACAATGTGTGGTGGTTTTATAAGCAGATATAGTATGATTTATATGTTTCCATACTTCAATTACCTCATTCCAGCGCCAAATTGTTAGTTGCTCCTCCTACGTGCTGCTATGATAGAAGTATTTAATTTGCGTCATGCTTACTTTTCTTTATATGCAATCTTATATGCACTCCATAATAACTCTTTCTTTGTGTCTGTTCACTCCTTCCCGGGCATACACTTACAAAAACTGGCATCCCCAAAGATCTGATGACTTATTTTGGTGGTGGTGGTTGTGGATGGGGGGGTTAAATTTGGGTGACTTCGTGTGTAACTGTGTTTGTACACACTCTTTTATCACTAAAGTGGCAAAATAAATAGTTGTGCACGTGCTTATAAGAAAAAATAAAAAATGAAATAGTTGTGCACATGCAAATGTAAGTAATGGGATTTGTATTTTCAGAATTATTTTCGCATTGGGCTTCAAATCTTGTCCTCCCTTTCTTCTTTGTGGTTTTCTCCTTTCTCTTCTTAGTTTGGTTAGAGTATTAATTCAACTTTTCTCGCAGTCTTGATGGCAGCAACAAAGCTTGCATGCTAGAAGTTATATATAGATAGATAATAACGTTCTATTCCAGTTTTTAATTGGTATGTTTATTTTAATTATTTTCATATTTTTTTGTTTGTGCTTCTATTTTCATTCCCATGTCATATTGTATAACCCTTTCTCTAATTGGTAACTAGGCCATTTGACATTCTGTTGCATGTAACTATTGAAACTGTGGAGCTTGGCAATTTCTCTTGGGGTAATGCGCTAAGATTGTTTAGCCGTGTTGATTTCTTGTCCTAAATAATTTTAGTGATTAGGACTATTTAGTCATTGGCTTGCAAATGTATCATGTGTCTGATGACAGACAGGATATAACTAAACAACCCACATTGGTTCACCTGTGTAGCTATTACTTTATTGTAGCCGTCATTTAGGTGTATCTTGACTAACATTTTCTACCTAGGCTAAGGTGGGTTGTTGTGGCATTAGTAGAGCCGGGTGAGCACAAGCATTGAATTGACTCCACTCAGTTGACCAAATATAAAAATGGGAAGTGTTATTATTATTTTGATAAGTATAAATGGGAAAGTGTTATAGGTTTGGGTTAGTTTCATCCACGTTGTTTCTCTTTCATATTTTCTTTTAACTATTTTTTGGTAGGTAACTAAAGAACCATAAAGGAACTTGGTTATTTGAAGAAATTCTTTTTGATAAATATAATTCTTAGGAAGTTCTTATCTCGTAGATTGTATGAGGATGCAAATTTGTTTGTTGTTCTATATGAGATGCAATATGGTTAACAGCGTGTCCTTTGGTCCTTATCTTTTCTGAAGCCATGGATGGAATATTTTTGACTCTGCTTTGGAATATATTTGACTCTGCTTCTCATAAATTTCATGTGTAAGTGGAAAAGAGTATGTGTTCATCTGTGCTTGTCTTCTGCTTAATAGTCTAAGAAGTGAGTTACATCATGGTTACTGAACAGGTATAAGCTCAGGAAACCTTGAATGATAATGAATAACTTCGATGGCCACTAGTGTAGCATGTTCTTGTTTTCTTTGGAGTATATTTGTTAAAAGAACATGCCAACAATAGTTTGTAATGTGATCATATTCTCCTTCCTCTTGTGTTTTTACGAATAATAGAAAAACCAAATAGAGCTCATTCTAGTTTTCTCATTCTGTTAAACATAACATTAGACCTTTCATAATTCAATTAATAAATTATCATGTAATTTTCATTTTTTATCTTGTAATTTAGGGGCTGATCTTTCTGATGCTTATCTCAGAGGTGCAGACTTCTCCTTGGCAAATGTGACAAAGGTGATTTCTAGTATAACAGTTAATACTGAGTTCAATTGATGAGAATTCCTTCCTTTTTTTTTCTTCTGAATAATGACTTGTTACAATTCCAAGTAATTTGTTAAATATGAACTAAAATTTGGCAACATTCTTCCCAACCCATATATGAGTGAGGGAGCTGATAATAGGACAAAAGTACTCTAAGCCCCTGTATGCATTCATAACACATTTGATGGCAATTTTTCGTTGAAATTAGTTATAATGATAGCACACAATTGGGTTTGAATGAACTAAGGAGTAAATTGCAGAAAGGCTAGTATGATGTACTATATGGATCATTATGGTCTGTGTAAATATAATGGTAATCGTGATATCCTTTTTGTGAAAAAGGAATGTGATCAGCTTTGCTTCTCTGGAAACCATTTATCTTCATCATAACCAAACTTCATATCTTGAACCAAGCCTGAGGAGACTCCTTGAGACCATATATCGCCCTTTTTCACCTGCAAACTTTCCCTTCCTCCCCCCCCCCCCCCCTTTTTTTTTTTTGAAAAGTAAGTGGTTTAGATTTAAGAACAAAGTCAATATACAGATTGACTTGAGGCATACCCCAAGGGGGATGAACAATTGTGGAATCCCCATGTCCACCAAATATACAAAAGCCAGAACCAAAATCTATAACCAATAGAAATTAAACCATCAGGCATATTACAAAACAAATTGCATGCGAACTTCAATAGACCCCCATTCCACACATAAACCTTCATAAAGCTAGAGTTGTACATACCAAGAGTCTTAACCCTCCAAATAGACCCCTCAATACACACACAACCCATGCACTTCATCCAGTTATCGTAAACAATGTACCCCTTTTGACTATTTAAATTGATATAGTTCTTGAAACCATAGCAACTCATGAAGTAGCACCACACCATCAGAAGGCCCCCCTCCACAGATAAGGCAAAGGAACACAATTGGCACAATACCAATGCATGTAGCATGTACAGTACCCCAGCAAACATATAATACACCAGCAGTTATAGCACCTGTTTAGCTTTGTGATCATTCTGTTTTCTCCCCCTGGCCACAAACTAAACACATATGGTATAATAACAGGCACAACATCCCATTAGAGTAGACATAAGCAGTAGCTGCAGCAAGATCGGATTAAAATAATCTTCTGATATATGTAGGTTAAACCAAACATAGTACCCCCGCAGATTAGAGCAACTGTAGCACCTGATTAAACTACCAATCATCCTGAGTAACAATTGGTAGGTGCACCATCTCCTTCTCTAATCCTCTAGAACCCAGCAAATCTGAATAACCACACTACAACCCCTTCTCCAACTCCATAACCCCAACAACAGCAAAGCCACAAACCTGGTTGAATAACTTAGCCACAAATTTGTACAGCAAACAAAATTGCATAAGAGACATCCACCCAAAGTATCAGCAAAGCCACACACCTGGTGAGAGTACCTGCTCTTCCATCCCTCCAGCACCCGAAACATCAGGCCATGACCTGGCTGTCAATTATCAATAGGCCACCCCCCCCACCAGCATCGCTCGATTATCTTCCACTCTTTGCACCTGCAAGACCTCATCACAGAAAATTTGTGAACATGATTCAAGCAACTGCTCATCCTCCAGTTTTCCACCACTAGCAAATCATAATATGCTGCTTAAGCCAAGTATCTACCTGCCGACCCCCCAAAACACTTTCTCAAGCAGTCCCAACCAGAGCAACAAATCACAGAGCAATTATTACCTCCGGTAGCCTCCATTCGATTCCAATCCATTGATTAACACTAGATCTTGGCCAATTTCGTGAGGACATCAGCTTACATCTGACCACATAGATAATAACAGCCTTAATACTCTCCCAGTCTCTAAATTCATCCTCAAGGATTCTTCTATTTCTCTTATGCCAGATTTCATCTATAGTAGCCGCAAAAGCCAGCTTATTCACCACTGAAACCATAGTCTTCCCTTTAAGAGTTAAACAAGCCCACTGTAGAATACCATCCCAACAAACCTCAGGCCATTGCATAGCACCCTTAACTGAAATAGAATTCGATCCACAGCCTTTTGGTAAAGCTGCATTCAAGGAAAAGATGGTTCCTATCCTCCACTCTGCTTCTACAAAATACACAGGTACCATAATTCAGAATCTCACATTGCATAAGCCGCTCCTGCGTCCGAATTCTGTTATGGATCACTACCCACAAATTAAAAGCATGTTTAGGGATATTTGAAGGAAACCACACAAGCTCCTTCCAATCAACTCTATCGCGATGTTGCCTCAGATCTTCCCAAGTAGACTGAATGGAAAACTCACCCCTACTCGGTTGCCAATAATCTTATCAGGCCCACCAAAAGGCTGAACCTCATTAGGAATACCTCCCCTTAAATCTATCCATTCCAGAGTGTTAGTGAAAGCCACACCCAACTTCTATTTTAAATACCGAAGCAACCATTTCATGCTCCCCAAATCCAGCATCTGTGAGCATCCTCCTATTATATTTCATACACAAAGGGCCACAAAGGAGCCAATAATCATACCATAATGAAGTTAATAACCCATCACCAATCTGATATTGAACATACTTTCTACACATACTTCTTAGGTTTAACAATTTCTGCCACGTCCAAGAGCAGTCAGATGAAGGTTTATAAAGGATATGTTAGGAATCGATCTAGATCGGAAGGATGTATAGCAGAAAAATATTTGGTCAAAGAGTGCGTTGAGTTTTGTAGTGAGTACATTGAGAAAGCAGCCGAAATAGGTGTTCGTCCTTCTTGAAACGAAGAGATTGAATGTGGAAGCATGGAAGTAGGACACCATATAAATAAGAGAATTTTAAAAATCATGCCTGCTAATATTTTAGCCATTGCTCATCGTTACGTATTATTCAGTAGTGACAAGGTCATACCATATATAGAGTAAAATGTTTCTAATATTTTATTTATTTATAGCAATTAATTAAAAATGTGCATAACCATATTGTTTTACATGTTAGGAAGCATTTGGAGGAACTCAAGAATTCTGATAGTCGTCTAGCAAGGAATGAAAATGCACTACAAAGGACATATATGGAGACTTTCAGTTCATGGTTAAGAAAAAATATTTTTTCAAGTTGCAATGTGTCAAGTAGGTTAAGGTTTCTTGCACGTGGGCCTAGGGAAGAAGTAACTTCTTATTCTGGCTATATAGTGAATGGTCAGCGATTTCACACCAAGGATATCGAGAGAAGCACACAAACTAGTGGTGTTTCTATTGAAGCTAAAACTATATGCCAATATAGTGTAAGAGACACAAATCAAGTTGTTCAAAAAATATCTTATTATGGCGTGCTGAAGGATATAATTTTGTTGGACTATTACACATTTGAAGTGCCGTTATTTCACTGTGCTTGGGCAAACATTAGAAATGGTATCAAAGTTGAGGATGGATTTACATTGGTGAACCTTCACGAAGGTCAAAGTCAGTTTGAAAGAGATCCATTTATCCTTGTGTCGTAGGCTAAGCAAGTGCTTTATTCCAGGGATACCGAAACCTCAAGTTGGTATGTTGTACTTAAAGCGCCACCTAGAGGCTATCATGATGTGGGGACCTTTGAAGAGAATCCTTTTGTGCCTTATGCTCCTTTAGATATATCAAGACTTGACTCAATTATTTATGATGATGATCATCAATATGTACGAGATGATTATGAAGGCATAATAATTTAGATTTTGGAATTGAAATACTTGGTTTGTTTTTAGTTATATGTCCTTTAGTTTGTTTGTAATCTAGCCTATCTATTAATAAAATATGGTTTTAATTGCTGAAAATTGTTTCATTCTTTATTAATACTTTTACCTTCATCGTGAGATGATGATTGACTTGCCTCTTAGTATTACTTAATTCTCGTATGCATATGCTTGATATTTTTTGCCAACTTCATATATATTGCAGGTTTTTGAGCTTGTCCACAAATCAAGTTCTTACATTTTTTTTATTATGCCTGGACATACTGAGGTAAGCAACGATGGCATTTAGTTAATGCTGTTATTTTTCCTTCTTTAGTGTTTACATTTATGTATCACCATTTTGTAATGTTAAATATTCTTATATTAATTTGTATGTACTTGAAATTAATGAAGTCTTCTAGAGGGGCAGCAAAAAGAGTATAATGGGAGCGTCGAGCAATTGAGGCTGCAATAGTACGTACACCCTCTGCCATACACATTTCTGAAAGGGATTCAAGCTCTCCTCGTGCACCTACCTCTCAAGTCCTTACCAGTGACGACCAAGCAACTAGTGGTACTAAAAGAAAGGTCAGGGGAAAGTCTAAATTGAGTGGTATTGTTCTGTTGGATAAAAAGAGGCCTTGTGTGGAGTTTGATGACAAGGGGCAGCCAATTGGGGACAATGCTACGAAATACAACTCATCCCTTCCGATATTAGCACGTGAGATGGTGCCTGTTACTATTGAAACATGGGATAAAGTGCCAGATAATTTGCTTAAAGAAGTATGGGAGGCTGTAGAGGTATATTTATTACTTTTTACTCTAATAGTTAGCTAAATGAATAGTGCAAAACCTAATTGTTTAAAATATACAAAACTTTTGGCTTGTTTCTTCGAATTTTGTCATTTTATTGCAGAACCGATATGATGTTCCTGATAGTGCATCCTATCTCGCATTCCAAAAGATGGGAGGTGCTTGGCGCACCCATAAATCAAAAGTGACAAACAAGTTGCTAGAAGTGGGAAATAATCCACGAACCATAGAACTCATGAAGCCACCCAATGTGCCCACATTGGTGGAGTGGCAAAAATTCATTGCGCAACGTTTATCAATTGAGCATGCTGTGAGTGTATATACTTCAAATTATATGTACCTGTTACTTGTTTCTTTTTTTTGTATAACGTATATAAATTAACTAAACTTTTATATTTTTAGGTGGAGAGAAAGAAGAAGCAAGATTTGCAGGCTAAAAACAAAACTCCACACACAATGAGCCGAAAAGGCTATGCTAGGACGGCAGATGAGATGGTAATGTCGAAGCTTTTAGTATTTTTTTTAATGAAATGGGTAATTAATGTTTGCTTAAAGTTGACCAAAAAAGATTCTTTGCCTTCTGCTCTTTTTAAATGAAATTAGGCTAAAGTGTAGGACTTTATCCTTAAAAACCTTAAATTTATTTTTCAAGAATGGTTGTAGGCTCAAATAAATATAGAAAAGAACAAAGCAACACGATTTAGTAGGATCGTATGATATTTAAAAGCAGTCAAGTGCCCTGACATATGATTTTTTAAAGTGAAACATGAGTTCAATAATTTATACGCTATAATACAAATGGCTGCTGAGAAATCTGTCCTCGTATCTTCTGTTGGAATGGTATCTTTGTCAACACATGCGTAAAACTTCTTTATCTTTCATTTTTTTTAATACTTTACTACCCATTTATTGATGTAGTAGTAAAATAAGTTTGGAGTAATACGCATGCATGTGGAGATGCGGTGTTTCTTTGTTTCGAATCCGTGACCTTCATATTATAATAAAATAATAATGAAACAACTTTATCGTTTTGTCAAAGCTCACCCTCGGGTTTAGTTTTGTAAACTCGTCACGAGTTTTAAAGCGAGTGTGAGTTAAGTTTATAAATGAATGAGTTGAGTTTGAATGGTGTGGAGGTTGCTGGAGTTGCTTATTTGCAGCAGCTTCACCTTGGTGATGGTGATGGAAGTTGTGCCAAAAGAACATGTCCGTCGTCCTATGTTTCATTATTGTAGTAGTAGTATCAGCAGTAGTAGCAACTACTCCTATAGGGAGTTGCAAAATCAAATATAGACCCCTACATATGGGACTACATAAACAAGATTAGTTAAGAACAACCCCTAGCCCACCCCAACCCAATTGAAGGCAGGATTTGCTCCTCACGGGTCATACTTTCCTAGCAATACTATCTGGCACCTTGTACAGCCCATTGATATGAGAACATAAAGAGTTCTCACATATTGTTTTTTCCCCCCCCTTGTATTTGCCAAAATAAAAGAAGGGAAAAGATAAAAAAATGTTACAGACCTGCTTAAATCCCAAATATTGTCTGAACAAGTCCACTTTGGAGGGAGAAGAACATCCACGGGCAACTTTCGCCACTTGGAGCTACTATCACACTGGGCCCATTGTTCCTGTTCCCTACATAATAATTAATCCTCTATAGATTTAGCCTTGAATGGATACAATCCACCTAACAATAATATTAAAACCTTTTTTTCTTTTTGGTGGGGAGGGAAAAAATGAGGATACTGAAGTAAAACTGAACTGAGAGAGTGGCACCTCTTGTATTTAAATACATTTATCACAAGAGGTAAGGGAGGCCAGTTTGGGGCAATTCATTCATCATGTACATCAAAGCCAGGGAAGAAAAGGATGAGAAGAGCATGAGTCCACTAAGAGAGTGAGCATCAATGGTCTCCCCACCCAAAAAAAAAAAAAGGAAGAAGAAGAAGAAAGAGTGGGAAATAAAAAGGCATGAGTCTAGAGCCACAAGTTCTTTGTACCATCCATTATGTTCTCCATAAGAGCATGCCCCAAGGCTTTAACCATCTTACATGATGGAAGAAAAAAGGGATGAGAAAAAAAATAATTACACAAAAGAATGAGAGACAACATGCGCACGCTGGGGCACAAGTGCATGCCCTGAAGCTCAACAATCTTATGAAGGAGAGATTCTGCTACATTACATTGTGTTTCTGCCATTTGAAATTCTGGATATAGTTTCCTTAGTAGGACTTAGCGCCAATGTTGCAGTCTATAAATTTAGAACTAGGAAGCAGAATAATCATGTATAAACAACATACTGCCAAAATATTTTTACAAATTTTTATGACAATTGAAACAAAATAAATCATAAAGACACTTACCTAGATGGTTCAGCTCTGAATATAGTCCTCTTCCCAAAAACTGGTGGGTCCAAAATAATCGAGAAAATATATTAGCCTATGAACACTTGACCTGCATATCAACAGAGTTTGATGCCTTCCGAAAGCCCATGACAAGTTCACCGCCAGGATCTATCCGACTAAAAGTCACTACAAAAAAAAATAATTCATTAATTAAAATTTCAAATACAATAAAAAATTAAAATATGTAAGTTAAATAAATTCCATTAATAAATTGTAAAAAAAAATATGAGAAAAGTAACAAATTATCTAACATACTGGAAAATGTTTTCCTAGTATGCATGCTAAGAATGATGAACATGATGGACTTCCTATGAAATCAAAGGATGCCATTGACCAAATATATATATATGGAGAACCTGGAGGATGACTAATTGTCATTTAAAAATATCATGCCCAAAATGAGTCATGAACACTCGAGCAATGTAATGAAAACACAAACATGTTGAGGAGAATTTTTTGAATATCAGTACAAACAAGAAGTGTCGTACACCTATTAATGTTGATGATGACATGGTCTATATTTGATTTTGCCCCTTGATGTTGATTCGATTCTGTCCGTTCTCTCTCCTTTTTTATTTTATTTTTTATCATGTTGTTATATATGTGGATTACTATATATATCTGTTTTATAGATTGAATGTGATGAATTAAACATGCAAAATAGGTAGAAGGATTATTGATCATGCTTTAGAGCAGAGTAGTTGTGATTTTTATCAAATTTAATGATTTTTGTTAGTGAAAGTATATGATTTAGTTAGCTATAGTTACTGTACTGCAGCATAAGGATTTAGGCTATGTGCTCCTGAGTGTTTTTGGTATGAAGTGGTCTTAGTTACAAAGAGAAAGTACACGCTAGGAACAATATATATGTGTGTGTCTATATATATATAGACACACACAAACTTAAGAACATAGGTTCAAGTATGGGAGCCACTTGATGTAAATAGTGCAAAAAGTGAAGTTTGTACCAGTATACCCCTCCCAGTAATGACTTTTTAGTTACATTAGGCAATAGTTAAATATGTGCATCTCAAAAGCATATCTTTTGGTCATATACTTCTATACACGATACCTCCTCCTTTTGGAAAAATTGTTAGAGGTTAGAAAATTCATGGCAGCAAATGTTAAATTTTAGATTGGGGATGATCAATCTTTGAAGTTTTTCTTGGACCCTTGGTGGAATGGGAATTCTTTGGTATGCTCATAGAATTGCAAGATTGTTTTATTTGCCTGAAGGAGCTACCATAAGTTCAGTTCTTCAAAATGGTTGTTGGTCTAAACCTGAGTTCTTAGTTGAGGAAGTTTTATAGACATGGAATCAAATTCTTCTGTGCCTATTATACATGGTTTTGATAGAATAAAATGGATGCATGGTGCAAGTCTAGAATGGTGGAAAACCAGCAGCCAGTGTGACCACATGCCTGACTATTCAAGACAAATTGCCCTCCCTATTTAATTTGCAGCTGAGGGGCATTAGTGTTGTGCCTATCTGTCATAGTTGTTGGTTGAACTTAGACTCAAGAGACCATCTTTTCTTTAGCTGTGGTCATGCTCAACTCATATGGAGATGGCTATTGAATCTGTTCATTTGGGATTGGGGTTGTGTCAATAACTTTGATCCGCTGGTGGAGTGGTTTGTTTGCTATTTGAAGCCCAAAACCAATCCCAGCAAATTGTTGAAACTTGTAGTCATATTTACTATATGGCATTTATGGTTGAACAGGAATCAGAAGTTTCATGATAATGTCTCTATTAACCTTCTTCAAACTGCTAGGAATATCATTTGGAATGTGGCAGATAGTTTGGGCATCAAAAATTTTGTTCCAAGTTTCATTGTTTAGTAGAGGATAATGAGTGTTTCAATTAGCCATTCCTTATGAATGATCTAATTCCTGGTTAGTCTATCAAAGCATATCTTCCATTGATTTTGTTATCTTGTTTGACCAGATGGCGACCAATAGATTCGAGATGTTATCTATCTCTACTTTGACATGCATGTCAAATATGTTTGGATGAAAAAAAAATCTCTCTTACATTTTCCAACTTCTTAAGCATTTTACGATTTTTTAGTTTTTAATATGTAAAAAATGTACTCTAATTCAATTTTTTTTAACCTATTCTAAGAATTTAAAATTCTGATTTGGGCTAAAGAAGCACCTGTCTGTCCAATCTAGAATCCTTTTGGAGAACCTTGGTTAATATATTACCTAATTTAAGAAATTGTGTGTAGCCTCTAGCTCATCCTAAATATAATCAAGTAAAAAAATAAATCCTTAATAGAAACATGATAGCACAATGAATCCCATTTTTATCCTATTTTTTCTAATAATCACCCAGAAAATAAGAAATGTATTTGTTGACATCATACAGTCCAGATTTGAATGGCTGGATTGACATGAAATTGACATTTCATTCCAATCCCAGCTTATGGCATTTGGGAGATGGGACACTATATTACTATTGTTGTTATTAGCTAAATACTTGCGATGCATTTTTTGTGGCAGATCTATGTATCCAAGCAGAACATTAGCCACCGAACATTAGGCACTTCGTAAAATAGTAAATTTTGAGATGACAACAATAGTCAAAGCCTAGCATGCATTCCACTAGTAACCATTTTTAGTAATATATAGTCGCCAAAAAAGACTTTCAAGCTTTGAAAACCAAACTATTTGTCTTTGCTTATTGAATCCTGGATTTGCACGGGCATAGTAACCACCTCCTTAGGCATTCAAAATTTTGTATCATAATCAATCTAATGTAGACATGCAAAAGAGCAAAACCAACTACCAACATAGGGCACTAACAAAGTGAGATTAATCAGATACATTAACTAGTTTTTATGTACTCTTATTGCAAAATGAACAATCTTATGTATGAGGCATTTGGCAGATAAATAGCATGATAGCTGCACCCAGGTATTATGGTTAGCAGTAATCCTGAAATAGAGCTTGTTGCTTCTATTTTTTGGTTTCATTAATTAAGTATTCTTTTTTTATTTCTTTATGTTCTTATGTAGAAAAAAAATTCAGACACACCCGATTCCATTTCAAGAGTAGATGTATGGATTAAAGGGCATACAAGAAAGGATAGAAATTTTATAAATAAAACGGTCAAGAATGCAGTGGTAACAAATGATTTATTTTTAGTTTTAGTAGTTGATGATTATATATAGTTATTATACTAAGAAATATGTTTTACATATATTATTGTTTTAGGAACAAATGCGAGAATATACCCAGACCACTCAGAGTTCTGGAATTCATGATGATGCACTCACACATGTATTAGGTCCTGAACATAGAGGAAGAGTGAGAGGTCTTGGATTTGGGGTAACCCTAAGAAAAATGAATGCCCAGAATGACACTTCTCAAAAATATGAGAGGACAATTGAAGACTTGCAATAAAAATTGCAAATGCAAGAGCAAAGGCAAGAACAAGTTAACCAACAAATGCAAGAGAAATTGCAAAATGTGTTACAACAAATGGGACTGCTTCAATCAACTTGGGTAAAAAATATCTCTATTAATTTGATGTAATCTCTCTGTCTCACACACACACACACACATTACAATGCTAATGTTAATCAAAAAATCATTGTTTATTGTTTTCTTTTTTTTCATTATTGTGGTAGGCACAGAATGCTCCACGTCAAGTCTCACCTACTAAAAATGTTGTCGGGTCCATTTGTGAACTATTGCATTATAATGGGACAGGATTAGTTGTCACTAAGGGTGAAGTTGACTTAACCGATCCTAATGCTGTCATAGGTGAAGCTCCTCTTGGTTCCGAATGTTGGAATGTATAGATCACTGATGTCAATCAAGAAAATGTGCTGTTGTATAGGGCTCAGTCTCCATACTGTGTTTTGAAAGATGTTATAGGACTTACTATTGCATGGCCTATCAAGTTCGTCAAAATCTGCGAGTAATTAATTTTCCTAAAATCATGATTTTTTCTTCATCCATGTCATTATTTAGTTGGCCATGTGTATATATAGGTACCATGTCTCTTGTGTATAATTGTTTATCCTTATTACAGTACTGGGCTAGCTTGAACTTTAGAGGTATAATGGAAGAAGTAGAGAAGATCAAAGGCATGGTATATATTTCCTTTACAATGTTTAGCTTTTCTTGTTCAATCCTTTATAATTTTTTCCTTGTACAATGATGAAGTTGAATAGCAGAAATCTCCCTCCAAGTAAACTCAGCTTCGGGAGATAGAACTCAAGATCATTTTGAGAGTGCCAAACTTTTAAAAAATTGAATAATGTTATTACATTAAGTGTTGGTTATGATAGAGAATATTTAATAATGCAGGTTTTTGCATTTCAGCCAAGTTCTGGACATATGACTCTTTTTTGAAGACTAAACAAATATTTTGGACAGTGAAGGACAGTCACTGACTTTTGGACACTATGTCTACTTTTTTGGTATAGTTGTGTTATGTGTAAGCAAAGTGTAATACCCCGAAAAATTTAGATGTCTATTATTTTAAAGGAATTGAATTTCTTTATATTCTTACTTTATTTTATTAATTCATATGAAATGTTTTTTTTCTATAAATTATCATTTTAGGTGAGTTGCGTTTCTTCTATATATGCATCTTATCATTTTATGTGGATTGCTTAGGTTTTATAGATTCAATTTATTTCATTTAAATTTCTCTGTTTATTTTTTTTATATCATTTTATGTGAATTGTTATTAATTGTGTGTTATTTTATTTAAATGTTTTGGTTTGGGCTAGGGAGGAATTTGGGCTAGGATGAGTGGGCTAAGGTTATGTTTAAAATGATGGGCCTAGGGTTATAATTATATTATTATTGCTATTATTATTATTATTTTGATTTTATTTAGTTTTAGGAAAATCAATAAAAGAATAATAATTAAGAAAAAAAAAGGAAAAAAGAAGAAATTAGGGTTTTGCCGTTGTTTTACGCACAGAACTAAGAGAGTAAACGAAAAAGAGAAGGGAGTGACGATCGGGTGAACAAGTTGATTCGTCAGAAAAAGGCAAGTTTGATTCTTCTCTTCCCCTTTGAATCCATATACGTAGTCTAGGTTTGAGGATTTTATTTATATTAAAAATTTGAAGTTAATTGTATGTTTATATTTTTCTATTGTTGATAAATTTCGTGAGATTTAACTGTGATATTGTATATAGAATAGATTGATTTTGTTTATGTAAGGTTATATGCACATATATTCATGTATATGTATATTGTGTTAAGAAAGAAATTATTCATGCATGCAATTTGGAAGTAAGTAGATGTTAAATCGTGAACCTACTATGTTGGGATTATCTTGTAAACAACTCTGGATCCTTAGGAAAACAGATCGTGAATAATTTAGTTTTAAAATTTTGAATTTTGCGAAGAACCCTAGAACTTGTGAATTGGGGGTTTTTGATTCGGGCCGTTTCGGATGGGGCTTTTTACACCAATAGGTAGATGGTGTCGAGAGGAGAAGAACGGCGCAAAAATAGAGGCGAACGGTGGCCGGAGGAGGCCGGACCGTCGCCGGGAAGTCGTCGGCAACGCGCTGTGCGCGCTGCTGGACGCGCTGGGGAAGAAGCCCCAGTGCTGGGCGATTCCCCACGCTCCTAGCCGGCACGTGCCGGCATCAGGAAAAATGGTTTTGGGCCCCACTCGCGGGGGCCCACCACTGGGTCCACTATGGGCCCATTCCGAAATGTTTTGATATTTTTTTTGTATTTTTGAAATTTTTGGAAAAACTTGAAAATTTGAAAAATCATTTTTTAAAAATAATTTCATGATTCCAAAAATTCTGAAAATTTTACTGTATGATATTGGATGTTAAATACATTTAATTTTAAATTTTCAACTCAAAATAATTTTCCCTTGTTGTCCAATTAATTTTTAAAAGTACCCAAAAGCTGTCTTTTTCACTTTTTGTAATTTTAGAAAATACTTTTACAACTCCAAAAATTTCCAAATTTTTACTGTAACTCTCTGGAGGTTAAATACACTTGGGTTTAAAGTTTCAACTCAAAATGATCTTTCCTTGTTGTTCAATTGATTTTTAAAATGTCCAAAAGCTGGGTTTTTCACATTCTGTAATTTTAGAAAATACTTTTGAAATTCCAAAAATTCCCAAAATTTTTCTGTAACTGTTTAGAGATTAAATAAACTTGGGTTTAAATTTGCATCTCGAAATGAGCTTCCCTTGGTGTTCAATTAATTTTTAAAGTGCCTAAAAGTTGGATTTTCACCTTCTTTGGTTTATTGAAAATATTTTTTAATTTCATAAAATTCCAGAATGTTTTAATAGTGTTCTTAGAAGTAGAATAGGCCCAGAAACCTAGATAAGAGTATATTTAGATTCCCTCGTAGATTTGAGTGCATTGGAGGTTGGTTTGAGAAATTGTTTTCTCTAATGGATGTTAGGTTATTTTGATTTAATTGATTGTGTTTATTTTTTTTAAGATATAAATGCACATGGGATACTTGATTAAGGTTCACTTGTGAATGATTTGTCATATGGTGATAATTGCATAGCAGATAATTCAAATTTGTAGTCTGTGCAAATTAAAAATTATAATGCATCTTGTTTATTTATTATTTCATGTTGGGAATGCATCTGTATTTTTATTTGGCATGTAAGGATTCCCCGGCGTGTCAGAATCGCCCATACCTAATAAGGTATCTATACTTTTTATTTGGCATGTAAGGATTGCTCTGCGTGTCAGGATCGCCCATACCTAATAAGGTATCTATACTTTTATTTGGCATGTAAGGATTGCCCGACGTGTCAGGATCGCCCATACCTATTAAGTTATTCATGCATTATATTTGACATATCATGATTGCGTAGATTTAATAAAATGCATAGATATGTATCTTTATTTGTGAACGTAATGAAGGTGATCGTCTTTACATAGTAAGGGTTGTTGAGAAAATATATGAGATGATTTGTATCTTTAAAAGCATGAACTGAATAAGGAATAATCTGAATGGTTGCACGTATATCTATCTCTTATGTCCCTCACATTGAGGGTATGTATATTGGTTCTCTAACTGGGATGTAGTAGATAGAACTTGCTCGTGGGTTTAACCCACTTTGTTGATATTTCAGGTCCTAGGCAGTTTTCCCCGCGAGGATAGAGTAATAGGGTTGGACTGTGCCAGACATCTACTCTCATCAGTCACAGGGTAGGAATCTACTTTTTCTTCAGGAGTAAAACTATGAACTCATTTAGAGGTTTTGGTTTTGGATTTCAATTTAAGTGTTAAACTTTTGTTCTTTCTGGTTAAGGGGTCCTTGGGTTATGGAACTTTCAAATTGTATTACCAGAATATAATTATTTATTTATCAATTATTTCAATTCAATAGGATTTCTGTTCAACTTTTAGCAATTATTCTATTTCTGTCTTTTGCATTTATGCTTGTTGCTATCAGTGGTTAATATTCCTCAGGCTTTGTGTATGAGACTGGCCACCTCATGCGCGAAATTTTCTGGGGGTATTTCACAAAGTGTTTAGTTCTTTTTTAATGTAGTTTTGATACATCTTAATGTTTTGGTTGGTGGGAAAGTTATTGAATAGGCATGTTAACAATGATTAGAACTTTACACTCCGAACTCTTTAATACGAAAGAAGTTTGGAAATTATTTGTTTGTGATTGGTTGGATTAATAATTAGATGCAAATTTACTTTTTTTAATGCCTTTTAACTCTTATGTATATATATAGCATCATATTCTTAATTTGTGAGGCTTAGGTGTTGTATATTGGTGGAATATCCAACGCATTGTTGTATTGTGTTGTGGACAATATGGTAAAGTGACATTTAATTATTTTGTAGTATTTGGTTTTGTAAAGCTCGATGTGAATATGCATGGATTTGGGTGGAGTTTTGTTGTTTATTGCCAGAATATGAGTATAGTGATGTTTGTTGGGCAGGTTTTTGTATATGTAGGCATTTATTTTTTTAAAAAAAATATTGAAACTTTCTACCACGGGCTTAGCCCGTGGTAGAAACATTTGGAAAAAGATCTTCTACCACGAGCTTAAGCCGTGGTAGAATACCTACTTTCTACCACAGGCTTAGCCCGTGGTAGAAACATTTGAAAAAGATCTTCTACCACGGGCTTAAGCCGTGGTAGAATACCTACTTTCTACCACTGGCTTAGACCGTGGTAAAAAAATTGAACCAGCTATCAAAAATATCTTCTACCACGGGCTACTCTCGTGGTAAAATACTGACTTTCTACCACGGGCTGAGCGCATCGCAGAAAAATTTCAATGGCCAGATCTTCTACCACGGGCTCAACCCGTGGTAGAATATCGACTTTCTACCACGGGCTAAGCCCATGGTAGAAAGTCTATCAGCAATTACGACACCGGATACCACGACGGGCAAAAACCGTGGTAAAAGACCTTTTTGCCAGCCGTAAAAAGTCTATTTTCTTGTAGTGTATGTATGTGTATGTGTGTATGAAAATGGGTATGAGTCGGGTCTTTATACAGGTCGGGTCTTATAAATAGGTCGGACCCATATTCAGGTCCAGATAATTTTTTATATCTTAAAGTCTGCAAAAAAATAAAAATAAAAAATTGTCTTTAAAAAAGCAAACAAAAATTTATTGACCCGATCATTTATGAAAATGTGTCGGGCTATGTAAACAGGTCGAGTATTATAAACGGGTCGGATTTGACAGGTCTTTTATACGGGTCGAATTTAACACAAGTTTATTTATTATATTATTTATTAAATTTTTTTAAAGCATAATTAATGAATGTCAAAAGAGTAGGGGTGTCCAAGTTTCACAAAGTCGGTCACAAATTTTTAATCGGGTCGGGTTTGACCTATTTGATCTGGGGGCAGATGTTCAAGGTCTGGGACGGCCTCGTGAATAAGAGGATGAGGCGAGCAGCTAGTTGGCGGCTTCCCTTCCCTTTCCTGATCGCCGCTTTTCTCAGCAGTGCCAGTATACCGGTCAGTCAGACTGACATCCAGTTGGCACCGCCCACCCGCTTCACATCTACTCAGTGGGAGCGGGTGAGGCGACACTTAGAGCGATAGGACCACCAGGGTGATCCACCAGACGATGTAGATATGGATGCCCCGGTGGAGGCGGATGAGGGCGAGCCAGCAGAGGGTGAGTCCGATGACGAGGAGATGGAGGAGGAGGAGATGGATGTCGCTACAGAGCGGCATGATATCTTAGCGATGGGCTATTCCTGCCTGGCGGCTGACGTAGAGCGGCTCCAGCAGGGTTTTGACGAGCACGTCCAGGTGACGCAGAGTCAGCTGGCAGGCATTCGGACAGACATTTCTTCTCTGGCACAGGGTCAAAGAGCGATCTTAGACGAGTTCCGAGCCTTCCGACAGGACCTGCAGTTCCTGTTCGCAGGTCGAGCCTCCACCTCCACTTCTACTCCCACCGAGCCCCCACCACCACCACCCGCCCTCGAGTAGCTGCATTTTATTCATCTTTTATGCTTTACTTTCTGTATTTTTCTTTCTTTATTTTTGATAGGCCATGTTGGCCATGTTTAGTTTCTTTCTGAGTATTCCACCTACATGTACACTTTGTACTCAAACTCATTTTCATCTATATGGAATACATTTATATTTTCTTTTATACCATGTGTTATCTTTACTGTCTTTATTTTTGCTTTCTGTCAATATATCTGTTCTCTATACTTTGACTATGTATGTAGTACCACTTGTCTAATTGTTATATGCGATTCAGTTGATGATTTTCGTTTATTACCGCCTGGTTTCAATTCCCAATACTGTTGAGATTGCTTCAACACAGTATGGCAGTAATAAAGAAAGGCAGCCCCTTTGCATGCTATACGTTAGCGTGCCTGGATAGTCAATATCTTGTCGCATAGACCTCTTAGCCAATTGGGAAACACCAGTTCAGACCCTTAGATATACAGTGATATTGGCATTGTCAGTTTGTGCATGATTATTTCATTATGTTCTATTTATCTACTTTTTGTTCCTTTTAATGCTCGTGGTATCCAGTTGGTGTTCTGTGCAGGTTTTCCTTATTTACAAGATGACCGCTGCTGTGGAATACCATTTTTCTCGCATTCTGCCATCCCGGTAACTTCTTTCCTTGTTCTTCTTGTCCAAACATTGAGGACAATGTTGCATGTAAGTTTGGGGGTGCGGTATGCTATATCACTTGCATACGCATGCAATGTTCGGTCATTAAAGGAAGTCATTCGATTAAATGTCCGAGGTAAATGCAGCAGGTAGTTAAGAACTTTAACATTGTAAATACCCGCACTTTGCAAGCTTTATAGTAGGCTAGAACGGTCTACATTTTTGTCTAAATTCGAGCACGTACAATTCTTGCCCTAAATTTGTCCTTAACCGCACAAATTCGCACACATGAATTTTAAATTGTGGGGTATAAGTCTGAGGGAGAATTTTTGAAAATTTCTGTTTTTATCTGAACAACTTAAAGAATAAGTTCTTCCGGTTGTTGTAAAAAAAAAAAAAGAGAAATAAAAAGAGAAAAATTTGCAATAAGCCTTCTCACTCAATAAATTGGATTTCTATGCCTCAAAGCAGGGAATATTCGTGTAAAAGTGTGTAAGGTTGAGCAATAATAAGCGGGTGACTTGCTTACGCTCATCGCCTTGTAAGCTCGGTCATTAAGTCCGAGGGGTGCTTCTTCACCTAATGCCCTAAAATCAATTGGTTTGGGAGTCATTGGCCCAACGCCGCTACATGGGCTTGCAAGAAAGCAAAAAGAGCTAAGCATTGCACGGTCATCCGCACATGAGCAATCATGAATGTTTTGTGATAATGAACAGCCGTGTCGAGCATTTTCAATGAGTTTTTCTCTTAAAAACAGATTTGTTCGTTTTCTTCTCCAAATATGACAAAAGCCATACGTTGGAATGCATGTTCACTTTTCAAAGAGGATTTTGGGGTTGGAATTGTTATATTTGTTCGGGCTGGCCATTATGTGGGGACTGTCGTTCATTTATAGCTTGTGAAAGTCCAATTTTGCTAATGACCACATAATTCTGTAATACTTGTTGCATTTGCCAAATGTGAAATGAACGGATGATCGCCCTTTATCTAGTTGATGACTGAGCCTGATTAAACTTTTGTATAAGATAGTTGATTTCATTTTTGTAATATTGTATTGCTAAGGGACTAGCAATATGTAAGTTTGGGGGTGTGATAAGTGTTCAATTCTATGCATTTGAACCCTCTTTCTTACATACGTTAGTTCCGTTTTTGCGTTTACCGAGATATGTTTACGGTATTTTTGTGTTTTTGATGTTTTGCAGGTATTGGAGCAAATGGAGCAAAGTTGGAAGCTTTCTGCAGTCAAGAGAAGAAATCAGAAAATGCAGCCCAAGGCATCTCGATCAATCGAGATGTGATCTCGATTAATCGAAATCTCGATTGATCGAGATCTCATTTCGATTGATAGAAATCTCGATCAATCGAGATTCAATCTCGATCAATCGAGATGCTGCAGAGCCCACTTGGCCACTTGCTCACCTGCTCTCACACTTGCAACAAAATCCCCCTTTTTGCACGACTTAGGGGATTGTCTGACTTGAACAAGACTTTTGGGGGCCTTCTTGATACAAGAGATATATATAATGATATATATATATATATGGTGGGCCCCAAAGGAGAAGAAGGAGCCAAAAAGCACCAAAAAGCCACACATATCTCATATCTCTGAACACACAAGAAGACCAGAGAGAGACCTTCGGGAGAGGAGGAGGAAAAGCTGAACCAGACCAAGAAGCTTCATTCTCTTCATCAATGGAAGGGTGCAAGGCAACCATGAGCAACTAACACTTCTACTAGGGTGTTGGTTTTAACCCCTAGCCATGTAAACTTGTTCATCTTTGTAGCTCTTGGGATTTGTAATTAAATGTTGATTATTTAGCCTAGTGATTATGTACACAAATACATCTCTTATATATATTCATTTGATTTGGAATTTATTCTTGTGTTAGAGTAGATTTTGTCACTTGAATGCACAACATTTGCATATTCCACAAGAAGTGCAAATGATGGCTAGATAATGGTGTTTAAATGAATGTGTGATGTTAGTTTGTATAGACCATGCCAAGACAAGGTAGTTTGGATGCATGTAGTGTTCACTTAGAGAGTAGAGTAATTATGTAGTTAGTTAGGTTGAAGAGCTATGCTTGTTGAAGATGGATTATGATAGGTTAGCACACACATTGATCTTTTGATATGTCATTGAGGTCACAAGCCTAATGACATTGTTAGGCATTTAATTAATGAATCCCATGCTTGCTACACTTATGAACATGTGAATGGCTAGTGGTGGAAACCAACCCTAGTTCTCTCTCCCAACTTTAAACTCTTTACTTTTCTTGTCATTTCATTCATGCAATAGTTTCTAAACATAAATTCAAAAATCTGTTTTTCGAATTAAAGTAGAATTAATCTTCCTTTAAGACAATTGCGACTAGTCCTCGTGGGATCGATACCTTCTATATAGAACCTTATCTACAAAGATTCGTGCTCTTGCGAGTGGTTAAATTATATTTTGATAAAAAGGGAAAAATTAAGCTTACAATATAATTTAGTTCCGACCACATCAAAATTTTGGCGCCGTTGCCGGGGACTACGGTTTTATTGCCACCATTGGAAGATTAAATCTGGTTTAATTCTTAGGCTAGAAATTCTTTCATTCTTTTTGTATATATTTTGTTCTTATTTCTCAAACTTCTTGATTTTAGGTATACCACATAGCGGGCATCAAAGAGAATTAAACTTGGAACCCTTTGTGAGTATAACGCCTAAAATTAGTGGTTTGAATTCATTCATTCTTTTTGTAAAGATTATTGTTACTTTGTGTATTGAGGTGTTGTTCGATTGTTAATGCATGCTAGGTAGACGGTCTTTGTCACTTCCTTTGCTTCCGTGTAACATTGAACTTGAACGAACACTTAGACAACGTAGAGGAACCTCTAGGGACCCTATATTGCCTAGGACTGAAAACATGGATCCAAATGAGAGACAACCTCCTGGACTACCTCCTTTTAATCATGAACAACCACCTCCACCACCACCTCCTCAAGGAGAGTTGCTTATGGACTTTTACCTTCCGACTACATTTGAAGTACCTTCCTGTATCCAATTTCCGGATGTAGCGGCAACTCAATTCGAGATAAAGCTAGAAGTTGGTTCAACTCCTTAGAACCTAACTCAATCCATTCTTGGGCGGAGATGCAAATAGAGTTCTTAAAAAAACACTTCCTAATGGGTAAGACAAGTGATATTCGGCGAGCAATCACCGGATTCACCCAAATTGACCAAGAACAATTCCATGAGACGTGGGAGAGGTTAAAGGATCTTTTAAAATCTTGTCCGCATCATGCTGTCCCAAAATGGCAGCTAGTGCAAAGTTTTTATGATGGGGTGAGTGAGCAACATAGACAAATGATAGACTCCGCGTGTGGGGGTGGCTATCTTTTGAAAAGCCCCGATGAGGCATGGAAACTTTTTCAAGCCCTAAGCAACAATTCAGCTCAATGCTCCTCCACTAGGAAAGGGAAGGCCACCCAACCTTGTAGAGGAGTGCATGAGATTTCACGGGTAGATGAGGTTGCCATGCAAGTAGAAGCCCTATCCCGAAAAATGGATTTAATCATGAAAGATGGGCTGCCTACTCCAAACCAATCTGTCCAAAATCAGGAAGGTTGTTCGTTTTGCTATAGTACTTCACATTTCGTGCGAGATTGTCCTATTGCCGGGCAATCTCCCGATTATGCTCAAGAGCAAGCGAATGCCCTGTACTCTAAACAAATGAATGATCCATATTCAAACACGTACAATCCTGGTTACAAGAACCATCCGGCTTTCTCATGGAAACCTCAAGAATCAAGTCCCTCTTTCCAAGGGCAAAACTCTTTCAATTCCCACTCTCAGCAGCCTCATTATAGGCCAAATCCTCAACCTTACAATCAAAGATCTAATTACCAACAACCACCACCTACTCCGAGAAGCCAAAGCTTTGAAGAAAGAGTGATAAGCAATCTTGAGGCCAACACCCGCTTATTGCAAACTCACTCTCAATCAATCTCTAAGCTTGAAGCCAATGCTCAATCTATGGTTAGGTTAGAAGCTCAAATCGGGCAACTAGCTAATGCCTTAAATAGAAGGGAGGAAGGTAAGTTGCCGAGTCAACCAGTGGCGAACCCCAAAGGTGTCCATATGATTGAAGATCCATCATCTTCAACTTGTAATGCTCCTCCGGAGCAAGTTCAATCAATCACAACCTTAAGGAGTGGTAAAATCATTAATTCCAAGGTAGGAGAGGAAGAGAGAAAGGAATTCCAAGAGCAACCTAAAAATCCAAAAGAATCCCAATTAAATCCAAAATTGTTTCCGTTAAATCCAAATTTGCAAAATACCCCATCAAATCCAAAAGGAAAGGCAAGTGAAGTTGGGTCGTCATCGATTCCAAATCTTGACACCTCTTATGAACCTCCGGTTCCTTTTCCTCAAAGATTAAAGGAACCTTCTCATTTCGGGAAGCAAGGAGAGAAAATCCAAGACATGATGGAGATCTTCAAACAAGTAAAGATCAATCTCCCTCTCCTTGATGCTATTCGACAAATTCCCTCCTATGCGAAATTCTTGAAGGACTTGTGCACTCAAAAGCGCAAATCTAGGAATAATGTTCCTAAGAAAGTCCTCTTAACTGAGCACATAAGCTCCATTTTCCAACACCAAGCCCCTCCTAAATTCAAAGATCCGGGTGCTCCGACCATTTCGTGCACCATCGGAAATCAATCTTTTGAAAAAGCACCTCTTGATCTAGGGGCTAGTGTCAATTTGCTTCCATTCTCAGTTTACCAATAACTAGGTTTGGGGGAACTCAAGCATACCACGGTTGTGTTGCAACTTGCCGACCGTTCGGTGAAGCAACCACGTGGCATCATTGAGGATGTCATCATTCAAGTGGACAAATTCTATTTTTCGGTGGACTTCATAGTCCTTGACACGGAACCGGTCCAAAATCCAAAGCGTCATATTCCTATCATTCTAGGTCGTCCATTCTTGGCCACTGCAAACGCTTGCGTTAATTGCCGCACCGGAGTGATGGACATCTCTTTTGGGAATATGAAAGTCCGCTTGAACATCTTCAATGCTTCCCACCACACATCCGACGACGAAAGTGAGTGCTTTGGTGTCGATGTTGTGGAAGACCTTGTTCAAGAAGCACTTCCTTCTATTCTTTCCAAGGATCCTTTAGAGGCATGCCTAAATCACTTCAACTGTGATGATTTTGACATTGAGCAAGCCATATGTGAAGTCAATTACATGCTCGATGTTAATACTGTCATGGATTTGCCTAAATGGAGATTTCCGAGAGACCCCTTTCCTCCGTTGATTAATTCCGTCGCTCCCCACGGAGCGGTGGAATTGAAGGACTTGAAAGACGGCTCGTTGTTCAAAGTGAACGGGCAGCGCTTAAAAGTGTGCGTGGATGACCAAGTCACCACCGAATACGTGGATGTCATCACTTTGACGGATCCCGTGTATTTTGACTCGTGAGCCGATCCGGACGTCGTGCCATAGACGTATAAGGTGGCGAAGCCATGGTAGCTATCACGCTTCCATGATGTCCCTTTAATCCAAAGTAGGTTTGTATCTATGCAATGTAGTATCTAATTCCCAAATATCCAAGTCCCTGAAGCATAACTCAAGCTGACTGTTTTTGAGCATCTCGATTGATCGAAACCAGGATCTCGATCAATCGAGATTTCGATTGATCGAGATCTCAATCTCGATTGATCAAAAAATTGCAGAGATTTGCCAAGTCCAAAGTCCCGAGAGGTAGTATTCTTCGATTGCACTTCGATAGGTCTTCGATTGATCGAAAATTTTGATTGATCGAAAGAAAATTTCGATTGATCGAAATAAAATTTTGATTGAATGAATTAAATGTTCGATTGATCGAAGTAAAAGTGTGATTCAGTGAAGGAATTTTCGATTGATCGATGAGACAATCTCGATCGATCGAAGCTGATTTCGATTGATCGAAGTGAAATCTCGATCAATCGAAATCTCGATTGATCGAAATGCACATCTCGATCAATCGAGATGCACGCGGGGCCTGCACGTGAGCCGAAAGTCTATTTAAACCGTTGGGCTTCCCTCCCATTTTAAAAGACCATCCGAATTCTTCTCTCCCTCCGTGCGATCCGAGCACTCCCGAGCACTCGATCTACCATTCCCGATCATCCGCCGCCATCCGACGCAGTACGAAGCCGCCGCTAGCACTTGCGCGATCTCCTCTTCGTGGCTGCGAGTGGATCTTCTTCGGTTGAGCCGTTCATCTTCTTCCTCTCGAGGTAAGTAATGCATGGCTACATTTTGCATACTCTCTTGCCATTTTTGATAGTTTTACGGCGTAATAAACATAGTTAGGTGATGTTGGGGTGGATGGATGTGATTGAAATATCTGTAATGAGATTTTGTGGGTTTCGGGGGGTAGGAAGTCATGTAGGAGTGAGATTTGGCATTCTTTTTGTTTAAAATGCTTAGTGTATGGTGTGTAACCGCGACGCCTTCGTTTCGGTTGCATCCGTTCACATTGCCTCTTTGAGAGCGTTTTTTTTTTTTTTTTTTTTGCATTCTTGTCAGTACCATGGACTAGGACTTCATTTTTATTTCTATTCTTTTAGTTTAATCGTAGTTTAGCTTTCTTCTTATTTATCTTTTATTTACGTAATTTTTGGAATCAAGTGCAGACTGTTCCGAGGCTATGGCGAGGGTGAAGAACGCCGCTGGTTCTGTTCGCGACGTGCCCGGGCGAGCCTTCCGGTCTCGGAGGTTCCACCCGGAGCAGATTTTTGACTTAGCCGAGTTCGAGAGGCGTCCCGACACCGCGTGGACGGTTGCCGAGCTCAGGAGGCGTCGCCTCGACCGGCTATGTGTGCCTCCCACCGACGTGGCACACGAGCGCCTCGTGCAAGTCTTTTACGATCACATGACCTACTCCTGCACCGCACCAGATACACTACAGACGGTGGTGGGCACCGTCACGATTACGATTACACCGAGCCGGATTGCGCATATGCTCGGCATCCCTCACCAGCAGCCACCGGACATGGTTGGCCCAGACGGTCAGCCACTTTACAGTGCCGCACTCCTGGCAGACACGACGCTGTTCTCGATCATGATGGACATGTGTGGCGGGGCATTTACCATGCCCAGTCACAACTGCACGTCCAAATCGATGTGCCTGAGCCGACTCTGGTTCCTGGACACCGTTCTCATCAAGAACGCGTGTCCGCTGCAGCACGTGGCAGAGCGCAGGGGCGACCTTCTCCATTGCCTCTATGCTTTTCACACGGGCACTTGGTTTTCTGTCCCGTCGCTGATCTGGGGGCAGATGTTCAAGGTCTGGGACGGCCTCGTGAACAAGAGGATGAGGCGAGCAGCTAGTTGGCGGCTTCCCTTCCCTTTCCTGATCGCCGTTTTTCTCAGCAGTGCCAGTATACCGGTCAGTCAGACTGACATCCAGTTGGCACCGCCCACCCGCTTCACATCTACTCAGTGGGAGCGGGTGAGGCGACACTTAGAGCGATAGGACCACCAGGGTGATCCACCAGACGATGTAGATATGGATGCCCCGGTGGAGGCGAATGAGGGCGAGCCAGCAGAGGGTGAGTTCGATGACGAGGAGATGGAGGAGGAGGAGATGGATGTCGCTACAGAGCGGCATGATATCTTAGCGACGGGCTATTCCTGCCTGGCGGCTGACATAGAGCGGCTCCAGCAGGGTTTTGACGAGCACGTCCAGGTGACGCAGAGTCAGCTGGCAGGCATTCGGACGGACATTTCTTCTCTGGCACAGGGTTAGAGAGCGATCTTAGACGAGTTTCAAGCCTTCCGGCAGGACCTGCAGTTCCTGTTCGCAGATCGAGCCTCCACCTCCACTTCTACTCCCACCGAGCCCCCACCACCACCACCCGCCCTCGAGTAGCTGCATTTTATTCATCTTTTATGCTTTACTTTCTGTATTTTTCTTTCTTTATTTTTGATAGGCCATGTTGGCCATGTTTAGTTTCTTTCTGAGTATTCCACCTACATGTACACTTTGTACTCAAACTCATTTTCATCTATATGGAATACATTTATATTTTCTTTTATACCATGTGTTATCTTTACTGTCTTTATTTTTGCTTTCTATCAATATATCTGTTCTCTATACTTTGACTATGTATGTAGTACCACTTGTCTAATTGTTATATGCGATTCAGTTGATGATTTCCGTTTATTACCGCCTGGTTTCAATTCCCAATACTGTTGAGATTGCTTCAACACAGTATGGCGGTAATAAAGAAAGGCAGCCCCTTTGCATGCTATACGTTAGCGTGCCTGGATAGTCAATATGTTGTCGCATAGACCTCTTAGCCAATTGGGAAACACCAGTTCAGACCCTTAGATATACAGTGATATTGGCATTGTCAGTTTGTGCATGATTATTTCATTATATTCTATTTATCTACTTTTTGTTCCTTTTAATGCTCGTGGTATCCAGTTGGTGTTCTGTGCAGGTTTTCCTTATTTACAAGATGACCGCTGCTGTGGAATACCATTTTTCTCGCATTCTGCCATCCCGGTAACTTCTTTCCTTGTTCTTCTTGTCCAAACATTGAGGACAATGTTGCATATAAGTTTGGGGGTGCGGTATGCTATACCACTTGCATACGCATGCAATGTTCGGTCATTAAAGGAAGTCATTCGATTAAATGTCCGAGGTAAATGCAGCAGGTAGTTAAGAACTTTAACATTGTAAATACCCGCACTTTTGCAAGCTTTATAGTAGGCTAGAACGGTCTACATTTTTGTCTAAATTCGAGCACGTACAACTCTTGCCCTAAATTTGTCCTTAACCGCACAAATTCGCACACATGCATTTTAAATTGTGGGGTATAAGTCTGAGGGAGAATTTTTGAAAATTTCTGTTTTTATCTAAACAACTTAAAGAATAAGTTCTTCCGGTTGTTGTAAAAAAAAAAAAAAGAGAAATAAAAAGAGAAAAATTTGCAATAAGCCTTCTCACTCAATAAACCGGATTTCTATGCCTCAAAGCAGGGAATATTCGTGTAAAAGTGTGTAAGGTTGAGCAATAATAAGCGGGTGGCTTGCTTACGCTCACGCCTTGTAAGCTCGGTCATTAAGTCCGAGTGGTGCTTCTTCACCTAATGCCCTAAAATTAATTGGTTTGGGAGTCATTGGCCCAACGCCGCTACATGGGCTTGCAAGAAAGCAAAAAGAGCTAAGCATTGCACGGTCATCCGCACATGAGCAATCATGAATGTTTTGTGATAATGAACAGCCGTGTCGAGCATTTTCAATGAGTTTTCTCTTAAAAACAGATTTGTTCGTTTTCTTCTCCAAATATGACAAAAGCCACACGTTGGAATGCATGTTCACTTTTCAAAGAGGATTTTGGGGTTGGAATTGTTATATTTGTTCGGGCTGGCCATTATGTGGGGACTGTCGTTCATTTATAGCTTGTGAAAGTCCAATTTTGCTAATGACCACATAGTTCTGTAATACTTGTTGCATTTGCCAAATGTGAAATGAATGGATGATCGCCCTTTATCTAGTTGATGACTGAGCCTGATTAAACTTTTGTATAAGATAGTTGATTTCATTTTTGTAATATTGTATTGCTAAGGGACTAGCAATATGTAAGTTTGGGGGTGTGATAAGTGTTCAATTCTATGCATTTGAACCCTCTTTCTTACATACGTTAGTTCCGTTTTCGCGTTTACCGAGATATGTTTACGGTATTTTTGTGTTTTTGATGTTTTGCAGGTATTGGAGCAAATGGAGCAAAGTTGGAAGCTTTCTGCAGTCAAGAGAAGAAATCAGAAAATGCAGCCCAAGGCATCTCGATCAATCGAGATGTCGATCTCGATTAATCAAAATCTCGATTGATCGAGATCTCATTTCGATTGATCGAAATCTCGATCAATCGAGATGCTGCAGAGCCCACTTGGCCACTTGCTCACCTGCTCTCCCACTTGCAACAAAATCCCCCTTTTTGCACGACTTAGGGGGATTGTCTGACTTGAACAAGACTTTTGGGGGCCTTCTTGATACAAGAGATATATATAATGATATATATATATATATATGGTGGGCCCCAAAGGAGAAGAAGGAGCCAAAAAGCACCAAAAAGCCACACATATCTCATATCTCTGAACACACAAGAAGACCAGAGAGAGACCTTCGGGAGAGGAGGAGGAAAAGCTGAACCAGACCAAGAAGCTTCATTCTCTTCATCAATGGAAGGGTGCAAGGCAACCATAAGCAACTAACTCTTCTACTTGGGTGTTGGTTTCAACCCCTAGCCATGTAAACTTGTTCATCTTTGTAGCTCTTGGGATTTGTAATTAAATGTTGATTATTTAGCCTAGTGATTATGTACACAAATACATCTCTTATATATATTCATTTGATTTGGAATCTATTCTTGTCTTAGAGTAGATTTTGTCACTTGAATGCACAACATTTGCATATTCCACAAGAAGTGCAAATGATGGCTAGATAATGGTGTTTAAATGAATGTGTGATGTTAGTTTGTATAGACCATGCCAAGACAAGGTAGTTTGGATGCATGTAGTGTTCACTTAGAGAGTAGAGTAATTAGGTAGTTAGTTAGGTTGAAGAGCTATGCTTGTTGAAGATGGATTATGATAGGTTAGCACACACATTGATCTTTTGATATGTCATTGAGGTCACAAGCCTAATGACATTGTTAGGCATTTAATTAATGAATCCCATGCTTGCTACACTTATGAACATGTGAATGGCTAGTGGTGGAAACCAACCCTAGTTCTCTCTCCCAACTTTAAACTCTTTACTTTTCTTGTCATTTCATTCATGCAATAGTTTCTAAACATAAATTCAAAAATCTGTTTTTCGAATTAAAGTAGAATTAATCTTCCTTTAAGACAATTGCGACTAGTCCTCGTGGGATCGATACCCTCTATATAGAACCTTATCTACAAAGATTCGTGCTCTTGCGAGTGGTTAAATTATATTTTGATAAAAAGGGAAAAATTAAGCTTACAATATAATTTAGTTCCGACCACATCAAAATTTTGGCGCCGTTGCCGGGGACTACGGTTTTATTGCCACCATTGGAAGATTAAATCTGGTTTAATTCTTAGGCTAGAAATTCTTTCATTCTTTTTGTATATATTTTGTTCTTATTTCTCAAACTTCTTGATTTTAGGTATACCACATAGCGGGCATCAAAGAGAATTAAACTTGGAACCCTTTGTGAGTATAACGCCTAAAATTAGTGGTTTGAATTCATTCATTCTTTTTGTAAAGATTATTGTTACTTTGTGTATTGAGGTGTTGTTCGATTATTAATGCATGCTAGGTAGACGGTCTTTGTCACTTCCTTTGCTTCCGTGTAACATTGAACTTGAACGAACACTTAGACAACGTAGAGGAACCTCTAGGGACCCTATATTGCCTAGGACTGAAAACATGGATCCAAATGAGAGACAACCTCCCGGACTACCTCCTTTTAATCATGAACAACCACCTCCACCACCACCTCCTCAAGGAGAGTTGCTTATGGACTTTTACCTTCCGACTACATTTGAAGTACCTTCCTGTATCCAATTTCCGGATGTAGCGGCAACTCAATTCGAAATAAAGTCCTCCACCATCAATCTTCTTAATAGCTTCCACGGTCTCCCTAATGAGGATCCGTACCGGCACTTAGATTACTTCCTTTCCGTGTGTTCCACTATTCGTGTACCACACTTTACGGAGGATGATCTAAAGCTGCGTATGTTCCCCTTCTCCCTAAAAGATAAAGCTAGAAGTTGGTTCAACTCCTTAGAACCTAACTCAATCCATTCTTGGGCGGAGATGCAAATAGAGTTCTTAAAAAAACACTTCCTAATGGGTAAGACAAGTGATATTCAGCGAGCAATCACCGGATTCACCCAAATTGACCAAGAACAATTCCATGAGACGTGGGAGAGGTTAAAGGATCTTTTAAAATCTTGTCCGCATCATGCTGTCCCAAAATGGCAGCTAGTGCAAAGTTTTTATGATGGGGTGAGTGAGCAACATAGACAAATGATAGACTCCGCGTGTGGGGGTGGCTATCTTTTGAAAAGCCCCGATGAGGCATGAAAACTTTTTCAAGCCCTAAGCAACAATTCAGCTCAACGCTCCTCCACTAGGAAAGGGAAGGCCACCCAACCTTGTAGAGGAGTGCATAAGATTTCACGGGTAGATGAGGTTGCCATGCAAGTAGAAGCCCTATCCCGAAAAATGGATTTAATCATGAAAAATGGGCTGCCTACTCCAAACCAATCTGTCCAAAATCAGGAAGGTTGTTCGTTTTGCTATAGTACTTCACATTTCGTGCGAGATTGTCCTATTGCCGGGCAATCTCCCGATTATGCTCAAGAGCAAGCGAATGCCCTGTACTCTAAACAAATGAATGATCCATATTCAAACACGTACAATCCTGGTTACAAGAACCATCCGGCTTTCTCATGGAAACCTCAAGAATCAAGTCCCTCTTTCCAAGGGCAAAACTCTTTCAATTCCCACTCTCAGCAGCCTCATTATAGGCCAAATCCTCAACCTTACAATCAAAGATCTAATTACCAACAACCACCACCTACTCCGAGAAGCCAAAGCTTTGAAGAAAGAGTGATAAGCAATCTTGAGGCCAACACCCGCTTATTGCAAACTCACTCTCAATCAATCTCTAAGCTTGAAGCCAATGCTCAATCTATGGTTAGGTTAGAAGCTCAAATCGGGCAACTAGCTAATGCCTTAAATAGAAGGGAGGAAGGTAAGTTGCCGAGTCAACCAGTGGCGAACCCCAAAGGTGTCCATATGATTGAAGATCCATCATCTTCAACTTGTAATGCTCCTCCGGAGCAAGTTCAATCAATCACAACCTTAAGGAGTGGTAAAATCATTAATTCCAAGGTAGGAGAGGAAGAGAGAAAGGAATTCCAAGAGCAACCTAAAAATCCAAAAGAATCCCAATTAAATCCAAAATTGTTTCCGTTAAATCCAAATTTGCAAAATACCCCATCAAATCCAAAAGGAAAGGCAAGTGAAGTTGGGTCGTCATCGATTCCAAATCTTGACACCTCTTATGAACCTCCGGTTCCTTTTCCTCAAAGATTAAAGGAACCTTCTCATTTCGGGAAGCAAGGAGAGAAAATCCAAGACATGATGGAGATCTTCAAACAAGTAAAGATCAATCTCCCTCTCCTTGATGCTATTCGACAAATTCCCTCCTATGCGAAATTCTTGAAGGACTTGTGCACTCAAAAGCGCAAATCTAGGAATAATGTTCCTAAGAAAGTCCTCTTAACTGAGCACATAAGCTCCATTTTCCAACACCAAGCCCCTCCTAAATTCAAAGATCCGGGTGCTCCGACCATTTCGTGCACCATCGGAAATCAATCTTTTGAAAAAGCACCTCTTGATCTAGGGGCTAGTGTCAATTTGCTTCCATTCTCAGTTTACCAATAACTAGGTTTGGGGGAACTCAAGCATACCACGGTTGTGTTGCAACTTGCCGACCGTTCGGTGAAGCAACCACGTGGCATCATTGAGGATGTCATCATTCAAGTGGACAAATTCTATTTTTCGGTGGACTTCATAGTCCTTGACACGGAACCGGTCCAAAATCCAAAGCGTCATATTCCTATCATTCTAGGTCGTCCATTCTTGGCCACTGCAAACGCTTGCGTTAATTGCCGCACCGGAGTGATGGACATCTCTTTTGGGAATATGAAAGTCCGCTTGAACATCTTCAATGCTTCCCACCACACATCCGACGACGAAAGTGAGTGCTTTGGTGTCGATGTTGTGGAAGACCTTGTTCAAGAAGCACTTCCTTCTATTCTTTCCAAGGATCCTTTAGAGGCATGCCTAAATCACTTCAACTGTGATGATTTTGACATTGAGCAAGCCATATGTGAAGTCAATTACATGCTCGATGTTAATACTGTCATGGATTTGCCTAAATGGAGATTTCCGAGAGACCCCTTTCCTCCGTTGATTAATTCCGTCGCTCCCCACGGAGCGGTGGAATTGAAGGACTTGAAAGACGGCTCGTTGTTCAAAGTGAACGGGCAGCGCTTAAAAGTGTGCGTGGATGACCAAGTCACCACCGAATACGTGGATGTCATCACTTTGACGGATCCCGTGTATTTTGACTCGTGAGCCGATCCGGACGTCGTGCCATAGACGTATAAGGTGGCGAAGCCATGGTAGCTATCACGCTTCCATGATGTCCCTTTAATCCAAAGTAGGTTTGTATCTATGCAATGTAGTATCTAATTCCCAAATATCCAAGTCCCTGAAGCATAACTCAAGCTGACTATTTTTGAGCATCTCGATTGATCGAAACCAGGATCTCGATCAATCGAGATTTCGATTGATCGAGATCTCAATCTCGATTGATCAAAAAATTGCAGAGATTTGCCAAGTCCAAAGTCCCGAGAGGTAGTATTCTTCGATTGCACTTCGATAGGTCTTCGATTGATCGAAAATTTTGATTGATCGAAAGAAAATTTCGATTGATCGAAATAAAATTTTGATTGAATGAATTAAATGTTCGATTGATCGAAGTAAAAGTGTGATTCAGTGAAGGAATTTTCGATTGATCGATGAGACAATCTCGATCGATCGAAGCTGATTTCGATTGATCGAAGTGAAATCTCGATCAATCGAAATCTCGATTGATCGAAATGCACATCTCGATCAATCGAGATGCACGCGGGGCCTGCACGTGAGCCGAAAGTCTATTTAAACCGTTGGGCTTCCCTCCCATTTTAAAAGACCATCCGAATTCTTCTCTCCCTCCGTGCGATCCGAGCACTCCCGAGCACTCGATCTACCATTCCCGATCATCCGCCGCCATCCGACGCAGTACGAAGCCGCCGCTAGCACTTGCGCGATCTCCTCTTCGTGGCTGCGAGTGGATCTTCTTCGGTTGAGCCGTTCATCTTCTTCCTCTCGAGGTAAGTAATGCATGGCTACATTTTGCATACTCTCTTGCCATTTTTGATAGTTTTACGGCGTAATAAACATAGTTAGGTGATGTTGGGGTGGATGGATGTGATTGAAATATCTGTAATGAGATTTTGTGGGTTTCGGGGGGTAGGAAGTCATGTAGGAGTGAGATTTGGCATTCTTTTTGTTTAAAATGCTTAGTGTATGGTGTGTAACCGCGACGCCTTCGTTTCGGTTGCATCCGTTCACATTGCCTCTTTGAGAGCGTTTTTTTTTTTTTTTTTTTTGCATTCTTGTCAGTACCATGGACTAGGACTTCATTTTTATTTCTATTCTTTTAGTTTAATCGTAGTTTAGCTTTCTTCTTATTTATCTTTTATTTACGTAATTTTTGGAATCAAGTGCAGACTGTTCCGAGGCTATGGCGAGGGTGAAGAACGCCGCTGGTTCTGTTCGCGACGTGCCCGGGCGAGCCTTCCGGTCTCGGAGGTTCCACCCAGAGCAGATTTTTGACTTAGCCGAGTTCGAGAGGCGTCCCGACACCGCGTGGACTGTTGCCGAGCTCAGGAGGCGTCGCCTAGACCGGCTATGTGTGCCTCCCACCGACGTGGCACACGAGCGCCTCGTGCAAGTCTTTTACGATCACATGACCTACTCCTGCACCGCACCAGATACACTACAGACGGTGGTGGGCACCGTCACGATTACGATTACACCGAGCCGGATTGCGCATATGCTCGGCATCCCTCACCAGCAGCCACCGGACATGGTTGGCCCAGACGGTCAGCCACTTTACAGTGCCGCACTCCCGGCAGACACGACGCTGTTCTCGATCGTGATGGACATGTGTGGCGGGGCATTTACCATGCCCAGTCACAACTGCACGTCCAAATCGATGTGCCTGAGCCGACTCTGGTTCCTGGACACCGTTCTCATCAAGAACGCGTGTCCGCTGCAGCACGTGGCAGAGCGCAGGGGCGACCTTCTCCATTGCCTCTATGCTTTTCACACGGGCACTTGGTTTTCTGTCCCGTCGCTGATCTGGGGGCAGATGTTCAAGGTCTGGGACGGCCTCGTGAACAAGAGGATGAGGCGAGCAGCTAACTCTTCTACTTGGGTGTTGGTTTCAACCCCTAGCCATGTAAACTTGTTCATCTTTGTAGCTCTTGGGATTTGTAATTAAATGTTGATTATTTAGCCTAGTGATTATGTACACAAATACATCTCTTATATATATTCATTTGATTTGGAATCTATTCTTGTCTTAGAGTAGATTTTGTCACTTGAATGCACAACATTTGCATATTCCACAAGAAGTGCAAATGATGGCTAGATAATGGTGTTTAAATGAATGTGTGATGTTAGTTTGTATAGACCATGCCAAGACAAGGTAGTTTGGATGCATGTAGTGTTCACTTAGAGAGTAGAGTAATTATGTAGTTAGTTAGGTTGAAGAGCTATGCTTGTTGAAGATGGATTATGATAGGTTAGCACACACATTGATCTTTTGATATGTCATTGAGGTCACAAGCCTAATGACATTGTTAGGCATTTAATTAATGAATCCCATGCTTGCTACACTTATGAACATGTGAATGGCTAGTGGTGGAAACCAACCCTAGTTCTCTCTCCCAACTTTAAACTCTTTACTTTTTTGTCATTTCATTCATGCAATAGTTTCTAAACATAAATTCAAAAATCTGTTTTTCGAATTAAAGTAGAATTAATCTTCCTTTAAGACAATTGCGACTAGTCCTCGTGGGATCGATACCTTCTATATAGAACCTTATCTACAAAGATTCGTGCTCTTGCGAGTGGTTAAATTATATTTTGATAAAAAGGGAAAAATTAAGCTTACAATATAATTTAGTTCCGACCACATCACCCGTATTTGAAACGCCTATATTTAACCCATTACAAACGGCTTAAATATGTATCACAACCCATATTTGACCCGCCCATATTTAACCCGGTCCAAACCCACCCATTTTGCTATGCCTAGCTACTGTCATGTCTAGTCGGGACAATTAGGTCCAATTTTTTCGCGGTTTGGTTCGGTCACGGTTTAATTTTTTTAGAACCGTGTAGTAATGGTCTGGTTATAATTTCAAGTCCCTCAGGACTAGACCGGACCGTTTCTATATATATAATTATCAAATATATTATATCTAATATCTAATATTTAAATATTATACTTATAGTCTTATACTTATAGTATTATATCAGACTATCAATCATTGTTTTCTTTGGCCCTGTTTGGCAGAGTTTTTGTTTCGACTTTTATGCAGAAGAAAAAGAGGAGAAGAAGTTAAATCAGAAAGTTGGTACCCCCCAGCTTGCTTTAAACATTCTTTTTGGACTCCGAAACTCTTCCGCCTTACTAATCCAAACACTCTCCAAAATGACTTTTGAGCTTAAAAACCAAAAGTCGCTTTTCAAAAGCCAATTGAAACAGGGCCTTTCTCAGTTTCCTTTTGCAAAAATGCGTCGCTAGGGTTTTTACTTTGGAAGACCGTTTCAAACTTTCAATTGTGCCTCCTAGAGCCTCTCTCTCCTCTGTTTCTAAATTTCTCTGATCTCTCTGCCTCTCACCTCTCTCTCTCTCTCTATCTCATGATTCTCACCTCTTGGCTCTCTCTCTGTCGATCTCAAGAAGGCACTTCATAACTCACGCACAACCAACCACAGAGTCGTCATCATCTTTCTCAGTTGAGGTAAGAGTTAAATTAATTTATGGTCAAATGACTAAATATGAACTGATCTATATATATATATAATATGTATACTGTGTTTGATGAAGAAAGATAATATATATGTTGTGTTGATGGAAAAGGATACTATGTTGATGAGTTGACGTGTCCATTTTTAGGAAATTAGAGTACTTGGTAAGTTCTCTTCCTCTTCTTCTTTTCTTCTACTTCCACATTTTTAATTGATAAAAAGAGTTTCATAACTTAACATTAAAGCCCAAAAATGAAGCTAGTTCTCTTGCATTTGACACCACAATCAAGAAACAGAGACACCCAAAAAGTTGACTGAAAATAATCAAATGATAGCCAATTAAAATTGATCTTTCCTCTCTCATATTCTATTTCTCTCTTCCATATATCTACTTCAAAACCTGATTCACATAAATAGTAAAAAAGAAACTTAAATAGGAAGTAATGAAAATCACTATATGGTGTAATCACTTAAGGGTTTGACTCGTGAATCCTGGGTTAACAAGTCCATCTCTTCCTAATTTGTAAAAAGCAATTAAATTAACTTTTAAATAAAAAATTAAAGAGCAAGAAAAGGAAAAACAAAGGGCCATTGTTTTCAATACGTATTTTTATTGTATTTGTAATTCACACGGTCAGACAAGTAGAGCTGACTATATCATGTTTTTAGATGGATGGCTTGCTAAAATTACCTTATCTGTATCTAGATTTCTTGTGGGATTAAAATTTTCTGAAACACTCATAATCAGATTAATCTACTAAACATATTTAAAGTTTGCATAGTTTGCCTTAGTGTTTCATAGAATAGGATGTTAAGTTTAAATTTACTAATGACATTTTGGTGACAAAGGCTCTCATCACTAATTTTTGCTGGTGTTTCATAGAATAGGTGCTGGAATCACCCTGGTTGCTACTAACATTGTCACTCAACTTTACTAGTAAATATATAGTTTTAGAGACAAAACTTAGGTTTCAAATTTCTCTGTTTTCAAAATTATTTTATAGGCTCACTTTACATTTTGGAACCTTTGTCGAAGTTTTTTGTCCAATAACAGAAGTCCTTTGTCCAATAACAAAACAGAGCATCAAGGTTCTTCAATCATGTTTAGTTTAATTATTGCAACCTCTGTTGTCAAAATAACATTAATGTTTTAGAAAGAAAGCAAGGACATTTATATTCCAGAACAATGTTTATCTATAACAAATTATGTATCACTAGGGGTGCACAAAGAACCGGTGGAACCGGAACTAGAACAGTAAGGAACCGTACCTGAACTGAACCGAACCGTGTACTACGGTTCCGATTCTGGTTCCAAATTTTAGAAATCGTTCACTACGGTTCCGGTTCCGATTTCAGTTACACGTCGATCAAGGAACCGGAACCGTTAGAAAAGAATATATATATATATATATAACATAATATATAAATGAAAAATAATAGCTTCTAAGTTCTAATGTTCTATATATTTATATAATATAAGATATATAAATAAATAGTAATAGATTCTAATTTATTGTTATAACTAGGGGTGCACAATTATGAGTGTGTATCTTGACAATGTTTAAAAAAAAAAACAGTTGACAATGAACCATTGAGGAATCGGAACCGAAACAGCAAAGAACCAGAACTGAACCAAACTCAACGGTTCCGGTTCTGGTTTCAAAATTAAAGAACTGTTGGGAACAATTCGAATTTCGGTTCTATCAAGAATCATAAGGAACTGTACCATGTGCACCCCTAGATATCACTGAAGAGGGGATATTACAGAGCTTTGATCACATCAATACTATATTTAGCCCATCCTAAAGGCCAGTCATATGAGCAGTAAATATTTACTTTTGTATTAAATTTCTGCTCATTCTATAACATCTCTGACACTCACTACGAAAGGTGGCATGCACATTTTTCAATCTATGCAAAACATTTATCTCCATTTGTTTTTATCTTTTTTATATATAAATGGAGTGAACAAAGAAAGTAGCAACTGACAAATTTTTTTGCTTTTTTTTCTTGATGCTAGATCTCTACTGGACATGGGATGCTATTAATCTTATTCATTTTATAGAAACTGAATCAAAAGAAGGAGGAGGTGGTAGATGTAAGTATTGTAATGCAACTTATCAATGGAAAGGTGAAAATGAGACTAATACATTGAGAAAACATACTATTAAGTGTCGAAAGAGCCCAAATCAAAATAATAAACAAACACTTCTATCCTTTCAATCTATAGCAGAAGAAGCTGGTGATAGTACTAGTTTGGGTGTTTGAAAAATTGACCATGATCTTTATAGGGAAGCACTTTGAAAATTGATTATCCCTGGATGAGTTGTCATTTAATTTTGTAGAGCTTGATAGTTTTCGTTATTTTCTTAGTGTGTTGCAACTTAGGTTCAAAATCATGTCACGTACTACAATAGCGAGGGATTGCTTGGTGTTATATGCTAGTGAGAAGAACAAGTTGAAGGATTCATTTCTTAAATCAAATCAAAGACTTTCCCTCACTACAGATTGTTAGACCTCACTCCAAAACCTTTCTTATATGTGCCTTACTGCCCACTTTATTGATAGGGAATGGAAATTGCACAAAAGAAATCTGAATTTTTGTGTAATTTCTAGTCACAAAGGTGAGGCAATTAGTAAAACAGTGGAGCGATGTTTGAATGATTGGGGTATGGATAAACTTTGCACACTTACTGTTCACAATGCAAACTCAAATGATCTTGTTATTCAATATTTGAGGGCAAAGACTATTCAAAAGAGTGACACTTTCATTTTAGGTGGCGAATTCTTTCACATGAGATGTTGTGCACATATTCTTAATTTAATTATGAGAGATGGGTTAAGTGAATTGAAAGATTCAATAACTCGAATTTGTGGAATTTGTGGGATTGTGAGGTAACAATGTGCGGAGATAGCAAAGATAACATATAAAATTTTTTTGTGTTTAGTTGTCCAAACTAGGTGAATGTAACGCCCCACCCTATCCCGACACAATATTGTCCGCTTTTGGTTCCCCCGGACCAGAGACTTCCTAGGGGGTCACCCATCCTGGTACTACTCCAAGCTAAGCACGCTTAACTGTTAAGTTCTGGTGGGTTCACAACCATCACGGCTTTAAAACGCGTTGTGTCATAGAAGGGTGATAATCATACATATAATACTTCCCCATTCCACACCCAGGCGATGTGGGATTGAGCACCCTGTAGCCTGCCAGTGTGGTAGCTCGCCCAGTGTCTCGCACCCGCCCACATCACACCCGCCCACAAGGGTCACCACAATCCACCCCCCTAGGAGGCCCGACGTCCCCGTCGGCACACTTCCGGCTGGGTCAGGCTCTGATACCATGTTGTCACGCCCCCGTTCCCTTCGCTCCTAACCGGGTGTCGGAAACCGGGGCGTGACAGTGAAACTCTACCTATCTCACGTTAAAAGCCGCATTAAAGTTGGAAAATGAATTTGGGAAAATGGAATATGAAGACCCACATTTTGTCATAGAACTTAAGTATGAACCTCCTACCAATAGTGATTGGAATGTTGCTCAGGTTTTCACAAATTTTTTGAAAAAATTTTATGATGCCACTACTCTCATGTCCGGTTCTTTATATGTTACTTCTAATGTCTATTTTCATGAAGTGTGTAACATTGAAATAAACTTGTCCTTATGGTCAAAGAGTTTGGATCCTCGTTTAAGTGCCATGGCAATCAAAATGAAGAGCAAATTTGACAAATATTGGGGTAACATTGAGAAAGTGAATATGATGTTAGTACTTGCCATTGTGAATATTGTGAGTATTTGTTACTCTAAAGTTTATCCTCCTACCATTGTGAGTGATCTCATTAAAAAAGTAAGGGAAGCATTGGATCGTATTTATGGTGAGTATCAAAAGTTTGAGTCGGACACTTCATCTTCAACTCAAACTTGTAATGTCATGAAGGTTGATCAACCAAGTAGTGAAAGTATTAATTTAAAAGATATCCAATTGGAGTATTTACAACATTTTGAACAAGTAGAAAGTAGGGGAAACAAATCAGAAATGGAGAGATATTTAGAGGAAGCTTGTGCAAAGCATGATAACTTTGACATCTTGAGTTAGTGGAAGGTAAATAGTTCAAGGTATTAGGTTCTTTCCAAAGTTGTACGTGACATTTTAGCTATTCCTATTTCAATAGTTGCTTCTGAGTCAGCTTTTAGTACGGGAGGTCTTGTTCTTGACCCATTCCGTAGTTCTCTTACTCCTAAGATTGTGGAGTGCTTCATTTGTGCACAAGATTGGTACCGTACCTCACCACTCCCGATTCAAGTTGAAGCAAAAGCCGATGAAATTGAAACAATTGAATCAAGTGATTTTTATTTTATTATATAATTTACTTATAAGTATTTGTTAATTGTTAACCGTTTTTTTATAAGTATATTTGTTAATTGGTAAGTTGAATAAAATTATTTACTTTTGCAGCCATGAGTTGCTTAACTATTGCATGAGGACGTTTGACATTGAGTTCGGGTAGCAAAAAAATTCAAAATATAAGGATTTGAATATATTCTTATCGAAGCAAAAATTTTGGATTTGACGTCACTCTAAAGCAAAAAATATTTAATTTTGGCCACCAAAATATAATTTTTCTTTTTTTGAAAATTCAAGCAAACACACTTAGACCCGCTAGATGATCTTAATCATTTTACAAAGATTTGAATATATTCTTATTGAAGTGAAAAAAAAAAAAAATACATTCTTATCGAATTAGACATGAATTTAAAAATGATAGTCAAAACTCAACTTGTTTTAATTGGATTTTGTTGTTGTTTTTGCTTTTTCTTCTTTCAATCATTTTTAATAATCCTTTATAGACGTAAATAAAATTAACAAAAATTATGATTACAATAATTATGAGAAAATTTTATTACTGTAGTTATTAAATAGATTTAGAAAGAGATTTACTATTACAACAGACAGATAAATTAATTATTATAATTTATAAAGAGTAAAGTTGAAATTTTTGTAGTTTTAGACTTAATATAGAAATATTTATGAAAAAGTATGATTTAGTGATCGTATTAAAATTTCATACGAGTTGTAGGTCATTAAGAATAAAAAACAAGACTTATCACTAATTTTTTATTTTGTTTTAGTTTTTTATCCTTTACCACAAGCAGTTGGAAGTGTTGGACTTTTCCAAGCATTTTCCTTAGATCTGTACTTACCAAATCTGACCGCACAAAGATCAATGTCAAAGTTGAACTAGAATTCCTAAATTCCTTTTTCTGATAGGAGTCGAACTTACATACACATAACTCTCTCTCTCTCTCTGTATATATATATATATATATATGTACAATGCTCACCTTCAACGTTCCAAGAATTTCTAGACACAACCATGGCTTCTTCAACATCCCTCCTCTTTCTCATAACTCTCCCTCTTTTCCTTCTCACTTGTGCTGCCCAAGACACCATATGCCCCTTCCAATCCATATACCAGTTCGGCGATTCAATCTCCGACACCGGCAACCTCATCCGCGAAGGCCCCCTCAGCGCAAGATCCTACGCTGCCCGTCCCCCGTATGGCGTAACCTACCACGGACCCACCGGACGCTGCTCCGACGGCCTCCTCATGATAGACTATATCGCCACCGCTCTTCGCCTCCCACTGCTCAATCCTTATCTCGAAAGGAACCTAAACGTGTCATTCAATCACGGTGTCAACTTTGCAGTAGCAGGAAGCACAGCCCTCAACGGCTCTTTCTTCGCCGCAAGAAACATCCACACTCCACCTTCGGATAGTCCTCTGAGTGTTCAGCTAAACTGGTTCCGAACCCATCTCAATTCTATATGTCACACACCACAAGAATGTGCAACAAGGCTTAGGAGGTCACTCATTCTAATGGGAGAGATAGGAGGCAATGACTATAACTACGCATTTTTCCAAAGAAAATCCATTCCGGAGATTCGAACCTACGTCCCACACGTGGTCAACGCCATCATGAATGCCATCAGAGAAGTGATACGCCTTGGTGCCGTTAGGGTTGTGGTCCCCGGAAACTTCCCGGTTGGTTGCATTCCTATATACTTGACTTCTTTTCCTAGTAGTGACCCGAGAGCTTATGATGATATGGGTTGCTTGAGAGGCCTAAATGAGTTTGCCTTGTTTCACAATAACTATCTTCAGCAAGCTCTGGCCTTGCTTAGAACTGAATTTCCTAATGTTGTGATAATCTACGCGGACTATTACGTGGCCTTCCAGTCCGTTCTTCGTCGTGCGCCGTATCTCGGATTTGATCGGAGATGGTTGTTGAGAGCTTGCTGTGGAATTGGAGGGTTGTATAACTATGATGGGAGTAGGATGTGTGGTTCTCCGGGCGTGCCGGTTTGCGCTAACCCAGCTCAACATATACATTGGGATGGTGTGCATCTTACACAGGAGGCTTATAGGCACATGTCTCAGGTTCTCATTAGTGATATTCTATCTAGAATCCAGTGTGTATGGTAGATATAGATATATATATGTTGTTGGATTAGGTAATTCATACAGCATGTAACATGGAATTTGTGGGGTTTTTCTTTAGGTAATGAAAGGTGTAATTTAGTACTTAATTACTACAACAAATTTGGTTACTGATTTTACATTCTGCAAGATATGTTACATCTGATGATTAAGAACATAAATATTCATTCAAGGTGATTCTCAGAGATTGACTAGTTTTGAATTGGGTAGGAATTGGGGTACTTGTTTCGAGTTCAAGAGCATATAAGAACTCAAAAAGGCCTTCGTAAAGATTAGTTCCTGTATTGGATTGTTCTGTTTGGGTGGGAACACCTGAGAGGAATGAGGTGCTTTTGAAAAGGTTAATGGATAGGCCGGTTAGGCTGACAGCTGAAAGAGCTGGTCCAAAGCTATTTTCAGAGTGATTGGGCTGAGTTTGAAGAACACAAACGGTTGCAAAATGTATGGATCTGCATTAGATCCACTAAGAGTAGAAATTACATCATTAGATAATGAGAATGGACTATCATAGTTGGGTGGGTCTCACTTGAAAATTCAATTTATATTATAAAAAAATTATTAAATAATACGAGAATTTCATATAATAAAAAATTTCACTAATAATAAGACTCTATTTTCTATATTATGGAATACGGAGCCTTCTACAATGCTGGAGTGAAACTTTACCCTAACTACAGATTCGATTATCGTGAATGATCTGAATATAAAATAGAATCTATGTTAAAGGTCTAGTGTAACCCTCAACAAAATCAGTATTTTAGCAGAGGTTGCATGCAGTAGCTGAGAGAGCTATTGGGTGTTCTACCTATAAAATACAAATTTTTATATAGTTGGGAACAATTCATACTATCATAGCTTAAATTCTCATACTTTAAAATTATATGTAAATTAATTAATGAGATCCAATATGATAGTTTATAAAAATAGGAATGTGACTGTAGACGGACCCATTAAAAAGTAAAAACTCTATGAATGTGCATCATGAAATTCTTTCATGTGATTTTTTTTTCTTCACAAACTCTATATTTTAATTTGCCTGGTTCAAGTGTTACCATTATTGACTTCTACAAAAACATGTCTTCAACAAAACTTTATGACACAAATTCTGTTGGACCAGCAATTTGTTAGGGCCAGACGCATGGCATGAGTGTGGGTGCGGTGCGATAGGGGAGTGGCAAAATGGGTGTTGGCCCACCGATTCGTCCGGATTCGCACACTAATAAATAGATTTGGATAACCTGTTTTTCTATACGGGTCAGAAATGGGTTAGATAATAATTCATCTATTACTTCAAGGATTATGTGGTTGAATATGGATATCCATATTCCACCCATTATTATATAAAAGACTCAGAATTATAATTGTTGTTTCATTTTATACAATCTCATACTGCCTCACCCTTTTTCTCTCTAAATTATTTCTCTTTCTCTCTCCCCTATGCATACTGCCCCACCTTTTCTCTCTCTAAATTATCGCGCTCTCTGTGCTCTCTCTCATGATCCCTCTCTTTATCTTCGTCTCTCTAAATTTTCTCTCTCTCCTCTGTACATACCGGCTCGCCCTTTCTCTCTCTAAAATCTCTCTTTCTCTTCATGATTCTCACTCTCTCTCTCTCAATAATCGCTCTCTCACGATCCTTCTCTCTTTCTCTTTGATGACCCCCCCTCTAAATCTTTAATATTGATTACACAAAATGACTGTTCTTAATATTCAAAATGAGTCCTTAAACTCAAATTTAAGTAAAAAAAGTAGCTACCTTCTATAAAAATATGTCAGAATCTAGACTTTTTATGATTTTCCTCAAAAACGTTTAATCGGGTCGGGTTTGACCCGTTCGTTCATATTGGGTCGACCCGTTTTATCTGGGCTTGGGGTGGTTTGACTAATCTAGGTCAAATTAGATCATTTATTTGGGTTGACCGATCAATCCAGTTGGATTAAATCAAATATGAGTTGGCGGGTTGACCCGACCTGTATTTGAACCGCCTATATTTAACCCGTTACAAACGGCTTAAATATGTATCACAACCCATATTTGACCCGCCGATATTTAACCCGGTCCAAACCCACCCATTTTGCCATGCCTAGCTACTGTCATGTCTACTCGGGTCAAATATGGGTTGACGGGGTGACCCGACCCATATTCAACCCGCCATTATTTTACCCGCTACAAACAAGTTGAATTTGGGTCACAACCCATATTCGATCCGATTCAAACCTGTCCAGTTTGCCACCCCTAGGTGCGAATGAAAAAGAAACGAGAAAATGAAATTCAACTATAAAAACCATTTTTTTCATTATTGGAAGGTTTAAAATAACAAATTATTACTCTCTTTAAGGTCTTACAGATGTATCATTTAAGAAGGAAAATGATATACAATACTTAATTTGGAAGACCCACTTATTTAACCAATTGATGTCAAAAGCTGACATTAAGTATCTTCTATTTTTTATTTGAGTAAAAAAAAAAAAAACTTAATATATAAAAGATCCTTTTTCTAATGAAAAATTTTCTGAAAACAATTTTTAGAAAACAAAAACAAAAAAAATTCAAAATTTTTTATTATGTAATTGTGCATTTTTTAGTTTTTTTTTGGGAACCAAACTCCTCTTTTTTTATTAAGGTAAAAAATATATAATATAAAAAAACCTCTCTTCTCTCAATTGTTCTTTATTTTTTATAATAATGAAAAGAATAAAATGGTAATAAAAAAAGAGAATGCGTACAAAAGAAAGTACTTTACTCACTTTTGTAAAAGTGAGATTGTATTATGGTCCAAAATATAGTATATGGGAGTTTATTACACCTTCTTAAAATTATAGGGAGATTTTGGACACTTTTACCAAAAGATAATGAAATTTTTTTAGATGAGAATTTGAGCATGATAAAATTTGTTAACTTTATTTTTTTATTTTTTTATTACAACTCAAACACCTACTTTACTCTTACCAAACACTTACAAAAATTATTACACCATTTATCAAAGGTCAAATATATTGCCTTCTAAGGCTCAGCTTTGGATTCAGTTTGCTTTGTAATCTATTAAATGGAGTGTCAAGTGAATACACTTGGGGATCAATTATTTTTACCTTACTAATGTGATAATTATTGAGCTTAAGATCCTAAGAATAGAGACCCTGTTCTTTTCAAATACTTTATTAAAGTCCTCAAAATGCTAAAATAGGGATAAGTGTCACTCTATTTTATATACTAGTCAAAAGTGATGCTTCGGACTCCATAAGTCTAAACATCTCACGGACTCGAGGTTGCCAGGTCAAAAACTCCAATATTAGTACTACAGAATCTGTTATTTGTTACATTAAAAAAGAAGATGAAAATAAACTCCAACGGCTAGTTCAACGACCTTTTGAGTTAAATGAGACTGTTCAAAAATTCAGTCTACTTGTTTACACATGTCTAAGCCCAACCCAATTATGTGCCTATAAAATCATCTGATTAAGTCATATAGATCTCTTCGTCTAGTTCTCCGTTGAGAAATGCAGTCTGAACATCCATCTGAAAAGGTTTTAAATCCATATGTGCGATAATTGTTAGGATAAGGCGAATAGAGGCAAATCTCACCACTGGAGAGAATGTCTTTTTGATTCGTGTGTGAGTGTGACTCAAAAATATATCAATTAAAAATTTCCACACTTCGCAATAGAACGAATTCCTTGCAGAATAGGGCTATCGAAAGGGGTATCGTACCTCAGGGATTATGGTCTGATGAGTTGGAATACGGAATTAATTCTAATTAAATTTATAAGAAAAGAATTCTGATTTTAAACTAAATTAATTAAACAAAAAAATAAAATAAATCAAAGTAAATAAGATAGTGAAGATAATATGAGAGAAATCTAGGGTGTTTGACTTCACCACTAACTCCAAAATCAATGATCAATTGAATCAACTATAGGGGAATTACATCATGCATAAGTGGTGTTGGTGGCTACAAGCTCACCTTCATTCGTTAAGAAGATAACATATGATTAAGGCTAAGCCATGGACTATCTTCGATTGGCATGGGCCATCTGCCTAACTACTCTAACCTAGGGTGCAGTATGGTTCATCTTCTCTAGACATAATCCATCAAAGCTCATAACAATATATTCAGTGATTACCATTGTATAATAATCTCTCTCATGATCATAGAAAACAAGAGAGATTGAGTTCAATAACAACAACTAAATATCTAAGACAAGATAAGAAATCATTGAGATTGAATTTACAAGACTTTTATTGCTCAATTCTATAATAAGAATCCTCTGAATTACACAATCTATGCATGTATATAAAGGTCCCCAATAATTAAAACAATCAAACCATTGATGCTTTGTTAGGGCTACATCAAAACCCTAGTAGTTGAACTAGCCGCTCATGGTAGAAGAAGAAGCTTCGACTGTTGAGGAAGAAGACATCATCTTTCTGAATTATGCGTATAACTTCGTTCTCCAATGGCTCTGCAAATATGTTTCTGTTCTCTTCAGCCCTCTCAGACTCTCTCTGTCTAATCTCCCCATAAGCTCTCTCAACTCAGCCTCCAAGTCTTCACTTTATTCCCCAAGAGAATACACCAAAGTCCTAATCCAATTAGGAATAAATTAGGGTTTCCCGCAGCACTAATCAGGTGGGTTTTTCCTGCTGACTTCGGCCCAACTTTTGACCCACTAGAAGTCCGATTTACGGAATTTTCGTGAAATACAAAAGTGTGCAGAATCAAATTTCGTTCAACCCTACTCGAGAATTATATCGATTGGAGGCTCAGAAATAAGACTTCTGGTCTATTTTCCAAAACGGGATTAAGACTGTATTATGCGCAGATTTGGGCTTCAGACCCGAAACCTTCTTAAGCAGTTCTAATTCTCTTGGACCTCTTTCTTGGGCTGATTTGAGTTTAAATAAATGGTTGAGTGAATTTCCTTGATGTAGGCTTCATCTCACCATCTTGGATGTCTTCTTTCAAAGCCCAAAAGCTTGGTTTTAACTGAAATAATCATTAAGGCCCTGAAAATACAGAAAACACTAAAACGAAGTAAAATAACAAAATAATCTATCACTAAGAGAATAAAATACATAAGTTAAGAGGCTAGAATGCGTAACATTCAACGCCTATCACACCCCCAAACTTACATATTGCTAGTCCCTTAGCAATAGAATAAAAGAAAACTAAAACAAAAGAAACTACTAAATACTAACTAAACTACCCAACTCCACTTTCGTGGGAGAAACGATTGCATTTAGCATATGCAACAAGCCTTTAAACCCCTAGGTTCCCCCTAGTGGACAAGTATAGTCTCGTGAGGGTTTCCAGAAATGTTACCCACAAACATTCAAAATTCTGTTTCAACATTAATTCAAGAAGAAGATTACAATACATAGTTACAAACTTGCATTCATGAATAATTTCAAACTTTCAAATTCTATAATTCAAATCAATGGTCCTCATGCATAATTCATATCAACATATCTCAAAATAATCAACTCTAGCTCCCTCGTGAAAAGTGAACTAGCAATCATCTCATGTAGCATAACCAAGCTCTGAATATATTAAGGCACATACCCCTTCAACTCACTAGCTCCCCTTATTGAAATCATACTTCCCAACATGCATACATGACTTTTCTATTTTTTTTTCATCATTCCTTTTTTTTTATTGCTTTATTGGTTGTGCAATGTCTTGATCTATTAAGCTTTCTAAAAGATCCATGTAGCAAGTTTTCAGTCAGTGGCTCCCAAACCAGATGGCTTTAGGGCACTAGGCTTTAAGATACCCCGAAGACCTAATTACTCGAATCAGTCAGGCTACAAATCAAGACAATCAATGCTCATCTTTTCTCACCCTTTCACTTTTGACGCGAACACTCCGTGCTTCCTGAGGCATAGAGGCCCAGTTACTCATGAAAAAGATCAAATTGAATTTCTTATTCATCACTTTTTTTTTCTTTTTCATTGAAGTCAAGTAAAACACATTATCGGTACTCATTCTCAAGAGATACTAATTAATATCAAGCATATGTAACTCAATAACTCAAAACCAAAGTTTATACCCCATAAGATTATGTTAGTGTGTCTGTGCATGTGAGGAAACTAACATCAATCACCCCAAAACATATTAAAGCAAACCATGATTAAAACCACTTAATTCAAACCACAGTTTTCAAAATTTTAAAACATATTCAAAAATTGCAAGTTATACACCTACATAAGGTATTAATCCTTTGAATAATGTCAAAACATTCTATCTAAAAATAAAATAAAAAAATAAAATAAAATAAACTAAGAAAAGAAAATAAAATAAAATCCTAATACAAGAAGCATTTCACACAAATTTTCCCCATATGCAATAAGCACACAAATAGGCATCGCCTCACCCCCAAACTTAAATTGTACATTGTCCTCAATGTACACCCAATCAAAGCATAGAGAAGAGTAAGAACGATGTTACCAGAAATCCGGAGTAGTGGAAAGAAAATAGAGCACACCACTAGCATGAAGGCAATGCAAGCACACCCCCAAACTTGGATGTTAAAACCTGTCAAAACGAACCACTATACCCCAAAGATCAAGTGAAATAGTATGGGTGAAAATAAATATGAAAAGAGAAAAATCCTAACAAAAAAAATAATAAAATAATTTTTTTCTTTTTGTTTTTTTTTATTTTTTTTATTTATATATAATAAAAATCTAACTACAAAAAGAAAAAGAAAAATAAAAATAAAATAAAAAGAAAAAATAAAATAAAATACAAAAGATGGTTACCTTCCTGTCAAGGGTGTGGTGGTGACTGAGCATCTGGATCCAAGTTTGCTTGGCGCATCAGTGCACGCAGCATCCTCCTCATCTCTAGTTGCTCTTGGAGAGTGTCATGAAAGTGATCCGCCATCTCTGTTCTCATTGCTCCAAACTGTGTGGAGACCTCTGTCTGTAGGGTGCCAAACTGGGCTGTCAACCTAGCAATCTGCCCCTCTAAATATTGATAATCATGGCCACCAGCCTGTGCATGCACCTCCTCTTCCTCAACCTCCATCTCCTCTAGATCTTCCACTGGTGGTGGTATATCTATATGCTCTCCTCCCTGGGCCAACCGAGATACCTCACCAGGTGCCGCTATGACTCTCTGATGCATATGTGATCGACTCAGGTTCCAGTCATGCGTGCCATAATGAAGATCACATGGAAAGGCAAGCTCGTCCTCATGGACTGCATACCCCTGTGCCACAAGCAACTGGTGAATAATAGTAGGGAATGGAAACTCCCAGTCACTTGCACTGTCTGGTGCCTTGGCTACAACCTTGGAATAAAACTTCTCCATCTGGCCCCAGACAATCTGTGGGAATGACAGCCAATGCCCAAAATGTATAGCATATAAGGCTCTGAGGAACTCTTGACGTCTTTCAGTTTTATGTCCAATTGGACATACATTCTTGAGTAGAACAGCATCAAGGAACCATAAATGATTTGGCATTGAAGATTTAGAAGCTGCATTCCTTTTCGGCCCGGAAAATTGGTTGGCACACAAACGTGCAACCACATTACCCACTGACAACTCGTCGGGTAAAGGAGTATAGATATAAGATAAATTAGCTGGGCACTCATGAGGACAACCCATAGCAATGGCAATGGATGACATGTCCACCCGAACTATTGTTCCATCTACGGAAGAAGTAAGCACATCCCGCTCATCAGGTGTCGGCATTAAGTTCTGATAAAATACCTTGACAAGCCTCGGGTAAATGGTAGATGAGAGTGGAACAAAAATGGATGCCGACCGACGACGACGGATGTTGGAAATCCCCCATCGTGTCTCGGGAAACATACCATAAAGTTCGGCTATGTCAAACGTGGTTTCAAAGTTCAACGCCCTTGGATGTCATCTCTCTTGAATACCTTCGCGGTGAGATCGTGAAGAACCTGTGGTCGGATCATGCCTCGCTCGGCGAGGATTACGTGAACTTGAAGCACCTTGGTGACTTGCTCTCTTTGGTGCCATAGAAGTAAAAAAAGTGTGGTTGAGGAATTAAATCGAACACTTGGCGTGCACAATTAACTTATACCCTTCAACCTCCTCTTTTCGGCAATTTTTCCACCCAAATCGAACAAATGAATGCACCAAATTGATCCCCCAAACTTGGTCTTCAAAAGCCCTCAAAAAGATTTGAACAATTTCTTCAAAGAAAAACTTCACTTACTTTGATGTTGAACTTGGAAAAGTGAGATCTTCTTTTGAGAACTAGTGATTTTTTTGATCCAATTTGATGTTGAAGTTGATGATGATCAATGTTGAATTCTTGTATAATAATCACCAATTGAAGAAAATAATCTTTCGGATGATGTAGGACTTGAATTGGAGTTCAAAAAGACTTAGGATGCATGTGGTAGCAACATAGGAGGATAAGGAGTCCATTTATAGAAGAAAGGCTCGGCCAGCCCCTCTATACCCTTGGCCGATCGATCCCCCTTGGAGTGGGCGATCGATCGCCCACCTGCTGGTGGTGCTCCTTATGGAAAATCATGGGGCGATCGATCCCCCTCCTCTGGGGCGATCGATCCCCCTCCTGGATGCCTGTTGGACCTCCATCGCCCAAGGTCGACCGAGACTTGATATTTTTGAGTCTCCATCGCCCAAGGTCGACCGAGAGCACTATTTTTCACTCGTCTTGAGTCCGAATACCTTGGTACACCTTTTGGCATCCTCCGGAAGCAACTTATACATCAAAAACTCAAAGAAAAAATATTAAAACGCAACTAGAATTGAAGAAAAATTTAAGAAAACTAAAATTAAAAATTAAAATTAAAGAAAACTAAAGGAAATAAAGTATAGAAATACATATAGAACCTACAATTTAACGTCCGTAGGAGACGATTGACTCTCCGAAGGGATTAAGTCGGATAGACGGGATCCGTCAAGTCGATGGACTCTACGTCTCTTCTTGGCACACATCCTTCCACACAATGCTTCAACCTTTGGCCATTAACTTTCATCAAAGTATTATCTCGAAAGATTTGAATTTCCACGGCACCATGAGGAAAAACCAAAATCACTTGGAATGGTCCATCCCACCTTGAACGCAATTTTCCGGGAAACAACCGAAGCTTGGAATTGAAGAGCCACACTTTATCACCTGGAGAGAAGGACTTTCGTGAGATATGTCGATCATGAAATGCTTTCGTCCTCTCTTTGTAAATTCGTGAACTTTCATAAGCATCACGTCTAAACTCTTCTAATTCATTCAATTGCAACTTCCTCTCTTCCCCAGCTCTTTTTGCATCAAAATTGAATTTTCGAATTGCCCAGAGTGCCTTGTGCTCGATCTCTACTGAAAGATGACATGCTTTCCCATACACCAACCGATATGGTGACATACCGATAGGGGTCTTGTAAGCAGTCCGATATGCCCATAGTGCTTCACTTAGTCGCAATGACCAATCTCTTCTATCCGGTCTCACTGTCTTCTCGAGAACATGCTTAATTTCTCGATTGGACAGCTCTACTTGCCCACTTGTCTGAGGATGATAAGGCGTCACCACCTTATGTGTCACTGAATATTTAGTAAGCAAACCTCTCAAGAATTTATTGCAAAAGTGAGTACCACCATCACTGATCAAGGCTCGAGGAATTCCAAATCGACTCAGAATATTCTCATGCATGAATTTGATTACCACCTTGTGATCATTGGTTCGAGTTGCAATGGCCTCCACCCACTTGGAGACATAATCCACTCCAACCAGAATGTATTCGTAACCAAAAGAAGGTGGAAAAGGTCCCATAAAATCAATTCCCCAAACATCAAAAATCTCCACCACCAGAATGGGGCTCATTGGCATCATATCACGCCTCGACATTGAACCCAATCTTTGACAATGATCACAAGTCTTACAGAAAACATATGCATCGTGAAACAGAGAAGGCCAAAAGAATCCACATTGAAGTACCTTTGCTACTGTCTTCCTTGCACTGAAGTGGCCTCCACATGCTAATGAGTGGCAGAACTTGAGAATATCTTGAAACTCCTGGTCTGGGACACATCGCCAAATAATCTGATCTGGACAATATTTAAATAACTCTGGATCCTCCCAAAAGTAATGATGAACTTTAGAGAAGAATCGATCACGTTCTCGCTTGGTCCAGTCTCTTGGCACTTTTCCCGTGGCTAAATAGTTCACAATATCTGCATACCATGGTGTGGAGTTGTCGGACACTCCATACAATTGCTCCCTCTGAAGTGTTTTGGAAAGTGTAGTGCATACAGAAGTTACCACCATGGTAGAAATTTGATCTTCAAACACCTTCTTTTCCTTCTGTTCTTCTTGCACCCTTATTTCATTTGTAGATTCAATCACATCTTCAGAGTCCATGAAGAAAACATCAGTCTGATCTGGAGGATTTTCAACAGCATTGAAAATATTAAGTTTAACCTTCATGTTACCAAATGAAATATCCATGATCCCTGACCTACAGTTTATGCAAGCATCAGCAGTAGCTAAGAAAGGTCGACCAAGGATCACTGGAATGTGCCTCTTCGGATTGTGAACCGGCTCAGTGTCAAGCACAATGAAATCAACAGGAAAGTAGAACTTGTCCACTTTAATGAGTACATCTTCTATGATTCCTCGGGGTTGCTTTGTTGATCTATCTGCAAATTGTAATACCACCGAGGTAGGCTTCAATTCTCCCAAGCCCAATTGTAAGTAGACAGAATAGGGTAGCAAATTCACACTTGCACCCAAATCAAGAAGAGCTTTATCCACATGGTGCTCCCCAATAATGCATGAGATAGTTGGAGCACCAGGATCTTTGTATTTGGGAGGAGTACACTGCTGAATTATTGAACTTAATTGTTGTGGCAGCATCACTTTCTTTGGCACATGGCTTTTAGAACGCCTTTTCTGAGTGCACAAGTCCTTCAAAAATTTTGCATAAGGAGGAATTTGCTTGATGGCATCAAGGAGTGGCAAATTAATTTTCACTTGGCGAAATACCTCCATCATGTCCTGCAGCTTGTCCCCTTGCTTCCCCAATTTAGATGCTTCTAGGAAACGTTGTGGGAAAGGAGCCTTGGGCTCATAAGGAATTTCAGCACTTGGACTTGTGGTCACTTTTTCTTCTTCTTTCTTTTCACCCACTTTATTGTCAATTACTTTTCCACTTCTCAAAGTGGTAATGGCTTGAACTTGCTCATGGTGTGGGTTGCTTGTGGAAGCTTGCATCCCTCTTGGATTAGCAATTGGTTGACTAGGGAGCTTCCCTTCTTCTCTTCTGCATAATGAAGTAGCAAGCTGTCCAAACTGAGATTCCAGTTTGGCAATGGATTGAGAGTACGAGTGCACTAGCTGAACTGTAGATTGTACTGTTGTTGCAGTAGCTTGCACTGTCTCTATGAGAGAATCAAGCTTGTCAAATTTAGACAAGGTAAGAGTCAGCTTGTCTTCAATAGCAGAAATTCTTTGGGCCATAGGACTTTGTGTTTGATATTGTTGTTGAGGCACAAAAGTCCTAGGTTGATATGATGGTTGCATTGCTGCCCCTTGATTACTGTAAGAAAAACCAGGATGATTCCTCCATGTGGGATTGTAAGTATTACCTCGTGGAGGATTCATTGGTCCAGTGAAAGTAGCTTGAACTTGCTCATGTTGAATATCAGAAAATTGCCCCACCGAAGGACAATTGCTTACATTATGCATAGGACTAGAGCAAAACTCACAAGGGCCTAGCAATGAAGAATTTGAAGCAGAAGGAGTTTGATTGGCAGCCATAATTGCTGCTACCTTCTGTGCAATTAAATCAATGTCGATTGGCATAGCTTCTGAAGCACCAACCTCAAAAATTCCATCAGTTTTTCTGGTAGTGGCAGGTCTGCTAGAACGAGTAGAGGACACATGTTGTAGAGAGTTATCACTAAGATTTTCAAATAAGGTCCATGCCTCTTCTTCACTCTTCAACATAAAAGTACCTCCACATGACGCATCAACCATCTGTCTGTTGGCTTCTGTCAACCCTTCATGAAAACTCTGCACTAGTTGCCATTTAGGAACTTGATGATGGGGACACTTCCTAAGAAGGTCCTTGAATCTTTCCCATGTCTCATAAAATTGTTCCCCCTCATGTTGGGAGAAACCAGTGATAGCACGTCTGAACTGATTGGTCTTCCCTATCGGAAAATACTTTTTGAGAAACTCATGTTGCATCTGAGTCCAAGTCGTGATAGAACCAGCCGGTAGAGAGTTGAACCAATACTTTGCTTTGTCTTTCAGAGAGAATGGAAAAAGTCTCATTCTGAAAGCATCTTCAGAGAAGTTGTGAATTTTTGTAGTTGAGCACACTTCAATGAAGTCATCCAGATGCTTGTAAGGGTCTTCTTGAGTCAGCCCAAAATAAGATGGTAGCATCTGAATAATGCTGGACTTGATCTCATAATTCTGTGCTGTGACATTAGGCAATTGAAAACCTGCTGACGAGGTATATGTCTCAGGAATATAGTAGTCCCTCAGCAATCTAGCTCTTTCTCCATCAGCATTAGGAACAAGGTTGTTATTCCTCTCTTCTGCCATGTCTTCAATTATTTCTTCCTCTTGCACAATTGTATCAATAGGGATGTTCCTCTGTTGTCTAAGAGTACGTTCAGGCTCAGGATCAAGAGGTATCAAAGGATCAGCTACAGAACGACGACCTTGCATACATTTACCAAAAGCACCTGAAAAGAAAACAAAAACAAAATTAAAAATAAAATATAAAAATTTCCTAAACTAAAAATCCAATTAAAACTAATTCTGTAAAATCCAACAATCAAATAGATAATCCCCGGCAACGGGGCCAAAAATTGATTCGTGTGTGAGTGTGACTCAAAAATATATCAATTAAAAATTTCCACACTTCGCAATAGAACGAATTCCTTGCAGAATAGGGCTATCGAAAGGGGTATCGTACCTCAGGGATTATGGTCTGATGAGTTGGAATACGGAATTAATTCTAATTAAATTTATAAGAAAAGAATTCTGATTTTAAACTAAATTAATTAAACAGAAAAATAATATAAATCAAAGTAAATAAGATAGTGAAGATAATATGAGAGAAATCTAGGGTGTTTGACTTCACCACTAACTCCACAATCAATGATCAATTGAATCAACTATAGGGGAATTACATCATGCATAAGTGGTGTTGGTGGCTACAAGCTCACCTTCATCCATCAAGAAGATAACATATGATTAAGGCTAAGCCATGGACTATCTTCGATTGGCATGGGCCATCTGCCTAACTACTCTAACCTAGGGTGCAGTATGGTTCATCTTCTCTAGACATAATCCATCAAAGCTCATAACAATATATTCAGTGATTACCATTGTATAATAATCTCTCTCATGATCACAGAAAACAAAAGAGATTGAGTTCAATAATAACAACTAAATATCTAAGACAATATAAGAAATCATTGAGATTGAATTTACAAGACTTTTATTGCTCAATTCTATAATAAGAATCCTCTGAATTACACAATCTATGCATGTATATAAAGGTCCCCAATAATTAAAACAATCAAACCATTGATGCTTTGTTAGGGCTACATCAAAACCCTAGTGGATGAACTAGCCGCTCATGGTAGAAGAAGAAGCTTCGACTGTTGAGGAAGAAGACATCATCTTTCTGAATTATGCGTATAACTTCGTTCTCCAGTGGCTCTGCAAATATGTTTCTGTTCTCTTCAGCCCTCTCAGACTCTCTCTGTCTAATCTCCCCATAAGCTCTCTCAACTCAGCCTCCAAGTCTTCACTTTATTCCCCAAGAGAATACACCAAAGTCCTAATCCAATTAGGAATAAATTAGGGTTTCCCGCAGCACTAATCAGGTGGGTTTTTCCTGCTGACTTCGGCCCAACTTTTGACCCACTAGAAGTCCGATTTACGGAATTTTTGTGAAATACAAAAGTGTGCAGAATCAAATTTCGTTCAACCCTACTCGAGAATTATATCGATTGGAGGCTCGGAAATAAGACTTCTGGTCCATTTTCTAAAACGGGATTAAGACTGTATTATGCGCAGATTTGGGCTTCAGGCCCGAAACCTTCTTAAGCAGTTCTAATTCTCTTGGACCTCTTTCTTGGGCTGATTTGAGTTGAAATAAATGGTTGAGTGAATTTCCTTGATGTAGGCTTCATCTCACCATCTTGGATGTCTTCTTTTAAAGCCCAAAAACTTGGTTTTAACTGAAATAATCATTAAGGCCCTGAAAATACAGAAAACACTAAAACGAAGTAAAATAACAAAATAATCTATCACTAAGAGAATAAAATACATAAGTTAAGAGGCTAGAATGTGTAACATTCAACGCCTATCACTTTTCATAGTCTATACTAGGGGTGCACAAAAATCTGTCCAAACTAGAAAATCAAACTGGACCGGACAATTAGGTCCGATTTTTTCGCGGTTTGGTTCGGTCACGGTTCAATTTTTTTAGAACCGTGTAGTAATGATCTGGTTACAATTTCAAGTCCCTCAAGAATAGACCGGACCGTTTCTATATATATAAATATCAAATATATTATATCTAATATCTAATATTTAAATATTATACTTATAGTCCTATACTTATAGTATTATATCAGACTATCAATCATCGTTTTCTTTGGCCCTGTTTGGCAGAGCTTTTGTTTCGACTTTTATGCAGAAGAAAAAGAGAAGAAGAAGTTAAATCAGGAAGTTGGTACCCCCCAGCTTGCTTTGAACACTCTTTTTGGACTCCGAAACTCTTCCGCCTTGCCAATCCAAACACTCTTCAAAATGACTTTTGAGCTTAAAAACCAAAAGTCACTTTTCAAAAGCCAATTAAAATAGGGCCTTTCTCAGTTTCCTTTTGCAAAACTGCGTCGCTAGGGTTTCTACTTTGGAAGACCGTTTCAAACTTTCAATTGTGCCTCCTAGAGCCTCTCTCTCCTCTGTTTCTAACTTACTCCGATCTCTCTGCCTCTCACCTCTCTCTCTCTCTATCTCACGATTCTCACCTCTTGGCTCTCTCTCTGTCGATCTCAAGAAGGCACTTCACAACTCACACACAACCAACCACGGAGTCGTCATCATCTTTTTCAGTTGAGGTAAGAGTTAAATTAATTTATGGTCAAATGACTAAATATGAACTGATCTATATATATATATATATATATATATATATATATATATATATATATATATATATATATAATATGTATACTGTGTTTGATGAAGAAAGATAATATATATGTTGTGTTGATGAAAAAAGATAATATGTATACTATGTTGATGAGTTGAGGTGTCTAATTTTAGGAAATTAGAGTACTTGGTAAGTTCTCTTCCTCTTCTTCTTTTCTTCTACTTCCACATTTTTAATTGATAAAAAGATTTTCATAACTTAACATTCAAGCCCAAAAATGAAGCTAGTTCTCTTGCGTTTGACACCACAATCAAGAAACAAAGACACCCAATAAGTTGATTGAAGATAATCAAATGATAGCAAATCGAACCCATCACTTGTTCTGATGATTATCGATTTATATCATTCACTCTCACTTCAACCTCCAATTGTAATGTAAAAACATCCCATTACATAAAAAAATCCAGACATTTTTGTTCTATCTCTCTCTCTCTCTCTCTCTCTCTCTATATATATATATATATATATATATATATATATATATTAACATTTGTGATTGCATGGCCGATTCAAAATCATTAAAATTGATCTTTCCTCTCTCATATTCTATTTCTCTCTTCCATATATCTACTCAAAACATGATTCACATAAATAGTAAAAAAGAAACTTAAATAGGAAGTATTGAAAATCACTTTGTGGTGTAATCACTTAAAAATCAAAATCAAAGATTGAGATCATTATTGAAAAAATCAAAACTTTAAGAGTTTGACTCGTGAATCCTGGGTTAACAGAGTCCATCTCTTCCTAGTTTGTAAAAAGCACTTAAATTAACTTTTAAATAAAAAATTAAAGAGCAAGAAAAGGAAAAACAAAGGGCCATTGTTTTCAATACGTATTTTTATTGTATTTGTAATTCACACGGTCAGACAAGTAGAGCTGACTATTGCATGTTTTTAGATGGATGGCTTGCTAAAATTACCTTATCTGTATCAAGATTTCTTGTGGGATTAAAATTTTCTGAAACACTCATAATCAGATTAATCTACTAAACATATTTAAAGTTTGCATAGTTTGCCTTAGTGTTTCATAGAATAGGATGTTAAGTTTAAATTTACTAATGACATTTTGGTGACTGATAAGTGTTCAATTCTATGCATTTGAACCCTCTTTACTGCATATGTTAGTCCCGTTTCTACGTTTACCGAGATATGTTTACGGTATTTTTGTGTTTTTGATGTATTGCAAGTCTTGTAGTGAAAGGAGCAAAATTTGAGGCTTTTTGCAGCTGAAGAGAAAAGTCAGAATTGCAGCCAAGGCATCTCGATCAATCGAGATGTTGATCTCGATTGATCGAGATTCTGCAGAGCCACTTGCCCACTTGGTCACCTACTCTCCCACTTGCAACAAAATCCCCTTTTTTGCACGACTTAGGGGGATTGTCTGACTTGAACAAGACCCTTGGGGACCTTCTTGATATAATGGATATACATATTGATATATATATATATATGGTGGGCCCCAAGGTTGAAAAAGGTAGCCATAAAGCACAAAAAGAAGCCATTTCTCACATATCTCTCATACACATCAGAATACAAGAGGAGAGACATTCGGGAGAGGAGAATGAGGAGCTGAACCAGACCAAGAAGCTAAAGGAGGAGCTGAACCAGACCAAGAAGCTTCATCTTCTCCATCAATGGAAGAGTGCAAGGCAACCATGAGCAACTAACTTCTATGCTAGGGTGTTGTTGAAGCCTCTAGCCATGTAAACTTGTTCATTTTTGTAGCATTTTGGGATTTGTAATTAAATGTTGATTATTTAGCCTAGTGACCATGTACACTAATACATTTCTTATATATATTCATTTGATGTTGAGTTTATTCTTGTCTTAGAGTAGATTCTTTCATGTGAATGCACAACATTTGCATATTCCACAAGAAGTGCAAATGATGGCTAGATAATGGTGTTTAAATGAATGTGTGGTGTTTGCTTGTATAAACCATGCCAAGATAAGGTAGTTTGGATGCATGTAGGTTCACTTAGAAAATAGGGTAATTAGTTAGGTTGAAGAGCTATGCTTGTTGAAGATGGATTATGATAGGTTGGCACACACATTAATCTTTTGATATGTCATTGAGGTCACAAGCCTAATGATATTGTTAGGCATTTAATTTATGAATCCCATGCTTGCTACACTTATGAACTTGTGAATGGCTAGTAGTGAAAACCACCCCTTGTTCTCTCTCCAAACTTTAAACTCTTTAAATTTATTGTTATTACATTCATGCGATAGTTTTATAAACAAAAATCAAAACCTTGTTTTTAGGATTAAAGTGGAATTAATCTTCCTTTAAGACAATTACGACTAGTCCTCGTGGGATCGATACCCTCTATATAGAACCGTATCTACAAAGATTCGTGCTCTTGCGAGTGGTTAAATTACATTTTGATAAAAGGGGCGAAAATAAGCTTACAATATAATTCAAGTTTCAACCACATCAAAATTTTGGCGCCATTGCCGGGGACTACGGTTTAATTGTCGTCATTGAAAGATTAAATCTGGTTTAATTCTTAGGCTAGAAATTCTTTCATTTTTTTTTTTTTTTTTGTATATATCTTGTTCTTATTTCTCAAATTTCTTGATTTTAGGTATACCACATAGCGGTCATCTAAAAGGATTAAAGTTGGAACCCTTTGTGAGTATAAAGTCTAAAATTAGTGGGTTTGAGTTCATTCATTTTTGTATATATTATTGTTCATTTTGCGTATTGAGGTGTTGTTCTACTATTAATGCATGCTAGGTAGACGGTCCTTGTCACTTCCGTTGCTTCCGTGTAATATTGAACTTGAAAGAACACTTAGACAACGTAGAGGAATCTCTAGGGACCCTATATTGCCTAGGACCGAAAACATGGACCCAAATGAAAGACAACCTCCCGGACTACCTCCTTTTAATCATGAACAACAACCTCCACCTCCTCCTCCTCAAGGAGAATTGCTTATGGACTTTTATCTTCCGACTACATTTGAAGTACCTTAATGTATTCAATTTCTGGATGTAGCGGCAAATCAATTCGAAATAAAGTCCTCCACAATCAATCTTCTTAATAGCTTCCATGGTCTTCCTAATGAGGATCCATACCAGCACTTAGATTACTTCCTTTTCGTGTGTTCCACCATTAGGGTGCCACACTTTACGGAGGATGATCTAAAGTTGCGTATGTTTCCATTCTCCCTAAAAGATAAGGCTAGAAGTTGGTTCAATTCCCTAGAACCTAACTCAATCCATTCTTGGGCGGAGATGCAAATAGAGTTCTTAAAAAAATATTTCCCAATGGGAAAGACAAATGATATTCGGCGAGCAATCACCGGATTCACCCAAATTGATCAAGAACAATTTCATGAGACGTAGGAGAGATTAAAAGATCTTCTTAAATCTTGTCCACATCATGCTGTCCCAAAATGGCAGCTAGTGCAAAGTTTTTATGATGGGGTGAGTGAGCAACATAGGCAAATGATAGACTCCGCTTGTGGAGGTGGATACCTTTTGAAAAGTCCCGATGAGGCATGGAAACTTTTTCAAACCCTAAGCAATAATTCAGCTCAACGCTCCTCCACTAGGAAAGGGAAGGCCACCCAACCTTGTAGAGGAGTGCATAAAATTTCACGGGTAGATGAGGTTGTCATGCAAGTAGAAGCCTTATCCCAAAAAATGGACCTAATCATAAAAAATGGGCTGCCTACTCCAAACCAACCTGTTCAAAATCAGGAAGGGTGTTCATTTTGCTATAGTACTTCACATTTTGTGCGAGATTGTCCTATTGCCGGGCAATCTCCCGATTATGCTCAAGAGCAAGCGAATGCTTTGTACTCTAAGCAGATGAATGATCCATATTCAAACACGTACAATCCTGGTTACAAGAATCATCCGACTTTTTCATGGAAGCCTCAAGAATCAAGTCCCTATTTTCAAGGGCAAAATTCTTTCAATTCCCAATCTCAACAGCCTCAATATAGGCCCAATCCTCAACATTACCATCAAAGATCCAATTACCAACAACCACCACCTCCTCCGAGAAGCCAAGGCTTTGAAGAAAGAGTGATAAGCAATCTTGAGGCCAATACCCGCTTATTGCAAACTCACTCTCAATCAATCTCTAAGCTTGAAGCTAATGCTCAATTTATGGCTAGGTTAGAAGCTCAAATCGGGCAACTAGCTAATGTCTTGAATAGAAGGGAGGAAGGTAAGTTGCCGAGTCAACCGGTGGCGAATCCTAAGGGTGTTCATGTGATTGAGGATCCATCATCTTCATCTTGTAATGCTCCTCCGGAGCAAGTTCAGTCAATCACCACCTTAAGGAGTGGTAGAATCATCAATTCCAAGGTAGGGGAAGCAGAGAAAAAGGAATCCTAAGAGCAACCCAAAAATCCAAAAGAATCCCAATTAAATCCAAAATTGTTTCCCTTAAATCCAAATGTGCACAACATCCCATTAAATCCAAAAGGAAAGGCAAGTGAAGTTGTGTCGTCATCAAGTCCAAATCTTGACACCTCTTTTGAACCTCTGGTTCCTTTTCCTCAAAGATTGAAGGAACCTTCCCATTTTGGGAAGCAAGGAGAAAAAATTCAAGACATGATGGAGATCTTCAAACAAGTAAAGATCAATCTCCCTTTCCTTGATGTTATCCGGCAAATTCCCTCCTATGCTAAATTCTTGAAGGACTTGTGCACTCAAAAGCACAAATCTATGAATAATGCTCCTAAGAAAGTCCTCCTAACTGAGCACATAAGCTCCATTTTCCAACACCAAGCCCCTCCTAAATTCAAAGATCCGGGTGCTCCGACCATTTCTTGCACCATCGGAAATCAATCTTTTGAAAAGGCACTTCTTGATTTAGGGGCTAGTGTCAATTTGCTTCCATTCTCAGTTTACCAACAACTAGGTTTGGGGGAACTTAAGCCTACCACAGTTGTGTTGCAACTTGCCAACCGCTCGGTGAAGCAACCACGTGGCATCATTAAGGATGTAATCATTCAAGTGGACAAATTCTACTTTTCAGTGGACTTCATAGTCCTTGACATGGAACCGGTTCAAAATCCAAATCGATATATTCCTATCATTCTAGGTCGTCCATTCTTGGCTACGGCAAACGCTTGCGTTAATTGCCGTACCGGAGTGATGGACATCTCTTTCGAGAATATGAAAGTCCGTTTGAATATTTTTAATGCTTCTCACCACACATTCGAAGACGAAAGTGAGTGCTTTTGTGTCGATGTAGTGGAAGATCTTGCTCAAGAAGCACTTCCTTCTATTCTTTCTAAGGATCCTTTAGAGACATGCCTAAATCATTTCAACTGTGACAATTTTGACATTGAGCAATCCATTTGTGAAGTCAATTCAATGCTCGATGTCACTACTGTCATAGATGTGCCTAAATGGAGAGTTCCAAGAGAACCCTTGCCTACTTTGTCCAAAACTTCCCAAACTCCTTCTCTAATTTTCCCACCATAACTTGAGCTCAAGCCTCTACCAGCTACACTCAAGTATGTTTTCTTGGGTGCTAATGAGACCCTTCCAATCATTATTGCTTCCAATCTCACCAATGATCAAGAGATGGAACTCATAAAAGTGCTAAAAAAGCACAAGGAAGCAATAGGATGGAGTGTGGCAGATCTTAAGGGAATAGATCCTTCTATTTGTATGCACCGCATACACTTGGAAGAAGATGCAAAGACCTCAAGGGAGGCACAACGTCGATTAAATCCAAATATGAAGGACGTTGTAATGAAGGAGGTGGTGAAGTTACTAGATGCGGGAATCATTTACCCCATCTCAGATAGTAAGTGGGTTAGTCCCACTCAAGTGGTTCCAAAGAAGTCCGATATTACGGTGCAACCAAATGATAAGGGTGAATTAGTTCCCCAACGCACCACCACGGGATGGAGAGTGTGCATAGATTATCGGAAATTAAATTCAGCCACTCGGAAAGATCACTTCCCTCTTCCCTTTATTGATCAAATCTTAGAGAGACTAGCCGGTCAAAGTTTTTATTATTTCTTAGATGGATATTCTAGCTATAATCAGGTTGCTATAGACCCGAGGGACCAAGAGAAAACCACCTTTACATGTCCTTTTGGCACATTTGCTTATAGATGCATGCCCTTTGGTTGTGCAACGCACCGGCGACTTTTCAACGGTGTATGATGTCTATCTTTTCGGATATGGTGGAAAAAATTTTGGAAGTGTTCATGGATGATTTTTCCGTGTTTGGGCCTTCATTTGAATCATGTCTCCAAAATCTATCCCGTGTTCTCAAACGATGTCAAGAGACCAACCTAATTCTTAGTTGGGAAAAGAGCCATTTTATGGTGCAAGAGGGTATTGTCCTAAGGCACATTGTGTCTAAGAGAGGAATCGAGGTTGACAAAGCCAAGGTTGAGCTTATTTCCAAACTTCCTCCACCATCAACGGTGAGAGAGATTCATTCATTCCTTGGGCATGCAGGCTTTTATCGCCGTTTCATCAAAGACTTTAGCAAGATCTCTCGGCCTTTGTGCCGCCTTCTTGAAAAAGAATCTTGTTTTACCTTTGATGAAGCGTGCCTTAGCGCTTTTGAAAAACTCCGCACCATGCTTACAACCGCTCCAATTCTAATCCCTCCAAATTGGGCTCTCCCATTTGAGATCATGTGTGATGCATCTGATTATGCCATGGGTGCGGTCTTAGGGCAACGAGTAGACAAATTGCCCCATGTCATCTACTACGCAAGTAAAACCCTTTTCGAGGCTCAAATCAATTATACCACAACGGAATAGGAGTTGCTTGCGGTAGTATTTGCCTTGGACAAATTTTGAGCTTATTTATTCGGTTCTAAGGTCATTGTCTATTTGGACCATGCTGCCCTCCGGCATCTTTTGGCCAAAAAGGACACCAAGCCTAGGTTGATCCGATGGATACTCTTGTTGCAAGAGTTCAATTTTGAGATTAGAGACAAAAAAGGGAACTGAAAATGTGGTGGCTGACCACCTGTCTAGAATTCTTGTTGAATCCCTCCATAACTCCATTCCAGTTTGTGAATCCTTCCCGGATGAACAACTCTTTGTCATTTCTCAAGAGAGTATCCCTTGGTATGCGGATGTTGTTAACTACTTGGCAACCGGTAAAATACCATCTTCTTGGACCAAGCAAGAGAAGGATCATTTTTTCTCCCAATCACGATCATATTATTGGGACGATCCTCAATTGTTCAAATATTGTCCCGATCAAATAATTCGAAAGTGTGTACCCAACAGTGAATTTCATAGCATTCTCAAATTTTGTCATACACTCGCTTATGGGGGACACTTTAGTGCTAAGAAAACCGCAGCAAAAATTATTCAATGCGGATTTTTCTGGCCAACACTTCATCAGGATGCATATTCATTCTGCCGCTCTTGTGAGCGATGTCAACGCCTTGGCGCGATGTCTCGGAAGGACATGATGCCTCTTAACCCTATTCTTATCATTGAGATATTTGATGTGTGGGGCATTGACTTCATGGGACCATTTTCACCCTCTAATGGTCATGAGTACATACTTGTGGCGGTGGACTACGTATCTAAATGGATAGAGGTCGTTGCTACCAAAACTAATGATCACGCAGTCGTGGTTAAGTTCATTCAAGCGAATATCTTTAGCCATTTTGGTACCCCTAGAGCCCTCATCAGTGACGGAGGTAAACATTTTTGTAACCGGTTCCTTCGAACCTTGCTTACCAAATACTCTGTCACACATAAAGTAGCCACCCCATACCATCCTCAAACTAGTGGCCAAGTAGAGGTATCCAATAGGGAGATTAAGAACATTCTTGAGAAGACCGTTCGGCCTGACCGGAAAGATTGGTCAGTGCGACTAAATGATGCATTATGGGCATACCGAACCGCGTATAAGACTCCCATTGGAATGTCACCTTACCGGATGGTTTATGGCAAAGCGTGCCATCTTTCGGTTGAATTGGAGCATAAAGCTATGTGGGCCACCAAAACTTTCAATTTTGACATGAAAACGGCCGGATCTAATCGAAAGCTTCAATTAAATGAATTGGAAGAATTGCGACATGACGCGTATGAGAATGCTAAAATCTATAAGGCAAAGTCCAAAGCCTTTCATGATCGTAATATTCGAGTCAAAACGTTTTCTCCAGGCCAAAAAGTATGGTTGTACAACTCGCGCCTCCATTTGTTTCCCGGAAAACTTCGCTCCCGTTGGGATGGTCCATTTTTTATTAATTCCGTCGCTCCCCACGGAGCGATGAAATTGAAGGACTTGAAAGATAGATCGTTGTTCAAAGTAAACGGGCAGCGCTTAAAAGTGTGCGTGGATGACCAAGTTACTACCGAATACGTGGATGTCGTCACTTTGACGGATCCCGTATATTTTGACTCGTGAGCCGATTCGGACATCATGCCATAGACGTGTAAGGTGGTGCTGCCATGGTAGCTATCATGCTTCTATGATGTCCCTTTAATCCAAGGTAAATTTTGTATCTAGGCACTTTAGTATCTAAGTCCCATAAATCCAAGTCCATGAAAGCAAAACTCAAGCTGACTATTTTTGAGGATCTCGATCAATCGAGATTTCGATCGATTGAGATTTCGGTCTCGATTTATCAAAATAATGCAGAGAGTTTGCCAAGTCCAAAGTCCCGAGAGGTAGTATTCTTCAATTGCACTTCGATAGGTCCTCGGTCGATCAAAATTTCGATTGATCGAAGTGGGATCTCGATTGATCGAAGTGAATCTCGATTAATCGAAGTAGGATTTTGATTAATCAAAATCTCGATTGATCGAGATGTGCATCTTGATCAATCGAGATTGACGCGATGCCTGCACGTGAGCCGAATTCTTATTTAAACCGTTGGGCTTCCCTCTCATTTCAAAAGACCATCCGACTTCCTCCTCTTCTCTAAGCAAGCCAGAGCTTCCCCAAGCACCGTCCCACACTTGATCTACCATTCCCGATCATCCATCACCGTTCGCCGTAGTCCGAGATCTCCGAGAGCGCGCACGTTCATCTCTTCGCGGCTGCGAGTTAGGTATTCATCTTTTTGTGCTGATCATCATCTTCACCTTGAGGTAAGTGATGCATGGCTATACTTTGCTTACTTTGCCGCTATATTTGATAGTTTTACTGCGTAATAAACATAGATAGATGATGTGGGGATGGAATGATTCGTGTTTGCTAATGTACACTAATACATTTCTTATATATATTCATTTGATGTTGAGTTTATTCTTGTCTTAGAGTAGATTCTTTCATGTGGATGCACAACATTTGCATATTCCACAAGAAGTGCAAATGATGGCTAGATAATGGTGTTTAAATGAATGTGTGGTGTTTGCTTGTATAAACCATGCCAAGATAAGGTAGTTTGGATGCATGTCGGTTCACTTAGAAAATAGGGTAATTAGTTAGGTTGAAGAGCTATGCTTGTTGAAGATGGATTATGATAGGTTGGCACACACAATAATCTTTTGATATGTCATTGAGGTCACAAGCCTAATGACATTGTTAGGCATTTAATTTATGAATCCCATGCTTGTTACACTTATGAACTTGTGAATGACTAGTGGTGGAAACCACCCCTAGTTCTCTCTCCCAACTTTAAACTCTTTAAATTTATTGTTATTACATTCATGCAATAGTTTTATAAACAAAAATCAAAACCTTGTTTTTAGGATTAAAGTGGAATTAATCTTCCTTTAAAACAATTACGACTAGTCCTCGTGGGATCGATACCTTCTATATAGAACCGTATCTACAAAGATTCGTGCTCTTGCGAGTGGTTAAAGTATATTTTGATAAAAGGGGCGAAAATAAGCTTACAATATAATTCAAGTTTCAACCACATCAGTGGCAAAGGCTCTCATCGGTAATTTTTGCTGTTGTTTCATAGAATAGGTGCTGGAATCACCCTGGTCGCTACTAACATTGTCACTCAACTTTACTAGTAAATATATAGTTTTAGAGACAAAACTTAGGTTTCAAATTTCTCTGTTTTCAAAATTATTTTATAGGCTCACTTTACATTTTGGAACCTTTGTCGAAGTTCTTTGTCCAATAACAGAAGTCCTTTGTCCAATAACAAAACAGAGCATCAAGGTTCTTCAATCATGTTCAGTTTAATTATTGCAACCTCTATTGTCAAAATAACATTAATGTTTTAGAAAGAAAGCAGGGACATTTATATTCCAGAACAATGTTTATCTATAACAAATTATGTATCACTAGGGGTGCACAAAGAACCGGTGGAACCGGAATTGGAACAATAAGGAACCGTACCTGAATTGAACCGAACCGTTTACTACGGTTCCGATTCTGGTTCCAAATTTTAGAAATCGTCACTACGGTTCCGGTTCTGATTTTGGTTACAAGTCGATCAAGGAACCGGAACCGGAACCATTAGTAAAGAATATATATATATATATATATATATATATATATATATATAATATAAATGAATAATAATAGCTTCTAAGTTCTAGTGTTCTATATAAATATATAAGGTATAAAATATATAATATATAAATAAATACTAATACCTTCTAAATTCTACTGTTCTATTTATATATAAAGTATAAAATATATAACATATAAATAAATACATTTAGCTTCTAAGTTCTAATGTTCTATATATTTATATAATATAAAATATATAAATAAATACTAATAGCTTCTAATTTATTGTTATAACTAGGGGTGCACAATTATGAGTGTGTATCTTGCCAATGTTTAAAAAAAAAAAAAAAGTTGACAATGAACCATTGAGGAATCGGAACCGGAACTGGAACCGCAAAGAACTAGAACCGAACGGTTCTGGTTTTGGTTCCAAAATTAAGGAACTGTTGGGAACAGTTCGAATTTTGATTCTATCAAGAATCATAAGGAACTGTACCATGTGCACCCTTAGGTATCACTGAAGAGGGGATATTACAGAGGTTTGATCACATAAATACTATATTTAGCCCATCCTAAAGGCCAGTCATACGAGCAGTAAATATTTACTTTTGTATTAAATTTCTGCTGATTCTATAAAAGAACTAACTTTAGAAAAACATCTCCGACTCTCACTATGAAAGGTGGCATGCACATTTTTCAATCTATGCAAAACATTTATCTCCCTTTGTTTTTATCTTTTTTATATATAAATGGAGTGAACAAAGAAAGTAGCAACTGATAAGTATACAAAACTTGCTATTTTATATCCTAAAATAAGTTTTTAATTCATCTTTTATTCTATTTAAATGTTCTTATCTTTGCATTTTATATTTTATAGGGGTTGATTTCCAAATAAGAAGAAAAAAGCAGCAAAAGAGGGCTAAAAAGGATATATATATCCAAAGATGAACATAAGAAGAATTGTAGGAGAGATAGTATTCTGTGCAATCTACTTCACAAGAGGTCTCAAGTTCAAAACTTTGCAAAATATTTTTTACACGGCCACGTCTGTAGTCTAGAATTGAAATTAAAGATATGGAAATCAAATTTTAGATATTTAAATTCAAAATTCAAAATTTTGTATTTTGAATTTTTGTTTTTGAATTTTGTATTTTGAATTTTGTATTTTAAATTTTTCCCACCTAAACCATTCCCCTCTAACTCTATAAATAGGGGGTCTTAGGGGATGGTGAAGGGGAGTAGAAATTATAGAAAAAAATAGTGTAATTGTTTTATTGATTCAATGATGAGTAGTAGTTTCATTTCTATTTGTTTGTTTTCTATTAATATGCAAGCGTAAACATCCTTCTCAAGGGAGTGATGAAGCCACCATGGCTGAAGTATAGGTAAGTTGTTTTATTTTCTTGTCTACTTTTTCCTCCCAAGAGCATTCTTCTACTCTTCTATTCTAGATTTTATTTTCTAAAATTAGAGGAAGGATTCTTTGTGTTTGCCAAATAATGGTAATTCGAAGAATGCCTACCTCTGTTTACTTAGCCAATGTGTATCAGATTAAGTAAAGAAATGTCTTTCTCATATATAATCAAGTCATTCTTTTTTATTCCATATTTTCCTTCATCTTTCCAAGTTCTAATTGGATTGGTGAAGTGTATTGATTATTGGAGGAAAAACTAGATAAGAATATAAAAAAAACTTTATTTATATGGATCCATGGTGGTGAATTCTCTTTCCTTGAGATTTGTCCCATCATTTGATCTAAGACATTTAATATTAGTTTTTATTATTAAATAAAAAATCAGAATTTTTTTTTTAAATATTCATTTTTCATCTCAAGAGATTTAGGTTTTGAAGTTTAGATTTGTTACTGATTCTCAGTTGAGAGTGGTTCGACCCTGCTTACTACTATACAGTTTTTAGTAAAGTTTTTGCAGGTTTTATTATTTTTTGTACGAAGTGTAGAAAAGTAACGACAAATATCCACTATTCTACACTCGACAAATGGCGCCATTGCCGAATCAAGTTTGAGAATTCGAAGTCCAAATATTCAAGATTACAATTTTTTTTGGGAGCCCACCCTAACTTTCTTTCCCTCCCATCTATTTTTATTTATTATAGTTTTTTGTTTCTTTTATTTTTTTTTTCTTCTTGAAAAAAAAATATATAAAAAAAGAAAGAAAAAAATATAATATTTTTATATTTTGTTTTTTCCATGATAGGTGCTTATGATGTGCTGCTTCTTTTGATGCCACCATCAAACACTCTTACAAAAGGAACAATAGCTTTGTCATCCAGGTAAGTACCTAATTCTTCTACGTCATTTTTCATTTCTTTTTAGATTAGGAAAACATAGTTTTTTTAGGTTGATAACTTTCAGATTCAAACTCTAGGATAGAATAACCTAGAAATATCCCTAAGGTCACACTTTCTTCATTTTTTTTTCTTTTATTTTTTGTTCTTTTTGTTAAAAAAAACGAAAAAAGAAGAAACATCACACACTCACTCATTTTTTTTTTATTGCTTATTTTGTTGTACATCTTTAAATTAACATTTTTTTGTGAATTTTAATTTAGGATTTTTATAGTAATGCTCTTTTTATTGTTTAAAAATATTTATAAAAGTAGAGCTAACTCTTGGTAACTCCACTGAGCACCTTCCAACTTCACAATGTCTAGGAAAGTTCTGTCCAAGGAGTGTGGACGTATCATCATTAAGCAGGCCAAGTGCCTCTCCACACTTTCCTGGGAACTTTCCTGGTTGTGTTGTTGGCAGACCTTAACTGGTAATCCTTGAGTTACTTTAATAAAAAATAAATAAAAAAATTGTAGGAGTTGTAATTTTATTTATTTATTTTTTTTTATTTGTTGAAAAAAATAAGAAACAAAAATTGCATTTTTTTCATGCATAATATTAAACTTTTCATGTGATTACTAATGCTTCATTTTTGTTTAATGAAAAGTTAAAGTAAATCAATTCATTCTAATTAAGGTAATATTCTTCCAACCTTCTATTTGTGCTTAATTATTATTTTGTTCAACATTGCGGACAATGTTGAGTTTAGGTTTGGGGGTATGACATTAGATTTCTAAATTTTCAGAAAAGCGTTGAATTTGCAATTTTTTGAAATATGTTTTGTGATAATGGTAATTTTCACACTATGATTTGATTTTTTTTAAATATTAAATGTGTATAAAATTTTAAAATAAAATCTTTAAGCTTTAGTGCATTAATAAGTTCTTAAAAGTTAAGATTTTATCATATCTTTCAATTAGAACAATTTCATGAATTTCTAAAACTCGGAAAAAATAAAATTCACTAAAGCCCCGTAATACGATTTGAAATTGATAAGTGACTGCATGTTAAATTTCTAACGAATAAAAGTGGAGATTTAACCCAGTGAGGTATTGTACCATTCTTTTTATTTTGAGGATTATATGCTAATCACTCTGTTTTTTCTTGAATTTCACATAATTTTGTTGATTAGTCTCATTATTTCATTCTTTTGGTCAAATATTAAGAATTCATCATGTTATGCCACATAATTTGTTTTTTGAGCTCATGTATGTTGAAGAACTATACCTATCCTTGAGAAATGATTTTAGGCCATCTTTCATTGTTTGAGCCTTTCAAATTTTATTTTTTCTTTCTCTTTCTTAGTTATGAATTACCACTTGTTAACCAGTTGAGCTTTTTGCCCATTCTTTCTTTTATAACCATATTTTTTATGGTTTTTCGAGAATGATGTGATAATCAGTGAAGCTTTTTGGTCTAGCCTTTCTTTTATAACCATTTTTAGGTTTTTCGAGAATGGATGTGATCAATGTACAAGCGGGTGAAAAAAAAAAAAAAAAGAGGGAGTATAATTGTTGATGAGATTTTGAGAAGTATATATAAAAAGAAGTGAAACAAAAAGCATTCAATTGAAAAAAAATTTGGAAGAAAAAGTTGAAAGTAATATGTTCTAAGTGAGTTAGTTCTTCCCAAGCATTCTTGAATAAACCTTACCATTATCATTATCACTTTTTCATCTTCCTTTTAGTTAAAGTTACATCCTAATAAAAGTCCTTTTTGATCTTAAGGATAGTATAGTTCGGATATGGACATGACTGAGTTATATTATTGTGTGGTATAAATTCTTAATATTTGATATTCCTTTCATGAGACCAATGCATTTTCTTGAAAAATTCGTTCTTTGTTGAAAATATGTGAGGTAATTTGCATTTGTTCTACGTACATTATTCTACTCACATATACTTGAGTGCAAAATTAGCCAATCACTTAGTGTTCAATTTTGAGTAAAATATCATAAGTGAGATTTGAAATCAAAGCTAATTTTATAAGAAAACCTATATGCAGTTGCTTTAAAATTGAGAAGTATATTATTGGTGGCTATTCACACACACACACTGAGTCAAGAATAGTAATGAAATTTTTTAACTTTTGAATAGTATTTAATCTCTTCTTTTAATTTTTTATTTCGCACTAAAGTGGAATAATTGAGTTATTCTTGATTTATACACATTATTAGAAAGAAAAAAAATCTTTGAGTGCTAATTACCATTTTTTTGATGTTTGTGGGTATCATTATTGAAACCCTCACGATGCTATAGCTCGTCCACTAGGGGTAACCTAGGGGTTTAAGACCTTATTGCATATGGTAAATGCAATCGAAACAGCCAGCGAAAGTGGCACATCTTTAGTTAAGAGTTAAATAAAAGTAGCAGTTTTGTGCTCTAATATCTTTTGCTTGTATTTGCTAGAGGACTATCAAAAGCTCGTTTGGGGGTAATTTGATAAGTGCACAAAACATGTTATTTTATATCTCAAAATAAGTTTTTAATTACTCTTTTACTTTATTTAAATATTCTTATATTTGCATTTTGTGTTTTATAGGGGTTGATTTCCAAATCACAAGAAAAGCAGCAGAAAAGGCCTAAAAAGGATATATATAGCCAAAGATAAATATCAGAAGAATTGTAGGAGAGATGATATTCTGTGCAATCTACTTCACAAAAGGTCTCAAGTTCAAAACTTTGCAAAATACTTTTTTGCACGACCACGTCTGCAGTCCAAAATTCAAATTAAAGATATGGAGATCAAATATTAAATATTTAAATTCAAAATTTTGTATTTTGAATTTTTGTTTTTGAATTTTGTATTTTAAATTTTTCCCACCTAAACCATTCCCCTTTAACTCTATAAATAGGGGGTCTTAGGGGATGGTGAAGGGAGTTAAAAATTGTAGAAAAAAATAAAGTGTAGTTGTAAATAATATTTTTTGTATTCATTTTCTTTTTTCTTGTAAACATCCTTCTCAAGGGAGTGATGAAGCCACCATGGCTGAAGTATAGGTAAGTTGTTTTATTTTCTTGTCTACTTTCCTCCCAAGAGTATTCTTCTACTCTTCTATTCTGGATTTTATTTTCTAAAATTAGAGGAAGGATTTTTCATGTTTGCCAAATAATGGTAATTCGAAGAATGCCTACCTCTGTTTACCTAGCCAATGTGCATCAGATTAAGTAAAGAATGTCTCTCTCATATATAATCAATTCCATATTTTCCTTCATCTTTCCAAGTTTCAATTGGATTGGTGAAGTGTATTGGTTATTGGAGGAAAAACTAGATAAAAATATAAAAAAAAAAAAACTTTACTTATATGGATCGATGGTGGTGAAGTCTCTTTCCTTGAGATTTGTCACATCATTTGATCTAAGACATTTAATATTAGTTTTTACTATTAGATAAAAAATCAGAATTTTTTTTTAAATATTCATTTTTCATCTCAAGAGATTTAGGTTTTGAAGTTTAGACTTGTTACTGATTCTCACTTGAGAGTGGTTCGACCCTGCTTAATACTATACAATTTTTAGTAAAGTTTTTGTAGGTTTTATTATTATTTTGTACGAAGTGTAGAAAAGTAACGACAAACATCCAACTATTCTACACTCGTCTGACGATTGTAGAATAGTTGGATGTTTGTCGTTGCGAGACGATTGTAGAATAGTTGGATGTTTGTCGTTACTTTTCTACACTTCGTACAAAATAATAATAAAATCTGCAAAAACTTTACTAAAAATTGTATAGTATTAAGCAGGGTCGAACCACTCTCAAGTGAGAATCAGTAACAAGTCTAAACTTCAAAACCTAAATCTCTTGAGATGAAAAATGAATATTTAAAAAAAAATTCTGATTTTTTATCTAATAATAAAAACTAATATTAAATGTCTTAGATCAAATGATGGGACAAATCTCAACGAAAGAGAATTCACCACCATGGATCCATATAAATAAAGTTTTTTTTATATTCTTATCTAGTTTTTCCTCCAATAATCAATGCACTTCACCAATCCAATTAGAACTTGGAAAGATGAAGGAAAATATGGAATAAAAAAGAATGACTTGATTATATATGAGAAAGACATTTCTTTACTTAATCTGATGCACATTGGCTAAGTAAACAGAGGTAGGCATTCTTCGAATTACCATTATTTGTCAAACACAAAGAATCCTTCCTCTAATTTTAGAAAATAAAATCCAGAATAGAAGAGTAGAAGAATGCTCTTGGGAGGAAAAAGTAGACAAGAAAATAAAACAACTTACCTATACTTCAGCCATGGTGGCTTCATCACTCCCCTGAGAAGGATGTTTACGTTTGCATATTAATAGAAAACAAACAAATAGAAATGAAACTACTACTCATCATTGAATCAATAAAACAATTACACTATTTTTTTTTATAATTTCTCTATAATTTCTACTCCCCTTCACCATCCCCTAAGACCCCCTATTTATAGAGTTAAAGGGGAATGGTTTAGGTGGGAAAAATTTAAAATACAAAATTCAAAATACAAAATTTTGAATTTAAATATCTAAAATTTGATTTCCATATCTTTAATTTCAATTCTGGACTGCAGACGTGGTCGTGTAAAAAATATTTTGCAAAGTTTTGAACTTGAGACCTCTTGTGAAGTAGATTGCACAGAATACCATCTCTCCTACAATTCTTCTTATGTTCATCTTTGGCTATATATATCCTTTTTAGCCCTCTTTTGCTGCTTTTCTTCTTATTTGGAAATCAACCCCTATAAAACATAAAATGCAAAGATAAGAACATTTAAATAAAATAAAAAATGAATTAAAAACTTATTTTAGGATATAAAATAACAAGTTTTGTATACTTATCAAATTACCCCCAAACGAGCTTTTGCTAGTCCTCTAGCAAATACAAGCAAAAGAGATTAGTGCACAAAATTGCTATTTTTATTTAGCTCCTAACTAAAGATGCACCACTTTCGCAGGTTGCTGTCGATTGCATTTACCATATGCAATAAGGCCTTAAACTCCTAGGTTACCCATAGTAGACGAGCTATAGTCTCGTGAGGGTTTCAATAATGATACCCACAAACATCAAAAAATGGTAATTAACACTCAAAGATTTTTTTTTCTATTAATGTGTATAAATCAAGAATAACTCAAAAAATTAAAAGAAAAGATTAAATACTATTCAAAAGTTAAAAAATTTCATTACTATTCTTGACTCAGAGTGTGTGTGTGAATAGCCACCAATAATATAATTCTCAATTTTAAAGCAACTACATTTTAGATTTTCTTAGAAAATTAGCTTTGATTTTAAATCTCACTTATGATATTTCACTCAAAATTGAACACTAAGAGATTGGCTAATTTTGCACTCAAGTATATGTGAGTAGAATAATGTAGAACAAATGCAAATTACCTCACATATTTTCAACAAAGAACGAATTTTTTAAGAAAATGCATTGGTCTCATGAAAGGAATATCAAATATTAAGAATTTATACCACACAACAATATAACTCAGTCATGTCCATATCCGAACTATACTATCCTTAAGATCAAAAAGGACTTTTATTAGGATGTAACTTTAGGTAAAAGGAAGAGAAAAAAGTGATAATGATAATGGTAAGGTGTATTCGAGAATGTTTGGGAAGAACTAACTCACTTAGAGCATATTACTTTCAACTTTTTCTTCCAAAATTTTGTCAATTGAATACTTTCTATTTCACTTTTTTTTATACTCACTTCTCAAAATCTCATCAACAATTATACTCTCTCCTTTTTTCTTTTTTCTTTTTCTTCTTCCTTTTTTTTTCATCCTCTTGTACATTGATCACATCCATTCTCGAAAAACCAAAAAATGGTTATAAAAGAAAGGATAGACCAAAAAGCTTCACTGATTATCGCATCCATTCTCGAAAAACCGTAAAAAATATGGTTATAAAAGAAAGAATGGGCAAAAAGCTCAACTGGTTAACAAGTGGTAATTCATAACTAAGAAAGAGAAAGAAAAATAAAATTTGAAAGGCTCGAACAATGAAAGATGGCCTAAAATCATTTCTCAAGGATAGGTATAGTTCTTCAACATATATGAGCTCAAAAAACAAATTATGTGGCATAACACGATGAATTCTTAATATTTGACCAAAAGAATGAAATAATGAGACTAATCAACAAAATTATGTGAAATTCAAGAAAAAACTGAGTGATTAGCATATAATCCTCAAAATAAAAAGAATGGTTAAATACCTCACTGGGTTAAACTCCACTTTTATTCCTCAAAAATTTAACATGCAATCACTTATCAATTTCAAATCGTATTATGGGGCTTTAGTGAATTTTATTTTTTTTCTGAATTTTAGAAATTCATGAAATTGTTATAACTGAAAGATAGGATAAAATCTTAACTTTTAAGAACTTATTAATGCACTAAAGCTTAAAGATTTTATTTTAAAAATTTATACATATTTAATATAAAAAAATCTAATCATAGTGTGAAAATTACCATTTCCACAAAAAATTGCAAATTCAACGTTTTTCTGAAAATTTAGAAATTTAATGTCGTACCCCCAAACCTAAACTCAACATTGTCCTCAATGTTAGACAAAATAAAAATTAAACACAAATAGAAGGTTGGAAGAATATTACCTTAATCAGAATGAATTGATTTACTTTAACTTTTCATTAAACAAAAATGAAGCATTAGTAATCACATGAAAAGTTCAATATTATGCATGAAAAAATGCAATTTTTGTTTCTTATTTTTTTCAACAAATAAAAAATAAAAATAAATAAATAAAATTACAACTCCTACAATTTTTTATTTATTTATTAAAGTAACTCGAGGATTACCAGTTAAGGTCTACTAACAACATAACCAGGAAAGTTCCCAGAAAAGTATGGAGAGGCACTTGGCCTACTTAATGACGATACGTCCACACTCCTTAGACAGAACTTTCCTAGACATTGTGAAGTTGGAAGGTGCTCACTGGAGTTACCAAGAGTTAGCTCTACTTTTATAAATATTTTTAAACAATAAAAAGAGCATTACTACAAAAATTCTAAATTAAAATTCACAAAAAAATGTTAATTTAAAGATGTCCAACAAAATAAGCAATAAAAATAAAAAAAAATAAAAATGAGTGAGTGTGTGATGTTTCTTCTTTTTTCTTTTTTTTTAACAAAAAGAACAAAAAATAAAAGAAAAAAAAATGAAGAAAGTGTGACCTTAGGGATATTTCTAAGTTATTCTATCCTAGAGTTTGCATGTGAAAGTTATCAACCTAAAAAAAACTATGTTTTCCTAATCTAAAAAGAAAAGAAAAATGATGTAGAAGAATTAGGTACTTACCTGGATGACAAAGCTATTGTTCCTCTTGTAAGAGTGTTTGATGGTGGCATCAAAAGAAGCATGCATCATAAAAACCTGTCATGAAAAAAACAAAATATAAAAATATTATATTTTTTTCTTTCTTTTTTTTTATATTTTTTTTTCAAGAAGAAAAAAATAATAATAAAAGAAACAAAAAACTATAATAAATAAAAATAGAAGGGAGGGAAAGAAAGTTAGGGTGGGCTCCCAAAAAAATTGTAGTCTTGAATATTTGGGCTTCGAATTCTCAAACTTGATTTGGCAACGGCGCCATTTGACGGGTGTAGATTAATGGGATGTTTGTCGTTCCTTTTCTACACTTCATACAAAAATAATAAAACCTGCAAAAACTTTACTAAAAATTGTATAGCAGTAAGCAGGGTCGAACCACTCTCAAGTGAGAATCAGTAACAAGTCTAAACTTCAAAACCTAAATCTCTTGAGATGAAAAATGAATATTTAAAAAATAAAATTCTGATTTTTTATTTAATAATAAAAACTAATATTAAATGTCTTAGATCAAATGATGTGACAAATCTCAAGGAAAGAGAATTCACCACCATGGATCCATATAAGTAAAGTTTTTTTTTTTTTTTTGTATTCTTATCTAGTTTTTCCTCCAATAACCAATACACTTCACCAATCCAATTAGAACTTGGAAAGATGAAGGAAAATATGGAATAAAAAAGAATGACTTGATTATATATGAGAGAGACATTCTTTACTTAATCTGATGCACATTGGCTAGGTAAACAGAGGTAGGCATTCTTCGAATTACCATTATTTGGCAAACACGAAAAATTCTTCCTCTAATTTTAGAAAATAAAATACAGAATAGAAGAGTAGAAGAATACTCTTGGGAGGAAAAAGTAGACAAGAAAATAAAACAACTTACCTATACTTCAGCCATGGTGGCTTCATCACTCCCTTGAGAAGGATGTTTACAAGAAAAAAGAAAATGAATACAAAAAAAATTATTTACAACTACACTTTATTTTTTTCTACAATTTTTAACTCCCTTCACCATCCCCTAAGACCCCCTATTTATAGAGTTAAAGGGGAATGGTTTAGGTGGGAAAATTTTAAAATACAAAATTCAAAAACAAAAATTCAAAATACAAAATTCAAAAACAAAAATTCAAAATACAAAATTTTGAATTTAAATATTTGATCTCCATATCTTTAATTTGAATTTTGGACTGCAGACGTGGTCGTGCAAAAAAGTATTTTGCAAAGTTTTGAACTTGAGACCTCTTGTGAAGTAGATTGCACATAATATCATCTCTCCTACAATTCTTCTGATGTTTATCTTTGGCTATATATATCATTTTTAGGCCTTTTCTACTGCTTTTCTTGTTATTTGGAAATCAACCCCTATAAAACACAAAATGCAAATATAAGAATATTTAAATAAAGTAAAAGAGTAATTAAAGACTTATTTTGAGATATAAAATAACATGTTTTGTGCACTTATCAGCAACTGACTAATTTTTTTGCTTTTTTTTTCTTGATGCTAGATCTCAAGTACTGGACATGGAGATGCTAGTAATCCTATTTATCTTTCAGAAGAACCCACTAAGGTAAAGGTACGTCAAGTTAATAAGAGAAAACGATCTGATGTTTGGGATCATTTTATAGAAATTGAATCAAAAGAAGGAGGAGGTGGTAGATGTAAGTATTGTAATGCAACTTATCAATGGAAAGGTGAAAATGAGACTAATACATTGAGAAAACATACTATTAAGTGTCGAAAGAGCCCAAATCAAAATAATAAACAAACAGTTCTATACTTTCAATCTATAATAGAAGCTGGTGATAGTACTAGTTTGGGTGTTTGAAAATTTGACCATGATCCTTATAGGGAAGCACTTTGAAAACTGATTATCCCTGGATGAGTTGTCATTTAATTTTGTAGAGCGTGATGATTTTCGTTATTTTCTTAGTGTGTTGCAACTTAGGTTCAAAATCATGCCACGTACTACAATAGCGAGGGATTGCTTGGTGTTATATGCTAGTGAGAAGAACAAGTTGAAGGATTCATTTCTTAAATCAAATCAAAGACTTTCCCTCACTACAGATTGTTAGACCTCACTCCTAAACCTTTCTTATATGTGCCTTACTGCCCACTTTATTGATAGGGAATGAAAATTGCACAAAAGAATTCTGAATTTTTGTGTAATTTCTAGTCACAAAGGTGAGGCAATTGGTAAAGCAGTGGAACGATGTTTGAATGATTGGGGTATAGATAAACTTTGCACACTTACTGTTCACAATGCAATCTCAAATGATCTTGTTATTCAATATTTGAGGACAAAGACTGTTCAAAAGAGTGACACTTTCATTTTAGGTGGCGAATTCTTTCACATGAGATGTTGTGCACAAATTCTTAATTTAATTATGAGAGATGGGTTGAGTGAATTGAAAGATTCAATAACTCGAATTTGTGGGGTTGTGAGGTATGTTAGGAGTTCTCCACAAAGAGAACAAATTTTCAAACAATGTGCGGAGATGACAAAGATAAGATATAAAAATTCTTTGTGTTTAGATGTCCAAACTAGGTGAAACTCTACCTATCTCACGTTAAAAGCCGCATTAAAGTTTGAAAATGAATTTGGGAAAATGGAATATGAAGACCCACATTTTCTCATAGAACTTAAGTATGACCCTCCTACCAATAGTGATTGGAATGATGCTCGGGTTTTCATAAATTTTTTGGAAGAATTTTATGATGCCACTACTCGCATGTCCGGTTCTTTATATGTTACTTCTAATGTCTATTTTCATGAAGTGTGTAGCATTGAAAAAAACTTGTCCTTATGGTCAAAGAGTTTGGATCCTTGTTTAAGTGCCATGGCTATCAAAATGAAGAGTAAATTTGACAAATATTGGGGTAACATTGAGAAAGTGAATATGACGTTAGTACTTGCCATTGTGAATATTGTGAGTTTTTGTTACTCTAAAATTTATCCTCCTACCATGGTGAGTGATCTCATTAAAAAAGTAAGGAAAACATTGGATCGTATTTATGGTGAGTATCAAAAGTTTGAGTCGGACACTTCATCTTCAACTCAAACTTGTAATGTCATGAAGGTTGATCAACCAAGTAGTGAAAGTATTAATTTAAAAGATATCCAATTGGAGTATTTACAACATTTGGAACAAGTAGAAAGTAGGGGAAACAAATCAGAAATGGAGAGATATTTAGAGGAAGCTTGTGCAAAGCATGATAACTTTGACATCTTGAGTTAGTGGAAGGTAAAGAATTCAAGGTATAAGATTCTTTCCAAAGTTGTACGTGACATTTTAGCTATTCCGGTTTCAACAGTTGCTTTTGAGTTGACTTTTAGTAGGGGGGGTCGTGTTCTTGACCCATTCCGTAGTTCTCTTACTCCTAAGATTGTGGAGTGCTTCATTTGTGCACAAGATTGGTACCGTACCTCACCACTCCCGATTCAAGTTGAAGCAAAAGCCGATGAAATTGAAACAATTGAATCAAGTGATTTTTATTTTATTATATAATTTACTTATAAGTATTTGTTAATTGTTAACCGTTTTTTTATAAGTATATTTGTTAATTGGTAAGTTGAATAAAATTATTTACTTTTGCAGCCATGAGTTGCTTAACTATTGCATGAGGACGTTTGACATTGAGTTCGGGTAGCAAAAAAATTCAAAATATAAGGATTTGAATATATTCTTATCGAAGCAAAAATTTTGGATTTGACGTCACTCTAAAGCAAAAAATATTTAATTTTGGCCACCAAAATATAATTTTTCTTTTTTTGAAAATTCAAGCAAACACACTTAGACCCGCTAGATGATCTTAATCATTTTACAAAGATTTGAATATATTCTTATTGAAGTGAAAAAAAAAAAAATACATTCTTATCGAATTAGACATGAATTTAAAAATGATAGTCAAAACTCAACTTGTTTTAATTGGATTTTGTTGTTGTTTTTGCTTTTTCTTCTTTCAATCATTTTTAATAATCCTTTATAGACGTAAATAAAATTAACAAAAATTATGATTACAATAATTATGAGAAAATTTTATTACTGTAGTTATTAAATAGATTTAGAAAGAGATTTACTATTACAACAGACAGATAAATTAATTATTATAATTTATAAAGAGTAAAGTTGAAATTTTTGTAGTTTTAGACTTAATATAGAAATATTTATGAAAAAGTATGATTTAGTGATCGTATTAAAATTTCATACGAGTTGTAGGTCATTAAGAATAAAAAACAAGACTTATCACTAATTTTTTATTTTGTTTTAGTTTTTTATCCTTTACCACAAGCAGTTGGAAGTGTTGGACTTTTCCAAGCATTTTCCTTAGATCTGTACTTACCAAATCTGACCGCACAAAGATCAATGTCAAAGTTGAACTAGAATTCCTAAATTCCTTTTTCTGATAGGAGTCGAACTTACATACACATAACTCTCTCTCTCTCTCTCTGTATATATATATATATATATATATATATGTACAATGCTCACCTTCAACGTTCCAAGAATTTCTAGACACAACCATGGCTTCTTCAACATCCCTCCTCTTTCTCATAACTCTCCCTCTTTTCCTTCTCACTTGTGCTGCCCAAGACACCATATGCCCCTTCCAATCCATATACCAGTTCGGCGATTCAATCTCCGACACCGGCAACCTCATCCGCGAAGGCCCCCTCAGCGCAAGATCCTACGCTGCCCGTCCCCCGTATGGCGTAACCTACCACGGACCCACCGGACGCTGCTCCGACGGCCTCCTCATGATAGACTATATCGCCACCGCTCTTCGCCTCCCACTGCTCAATCCTTATCTCGAAAGGAACCTAAACGTGTCATTCAATCACGGTGTCAACTTTGCAGTAGCAGGAAGCACAGCCCTCAACGGCTCTTTCTTTGCCGCAAGAAACATCCACACTCCACCTTCGGATAGTCCTCTGAGTGTTCAGCTAAACTGGTTCCGAACCCATCTCAATTCTATATGTCACACACCACAAGAATGTGTGAGTTGCGCGGTGCGGAAGCGGTTGCGAAAAGTATTTTAGAACCTAGAGGGGGGGGTGAATAGGATCACTTGCTCGTTTGCTTAATTTTTAATTAATTCAATTTTAAGTCCAATTAATTAAACAATTAAAGCAAGCAAATAAGTAAAGTGCAAGAAAAGAAAAGAATGCACCAGATATACGTGGAAACCCAAGGCGGGAAAAACCACGGAGGGAGGCGACACGCCTCAGGGAACCAATTCACTATGATGAAGCAAAGTACAACAGACTCTGTCTCAGTCTCACACCCCTCTTCACTCTGTCAAGGATCTGATGCGGAACACCTCAGGCTTATGATTGCGACAACACGTCCAACTGCTGCAGACTTCCGGCTAACGTCACCACCCTTACAGAAAGGTTGCTGGAAGAACCAAAATACTCAGCAAGTATTTTGTTCCCTTCGTAGTGCAATCTGGTCACCTTTCTTCCTCAGCAAGCAAGCAAGCGAAGAACCTTCAATCCAATGTTCTGATCAGCAAATAGATTTGATGCAGTCTCTGAGCAGCTAATCAGAAGTAGAACACCATCCTAAAATCACTCGTGTAGTATGGATGTGTGTTCTTAAAAATATATAAACCCTAGTTATTATGTATATACTTTCTCTCTTTAAAACTAATATTTCAGGGCTTCTTTTTTCACACCTTGTAGAGAAAATATGGATACATATATATAGGCAAGGAAGTTCTAATTCTACTTGGAAAAGAAGTTAAATACCAAAATAGAACTTTCCTAGAAGTTTCAAACCCAATAGGAATCAGAATTTTCGTCAAAATTTATTTCCTATTTGGAATAGGCTAAGTTGGACCGGTGCCAATTAAATAGGACCGGTGGGACTGTTTGAAAACCTGCAGAACCTATCTTCCCGAGAAAAGTTGGACCGGTCCTAAATATTGGGGACCGGTCCTACTTTGAAAAACCCTAGTTTTTCAAAATAGGCTCGGAACTACAAAGTGCAGAATGTCCTCACCATACTTACCTGTACTATATGGTGTTCTAACTGATTTGTCGGCTTCCATGCACTTGAGTGTCAGCTCGAAGATGTCGATGATCGGTTACATAAAATATCATGAAACTTACAACTCGATCATTCAGGTTTTGATCACCGAAATATGCCAATTACAAATTTATATGTCACAATCTCCCCCTTTGGCAATTTCGTGACAAAACCACTTAGACAATCAATAACCTAACCCATTGGAAAAATTAGATTACAATGTTGCCCAAATACAAAGAAATATAGAACTGATCATAGAAGCTTTACTTGTGTGTTCAAGACGGTTAGTAAAAACCTGTTGTACCTGCACATCTCTTAAACAACACAACCTGTGAAAAGCTTAATAAAGAAATATAATCATATATATCTCCCCCTTAAAAAAATATCTGATAAATATATCTCCCCCTTTGTCAAAGAACCTCATATCACATCCTATGCATATAACAATATCATCTCCCCCTTTTTGGAACAAATTGACAAAGAACTAGCAAAGAGATTTAGATAAATAGATAAATCATGAAGCACATAGGGACAAACATAATCATCATCACTGATCAAATAAATATCCAAAACATATCAGTTGATGGAATAAACCAAAATAAATAATCTAGACATCAAAGATAAAGAAATCAACCATAGTCTAGAACAAAAATATATTAAGACCTAAAGTCTAATCATCATCTGCATCATCAGCAGCCTCATCAGAAGCAGCAGGGTCAAGCTTGTCTATCCTAGTATGTAAACGATCGAACCCTTGCTGAATGAACCTGAGCACTTGGTTCATCTGATTGGCTGTCACAGGTGTGTCAGTAGCAGGAAGTTGGAAAACTCCACGACCCCCAGACACAGCCTGACCAGCTCCTTGACTGAGCTCATAAGCTTTCCTATCCTTCTCTTTCTTGTTGACTGAACGAGTAATTGAGGTAGCATCAATTATCCCTTTCGGTCTTTCAACATCTGCTCCATCAGGAATAGGAACCCTTGCAGCTCTCAGAATAGCCATGATAATCTGTGGGAAGGGTAAGGCTGATGATGACCTAGAGTGTCGAGTAGCGAGAATCATGGTACGCATGATTGTTGCAGGAAGATTGATGGGATCCTCTCGAACAATATGATATAGTAGCTCGGCTCGACTCTTGATCAAATTACCTTTATGATCATGAGGATCAAGGTTGTAGGAGACCACCAAATTTAATGCCGACACATTGTGTGTGATATAAAGTGAAGGCAACCTATCAACAAGTCTAGGGGCATTGGGTATGCATAACTCCCTAATCATGTCATCCATGGTTGGTCGGTTTGGATCCTCAATTTGATATGGCAAAACTAAGCCATTTTCAACCTCTGGGACTCCCAATATATTGGCAATTATATCCTTGGTAACCTCAACCCGAACACCATAACATTTGGTCACAAAAGTGAGGTCATCCAGGCTCGATGTAATGATATTACCATAGAAATATCGAACCATGTCCGGCTTGACAATCTCCCGAAGATCACATAGAGACTCCCAACCATTATCCTCAAAATATTGCACAAAATCCAATTCCCATTCTTGTTTAATTGCCACAAGATTCACTTTCCTTTCTATCCTCATAGCTCGACATCCAATGATGTTTATGAAAGTGTTGTAGTTAAAATCATCTTCAAACATGTTTCTAGTAAACACAATTCGATTATCTGCACTTGTAGACGCCTCAGTACGTCCCCTCTTTCGTGCCATAAGAACTACAATGAACGGGACCAAAAATAACGACAAAAGTTCCATTGAGTCAAATTGTCGAACACTTGGTGTGCAAGTGCAAAATCCCCAAATGTCAAAGCTATTTGTTTGTTCAAACTCTCCTATATCAACAATCAATAAACCACAAACACCACAATCCTCCACCAGTTTAATCCCAACCTCCAATAATCACAAATTAAAAAGAAAAATAGATGAAGAGAAGCTTTATGTGAGTTGGAGAGTTTTAAAGTTAGAGAGATTGAGTGAGAGTGAGATATGAGTGTGTGTGCTTGTGAGAGTGAATGAGGGATTTTAAGCCAAAACGCGCGCGCGCAGAATCAACATTCTGGGCATTCGCTAAGTGCGACCGGTCCTCATATTTGGGGACCGGTCCAACTTCTTTCTGTTCCTCAGAACCTGCAGAAGTGCGACCGGTGCTCAATAATGGGGACCGGTCCAACTTTGTGAATTATGAAAAATTACACTTTGGACCTTTAATTCACCAAAAACACATCTTTTCAATCTGATTTAGCAATTTAGCACAAAAAGAGTGAAAAATAAACACAAAATCAAAATAAACATATTTTTGAATTTTTTGAAATTTTTCAAGAGAAAAAAAATACCAAACATGAATAATCTCATGAGAATAATCAAAACACATTTTTCAGAGAATAACATGAGTTCTAAAATTTCTGAACAATTTCAATTATTTATAAATGCAGAATTTTAAAACCCATAGATTGTCTTTAAAATTCATTCTCAAATTCATGATCATGACACAACTTCCAACACACAAATATTTATAAAAATTTAGAAATTCATCTAATAAATCCATGTGTGTGTGTGCAATCCAACTTCATCAAAAATTAATCAAATTCCTTTGATTCATTATCTAAAACATATTGGATAATAAGCAAATATAACTCCACAAGATCAATCATTTATTTTTCATTCATCATTTTTTTTTTCTTTTTCTAAGACGGTGGCTTTCACTCTTACGGGCAGCCAGCTATTTTCCTCAAAACAACTCTTTAAATTTTTAAAGATATCTCATTGGAGATTTACATTGTAGTGGAAGCTACGAACACATCCCGAAGGTAGCCTTTTCCTTTTATCTTAGATATTCAGCAAATTTCCTATTTTCTTTTTCTTTTCATGCTGAATAAAAATATATATTTTTTCCATTTTTTTTCATTGATCATTTAAGCTTTCAATGCTACTCATACAATATATTCTAGTCAACTTCACATTAGTTTTCAATCAATTCTCTCAGAGTTGGACTAGTGCACAAATTGTATGGACTCAGAAGATTTACCTCTAAAAAGAAATAAATAAAGCATATTGGTTATCAATGTTTAGATCATAAAATCAAGTACTTCATTCATTGACAAACTGAGTGTCCCAATTATGCATTCACAAATTAAAGTGAAATTAAAAAGAAATATAAGGAAATCACATCATTTCTCAGAAAAATATAATTATCATAATCTCATATGATTATTACTAAAAATAAACAAAACCTAAAAAAAAACATGGTCCAATGGAAAACAAATAATGAACAGAAGCTCAATCCATGACCATCAAAGTCCTAAAAGACTTAGTTAGGGGGTTTTGCACCCAAAGACCTATTAGGAATAAATCCCATAGTATCAACAGGCACAAACTTCTCCAAATCTTCCTTTTTCATCCAGATGGTTTTAACATGCAATTTATCAGGAGAGAATTGTGGAGAAACAAAAACATTCTTCTTTTTATTTGAATTCTTTTTACCTTGAGAATTTTTGGGTTTGTTCCAATATTGTGGCTTTTTAGCATGAACCCTATTCTTAGCAAAAGAATTATGCACATGAAAATCAGAATTAGAATGTCTTCTCTTTTTATAGCAATAGTGTTGACTATGTCCAGTCTTATCACAAAAAGAACAATAAAGCACATTGGACACAACATTAGCATGCACAGACTCAACTTGAGACTTAGGTTTGGGTTCTGACACAATCAAATTCTTGGGTTTAACAAAAATAGTTTTTCCCTTAGACGATGACCCAACAAAACCTAATCCAGTTTTATCTCCTACAGGCTTACCAACACTAATCATGCTATCAAGCTTAATCTGCCCAGAAGTAAAAGCAATTAATTTCTCTTGTGATTTTCTCAATTCAGACTCAAGAAAATTAATTCTTACAATAAGAACATCTTTAGCAGAATTAGCTTGACTTACCTCGCTTTCGAGAAACTTGACTTTGCCTTGAAGATTCAGAATTTCAGCTTTACTTTCTTCAATCAACTTCACTTGATCTTCATTCTTTTTCTTCAAAGTCTCTTTCTCAGATTTTTCTTGCTTCAGTTTCTCAGATTTTTTATTATAAGCTTCCAGCAATTTCTCAAAAAGTTCTGGCAGCTTGCTTTCACATGGTTCTTCATCAGACTGCTCAACTTCTGAATCGTCAGACCCTACTTGACTGAGAGTAGTGTACATCTCTGTTTCACCTACATCAGAAGAAGAATCATTAGCAGTATCATCATTCAATAAAGCAACAAAAACCAAAGAATCATTCTCAACAGACGAATCACTATCAGAGTTAGAAGATTCAGACTCAGAAATAATAGCTTTCATAACTTTCTTGTTTGAAATTTTCTTTGCACTAAAGCTATTTTTCTTAGGACTTGGACATTGATTAGATGTGTGTCCTTTACCACCACATGTCCAACACGTAACCTCAATTTCCTTAGAGTCCTCTTCTTTCTCTTTTCTTTCCTTACCTTTGGATGATGAGCTTTGATTCTGGAATTTAGAAGGATTTCCTTTTCTCAAATTTTTACCTTTTTCATATTCAAGAATCTTTCTAAATTTTCTAGCAAGGAGTGCAACATCATTATCTGAATCATATTCAAACCTTTCAATTTTTTCAACTTCAGATTTTGAAGAATTTGAACAATTTGACAAACTTGAAGACTTTGAAGTCTTTGATGTTTTTAAAGCCAAACTTTTTGATTTCTGAAGCTTTGGATATTTCATCTCAAACGTTTGAATTGATCCAACTAACTCAGCCACCTCCATAGAATCTACATCTCTGCTTTCATCTAAGGCTTCCAACTTAGCTTGGAACCTATCAGGCAATGATCTCATGATTTTTCTAATAATCTGAAAAGAAGGAATTTTTTCTCCAAGGTTAGCACTACTTTGAACAATATCATTAAGCCTAGAATAAAAATCAGAAAACATCTCATCTTCATCCATTCTAATTGTTTCAAATTTAGTGGCAAGCATTTGTAGCTTAGATCTCCTTACCTTGGTGGTACCCTCATGAGTTACCTGTAAAATATTCCATGCTTCTTTCGAAGTGGAACACGCAGAAATTCTAGCAAATTCAGAAGGAACAACAGAATTAAATATAGCATATAACCCCTTGTTGTTATTATTTGCATCTTCATGTTCAGCATTAGACCATGTTGCCTTATCCTTTTCTACAGTCACAACAGCATCACCATCTCCAGTTGTAATGGTAGGAATTTTATAGCCATTCTCTACAGCCATCCAAACTCTCTCTCCTTGAGATTTTAAAAAGGCTTTCATGCGAGACTTCCAGAAAGTATAATTTGAACCATCAAACAAAGGAGTTCGCTGAATCGATCCACCCTCTTTCATACTAGATTCCATGATAATTTTTGAAAACAAAAATAAATTTTGATTTTAAAAATACTTCGCAAGGAACTACTCACAAATTAGAGAACACTGCTCTGATACCAATTGTGAGTTGCGCGGTGCGGAAGCGGTTGCGAAAAGTATTTTAGAACCTAGAGGGGGGGGGTGAATAGGATCACTTGCTCGTTTGCTTAATTTTTAATTAATTCAATTTTAAGTCCAATTAATTAAACAATTAAAGCAAGCAAATAAGTAAAGTGCAAGAAAAGAAAAGAATGCACCAGATATACGTGGAAACCCAAGGCGGGAAAAACCACGGAGGGAGGCGACACGCCTCAGGGAACCAATTCACTATGATGAAGCAAAGTACAACAGACTCTGTCTCAGTCTCACACCCCTCTTCACTCTGTCAAGGATCTGATGCGGAACACCTCAGGCTTATGATTGCGACAACACGTCCAACTGCTGCAGACTTCCGGCTAACGTCACCACCCTTACAGAAAGGTTGCTGGAAGAACCAAAATACTCAGCAAGTATTTTGTTCCCTTCGTAGTGCAATCTGGTCACCTTTCTTCCTCAGCAAGCAAGCAAGCGAAGAACCTTCAATCCAATGTTCTGATCAGCAAATAGATTTGATGCAGTCTCTGAGCAGCTAATCAGAAGTAGAACACCATCCTAAAATCACTCGTGTAGTATGGATGTGTGTTCTTAAAAATATATAAACCCTAGTTATTATGTATATACTTTCTCTCTTTAAAACTAATATTTCAGGGCTTCTTTTTTCACACCTTGTAGAGAAAATATGGATACATATATATAGGCAAGGAAGTTCTAATTCTACTTGGAAAAGAAGTTAAATACCAAAATAGAACTTTCCTAGAAGTTTCAAACCCAATAGGAATCAGAATTTTCGTTAAAATTTATTTCCTATTTGGAATAGGCTAAGTTGGACCGGTGCCAATTAAATAGGACCGGTGGGACTGTTTGAAAACCTGCAGAACCTATCTTCCCGAGAAAAGTTGGACCGGTCCTAAATATTGGGGACCGGTCCTACTTTGAAAAACCCTAGTTTTTCAAAATAGGCTCGGAACTACAAAGTGCAGAATGTCCTCACCATACTTACCTGTACTATATGGTGTTCTAACTGATTTGTCGGCTTCCATGCACTTGAGTGTCAGCTCGAAGATGTCGATGATCGGTTACATAAAATATCATGAAACTTACAACTCGATCATTCAGGTTTTGATCACCGAAATATGCCAATTACAAATTTATATGTCACAGAATGTGCAACAAGGCTTAGGAGGTCACTCATTCTAATGGGAGAGATAGGAGGCAATGACTATAACTACGCATTTTTCCAAAGAAAATCCATTCCGGAGATTCGAACCTACGTCCCACACGTGGTCAACGCCATCATGAATGCCATCAGAGAAGTGATACGCCTTGGTGCCGTTAGGGTTGTGGTCCCCGGAAACTTCCCGGTTGGTTGCATTCCTATATACTTGACTTCTTTTCCTAGTAGTGACCCGAGAGCTTATGATGATATGGGTTGCTTGAGAGGCCTAAATGAGTTTGCCTTGTTTCACAATAACTATCTTCAGCAAGCTCTGGCCTTGCTTAGAACTGAATTTCCTAATGTTGTGATAATCTACGCGGACTATTACGTGGCCTTCCAGTCCGTTCTTCGTCGTGCGCCGTATCTCGGATTTGATCGGAGATGGTTGTTGAGAGCTTGCTGTGGAATTGGAGGGTTGTATAACTATGATGGGAGTAGGATGTGTGGTTCTCCGGGCGTGCCGGTTTGCGCTAACCCAGCTCAACATATACATTGGGATGGTGTGCATCTTACACAGGAGGCTTATAGGCACATGTCTCAGGTTCTCATTAGTGATATTCTATCTAGAATCCAGTGTGTATGGTAGATATAGATATATATATGTTGTTGGATTAGGTAATTCATACAGCATGTAACATGGAATTTGTGGGGTTTTTCTTTATTGCCTTTCATAGATTTTCTGTTTATATTCCTGAATTTACATTAACAGAGACATGGTGAAATTGATCATATATATGTTATATCAATATGCACAATATTCATTGAAGAGTTTGAAATGAAAAAAATTTGTTCAAAATTTTTTAAGCTGTGGAAACCCTGTTATCAAAGTTTATGGCATTCGCTCCTTCCATATATGATAGACAAAGCTCGCAAGGGTAAGCTTCCAAATCAGAACTTCACAATTTTTTTGTTTTTGTTTCCAATTGGATGATGCCTAAATCAAGAAATCGGACCAGCTGGTAGGGTTTGAATAGAGACCACATTTGTCTTGAAGGGCATTCAAAATAGATCTCGAGAAAGAGCACTCATCAAACCAATTGTTATGATCCTCTGCATTATTAAGGCAGCGTATATATACATTTGGTTGCATGAGATATTTAAGTGAAGGTTTATCTTTGGTAACCAGCTTCTCTTGTATAGTTAACCACGCAAAAGCCATGTTTAGGAATAGAATTAGAAAACCACACCAATTTGTGCCAATGCACTGGACTGTTAGGATGGGAGAGAAATTTGATGGTATGACGAAGTGAAAAGGTTTTATTAGGTGATGTTATGAAATTTCAAAATTTGTAAAAACAAGATGGACAAGTGTTGATATGCCACCGACGTCTAGTTTCTGTAGGTATTAGCTGATACAGGGGATCACAGGTATTAGCTCTCTGTTCTCTGGTAAAATGATAATATATAATATATAATGAATTATGTGTTAGCAATTTCTTAGTTATTCTAAGTTCTGAAATGTAGCAAGTTTGATGGTAACATTTTGAATCCATTGCTTACGTCTTAAAAACTAACTCCCAATGGCTGTTTTTGTAGAAAACTTAAAATAATGCTTATCTCAGGTCATATAAGTTTCAATTAAACGGCTGATGTCAACCAATCAAAACTAAAAACATGTTTATAACCTTTAAAAAATTAAACATGAATCATTTGGACTTTATGGATCATCCAAAAGAAACAACATCATTTTTGTCAGAGAGACATTATACGTTCTTTGCACAACTCCATAACTCTTTTTCCTAGCTTTTCTCAATTCCTAAATTATAAACAGCTCCAGGAGACAAATTATAACAAATTGCCATTGAGGAAAAGATAGTAAATACATCATTTCTATAAGATGAATCTAATTTTTAAGCTTCCTTACAATTTACGGCAAGGCGCTTCAAAAACGATGTTAAAATATTTTGGAGATGATCGAGGAACAGATAGTAAATACATCATTTCTATAAGATGAATCTAATTTCTAAGCTTCCATGCAATTCATGGCGAGGCTCTTCAAAAACGATGATAAAATTTTTGGAGATGTGGATAGTGTTTTAAGAAAGTATAGATTAATACAAAAATTTGATAAACCCTCAATGACATTAGAAATTTTGAGGCTGCACATAATTGACACTCGGTTATTATAAGGATACTCTGTGCATTCAAATGATCAATCTCATAAATGCTTCAAAATCTGCTTAGCAAGGCTTGATTTGATCTCCACATATAGTTTCAATGCATATTTTGCACAAACTAATAAATCTAAGTTCATAAAACATGAGGGAAGAATAGTTATGGAGGTGGTAGAAGTCAGTAAGCAGAAGAGAAGGGTTTGAGATGTAGGTATGAAGAAGACCTAGGAAGAAGAGCCATGGAGTTGTGCAGAGAATGCGTAAGTTGCTCAGACGTAGAGAGAGAAAAAACGATGGCGTTTATTTTGAATGACCAGTAAAAAGCTCAAATGACTTATATTTAATTCTTTTAAAATTTTTAAAAATGTGTTTAGTTTTGATTGGTTCACATCAACTGTTTAGTAGGAACTCTTATTTATATGGCATGAGGAAAACATTGTCCAAAAAAAAAATCTTGATGTAACTTTACTAGCTAATTTTTGAAACTACTTTGGTTAATTAGTAGCAACTTTACTAGCTAATTTTGAAGCTACTTTGGTTAATTATTTAACATACTACAATAACATATGTTGCATGTGATAAATTAAGAATATAAACATAAATGCGAAGTACTTTGTTGAGATAAGAATAAATACACTGGATTGAGAAATGGATTCGTTTTGAATTGGGTAAGACTTTCGTTATTTGGTTTGAGTTCAAGACCCTACAAGAACGCAACAACCTCTTCACAAAGCCCAATTCTGCGCAAATAAACACACAAATCATGTTTTGGTCTGATTGGGCTTAGTTGAAGAACAAATTTGGTTGCAAATTGTATGGGTCTGTACTAATGGCTCTAGAAAAGCTAATCTCGGGCCAAGACCAACAAGCAAAAGCAAATAAAGGCTAAAATGGGGAGTAGGCTAGACACATAAAAAAAAAAAAAAAACCCAATGGGCACAAGATAGCAATTACTTGGGGGCTGCATGATAAAACTATAAATTTTTTTTTTCGTTTTTCATTTCCAATTTTTTAGAAATCACTGTTAAAAAACGTGTTTGATAACGCGTTTTTATTTCTGAAAAAAATAAAAACAATGTGAAAATTTTGACAACTGTTTAGACATAATTTGAAAGCTTTTAAAATGAAGCTTTCAAATTTTGTTACCAACTGCCTAAACTAATAAATGATATAAAATAATAAAAAAATAATTTAAAATATTATAAACAATAATATATATTTTTTTATACTTAAAATGACATAAAAACAAGTTATCAGGCAAGTTTTTAGTTTTCTACTTCAAAATTTTAACAGCAAATGACATTATTAAACATATTCTACTTTTGATAGAATTAGCACAACAGGTTTTCATGTTCTATTTTCTTGAAAATTGAAAAATTAATGAAAATGATAGCGTTACCAAATAGGCCCTTAACAAGTATTACAACGCTATGAAAATGAGACCAAATAAGAGAAGAGAGAAGGAGCCATGGTAGAATTGAATTCAAGGTTTGGGAGAGAGGCTACACGTGTTGGAATGTGAAGAAATGTCATGGCTAGCTTAAGACTATTGCAATGTTGTGGGAAGGGTTAATGTGATTGCTACTCCACCTATGCCTATACAATTACTACATATTGTTAGTAAAAGAAATTGCTAGGCTAATTTCCTGGAAATTAATTTATTGCACACACCAAAAAATTTAAGAACACAATATGTTTTTTCAAAGAAAGAGATAATCCTTTTTCTTTCATCTTTTTCATAATTTATACAGGTTGAAATTTGAATCCTTCTAGGACTCAAATTTCTTTATTTATAGCTATCTTTCCTCTTAAGCACATAGATTTCTAATATAATTTGGACTGATGTCTATATTGGGCTGCTTTAGCCCTGAAAAGGGCGGCCTGACCCATTCTTTCTTTTGAGACTATTCTTTGGAGCTTTTTACTGAACTTTGGGCTTAATTCCTCTTGGGTTCGGCCCGTTCGTGTGTCAGTAAGCCCATGTGAATATCTGGAGAATTTTTTCCCCTACACTTTGCCCCCAATTCCTTTCAGTATCAGTTTGCCCAAACTAGAGGGAATTCCTATAGATGCCGACATCATTTTGTTGTTTGTATCGAGAACCCTCACTAATGTTGAGGTACCAACGACGACACTAAGAATGTAAGTGACCCTTTTATGCTACCATTGTTCTTTTTGTCTTGACACTTTATTTTTTTAAGCCACAAAACTTCTGCAACTACTTGTCTTCTCTCTTAGATTAATTTCTTTTGACTTTCCTAGTATCAGCTCATCTTCGCAGGTAAGTTTTCATCCTTTTATCCTTGTTTTTCTCTTTACGATGTCTATGAGTGACAACGATCATACCCATTCTGACAATCGTGAGACCACCATGTCTAGTTCATCTCTTTAGATTATAGAAACTGCCCAACCCATCACCATTGTTAAGAAAGCAGTCACATCCGATTAGGGTGTGGATGTTGCTCTAGTGCTTAGGCAGTTAGTTGATATCAAGAACATTTGAGGGGAATGTTAGATCCCTAGTGATGTCACAATCCAGGGTTATCCCTTAGATTTCGACTATAGTACTAGTGAAGGAGTCGAAAAAGGCGAAGTTCTTTCTCGGCTTCTCACTTGAAAACTTTTAGGTTTTTTCTTCACCATTTTTTCAACTTTATCCTCTACAAACTGAAGCTTACTCCATTTCAGTTGAACCTTAATTTCTTTTGCATTGTTTCTTGTTTGCTTTCTTTAAATCATGTTTATAAACTGAACATAGGTCTAAACAACCTTTTGTTTTGTTATTCTATCCACTGAGTTAGATCAGAGGATAAACGTTATCATCTGTTTCCCAATAAGAACAAAAATATTTGTGTTGATACTCCAATTCTGACAAGTTGTGGAAGAAAAAACTCATTCTGGTGAAGGGAGCCTAGAGCGTTAAGGTTGCTCAACGCTTTCCTATCCCCAAAATATTCGGCAATGCTGTGATCCCTTCTGATACTTTGTCTAGCAAGTTTTCCTTTAGTTGCCATAAAGAACTTTTAGAACTTGCTTTTTCTATTGTTTCTCTTATATAAATTTGTTTTCTCTCTCTTTTTGCAGTCGATTAGATTGAATATTTGAATAAGAATGTTTGGGATGTTTGACCTTTTATGAAGAAGGTTTTGATGCCTCACAAGCTTCAGGCCCTTACTTTTGACAATTCAATTGAGCCTTCTCCTCTATACGTTGATTCAGATTCTTCAGATTCAAAAATGGAGACGCTTGAACCAAAAACCAGGATATTATCCTCCACCTCTGGGCAGCTCAAGGCCAAAAAATCTAAAGGAAGGTTAAAGGCTAAGTAGGACAAGCACAAATCTGCTACCACCTCTTCTCCTCAGAAGAGGCCTTCTTCTAGAGCCACTCCTTCATCTAAGCGTTAGAAATTGTTGGTGGATGCTATAAAAGGACAAATCTACTTCTCTTCTGCTCTGATCCTGGCTGATCTTGCCAGTTCTATCGTTGACGAGCCATTCGTTGGCTTGATCGAGCGATGAATTCCTGAGATGAGGAAGTCAGATGGGACATTCATCATGGTGGGGGACTATGTTACCCTAGGTCGTGATGTTATGAAGCCCTTAGCCCAGGGGATTTGGCCTCCCCTAGACGAACTCCGTCAGCAAGCTGTGGACAGGGATGAACTCCTTGTTAATACTCCTTTTCATATTATAGAGGTTTATTTTGTTCTTTTTTTACCATTGTTATTCTTACTTTCTTTTTTTCTGACTTTACTTAACTTGTGTTAATGCAAAGTGCATATATGATCCTCTCTCTCTGCAAGGCTTTGGAGATAGAATGATTGAATATGGGCAAGGCCGAGAGCCTTGAGGGAGAAGTGAAGTCTCTGAGTAAGTCATTTGCTGAGAAGCAAAAGGCAATTTTGTATTTTGAGCAGAGGGCAATGGAAGCTGAACAAAAAGTTGTTGAATTTCAATCCCTCCTACAAGTCTGCAAGTCTGGCAAGCTTGAGATATATTAGCGATTTTTGAAGATTTCCATCGTGAAGATCGCTAACAGCTTTCGATATGGTTTTGATCAGAGTGGTAAGCCCAAAGTCGAACGTGATTATCAAGATCTTGATGACTTTGATGCCGATCGGGGAATTGACCCGTTCGGGGAGTATGGTATTCCAGAAGCTGGCGAAGCTGAGAGAAAGTTTGCTGATTTTCTCAAGAGTTTCTATTTAGCTCCAGCCCCTGCTGATCTAGTAACTGTTCCTTGTTATCCTCTTTCGTCTGATCAGGTCACATCAAAAGTGCCAATGTAAGCTAAGAAGGGCACTATGATAGTCGACTTCTTTGACCATGACTTTAACAAGGAGGAGGAGGTAGCTCCCAAGAATTGACTTCTCTCATTTTTTTTTATTTGTAATGCTCAGTTAGAGCTTTAAGGGATAGTTGTACTCTCTCCCTCCTTCTGTAATCAATACTGTGATTAGTATTACAATTTCTTTTTTACTTTAATTTCTTAAGTATCTTGTGTTGATTCTATTGATACTCCAATACTTGACATTCCATGAACACGAAAATGTTTGGTACCCTAGGCCTTGGCCTCACTTAATAAAATGAAAGCACTTTCCTAACTCTGTTTATTACTTGGGAGTTTTGTGTGAATGACATGATGCCTTATCTTCCCTTATTTAGGAGATCAGCAAATGATGTATTTAGTGTAGGCTTTTTTTAAGAGATCGGCTTATAATGCCAACTTTTATAAGCGATTGGTCATTGAGACCTTAGCTTTAGTGGGCTCAATGGCTATTTTGTTTTCTTAGACGATCGACTTATAATGCTACCTGCCTCTTTTTGTAAGCGATCGGTCATTGAGACCATAGCTTTGGTTGGCTCAATGCCTATATATATTTTTTCATTTTAGGCGATCGGCTTATAATGCTAGCTGCCTCTTTGTAAGCGATCGATCATTGAGACCTTAGCTTTGGTGGGCTCAATGCCTATATATATTTTTTTGTTTTAGGCGATTGGCTTATAATGTCAGCTGCCTCTTTTGTAAGCAATCAGTCATTGATACCTTTACTTTGGAGGGCTCAATGCCTATATATATATTTTTCTTTTTAGGCGATCGGCTTATAATGCCAGTTGCTTCTTTTGTAAGCGATCGATCAATGAGACTTTAGCTTTGGTTGACTCAATACTAATATTTTTTTTTCTTTTTATGTGATAGACTTATAATGGCAGCTGCCTCTTTTGTAAGCGATCGTTCATTGAGACCTTAGCTTTGGTGGGCTCAATGCCTATTTTTTTTTTTTTTTAGACGATCGACTTATAATGCCAGCTGCCTCTTTTTATAAGTGATCGGCATTGAGACCTTAGCTTTGGTGGGCTTAACGTCTTTTTTTTTTATTTTTCATTTTAGACGACCGACTTATAATGCCAGCTACCTCTTTTTGTAAGTGATCCGTCATTGAGACCTTAGCTTTGGTGGGCTCAATGCCTTTTTTTTTTTTTTAGGCGATCAAGCCATAATGTCAGCTGCCTCTTTTTGTAAGCGATCAGTCATTGAGACCTTAGCTTTGGTGGGCTCAATGTCTATTTTTCTTTTCTTTTTAGGCAATCGGTATATAATGTCAGCTGCCTCTTTTTGTAAGCAATCGGTCATTGAGACTTTAGCTTTAGTGGGCTCAATGCCTATTTTTTTTAGGCGATCAACTTATAATGCCAGCTGCCTTTTTTTGTAAGCGGTCGACTTATAATGTCAGCTTCCTCTTTTTGTAAGTGATCGGTCATTGAGAGTTTAGCTTTGGTGTGATCAATACCTATTTGGTTTTTTTAGGCGATCGATTTATAATGCCAACTGCTTCTTTTGTAAGAGATCGGTCATTTAGACCTTAGCTTTGGTGGGCTCAATTCTTATTTTTTTTCTTTTTAGGCGAACGACTTATAATGCCAGTTGTCTTTTTTTTAAGCGATCGGTCATTGAGACCTTAGTTTTGGTGGGCTCAATGCCTATTTTTTTTTTTAGATGATCAACTTATAATGCCAGCTACCTCTTTTGTAAGCGATTGGTTATTGAGACATTATCTTTGGTGGGCTCAATGCTTATTTTTTCTTAGGAGGACGATTATTTCGTAAAAAAAACTGGCAAGAGAGTGGTGTTGCGCATATTCTCTTGTGCAGTACCCTACCTTGTAGTAATTTGAAGCTCACCTCCTTTCTTTTATTTATAACAAAGTACAAAACTTTTTATCCAGTGTGGGACTATGTCCACTCATCTTTTGACATTGAATAACTTGGAAGTAACTCTCATTACTCCTGAGGTTAGTTATGTCATGAATCTTGAAAGCCCTTTCCTATTTTATAGGCAAAGTGAAGGCTAGATTATCAAAATTTAAACTCTAATTTTTAATATATTGAGATCTCTCCAAATTAATTAAACACAAGTCTTTGCAGAATTGCTATCAGTTGCTTCATTGATTGACTATGTTGGAGGTAAAAAAATCAGCAAGGCAATGTCGCTGTGCATATCTTTTTGCACAACGACCATGTTTTGCCACAACTTGTAGAGTTTGACTTTACTCTTTATTTATTACAAAATAAGGAGATTTTTTCTCGATGTGGGACAATAATGTCCTTTCTCCTTTTTGGCAACGAAGTACTTTAGAAAAAAAGACACTTTTTATTAAAAAACTTTCCTATTATTAGGAAAAGCGTGGGATACACTATCAAAAAGAAGAATCTAATTCTAGTATAGTAAAATTCAAAGATAGTACCTTCTCAAATGAGTTCCATTCCAAGGCTTGCGAATTGACTCTACATCGCTAACTCTACAAAACTTGTATGCACCCTTTCCAATCACTTTTGTGACATCATATGGGCCTTTCTAATTTGCTTTGAACTTTCCAACATCAAGTTATTTTGTTTTGTAAGTGACTTTCCTTAGCACCTAGTCTCCCATACCAAATTCTCGGTGTTTAACCTTTTTGTCATAATTATTTTTGACAATTTTTTGATATGACACCAGCCTGATATGAGCTGCATCCCTCTTTTCTTCCAAGAGATCTAGGTTTTGTTCTAGCAATTGATTGTTCTGCCCCTTCTTTAGCACTTCCGATCTGATTGTTGGGGTACACAGCTCGGTTGGTATCACTGCTTCGGATTCATAGGCTAGATAGAATGGACTTTCTCCGGTCGGATGTCTGGGTGTAGCTCGGTAGGCCTAGAGCACATTGGGTAGCTCATTGAGCCATTTTCCCTTTTGGGCTTCCAACTTCTTTTGAATGCATTAAAAGATGGTCCTATTGGTTATTTCCGCTTGGCCATTCCTTTACAGATATGATCTCGAAGAGAATTTCTGGTTGATCTCATAATCTTTGAAGAAATTCTGTATCGGCCGATTATCAAAGTTTTTGGTATTATTTACTTGTACAAGAGTGATCGTCACAAAAGCTTCTACCTCAACCTAGTTTGTGAAATATTTTGTGGCTAACAAAATGTACTTTTTGCTGTTGGCAACTTTTAGGAGCAGTTCAACTAAGTCCATTTCCCACTTCACGAATGACCAATGACTAGCCATGGTGGTTAGATCTTCGGGAGGCTGATGGGGTATTCTTGAATGTCGCTGACATTTATCATATATTCTAGTATGTTCTTCGGTGTCTAGAGCTATGTATGGCTAGAAATACCCCTAGGTAATAGCCTTATGAGCTAACGATTGCCCTCCTAAATGATTTACACATACACTATATTGAATCTTTGAGAGTATTTCTTTCGCTTTTGAAGGGGCAACACATCTTAAGTAAGATCCCGAGAATAACCTTCGATAAAGATGTTCGTCGATTGTCGAATATCTTGATGAATTCATTCTAACCTTCCTTACTCCTTATTTTGATGATGGTAATATTTCATTGATGAGATAAGCCTTTATAGGATCCATCCAACTAGGTTGGTTTTGCAAAACCAACACTTCTTTTTGGACATGAATGCTAGGCTTTTGCAAAGTGTCGATCGGTACTATCCTAATCAGGTATGGTTTTGCTGTTGAAGCTGAACACGCTAGTTTGTCAGCTTCCAGGTTTTGGTCCCTTTGGATTTGAAAAACCTTAACTTGGTCAAACTCTCTAAGCTCTCTTTCTGTTAATTCTTTGTAGGCTTTCATGCCATCATCTTTTGGAAAGTAATCTCCACTAACCTGTTTCATGATTAGTTGAGAATCACTAAAAACTTATAAATTTTTTACCTAGAGTGCCTTTGCTAGCCTTAGTTTTTCTAACAAGGCTTCGTATTCTTCTTCATTATTTGACGCAAGAAACTCTAAATGAATTGCTTCCTGTAAAGAAATTCCATCAAGAGTCTGAATTTCTACGTTGACGTTCGATCCTTTCTGTGTAGATGACCCATCGACATGGAGTTTCATTCAGGTTGAATTGAAACTTCTGGCTCCTCATTACTCTCTGGCTCATACTCAAGCAGGAAATCTTCCACTGTCTGTCCTTTGATTGTGGTCCGAGGTTCATAATTTACGTCATAGGATCCTAATTCAATTAGCCATTTGGTGATTCTTCCTAATTGGTCAGGTTTATAGAGAATCGCTCTGATAAAAAATTTAGTCGAGACAATAATTAGGTGAGCCTCAAAGTAATCTCTCAGCTTTCTCTTTGTTTGGCCTAGGGCCAGTACGATCTTCTCAACTTTCAAGTATGCCTCAGTCATGGTCTTACTTGAGTAGAACACTAGGTATTACTTTTTGTCAAGCACTCTGATCAAAACTCCACTTGTGGTTGTTCGAGATACTACAAGGTACAAGTACAAAGGCTTCCCTGCACTTGGCGCTTAAAGCATTGACAATTGAATTAAGTACTGCTTTAGCTTTGCCAAGGCCTCGTTCTATTCAACTCCCCACACTATGATAACATCAAAAAAGGGCTTGCATTTGTCAAAAAGCCAAGAGATGAATATACTCAAAGCAGCGATGCGTATTGTTAGAATCTGGACATACCTGTGAGTTCTTGGTTCCTTGTTCTGAAGAAGAGCTTACACCTACGCTGGACTTGGTTCTATTCCCCTAAAGTTAACTATATGCCCTACGAATTGCCCTAAGGAAACCCTGAGGAGCACTTTGAAGGGTTCAATTTCATGTTGTGATTCTACAAGGTGTCAAAAATCTCCTATAGATGCTTCACGTGATTTTTCTTTCTAAGTTTTTTCACTACCATGTCATCTATGTAGGCTTCGACTGTTTGACTTATTAGGTTTTTGAAAACTTTGTTGATCAAACGCTAGTAGGTTGCACCGACGTTCTACAGTCCGAACGATATCACCTTCTAATAATAAATTCCCTTTTCGATGATAAAGGGGTTTTTTCTTGATTGTTTGGATTCATCAAAATTTGATTGTATCTAGAATATGCATGAAGAAACATCAATCATTCATACCCGGTTGTGGTTTCGACCATTTAATCAATCTTTGGAAAAGGAAAACTGTCATTGGGGCAAGCTTTGTTCAAGTTAGTGAAATTTATATAGATTCACCACTTGCCATTCTTTTTCTACACCACAACCACATTGGAGAGCCAATCCAGGAACTGTACTTCCCTAATAAAGCCATCCTAGAGGAGCTGATCTACCTCTGCTGCTATAATTTGATTCTTTTCTAAAGTGAATCACCTCTGCCTTTGCTTTATAGGTGGGTAGTTTACATTAACATTGATCGTATAACATGACACTAAAGGATAAATCCCTGGCATGTCTGTGTGATCCCATGCAATGACATCTACATTTTCTTTTAGCAACTATATCAGTTGCGTTCTTTCTTTTTTGCTCAAAGAGGTCCCAAGATTAGTAAGATCTTTTCTGGGAACGATCTCAACTATTTCGAACGACTCTTCAATCAGTTTGTCTTCCTCTTACTCTTCTAGAATGCCCTTTTGCAGAGATTTCTGTAAATGCTATTTGGTTTGATCATCCTTCACCATCTTCCCTTTCAGTGCAAGAGCATAACATTTCTTAGCAGCCACTTGGTCTCCTAGGATGTCGATCGTATCTCTTCCATTTGGCATTATACACCTCATTAATTGATGAAGTGTTAATGGAATCCCTTGCATTCTGTGTATCTAACCTCTTCCCATTATCATATTGTACGAATAATTGAAATTGATAATAAAAAAAGATTCAGTTAAGGTTTTGGCTGCCACTGTCACTAGGAGTTCTACTACCCCAGTTGGGATGACCTGTCTTCCATTGAACCCCACTAGAGCCTCAATAGTAGGCTTGATACGTTCTACCTCTAGGCCCATCTGTTGGAAAGCCCGTAAAGTTAGAACATTTGTACTACTCCCCACATCAACTAAGACTCTTTTTACTTCACAATTGGATACGATGAGACTGATCACCAATGGATTTTTGTGGGCGTCTGGATCTTGCTCATATTTTCATCTGTGAAAATGATCAAGACCTTAGTTGAGCGGTTATGTATTGAGTGAACCTCTCCAACCCTTTGGACCTTGTGGGCACTCATTAGGTGTGACCGCCTTTTGAATTTGCTCTCTCGGTCTGACGCCGGCCAACCATTAATAGTGTTGATAACCCGAACTGGAACAGGGTTCTACTATTTGTTTGGCTTCGGTTGAAGTTGATCAGATGGTTTGGCCTGGTCTTCTCGAAGGACATATTCTGATAAGCTTCCTTTAGCGATTACAACATCTACCTGCTGCCTTAAATTTATTAGTGGTGTGACCAAAGTCAATATGGAGAGAACAATGCTTGCTGTTATTGCTCTTATCCCTTTATTCTAGGGGTTGCTTGATAGTAGAAGGTGAACAAAAGATCTCCTTACTTTTGTTCTCATAATAGAGCCTAGCTAGAGACACTTTAAGCGGGGTGATCTTTCCTTCGATCCTTTGCTTTTTTACTAGTTCTTGAGTAAATGAAGGAGCAGCTCAGGGTGGCTTTACCTTAGTGATCTGGGTCTTTGTTTGCTGTCCCACAGTAATTAAAGTTGATCGTTGTTTCTAGGCTGCTTCATCGTCCTCTATCCTTAAGGACTTTTGAGCCCGGAAGTTTAAATCACCCATATCTCATAGAATGTTTTTTACCAGTGAAAACTTTCCTCAGGCAGCATTGCCATTTTAAAAGGTTCTACTGCCACAGGTTGATCGCATTTGTCTATCATTGACATCTCTAAATTGAAGCAGGTTAAGAAATATTTTAAAGTTTCTTCTTTAACTTGTCTCATAGTGAAAAACGAGTAGATTTTCCTCCTTCGTTCTTGATTTCTAGTGTACTGGGTGACGAACAACTCACATAGCTTTGCAAAGTTCGAGATCGAGCAAGACCGTTGTTGTTTAAACCGTAGTAATGCAAGTTCGGAAAGGGAAGATGGAAAGATTTTGCACATAAGTGCATCGTTCTCTGCATCTAGTGTCATCTTCTACTAATACTGATAGATATGCTCTAACAGATCTGTTCTTCCATCGAAGGTAATGAACATAGGCAGGATAAACCTTCTAGACCTTTCAGGCCTGACTATATTTTCTGTGAAAGCAGACTTGATCAGCTTACTGGCTGTAAATGTTCGGTGGGTTGGATAATAGGATTTATTACCTTTTAGTTCATCAATCTCCCACTACATTTGGGTTCTCCACTCTAGGTAAAATTATGTTGGATTAACCTGATCTTCATTGACCTGACCAAGGTGTGGATCTCTACTTAGGGTTGGTTATGATGTGAAGCACTCAATGAGTGGTTACTTGATTCGGCTCCTTCGTTTTACTATCGTCCATGGTCAGTCATGCTTTCGGTGCATTCTACCTTTGCTTGGAGGTCAACGATCTGCTGGCGCAGAGCCTCGTTCTGCTGGGTTAGCTATTGAATGTTTGGCTGCGCCAGCGGCTCCTGGAGGTTTGGCTGTATCGGCGGTGCCTCCCTTTGATTCTTAACGGGTTTGTCCAAATCTGCCACGTCGTAAGTATTCCTTCTCGTATCCACCATGATTACGAATTTTCAAAATTTTAATAGAGCATGATAGAATGTTTCCTACAGCCAGTGCCAAAGTATAAGTACAAGAAATTGCTTGTCTAATTTCTTGCCAATTAATTTATTGCACACACCCAAAATTTAAAAACACAATATATTTTTTTAAAGAAAGAGAGAATTCTTTTTTATTCATCTTTTCTATTATTTATACAGGTTCAAATTTGAATCCTTCTAGGACTCAAATTTCTTTATTTACAGCTATCTTTTCTCTCAAGCATATAAATTCCTAATACATTTTGATTGATGTTTACATTAGGCTGTTTTAGCCCTGAAAATGGCGGCCAGACCCATTTTTTCTTTTGAGACTATTCTTTGGAGCTTTTTACTGAACTTTGGGCTTAATTTCTCTTAGGTTTCATCTATTCGTGTATCAGTAAACCCATATAATAGCTGATTTTTTTTTCCCTACACACACACATATATATATATATATATGATGTGTATCCTTGATTAATTTGATTTGTCCTTGTTCCAGAACGACAAGTCTGTACGAGAGTATGTCTAAGGCCTTGTTTGGCAGAGCTTTTGCTTCGGCTTCTACGCAGAAGAAAAAGAGAAGCAGAAGCTAAATCAGGAAGCTGGTACCCCCAGCTTCCTTTAAACGCTCTTTTTGGACTCCGAAGCTCTTCCGCCGTACCAAGCCAAACACTTTCCAAAACGGGTTTTGAGCTTAAAAAGCCGAAAGCCGCTTTTCAAAAGTCAATCCAAACAGGGCCTAAACTTTTTTGTCCTACTCCTTAAATTAGAGTTTCAATGATCAAGCGTAATTGACACTCAAATGATCCCTTAAAAATGTGTCACCTCTGCTTAGTTAGATGAAAATAATGGAAAAGGAAAAGAAATGAATTTTTTTTAATAAGTTTTAATAGGAAAGAAAAGAAAATTTTGTAAGAGAGTAACTTTTTATAACTACTGAAAAAATGATATGAAGTTACAATTATATCCCATTTTTACTTTCTAAAATAAAATGTGTTTATACATAATTTTTTTCTAAGAATAGTATAATAGTCTATATCTATCTCTATTCTTATATTACTTTTATTTTTTTTAAAATGTACACAAATATTTATTCATTATAAATTTATTTAGATCTATTATCCTATTTAATAAAAATAAATTTTTTTTAAGTAAACCACAATATTTTCTAATAACTTTTTTGCTATCCAAACCATTAAATGATATTTTCTCACAGTGTTCATGAAAATTATTCATACAAACAAAATGAATCTTACAAAATTAATTTTTCTATCTTTCAATTTCACTTTTAATTTTCATCTAACCAAACATGAAATTGTCCTTGGTTAAGTTTCTACTTTGGGCATATAAAAAGCGAATTTTCCATGATTCAGTTTCCGCCTATGGCAAGTTTTGCTCTTAATGGGCTTGCCCCTTGGTCCTTCTCGCACTCTGCTTAGTGCTTATTGCTTAACCTTTCGGGAAAAAAAATTATGAAGTAATGGAGATGAAAAAGAATTCTGAAATTTTGTCAACAATGCATAGTCGAATTCGCATGCCTAGTATTTCCACATGAATCCTAGCCCCATGTGAAAAGACCACCACCTTCATAAATGGGATGAAAACCAAATCCCTTCGGTCTTTCTAGTAATATTCGGAGTCATTTAGAAGAACTATTCGAAGGCCAACTCACTTTTTAATAGAAAAATATACAAATATTTCCATTTCAACATAAGTTTCTAGAGGTACACAATAACTGTTTTTATATATATATATATATATATATATATATATATTGTTAAATTATATATTTATTAGGATAATGCTATTCAGGCAGAATTGTTAGGCAGAATTCATAAGCAGAAAATTTTACATCCATTGGATGTATGTGGTGAGTGTATGTGGTGGGACCCACCACATACATCCAATGGATATAAAAGTTTCAGCTTATGAATTCTGCCTAATAATTCTGTCTGAGTAGCATTACCCTATTTATTATTATATCAATGTTAGATTATATATTTATTATTATATCGGTGTCAGATTATATTATCTTTTTAAATCACACAGACTTGCATCTGTATTGTTTACAGTATCAATAAATTCAATACAATTCTCTATTTTATATATTTTCTAATATATATATATATATATATATATATATACATATGTGTGCATATATACGTATATAATTTCGGACAAAAAGTAAGCTCCTGATCATCATGAAAGCTGATAAGAATCACAAAACAACAAATGATTGATCTTCCGAAGAAAGAAGAAAGGATTAATATACGTATAGATATATTATTCATAGATTTGTAGCTCCACTTCTTGCAGTCAGATGCAGGAGGAAGGAAATGAGAAAGATGCATAAAGAACCTGTGAAAAAGACGAGCCCAAGTGAAGCACTAACTAAACCTACAAGCTCTAGAGATTCTGAATACATGGCATGTCTCTTGTGTTTGTTATCATACTCGGATTTATAATTCCACCCATTTCTCACTGCTCTGCAATACATGTCCAAATTTTCCTTCTTTATTTCTTCTATTCTCTTTCTTAGAATACTCAAGTTTGCATCCACAGTATTTGCTGAGTTACCTGTAAAATCAAAAGAAAGGACAACCAAATGAGATGCTCTACAAAATTAATAAAAACCTATTTTGGTTATCAAAAGAAAAAGAAAAAAAAACCTCCTTTAATTTGCTATTTCTTTGCTACGTCCTAGTGTCAATTTCTCTGTATCTTATAATAAAATCTATCATTTCTGTGTATATATATAGTACTTCTTTCTATACTATTCAATTATTATACATACATGCATATACTATACTTTTCAATTAGTATACATACATACATATATATAGATATATACCTTCATCTCGGAAGCTTTGAGACATGATCACTTGGGGATATTTTCGCACCTTGGGATTGTAAAATGGTTTTCTTAAGCGGTAGGAAGAAGGTATAGAAGAAGCCATGATATGATTGGAATAATGGGCTTGCTTGTCCTGTTTATTCTATGATTTTATTTACAGTGATGATTTGTCTCAAATATATATAACTCAGAGATGCCGTGATCGATATAGTGACAGCCAGTTCCACCTACTTTTCATTCAATTAAATGCCATGTGGCTTAGCCGTCAAGTGTTATCCTTGGAACTTAGTGCTGTGGTGGCATCATCTTAGGACCTAGAAACAAGTTTCTTTCACCCCCAATTGACAAGTTGAAGTTTTACTTGAGTTCTGCCGACTTAAAAACCTTGATCATCAATTTTGGAAGGTCAAAAACTACTAATTTACAGCCTTATCCGTGAGGACACAAATAAGAAGGGATTTAGGTTAGGCCAGTGGAGGTGCCCCACTAAATTTCTTTTTTATATTTCTATCATATTTCTATAGTTTTTGTTAAAATCTTAAAATTAACCCCTACTAAATTTGTTATAAAACTCTACCATATATATACTTGGTCTCACTAAAATTTTAAATAGCAATGATTGACACAGTAAAAAATTTCACCGAATTAAGAATCGAATTACTCTCATTTCATAGATAGTACAAATAGTGAAAAATCAATTCAAGTACTTATTCGTTCGGTGATAAATTTCATTGTATATATGTATAATTATATATATGTGGAGGGATATATATACATATGTATACATATGTATATATACATATATATATATGTGTGTGTATATATATATATATATATATATGTGTGTGTGTGTGTGTGTGTGTGTGGATGAGGTTGGTAGACAAAATAAGTTGTGCTCATTGAAGCTAAGGTAAAAGAAAAGATTCAAAAGAAAGGAGGACTAAGGGGTGGGTCGGCAGAAAGAAAAGAAAGAGAGAGAGAAGAAAATTCTAGAGAGAGAGAGTGAAGCCGAGATAGAGGGAGGAGCTTGATGGTGGTGGCCATGGTGCTCCGACGGTGAGTCTTTAGCTTCACGGTGGTGAGTTTTAGCTATGGTAGCTTGGGGCTGGTTTGGTTTTGGTGGTGACTTGTGGTTGACGGTGGTTCACGACTTTTGTGGGTTGGTTGTTTGATGCTCCGACAAAGCTTGCGCAGTGGGTTTGCTCCATGGGTGGTAGGGTGTAGCACGACTCGTCTTTCCTAGGCATGGCCTATCAAAGTCCTTGTCTCATACACACATGTTCACAATGAAATCATCAAGAGGATATATACAAACACTCACTAAGCAACAACCCATCTTCAGTTGGCACGAATCGTCTACCTAAACTAGGGTGTAGCACAACTCGTCTTCCCTAGGCATGGACTGTCAAAGTTATATGTTCATATATGCAATGAAAACTTGTTGTACAATTATCATTTATTAAAATTTGAAAATAAAAATGAGAGATATTAAATTTAAGAAAATATTAACCTATGGAACAAGTCACAATGAGCCATAATTTACCTCAATGAATTATCTAGTTCAACATTAAAATCTTCTTTTAAAACCCTATTTTTTTTTAATCTCTCATGGGAATGATTTGAGTTCAATCAAGATAAAATATCATCTAAGACAAGACAACATTAAATCAAGAATGATTATAAATATTTAAATACAACCATAAATGCACATCTATGTAATTGTCACTTATTACATAAATGATACAAAATAGTCCTCAAAATTATACAACTATATACATAAAAAGAACAATCCTCAAATATAACTCAATCAACAATGATACTTAGCTAGGGCTTCCTTGAACCCCTAGGAAGAAGTTAGCTCTTTATGGCAGTTGTTGAAGCCTCCCTTTTCTTTCCGTCAATCGTCACGAATTGTCTCCGTCTTTTCTCTTCGCTCTCGAATAATACCCTAGTTTTCTCCCCTTTTTCTCTTTTATTTTGCGAAGAAAACACAAACGGGACACCTCGCCTTACAAAGTGGCAAATGCACATAAGAAAATGGCACCTGCGCCTCAAAAAGTGGCATTTGTGCCCAAAAAGTGACAGTTGCGCAAATATGGCAGAAATGTGCCGTAAACGTCCGTTTTAGAAAATTTTTGTGAAATATGAAAATGTACAGAATTGAATTTCTTTTAACTAAAATAGAGTTTGGGTCATTTTAACAATCATGTAGGGAGTTATGGTCTGAGTACCAAAACGGGTCCAGAACTTTTTAGGCCTGAATTGGCCCAATCTTCAATGTGAATAGGCCCGTGCTCCTTTTCTTCATTTAAATTTATTTTCAGCCCATTTCTTTAGTCGCTTAAGTTTGGATCTTTTATGTAAACATATCTCATAGGTCAAACTTCAGCTTCTTACTAAAATAGCACTATCTGTAGCTCGATTGTGCCATTATTAATTAAAATTACCCTTAATCTCTTGAAATCATGAAAGATTAAAATTATTAATAAAAATATGAAATAAATATTACTAAGACACTAATTCATATAATTTTAGGGGCATTGAATACGCAACATTCATTACTTATCAGTTCATATTAAAATGAAGTTGGTTGGTTGTTTTATGATGGTGCATGACAATATGCTTTGCCATGACAGTTTGGTATTATGGTGTACATAGGTTGAAGTAACTTGGCTGTGTGGGTTGTTTTAATTAAATGTTTGGGCTTCATTTTGATTTGAGCCCAATATTTCTATAATTTGGGCTCACTATTTTCTAGACCCAAATGGGAATTGAATTTGGATCAATTAATTGGGCTTTGATATGGACTGTGGGTGGCTATGACACTGGACTAGATCAGAATTGGATATAGGCCAATTTGTAGGCGCGGACTTATTAAAAATGGAATCCAAGGCAAGTTGATTCTTGCCTCTATCTCCCTCGAATATTTAATTACGTTGTTTCTTTACATATGTTCTATTATTATACATATGTGGTATTTATATATTTATGTACATAAATATATATATGTACATAAATATATATATATATATATATATATATAAATGTGATTATTGTGCATAAATGCATATATGTGAGATGTAGATGTATATATATACTTATTTTTGGAAGTGAAAGGATGATAAATTAATGCTTGTTTTGCATTGTGATATGTCTATGGTGTAGATTGAATCCATACAATGTGTGCTAAATGATAATATATTTAGCTATGTGTTGTCTTCTATGCATATGTAATTTTTATACATGAATTGAGTATATTCATGGCTATATATTGATAAAGCAGTGGGGGCACATGCTAAATTTGATTTTAGCATTGATAAGCATTTGAAGAGCATGAATATGATATGTTAGGTATTATATATGTCCAAAATGCATATATGAGAGGATGAATATATATATATATATATATATATATATATATATGGTTAGTATAATGCAAATGTATGCTAGAATTGATGATAGAATGTATGTGTAATATGTACAATGTGAGAGCATAGATACTAATGTGCTAGATTATGTGCATATTTGACTTACATGCAGGATTTAATATATATGTGACTATATGTGGTGAAAAATGCATGCTAGATGCCCTTATTACTAGCTTGTGTAGTTGAGAAGCATGAAAATGATATACTAGACATTATATGTTAGAAATGCATATATGGGCTAATTATGAGGAAATGGGAAAAATGGATCGTGCATGGGATGTTGGAGTTGTCCAACCATGCTATGTAAGAGGCATTATTGCCCTATGAGGTATGATTGTCGGAGTAGTCCAATCATGCCAAGGCTAAGGCTTAAAGTCAGATTATATCTATATTTGGTGATTGTCAAAGTTGTCCAATCACCTTAGGGCAAACCAAAATATTGCCAATGAAATATGACATTGTCGGAGTTGTCCACGTCATACAAATGTATTAGAAGTGTCTGAGGTCACATAATCTGTCAAAGCGGTCCAAATCATGTTGGGGTATTAGATGAGACCCGAGAGAGAGAGTTACAAGTTGATGCTTTATATTGCAATTGAGCTTTGCTACTCATTGAGCATGAGACATGGTAGTTGATTTACATTATTTATGTAAATGTTTCAATACGTATATATATATATATATATATATATTAACATTGGGTTTTTGCCGTTTCTTGAGCATGTTAAAAGGGATGATTTAAAAAACATGTTTGTTGGAATTATATATGTGCTGAAATTACCATATGAATTGTTGATTACTGTATACTAGTTGGAGCTTGATTATGATTGTGGTGCAGTTAAATTGTATATCTTGAGAATATGAGGGAATCGACCTACTGAAGTAGTGATGACATTCATCGTACCTTGTTGAGCTTTTGAGTTTACACCCCCTATATTTTGCAGGTATTGTTGATGATACAGAGTCAGTTACAAGACTGATAGTACTAGTTGAGGAGGTAGTATTTGGATTCATTAGAATTTAATTTATGCCTAGAATATTGGATAGATGATTTTCATTTTGGATTAAATTTATTGGACATTTTATATTGGATGAATCCTTCTAATTGTTATTATACATTTGATTAATGTATGAGATAGATGTTTAGAGTCCAGTTTATTTTAATTGGAGACATGATTTTCTTGAAAATAAAATAAAATATGGATTGTAAGGATATTGATGATTATATTTAAGAATTTGTAAATTATTCGCACCTCGATTTTCCGACGATGAAAATCAACGTGTGACAACATAGTATCAGAGTTCTAGGTTAGAATACCTAGGGACGACAGGTAAGGGTTGATGATTTGATTATTCCTGAATTTTTATTAAATCACTAGGTTTGAAAATCGAGGATATCAAGGTTATAAGTATAAATATCTAAGGACAAAAGGTAACGTATTGGTTTAGAGATATGCAATGGTTGGTAGATGTCAGAATGATAGGTTTGATTAACTATAAACGATGGTTAGGGTGGAACCCCGTATATACCTGAGGGTGAATATGTGGACTTAAAGTTTGTACATTGTTATGTGAGACATGATTCTGTGCTTGCGTGTTCAGAATAACATGCCAATACTGGAATAATTGGCTTGGTGTGAGTGATTATAATAAAGGATCAAAATGTTGGTGTGTGAAACTGGGTTATACTCCCAAAGTTGGTCGAGTTTAAACTTTTGACTTGGTGTTGAGTCTTGTTAGTGAGCAATGAAGACATAATGCAAAGAAGGTTGCGAGTGTTTGAGTCCTTACGGATACTTGGGGGCTTATGTTACGTGGTTGATAAGTGTTTTGCCGAGGTTGGCAATTAAGATCAAGGTAAGAGACAAGGAAGGCATGTTACCGGAGGTTGGCTAACTAGGAAAAATGGCCTAACCAGACATTTTTCCTAAATTAGTACTTTTCTTACAATACGCCGGCTCTTATGGTTGTTGAGTTATTTCAAGTGTGGATGATTCGTAATAGTGGGGAGATATCACTACGAGTGATTGATATAGTTAGTGAAGGATGTTACCTTAGACTATAGATATGGATAAATTGGTAGGTGTCTACCAATATGTATAGAGGATAATAGTTGGTTGGTTTTAAACCACTATAGATATTGTGTTCCAGTAAATGTTAGTATACTAGGGGAACTGGGCCGTATTTTTGTGTTTGCTCAGCCAGATGATATACTAGGACCATATGTAGTCAGAGATATTTTCCTAGTGTTAGCTTGAGAGCTAAGGTATTGGTTGTTTGGATGCATCATATGTCACGTCATGCATGGTGTATGTTTTATATGATAAAACATGTTTTATATTATATGTTATATAGCAAACATGATTAATGTGACTTAGAATTGCACTTGAGTGTTTCATTTTGCATTGCATGGCTAGTAGTGACAAGTAGTCACCACCTAGAAATTTTTGTTTTTGAACTCGAGTGGATTGTGATGTTGAGATAGGCATGTTGTGATAGATTTAGAGGCTATGGATTTAAAGTTGTTGGGAAAGGTATGGTTTACCTTAAAGTTTTCTAAATAGAGAGTTTGGTAGTGATTTAGATTTGTGTTACAATATTTGCACGACTATTGAGGATAGAGTTCAGTCCTTCAAGTAAGGCAATTGGTGGTATTATGAATACTAGAATTTTATACCGAGTATGTCTAAGGTGTACTATTGAGATAGTCGGATGAATGCTTGGGATTGAGTTAGACCTTTTGAGTTAATGAATATGTGACAGTATGTACGTCTGAAAGAAAGACGTGTGGTTTATGTGAAGATGAGCTAAAAGTGGCTTGATTTTCCACTGGGGTATGATTGTCTAAATTGTCTCGTTATACTGAGGCGGCCTAGAACTCAGAGTTGCCCATAACCTTGTGAGCATCGGAGTTGTCCACTCACAATTGGCAAGACCAACATATTGCTGGGGTTGTATGATCATTCAGAATTGTCTATGCAACTTGTAATCGTCGGGGTTGTATGATCATTTCGCTGGTTATACTGTTTTAGAGTAGTTGAGATGCACTGATTGTGCTAGACTCTAGTGTTGAGAGTTAGGCGTTATGAGTGTAACGCTTGGTGATGTATAGAATTATGAAGTTATGACATCTCTTTATGTTATAACGTTATGTAGATGATTCTAAGGGCTTAGAATGTGGATGAATGTGAATGGAAAATGATTGGTGGTATTTGAGAAGAATTGGTATAAAGGTATGTTTGGGTATACATTCATAAAATGTGTGATTTGAGTTGAAAAGAGATTGACTTAGCTTTTCAATGTGTTGAAAGTTTGTGAAAAATAGGCCTAAGGGCTTAGGAGGTTAAGTGGAGGAAAACTTGTTCAAAGTGCATGTTTTGGGTCTTGTTTATAACATGTATGGACCGTAGCATCTATAAGTGATGGATGCATGATTTTTTTCAAGTTTTAATCATGTTTTAAGCTTGGCTATGAGTTGGTAATTGATGGAATGCATTGAGGCTTGGATTATATAGGTTTTGGGCTGTTTTGAAACTTTCAGTTGCCTAGTACTCTGCAGTAGCTGGCTGAAAGTGTGAGATTCTGAACATTATAAATTGAAGACCTATTTTAGACGGCTGAAATAAGGCTTTAGCTAGCTGAAAGCATCCTTTTGGCCGACTGAAGTTACTCTCCAACCGGTCGACATAAGTGGTAATTGGAGGTCAGCTGAACCAATGTTTCAGCTGACCAAAGGATAATATCAACCGACCAAAAATTGGGCTAGGATGGAATTTCATAATTCCTGGAATATGAGTAAACATGTATGGATGTATAAACTAGTGTGGGAACCATTTGGGTGAATTGTGATGAGGTTATGCCTATGTATTGCGTACGTATGATTAGATTTCTTGGTTGTATAGTTTTTGGAATGACTCTTGAAACTTGGAGCGGTGACATGTAACCCGAGTCACCCTAGGTTACTGGGAGTCAGAAATTCAAGGATAGAATTGAGTACACAAATTTCAAGACTGAATTTTTTTAAGGTGGGGAGGTTGTAACAACCAGGTTAATTTTTGGCCATTTTTTTCTCTTTCCGTATTATTTAATTTTGAAAAGAAGATGTGAATATATATATATATGTGATTATATATATATGGATGGGGGATATATATGTATATATATAGAGAGATATACATATGTTTATATACATAATGGATATAATTATATGTATAATAATATATGGATGGAGATACGTATATATATATATATGTATAATTATATATATGTGGAGGGATATATATATATATATTGTATTATATGTATATAATATATATATGTGTGTTGATGAGGTTGGTAGACAAAAAGAGTGGTGCTCATTGAAGCTAAGGTAAAAGAAAATATTCAAAAGAAAGGAGGACCAAGGGGTGGGTCAACAGAAAGAAAAGAAAGAGAGAAAGTTAGAGGGAGAAAGAATCAAGAGAAAGAGTGAAGCCGCGAGAGGGGGAGGAGCTTGATGGTGGTGGCCATAGTGCTCCGACGATGAGCCTTTGGCTTCACGGTGGTGAGTTTTAGCTATGGCAGTTTGGGGCTGGTTTGGTTTTAGTGGTGACTTGTGTTTGACGGTGGTTCACGATTATTGTGGGTTGGTTTTTTGATGCTTCGATGAAGCTTGCCCAGTACGTTTGTGATTCGTGTGTGAGTGCATCTCAAATTATAATTATCACACTTCGCAATAGAACGAATTCCTTGCAGAATAGGGCTATCGAAAGGGGTGTCAAACCTCAGGGATTATGGTCTGATGAGTTGGAGTACGGAATTAATTCTAATTAAATTTAGAAAGAAAAGAATTCTAATTTTTAAACTAATTAAAAAGTAAAATAAAATAAATCAAAGTAAATAGAGAGTGAAGATAATATGAGAGAAATCTAAGGTATTTGACTTCACCACTAACTCCACAATTAATGGTCAATTGAATCATTTATGGGAAATTACATCATGCATAAGTGGTGTCGGTGGCTACAAGCTCACCTTCATCCATCAAGAAGATAACATATGATTAAGGGTAAGTCATGGACTATCTTCGATTGGCATGGACCATCTGCCTAACTACTCTAATCTAGGGTGCAATATGGTTCATCTTCTCTAGGCATAATCCATCAAAGCTTTTAATGATATATTCAGTGATTACCATTGTGTAATAATCACACTCATAATCACAGAAAATAAGAGACATTGAGTTCAATAACAACAACTAAATATCTAAGATAAGATAAAAAAATCATTGAAACTGAATTTACAAGACTTTTATTGCTCAATTCTATAATAAGAATCATCTAAATTACACAATCTATGCATATATATAAAGGTCCCCAATAATTAAAATAATCAAACCATTGATGCTTTGTTAGGGCTACATCAAAACCCTAGTGGATGAACTAGCCGCTTATGGTAGAAGAAGAAGCTTCAACTGTTGAGGAAGAAAGCATCATCTTCATGAATTATGCGTATGACTTCATTCTCCAATGGCTCTACAAAGTATGTCTTCTGTTCTGTCCCAAAACTCTCTCAGACTCTCCAATATCTCTCTCTCCTTAACTCAGCCTCCAATCCTTCACTTTATGTCCAAAGAGAATACACCAAAGTCCTAATCTAATTAGGAATTAATTAGATTTTTTCGCAGCACTAATCAGTGGGTTTTTCCTACTGTCCATGGTGGTGGCATGGCTGGTGGCTTCGAGTTGTCTCACGGTTGTGGGGTTTACAAATTGTTGGCTAGTTGTAAGTTTGGTTAGGTAACTTAGTGTAGGTTGCATGGTGATGAGGTGGTGTTGCAAGAGGTTTGTGGGTCTTTGATACTCCATGGGTTGGCCACTTAGTGAAGGTGGTGTTAGAGGTTTCTTGGGCCGTCGTTGGGTGCATGGCATGGGCTCAATTTGGGTTATGTTTGGTTTAAACATGTCGTCATCCCAAAACATACATTTAGGCTTGGATCATATTAAAATGAAGTTGGTTGGTTGTTCTATGATGGTGCATGATAGTATGCTTAGCCATGATAGTTTAGTATTGTGGTGTACATGGGTTGAAGTAACTTGGCTGTGTGGGTTGTTTTATGAATTGGGCTTGGTGAGGATGGGTTTAATTAAATGTTTGGGCTTCATTTTAATTTTAGCCCAATAGTTCTAAAATTTGGGCTCACTATTTTCTAGACCCAAATGGAAATTGAATTTGGATCAATTAATTGGGCGTTGATATAGACTGTGGGTGGCTTTGACATTGGACTAGACCGGAATTGGATATAGGCCAATTTGCAAGCGCAAACTTATTAAAAACGGAATCCAAGGTAAATTGATTCTTTCCTCTATCTCACACGTATATTTAGTTACGTTGTTTATTTATGATGAACCTAGAGAGGGAGGGGATGAATAGGTCCTTCCATTTTTCTTCCTAAAATTTCACTAAGTATGGCACATTCAAATCACAAAAACTTGACACAAAGATTTGTAAAGGAAAACCCCAATGCGGGATGAAAAACCTCTTGGCCCGAACTGAGCTCCACTACGTCTAAAAGGATAGTACAGTAATTTTTCACTCACTCTCACACTCACCCATCTCACCACATAATCACTTAAGCTCTCAACCCAGTTCACAGCCTCCCTTGGCCTGAACCACTCTCACTAATTCTCACAACAGTTTTTTTGGACTCAACCTAGCCCAGGCTTACCAAAGCTCAAGTTATCTCTCACCAATCTCACCACAATCACTCACACTCCCCCAATCCAAAGTATCCCTATACTTGTACTATAAATAGTGAATGTGGAGTCAGTTTAATGTAGTAAACAACAACTCTTCAAGCTTTGATTGTTGGTCTTCAATGTCGATCTGTAAATCTTCAAGCTTTGATTGTTAATCTTCAAAGTCGATCTGTAAATCTTCAAGCTTTGATTGTCGGTCTTCAAGGTCCATCTTAATAATGACAAGACCACTTGAATTCTTTGGAAGATGATGACACTTGAACTTCTGTTGTGATAGGCTTCAATATGTACACCTTTGAGTGTAGCTACAAAGGACTTGTAAAATACTGTTCTTTCAAAAGATCCCCTTCTTAGATACATAAACTCTTCTTCAGCTTGGTATTCACCATGAGCAACTGTGCTAGTATAACTTGGTTTTTAAATCTGTTCTTAAAAATAGACACGACTGCAACTGGAGTAGAAATTAGTAACACAAAAACTATGAACACAAGTATAGCAGTTGGCAGATCAAATCAGCACTATGGTTTTAGCAAATTCAGCATTATAGGTTCAGCGAAATCATCAATTAAAAATCAGCAAAATTGGCATCTACAGTTTAGCAAACTCAGCATTTATAGTTCAGCAAAATCAGCATTTACAGTTCAGCAAACTCATCATTTATAGTTCAGCAACTTCGCAATTGAAAATTAGCGATTAAGTAACTAAAAATTAGCAACTTTAGCAATTGAAAAATAGCATGCTCAGCAATTCAAAAGTGGGCAGCAACATATATAATTCAGCAATTCAAGAGTGGACATCAACATATATAATTTAGTAATTCAAGAGTGGACAACAACATATATAATTCAGCACAAACCACAACCAGAATTCCAAAAACATATTCCACAACCCAAAATTCCTCAAATCAGATTTCATAAAATAGAATTCCTCAAATTAGATTCCACAAAACATATTTCCTTAAATCAGATTCCACAAAATAAAATTCCTCAAATTAGATTTCACAAAAGAGAATTTCTCAAATCAGATTCCACAAAATATAATTCAAAAACTAGAATTCTTGGAACAACAATAACATGATATAAAGATTAGATGTTTCAGACTAGATGTGCACCTATGCATATTGTAGAGTGAGAGAAGATTATACATGAGGATAGTTCATAGAAGCTCAAAATAATATTTACAGATCATGGAGAAATGAACACGGACAACAGTTGAATATAGTTTGAAGATGATGAACAGCCCATCGCTAACTTCCCTCTAGTTGCAAGCTAAGAAACCCGAAGGTGTCTTTTCTCAGCTGCTTTGAACATTTTCCTCCTTTTTCTTAGATCATTCTCTATATAATCTTCGATGATGGAACTAAGATTTTCGTTTAAGATTAGTGAAGAGATAAGGGATGACTGTGAGTATATCGGCGGCCATGGAATCACTCACTCTCTCTTAACTCTTTTAGTCATCACTGATTCTCTCTCTCACAGTTGCTCTCTCTCTCACTCTAAACTATCACAGTCTCTTTTTCTATATTGTCATTCTCTCACTCTTTGTTATCTCTTTTTCACCAACACAACAATCACACACATTTTTCCTTTATAAGACATAATGCCGAGATGCATTAGTGGCCACAAAAAAAATATATGTATATGAAAAAAAATTATTTTATTAAGTTGTGGAACCCTAGTGACTTCATTTCCCAAATCACCCTTGCACTAATGTTGCCCTAGAAATAAATCCCAAAATGTGCTTCTTTGAGACTTTTACCAAATTGCCCTGTAACTAGGTTAGTGCATATGCATGTAGAAAATAAAATAAAATAAAGTAAGATAAATAATTAAATCATAAACTTTAAACAAAGTAAATGGGTTATTTTTAGTCAACTATGAAAAAATATTGTAAAGAGCATACCAGACGGTGTCGCCCGTGTCAAATTTATGATCACCAAATCCATGTTCCAGCCACAGAGCTCTATCTAATTACTACTCTATGGCTATTTCATACTTGGGGAATGGACTTGATTGGTCCAATTTTACCCAAGTCCAAGGGTAATATTTGGATCCTTACCGTAATTGAAATGTACACGAAGTGGGTAGAAGTGATACCCTTGAAGCAAGCTACTGGGCCAGCTATTGCTAACTTCATAAAAGAGCACATTGTATGTCAGTTTCGAATCCCAAGGGCAATCTTGAGTGATAATGGTATGTCTTTTGTCAATATCTATGTTAGGCAGTTAATGGCCCGTTATGACATTGACCATCATAGATCCAAGCCTTATTACCCACAAGGAAATGGATAGGCAGAGGCAATGAATAAGATTTTGCTTAGAATTCTCAGCTAAACAATAGAGGGCTACCAACATAAGTGGGCCACTCACCTTATTCTCATTTTATGGGCTTACTGGAGTTTGTCTAAATGATCTACGCTCACTTCACTGTTCGCACTTATGTATGGGACGTAGGCTATCCTTCCAATCGAGCTTTCTATCCCTTCAACGAGACTTATAGAGTGAAATCAGTTGGAGTGTGAGACAGAGCTTAAAGTGTTAGATGAGCACCGAGATCGAGTAAGCGAGAATTTGAACACATATCAAAATAGGGTTGCTCGAGCTTATAACGTTATGGTTAGACCTCGAAGTTTTTAAGAGGGTGACCTTATTCTAAAAGTAGGTGCTCATGTGATGAGAGGAATCTTAGCACCTAAGTTCATTGCTAAATGGAAGGGACATTATGAGGTCAAACAAACATTCGAGTTTGGATACTACAAAATAGGAAGTATAGGAGAAGAGGTCATGACCACTATGTTAAATGTTAAGTGGCTCAAGCTTATTTTGTATAATGGTGAAACCTTGTTTAAGCTTTTCTTCTAAGTTTGATTTCCTAGATTGTAGACTTTTATGCTTAAAATTTTAGTCTTTCTATAAAAATGATGTTTGTTTTGTCTTCAAGTTCAGTAATGGTGTTTTGAGTTAGATCCTCACATACGCATTGCTTTAAATATAAGATGAGAATGTGCTAAAAGGCATCTGAGTTCAAAAGAAATTCCCACGTACATTTCATTATAAGTTTTGAAGTTCATACAAAATAGCAACAATGGCTCAAAAAAATGTATACATAATAGCTCACTATGGCAAGTGAATAATGGATAGCTCCACAGGCCCCATATTTGCCATAGTAGTTTCAATGGTGAGCTCCAACTGTGAAACTTCAGACTTATGCTGCTGAATGCATGCCTCCAATTCTTTTACTTTAAACTTGTTAACTTGGAGAATCTCTCTCCTATCCTCAAGCTGGTCTTGGAGGTCATGAAGACATCACAGTTCCACCTCTGCTCTCACCTTATCTATACCTCGCTGCATCCATTCAATGTTAACGTGAGATCATTGCAGACCTCGAACAAGGTAATCGAGCTGATTAAAGTCTGAGCTGTCAAGATGTTTAGCCAAGGCTTGACGAAGGTGTAGAATAGCTTAGTATAAAGAGTTATAGACAAAGTCAAAAAATTCAGCAGCCATGTTGTCTAAGCCCTCGAATAATTCAGGATGGTCAGCTCGTAGTTGGTTAAGAAGCTGAATGCGAGCAGGTGTCACCAATTCACCACCCCATAGCTCTAAGGGGCCTTCAACAGTTGAAGGATTTTGAGATACATTATCAAATTCAGAGGTGGTAGGAGGATCTGATATTGTGTTAGCCGTGGACACTATAGGAGGTCGTGGCGCTGAAGTCGCCTCGAGCAGACAAAAACCCGCATTCCTTCCAAACCGAGGACTTACTTATCCTCCAAGTGGACAAGTAGTTGTAATGGTTCCAAAGGTCTGAGGAGTAGAGAAGGTCATTCGTCTAGACGGTCGAATAATCGAAAGACGTTCGAAAGGCAAAAAAAGAGGAGGACAGGGGCTGAATAGATGGACCAATAATACTTGTCATAGAGGCACCTTTCGGAATGACGGGTGGGCTCATTAATGCATCACAAGTTTTTGGCTGAGGCACCTCCTCACTAGTCTTTGGATGAGTAATGACCTCAACACTTAGACTTTTAACTTTTTCCTCTCTATCAAGTCCACCCTCAGAACATATCTCTAAGGTCTAAAAGAGCCTTGCCCATTCACTACTACCTCTTTATGACCTCGAACGTCTTCAGTACCTCTGTTGTTTCCTTCTTCACTTCGTTCCATTCAAGTTGGTTCCTTAGTGGGCAACGAGGATCCTCCATCGAGGCCATCCATAGGATTATCTTTGTCCACTAAAAAAACTTGAGGAGTTACTGTAGGTATGCAGGGGATGAAAACGAAATAGAGATAAATTTAATTTCACATTTACCTGTGTCGTTGCTCAAGGGAGGTTTAATAAACTCTTCGAGGCTATCCTCTCCTTTAGTGTCTGAATCATCTTGCATTAAGATGGGCAGTTTCATATGGACCAATTATTTCCCTTTTCTATGCCTCGACAGACTATAGTGCATTTTTGTGCTCGAAATTAGAGCAAGTTCCTCTATTGCACTTTGCATAATTTGGTCAAGATGTTCTAGCAGCACCCCGATTGAAGCTAAGTCATCCAAAGGCACTTCCAGATCCTCAGATGGAGGTGCACTCAAGACGGGTAATGTTTGAGCTCCTACACCAATAGGAAGGGCGCTCGAATATGCTGAAGTTGGAGATTCAAGAGCAACAGCAGAAGTGGTGACTGCTTGAATAATCTACGAAAACAAAAAAATTATAGGTATTTTTATTTTTATCTTTAGGTATTGAAATTATGTTTGGATCAATGCATATACCTTAGTTTTCTTTGAGCCAATTATTTTAGGGGCGGGAACAAATGAGGCCACATTAGTTTCTACCTTGCATTTGCTCTTGCTTGTTCGAGGAACCACCGTATCTCGAGGAGTAGCAATGGTTGTTGTCTATTCAGTAGAAATAAGTTGAAGGGGTAGAAGCCCCCCAGTTGTGTATAAGTGTCCTCAGGAGGCAGGGTCCGATCTATTTTGGAAGATGGAATTTTGTTGGATGGGAAGAATTATGCATTGAGGCTCTTCACTTTGGATATAAAATTAAAATTTATCTAAAACATTTTGCCAATAGGCCCTCGATCCTATGACCCATCACCTCTTTCTCATGCTCGAAGGCACCACCAGCTGTGTTTGGTCCCCCACAAGGACCTCAACATTTCGCTCTAAAAATTGAGCCAAAGTAGATTGAAAATCTTGCACTTCAATTTCATCGTGACCCTTTGGGATTCCTTTGTCATAACAAAATTGAAGAGTTGTTTAGTCAAGGCAATAAATTTTACTAACTGTTGTGCTAGGGGTCACAAAACTAGGAAGATAGCCTATGGTAATAAAGGCCAAGTTAGTAACAACCATGTGAGAGTAAAGGTCATTTCCTTCTAATACTTGATCGATTGGCGAACTGTAGAAGGGAGGGGGAGGCCCAATGAAGGGGCGAGGTCTAAAGTGGTGCTTTTGATCAATATATTGTGAGAATTTTTTTTAAGAAATGGCTACTTTATTCCATCTGGCCAAGCCCACCACTGCCAGGGTTCTTTCGAGGAGCATAAGTGGGAAAATGCTCATGCATAAACATTTGATGGCTTAGCCAAACCAAGCTACATGGAGCCGAGCCATACATCGCTCGAAATGTTCATAAAAACTGTCTAAAGCATGATAAAATGTCCCCAAAAACAAAGGAGTTGGGGGAATATAAACTCCTTGGGCTACTTTTACGACAAGAGGAACAAGATCAAGGCCTGGAGTGTCTTCTGGAGGTCCAGGAAAAATAGACCGAGATAACCATGAAAGGATAACCCATGTGCACTTCCCTCCGGTCTTTAGAGCTTTATCGTGCACAGTTTAATTTTTCATGTTGAATCGAGTTGCTTTCCTTGCAGCATTTTGGATTTCTGCTCAAAGTGTTGTTATCTAGCACTCCTCGACATCAGTAAAAGTCTAATATAAGGGTCAATGGTGCCAAATATATTGAAGCGCAAAAGGACATTGACATCCTCAAGCGTGGGTGTAAACTCACCCCAAGAATTGATGAAAGTATGGGAATTAGTGCTCCACCTTGACTGTAGCATTTGAAGTCTTCTCACATCTCGATTAATTGTAAGGCTTTGAGTGTTCTCTATAGCCTCAAGGATCCCTACGTTAGTCAATCGAGCCTTGTATTCAGGAATTGAGAAGATGAAATTTGTCAATTCTTCCTACCCAATACAAGAAGTAGTTGGAATTGGAAGATATAAGAAAGTATAGGGAAAGTCTTCTCACTCAACTCTAAAGCGAAGAATGGAATCAGAAGGAAAATAAGGACCTTCCATGGCGGGGGGCCTCGAGTTAATAGTCAATGTCAGTTAAGTTTTGGTCTGGGTCACAAAAATGTCCTTAAAATCGAAGAATGGAGCCACCCTTCACTCCTTAAGAGAATGGACCTCGGGAATGTCATCTTTTGAGCTAGGCTTCAACATAACATAAGTAGCAGAAGTGCGAGATAAAGGAAAGTCTGTCAAGCTTGTTTGTAAAGAAAATGGAACTAGTGAAAGTAAATTTTGTTAAGTGTCTATTTTATAGTAAGAGATTTGTAACTGGTAAGGCACCGAAGCATCACCAAGCGCTTAATTCGAGACACTGAACTACTGAGAGCACAAAATACGAGGTGACAAAGTGTCACTTTACTATTTTAGTATTGAATGATGATTTGATGGATATGACAGTTTCACAATTGTCGAGGAATTTGAATCGATGCCTCTGATCGTCGAGCCAATGCAACCTTTGGTGTTGAATTCGAATCGACGCTTCTGATGTGTACGAGGACCTACACATAGGACCTCTTACAAGGGGGCTAAATGTTGGTATTGACGACCTAAAACTTGCCATGTGTGCCTACGTGGCATTATTTAATTATAGTCTGACTTTTTCACAAAATTTACGAGCTAAGGAGATTGAGGTCCCCACCAAAGAAGGGACCTCGGGCTACCTCATTGTGGGGCGATGCGAGGACCATCAAGGGAGGTTCACGGACCTCTCTAAAAAAAAATTCTAAAAGGTCTTGGGGACAAGTATTGGAGAGCTCGTCTCATTTGATGTACGAACGGAGATCCTCTCTATGGATTAATCTCCTCCAACGAGGAACTCTCTATGGATAAAATGTCACGGAGGTCCTCTCTACATATCAACCTCCTTAATACGAGGAGTCACTCATCTCTATAGATAAAACCTTTTGAGGAGTTCCTCTCTACGGATAAACCTCGAACGAGTCATTTTTCTTTTATTGGGATAAACCTCGGATAGAGATGAGTTCCTCTCTATAGATAAAACATCATGAGGGATCCTCTTTACGGATCAACCTCCTTAATGCGAGTAATCACTCCTCCCTATGAATAAAACCTCGTAGAGGTCCTCTCTGCGAATCAACCTCCCTAATGCGAGGAGTCACTCCTTTCTATGGATAAAATCTTACGAGAAATTTCTCTCTACGGATAAACCTTAAAGCACTCCGAGGTCTTATGGGGGGTAAAAGCTCGAATCACTACTTTATGGGAGCCAAGGATTTGGGTTCAGTGGTTGGAGTTTAGGGTACGCTAAATCAACGGTGGACCCCATCTCTAGATAGGATGGGGTCCTTATACTGTTAATTGACTATCACAAAGGAAGGAAGAGCACCCATGTGAGATGAACGAACCTCTTTTGTCATGAAATCTAGGCTATTGTTTCATAGATATTTACTATATTAAAATCTCGACTATTGATGGGAGAGATATTTTTGACTATAAATAAAGGAAGAAACCGAGAGAATCATCATCAGAAAAATACACAATTTTTTTTTTTAATGTACAGTGTTTTAACATTAAAAATCTGAAATTCTCCTCACTCTTCTGAGAATTCATACACAAACGTGGACCCCTCTATAACAGTTTGGACTCCCACTTGAATCTTTATTCTCTGAAGGCCATGATTGTGAAAAATTTGACCTCAATTTTCAGAACCACTACAAACCCATTGTGTGTGTGTGTATTCGGTCTATCCATCAATTGAACAAGTAAAAAAAATTGTTACATGCATAGGTGTCTGCGTGACTGTGTTATGGTTCACACTAAGTCCACTACAAAATACAACTAATTTTTTTTTTATATATAACAGCTGCCAAAAGAAGCACTATTTAAGCTGTTACTTTACCATGGTATCAGGGAAAATCCATGTATCAGCACAAAACTAATGCAATCATGACACTTGTAAGCATGACATATCATATCATATTAAACACAAATCATTGCAAAACAGATACGTATTTGTGTGTCTGTATTTGTGCTTGGCACGACATGGTTAGTTTAGGTGGGATAATTTGAAGATCTGATCAATGTCAATAAAATAAAGGCCAATATGTTGAAAACAGTGCAGAGATATCTAACATTACCACCTTATGTGGAACAAGTGGCATGTATATTCAATCATTGTAGGAAGAGTTATATATATATAATGACTTGGATTATAATTTTCCGCCACGTAACACATTTTTAAAAGAAACTCCTGTCTTGGTTACTGGAAAATTTGACAGCCTTCATGGCAACAGCAATATTTTATTAAAAGACTGCCACAGTGATAATCTTATATAAACATTTATATACCCATTCCCCAAAGTCTCATGCAAAATAAAATATATGGGCATAAATTATCAAAATAGTTGAAAGAAAGTATAATAATCGATGATCGAGCTGGTGACCTTAGCCCCCATGTGTTAACACATGAAGTCTAGTCTCATAAGCATTCCATGCATCTGGGTCACTAGCTATATAACACATGGGGGCTAAGGTCATCAGCTCCATCATCGATCATTATACTTTCTTCCAACTATTTTGATAATTTATGTCCATATATTTTATTTTGCATGAGACTTTGGGGAATGGGTATATAAATGTTTATATAAGATTATCACTGTGGCAGTCTTTTAATAAAATATTGCTGTTGCCATGAAGGCTGTCAAATTTTCCAGTAACCAAGACAGGAGTTTCTTTTAAATTATATTTATGTATGATAAGGGGCGTAACCAGAATTACAAAATGAAAAAAATTAAAAGTAAAAAAAATTTAAAATAAACACAATAATTTTTATGACAAAGGTATGCATGTTATAAATATTAAAAAATATACAAAAAAAATGAGGACGTTCTTTTTCTTTCTGTAATACTAAGTGTGAATTCACTAACTTTTTGTTTTCTAATTTTGCACTTAGAAAAAAATTAATTGTATATATATGTATCTAATTGTGTTTTAAATAATAATAAAAATGTACTTTTATCTCACTTTAAATTAAAAACAGAGCCTCTAATTGTGTTTTAAATAAAAAATTTGGGTTCCTTAATTTTTTTGGATCTCAACTTATAACACATAGTATATATTTTTTTATATATTTTTTTCCATTTGGTTAAACTCCTAACAATATATACTTAGACTCTTTACCTATATCATATTCATCTGACTAGCTACTTATAGGCTTTTTGTTGTAATTCCTATTTTTGACATATTTTTAATATACAAATCATTAATCATTTATGCCTGAATATATATATATATATATATATATATATATATATATAAACTGACTTGTATATTAAGTCTAGGTGAAATACATTATAGAAGACTCGATAAATTCATTTTGTAAGAATTGCATATAAACAAATTCACCTTCCTGAGATGTGATTTGTTTTTTGTATAAATAGAGTTCTCTTGTTATAATTTCTCTTTTCTTATCTTCTCTTTTTTCATATTTAAACATGTGACTATTAGACAATACAAAAAAAACTTTCCAGCTCAACTGATCTTCCATAAGTATGATTTCATATACATTTAAAAATTAAATTAAATTAAAATTGATATATCATATATATGTGAAAATTAAATTAAAAAATATAATATAAGCTAAAAATAATAATATAAATAACATGTATATCATAAAGAGTTATTATTTATAACTGATTTTTTTAAATAAAAAAGAAGAAGATGAAAGTAAGAGCATTTTCAAAGTGCTTTTTATTTGAATATAGATAATTTATCCACATTATATATTATCATATTAATTTATTATATATTATTTATCTAAGTAGACAAGAAAAATATTATATTATTTAAATGAGAAAACAATTGTGCAAAAAATCATGATAGTGAAAGTTTCGTTTAATCTTCCATGGAGCATGGATTCAACTTGTTCACAGAAATTGTTTTTAGTTAAATATAAAAGAGGGTGTAATTTGGGTCACGCTACAATGGAAAAAATATTTTTTCCACTACAAAGACAAGAAACATTTTTTTTTCTCCTCATTTCCATTTTTCATTATAGAGAAAATAAATATTTTATTAAACATAATTTTTGGTTCTATTTTTGCCGATTACGAAATAAAACACAAAATAAAAATATTTTCCAATACAAAACACAGTAATGGACTGAGTTAGTAAACTGTGAACAAATAAATACAGTCGTAGTAAATTTTTATTTTCTTGTTTTTTTTACCTTGGCTATAGCCCAGGTTAGCCCCGCCTGTCCATGATAAATGCACTCCACACTTTTTTATATATGCAAGTCTTTTTTTTTTTCCTTGCAAACTCAATGACAGTGATGTCAATGCCCCTTATAACTGATTTTTATGAATTGCATGAGAGATAACAATTTCAATTCACATTACACTGATATAAATGCCCTTATCATTGATTCCATGGAGTGCATTTATCACATTCACACATACATATGATATATGTGTGTGTGTGTGTATATATATATATATATATATATATATATATATATATAATCAATATGTAAAGCTTACGTGAAAAGGTTACACTACTAACTTGCACCCTTTTTCACCCTTTTTCACATATTTATTTAATCATCGGAAAAGCAAAAGGCAACAAGCTAGTGTAGTGAACTTTTTAGTTACTTTTGATTTAGTTAGGCAGATGAGGTGCATTCATTAGATTGGAAGTTCATTCATGAGGAAGATGAAATTGAAAGGAAAGACATTCAATCACCTTATAACCTATAACCGCTTACTATCTGTTTGGCTACTCGGAAAATAATAGTAACACAAAAATATTGACAATGATAAAACTGTACAGAACAGGTGACAAGAACTTCCCCAACCCTATATCTAAACGTTTAGGTCCTAAACAGCACAACTTGAAAAAAGAGCCATTAAATTGAGGACTACTTATGAATCCAACTTTGTTAGTTTCTCAGTCCATAAGAGCCAATGGTTTGGTGGGCAATAGATTGGTCAAGCCATAATTCAGCCCAATTTTTATTTATTTTTTTATTTTTACAGAACTAATGCTTTGTTCTATTGGGTTGACTTGGGCTCTATATATTTATGGGCCAGAATGAGTTTGATTGGACTAACTCAAACCAAGCACCCCAAATCCTACCCCAAACAAAACTAGGTAAATCTAACATTAGCATCTCAGGAGAAGTACTTCAGGGGCAGAGACCTGTGTGGAGACGAAACCAAATTTTTTTTTTAAATTCCTATTTTATAGGGTCCTAAAATAGTTGAAATTAAAATTACTAAAAGATTTATATATCAAAAACATATTTCCCACCCCCCCAAAAAAAAAAAAATTTGAAAATCCCTATTTAATGGAGCCAAAAAAAAACAATTGAAAATCCCTATTTAATGGAGCCATATAAATAATTAAAAATTTTACTTACAAAAAAAAATAAAAGGTAACTATCATAAAGCTAAAAAATAATCTCAATTTGAAATATTTTAAGCTTCATTTTGGAAATCTAGATTTATATATATATATATATATATATTTATATATATATATGGGAATATAATTCATATTTTTCTCCTCTTTGTTTTACTATATTTGAATTTTAGATTTTGCTTGGTCCACTTATATATGTATTTTATGTATACCAAAATTAGATATAATTTTATATGCATGAAATATGAAATATATTTTTTTTTATACATGATATTATTTTAATTTTTTTGTTCATATTTAAAAGATATAGAATATTTCTTTGTATAAAGAATAATAAAATATTATTTAATTATATATATATTTAAAAAAAAATCATTTACTGAGTTTGGCTCCCCAATTATTATCAGGTTGGGGGTCCCTAAAGTACTTGTCCTTTTATGCATCACATATTACACTGAAATGTTTGCTGCAACATTTAAAATCAATAACCAAAGTGGGTTCAAAATTAGTAGCAAAGTCTTCTCTTTTTTTTCCTTTTTTTTTCAAGTTAATACCGGTAAAGAAATTAATGGTAAAGTTAAAATAGCAATTTTGACTTTTTTTTTTTTTTTTTTTTTTGCCTTTTTGATTTAAAAAAGAAAGCCGTTTTTGACACGCTTAGACACTATTACTATTCGATCCGTCTGACTCCCACAACTCACATTTTGCTTCGGAAATAGTTAATTTGCGTTAATATTTGAACAATAAGAAGCACACGCACAACTGACCCAACAAGTTTGATCCCACACATTCCAGAATTGAGAGAGTAACAAATTAACATAAAAGCAATATTATTGCATAGTTTTATATATTTTTCGTAGGATAAGAACATAGATCTTAGTTAGATTTCATCAAAAGTCATCCATAAAAGAAACTTAAGACAGAGAAAAAGGGCAAGAGGTAAGTGAATGGCATCCTCCCAGTCCCATCCCACGTCCCCCTCCTTCCACCATCCCTACACCAAGCCCCATAGTTCAACCCAACCCAACCCAACCCTCCCAAGAAACTTCAACCCTGTCCGTCCTTTATGAAATTTTGTTATGTTGAGAGCACATGGATGAATATGCTATATAAAAACTTGTGTATACCCCTTTTGAATTTCTGCAAGAGATCTTTAGAGAGCTCTACCCCCTTTCTGAGAGTTATGAACCCTTATTTATAACAACAATAGGGGAGATGGCTTCTCTACAAATAAAATACATAAGTCTCCCTTCCTATCATCTAAACCTAGATATCAATGGTTAGGATTAAATCCCACCAAATAAAGTTGAAAAACCACAATCCAACGGTGTAAATATTATACTATCAATTAGACCACAAATTGACAAGTATAACCTCAACTCATCAATTAACGATAATTACATTACAATCCAATTTTAGAAAATAGTGCATAGGACCACAAAAAATATTTTATTTATTTAAAATATTCTAACAATCTCCCACTTGGTTCATGCACTTTAAGTTTTTAAAAAGACGACACTATAAATTGCAACGTTTTAGAAAAGTCGAATGACCACTCATTTTATTTTAGAAAAATACAATTATCGAAACAGATGGGTTGAAACTTTAAAACATTCTCTTCCATAAACTTCCTCAATAGTGGATCATGAATACGTAGACAAGTAATATATTAGTCTAAATAGTTCCATGGTCTCAAAACTGATTATATCTAGGATTTAAGCAAATATAGTGATTTTTACTGCATTTCATAAGATATACAAACTGCATGTGGTCTAAACGCACACCTCACTACATACCATCATGGTATGTCACTAGAACATATTACAGCAAACCGCCAACCTCATATCCAGTGTGAGGGTTTACCGATATAAAGTCAATCTCATATCTAGCCCAAACTATCCTAATGGAGTGTCAAACACTCCTACAGGCACTTTAATAATTATGTTTGAATTTACCAATGTGGTGTCAATCCCACATCTAATCCAAACACCCTCATGAGTGTAACATCACTCCCAAGCAAACATAATAGCACATGCATAAACTATATATAAATGAAGATAATAATAACGATACATCATAACTTTATTTTGCATGTAAATAACTGTCACCAAAAGGTGTAAATAAACTAAAGAAAAAATAACTATCTCCATAAGGTGTAAATAAGTTGAAAGCTAACTGTAATGTAACATAATGTAAAGGAAAAATTAGACAACATTACACAAGGACTCTTGAACACCCATCCTGATCACGTGCTCCTTAAAAATTTGTGGCTAAATACCTTTAATGAGAGGATCTGTAATAAAATTTGTCAACCAAATGGCAAGTTCAGTTGCTTCATAATAACTGACCAACTATACATATATAGTGGAATCTGTGATAATATTCTGCTGAGAGATTTTTTCACAAGGCAACTAGTTCTATGAGCCAATATAAAAATAAAAATAGAAGTAGATTTTCTACTACTTGAGCAACCTGCATCGTCATCATCAAAATAACCATTTATTTCTAAGCAATTTGATTTCATATAGATAAACATGAACTTTTTGGTTTTATGGAGATACCTTAAAAACTTTCTTCACGACCTTCCAATAAACAATGTGCAGATTTTGCTAAAATCAACTTGACTTCTCACAAAACCATTATCTAGACACTTTTATTTTGACAACATATTTCCTTTAACACCTTAAACTTCACTTAGTACACAAATTTTCCACCTCAAACGTTTAAGGATAAGAGAAACTACAAGGTTCTAGACTCCCACTGAATTCACGCGTCCTCAATAAATTTTTACAATGACATGTTTCAACAATTTTCATAGATTTAGAGGGATAATAAAAACCATAACCAAAAGATCCCTCAAGATACTCAATGAAATGACAAGTGACGATGCGAGGATCAAGTTTCTTAATATCTAGATTATATAATTTTAATTTTTCTGTCTAACAGCCTTTCAACTTTAGCCTAATATATTTTAAATACATCAAGTGTTTCAGACTTCTGATGGATTAGGTACAAATAAGCATACCTTAAAAGACCATCAATGAAGGTAATGAAATACCTCTGTCCTCCTCAAGAAGGAGTAGGAAATGGACCACAAATGTCAATGTGAATGAGGTCCAAAAGACCGGATGATTGACTAGCCTCAAAATTGCGTTTCTTCTGTATGTTTCCCTTGACACAATCAATTATAAATCATGATCAGAAAAATTTAGTGGTCCAATGATCACATCCTTAACCAAGCATTCTAGTCGACATGCCCCAATCTCGTAAGCCATAACATAGTTGAGTCCACGGAAAAACTAGAAGCATGTATATAAGAATAATCCAACAATAACTGATATAAACCATCAACTAAATGCCCATGTCCAACTATATTTCTACCGTGATGAATAGTAACTGATCTGTCACCAAATAAAAAAAATGAAATCCCAAATCATTAAGTCTCAAAATTGAAAGTAAATTATGCCTAATAGCAGGAATATAAAAAAAAACATTAAGCCTTAAAGAAAAACCAGTATGTAACACTAGTGAAATCGTCCCAATAGCCTCGATATGAACCGCATCAGCATTACCCAACACCAATCGATCCTCAACCTTCGAATTTCTCCAGCTTCGTAGGCCTTGCTTTTTTTTTCTTTAGCCAATTTTTATAACCGAAAGTCTTTCTTTTGATGCCCCTTCTTATTGCAAAACCAGTATTCATCATCCCCATGATCAACGCCTTTTCTGTTGTTGTCCTGCTTTCCCCTTTATTGATTAGCCTGATTTTCTTTCTTACCGCCCTTATTCTTGAAATTGCACTTGCTGCTACTACTCACAGCAAGATGAGTTGACTCAGTTTTTACTCCCTTGAGACGTTCCTCCTCAGTCACACAAAGTGCTAACAACTTGGTTAATGTCCCATTTAGTCTCATGTGAATTATAGTTCACTCTGAAAATATCAAAAGACTTGGGCAGAGAATATATCACCATGTGAACCAATAACTCATCATCAAATGTAATTCCTTGCTCTCTCAATCCATTAACAAGCTTACACATCTCTCACTGAACCACTGCCATCATATTTGACTGACATGATTTGTGTCAGATAATAATATTGTAGTTGCTTCTTGGTACCTATGAATTGTGTCTTGATCAAATTTAAGAGCTCCTTGGCAGTATCAAATACAGGAATACCATCTCGAATAATTTCACCACTAGAAGCATGAATTAACCTGATGGCCATGGTATTAGCTTTAGTCCACTTAGCATGCAACAATTTTACTACCTCAGAAGACTGTACAGTGGGCGCAGGAGGTTTCTTCTTATGAAGAACGAACTCATAGTCCAAAAATCCTAACATGATATCAACATTTGTCCTCCAGGCAGTATAATTTGAACCATTCAATGGCTCAATCCCTATAAGTTGTTTCTGAATTGTAGAAGCGTCCATAACTGAAAAACATGTTATATCAAATAACATCACATAAACAACATATAAATTAATATGTCACAACTTCATGGATTATAACTTTAATTCGTGCTTGGAGTTTTAAGCCGAATTTATCAGGGTGTTTTACTATGTGCAAAAACTTTCCACCCTACGAGAACAGGTAAATTGTCATCTAAGAATCACCTTTGGATAGAATTTTAAATACATTTATCCCCTAAATCTGCGATTAAATTGCACATAGATCTAGTTGATTATGCTTGGATTATTACTAAGCACTTCCACTATATTTGGGCAGGAGGGTTATTTAGTTTTAATCCAAACATTCTCAACTTATTCTACTCACTTATCCTACATTAAGACATTGATCACCTTTGGGCAGAACTAATGCCCCAATATAGGTAAGTGCACTGTGAGACCTTAAAATTTCAAAAGAATAACCTCCATGAGTAAATGTCACCTTTGGACAGGCATCACCCACTTTGAATACCACCTTGAAGCGGTTACTTTATCGATCCTCCTAAACCCCAAGAAAATACCTAAACTTTAAAATTTCATTTTATTTAGGTTCATAAATTATTTATAGTGCACATAAATTAAACCCAAATATTATAAAATAATATATGAACATGGATCAAATATAACCAAAAATAAATAGAAATCTATTCATAATAACCCATGTGCATAACATCCACCGTTCACAATTTATTGAACAATTTAATTTAAATTAATTGTTCCCATTTCATAAAGAAAAGACAAAACTTATATATATACAATAAAATGTATGTATATATATATATATATATATATATATATATATATATATATATCAAATATTTAACTAGAACAGTGAGTATCAAAATATTTAAAATCTACCATTGAAATTTATTATATTAATTTCAATGGAATTCTCCACTATTACTATATACAATCTCATATGTCGAAATTCAATTCCAATCACATACTGAGAACTTATAATATTAAAACAAAAATTTTACTAGACCCACATATATGTAGCATGCATGCTTCTAACATATGTAGACAAAGTTTTCTTTCAAGAAAACATGTAAACTGTGCACACTAATCAAGATTTGCAATCCTACCATAACTTTATATTCTAATAGAGAATTTCAAAAGATTCTAAAGCTTTTGAAAACCAATGAAATAAATAAAGAATAGTTTCAAGATTAACTGCCACATATAAAAGACAATGATGTATACATATATATATATATATATATATATATATATATATAAATAAAAATGTGAACCTAAATGAATTCAAAAGAATCACATGGATCAAAAAGAATCCAGCGTATATATACACCATAGATATACTCCGTAAATCAATTACATGCACAACATATCATTTTATAATAACATGTGAGACAACAAAGAATCAGGCTCTCCATCCATATGTAATCAACTAAAAGCCAATAAACAATTCAAGATGCACAGGAACAGACTTGACCCAAATCAATTAAATAATATAAATGATTATATCTCTCTAAAAATTGATACAGTGTCGATTTCAAAGAAAATTATAATATATATATATATATATATATATATATATATCAAGTTCTTGATTTCTATAAGATAAACCCTAACCCTAACCTGACTCTGATACCAATTGTTGAAAATTAATCCATACTCAACTAATAGAAATCAAGAATATAACAATTAATTATAGAGGAGGTTTTAATTGACATACTTGAATGAAGATTAATCTGTAGAATACCTTTGAGTTTTTGCAAGAGATCCTTAGAGAGCTCTACCCCCTTTCTGAGAGTTGTCATTCTATAGGGCTGAATAAGGGTTATGAAACCCTTATTTATAACAACAACAGGGGAGATGGCTTCTCTACAAATAAAATACCTAAGTCTCTCTTCTTATCATAGAAACCTAGATATCAACGGTTAAAATTAAATCCCACCAAATAAAGTTGGAAAATCACAATCTAACGGTGTAAATATTATACTATCAATTAGACCACAAATTAACAAGTATAACCCCAACCCATCTATTAACGATAATTACATTGCAATCCAATTTTAGAAAATAGTTCATAGGACCACAAAAAATATTTTATTTATTTAAAATATTCTAACATGTAGCACATAAGAAAATTTTCCCTTATAATTATGCATATGTTGGTGATATGACGATTGGATCATTGTGAACTTTAAACTAAGGTAGTTGAATGAGTATATTGAGGTTGTGCAAAATAATGAATGAATACTAAGAATATGGGAATGATAATTTAAATTATATCTATGTTTGTATGGCAAATTGTGAGAATATTTGAGATGAGGAAATGGTGATTTAGGAGGTTCCATTGGGCTATGGGTGATTATTGCATATGCTTGGGATTTAAAAATAGGAAAGTAGCAAGTTCTTAGGAGTTTTGGCTGGCTGATTAATCCATCAGCCGACCGGTACCCTCGAGATCCTGAGAGTTTGTAAAAATAGATTTTGCAAGAACACATTTCGGTCAACCGAAGTGTTCTTCAGCTGGTTGAAAAAAATCCTTCAGCTAATCGAAGAGAATAGCTAGCCGACCAATGAAATTCTCCGATTTCAGGCGACTGATGGAATGTCCATCAACTGATTGAATCCTGTAACATGAGCAAATCAATAACTATTTTACCTAATGAGTTGGGGCTGAGTGTGAGAAAGGCCTAGGAGGTGTCCTATGATGTGATGGTAGGTACGTAAGTGAGCTTCCTTGTGAAAATGATGACTGAATATTGAGGTTAGTGTCCAAGTCTTCCACATAGGGACTTAGGATGAACTAGTTAAGCTTCCGCATAATTAGTCTCGGTGGTCCAAATTGGAACCAAGGGTGATAAAATGGCAATTTCCCTGGTTGTCCGGGGTTATGGGATGATGATTGGCAATCCTGACACCTCACAATAAGGGGTTCAGAGTCGGACCGATGGCGTTCTAGTGGTTCAGATTTTGGGGCGTGACAATGTGTGATGGACTTGAAGGGCAATTAGGATGATCATTTGTTGTTAGTGGAGTTTACGTATAATAATAGCTACCAGGCCAGGATTGGGATGGCTCCTTATGAGGCATTATATGGTCGACCATGTCGTACTCCTACTTGTTGGGCCGAAGTGGGAGATAGTAACTTATTCGGGCTAGCGTTAGTGCATGAGACCAAAGAGAAGGTACAGATTATTTGTGAAAGATTGCGTACAAATCATAGTTGCCAGATGAGTTACGCAGATAGACGTAGAAGAGCATTGCAGTTTGATGTGGAGGATTATGTGTTCTTGAAGGTCTAACCTACGGAAAGAGTTGTGAGATTTGGGGGAAGAAAATGGAAGCTTTCACCGAAATTCATTAGGCCTTCTGAGATCATTGAGGGGATTGACGAGGTGGCCTACAAATTAGATTTACCCCCTAGTTTGGTAGCAGTATGTGATGTGTTTCATAAGTCGATGTTAAGGAAGTGTCTACAAGATGATACTCAGGCTATCGGGTATCAAACTATGGATGTATGACTTGATGTTACATATATTGAGGTACTGGTGCGTATTGTTGATCAAATGGTAAGCAGCTACGACGCAAGGATATAATGTTAGTGAAGGTGCAGTAGAGTCACCATGGCATAGACAAGGCCATATGGGAGTGTTGGGATTATATGCCCTTTATAGATCCAATTGGGATGTAATGGCATAGGTTTGTTAATAAGAATATGTTGCTTATCAAAAACAATATTTATATATATTATGAATGCTATGTATTGATTCGATTCAAGACCTGAATCGTAGTTTCCATTGACTACGCAGTGACTTAGTGCGTGCATGGTATGGTTACCAAATTCGGAAGCAAAAGTCACTTATATTGCATTATCATAAAGTATTTTGTTCGTTCAGCAATAGTGGGTGGACTCCCTATTGATAGAGAACAAAACATGTTCGTCGACAAGTCAGTATCAAAGTAATTGTAAGGTCGTCATTGCAATTATTACTTATCAGTGTTATGGCCAATGTTATCCTTAAGTATGAGGGAGTGATGAACCCTAGGAATGGTTGGTTAGCATTTTGATATATATATGTGGTGGGCCTCAGGGTCTAAAATCCAAAAATGTTAGGTGTTGGTTGATCATATGCTTTGGAATATGCTCCATAGATTCATATCTATGCTAGTTAATTTATTATGGCATGATTATTTTAATCAATGGTAAATCTAAGTGCTTGGTTCGGCTTTAATAAAATGGGTATGCACCTTGGTAAAGTGCATAAGTTTTATTAATGACCTTTTAATTAAACGAGAAATAATCAAGTGACTTAATAAATATTTAATTATTGATTTCGATTTATTGACACTTATATGTCCATATCCAATTGTGCGTAGAGAGATAATTTCGTATAATTAATCAGGGAGTTGGGTGTTAAGGCAACGTAATGTTAAAGGCAAGACATGGTTCAACCATTCTCGAGTTGGAGTGCAACCACACTTATATTGTGGAATTAAATTGTGATTAATGGATTATTGAAATTTAGGGTCATGAGATGACTGGGCCAAAATATAGTCCATTGGAACTAATAAGAATTTGGGCTCTAAAATAAGATCCTCACTTCTAGCCCACTAGGTCGATTTAAAATCAACTGGATAGTTAAATTGAATTGATTTAATGTGTTAGTGGCATTTGTAATTTAATTACATATTAAGGGTACAAGTGAAATTATATATAAATATATATTGGATATTTTAATATTCTGGAATATATATTGATATATGTAATTTAAATATATATATATATATAATTTATATATATATATATATGTATATATGTATATATGCATAATATCTTGTTTTTCGTAAGAAGAATATATGATATGAAGTGAGTATATATTTTCCTTTTATATGAAGATACGATTTATCATATCTTGCATGTAGAAAAGAAAATTTGACTTGGGAGAGATTCTAATATAAATATCTCATATTCTCTCCCATATTATATGTGAAAAGTAGTCGTAAGAGTAAGGTTTTGTAATTGCAACAAGAGTGGTTGTAGGAGATTGCAAGAGAGGAATCAATTCACAAACCTAGGGTCTCTCACAAGAACTAGGTTTTCAGATAATCAACATCAAAGGTCATAGTGATGATTCTTACGAGCAGTACACCAAAAGATTGATTGCTTTATCAATTGTTGAAGACAAGGGGTTTGAAAAATTATCTCCATCAAGGTACATGCTCTCTGAATCCCATAATCTCCAAGTAATCATATTTGTGCTCAATAGGAATTTTTTTTATTGTTACATGATTTTTCATACATCAAGGGTTCGACCAATTTGTCGATTTATTTCGACATGTTTATGTCACGCAAAAAAACCCATTTTCCATCAAGGAGATTGAGTTAGAGATGAAGGAAAAATATCCGCACATATTTGACAAAGGTACGAAATTTATTTTATGGGGGATAAAATGTAATGGCCACACAAAAATATATCTAGAGATATATACAAATATATATATATAGACAAGGGTAAATATATATTACTATTATTTTAGAATAAATAAATAAAATATGTTTAAAATTGAGATAAGATTTAATAGACGCACTCACTTCCCATGTTTCCCTAACTACTTCACGATCATCATTTCATCTTCACTTTAATGTTATTTATAGATATCACAGTTAGGTCTTGAGTAATTATGTTAATTAATTATGACGTTATCATTTTTTCAAAAGAGTTGGAAAGGGAGAAGGATGCCTTAGAAGGAGTCAGGAAAAGAGTTCAAGCAGACAACTAATTCGGAAGAGTTTGTAGTGAAATCAGGCAAGTATTTTTATTGTAAATCCTTGAAATTTCTTTTAATTTTTAATTATAATTAATTATATTTTAATTGTGATAAAAGAATGATAAGGTCTGAATATGTGTTTTTGTGTGCGATAGGGCTTTTCCAGAAGTTTTTGGGTTCGGGTGTAGGACTCGAGAGGAGTCGGGCTAACCGGATGACTCTTACGAGTCTTGGGAAAGTTTATAAGGGCATATGTGAATAATTGAGGGGCTTAAAAGATAAGTTGGAAAGAAAAATTTTAGTATGTGATTAGTAGAGAATTAGTAGTAACAAGTAGCAAATTGAAAGAAAGAAAAAGACTTAGTTGCAATAAGAGAAAATATAAATAGAATTAAATCACTTAATTCACCACAAAAATCAGATTTTCTCTCATCTCTCTCTCAAACAACTTCATCCCAACTTCTCTCTACAATTAAGATGGCTTAGAGTGAGAATTCAAGATTGTCTTAAGTGGAAAGATCGTTCTCCTCATCATTCTCTTCAATTTGATTGGTCCAAAGTTCAGTTTGGTGAAGGTTAAAAATTTAGTCAAAACTAGGGTTTTGAATTGGGGGTTAACTCAAGAAGAGAAAGTTGTTCTCCTCGCTACTACGTAAAAAACCTAGAGGGCGAGGGGGTGAATAGATTCTGTCCAATTTTAATCTTTAATGCTTTAAGTATGGCACACACAATCCACAAAATTTGACACAATGATTTATAGAGGAAAACCCCAGGGTGGGGTAAAAAACCTCTTCAAACTGAGCTCTACTATGTCTGAAAGGGTAGTATAGTAATTCTCCAATCACTCTCTCACTCACCTAACTTACCACATAGTCACTCTAGCTCTCAACCCAGTTCACATCCTCCCTAGGCCTAAACCACTCACCAATTCTCACAACAGCTTTTTCGCTCTCAACCCAGCTCAGGCTCCCAAAGCCCAAGCTATCTCTCACCAATCTCACCACAATCACTCACACTCCCCCTATCCAAAGTGTCACGCCCCAATTTCTAATCTCCGAAAACCAAGAGTGACTAGATTATCTTCTCACCTATCTCACTATGGTACCATGCTCTGATACCAAGATGTCACGCCCTGATTTTCGTTCTTTGGAAATCGAAGGTGAACTCATCTGTTAATCCCTAATGAACTCTCTTCACTCTTAAGTATTGTGGAAGCTTAGTTTTTTTCTTGCACATGGATGTGCTAACTGAACTTTAACCATAACCAACCTCATGAGCCCCACATCAAGCCACACTTACATAACCCCTCCATTCTAGAACTCAACTCCTCTGGGCTCAAATGTTAGGCTAGAAGTTGTTCAGAATTTGTATATTTAAGCTCTCACTATCTTCTCAAATGGTGCTGCTCCTTTTTCTATTAATTTCTCACTTTTCTCTCACTTGAAGTACACTTAACTACAATGGATAGAGTTATACATATTGCTGCATAGGAGCCATTCAAACGGATATGAGAGGATAAGGTTAACAACTATCAACTTGTCCTTTTGCTGATTTCAAAAATGACCAATCATTGGCTCTTCCTTGAAATGGTAAGGCTCCCCATAGAATATTCCATATTCTTGTATATTAATGTAAGGATAGCTGAGGGCACTATGGTATCTTCTATATCAATAGATCACTTTAGACATTTGGAGCACTTGCAACCTCACAAGGACACTTGTCACTCAGCTGGAGCTCCCTATCCAATTGCTCACACTATTACTGTCAAACAAGGCCTTAAATAGGCTATTAGTGTCTACATTACATATATGTATTGAACTAAATTTAAAAATTCATTGTACCTAAATTAATACTCATGTAATGCACATATAAATAATATCATTCAACAAAAGAAAGCGTTACTTTGTGAAATTCTAAAAATACCTCTCGAAGGGGTTTTAGTGCTAATTCTCAATATGAGGGGGACTATTATAACAAGGATGTGATACAACAATGTAATTCATACTTAGGAATGATTAAATGACAGTAGAAATACTCAAAATGCTCTTGTAATAGAGAATGGACTAAAACGTCCCCAGAGGTTTCTTTTGACATTAAACTTGGGCAAACAAGCTCATGGGCCTCATGGACCATCAATCTCCCTTTTTTTTCTTTTAATGTCAAAAATTAAAGTACCCTACCCTACATCCTAATTGTTTTCTTCCCCTTTTTGACAATGAAAGTCAAAAGGGCAGTCGAAATAGAGCTAGTGAGGTGGAAGGGTCGAGATCCTCCCCAATCTATATTTGAAAATGCTACAAGGGATAGGTCAAAAAAGGGAGTGTAATGTTTTTTAAGATTAGCTATGCCCTTATTATACATTGAAATTATTTTGACAGTCTTTAAATGTGAGAATTTAGAAGCACTTCAAATTTGGCAGCAAACATGAGATTAGGTTTGAAAACCGTGAGATGCAATACACTTTTAAAAATGGACCTATCAATGCTAGTGAGAACATACTTGGGAGTAGTCAATGATTTGGAGTTATCCATTCTACCTTTTTTTCATTTTAGCACTCTTGCATGCAATGTGTGTGGTATTTTCATGAATGGTGTACACATTACCAGATGCAAAAAGAATGGTATTTCCTGATTGTTTGTCAATTACTTTGCAATCACCTTTAACTAGATTATCATTGTCACAAAGTTGTCTGACATTGAGTAAATTATGTTTAAGACCTACATAGAGCACATTGTTTAACTTAGGCATTTATTTAGTTTTCGGTATTATGTCTCTTCCAACTATTTTACCTTTCTTATTATCACCAAAGATGACAGGGCCACCGTCACATTTTTCTATAAAGCTAAATTTGGTTTTATCTCCTGTCATGTGCCTAGAACACCCATTATTAATATATGACTTGATATTAGCATTAGAAACTTTCAAAGAAGTGTACACAAGCATGCTTACAGAGTTTAATTTCTTAGGGATCCATATCATTTTAGTCTTCACAAAACTTGTTGATGATTTAGGTGCATGGTACAAGTGATCATCAGTCTTTATAATATACATAAGTTTCAATTTCACATATTTGGGGGATGTATTGTTCATAGAGACATACTTAACCCTAGATTGATGATAAGCATTGAACAATAACTCATATTTAAGTCTAGTAGAAACATCTATAAAAGGATATGAAATGCAGATACCACTATTTTTAGCTTTGACAAAAACTGAGTGAGTTTTGTTTGATTGTACTTGAGTGGCTTTGTCATCATTAAAACCAATACATGTCTTACCCAATTGCTTTGTGGATTGTTCTCAAATTTCATTCATCCTTTGAGATCTCTCTTCCAAGAATGTGTTAAACTGAAGTTTGCACCTCTTTGTACTCTAACTAGCTTCTTGTGACTTGTTTTTGGCAATGTAGCAAACAATTAGTGAAATAGATCATAAGTTGGATAATTTTACCCTTATATGATTGATGAGTAGCTCATTTGACCTTTGCAGCTCTAGGTTCACCATTTTCAACTGCTGCTTCTGAGTAGTGCACTTTTGGGCCAATCTTTCAAATTCTGCTATGATTTCATCAATATCATGTTCCTCTTCATCTTCAAATTCTGACTGATCAACTTCAGATTCTTGTAATACCATAAATAAGCAAGCTGCATCATTCTCATATAATTGCTCGTCCTGCTCCTCTTTAGAACTTAAGTCTCATCCATGTCAAGGGCCTTTTTATTGCCCTTCCTTTTATACTTTGGAGCACCATACTTCTTCTATTTCTGAGTCTTGGAAGCATCTAGACAATTTGCAACATAATGACTTTGCTTTCCACAACCAAAACACACTTGACCTTGTTGTTGCTTTAACTTCTTTCTCATCTTGAATTTTCTGAAATTTCTTACAACATATACTATTTCATCTTCATACTCTTCTAAACTTGATTCTTGCTTACTTAAAACTTCAACTTCATTAGCTTTCAAAGCTAATTCTTTCCTTGATACTGAGGGAGGTCCAATTCTTATCTCATAGGCAATGAGAGATGATTCTAGCTCATTAATGAACATTCTGAAGATATCTTTGTCTTCTAGTATAGTAACCTTGGGATTAAACCTTTCAGTCAACGCAATATCTTTTTGCACACCACTTTGTCTTCAATTTCTTCTCCAAGGGCCCTCATGTCATTGACAACCTCCTTAATTCTGAAGAAATAATCAACCACAGAGTCTTTCTCATCGATCTTGATACCGTCAAACTTAACTTGACGAAGTTAAATCTTGTTTTCTTTGATAATGTTGCTTTCTTCATGAGCAGTTACAAGTGAGTCCCAAATTTTCTTTACACTATTGCAATTATTGACTCTTGTGAATTAATGCTTCTGTAATGCCTCATATAAGGCATTTCTAGCCTTTCCATCAACTGATTTTGCTAACTTGTCGGCTATTGAGAGGTTTGCTAGATCAAGAACGACAACCCCTTCCAATGTAGCATGCCAAACATTATAGGAGATAGATAATAAGAAGGCCTCCATTTTAATCCTACAAGCCTCAAAGCTAGAGCCTTCAAAAATAGGAGCCTTGTAAGTAAAACTATCTTCAGCCATACATAGGATCTTTACTACAAGTGGTTAAACCAAGAAATACAGACTTGTGCTCTGATACCAATTGAAAAACCTAGAGAGAGAGGGGGTGAATAGGTTCTATCCAATTTTAATCTTTAATACTTTAAATATGGCACACACAATCCACAAAACTTGACACAGTGATTTATAGAGGAAACCCCAGGGTGGGGTAAAAAACCTCTTCGAACTAAGCTTCACTATGTCTGAAAGGGTAGTACAATAATTCTCCAATCACTCTCTCACTCATCTAATTCACCACATAGTCACTCCAGCTCTCAACCCAGTTCACAGCCTCCCTAGGCCTGAACCACTCTCATCAAATCTTACAACAGTTTTTTCGCTCTCAACCCCGCCCAGGCTTCCCAAAGCCCAAGCTATCTCTCACCAATCTCACCACAATCACTCACACTCCCCTTGTCCAAAGTATCCCAATAGTTGAACAATACATAGTAAAAGTGGAGTCAATTCAATGTAGTAAACAACAAGTTTTCAAGCCTTGATAGTTAGTCTTCAAGGTCTAGCTTGATAATGATAAGGCCACTTGAATTCTTGGTAGATAATGACACTTAAAACTTCTGTTGTGATAGGCTTCAATATGAACACCTTTGAGTGTAGCTATAGATAACTTGTAGAAGCCCCATCTTTCAAAGCTTACTATGATATTTTAGGCCTTGTACCTGTTCTTAATCTTGACAAGAATATAGCTATAGTAGACTTTTAGAGGCACAAATATAAAGTATGCAAGTGAAACAATTTGCACTCAAAAGAAATCAAAGTCAGCATGCATTTTCAGCAAATATAGAGTTCAGAAAATCAAAATTCAGCATTCAACAATATGGAATCCAAAAATTAGAATTCAGAATTCAGCAATGTGGAATTCATAATTCATTTTTCAGCAATATGGAATTCAAAATTTGAAATTCAGTATTCAGCAATGTGGAATTCAAAATTCAGAATTCAATTTTCAGAGGTGCAGATATAGATGCAGAGATATGAGCTGCCTTAACACTTCACAAACACCTTATAAAGATCATATATCCTTGCTTTGTCCTAATAGTAGTCCGAAACCAAGATAATAAGATATGCCTTTTCTTGAAATCGATAGAAGTAATTATAATATACGAAATCAGGTTTCAAGAGGTCAAAATTTGATGATGCTACAAAACCATCCTCCAACAAGCACAAACAAACTAAATATGAAGAATTACACTTGTTAGACTTGATAGAGACAAATCATATATTAGCATAATCATTTTTGACAAAATCAACATCTTTAGATAGCAAATATAGTGCAAGGGTTGTGATGCTGATGAACAGAAAATAATGTAGCCTTTAAATTATACTTTTAGCTAGTATTAACCAGTCATAAAATACATTTTACACTTGCTAAGATAGCTCATATTAGTGTAGAAATCAAATGAAACATATTTGCTTCCTTTTTTATATGGTTGACAATAACAAGAAATTATATCAGCAATGAACATTAACTTAACAGAAAGATAATCAATTTTAGTCACAACGTTAAACTACCTTCAAGCAAATGTTAAACAAATCATACATGATGTTTGGAACTTGCCTAAATCACCCATGTTAGTCCAAAAGCTAATTAGAGTAACCTGACAGTGCTCGTGGTCATTTATTTTAGTGAACATTGCAGCAACAATCATTAGGTAAGCTTGTCAGTGGTGTAGTCTTGGATTTTAATGAATATAAGATGGAAAATACTCAATATATCAGATATAGCATGTCGTAATAATCAAGAATTCATTTCAGATTAGGCAATGATGAACCAGACCTCTAAGAAACATTTTAACAGTAACTAATAGCTCAAAATAGAGGTTTGAATGCCAGGAAATGTGTGCAGACTCATATTCATCTTAAAACTGAGTTTGTTAATGTAAATCAACAAAACACACTTGTTGCAATTAATGATAGATGCAAACCTTTAGCTAATATAAAAATAGCAGTTTAGGAAAGACATTTTATATGGAGTGAGGGTATTTTGGTCAGTTCAAGCATAGACATCACGGAATTTGGACGAAGGGGTGCATTTATAAAATGTGCGCAAACCTCAGGAGAACACAACATAAAAAGTTTTACCCAAATGTAATTGGCCAAACCTCATGAGAGGTCATTATATTTAACCCTTTTACTATTGTCTAAGAAGGGAAGGGTTATTTTGGAATCCCTTCGTGTTAGATAGCCCTGATCGATTCACAGAAAGAACCAAAGGTTTAGTTATTGCATAATTGTATTAGTTAATACGATAATAATATTTGGAACAAAAATTCAGACCAAGAATGCATAGATTTCTATTCCTTAGTTACATTGGATATAATCAAAGTGTTGGTCTTATCCAATGCATCTAAGAGATGGAATTTCCTCAGCTAGGATTCTTGGTTAGTTTTGAAAATCATTATTTTTCTTAATAATTTTTTTTTTCATTGGCAAGAAACACATTCACACACTTGAACCTTTAATAATTGTTGATCAGATTAAAGCTGGGTTGCAATTTGAGTTAACTTGGGTTTCATAACGAGTTAGCTTGTAGTTGCTCGACACTTAAACCAAAATTCAATTTAACTAAGAATTTAAATCCAATCCTTGTGTTTAAATAATGTGGAGTTTGGTTTGTGTTCTTCCTCACATGTTAAACCTCTAATTTTCAATGGACTAAAAACATAATTTTACTATTGTCTAATAAAGGAAGGATTTTGAAATCCCTATGTGTTGAACAACCCCTATCATTTCACAAAAAGAACCAAAGGTTTAGTTATTGCCTAATTGTAGTAGTCAATAGGAAAATGAAATTTAGAACGAAAATTCACACCAAGGATGCAGAGATTTCTATTCCTTAAATGCATCTGATATGATCAAAGTTTGATCTTATCAATGCATCATTACATTCAAGGAATTGAATTTTCTCATCTAGCATTCTCGGTTAAAAGGGTGGTTTTGAAAATCATTATCCTCCTTAATAATTGTTAACTAGCTAAAAATTTGGGTTTCAATTTGAGTTAACTCGGGTTAATCATTGTGAGCAGTTGTTCGATACTTTAGGTTTTTTTCTAATCCAAATTATTAAAAGAAAAAAATTGAAAGATGTTGTTCAACCAGGAACCTTAATGAGATATGCCAAATCTAATACTTTATACCGGCTTAATGTATAATTTTGGTGGTTCACTTTATTTTCATTTCAAGTTGATATGAGAAATGATTGTGCTTATGTACAATCTACACTTTAGTACCTTGATGTTGGACCTTTTAGACCACCCAATAATCAACACAAATTAGACACATGCATTCCTTCAGTCCCACATTCACCGGGCAATTCCTGAGAAAATTCCCTGGGGGTGACCCCAAGAGAATTCGAGCTTTCGACCTCCAAGATGTGAGGCGGGAGTCCTTGTTGCTAGGCTATCCCCTTGTGGTTATATGTAGAGTACTTGAGACATGATTTAATAACTAAAATTTAATGATGAATTGGCAAGAATAAAAATATGAACTTGAAGGAACATGTGATCAAATGTTACAAGTTATAACCTATTTTGATCACATGTTATCTATATGCTCTCAGTAGAGCAAAATTTTAAAATTAGAGGACTTTTAAGTAATTTAACAGCAATTCCATATAGGCAAAAACAAAAAGGGTACTCAAATTGACTTGATGTGTGGAAGTCCGACCTCTTCTATGATTTTAAAACAACTTGACAAATGAATTGAAAATCACAACAACAGATAAAAATGCATCATTCAATATTTCAATTTATGTTCCTTCTATTTGATGTATTGAGAAACAAAAAATATATATATATTTTTACCTGACTTTTCATTTCATTTTTTTTTTTGTCATCTCGAACTTAATCATTGAGCAGGCTGTTGAAAATGAATTCATTTCCCATTGACAAATTGTTACATGTGTGCTTGACTGGTTACATAGATACTATTATTACATTTTTATAAGATTCATTAGTGGTTTTTAACAATGTTTGTTGGAATTATTAATGCGTGTGTGGGCAGTTGTTGTGCTAAAGAGAGTTTAAATTTAGCATTGCTTCACGATTAATAATTATTATATGCAACAAGCCTTTGAACTCTTAGATTTTTCCTAGTGGACGAGTTATAGTCTCATGATAGTTTTAGTAACTCACAAATAAGAGAAGGGAACGAAAAATTTGAATCACTCGCACTGTCGGGTGTCTTGCTGATGACTTTCGAATAAAACTTCTCTAACTACCCCAGACAATTTGTGGAAAAGAAACCCAATGCCTGGAGTGTATAACATAAGTGCCCAAAGGAATTCATGATGCCTCTCTATTTTGTGCCCAATGGGACACACATTCTTGAACATCACTGCATCAGTGAACCACAAATGCACGGGCATAGATGACTTGGACGCAGCATTATTCTTTGGGCCAAAAATACTTGCTGGGTATTTTCGTTCTTCTAGCAATTTTCCAGTGAGGATTGTGACATTATTTGAAAGTCTACAGCAATTGGACCTGAAGTCGCAATTATAAACCTGAGGTGTTCCGCATCAGATTATTAACAGAGTGAAGAGGGGTGTGAGTCTAAGACAGAATCTGTAATACTTTGTTTCATTTTAGTGGATTGGTTTCTAAGGCTTTTCCCTCCCCTGCGTTTTTTTCCTATCTAAGTTTTCTAGGTATATCTGGTGTCATCTTTACTTTACTTGCACTTTATTTAATTTACTTGCTTTATATGTTTGATTAATTTTTAATTGAATTAATTTAAAAAATTAAGCAAACGAGTAAGTAAACCTATTCACCCCCTTTAAGTTTTAAATTAACTTTTACAACCACTTTCGCACTGCGCAACTCACAAACCCAGAAAAATTTTCGTCATTAATTTTGTGGTCTATGGTGCACTTTGAGAGTTCTTCCTCTGTGCTAGACAACTTGGTGTCTGTGTGACTGACATGTCCTCTAACTATAAGGGGTGAAAGTATTGGTTGAAGTGTGTTTGGTTGGTCAGAAATTGAGAAAATGAGATGAGAAGTGGTATTTAATGCAAAGGGTTGAAGGTAAAGGAGGCCATGTGTCGCTGTTAGAAGAGCTCTCTGTCAGGTTTGAAATAGGTTTTGATATAAAAATAAAAAAAGATAGGTGCGGTCTCAAATCTTTGATAACTTCAATTTACATTTTTACCCCTGTAAAAATGAAATTTAAAATTTACGCCCAATCTTTCCTTTCAAACAACCTTGGTTAATTTATAATTACAGTAATTGATTAGGAATATTGTGAACTCGAATTTCAAAGAGATAAAAAAAAAGATCGTGCAAGTTTTTAATACCAATTTATCTGCCAAATTCACTCCATTAACGTTTACCATATTTTGTAATAACCTTTTTTTCTTAATTTGTTCTTTAGAGGTAATTTACTAATAATTAATAAAGAAAAAGTGATTTCCCTAGTTAGGTTAATCCCGTATAGATATCTCTAGGGATGACAATTTGTCCCGCTCCAGGCCGCCCTGTTTAAAACCCGTTTACGGAACTACTTAAGAAAACTGGGCGAGGATTGGGTTTAGGAGAAATAACTCGCGCGAGTTCGAGGCGGGGGCGGAGTAAGGCCCTACCCCGACGAGTACCCGCCCCGCCCCGCCCCGCCCCGTTTAGGTATATATATACACACACTTATATATTATATATAAAGGAAACCTATATATATTTTCTTCTTTGTGTGTTTGTGTGTGTGTTCTTTATTCGTAGATGAAAAAATAAGGATTTGGTTAAATTTTTGCCTATATAACGGAAACCTATATATTAAATTTTGCTTTTAAAAAAAAAACTATATGATAGCATTAACGGTTTCGGAGATGACGTTTGGGAATGATTTTGTAAACAGTTGCGGGACGGAAAAAGTTAAACAGTTGCGGGGACAGGGAAAGCAAAACCCGCCCCGCCCCGCCCCGTTGCCATCCCTTGATATCTCAAGAGACAATACTTGGGTCCAACCCTAGGTGAACCAACTTGGTCCAATGAGATATAGACACATATCTAAAAGTTAAAAATATTAAAAATGAGTTATACCTATCTTGTTACGGGTTAAAACCCATCTTGTACTCTCACTCCTCTCCATCTTTTCTCTGAATCTCCATCTTTTCTCTCTAATCTCAATCAATCTGCCTCCTCTAAATTTCAATCAAACCCACAAAAAAAAAAAAAACAAATGAAGCAAGAGAGAACCGATTTAGATGTACGTCACTGACCTAAGTTCCAATTCTGAATAGATATAAGATTTAGGGCAGTGGAGAGAGAGAGTGTGTGTAGTCTTAGGGCAGTGGAGAGAGAGATAGAGTAGGTGGGGACTGGTATCACGGGGAATTTATTTCTATATGGGTCTACCAGTTCACCAGTTAAAAACGGGTCTAATTCATTTTTTAATATTTTGTAATTTTTTAGACACTCGTTAACTTTTTATTAATGAGTTGCATAGGAATAATTTAGTTTTGTGTATTAAAGACCAGTGAATTGTAAGTTGCTTCTTGATCACATATTATTTGAAACTTAGCATATTAGTAATTAGACTACCAAAAATGGTCATAAATTAAATGATCACCAAGTTAAATTAATTACTATTGAAAATTATAGTGCAATATTCATTAATTAACTAAAAATTATAGGATTTTATAAAAAAAAAAATTATATTATATAACAAATTTTCAATTTATAATTACAAAATTTTAGTTTGATTTACTAGGTGTATAAATGAAAGATTTGGTGTAAAACTCAAATGAAAATATTTTCAAAAGTAAAACTTGTTGGTCCTAAAGAAAGATTTGTAAAACTTATATCTTTTGAAGGAAAAATTAAAATTCCGTAATATTTTCCCATATTTATTCACTCAGATGTGAGTTTTTTTTTTTTTTTTTATGTTAATAGGCTTGAAAAAGTCGGAACAATTAAGTTGGTTCTCATTTTTTTATGAGAGCAAATATACGTTACCAAACGAAATAAGAATCGGAAATGAGGAACACAAAAGAAATCGTTAAAAAACAAACCCTTTATTACCATAATAATTTCATGAGTCTGGGGTCTTGCTTAGTGAACCAATATATATTGATTTAATTGAATTCACATGCATATATATATATATATTGATTTAGCTAATTCAATGAATCAATATGTTGAAGAACTTATTTATTTTGGTATTGACTAGTTCATGGTACATATATTATTAATTTTTCCCTCTAAACTAACACTTAATATTCATGCTCCTGCCTTAGTTCAATCATGAGAACATTAGTTTGCTCATGCTCCTGCCTAATGTTGCACCTTTTAGTTTAGACACCCAATACCATGGGAGCCTTATTGCGCTCCAGCCTATGATAAATAGGAGAATAACTAAGTTTCTGCTCATATATTTTTCGGTAGGAGGATTCCCTACAACCGCAACGTCAAATTCAGTAAGAATCATAGCTATTACAACCAAAATTAGAATTTTCTAGTAACAGTGAAACACCTACACTTCCAACTTTCCAATAATAATAGGGCTTGATTACAACAATATCCACTGAATCCTAAGCATTTTCCCCAACCAAAGAAGCTTCTTTGATATTAGTTTGAGAACACATATAGGTATATACATGTTTGCCATATCTATAAAAATATAGATATATATGTGACTGCCATATAAATGGTAAATTTTCTTATGATGCAGAGTCATAGTCCTTGCAGTTGTTATATGCAACATTGGATGGAGCAAATATCTCAAAATTATAGACTTGAACAAGGTATTATATTCATATTTTGTGATGGTAATAACACCATTAACTTTTCTAATAATCCAATTTTGCATTCTAGGAGTAAAGAGATATTAGGATTCACTTCCTTTGTGAACTTGTTGAACATAATGCATGTCTACAATGAAGCTGGAACTCATTGTAATTTGATGATTCTTAAAAAACCTCTAGAAGCTTCTAGGTTTGAATACCTTAGGAAGTCTATGGATATTGGTTGCCTAGAATAGAGTGCATAGCAACTTAATATTTGATAGGAGTTTCATGTACACAAACATATATAGGAGATACTTGGTTTTTTGGGCTCCTTGGGTCCTAATAGACCCTTGTGGCTTTTGTGTAGTTTTTGGGCCACGTTCCCCTTCTAATACAATTATACTTTTCAAAAAGATAATAAAAAAAAAAAGGGAACTTTTTGTTTCCCTTGGTTATCTTACTTGTAAAAACATATTTCAAATCATTTCATCATTTACTTGGTTGAGATTTTTAAACACTACAACACACAGACAACAGAAGCTATGTTTGCAATTATCTTCATATAGTTAACTTTGGTTAGTGGATGAATAATGTAATATGATCTCAAGGACTAAAATGATCTATACACAACAAAACACCAAACATATATGAAAAGAGATTTAAAAAAGAAAAAGAATAAAAATTAAAGATAATGTTCCTTGCAACCGCAGGGGAAAAAAATATTGCTTGTTAAATTACTGACGAGTTCAACCTATGGAAGATGCTACCCTTGGGAATCTGCTTGAAACTACCAACACAAAAGAAAAGATATAAAAATGGTAAGCATCTTAGGAAAGAGTTATCTGCCATAAGTGAGAAAGGTCTGATAGTTAGAGTTGCCAATAAGAGAAAATTTCAAAGGAGGCGGTTGATGAATGCTATGGCATGATGACTTATCTTCTATGTTTGTTCTAATTTTATCTAGGCTTTGGTGGTGTTACAAAATTGTTAGGAGGGAGCTGATTAGGAACTTGAGATATTTATGTGTATTGGCAAATTCTGCTCCAATGTTTAATACTAAAGTTGTGTTGATTGTCGAACAAAAATAAATTGAGTCTTTGTTGATTGCCTAGTAAAGAAAATCAAACTATAGTAAGGATTGAAGAATGGAGATAAAGGGAACATCAAATAGTTCAACATTATGCTCCATAAACTCAATAACACCTAGCTAGAGGATTGAAAGGGTGGATTTTTTGAATCCAGAGTCCTCTTTAGATTATTTTGTAAATCCATTGAGTAACAGATGTTTTGCGCTCACCTTTGCATAGTGATATAGTGCCTATGGACACAATTTGAGACCTTGGTTTGGACAATTAAGGTGAAATTTACTAATATAAAATAAGAAATTGTCACAAATTAATGAACAACAATTAGACCATTATTTAAAATATCGAAGCTATATCCTCTCTTCATTCAGATAGATTGGGGAAAAACTAAAAGGGAAGATATAGAAGATAGAATTAATAAATCAAAACAGAATATCACAACCAGTGGAAAAGCCAACACAAAGCAGTGAGTCCCCAAAAATGAATTTCCACTAAGATCACTAGCATGATGTTTATTCAAGAAAGCTCATTCTAAAATGAAATCCGATGAATTGATGCAGATAGCAGCATGTCAGACATGCAAACAAACAAGATCAAATGGCAGCCAAAAGCATAAAAACAAAGTTAAAGTAGATGGATGGTGCTTCAAGGTCTCAAGAAATGTACCTATAGAGCAACACATGATTCCCAGTAGTTGCCCTCAAGATGATAGGTTGTCACAGACTCAATATTAGCTGTTACCACAGGCTCTTCATTGAGGAGATCTTTCTCAAGTGTGAATATAGTGGAAACAGCAATCATCCGGGGAGGTCGTAAACTACGAATGTCAGCCCAAAATAAGCCGAGTTTATTACCACCTATACGATATAAAAAAACAGAGTTACCTCTTGGGGGGCGCAAACCCTTCCTTGGAAGACCCCTGACTGGCTCTGACAACCATTTCCGCTTCAACAAGTCATAGGCGCGTATATTGGGTTCATAGTAGCAGTATAGCACACCATCCACAACTACTGATGTGTCATCTCTTTCTAAGGAGAAACCAAACCAATTGTCAAACATCTCCCACTGTCCAATCTCTATATTGTAGGATAATAGATAATCTAGACCCAGAGGCTGAAAGAGAATGTGCCTATTGTTTTCATTGTCTCTCAAAAGTGCATGAATGGAACATACAAATTTGGGCAGAAGCATTTGATGAGGCAACAGTTTCCATACATTTTGGAGGGGATCTAAAACCTCTCCATACCAATCCTTCCTATTTTCCGCGCCCCCAAACACATAAATCTTGTTGTCAACCACAACAGCAGACGGCCTAGATCGGGCAACGATCAATGGAGGGCCTTCCTTCCACCCTTGTACCGGATTAGTAACATCAAAATAGAACACATCAGAATGGAATGTAGATTTCTTGTTGAAATATTCGGTACAACCACCAATTGCATAAATTCGGGTGCCCAAGGCAACTACAACGAAATTAGTAGGAAGCTTGGATGACATACCAATCAGAGCAGGAGACAGAGTGGTCGCACAAGTAGATGCTGATGAAGAAGAAGAATTATGGTTCTCCTTGAAATCAATAGAGTACCAGCTGAAGCTCTGAGATTTGAAACCAATTGTTTCAACACAAAAATATAAAGTCCTGAACGTATTTAATGGAGTGTCCCTCTCTAGGGCCATCAATGACCATCGAGACAAATCCAGATCATTCTTGTTGAGGGCCATCAATGACCATCGAGACAAATCCAGATGATTCTTATTTGCTTGCTCGGCATTCTCTTCGTTTGTGCTCTCTTCGTCGTCTGTGCTAGATAGATTATTACAAAGAGCCATTTCCCCAAACTCCATTCTATGCCCCTATAAAAAACCATTGTCAGAACAACCCTTTGGATAAGTAATCACAAATCAAAAACTATGTATATATATATATTGGTACATATATATGCATGTGTTTTTTTTGTGTGCGCTTCTCTTTCAAATAATTTTATTTTATTGTATCGATGAAAATACAGATATAGTTGAGTAACCTATAGTTTAAATTGTATTTCTATGAATTTTCTATGCTTATTATACGTAAATCCTCACCAGACAACTCTCCACCAAATATCTTTATATTTAAAAGCTTCACAAAACACCTTACTCTTCTAGCACTCTCTTCAATATAAAAAACAGTGTTCTACAATTTTTCATTCCTCCATACAATACTCCACAAATTTCTTCATGGTGATTCACTTATTCTATTGTATTCTGTTCTATTGTATTTGACGAAGTAAGGATGAAGAGTGTGTGCGTGAGAGAGAGAGAGAGCTTTATAGGCATATAGAATCACCTTCCTGACGATTGCTGCTTCTTCCTGACGATGCCGGTTTAAGAATTGTATTTTTCTTTACTATTACTAACCATATATAATAGTGGGTCCTTCACCCCTCCTTCACCTTGTTTCCGTAGCAATGGTCATCCGTTTAGATTTTTCTTTTTTTTTTTTTTTTTGCCTACTTTTGATTCTAGGTTTGAGGTTTTTATTTTTATTTTTATTTTTTGAAAAGTCACAGTAAAAATTATATTTGGTAATGCAATTTTTATTTTTAAAAAATAAAAGGGATATTAAAATTTTGACAATCTGTATGCATAATTTCAATTTTAGATTTTATTTTTTAATTCAAGTTTTCATTTCTGATTTTTTTATAAAATACAATAAATAAAAATTTTGCTCAGATTTTATTTTTTAATTCAAGTTTTCATTTCTTATTTTTTTATAAAATATAATAAATAAAAATTTTGCTCTCTCAAAAATATAATATAATACAATAAATTAAAATTTTATAAAAAAACAAGAATAAAAAAATAGAAAATACAATAAATAAAAAATTTGGTTACTCAAAAAATATAAATATAACAAAAAATAAAATAAAATAAACAAAAAATATAAATAAAATAAAATAAGTACAAAATTATAAGTGAATAAGAATAAAAATATTTTATAAAATACAATAAATAAAATATATATATAATAATAATAAATAATTATAATATATAAAAAGATATATATAAGAAGAAAATACAATAAAATAAGAGTTATATATAAATACAATTATACATAATATAAAAATATAATATAATAAATACAAAATTATAAGTCAATAAGAATAAAAAAACTTTTATAAAATACAATAAAATAGAAGTTATATATATATACAATTTGTAGAGGTAAATTCTCGCTTAGTTCAATGGGCTGAACTGTTACACAAACGAATTAGGCCCAAGTCAGTCTGAGCCCAAGTATCAGTAGAAGTCCCAAATGACTGATTGGAGAAAAGCAAAGGGTGTAGTCGCCCCACTTAAAGGCTAACATTGCCCAACCCAAATACAAGTCCGGACTCAAAAAAAGAATTCAAATTATTAAGAGTAAAGATAGCTATAAATAAGGAAATTACAGTCCTAGAAGGACATAGACTCCTACTTGTATAAATATCTAAGGACATATAAATGAAGGAGATCCTCGAATCCTCATCTAAAATTGTTCTCTGAAAATATTGTGGTATTTATTTTATTGGGTCTGTGCTAGATAGATTATTAAAAATTGAACATTCAAAATATTAACTTATAATTTTTTTTCAAATTAGATTTTACCAACGTGAAACGCACGTGCTATTTTACTAGTAAAAATAAAATAGAAAACTTTAAAATGCAAGCCAACTGAAAAAGTAAAGGCACTATATGCAACTTTTTCTCATAAATGGAAGCAATATCCACTTTTAACAAATTGTACAATAAAAGGGTAGAAAATATTCCCACGTCGATTAAAAATTAGTCTGGGTGGCAAGTTTATAAGATAAACTTCATCAAATATATGCACAAAGCAGTGATAGCCAAGCCAACCCACTTGTGGAAGTCAGATAACTGTTTTCACTCCTCCACTTTTTTGTAAAGTTATTGCCTGAGAAAAACTAATGAAATGTAGGAAATGGGAATATTACTTTTTTGGATTCATTTCTTTGTTTGATATGAAAAATTAAAGTGAGAATGACCATTCCACTTCATTCTTTTAGAATGAAAAAGAATAAAAATTCATTTCACTACTCAACCTATGAAATAGTCATTTCATTCTCAATAAACATTAAAAAATAAAATCTAATTATCAAAAATAATGTAATCATCATTTCATATTTGAAATCACACAATAAAATAGAAATGACCATTCATTCAATTCTCATTCTCACTTTAATGAAAAGCTCATTCTATTTTATTATTGCATATCAAACATAGTATAAGTGACACTGACAAAAATGCAAAAAAAAAAAGTTTATTGCCAGTTAATAACGCAAGAATGTACAACATTAGCTAAACTTACTGACATAAAAAGTATTAATCATTACAAAGGTCAGTAATACAAAATAGCCAGAAAAAGAAAGAAGTTACATTTTCAAAAGTTCACACCAAAGCACAGAGGAAAATTGCAATCCTCAAAAGTTTTTCCATCGAGGTTGATACAAAACTGTATCTCTATTAGTTGTTGATTTCCTTCCCAATCATGGTTGCAAACGATACTGTTGACATTTCATGAATGTTAAAATCTTATTTTATGGGGACTAAACACTTGACCATTGTCGTGTTACAGTAGTTATTAGGCCACTGTACTACAAGCTTAAAATAGTCCACCCCATGGTGGAACTCGTGGTTTGAAAGGAAAAAAAATAAATGTATTAGCACAGACATTTTGATTGCTCAAAAATATGGAAAGATATATGAAAGTCTTGTGTATGGAAAGATGTATGCTTTCGAATGAAAAAAAATTGGTGTACATGAAAAGATTGTGTGGAAACTGCAATGTTTTTTTGAAGTCATGGTAGAGTAGCTAGTTGAGGGAGGGAGTTATGAAATGATAAAAGAAAATTATGAAATAGCCCACTTAAAGTGATTGTAAAATTTTGTTTATAATTAAAATTATAATGAACAAATATATATAGTGAAGCATTAAACAGTATGCAAAAATGATTCCACCCCATAGTGGAACTCGAGGTTCCAAAGGAAAAAAATAAAAGTATTGGCACACACATTTTGATAGCTCAAAAATATGAAAAGATGTATGAAAATCTTGTGTATGGAAAGATGTATACTTTCAAATGAAAAGTGATGATGACCTTCTAATGCTGGAAAAAAAAATTGGTGTAGGTGAAAGGATTGTGTGCAAACTGCAAAGTTGTGTCTAACAAGATTTGTAAAATTTTTTTGTACCATGTTAAGATTGTGTGCAAACTGTAAAGATGTGTCAACAAGATTTATAAAAAAAAATTGTACCATGTTAAGATTGTGTTCAAACTGTAAAGGTTTTTTTGAGTCACGTCACGCATCCAACTTGAACAACTTTCACACCATTCATCCAACATGACAAAAATTACATTATAGTTCCGCAACACTCGTAACGTGATTCACCTAAAATAAAAGAAACACCTCTCTCACCACGTAACGTACCTAATGTAGACACTCCATTTACACCTCTTTTTGTAAATATATTTAAGTATTTATTTTCAAAAAAAAATCTTGCAATTTGTCTGTTGCTGATTCATTCAAACAGAGAACCCCTTGCATATTTAAAGTTTTATATGCATTATCATTTGTTTATGGTTAGTTCAGGGGTTATACATGGTAGAATTTTTATGCGTCTTTTTGGAGCTACACTTTTTATTTTTCTATTTTTTTATTTTCAAATCAGAAGAGTTTTGATTTTTATATATCATCTTCAAATACTATATAGTAAATTATAATAGCTGGTGTAGCTTCACAATAATAGTTTTCATTTCATGTTCCACTATATATTATAATTTGAATGATTATTAAAATCTTCCCCCATTTTGAAGTTGGTAACTATTTAATGATTTTCTTTTAACGCAAAAGTGAAAAAAAAATTCTCAACTTTTGTTAATGTGAAAAAACTTCTAAACTATTTTTTCTTTTTTAAAAAAAACAAATTAGTCCCTCATTTTACAAAAGTGGACAGCTTGACTTATTCACAAAACTATAATGACATATATATTATTTACTCATAGTCATTATGTCATTTTCCATGTAAATATAATGTTTTCTAAAATAATCAAAAAATAAATAAATAAAATTTCCAAACAATAAGTTTAGAAACATAAAAAAGAGTATTGACTATAGTTAGCAAATCGAAGAAAAAAATCCTTCATAATGATAATTTTATCAAATTATTTTTTTATTTTTTAAATTTTTATTTAGAAAACACTATTAAGTATACTAGAGAAAAGAGTATATATGTTAGTTATATTTTTATTTTTAAAAATCTTAAATAAAGTTTATTAACTTTTTTCTTTTTTTATGTTTTTAAACTTATTATTTAAAAATTTTATCTAATTATTTTTTATTTTTAAAATTTTTTAAAAACATTATCTTTATAGAGTGAATGACATAATGGTCATAATAAAGGACATATATGTTATTATAGTTTTATCAGGAAAATAGTTTATAAAGTATTTTTGGACATTGAAAAAAGTTGAAGGTTATTTACACTTTTGCCATTGGATATGGCTGTGGCGTTGTATTGTATGAGCCGAGAGGAGTCAAATGGAGGGAATGAACCAAAAAGTTAAATGGAGATGTTTCATTGAATCAAAGTCAAACTAGCTAAATGGCGACACTGCATTATTATTCAATTTTGGTTATTGCTTTTAAATTAGTTGAAATTACAGTAAGAATTTATTATCTGGTATCATAAACTAAAATATAGAATATTTGCCGCATCATATTTTGATGTTCACAGGCGAAACTTTTTTATTTTACAACTATTATACCTCGTCACTAATTTAACAAATTAATAAAAACACACTACTAGATCAAAGTGGTCTCACATATTCGCTACAAAACCAACATGTGACTAAAAGCATCCAAAAACAACTACCATATTTTGTGAGTTGGATTAGGCCGAAATGAAATTACTACTATTTAGCCTCAATTTACGCTTTTTATCGATCCAGTTATTAGTTTATATCAATGCCATAACATCTTAATCAAAGCCTTTTTTTTCCCTAGTTGGTACAGTCACCTACCTCAAAAGAATTATTTACATCCAAGAAAACCTGATCATTAAACATATTGTTTGCTAGACAATAGGGTCAAGTTTTTTTATCAACTTGAGCCAATATGTTTATTTATAATTAGTTATTCATTTATTGTCTTGCTACTTGATGCTGGTATAAAATTCAAACAATTATCAATGAAGATACACAAGTTCAAGTTTAAGGGTAGTCTATTTGTGCAACATAAAAAATAATAATAAATAAATAAAATAAAAATAATAATCTATATAAATGTCAAAAGAATCTTTAATTTTATATACATTTTCAATTTTTTTGTTACTTTTTATATTCAATTTTTGAATTTTATATCATTTATATTATTAATAATAACTAAAAGTTATTTATTGGACACAATTTTTTTTTAAAAGATACCTATTTAGAAAAGACAAAATTGTGTTTATTGAAGTTTATAAACATTAATGATAAATAGTACGATCTCTCTGACCTTTTTAAAAAGAGATTGAGTGTACATTAAGTCAACGCCTTGAGTGTATGCATGTTTGCTTGAACTCTTATTCTATTGTTTTTAGGAATCCTTTCTTTTTTATATCAATATTATTAATATTCTACCAATATTGTTTTATAATAATATTATTAATAGTAACTACAAGTTGCCAATTTGGAAGAGATACTTTCCTAAAAAGGTAAGTGTGCAAGAAAGACGCTAACTATGTTTATTCAAATTATAAATAGCAATGACTTGTCTGTCCAAGTCTATATACAAATAATTATTTTATGAGTAATGATAATTTTTACTGTATAAATTATTATCCTTATTTTATTTCTTTTTTGAATGTCAATATGGCACTTTAAAATGTCTAGGATACAGGATTTCGAGTTTGTTTGCAAAATGGTGATTGAAAGAGCAATCTTGATTTTGCTGGAATTTTCTACACAATTCATTTTGTGTCTTGACATTATTCTTGTTTGTAGAATCCAGTGAAGAGCTCTTCCCTCAGTTTTTCTCTAGGGTTAGTGCCTAGACATGCAATTAAAATCATTTACAGTTCTACACTATGCCTAGCCATTTTCTCTGTGTTCTTGCCCCTTCATTGTCATCTGCTCTATGGCGACTCTCTCTCTCTCTCTCTCTCTCTCTCTCTCATATCAATCTGATCATAACATGTCTCTCTATCTATATATATCATTTTGTATATCAAAAGTTTGGTCAATACACTAATTTCATCGATTTCTCACATCTCATTCGTTATATTGTTTAAGATTTTCGTTTATTAATGTGTAGTTGGTTTGTAATAATATATTTCTGTAATTGTTAGGATTTTTTACTCTTTTATTTACTATAATAAATATTTCCTTTTCTACTCGTTATAGTGTTTAGGGTTTATGTTAAATGAATTTGCAGATTTAAAAAATTTGTAGTTGCAAATTAAGCGATATTGTGTAAATGACCTTTTGCACGTTGTCGGTGTCCAGTAGACGGCTCAATGACCGCAGGGTGTCGTTGAAAGTACTCTCCAAACCTGAAGGGTACCAAGTGTAGGAACCTCCAAACTCGACCTTTCTGTGTAATTAGATAAACCCCGGTTAGTGTAATTTAACCTATCAATTATTGAACATCTAGCATCTTTGTAGAGTTCCGATGAATACATACCACGTGAAATAAGGAATTTAATTTTAGAATGGAGCCTCTTTGGCTATGGGTTTCACACCGTTGTCATGTGCTGGAATGATTTGTTATGTCCATTTCCATCCATTTTGCCTTTTTTTTTTGGATCGTGTTTGAATTGACTTTTCAAATGTTACTTTTGACTTTTTGGATCAATAAGCTATTTAAAACAGTGTTTGACTAGTTTTTATGAAAAAGGTTTCATCTCTTAAAAGAGCGTTGTGGAAGAAGCTGAGACCCCAATTTTTTAAAACGCTCTTCTTTTTCAAGACATAAAAAGCTGGTTTAATGAAACTTTCAAAATACCAAGTTTACCCTTTTGTTTAGGGTATGAAAAAACTAACTTACGACCTATGTCATTATAAAGTTTTTCAAGAATATAGTTTCCAAATACTCACACATAAGTCAAATAGAAGTGATAACTTGTGACAAAAGTTATGCCAAATAGGGCCTCTGTATCATATGTTATTTGCTTTGATGTGAACCTGGCTTAAAATTGGGCACGATTACATGTTTTACATCACATGCTAATAGGTAAATGACTTCCCGTAACCAAATGACACTTGATGTACTCTAACATTCTTCCTTCGATCTTTGTTCATGTAACCAAATGACACTCCTAATTCCATATTTAACTATTACTTTTTTAGAAACCCGAATAACATGTGTCCAATTTTGCATACATGTGACAATGTTGCATGTTTCTTTAATCATGTGAGGCCATTTTTCTTAATTCTGCAACTTGTTCATACTGCACATGAAAATTTAGCCAAATGCAATATTGCCTGCTCTCCATTCAGATAAATTATTTTGTTAAACTTATTAGAAATAAAAGACAACATGCATTCTTAGTTTTTTTGTGAACTAAATATTTTCCTTTGTACCAGAAAAATCTGTGGAATGCATGGGTAACGACGTGATTCAGTTAGAAAAAGACAGGTTACAATTGCTGTGGCAAAAATTTAAACTAGCCTACATTCTGAAGGGACAAGAAAGATCTATTCATGGCTTCAATATTATTATAATACTGAATCCTGCTAGAATTCTTGGGTGCAGTATCTGTATTTTGGCTTGCGATTACATTTGACTTCCTTCACAAACACTTGTAAGTTCCACTATCCATTTCTGGACCATTTTTATTTTATATTAAAACTTTAATATCAGGGAAGCTGGGTACTACTCAAGCTCGGCTTGTTTGCTGAACATTCTTATAGAGAATGAACTTGAGCTCCCTGAATGAACTTTCAATTAACTGATTCGAACCCAAACTGTTCTTGAGATTGAAATGCTCCTCAACAAAATTTCGCGCATGAGGTGTTCAGTTTCATACACAAAACCTGAGAGATACTAATAACTGATAGCAACAAGCATAGAGGACGAAAGACAAAATGAAATAAATTCTAATAGCAGAATAGAAAGTTCCTTTGAAATAAAATAAACATTAAATAAATACCCATTAAATTTAAATCACCACTAATAAAATAAGTACGGGTCTAGTAATACAATTTGAAAGTCCCGTAACCCAATGACCATTTAACCAAAAAGAACAAAAGTTTATATGTAGTCACCCGTGGGATGGATTGTAGTGACTTTTGTGAGCGAGTGTGATGTGGGTGGGTGCAAGAAAAGACAGTGTGCTGAGCTACCACACTGGCAGGCTACAGGGTACTCAATCCCACATCGCCTAGGTGTGAATAAGGAAATCTTCTTATTTGTAGTGTATTCTCTTCAAATGGTATGAGGCCTTTTGGGGCAAAACCCAAGAGCAAAATCTTGCGGGCTTAGCCCCAAGTGGACAATATCATACCATGTGTTGGAGCGGGGTATTACAGTTGGTATCAGAGCCTGAGCCCAGCCGGAAGTGTGCCGACGAGGACGTCGAGTCTCATAGGGGGGTGGATTATAGTCACCCGGTGCAAGAAAAGATACTGGGCTGAGCTACCACACTGGTAGGCTACAGGGTGCTCAATCCCACATCGCCTGGGTGTAGAGAAAGGAATGTGCTTATATGTAGTGTGCTCTCTTTAAATGGTATGAGACTTTTTGCGGTAAAATCAAAGAGCAAAACCGTACAAGCTTAGGCCAAAAGCGGACAATATCATACCATCAGGTGGAGCGGGGTATTACAGTTGTAGTCACTCGCGGGGTGGATTGTAGTGACTCTTGTGAACGGGTGTGATGTGGGCAGGTGCAAGAAAAAACACTGGGCTGAGCTACCACACTGGCAGGCTATAAGGTGCTCAATCCCACATCGCTTGGGTGTGGAGAAAGGGATGTGCTTATATGTAGTGTGTTCTCTTCAAATGATATGAGGTATTTTGCGGTAAAACTCGAGAGCAAAACCGTGCGGGCTTGGGCCCAAAGCGGACAATATCATACCATGTGTTGGAGCGGGGTATTACAGTTGGTATCAGAGCCTAAACCCAGCCGAAAGTGTGCTAACGAGAACATCGGGCCTCATAGGGGGTGGATTGTAGTCCCACAAGGTGGATTGTAGTGACCCTTATGAGTGGGTGTGATGTGGGCGGGTGCAAGAAAAGACACCGGATTGAGCTACCACACTAACAGGCTATGGGGTGCTCAATCCCACATCGCCTGGGTGTGGAGATAGGGATGTGCTTATATGTAGTGTGTTCTCTTCAAATGGTATGAGGCCTTTTGGGGTAAAACTCGAGAGCAAAACCGTGTGGGCTTGGGTTCAAAGTAGACAATATCATACTATGTGTTGGAGCGGGATATTACATTATAGCTCTAAATTAAAACCCAACAGTTAAAGTCTCAAAAAGAGTTCACAGTTTGACTCCTAAAGAAGAGAATAAGTTCATACCCTAAAACTGATGAGAGAGTAGATGTCTGCCACAACCAAATCCTAAAACTTTATCCTTGCTGGGGAACCTGCCTGGGACCTGAAATATCAACAAAGTGGATTAAATTCACGAGCAAGTCCTATCTACTACATCTCAAACAGAGAACCAATATACATACCCTCGGTATGAGGGACACAAGAGAAAATATATAAATATAACATATAAGTCATTTTTTATCCAGTTCATGTTTTCAAAACAACAATCATCCTTTACAATGTTCTATCAAAACCTTTATCATACAAAAGTGAACACATTTTTAAGTTCAGAAGAAAGAAACATAAACATGTATAACATCAAGTTCAAGCAATTCTAATGTAACGACCCAAATTTTTTTTGAATTATAACTAAAGGTTAAGTGAATTTTTAAGCATGATTAGTCACTTAATGACATGCTTAGTGGACTTAAATGATCCTTTCTATGTTTCGGCTATGGGTGTGGGACCGAAATTGATTCGGGTAACCCGGGAGAAGAACTACGGATTCTAGAGAGTGGCATGGGAGTATGGATGAAATTTTAAAGGCATCAATGAAGTTTTAGAAAATGAGGAAAGACTAGTTTGCGAATAAGTGCAAATTGCCCATAGCAAGGAGCAAATAAGGGAATGATAAAGGGTTTAGTTGCAAAAAGGGCAAATATGTATATTATATATATATATATATATATGGAAAAAGAGAGAAAATATCAAATTTTTGGGAGCTTTTTTCTCTCTCTCTTGGCCGGATCTCTCTCTCTCTACAAAGTTTCTCTTCTCTCATTCTCTCTAAATTTTGAGGGCCTAGAAGTAAGATTTGAGGGTGGCAATTAAAGTTGATCCCCTCACTCTTCTCTTCATTTTGATCAATGAAAAGTTGCCATTAGAAGAGTTTGAAGCTTGGTAAAATTTGGGTCTTCCACTTCTAAGCTTGAATTTTGAGGTAGGGGTTCTTCTTCTCTCCTAATTGTCGATTCTAGGGTTTTGGGTGAAAAAGAGAGGTGTAGGTTGTAGATCACATGTTTTAGGAGAGTGAGAGGGGTGGGAAGCTAGATTTTCTGCTTCTCTTGAATCCTATCTTTGCACATTTGGGGTTCCTTGTGTTAGTTTTAGCATGTGGGTCAAAGTGGGTGAATGGAAGAAATTGAGTATATCGGTGTTATATGCTCAAATTGGGGTTTATGTGCAAATGTATAAATCTTGGGTCATATATGTGATTATATGTGGAATATGTGATGGTTAAATGCATGTTAGTCCTATGTGCTAAAATTATGCATTGAGTGTGGCATGGGTAAAGTATGCTAATTTTGAAGTTGTATGCATATAAGAGGCCTTATGCATGTGTTATACATATATGTGCTCTATGTGGTATGTGGTAATGAGAAACATGCTTTTTTACTTCCTTCTAGTATCAATGAGCATGAGTAGAGCATGAAAATAAAATGCCACGTGTTTAAGCATTCATATTACATATGTGGGAGGTTACGGGAAAATGACACAAAAGAGGTACACGGGACTTTGGAGTGGTCCAACCGTGTTGTGAAATGTGGTAAAGATTTCCACTAATTATGGCCCTCGGAGTGGACCCGCCATGCTAAGGCTTAATGCCAAGAATCGAAGAATGTCCAAGAAATGTGAGCCTCGGAGTTGTCCCCTCACTTAATGGCAATCCTGTACATTGCCATGGTAAAATGACCTATCGGAGTGGTCCAGATCATAGGATAGTTATCAGAATTGTCCAAGGTCACATGATCTTCGGAGCGGACCAATCATGTGGGGTATTGGATAAGGACCAAGAGAAAGAGCATTTACTTTCCTAATACTTTTATGTTTGAACATGTTAAACATGATTCATGAAATATGCAATCCTTTTTAATTGCATCTGTTAATTTGGTTGTATAATCGTTGACATGACATATAGTGTATTCATATGCATTTCATGTAGGTTAGTGTCGAGTCGACACTTAGGAGGGTTGGGGTATCTCTATTGAGTCGTAGTTGTGCTCACCCCTTTATTCTAAATTCTTTTACAGATAAGGCGCCGATGACGGATGGGACTTGAGTGTTCAAGTGGAATTCTAGTAGCATTTTGATATATTTTGGATATTGTATATTTAGTTATCTATGCCGGCTTGTGGCACGTATGAAATTGTAGTCATGGTTGAATTTTTTTAGCATTTTTTGGACCTTATGCATGAAATCCTTGTAATGACTATAAATTTGGAATCCATATGTATTGTGGTTTATTCTTGGACCAAACTTAATTTATGGAGTGTAAAGTTATGATCTCCTCTTATGTTATAACTTTATGTATAGACTTTTCTCAAGTAAGTGAGTTGAGAATGAAGTGAAATGGATATGTGGTTTGAAGGCATGGACTATAATTGTGTTTTTGAATAATTATGCTTGAAGTATGATTTGGATGGAATGGATGATTTTGAATGCAAAGATTATGAAATTATATTTTCATTCAAATGTTGTAAGTTGTGTGAATATTTTTTATGCTAGTTGAGGGATTGGAGTAGTCATTAGAGGAACATATGCCCAAAAATGTTCATTTTGGAGCCATAGAGTATTTATGAGAATTTATATTTTTTTTTGGTAGATTTTAATCATGATTTAAGTCATAATTTAAGTTTGATTATGAGTTGGTAAGGTGATTGAATGCTTTGAAACTTGAAAAATTAGGTTTTGGGCTGTTTTTAGCACTTTTGGTCGCCTGGGCTCTGCATCGGTCAATCGAAAGTGCAATATCTCAAGAGTTTGCATTTTGTAACAGGTTTCGGTCGACTGGACGGAGTTTTGGTCAACTAAAAGTCCTCTTTCGATTGATCGAAACTACCCATCAGCCGACCGAAAGAAACCTGGGCAGCTCCATTTGCATCCGAACTTCAAACGAGTGTAACTTCTTCGTTTTAGATCGAAATTGAGTGCCATTTTTTTTAAATTTGAGTATTTTTAAATCTCCTATACAATGGTGTAGGTTTCAGCCTCGATTTCTGGTCACACAGGTTCACATGTGTGAAAATCTGTAGGCCGCAACTAGTTGGCTATACAACCGAGGCATGGTTTGGGGCCATGGTGGTTGATTAAGGTTAAATGATGCATATCTATATGCAAGGTTAGATTTAAGCTTCCATGGTAATTAAGGAAATAAAGGAGGGTTCATTGGAGTTAATGAACGGGTTCACCCTTGGTTTCTGGAAGTCAGAAATTGGGGCGTGACACCAAACATGCCACCATTTTTATCATTTGATACCTTAATAGGTATTGGTAATCCTGACATACCCATAGAAATCTTTACATGTCTCCTTCAACTTCAAATACCTTAATAGGTATTGGCAATCCTAACATGCCCTAACAATCCTTACATGCCTCCCAACCCAACTTACAACATAAAATAAAATAAGGTGCATAACGAATAAAATTTCACAAAACGAAATGGTTTAAATTATCAGATATTCAATCATCACAAAAGATAACTCGTTCACAAATAAATTAAAACCAAGTATATCATGGACATTTTTAATTTCAAGGAAAAAACAGTTAAGGAGTAAAATAATACTATCATCCATTTTTGGAGCAAATACCCAACCAACCCTCCAATGCACCCAAATCTTCGAGGGAGTCGAAACCAAACTTGAGTCTAGGTTTCCAGGCCTATTCTACTTCTAAGAATCCTCTTTAATCATTATGGAATTTTTGGGCATTTTAAAAATATTTTTCTAATAAAAGGAAATCAAATATAGCTTTAAGGCACACTTTTAAGACTGATAAAACCACGAGGGACACTCATTTTCACCTGAAATTTTAAACAAAGTGTATTTTATCCCTGTAAAGTTGCCTAAATTTTTTTAGAATTTTAAAAATATTTTGTAAATAAAAGAAGGTGAAAAACTCAATTTTAAGACACTTTAAAAATCAATTTAATCACAAGGGGAGTTCAATTCAACATGAAATTTAAAACCCAAGTTTATTTAACCCCCAAAAAGTTGAAATAAAAATTTGGAAATTTTCAGAATTATAAAAGTATTTTTAAAAAAATGATTTTTTGAATTTTCAAGTTTTTCCAAAATTTTCAAAAATATAAAAAAATATCAAAATAATTTGGAATGGGCCCAAATTGGACCCAGAAGTGGGCCCCGGCGAGTGGGGCCCAAAAACTTTTTCCCGGCGTTGACCGGGAGCGTGGGAGTGCCCTGCGCCAGGGCTTCTTCTGTTGGGTGCACACAGTGCGCTGCTGGGGACTTTCCGATGACACTCTGGCCACCGTTCGCCTCCATTTTTGCGCTGTTCTTTTTCCTCTCGATGTCGGCTACCTATTGGTATAAAAAGCCCTATCCGAAATGGCCCAATCAAAAACCCCCAATTCACAAGTTCTAGAATTTTTCACAAGAATTTTAAAATTAAAAGCTAATTCATCAATGATCTGATTTTCTAAAAGTCAAGGGTTGTTTACCCGAGCAACCACAACATAAAAGATTACAAACTAACACCATTTACAACTTAGATTCATGCTCATACTATTTTCATACAGCATACACACATATCATATATATATATATATGCATATATCTGTTCATATAAAAAAAAATCATTACACCTATATTCAGTTGGCATAAAAATCTCATGAATTTCTTCAACAGAAAGTAACATCATATACCGGCCATAATATTATATAAATAGGAATTTCAGGAATAGTCATAGACTCAAAACCTAGACTATGCATACAGATTCAAAGGAGAAGAGAAGAGTCGAACTTGCCTCTTTGATGATTCAAAACCCGTTCACCCAATTGCTCCTTCTCTCCCTTCTCTCTTTCGTTTACACTCTTGGTTTTTATGCGTAAATCAAACGGCAGAAACCCTAGTCTCCTATTTTCTTTTGTTTTATTATTTTTTTTCTTTTAGAAAACTAAATAAACTCCAAAAAAATTAATAAAAGAAATAAAATATAATAACCATAAAGCCTAGCCCATCAAATTAAATATACCCCTAGCCAAGTCATTCCAGCCCAACTTGACCCAGTCCAACCCGAATTTAAATAACAACTTTCTAGCAATCTAAAGCATTTAAAAAAAAATTAAATCAGACAATACACAATCAACAAACCAATTCACATGAAATAATAAAAATGTAAAGATAATGCAATTCAAATGAAATAATAAAAATGAATAAAGACAAAGCAATTCATATGAAATAATAAAATAAATAAGGCATTTAAATTAAAATAAATGACATCAGAATTTCGGGGTATTACATTCTTTTTCCCCTAAAAAGAGGAATTCTGTCCTAGAAATTTACCCCATACCTGAGAGAAAAAGCTCTGAATACTTTGCTTTTATTTCATCCTCCTATTCCCAAGTGGACTCTGCCTCATTATGGTGGCTCCACTGAACTCGAACTAACGGAATGGTCTTGGAATGAAGAACCTGGTCCCTACGGTCCAAAATACAGTAAAGCTACTCCACATATGTTACATCTGGTTGCAACTCGATCTCTCCAACCTCAATGTGCTGGTAAGTATCCTCATCCTTAAAGAATTTCTACAGCATAAAGACATGAAAGACATTGTGCAGCCTGTGCATCGTGTCTGGTAATGCCAATCTATACGCTATTGGTCCAACCTTGTCAGTAATCATAAAAGGATCTATAAATCGAGGTGCCAACTTCCCTTTCTCCCAAGCCGCATCACTCCCTTCATGGGAGAAACCTTAAGTAAAACCTGATCCCCCACCTTGAACTCTAATGTACGAGTTCTTCGATCAGCATAGCTCTTTTGTCTACTCTACGTAATTCACATACGGTCTCTAATAAGGGCAACTTTTTCTGATGTGTCCTTAATGAACTCAGGACCCAAAAAATTGGTTACTCAAAAAATATAAATATAACAAAAATAAAATACAATAAACAAAAAATATAAATATAAATAAAATAAAATAAGTACAAAATTATAAGTGAATAAGAATAAAAATATTTTATAAAATACAATAAATAAAAATATATATAATAATAATAATAAATAATTATAATATATAAAAAGATATATATAAGAAGAAAATACAATAAACTAAGAGTTATATATAAATACAATTATACATAATATAAAAATATAATATAATATAATAAATACAAAATTATAAGTCAATAAGAATAAAAAAACTTTTATAAAATACAATAAATATCTATATATATAAGAAGAAAATACAATAAAATAGAAGTTATATATAAATATAATTTGTAGAGGTAAATTCTCGCTTAGTCCAATGGGCTGAACTGGTACACAAACGAATCAGGCCCAAGTCAGTCTGAGCCCAAGTATCAGTAGAAATCCCAAATGACTGATTAGAGAAAAGCAAAGGGCCTAGTCACCCCACTTAAAGGCTAACACTGCCCAACCCAAATATAAGTCCGAACTCAAAAAAGAATTCAAATTATTGAGAGTAAACATAGTTACAACAAATAAGGAAATTACAGTCCTAGAAGGACATAGACTCCTACTTGTATATGAAAGGGATTCTTGAATCCTCATCTAAAATTGTTCTTTGAAAATATTGTGTTATTTATTTTATTGGGCCTGTGCTAAATAGATTATTAAAAATTGAACTCTGAGATTCAAAATATTAACTTATAATTTTTTTTCAAATTAGATTTTACCAACGTGAAACGCACGTGCTATTTTACTAGTAAAAATAAAAATAGAAAACTTTAAAATGCGTGAAAAAGTAAAGGTGCACTATATGCAACTTTTTCTCATAAATGGAAGCAATATCCACTTTTAACAAATTGTAAAATAAAAGGGTAGAAAATATTCTCGCGTCGATTAAAAATTAGTCTGAGTGGCAAGTTTATAAGATAAACCTCATCAAATATATGCACAAATAGTGATAGCCAACCCACATGTGGAAGTCAGATAACTGTTTTCACTCCTCCACTTTTTTGTAAAGTTATTGCCTAAGAAAAACTAATGCTGTGTTTGGTATCTAATAATGAAATGTATGAAATGCGAATATTATTTTTTTGGATTTATTTCTTTGTTTGATATAAAAAATTAAAGTGAGAATGAACATTCCAACTCATTCTTTTAGAATGAAAAAGAATAAAAATCCATTTCACTACTCAACCTATGAAATAGTCATTTCATTCTCAATAAACATTAAAAAATAAAATCTAATTATCAAAAATAATGTAATCATCATTTCATTCCTATATCATTTCATGTTTGAAATCACACAATAGAATAGAAATGACCATTCATTCAATTCTCATTCTCACTTTAATAAAAAGCTCATTTTATTTTATTATTGCATATCAAACATAGTATAAGTGACACTGACAACAAGGCAAAAAAAAGTTTATTGTCAATTAATAATGCGATAATGTACAACATCAGCTAAACTTAGTGACATAAAAAGTATTAATCATTAGAAGGTCAATAATACAAAATAGCCAGAAAAAGGCAGTAAAACAAAATAAAGATAACAGAAGTAAAGAAGTTACATTTTCAAAAGTTCTCTCCCAAAAAGGATTACATTAGCTTGTGCCCCAAAGGGCAAAATAAAATTGATGTCTTTATCAAAACGAGGAGAAAGAAAGTCAGTTAACATTCAAGCCTCCTTGATGAAGAGTCAAGAGGGAGGAGCATGAGTTGTAGGTGCATCTGGAGGAGGCTCATAAGCATCTGCAGGATCCTCTGCTTGGATCAAGATCCTTGTCCGGATTGGGAGGGTCGATCTTTAAGTTAGAAGCACCAAAGCACAGAGGAAAATTGCAATCCTCAAAAGTTTTTCCATCGAGGTTGATACAAAACTGTATCTCTATTAGTTGTTGATTTCCTTCCCAATCATGGTTGCAAACGATACTGTTGACATTTCATGAATGTTAAAATCTTATTTTATGGAGACTAGACACTTGACCGTTGTCGTGTTACAGTAGCTATTAGATCACTGTACTACAAGCTTAAAATAGTCCACCCCATGGTGTAACTCGTGGTTATAAAGAAAAATAAATAAATGTATTAGCGCAGACATTTTGATCGCTCAAAAATATGGAAAAATGTATGAAAGTCTTGTGTATGGAAAGATGTATACTTTCGAATGAAAAAAAATTGGTGTACGTGAAAAGATTGTGTGGAAACTGCAATGTTTTTTTGAAGCCATGGTAGAGTAGCTAGTTGAGGGAGGGAGTTATGAAATGATAAAAGAAAATTATGAAATAGCCCACTTAAAGTGATTGTAAAATTTTGTTTATAATTAAAATTATAATGAACAAATATATATAGTGAAGCATTAAACAGTATGCAAAAATGATTCCACCCCATAGTGGAACTCGAGGTTCCAAAGGAAAAAAATAAAAGTATTGGCACACACATTTTGATAGCTCAAAAATATGAAAAGATGTATGAAAATCTTGTGTATGGAAAGATGTATACTTTCAAATGAAAAGTGATGATGACTTTGTAATGCTAGGAAAAAAAATTGGTGTAGGTGAAAGAATTGTGTGCAAACTGCAAAGTTGTGTCTAACAAGATTTGTAAAAGATTTTTGTAGCATGTTAAGATTGTGTGCAAACTGTAAAGATGTGTCAACAAGATTTATAAAAAAAAATTGTACCATGTTAAGATTGTGTTCAAACTGTAAAGGTTTTTTTGAGTCACGCCACGCATCCAACTTGAACAATTTTCACACCATGCATCCAACATGACATAAATTACATTATAGTTCCGCAACACTCGTAACGTGATTCACCTAAAATAAAAGAAACACCTCTCTCATCACGTAACGTACCTAATGTAGACACTCCATTTACACCTCTTTTTGTAAATATATTTAAGTATTTATTTTCAAAAAAAAATCCTGCAATTTGTCAAACAGAGAACCCCTTGCATATTTAAAGTTTTATATGCATTCTCATTTGTTTATGGTTAGTTCAGGGGTTATACATGGTAGAATTTTTATCCGTCTTTTTGGAGCTACACTTTTTATTATTATTTTCAAACCAGAAGAGTTTCGATTTTTATATATCATCTTCAAATACTATATAGTTAATTATAATAGCTGGTGTAGCTTCACATTAATGGTTTTCATTTCATGTTCCACTATATATTATAATTTAAATGATTATTAAAATCTTCCCCCCATTTTGAAGTTGGTAGCTATTTAATGATTTTCTTTTTATCATGTCAGGACTCTCCCTCAGAACCAGCTACTGTGTTATTACATCTAAATTTACCAAAATAATTTATATATATATATATATATAAACATCAACTAGTATTTTAATTTTTATATATATCAAAAGTCTTCAAAATCTTCACCGAATCGAAAGGTTGCACCGAACAGTTCAAAAATCAATGGACAAACGAAGACAGATTGTACAGGTGAGAGATATTGGGTTGGAGATTTCCACAAACGAAGAGAGATTGACGAAACAGAGCTTAATCCCAATTTTTTTAATCCAAAATCTTTGAATCTCAAGTTTTTGGATTGGCGGGATACAGGGATTTGGGGAATTAAAAAATTTGCCAATAATGCTTGGGTTGATTTGAATTGTTTTGGTATTTATTATTAAATTAACGCAAAAATGAAAAAAAAAAATTCTCAACTTTTGTTAATGTGAAAAAACTTCTAAACTATTTTTTTTTTTTTTGAAAACAAATTAGTCCCTCATTTTACAAAAGTGGACAACTTGACTTATTCACAAAACTATAATGACATATATATTATTTACGCATAGTCATTATGTCATTTTCCATTTAAATATAATGTTTTCTAAAATAATCAAAAAAAAAAATTAGATAAAATTTCCAAACAATAAGTTTAGAAACATAAAAAAGAGTATTGACTATAGTTAGCAAATTGAAGAAAAAAATCCTTCTCAATGATACTTTTATCAAATTATTTTTTTATTTTTTAAATTTTTATTTAGAAAACACTATTAAGTATACTAGAGAAAAGAGTATATATGTTAGTTATATTTTTATTTTTAAAAATCTTAAATAAAATTTATTAGTTTTTTTCTTTTTTATGTTTTTAAACTTATTATTTGAAAATTTCATCTAATTTTTTTTTTTTTTTGATTTTTTTAAAAACATTATATTTATAGAGAGCTAGAATGATATAATGGTCATAATAAAAGACATATATATTATTATAGTTTTATCAAGAAATCAACTTGTCCACTTTTATAAGAAAAGAGACTGATTTGTTTCAAAAAAATAATTTATATTAATCAAAGCCTTTTTTTCTCTAGTTGGTACATTCATCTACCTCAAAAGAATTATTTACATTCAAGAGAACCGGATCATTAAACATATTGTTTGCTAGATAATAGGGTCAAATTTTTTATCCACTTGAGCCAATATGTTTATTTATAATTAGTTATTCAGTTCTTGTCTTGCTACTTGATGCTGGTATAAAATTCAAACAATTATCAATCAAGATACACAAGTTCAAGTTTAAGGGTAGTCTATTTGTGCAACATAAAAAATAATAATAAATAAATCAAAATAATAATCTATATAAATGTCAAAAGAATCTTTTATTTTATATACATTTTCAATTTTTTTTTTGTTACTTTTTATATTCAATTTTTGAATTTTATATCACTTATATTATTAATAATAACTAAAAGTTATTTATTTGACACAAAAAAATTTTTAAAAATACGTATGCGGAAAAGACAAAATTGTGCTTATTGAAGTTTATAAACATTAATGATAAATATTATTCTAGATGGTATGATATCACTTACTTTTGCAAGAAAGACGCTAACTATGTTTATTCAAATTATAATGGTAATGACTTCTCTGTCCAAGTCTATGTACAAAACCTATACTAATTCAGGTCCTTACACGATCTCTAGGGTTAGTGCCTGGACATGCAATTAAAATCATTTAGCAGTTCTACACTATGCCTAGCCATTTTCTCTGTGTTCTTGCCCCTTCATTGTCATCTGCTCTATGGCGACTCTCTCTCTCTCTCTCTCTCTCTCTCTCTCTCATATCAATCTGATCATAACATGTCTCTCTATCTATATATATCATTTTGTATATCAAAAGTTTGGTCAATACACTAATTTCATCGATTTCTCACATCTCATTCGTTATATTGTTTAAGATTTTCGTTTATTAATGTGCAGTTGGTTTGTAATAATATATTTCTGTAATTGTTAGGATTTTTTACTCTTTTATTTACTATAATAAATATTTCCTTTTCTACTCGTTATAGCGTTTAAGGTTTATGTTAAATGAATTCGTATATTTAAAAAATTTGTAGTTGCAAATTAAGCTATTTTGTGTAAATGACCTTTTGCATGGTGCAATATCTCTATTTTGGCTTGCGATTACATCTGACCTCCTTCACAAACACTTGTAAGTTCCACTATCCATTTCTGGACCATTTTTATTATATATTAAAACTTTAATATCAGGGAAGCCGGGTACTACTCAAGCTCGGCTTGTTTGCTGAACATTCTTATAGAGAATGAACTTGAGCTCCCTGAATGAACTTTCAATTAACTGATTTGAACCCAAACTGTTCTTGAGATTGAAATACCCTCAACAAAATTTCGCGCATGAGATAACCAGTCTTATACAAAAAATCTAAGAGATACTAATAACTGATAGTAATAAGCATAGAGGATGAAAGACAAAATGAAGTTAATTCTAAAAGCAGAATAGAAAGTTCATTTGAATTAAAATAAACATTAAATAAATACCCATTAAATTTAAATCACCACTAATAAAATAAGTGCGCGTCTGGTAATACAATTTGCGGGTCTGGTATTACTTTGTGAGCGGGTGTGATGTAGGTGGGTGCAAGAAAAGACAGTGGGCTGAGCTATCACACTGGCAGACTACAGGGTGCTCAATCCAACATCACCTAGGTGTGGATAAGGAAATGTTCTTATATGTAGTGTGTTCTCTTCAAATGGTATGAGACATTTTGGGGCAAAATCCAAGAGCAAAATCGTGCGGGCTTGGGTCCTAAGCGGACAATATCATACCATGTGTTGGAGCAGGGTATTACAGTTGGTATCAGAGCCTGAGCCCAGCCGAAAGTGTGCCGACGAGGACGTCGAGCCTCATAGAGGGGTGGATTATAGTCACCCGGTGCAAGAAAAGATACTGGGCTGAGCTACCACACTGGTAGGCTACAGGGTACTCAATCCCACATCGCCTGGGTGTAGAGAAGGGGATGTGCTTATATATAGTGTGCTCTCTTTAAATGGTATGAGGCTTTTTAGGGTAAAAGCAAAGAGCAAAATCGTACAGACTTAGGCCAAAAGCGGACAATATCATACCATCAGGTGGAGCGGGGTATTACAGTTGTAGTCACCCGCGGGGTGGATTATAGTGACTCTTGTGAACGGGTTTGATGTGGGCAGGTGCAAGAAAAGATACTGGGCTGAGCTACCACACTGGTAGGCTATAAGGTGCTCAATCCCACATCGCTTGGGTGTGAAGAAAGGGATGTGCTTATATGTAGTGTATTCTCTTCAAATGATATGAGGTATTTTGTGGTAAAACTCGAGAGCAAAATCGTGCGGGCTTGGGCCCAAAGCGGACAATATCATACCATGTGTTGGAGCGGAGTATTACAGTTGGTATCAGAGCCTAAACCCAGCTGGAAGCGTGCTGACAAGAACGTCGGACCTCATAAGGGGTGGATTGTAGTCCCGCAAGGTGGATTGTAGTGACCCTTATGAGTGGGTGTGATGTGAGCGGGTGCAAGAAAAGACACCGGGCTGAGCTACCACACTGGCAGGCTATAGGGTGCTCAATCCCACATCGCCTGGGTGTGGAGATGGGAATGTGCTTATATGTAGTGTGTTCTCTTCAAATGGTATGAGGCCTTTTGGGGTAAAACTCGAGAGCAAAATCGAGCGGTCTTGGGTTCAAAGTAGACAATATCATACTATGTGTTGGAGCAGGATATTACATTATAGCTCTAAATTAAAACCCAACAGTCAAAGTTTCAAAAAGAGTTCATAGTTTGACTCCTAAAGAAAAGAATAAGTTCCTACCCTGAAACTGATGAGAGAGTAGATGTCTGCCACAACCAAATCCTAAAACTCTATCCTTGTTGGGAAATCTGCCTGGAACCTAAAATATCAACAAAGTGGGTTAAATTCACGAGCAAGTCCTATCTACTACATCTCAATCAGAGAACCAATATACATACCCTCAGTATGAGGGACACAAGAGAAAATATATAAATATAATACACAAGTCATTCTTTATCCAGTTCATGTTTTCAAAACAACAATCATCCTTTACAATGTTTCATCAAAACCTTTATCATACAAAAGTGAACACATTCTTTAAGTTCAGAAGAAAGAAACATAAACATGTATAACATCAAGTTCAAGCAATTCTAATGTAACGACCCGAATTTTTTTTGAATTATGACTAAAGGTTAAGTGAATTTTTAAGCATGATTAGTCACTTAATGACATGCTTAGTGAACTTAAATGATCATTTCTATGTTTCGGCTATGGGTGTGGGACCGGAATTGATTCGGGTAACCCGGGAGAAGAACTACGGATTCTAGAGAGTGGCATGGGAGTATGGATGAAATTTTAAAGGCGTCAATGAAGTTTTAGAAAATGAGAAAAGGCTAGTTTGCGAATAAGTGCAAATTGCCCATAGCAAGGAGCAAATAAGGGAATGACAAAGGGTTTAGCTGCAAAAAGGGCAAATATGTATATTATATAAATATATATATGGAAAAAGAGAGAAAATATCAAAATTTTGGGGGTTTTTTTCTCTCTCTCTTGGCCGGATCTCTCTCTCTCTCTACAAAGTTTCTCTTCTCTCCTTCTCTCTAAATTTTGAGGGTCTAGAAGTAAGATTTGAGGGTGTAGCTAAGAATTAAAGTTGATCCTCTCATTCTTCTCTTCATTTTGATCACTGAAAAGTTGTCATTAGAGGAGTTTGAAGCTTGGTAAAATTTGGGTCTTCCACTTCTAAGCTTGGATTTTGAGGTAAGGGTTCTTCTTCTCTTCTAATTGTCGATTCTAGGGTTTTGGGTGAAAAAGAGAGCTGTAGGTTATAGATCACATGTTTTAGGAGAGTGAGAGAGGTGGGAAGCTAGATTTTCTCCTTCTCTTGAATCTTATCTTTGCACATTTGGGATTTCTTGTGTTGGTTTTAGCATGTGGGTCAAAGTGGGTGAATGGAAGAAATTGAGTATATCGGTGTTATATGCTCAAATTGGGGTTTATGTGCAAATGTGTAAATCTTGGGTCATATATGTGATTATATGTGATGGTTAAATGCATGTTAGTCCTATGTGCTAAAATTATGCATTGAGTGTGTCATGAGTAAAGTATGCTAATTTTGAAGTTGTATGCATATAAGAGGCCTTATGCATGTGTTATACATATATGTGCTCCATGTGGTATGTGGTGATGAGAAACATGCTTTTTTACTTCCTTCTAGTATCAATGAGCATGAGTAGAGCATGAAAATAAAATGCCACGTGTTTATGCATTCATATTACATATGTGGGAGGTTACGGGAAAATGACACAAAAGAGGTACACGGGACTTTGGAGTGGTCCAACCGTGTTGTGAAATGTGGTAAAGATTTCCACTAAGTATGGCCCTCGGAGTGGACCTGCCATGCTAAGGCTTAATGCCAAGAATCGGAGAATGTCCAAGAAATGTGAGCCTCGGAGTTGTCCCCTCACTTAATGGCAATCCTGTACATTGCCATGGTAAAATGACCTATCAAAGTGGTCCAGGTCATAGGATAGTTATCAGAATTGTCCAAGGTCACATGATCTTCTGAGCGGACCAATCATGTGGGGTATTGGATAAGGACCGAGAGAAAGAGCATTTACTTTCCTAATGCTTTTATGTTTGAACATGTTAAACATGATTCATGAAATATGCAATCCTTTTTAATCGCATCTGTTAATTTGGTTGTATAATCGTTGACATGACATATAGTATATTCATATGTATTTTATGTAGGTCAGTGTCGAGTCGACACTTAGGAGGGTTGGGGTATCTCTATCGAGTCGTGGTGGTACTCACCCATTTATTCTAAATTCTTTTACAGATAAGGCGCCGATGACGGATGGGACTTGAGTGTTCAAGTGGAATTCTAGTAGCATTTTGATATATTTTGGATATTGTATATTTAGTTATTCATGTCGGCTTGTGGCACGTATGAAATTGTAGTCATGGTTGGATTTTTTTAGCATTTTTTGGACCTTATGCATGAAATCCTTGTAATGACTATAAACTTGGAATCCATATGTATTGTGATTTATTCTTGGACCAAACTTAATTTATGAAGTGTAAAGTTATGATCTTCTCTTATGTTATAACTTTATGTATAGACTTTTCTCAAGTAAGTGAGTTGAGAATGAAGTGAAATGGATATGTGGTTTGAAAGCATGGACTATAATTGTATTTTTGAATAATTATGTTTGAAGTATGATTTGGATGGAATGGATTATTTTGAATGCAAAGATTATGAAATTATATTTTCACTCAAATGTTGTAAGTTGTGTGAATATTTTTTATGCTAGTTGAGGGATTGGAGTAGTCATTAGGGGAACATATGCCCAAAAATGTTCATTTTGGAACCATAGAGTATTTATGAGAATTTATATTTTTTTTGGTAGATTTTAATCATGATTTAAGTCATAATTTAAGTTTGATTATGAGTTGGTAAGGTGATTGAATGCTTTGAAACTTGAAAAATTAGGTTTTGGGCTGTTTTTAGCACTTTTGGTCGCTTGGGCTCTGCATCGGTCAATCGAAAGTGCAATATCCCAAGAGTTTGCATTTTGTAATAGATTTCGGTCGACTGGACGGAGTTTTGGTCAACTAAAAGTCCTCTTTTGATCGATCGAAACTATCCATTAGCCGACCAAAAGAAACCTGGGCAGCTCTATTTGCATCCGAACTTCAAACGAGTGTAACTTCTTCGTTTTAGATCGAAATTGAGTGCCGTTTTTTTTAAAATTGAGTATTTTTAAATCTCTTATACAATGGTGTAGGTTTCAGCCTCGATTTCTAGTGACACAGGTTCGCATGTGTGAAAATCTGTAGGCCGCAACTAGTTGGCTATACAACCGAGACATAGTTTGGGGCCATGGTGGTTGATTAAGGTTAAATGATGCATATCTATATACAAGGTTAGATTTAAGCTTCCATGGTAATTAGGGAAACAAATGAGGGTTCATTGGAGTTAATGGACGGGTTCACCCTTGGTTTCTAGGAGTCAGAAATTGGGGCGTGACACCAAACATGCCACCATTTTTATCCTTTGATACCTTAATAGGTATTGGTAATCCTGACATACCCATGAAAATCCTTACATGCCTCCTTCAACTTCAAATACCTTAATAGGTATTGGCAATCCTAACATGCCCTATATGCCTCCCAACCCAACTTACAACATAAAATAAAATAAGGTGCATAACGAATAAAATTTCACAAAACGAAATGGTTTAAATTATCAGAGATTCAATCATCACAAAAGATAACTCATTCACAAATAAATTAAAACCAAGTATATCATGGACATTTATAATTTCAAGGAGAAAACAGTTAAGGAGTAAAATAATACTATCATCCATTTTTGGAGCAAATACCCAACCAACCCTCCAATGCACCCAAATCTTCGAGGGAGTCGAAACCAAACTTGAGTTTAGGTTTCCAGGCCTATTCTACTTCTAAGAACCCTCTTTAATCATTATGGAATTTTTTGGCATTTTAAAAATATTTTTCTAATCAAAAGAAATAAAATATAGCTTTGAGGCACACTTTTAAGACTGATAAAACCACGAGGGAAACTCATTTTCACCTGAAATTTTAAACAAAGTGTATTTTATCCTTGTAAAGTTGCCTAGATTTTTTGGGAATTTTTAAAATATTTTGTAAATAAAAGAAGGTGAAAAACTCAATTTTAAGACACTTTAAAAATCAATTTAATCACAAGGGGAGTTCAATTCAACATGAAATTTAAAACCCAAGTTTATTTAACCCCCAGAAAGTTGAAATAAAAATTTGAAAATTTTTAAAATTATAAAAGTATTTTTAAAAAATGATTTTTTTGAATTTTCAAGTTTTTCCAAAAATTTCAAAAATATAAAAAAATATCAAAATAATTTGGAATGGGCCCAAATTGGACCCAGAGGTGGGCCCCGGCGAGTGGGGCCCAAAAACTTTTTCCCGGCATTGACCGGGAGCGTGGGGGAGTGCCCTGCGCTGGGGCTTCTTCTACTGGGTACACACAGTGCACTGCTGTGGACTTTTCGACGACACTCCGGCCAACTCCGGCCGCCGTTCGCCTCCATTTTTGCGCTATTCTTTTCCTCTTGATGTCAGCTACTTATTGGTGTAAAAAGCCCTATCCGAAATGGCCCAATCAAAAACCCCCAATTCACAAGTTCTAGGGTTCTTCACAAAAATTTTAAAATTAAAACTCAATTCATCAATGATCTGATTTTCTAAAGGTCAAGGGTTGTTTACCCGAGCAACCACAACATAAAAGATTACAAACTAACACCATTTACAACTTAGATTCATGCTCATACTATTTCCATACATCATACACACATATCATATATATATATATATGCATATATCTGTTCATATAAAAAAGAATCATTACACCTATATTCAGTTGGTATAAAAATCTCACGAATTTCTTCAACAGAAAGCAACATCATATACCGGCCATAATATTATATAAATAGGAATTTCAGGAATAGTCATAGACTCAAAACCTAGACTATGCATACAGATTCAAAGGAGAAGAGAAGAGTCAAACTTGCCTCTTTGATGATTCAAAACTCGTTCACCCAATTGCTCCTTCTCTCCCTTCTCTCTTTCGTTTACACTCTTGGTTTTTATGCGTAAATCAAACGGCAGAAACCCTAGTCTCCTATTTTCTTTTGTTTTATTATTTTTTTTCTTCTAGAAAACTAAATAAACTCCAAAAAAATTAATAAAAGAAATAAAATATAATAACCATAAACCCTAGCCCATCAAATTAAGTATACCCCTAGCCAAGCCATTCCAGCCCAACTTGACCCAGTCCAACCCGAATTTAAATAACAACTTTCTAGCAATCTAAAGCATTTAAAAAAAAAATTAAATCAAATAATACACAATCAACAAACCAATTCACATGAAATAATAAAAATGTAAAGATAACGCAATTCAAATGAAATAATAAAAATGTATAAAGACAAAGCAATTCACATGAAATAATAAAATAAATAAGGCATTTAAATTAAAATAAATGACATCAGAATTTCGGGGTATTACATTCTTTTCCCACTAAAAAGAGGAATTCTGTCATCGAAATTTACCCCATACGTGAGAGAAAAAGCTCTGAATACTTTGCTTTTATTTCATCCTCCTGTTCCCAAGTGGACTCTGCCTCATTATGGTAACTCCACTGAACTCGAACTAACGGAATGGTCTTGGAATGAAGAACCTGGTCCCTACGGTCCAGAATACAGTAAGGCTGCTCCACATATGTTGCATCTGGTTGCAACTTGATCTCTCCAACCTTAATGTGCTGGTAAGTATCCTCATCTTTAAGGAATTTCTATAGCATAAAGACATAAAAGACATTGTGCAGCCTGTGCATCATGTCTGGTAATGCCAATCTATACGCTACTTGTCCAACCTTGTCAGTAATCATAAAAGGACCTATAAATCGAGGTGCCAACTTCCCTTTCTCCCAAGCCGCATCACTTCCTTTATGGGAGAAACCTTAAGTAAAACCTGATCCCCCACCTTGAACTCTAATGTACGAGTTCTTCGATCAGCATAGCTCTTTTGTTTGCTCTATGCAGTTCACATACGGTCTCTAATAAGGGCAACTTTTTCTAATGTGTCCTTGATGAACTCAGAACCCAAAAACCTATTCTCTCCAACTTCCAACCAGCAAATCGGCGATTTACATGGACATTCGTACAGAGCCTCAAATGGTGTCATACCAATAGTCTTTTGATAACTATTGTTATAGGCAAACTTAACCAATGGCAAGTAACTCTCCCAATTGCCTTTGAAGTCGAGTACATATGCTCGCAACATATCCTACAAAATCTGATTAACCCTCTTAGTCTAACCATCGGTCTAAGGGTGATAGGTTGTATTAAGGTGCAGAGTTATACCCATTACATGCTGAAAGCTTTCCCAAAACCTTGAAACAAAACTTGAATCTGAGGTGTAACTCGAGCGAACTGGCAAGAAATGTGCTGATTTCATCAGCCTATCCACTATCACCCAAATAACATCATGGTTTTACTGTGTGAGTGGGAAATCCCACAATGAAATCCATAGAGATGCTCTCCCACTTCCACTCTGGTATAGGTAGTGGTTGCAAAGACCCCGACGGTCTCTGGTGATCAATCTTGATCATCTAACAAACATAGCTATGTCTCTCTTTATGCTTACCCACCAAAACTGTCGTTTCATGTTTCATTACATTTTATTCCCTCTCGGGTGTACCAAAAACTGAGAATTTTGGGCCTTACTCATCACTACCCTCCTCAAATCATCATTGTAAGGAACAACTAATCGCCCCTTATACCTCAATCCTCTATCTCTACCCACTGTATAAAATGGTACCTTCCTAGATTTCAACTCGGTCACCTTCTTTATGCAATGCGGGTCAATAAGCTACTCTATAACTACCCTTCGTATGATCACAGGTGTAACCACCACACATGCTACAACAACTAAGGCATCAACACTGCTCAAGTCCTTCCACACTGCTTCGAATAAGGCAGATAGACTAGCATAGGGTCAGCGACTAAGCGCATCAGCTACTACATTTGCTTTCCCTGGGTGGTACTAGATAGAAAAATGATAGTCTTTCACAAATTCTAACCACGTGTGCTGTCTCATATTCAACTCCTGCTACTAGGAATTTTGAAACAAAATATTGAGAAATTAGGAAAAGAGGCAAGCATCGACTTGAGGAGTGTTTCTACTTTGGAGAGCATGGAACCCTTTAGGAGTCTAACTTTGGAGCTAACTTTCTCTTCTAGATAACTGAAATAAACTAGTTTTGAACGTTGGAGGACTGCCGAGAGACCCAAATACTTATTACTCTAGCCTTGCTCATTGATACCTAATAGGTTTCTCAGTTGACTTCTAATGTCGGGGCTTACATTTGAGCTAAAATAAGTCCTTGATTTTGTTGTAGTTGACCAGCTACCCTGATAGAAGTTCATATCTTTTTAAAATTTGTTTCATATTAGTGGCTTATGTGGAGTTTAATTTGCAAAAAAGGAGTTCATCATCTGCAAATAGAAGATGTGTGATTGGAGGACAGAATTTATTGAGTTTCACTCCATTTATAAGCTTTTGATGGACAACATTTTTTAGAAGAGTTAAAAGACCTTTAGTGCATATAAGGAACAAGTATGGTGATAATGGATCCCCTTGTCAAAGACCACGAGAAGCTTTTATAAGACCACATGTTTCTCCATTAATCACGATATAGTATGAGATAGTAGAAATGCACTCCATCACAAGGGAACCCAGATGTTTTAGCATTGATTAATAAAGTTCCATTCAACTCGATCAAAAGCTTTCGCCATATCCAACTTTAAAGCAATATGGCTTATTTTTCCTAATTTTTGATTCCTCATATTATAGTTTTGTTCATGAGCTAGAATAATATTGTCATGAATGGAGCGGCCTAGGACAAATGCACTTTGGTTGGGACAAATGATTTTGCTTAGAAAAGTCTTAAGACAGTTAGCCAGTGTCTTAGAGAAGATTTATGAGTAACATTGCACAAAGCGACTGGTCAGAACTGGGAAATTTGGGCAGGATGATTGATCTTGGGTATAAGAGCTTTGTTCGTGTGATTTAAGCTCTTGAGCAAGTATCCACTATGAAGGAATAAATTGAAGTCACAAATTAGATCATTTTTTATAGTGTCCCAGTTGGACTGAAAAAATCGGGGCATAAATTTGTCAGGCCTGGGAGATTTAAATGGCCCTATATCCTTTATCGCAGTTTTAATTTCATTTTATGTTCCTTTTCTTAGCAAAAGCTGGTTCATCTCAACACTGATATTTGGGGTCATCAAGTTCCAGAAGTCATTATCTTGGTGGCTACCAGAAGACATGTACAAGTCTGAGAAAAGTTCTCTACAATACGATGCACTTCTTGCTTGGAGTCTTGCCATTGGCCATTTTAATCCTCTAACCCTATGATTGAGTTTTTTTTTCTTCGAATGGTTACTTTTCGATGGAAAACAAATTAACTGTTTTTATCCTCGTGCTTGAGCTTGGCTATTCAAGATTTTTGTTTCCAGAATAGTTCTTCATCTCTCTAAACAGAGCTTAATTCAAACTCCAACTTGAAGAATGATGATGTGTTGAGATGAGGTTGGGATTTGAGGTGACAAATTTTATCTTGAAGAGATTTAATTTTGGTTTTGGTGTTATTGTCAGAGCTTTGATTCCATTACTTCAAGTTGAACTTACATACTTTAAGTTTCTCCTAGTGATTGAACATGGCTAAAGCGGGAATGGGAGCGCTCCAAGATTGTTCAACAAGAGGTTTAAATTCCTTCTTTGTGACCCAACATTAGTCAAAATATTTTTTTTCATACAGGGGTTAAACTATCATTTTGACTGAGAATAAGGGAGTAATGGTCCAAACCTGATACCAGAGTATTATAAACTTGATGATGAGGGAAAAAGTTGAGCCATTCTAGAGTACAGAGTCCTCTATGAAGTCTGGCATGAATTGTGTGATTGTTGCCCCTACTATTACACTATGTAAAGGGTGGGCCATTAAATCCCATATCTAGAAGGTTGCATCCTTCAATGAAAAGTCTAAAATTTTTTAGAAGCCACCCCTATTTTGTAGCTCCTCATCATTTCTCAAAGTTGTAGAGAAGAGAGTTGAAATCTCCCAAGACCACCCATTTCTTCGAATACATTGGTTGAGAGTTTGAAGATATGCCCATTGTTTGGCCCGGATTGAGTCATCGCAAGATGCATACACACTAGTGAAGTACTAAATGCCAATACCTCCTCCACTATTGATGGTAACTTGGAAGTGATGGGAATCGGGGTTGTTTTTCTAAAATAACATCAAAAACGGTTTACGGAAGCGTGATTCATTAAAATAAAACTGAACCCCTTGAAGTTTGAAAGATTATGCAAGTAACAAAAAAATTTCTTCTGAACATGAATATGATTGCATGGAATAAAAAAGATTCAGAAATCAAATACCTAATGGGGATAATTTTTCAACCCCTTAGTCTTCAACAATTGATGAAGGAATCGATCTCCTTTGGTGTACTATCCCGTAAGAATCACCACTATGATATTTGAGGTTGATTCTCTAAAAGCCTAATTTTTGTGGGAGAACCCTAGGTTTTGTGAATTGATTTCTCCGTAAAACGTTATTCACTTGATTTGAAAGAGAACATGTCATATTTATAGGAGAGTCTCACCCAAGTCAAGTCCTCTTTTCCATATATGCTAGATATGATAAATCATATCTTCACATAAAAAGAAACTATATACATACTCCATATCTTATATTCTCCTATGAAAAATAAGATATTATGTATATATTTAAATTATATATTAATATATATATTCAAAGATATTAAAATATTCAATATATATTTATATATAATTTCATTTGTGCCCTTGACATGTAATTAAATTACAAATGCCCTTAGCACATTATAACAATTCACATTTAACAACCTAGTTGGTTTTAAATCGACCTAGCGGGCTAGAAGTGAGGATCTTATTTAAGGGTCCAAACTCTTATTGGCTCTAATGGATTATAATTGGCCCGGTCATCTTATGAACCTAAATTACAATAATCCATTAACCACAACTTAACTCCACTATATAAGTGTGGTCGTACTCCAACTCGAGAATGGTTGAACCATGTGTTGTCTTTAAATCTTATGTTGTCTCAACACACAACACCCGTGTTAATTATACGAAATTACCCCTCTATGCACAATTGGATATGGACGTATAAGTGCCCTCTATCCAAATCAACAATTGAATATTTATTAAACCATTTGATTGCTTTGCGTTCAATCAATAACCCTTTAATAAAACTTATGCACTTTGCCAAGGTGCATACCCATTTTATTAAGGCCGAACCATGCGCTTGGATTAACCATTGATTAAACTTAATCAAGTCTTAATAAACTTAGCCAGCATAAATTTAAATCTTGGGAGCATGTTCTAAAGCACATGATCAACCAACATCCAACATATTTGGAGTTTAGACCCTGGGCCCCATTACATATATTAAAGTGCTAACCAACCATACATAAGGTTCATCACTCCCTCATACTTGAGGATACCATTCGTTATAACACTGACAAGTAGTAATTGTAATGACAGCCTTACAATTACTTTGATAATGACTTGTCGGCGATCTTTTATGTTCTTTATCAATAGGGTGTCCACCGACATTTGTTGAATGAACAAAACACTTTATGATAACGTAATATAAGTAACTTGTGCTCTCGACTTTGGTAACCATACCATTCATGCACCAAGTTGTTGCGTAGTAAATGGACACTACGATTCGGGTCTTGAATCAAATTAATACATGACATTCATAATAATATAAACAGTGTTTTTTATAAACAAACAAATTCTTATTGATAAACCAATGTCATTGCATCCTAATTGGTGCTATAAAGGGCATACAATCCTAATAGGAAGTCATTACTTTCAACTATTTTGACCCTGTGATCTTGTTGTAAAACACAGTAATGCCTATTGAATGGCCTCAAGGATTGACTGTGAAAAGTTTATAATCTTGAAGAAGATTCTTTATAGTCTCCAACTTATTGCTGGAATTTTTCATTTCCAGTAAACTAAAAATGAAAAAGGAATGGAGTGAAATCAATCTCTTCAGCTGGGAAATCATCAGGGGGTTCCCCACACCCTGGTAATTCCACACCATAACTTTTATAGAGATAGGTGGGGCCATTTAGGGCTAACTTCCTCCATCGTTGCTTCCATTGCCATTGATACAAAGAATGGATCAGTGTCATCTTGCAAAGTCTCTTTGAAATATTTGTCTGTCTTTTGGTGCTTCAAATGGTGAGTAATAATCTCGTTTTGTTGCAACGTTGTTTTGAGTTCAAGATTTAATAGTGGGGTCTATGGGTTATAGTTGAGAGATCTAGCTCTTCTCTTCCACTTTTGAATGACTTCTTGAACTGTGTTTTTTAGAGTACCGGTGAAGGAAAATAATGGATTTGTGTTAAGTAAAAGAAATTGGGCTGAGTTTGAAAAAGTTAGATTACTAATGGTAGTTAGTATAATGTGTTGGGCTGGGATAAAGGGATCATTAATGGGGGTCGTATTGCATTTATTAGGAGGGTCTGGATCATGTTAGAAAGTTATGGTTTTTGGGAATGGTGGGATTTGAGGTATTAAAAGGTTTGGGCTTTTGAGAGTGGACTAAGAAAACAGTGAGAATTGGGCTGATACTGATATGAACTAAGAAAAGAAGAGTCAATACTTGTGATAGGGCCCATAAGCTCCAACAGACCAGAATTAGGATATGAATGGAGAGAATTGCCACGTGGTGGATCAATTTTTCCTTCCGAACAGTTCATTGTGGTGGTCCCCTAACATTGTGTTGTGTATAACGATCAAATATGCTCGTTCCTGACCTCTGTTGTATCTTCTCCGTGAACAACTTATTAGGTGACCCGTATTTTGCTTTTTAGTCATCTCTAAGGATTCTGGCAGTGGGGCAAGGTCTCTATTTCGTTCGAAACTTTGGATTAATTTGCCCACCATCATTTATTTACTTAGTCAAAGGCCATAAGGAAGATTGCTTGAATCAATTTTTGGCATTATTTTGCAAATTTTGAGATTATGCCCTAGTATACCACATTGACGTTCATAGCTAAATGGGATCCAGATCATATTTTGAAAATTCTTCAAATGAATACCTCTTCGCAAAAGTTTCAAGACATTGATGTCGACTTTAATACGGAGATATCTTCTCCCTTCAGCTCCTCTGTCACGAATTTATATCTTGTGGTGAGTGGGAAAGCCCTTGGCAATTTTTACCCCAACTTTTAGGCATCATTCGAATTGAAGGATATGGAAGGATAAGGAGAGAAAAGAAAAGAGAGAATAGTGTGTTTTGTATTTGGGTACTTTAAATGAAGAGAAATGAGAAGATTGGGAGGGATTTTGAGAGATAGTTATCCCTCCTAATCACTCGTGTCCTATCCTCCCAAAAATGAGAAGATTGGGAGGAAAAGGATAGTGAGTTAAGTAACACTTTTATAATTCCAAAACTGCCCTCAATAATTAAAAAGAAAAAATTATTATTCCACACATATCCCATTAAATATAAAAGGGTATAATAGTAATTTAGTTGTTATCATTTCTTTTCTTTTCTCTTTCCTATCTTATCCAAATAAGAATATTACCAATTCTTTTCTTTTCTCTTATGTTTATCCAAACATAAATAGAGGTTATTACTATTATCTCATTTCTTTTCTTTTCTCTCATAACTAAAGTTATTCTTTCGTTTCTTTTATCACTTGTTTATCCAAACGGAGCCTTATGGCTAATCCTTCCAAAGGAATATTAGCTAAATTAACCCAGAAAGGAGAAATAGAAAAGAGATTGTCTGAAATAGTAAGAGAGGGTTTCCATTCAACTAGGACGAGGAGACTTTGCCAGATATGACCTTTCGAATTTCCTCGTTTGAGGAAAAAAGAATTGAACTTATCTTGGGCTAGACGAAAGACTTTGAGTTTGCAGCTCCAGAGTTCTTCTAGGGTTCTTTGTAAGCCTCTCTTGTTGGTGGGCTTCTCTAATAATATTTTGTCAAATAAACTTAATTTGCAGTCTCTAACCCCCTTGATTGTGTCTTCTTCCAGGACTTCGATAACATCTGATTCTTCCATAGTAAGAGTGAAATCATGAAGTTGGGCTGTGACATCTTCCATAAGGCAAAGGTGTTGGGGTTAATGGATGCAATGAGTTCAAGTGGAGTGAAAAAAAAATAGGGTTTGAGTGGAAAGTGGAAGGACAGAGTGAGAGGGAAAGGGATGAAATGATTAGTAGGGTTAGAGAGGAAGAAGAGAGAGTGAGAAGAAAGGAGATGAAGTGATGAGGGTTGGTGTGAGCTCCTTGGGTGTCAATTGACGAGAGACGTTGCCGGTCGAAAACGACGCTCTCACTCCTTGAGAATCCAGGACCCTCCATGAGAGAGGACGACTTGCCATCAATTATATTGATGCCCAGCGAAGATTGCAGGGTTTGCCTTCAATGTGTTCATCTTGATAGTAGGCCAAGTACGTGAAGGGCGAACCATTCGACTTCCTTAGCGATGAGTCAGGCCAAGTAGAGATTACCAATTTAATAAGTACATGTTTCAAGTGATTACCTTGCTTAGTTCTTCTATCCATTTTTTTTATTTTTTTTCCAGTTCTTAAAAGATGGACAATGCTCATCAGTACCTCTAATACAAGAATCTACAATACAGATTTTCGATCAGTAACTGTAGTAACCCTTATGGACGGGTGTGAGTGGGCGGGTGCGAAGACAGACACTGGGCTGAGCTACCACACCGATAGGGTACATGGTGCTCAATCCCACATTGTCTGGGTGTGGAGAAGGGGATGTACTTATATGTAGTATGTTCTCTTCAAATGATATGAGGCCTTTTGGGGTAAAACCCAAGAGCAAAACCATGCGGGCTCAGGCCCAAAGCGGACAATATCATACCATGTGTTGAAGCGGGATATTACAGTTGGTATCAGAGCCTGAACCCAGCCAGAAGTGTGCCGACGAGGACGTCGGGCCTCATAGGGGGTGGATTGTAGTAACCCTTGTGGACGGGTGTGAGTGGGCAGGTGCGAAGACAGACACTGGGCTGAGCTACCACACCGATAATGTACAGGGTGCTCAATCCCACATTACCTGGGTGTGGAGAAGGGGATGTGCTTATATGTAGTATGTTCTCTTCAAATGGTATGAGACCTTTTGGGGTAAAATCCAAGAGCAAAACCATGCGGGCTCAGGCCTAAAGTGAATAGTATCATACCATGTGTTGGAGCGGGGTATTTCAGTAACTGTCTCGAGAAAACCAAACCAAACATGCTCTTTTTTCTCAAAGAGAGATTTCTACAAAAGCACTGAGGACGACCAAAAAATCATCACTTATTGAAGAAAATACGAATAGTAGACAATGCAACGCATAGAAAATTCCCCAAGGATCAACAGCTAGCTTCTAAAACTCGTCAAAACTCCTTATAACACATGTTTTCCTTAACTTACAGTTCCGCATCCACATTATAATAGGAGTGACAAAAAATAGAAGACAATTAATCTTTAATCTTTAGCATAGATATACACTGAATAGTGGATAGCAACATTAAGATATATAATTACTTGTTTTGTATTCCTTGTATTGGTAAACGTTCATGTATATACACAGTACTATATATCCTGATTGTACAAAGATTTTTCAGGATTGCAGTAACGGGTCTGCACCTAAAAACTTGCATCATAACTGCAAACCAGAAAAATAGTAGTCTTCCGGGAAGCGTCGCCGGTTGATTTTAGAACAATAAAGTGTTACCTATACGATAATGCGACCATACTTCACCGGACCACTCTTGGTTCTTTTCCTTTTTCATCTTAATCCTCCTTTACTATCACAAATTTCATTGTACTTGATAGAAAATGTAATCACTGGTAACAGCAAGCCAAGTAAAGATTAACAGTCGTGTTGAACACAAACTCAACTTAATATGTCAAATTGAGGTCGAGGCATTACTTCAGATTGCAGCAGCAAAATTCAATTTTAATGAACATGAATGATGTGAGGTTGGCGCAGTGGAGTTGGTGGTCCCATTTCTTCATCATCAGATGATGTAAGTGAATCATTATGAGACACCTAATGGACACCGAAAATGGAAAAAAAACATATGTGCCTTAACAAGAGAAAAAGATGAAAAACGTGTATGTGTGTGTGTGTGTATATATATATATAATTTTTTTACCTGTTGACGTCTGCGATGCTGGATAGTATTCACTGCCTTCATCATAATGTAGATTGGTAGAATAATCCCAGAAGTTCGCAAAAATAACAACTGTCATACAAAGCAACCAAAGGTGAGTTTTTATACCAGTCTCATTTTTCTGGACATCTCATTGCAGCCCTTGCCATATGATATAAAAGTGCTAGTATATCTTACCAAGAGCAATGGGAAAGAGTACCCTTCCTCTCCACCGACTATAAGGGGAAGTGTATGCCGTAAAATCAGAAGAACCATGAACTGCAGACAGAAAAAAATAGAAAATTCTAAGAGGCTGTGTTCAGAATGTGCTACAGGTGGATCCGTTGGCCTTAGAGCCACATATTTTTCCCATTTCAAAAGCCATATGTTCAGCTGACCAAATAAAACTAGTCACAGTTGAATTTATTTAGTTTCACATGGATCAAGGTCTGAAGTTTTAAGCCAAAGTCAGATTCTAAAGTTTCAAGAAGCATTGCAAGAAATATGCTAATTAATTGTTACAATTTGAATAGTAGTCCACTAAATTCTTCCAGATCTAAAACTTAGATGTTTCTCCAATGCTGGAATTTGGAAAACATGTGTCAAACATGTGTCTTTCAATGAATTTCTCATATTGAAATTTCAGTTGTACTTGAAAAAATGCCTAGATAACATGATTATTCAACTTCTCCACATTTGCTCATAACATTTATATATATATATATACTTTTTTGAGTGGGGGAGGAGGGTGTTCTGGTACTTTACACACTAGCACTCTGTATCCTATGATCTCTTCGCAGCTCTGCCCCCATCTCAATCTCAAACTGCAAATTTGTCTTTACTTACAATGTTTGGTTAACAGTAGAAGTCAATAGGGAGGTAGTGTAAAGATGTCTACTTACAATAAATTTTCCAACTTTCCATTAATTATTCTGATCTTTATAAAAGAAAATTAAATTGAACATGAAATGTTAAACCTTGAGAGAGAGAGAGAGAGGGGGAGAGAGAGAGAGAGAGAGAGAGAGAGAGTATACAATTATGGCAACTGAACGGCAGCACATCAAACTTCTTGATGTCGAAACCTCGTACTCATCATAGTCAGGATCAAGAAAATTGCGATCAGCTGAAACCATTGCTATAATTCGAGGATTATTCAGATCACTTCTGTCAATCTCCCAATTTCCCCTGATAAAATCACTATGTTATCACAAATTTCATAGTGCTTGAAGGAAAGAAAGAATGTGGAGGCCACAGATCAACTGCAACAAATATATATATGAAAACTAAAAATAAGAAGACGAAAGATAATTTAAGTACCTGAAATTCAATGGAATACCCCCATATTGAAACACAGGAGGTGGTGCTGTATAACCTGGTTTGAATTGCTGCATTTCATGTGCATTCAACAATAACAAATGAATACAGTTCATATCTGATTTAACACGTGAAAAAACTATATAGAGCTAAAAGAAATGGTTGTCCGAACTAACTCTAAGTAGATTAAATCAAAATATACAAGGCTTAAAGATTCATAAGAGGCAAACATCAGTAAGATCAAGAACAGAATCATAAAGAAAATAACCCACCTGGTGGCATATCTCACACAAAGTGTCACCCTTCTCGTTGCACCATCTTTGTACACATCTGCGATGAGCATACTGCAAAAATTGAAGCAAATATGAGCACTGCAAGTCACGCGACTTAATTCTTTAAGATAATAATTGATTGAACATGAGAAAAATCTATTGCATATAAATCTTCTTAACAAGTATCCAAGTTGAATAAGCATAAGAGTATAGCCATGATTACGAAGTGACTTTTACCATTCTGGAGAACCAAAATTAACATGACAAACCAAAACAACCGGACTTCACTTTTTACTTCTTTTTTTTTTTCTTTCATGGGGGGAAACACCAATGGAGCTTCTTCAAGCACATTTTAAACTGAAACATCTGTTAGTCATGGCCGCCTCATGCAACTGGCAGGAGTGTGCGGAAACAAGCTACTTACTCATATCACTATCTAGAGTACCAAGGTTGTGGTTAAATCAAACATAATTTTGAAAATTGAAGGATCTAAAGTCAATCTTACATGCTATCCAAAGTTAAAGACCTTTCTATATTATATGGTGCAAAGTGCCCTGTCTGTTCAGGCTGGGTTGCCTCAAGGGTCTGAATGCCACTAGTTTCTCAAAACAATGAGGATGGTAAGGTTGGTATGGACATTATAGGAGAATGTATTTTCATTCAGTGAATGGTCCCAATATATAAATGAGGATGGTAATGTTGGTATGGACATTCTCCTAGCATTTCATCACTGGATGAATGAAAAGGGGCAGCAGACCTGTTTTTCCACTAGTTTCTCAAAACAATTCTCAAGATAATCAAATGAAACCTAAAAGTTCTACTGAAGCTCATCAATTTCTTTTTTCTGGTAAGACACACATGCGCACTGTAGTCCCAATTGGGACTTGAACCCTAAACTTCCCATGTGAGAAGAAAATTCGGAATTTCCCAATAATCAAAACAAATTGCACAACTTATTTGTTGTAAGATGCTGAAACACTAGTCAATTTTTTGGTCTAGAAGGGGTTGGGGTTTAAGTTTTGACTGTCAATTACCCAGAGAAAGGATGATCCCCATCTCTCCAAACAACCATGGTGAGTTATTCGGACCCCAGTTTTGTTCTGCTGCACAAACAGTAAATTAAGAGGACATGAAGTACCCCCAAACACTCTATGAAACCAGACCAATGAGACGATAAATGTTTTGTGAAACGCATGATCATGGACCGTGAACCACCAGAATATAATAGAACAAATTCTTAGATTGTACAGACCAATACATCAATATAACAAATTGACATTTTTTGTAGATTCTTTCAGATTTATAAAAAAGGCATAGATAACAAAATTTTGCAATTCTATGTATCAGTATAAAAACTTTAAAAAGGACTACTAATAATATTTCAAAACACAAATTAGTACCTTTAAAATTTTAAAACCATTACAGATTTTCCAATTGGAGTAACAATAGTTAAAATTGAGGTGCAACTAACCTTCAAACTACCACAGCAAGAGCAAGGCGTCTCCATGTTCGAATCTTCATCCTCGTCTTGGCATATCCTGCACTCCACCATTTTCCTCGGAGTCAAATCTTTCGCGGAATCGATGCCTTGAGAAGAGCAATCAATTGTCATTTCATCAATTGATGAGAGTGTGAACTGCTTTGACGGGTTTCTGCTCTCTATTGCAGCTTCCAAAGTGGATTCAGTGAGCAAACGATCCACCAGCAATACAAAATGATCCCCCATTTCCAACTAAATTTATGTTGCAAAGATGAATAAAATGAATCCAAATCCCACAATCCAATGAACTAGCCCTTTCTCTTTCAAGATAATTCCTGAGAATTAGAACCAAGTACAGAGAAAATAAATCAATGTATGAAAGCATGACTCAAACATATAATTGTGCCTTGGCACACAGCCATATAAATACATAAAAATATAACGAACAAAGAAAGGGATATGGATAATAAGTTAAACAAATTCCTTTTAAGTTAAAAACCTCTCATGAATTTACAGCCAAAATAGGAAGATAAAACCCTCAAATTATAATGTTGTAAAGCTTAAGAAATATTTCTATTAACACTGGAAATTAAAGCTTAAAAAATTAAACAAAATCACCTTGAAGTGAACAAAAGCTCTAGTGGAACAGTATGGAAAGCCCAACCAATTGAAGAGGAAAAGTAGAAGAATTGAATGGATAAAACAAGGAAAGAATATTATTTAGCTTCAACCAAAAACAGAACAAAATAAAAACAATACAAAAGCTAGCAGAAAGTTTGAAAATAAGGAGGGAAAAGGGGAAAGAATTAAACTAAAAGTGACTAAAAGTGAGGGAACCTTTTATTTAAAAAAGAAAAAAGAAAGGCTTTGATCATGAAACTGTACCTGAACAAAGCTACAACAATCAAACAAATGGCAAAACCCAATTGACTAAAACACATGGAAAAAAAATTCCAAGGCCATAAAAGCAAGAGAGAAAGAGAATACCCAAAAAAAAAAAAAAAAGAAGATAGGAGAGAGAAAAGAGGAACCAAACAAACCCAGATGGAAAAAGTAATCTTTCAATCAATCCAAGGCCTTAAACAAGCAAACATCAATACAATATGAGTTTCAGAAGAATATACTGATATAGAAGGGAAAGAGAAGAAAGAAAAGAGATGCTTACAAGAAGGGGATCGTATATCTACAAGCTAAGAAAGCTCTCTCTTTCTCTCTCCATCTCTAACTTTCTCTCTCCATCCAAGTTTCCTTTCTTCGTATAAATCTCTGTTTTGGAATGAAGCAAGAGATCGAGTGTCGTCGTTATCATCACTCAATTTGCATATAAGTCATAGAAAAGGAAATTATACGAATTACTGTATTTAGTTTCGGGCCTTCAATTACAAACGAGCTTTTTCTTCTTTCTATGTACATGTGTTCTATTGTTTGTGATTATATATAGGCGAATATATACTAACTAATATAGCTTTCTGTACTATATATAGATATAGCCTTGTATATATGTATAGATAGAGAGAGACAAAAGCAAAGGAACTGAGATTCTAACGGCAAAGCAACTCACGACCGCCACGATTCCTTTTTACTTCACCGTTTTTGCCGTTTGGATTTCCCCCCACTAAAGGATTAAACACTGGTGAAAAATTGCATCAAAAGCCAACTTAGGACAAGTTCTGACCATTTGATCCAATTTTACAATTAGATCCATATATTTTTTAAAATAACAAAAAATATTATTAAAGATATTTGGGTGTTTTTGTCTTGGAGCTACCCATATGCGCCAACTGAGGTGCAACTTGGGTGGTAAATTCAAACCAAACTTAGATTCCAGCTCGATTTTTTATGAGTTAGGGCAACCGTTTTTAAAGTTAGGGTTGGATTTGGGTTAAAAAATCTTAACTCGAATTCAATTAGGATTGAGTTTGGGTTAAGGTCCCATCAACCTAAGCCCAATCCGAACCCGAATTATATTTTTATTTTTTATATATATTTATTTTAAATATACTCTAATTATTTCAAATTATGGTTAGATTGCTCTAGTTAGTGGTTTATTAGTTATTATGTCATAGGATGTACTTGTCAATATATTTGATTTTTTCAATTGTGAATTAGTTATGATTGTTCCTTTTAGTCTTCATAATAATAATTATGTCTAGCGGTAGATGATGTACATTCCAAACACATAAAAGAATGAGAAAGCAATGTATAAGTTTTATAAAGTCAATGTCGTACAGGATGCTTATATAATAAAATCATAGTGGTAACCCGAATTCAACCCGAACTAAAAAATTTAAGAATAGGTTGGGCTAAGGTTGATTAGCCTGTGTTGAATGCTGGATTAGAGTTGAACATTTCATATGTCGGGTTTAACCCGAACTATACCTCCAACCTGCCTGAGTTACACCCCTATTACCTACTGGCCCTGGGGTTGAGAATAAAATTTTAAGGTATGAATTAGCTATAATATATTATGAGAGTTGATTCTTTTAAATTTAGCAACTAAATTGACAGTTTTGTTCTTTAGTAATGTCAAATAAATCTTATGCTTTGTTTGGTTAGATATATAGTAAGAAAGAAAAATAAATGAAAAATATTTTTAACATTTTACAAAGTTTACATAGCAAGAAGGAATTTTTTTGTAGGAAAGTAATTTTCCATAACCACCTATTTTTTTTATAAATTCTTCTTTCAAACAATACAAAAGAAATTTGTTTTCTTAACAAAAAGTGATGTGAACTAACCATTATGTCCCCTTTTAATCTCTCTAAAATAAAACATTTTTATGCATATATTTTTAAAAAGAAAATGATATAATTGATGACATATTATAACCAACTCTAAAATCGACTAACGTGGAAGGCTAACCTGATTGTACACGTAACCACAAAGTTACAACTCATCTTACCTTATTGTTAGAATAAGAAAGAGAGAGTGTGTGTGTGAATTATCTCAAAATTATATTAATTAATGGTATATTTACAATATATAGTGAGATCATATATATAGAAGAAGGAAATGGGTAAATGAGTGGGGAGCAATTTATCTGATATATGGTAAGCCCCCAACCATAGGAATCCTAATTTGATATGAAAAAGATACAATATAAATATATACTAATATATTCCAACACTCTCCCTCAAACTCAATGAGGGTTATACGACGCCATCTGGAGTTTAGAAACAAGCTCTTGAAAGTGCCCTAGTGGAAGAGATTTGATGAAGATATCTACTATCTGATCATGTGAAGTGACTGATTGTAACTGCAAGATATTCTGAAGTAGATGATGACGAACAAAATGACAGTCAATCTCAATGTGTTTGGTCCGCTCATGAAAAACATCATTGTGTAGAATCTAAATAGCACTCTTGTTATCACAATAGATGGGAGTAGGAATGGATGAAGAAACACTCATATTCTAAAGAAGCCATCGTAACCATAAAAGCTCAGAAGTAGCATATGCAAGTGTTCTATACTCAGCCTCAGTGCTAGATCGAGCAAAACTAACTATTTCTTTCTATGCCAAGAGATTAGTGAGTCATCAATAAAGAAGCAATATCTTGTAGTGGAATGGCAATCTGTTGGGTCTCCAGCCCAATCTGCATCAGAATAAGCACGAAGCACCAGTGAAAACTGATGAAAGAAAAAGAGCTCACGAAATATAGTACCCTTGACATAGTGGAGAATACGAAGAACAGTAGCAAAGTGAACTGATCTCGGTGAAACCATGAACTGACTGATGATATGAACAACATGAGAAATATCTGGATGAGTGACAATAAGATATATTAGACTACGAACCAACTAACGATACAGAGTACCATCACGAAGAAGTTCATCATATGTAGTGAGTCTTACATTAAGCTCAATTGGAGTATCAGTAATCTTGTTATTTGTGATGCCAGCTTTGGAAAGAAGATCGAAATAATACTTTACTTGAGTAAGGTAGTAGCCATCAGTAGCTCTAGTAATTTTCAGGCCAAGAAAATAACTGAGAGGTCTAAGATTTTTTATTTTAAACTGATGATTAAGAAACTACTTAAGCTCTTGAATACCCTGAGTATCATCTTTGGTGATGATGATATCATCAACATAAAGTAAGAGAAGAATAACATCATTTGCAATACGTTCGATAAATAAAGTTGAATCATATGTACTGGTAGAATAGCGAAGGCGAGAAATAGTAGAACTGAACATGAAAAACAAATCTCGAAATGCCTATTGAAGACTATATAGAGCACACCTAAGCCGATAAACCTAATGAGGTAGATGATCAAAACCTGGAGGAGGCTTCATATAAACTTCCTCGAGCAAATCACCATTGAAGAAGGCATTTTTGACATCCATCTGAAAAAGTGGCTAATAATGGAAAGTGGCCACAGTAATAAGAGTACGAACAGAAGGAAGACAAGTAACATGAGCAAAATTCTCCTCATAATCGATGCCATACCCCTATATGAACCCCTTTTCCACAAGTCGGGCTTTATAACGCTCAACAAACTCATCTAAATAAGTCTTGATTTTGTAGACCCATTTGCATCTAATGACAGACTTCCATTGGAGGCAATTCAACTAGATCCCATGTCTGAGTCTTGGCAAGTACATCTAACTCTTCTTTCATTGCTTGTTGCCATAAAGGATTAAAGAAGGCCTCATGAAGGGTTATAAGAGCATGATAACAATAATAGTCATGAAGATGTGCAAGGGAAGTTCTTACCCGAGTGGATCGACGATGATCCAAAATAGTGGCAACATCAAGAGCCTCAGGTGGAACAGATGATTGAGACTCAACTATAGGGAGGGTCAACCATATGTGATGAACCAGGAGGGTCAATTGTATCTAATGAGCTAGCAGGAGGAGAATCTGGAAAAAGATCTACAGATGTATCTAAATGAGGAATAGGAAATTGGTGCTTAGAAATACTAGTGAATTTGGATAAGGTATGAAACATTTTATGCTCTAAAAAAATAACATGATGAGAGACTATAAGGCATCTCGCAACTGGATCATAACACCTATATCCCTTTTGTTCAAGTTCATATCCAATAAAACAATAGAGCTGAATACGAGGTTGTAATTTTGTTCGCTCATAAGGATAAAGAAAAATAAAACAAGCACACCCAAAAACTCTAAGATTACTATAGTCAGGAATCTGCCTGTAGAAACGCTCATAGGGTATTTGATTTTTTAAAAGTGGTGTGGGTACATGATTCATGGTATAAACAGCAATGAGAGATGTTTCACCCCAAAAAAGATGATGGCACAAAAGAAGAAATGACAAATGATCGAGCGAAATCTAACATATGTCGAAGTTTTCATTCAGCTCGACCATTTTGTTGTGATATACTAGGGTAAGAAGAGTGAAAAATAGTGCCATAGTGTTTGAGGATATTTTGAAAATCATTTTGCCAGTATTCCGTAGCATTATCAAAATGAAAATTTTTTATATTTGTAAAAAATTGAGTTGAAACCATTTTGGTGAAATCACGAAAGATGTTGAGTAATTCAGAATAATTTTTCATTAAAAATATCCAAGTTAAATGTGAAAAATTATCCAAAAATATAATAAAATATCGTGCCCCACTCATGGTGGCTATAAGAGAAGGTCCTCAAACATTAGAATGAACAAGATCAAAAGGAGAAGAAGCAAATGACTCACTTTTATTAAATGGTAAAACAGGTTGTTTACCTAATTGACAAGAAATACAATTAAAAGACTCAGTTTTAACTGATCCTAACAAACCCTTAGATACTTGACTTTTAATTCAACATACCGATGTATGACCCAAATAAGAATGTCACAACTCAATAGTAGGTATAATACTTTGTGTAGATGTAGCTGTGATAGATGAAGTAGGTAAATGTGAGGAAGAAAGCTCAAATAGTCGCCCTGTCTTACGGCTTGTTCAAATGATCTGACTTGTCTGATGATCTTGTACAACACAACTATTAGAGGAAAATGTTATATTCAAACCTAGCTCAGTCAATTGACCAATAGACAAAATATTAAGAGAAAGATTGGGAATAAAATAAACATTAGAAACAAACAAATATAATTGAGAGACAGTGCCTATGTGACTAATGGCCATAATGGAGCCATTAGCTGTGTGAATAACAGGTGCATGAGATGTAAGAGTCTGAGTAGTGAGCGAAGTATGGTCATGTGTCATATAATTACAGCAAGTAGAGTCAAAACACCATGAATTAAGTGTACCTAGTGTGGTTGAGAAAATAGAGTTAGATGAACTTGAACCTGGTTGCTCGGATAGAAACTAGTTGAGAATTACCTCTAGATCGGTAGTAGAAAATGTAGATAGGGACTCCTCAAAAGGAGTAGTAACTGGTGTAGAAGGAGAATGATGAGATGACACTGTCTCCGTGGTAACTATAACTGTAGCATTGTGAGATCTAGTAAGTTTGAAGCAATCATCAATCGTATGTCCTGATTTGCGATAGTATTTGTAGGAACAATCACTAGTTTTAGATTGAGATGACTATGCTCGCTTTTTATTACCATCATTGTGACGAAAGAAAAAAAGAATATCTATTAAGTGAAGGTCCAGACTAAAAATATTGTGATTACGAAGACTGTGGGTACTCAGACTAAGAAGGAACAGATGGTGTAGCAAAGATAGGGAGATGAGTCTGAATCATAGAATGAAGGGTCTACAAACGTGTCTCACCTCGAACAAGCTCTTTAAGAGCTTGATCCAGTGATGGGAGAGGTAAGCGATGAAGAAGCTAACCATGGACAGGCTCATAATCATCATGAAGATTCATCAAAAATTGATAAAGGCGCATCTGATCATGATACTCATAAAATTTTTTGCTCTCTAAAGTAACTACCCATAATGGTTCTGACAAAGCTTATTGATTCCAACGACACTTTATGCGAGCAAATAACTCATTAATCCTCTAATTAGACTCTTGATTAAGATGACAAAGCTGGACCATTAACTGATACTGATGAGTACCATTAGAGCCAGAATATCAAAAAACAAGCATGTCCCAAACCTCTTCGGCAGTTTCATAACTCCCTAATTCTATACTAACGGAAGAATTTGCTGTGTTGTAGAGTCATGTGATAATTTTGTGATTATTGTTATCCCAGTCCTCAACACGAGAAACAAATGTTTCATCTTTCTCATCGGTATCCTTAATAAGTGATTTTCGATCCTGTATGATGTAGGTTTATAACTTGCGTTCTTTAAAAAAGTTGCGCATAAATTAACTCCAAAAAATATAATTATCCCCATCAAGTGTAATGAAAATGGGGTGAGAAATCTCATTTTGAGCCATTTAAAAATTTTAAATGACAAAACAGACTGAAAAATTGGAATCAGCACAAAATTTCAAGGGAGGTAGCCTAGGAAAAAAATTCCAGGTACTGTTGTTAACATGGCAGAAATAGGGCTGACGTGGTAGACGACGTAGATATTGATATGATAAAAAAAGGTGACATGGCAGTTGACGTGGATGATGACATGTCAGCTAATATGGACAATAACATGTACGGTTGATGCTGATGTGGAAAATGACGTGGGTGATGATGTGGCAGATGACGTGGTACTAAGAGTTGAGTCAGCATTGACTTGGAGCGCATGACAGTGCGTGAGGGTGCATGGCGGCACGTGTGATGCTGGGGAAAAAACTAGAAGGTTCTGAAGGCGTGTGGAGGCTTCATTAGGGCTAATTTTTGCGGTGACTTGATCGTCTGGTCGAGGGCTTTGTTATGATATTCCTAGAAAATCAAACAAAGTTCCTAAAGATGGATTTTCGGCACCAAACAGAAAATAGTTCTCTTTAGATGATTGTTTTGAAACATCAGCAAGAGAACAATTAAGCGAAAGAAAAAAATGAGGGTTTTGAAAACCCTAACTTTGATACCATGTTAGAATAAGAAAAAGAGAAAGAGAGATAGTGAATTATCTCTGAATTATATTAATCAATGGTATATTTACACAATATAGAGTGAAATTATATATATAGGAGAAGGAAAGGGGTAGATGAGTGGGGAGGAGCAAGTTATCCTATACATGGTAAGCCTCCAATCATAAAAATCCTAATTTGATATGGAAAGGATACAATATAAAATATATATTATTATATTCCAACACTTACCAAAAGAGAGAGAGAAAATCCCAACTCAAACATGACAGAGGTGACGAACGGGAACTCATATGTATGAGATTTAGGGTTTTGAAAGGTGTGGATTGGAATGGAGTGAGAAGAAGAAGAGACGATAGAGAAGAAGTAAAAGAGGGTAGAGAGAGAGATGAGATCGGAGATTTGAATCTAGGGTTTTGCGTAAGTGGAGTGTTTTTCAGTCATTTGCACAAAGAGAATTGTCCTCTATTTGTATATGTAATAATATATATATATATATATATATATATATATATATATATATATATGTAAAGAGAGTAGAATTGAAAATCATCTCAATTTATAATCGTGATTTTGCATTGAAAATCGTCTCAGTTTATAATCACAAATTTGCTCAGATTCAAATCTGTAATACACACACACACACACAAATATATTATGAACCATATATGTATACACAATAAAGAGAGTACAATTGAAAATCATCTTAGTTTATAATCGTGGTTGCTAAATCTTCTCAGTTTATTGCTTGGTTGATAATGCAAGACGTTTCCTTTTTGATCTTCTTTGTAAAAGAAAGCCTACTTGACAGTTGGCAGCCACGTAAACTCGGTAAATGAGTCAATTTTTTTTTTCTTTTGGGCTAAATAGCAATACTCTTTTTAAAATAATAGTATAATAATCTATATCTCTCAATATCCTACAAAATTAGTTATTTAGATTTTTATATTACTTTTAGTTGAACTAGTATATTTTCTTGTAACTTTCATACTTAGAAAATTTTGTGAGTGGAATAAAGTTGAGTACATTTATTGAAGAAAGGCTCCAACTATAACCTCATTTTTTCTTTAAATGTGACTTTCGAAGAGTAACATCTAAAGATTCCAAATTTATTATTTACTACTTCCGAGTTTTAAGATGTCATGTGTTACTTTTTTTAGGAAAAATTAGATTTTAGTGACCAAAATTGAATCTTTTTTTGCTTTAGGTGACCTTAAACTTAATAAAAGCAGGATATTTAGCAAACTTAAAAAACTAATTACTAATAAGTGATCATTTAATCTTAATGCCCAAAATAACCTTCATACAAAAAAAAAAAAGAGAAAATAATTTAATTTGGGTGCAATTAATTACAAACCACACATTCCTTTTGTACCAAAATAATAATAATTTGGGAGCAATTAATTAAAACCTCACATTTAGTATTAATAACCTAACGAATCATAATTTTTTTCCCCATTTCTTGAACACCCAAGATAGATTGAAAAATGTACCCTTCATTTTTTTAAATTAGAATTAGAACACCTAAGATAGATTGAAAAAGGTACCGTTCATTTTTTAAATCAGAATTAGGATTAAGGTTCTAAACCTGGACATACTTGGAACAAAATGCTCAACTGGTTTATTAATAAGGAATTGAGGAGAGGAGATAAACTTGGTTAATAAACTTGTTGTGTACCCTAAATGCTTAGTATCAACTTCACCTTCTCATAAGTGAATTTTCCAAATCGACCAAAGAAAAAAAATATATATATGCACATGCATTAATGGTAAGACGAACATATATATATATATATATATATATATATATATAGAGAGAGAGAGAGAGAAGCTTCTCTTCAAAGTCACAGAAGTTATTTCCCTATACACACACACACACACACACATACACTTTCTTTCCTAGAATCCTTTTATGCCTTTTGAAACTTTGCTAACTGGAAGTGCAATTGGAGAAGACAAAAAAGGGATAAAAGAGGGTATTTTGGATATTAAAGTTAAATGGTCACTATTGACAATTATTTTTCAAGATTGATCACTGTAAAGCAAATTATTTTAATTTTGGTCACCAAAATCTAATTTTTTTAATTTTTTAATATTTTTTTGGTAAACAATATTTTTTAGATTTTTAATTTCAACTATTTATAGGATATAAGTTTTCCAAAATTTTAGTCTTTTTAATATTTTAAACTTCAATGCATATGTAATTGTAACCAACACTTCTCTTGACATCAACATTAGTGATATGATATCTCAACAGAGGTTGTGACATCTATGCAGCAAACGATTCGTGTTTTAATTTTCTCTCTTTAAAATTTTCTGGTATTCACGCCTCTCAAAATTTGAAATGCACCATTTTTAGTGATAAATTCCCTAGCATGCGCATGTTATACTTAAAATTAATATATTAATATGTTATATATACTTCAATTAGAACAAAAAGAAAGCGAAGCTCTTATCGGGGACAAAAGAAAAAAGAAAAAATAAAAAATAAATACAAACAAACGAAATAAAGAAACCGAAGATGGTCCTAGTATACTTTTTGTTCAAATTGAGCATCAAACGTTGAATCTCTTTTATGTATGTCAGAAGTGTAACTTGGGTTGGATAATCTGAACTCAACTCGAGCTCAGTTGGTTTGAATAATTATTTTTATAATTAAGATTAAGTTTGGGTTAAATTTTTTTAATCCAAACTTAATTAGGGTTGAACTTGAATTGAGGTGCCAACGATTCAATCCCAACCCGAATTCGAATTATAATATTATTTTTATAAATATTTTTTATATTAAATATATTATATATAATATTCAAACTATGATAACCTTTCTCTTTTCAACTTGATTTATTTAAAACTTAATTTATTGTATGTTAATACTTCGAATAATTAATTTCTTAAAAATTTATTTGTAATTTTTTATAAATTTACATTAAGTTCTTAATTTTGTGTGTGTTTAGGAGTAATCTAATGTAAAACTTATTAAAGATCACTTTAAATTTTCAACAGAGAGATTGATGATATAGATAATTCGAATTAACCTGATTTTTTAATTCGAAATCTCAATTCGAGTTGCAAATCCGAGTTTAAAAATTTACGAATGAGTTGAAATAAAATTAAGTAGTTACGGTTAAAAATAGGATTAATAATAAGTTATGATTAAATATTTTATATGTAAGATTGAACCTAAGTTATACTTTTAATCCGTCTATTTTATGTAAAGAGATAGCTATATATTTTTATCATGTATCATGTTGAGATATTTAATATGCTTTTAATCCGTCTATTTCGTCGAGTTCCAGTCCTAATGTCGGTAGTAATTTTATGTAAAGAGACGCTATATATTTTTGTCATTTATCATGTTTAGATATTTAATTATGGCTTCAGGAACATTTACTACTTTTAGTCATAGACCACGTGTACACTCTTTAAAGATATTATCATGTATCACGAGTAATACCTTTTTAAATTGTGAAATTAACAAGAGTAAAATCACAGTAGTAGTTAATTTAATACATGGTAGGATACATACACGTGTATGTATTCAAATCTTATATATCATCTGTCTTTTGCATGTGTGTCGAATGGCCCTAGTACGGGTCACAAGTATAAAAATGAGGACCGCTGTTACACATCTCGAAATGTGTATCTTGAATATTACATGACAATAGGTAAAAGATATAAATATTCTCTATTTTGATACATATTACATTTTTAATAAGTTTTAATATTTTATTAAATTAAATAAATTTCATTAAAAGAGGATGTAAGAACAATAATTAAATTGAGTTTCACTCTTTTTAAATATCTATATATATATATATTTTTTATTATATATACATATATTCTCTTTTGCACTTTCTGAACTTCTCTCTATTTTTATTAAGTCTTTCTTTAAAATTCAACTTTAATCGAAAATATCAAATAAAAAAAATTATAAGAAATTTTAAGTACATTATGTGTTTATTTAATTATTCACACAGGTAGATAGTAAAGAAAATTAGAATTTTTATTCAGAAGAAAGAGTTTTAGGCTTATGTTAAAGAAATTATAAAAAAAAAAATTGTAGTTTCTTGTCTCAATTCTTTGAAGATTTGATGAAAAAGATCTTTCGAAGGAAAATACGGGTATAAAATTTAATTTAAATTCTACGTTATTTAGTTATGTTAGGATTTGAATTCTATAATAATAAGTTTTGCTATTTTTTTCTTTTTTTTCCTTCTTATATTTTTTAAAAATAATTACTTTTAAAATATAGAAAGTTGTCAAATAATTAGCCACGTAATGCCAAATAACCAGCCAACTAATTCGAGATACTAATTCATGAATTATATTTATGATGTTTAGCATTTTCCTATAAAAACACATATTCCAATATCTAATTAGATTTTCTGGTGATGGATGTTGGTTTGGGCCACCACACACACACAGACACACACACACACACACACACACACACACACACATATATATATATATATATATATATATATATATATATATAATGCTACTGTGGTAGAGTTCTCATGCTCTCTTGTCGTAAGCTCTTTCACAAAATAAATATATTTGAACACAAAAAAATACAAAAAAAAAATATCATCACACAATCAATACTAAAATCATCTAAACAAATCAGCTCAAAATATTATAATTTGAATTTATAAACTTTGAACGCCTCCTATAAATTTAATAATTTATAATATTTTGAGTTTATTTTTTTTGTGTGTGACAAATATTTTAGTAAAGAGCTCATGGCAAGATTGATGAGAGCCCCTCATAGTAGAATATATATATATATATAGAGAGAGAGAGAGAGAGAGAGAGAGAGAGAGAGATATGAAATCTGGTTCATTTTCAGCTCACATGATCTCACTTTGAAGTTTAAAAGCTGACTCTTCCATAAACCTTTTACGTGGGCCCATTGATTGGTTAGCCCAAATGGGTGAGTTTTGTCATGAATGGTCGCTTGTTGTCACTTTCTCTCTCTCATACAACTTACATATTTTTGTTTTGTTGACAGAAAATAAATAAATAAATAAATAAAAATGAAGGGTCCTAACACTTTCATTGGTGTGGTTGGTGACCATCCCAAACCAATCACTATTAGGAATCTATATCTCATATTTCTTGCATGAATTGAAGTCAATTTCATCACTCTCACATTTAATTATTCTGATTCTTTCCTAAAAGCTCAAATTACATGCATCCTCACGCAAAAAGGCATACAAGTACACAAATACTATATAGATATTGTAATTAATTTGTAAATTATATGTGTGTGTTCATGTAGTTAATGTCCATTGTGGGTTTTCAGGTACCACTGATTATTCTCGTATATTTTATGAAGGGCCATATTTAGAAAAGTAAGATATGTGGTTGAACTACCATTTTAGGTTTCAATGGACGATCAAGATGATGTTGGCTAAGTGATTATACAGTAATTTTGAATTAATAATTCAAGATTTATTAATGAAATAATGTTCACCTAATTTTGATCATTAAGGAACTACATTTTAAAATTAGCATATAAGATTGAATTAATAATTCAAGATTTACTAATGAAATAATGTTCACCTAATTTTGATCATTAAGGAACTACATTTTAAAAATAACATATAAGATTGAATTAATAATTCAAGATTTATTAATGAAATAATGTTCACCTAATTTTGATTATTAAGGAACTACATTTTAAAAATAGCATATAAGATTCACGTGGGAGATTGTTGATAGACTCATGATGCATATATTAGAGTCGATTAGGTGAGTTGATGATCCAACACCAAGTTTGGTACTTTATTTAGTTAACTATTAGCCACTGAATTCGACAATTTAATTTATAAGACCACAATTGGTTTTGAAAAGATGTCTCTCATAGATGATTGGGTTTAGGAAACACAACTATTTGCATTGAATAAGGTTGATTTGACAGACTATTAAAACATCTAGGCATCTATAAAAACAGAGAAATGCCAACAATACGTGAGTGAATATATCAAGAACCTTACCGCAGGCTCTCTTCGTGTAACGAATAATTAAAGCTAACAATTACTATGCATGTATCATTAATGTTGAGTGAAGTCGAGTTCTACACTATTCAGGCTTGGCTCGTTCGTTTGTGCAAGCAGGTCGGCTCGATTTGGCTCGGACCATTACAAGCTCAAAAAGTTAAGCTTAGCCTTGACTCCTCACTAATTTGAAAACTTAAACATAACTTAGCTCATTTGATATAATGAATTGAGTTTAATTTCATGTTCGTGGTTTGGCTCAATTTAAACTTGAATTCATAAAGTTACTAATAAAAAATTTCAATTAATTTACTTACCAAACGTACATTTCAATCTCATCTATATAATCTCCTTCTATAAAACTTACACTAAATATATAAGAGTAATACTACAATTGTCCATTATTTATTTATTTTTTTTGCACTCCAATCACTAGTATCCAACAAGGACTCTTAATACCGATTTAGATCTTTGATCATTTTTTAGTATATAATGTAGTCATATAAGGCAAGTCTTAAAAAAATCACATAAGAAACTAGGAGCATACTCATACAATTTTACATAAGCGAGCTTACATGAGCCTAAACAAGGCTATGCTCATAAACATAATCAAGCCTAGCTAATGTTCATTGTCGCACCTGTGAACTTTGCCGGACGGTCCCCACATTTGTGGTGGGTGGGGTCGCCAGCCGTCGTTCCATGTATCGCGACGAGGTTGGCTTTCGCCATAGTTTGCAAGGCCTGATAAAAAGAGATATGTTCTTAGAGTCGCCACCTAACATCGAGTTTTGGTATGCTAGGTCACCTGAAATGTGAGAGTGTACGTGTAGGACCCTATTGAATGACTACCATGTGGTCTTTTGAAACCAAACTAAAGGATTCAGGGGTTTGGTTATGTGTGGGGAAGGTGCTAGGCACCCCACAACATTCATACCAAGTACGGTTACCTAATTTTCAATATGCTTTCTATTCCAAATATTATTGTGTTTATATAAGTATCTAAAATGTATAAGTATATATGTAAGAAGGGTAGTAAGAGGAGGCGAGGATTGGGGGAGGTATGACCAAACTCGGGGCTGCCTGAGTTGCCTACGTATCCAGGTGGGCAAGTCAAATGTAGTTCAGTATGGAATGGATTATATGGAGTGAATGAAATGGATGGAAAGGATTGATGGAATGTGGTAATGGGACCAAATCCAGGGTGGCCCAGGCTACCTATGTAGCTTAGGACTACCCAAGGATCAGGTCGAACGTAATTTGGTATAAAGGGTTTAAGGTCCCTAAGACCATTTAAGAGTGAATGAAGTATGAAAAATGGAGGAAGTGAATATAATGGTTGATGGGAAGGATGAAATGATAAGTGATGGGACTGAATTACGTTCCTTGGACCTGCCCAAGGATTAGGTTAAACGTAGTTTGGTAGAAAGGGTTTAAGGTCCCCATGATCATTCATACTGGGTTTAAAGTCTTCGAAGACAGTTCTTAAATTAAAAGTGGGTTTAGGGTCCCTGTGACCGTTCATTGTATTGAAAGTTGCTTTAAGGTCCCTTTGACCGTGAATGAAATTGACGTGAATTTAAGATCCCTGTGACCGTTAATTAAATTAAAAGTGAGTTTAAGATCCCCGTAACCGTTCATTGAATTGAAGGTAGGTTTAAGGTCCTCATGACCGTAAATTGAATTGAAAGTGAGTCAAGGGACTCAAAATGTAAGTGTGATGGGTTTAAGGTCACCGCGACCATAAATTGAATTGAAAGTTGATGGGTGAAAGATGTTTTTTTCTAAAAAATCATCAAAACAGTTTTGCGAAAGTGTGGTTTATTAAAATAAAACCTAACCCCTTGATGTATGAAAGATTATGCAAGCAACAAAAAATTTTCCTTATGAATACAAATATGATTGCATGGAATAAAAGGGATTTAGAGATCAAATACTTGACGTGGATAATTTTCCAACCCCCTAATCTTCAACAATTGATGAAGTAATCAATTTCTTTTCGTGTGCTATCCCGTAAGAATCACCGTTATGACCCTTGACGTTCATTCTCTAAAAACCTCGTTCTTGTGGGAGAATCCTAGGTTTTGTGAATTGCTTTTTTCGTAAAAAGTTATCTTTGATTTGGGAGAGAACATGTCATATTTATAGAATATTTTCACCCAAGTCAAGTCTTCTTTTCCATATATGCAAGACATGATAAATCATATCTTCATATAAAATAAAAATATATACATACTCCATATCTTATATTCTCCTACGAAAAATAAGATATTATGTATATATATTTATATTATATATTAATACATATATATTTCAGGATATTAAAATATCTAATATATATTTATATATAATTTCACTTGTGCCCTTGACATGTAATTAAATTACAAATGCTTATAGCACATTATAAGAAGTCACATTTAACAACTCAGTTGATTTTAAATTAACCCAGCGGGCTAGAAGTGAGGATATTATGATACCCAATAATTGACCCTAGAGGGGGAGGGGGGCTGAATGGGGTCAATTCCAAACAATGAAGTTTTCTCCTCTAATTTAAAATGCAAAAAGTAGATAAAAAATTATGCAATGATAAGATAAAGACAATATATAAATTGCACAAAAAATAAGAGTTAGAGATACAAAAAATCAAACACAAGTGACTTAAAATGTAGCGTGGTTCGAAATCTCCTACCCATGACTCAAGATCCTTCTTGAGATTTTCCAAATCCACTAAGGGTCCTCCTTTCGGGTGGAGGGCAAACCATTACAATGAAGCTTACAAGCTCCTTCTTTCTCTTGCTAAGTGAAGTCCTCCACTTAGTCTTCTATGGTTCAACCAACCCTTACAATGAGTGAGAAGAAGATTTGAAGTACAAATATGGTATCTCTCAAAGATAAAATGCTCAAATGAAAGCTCACAACTATAGCTATATATGATTCTCAAGTTCAAGCTCAAGACTTAATTGAATGAGAGTGAGAAGAGTGAATCATATATTCAATGCTTGTATCTCTGGTAGTTGTTTTTGTAAATGCTGAACAAGAGATGTATATAAAGCCTCTCTCACGAAAATGATTGTTGGAAGGTGGGTGAGATCATTAAATGCTCCAACTAGCCATTTAATTTTGAATCTGGGAAAAAGTAGTCGACTTTATTTTAGTCCTCAAAGAGTCAGATTCATGCTGCCAGAAAGAGTCAACTTTCTCAAATCATTAAGTCGAATATTTCATCAAATTTCATAAACTAAATAGAAAGAAAGTTAACTATATGAAATGAGATAGTCTTCTACCTTAGTGCTCTAAAAATGCCAATTTCATGAAATTTCATAAACTAAAATAGAAAGACAGTCAATTATATGAATTGATACAGCCTTCTATCTTAGTGCTCTAGAAATGCCAATTTCATGAAATTCCATAAACTAATATAGAAAGACAATCAACTATATGAATTGAGATAGTCTTCCATCTTAGTGCTCTAGAAATGCTCATTTCATAAAATTTCATAAATTAAAATAGAAAGACAGTCAACTATACGAATTAAGACAGTCTTCTATCTTAATGCTCTACAAATGCTAATTTTGTACTGCCAGAAAGAGTTGACTTTTAAACTTGATTATAAGTCAACTGTTTTTAATGCTCATTTGAAAGGCAACTTAGAAAAGGTATGCATGAGCTGAAAAACTTAAGGACTGATGATAAAATAGCCTTTATAAAGATCAAGTCTTATTCTAAAAGGCTAAGAACCCATCATGGATATCAAAATATGATGCATGTGGTCTTAGATTCAATTTTAGACATTGAGTTTCAAACAGGTAAATCAATATAAGCTTTACAAAATATGCCTAAGCTCTCACCATATCCTATCTACCCCAATGCTTCTTTGTTTTGCATGATTCGTTAAGCTTGAGGTGCAAATTCATTCTTCGTTGATATTCACATGAGATTAAAGCTCCTTTGATAATACATGATCATTCTAGTCAATAATTCAAAATAGATGTTAGTACTTAACATCATTAATGGTTTGTTATTATAAAAATTATGAGATTATCCTTAGGTTAAAACCTTTAGGTCAACAATCTCCTCCTTTTTTATGATGACAAAATATTGATATGTTCAAATGAAATATCGAGTGCATTTTAAAATCCTCCCCCTATCAATATGCACAAGATGAACAATATTAATAATAAAGTGATAGACATAACATCTTTTTATATGATCATGCTTTAGAAAATTGATTCAAATAAAATGCATGACCATAATGAGTCTCCCCCTATCAATTTGCTTTCATACCATACTTAAGAAGATTTAGTATGCTTAAAATTTGTCACGTGGAAACAAATTGTAGCAAAATTCAAATCATAAACATTTAGAATTTAATCACCACAACCAAAATACTAATTCCAAAATCCCTTCCTCCTCAACACAATGAAACAAGATTTTAAAAATTGAGTTCTTATAGAATTCATAATGCATTATATTCAATAATCATTATACATTCATCATTGAATTCATTGGATAAGAATATAAAATAAATCATGGATAATTTAGCATTAAAGACAATTTTTAGAAGCATGCATCTATTGAAAAAGCTTACAGTAAAGTGAGCAGTCATATAATTTGTCAAAAGCATAAGTATAATGAGATAAGAGGCAAAATATCAAACATCACATCAAAAATTTCTCCCCCTTTGTCATCATAAAAAAGAAATGGCTAATCTGCTAAGGAGCCGGTGGTGGTGGAGAAATTCCAAAATGCCTTTTGATCTCCTCAAGTGCATTCAGCTGAGCTTCATAAGCATTGAAACTGATGCTCATCCTTTCAAATCCTTTATGTATTTCCTTTTCAAGGTGAGTCACTCGTCCCTCAATCCTGTCAACCCTTCCTTAAAGTCTTTCGATGTTGCCCAAATGAGTATCAATGCTTTCTAGCCTAGCAAGAACTTGTTGAAGCACAGAAGGATTAGCAAGAGGTAGTAGAAGAGGGACATCATCAACTGGTAGTTCATCCTCATCTATTGGATCATTATCATTGCCTTCTTCTTCTTCCTCCTCATCATCAACTTGGCTAGCCGGTTTGTACCAAACACCTTGATCATTTTGCTTGAATTACATTCTCTTAAGTGTAGAGTCATCAAGTATATCAATTTTAGCCACAGGGCGCATTATGGTTTTAGTGGCAATAGGAACTCCAAAATACTCAAAAGGCTTTGTGAGTGGAAGAGCATAGACAAGATGGAATATGTCCCCCTTTATACACTCTTTCATGTGGTAAAAGATGAGATGGGCAAGGTCCAACTTCTTTACATTTAACAAACACCAGATGATGAATGCTTCAATATAGGTAACATCAGTTCGGCTGCTAGATTTGAGTAAAATGTTGTATCCTATGATGGTATGAAGCACCCTAGCTTCAAGAGTGAGTTATTTGGCTTTAATCTTAACATTTGTAGAAATAGAAGGGTCACCACACATTCATCTTAGGGCATCTATAGGTTAAAAATTAGGATACAATACCCAATCATTTGTAGAGTAGTACTGAAAGTCACCTTCAGGAAGGTCAAAAAATTTTCTCAGTGTAGACTTGGTGAACTCAATCTCTTTTCCTTTGACATATGAGAGCATAATGGTTTTCTATCTCTCATCTTGCTCCAAATGAGCATAGAAAAGCTTAATTAATTTTGGATAATGGAATGTATCAATTGCAACAAATTGTCCCCAACCAAGTTTGTCAAAATAGGTATATGTATGCAAATGATTTTCAACACAAATACTAGATGAGACAACTTTACCTCGTTCAATAGCACGGTGAAGAAATTTATGTTTGTACCGTGTCTGAAATGAAGGATCCTAAAAAAAAAAAAGTGACGGTGGAGCAGGCAATGTTGCCGGAGGTGGTGGTGGTGTCGGTGCCTGTTCCGGTGCTGGAACGATCTGGTCATGGCGATGCTTGGTTCGCCGGTCACTAGATTCTGCAATGGATGGGTTCTATTTCTCGGGAGTGGGTTATCGTCCCATGGTTTTTGGAGGAATGATGCTCCGTGAGAGATAAATAGTGAGATGACAAATTTTACCAAAAAAAAAAAGATCGGTTGTAGGAGAAGATAACAAATCACTCACTTCAAAGTTTGTGTTTGGAGACTATGTTGCTGTTTTGTTCAGGAGGCACCATAATTTTTCTCGGTTTCCTTGGAAGTTATTAATTCTTGAAACATAGAGGTGTGAGGAAGAGAACATGCCCTAAGTCGACTGAACTATAAAAGAGATGTGAATGAAAGATAAAAGCAAACAAAACGATGCACAAGAAAAATAAAATAAAGGGACTTGAAGAAGTCGACTAATGATAGAAGGAAAATCGACTGCCCTAAAGAATTATAAAGTCGACTTACCAATTAGATAAAGTCAACTACCTACAGAAAAATAAAAGGCAGAGGGGCATAAGGATTTGACTTTTTGAGTAAAGAAAGTCAACTGTTTATCCTTTCTTTAAGTCCAAAAAGGCTTTGTCGAATATAGTCAACTTTAAATTATGGAAGCATCGACTTTTTCCTGGAAACTCAAGCCCCCCCTATTTATCTTCTAACAGTACAAAACCTATCTTCTTGGATGGGCTTGGTGAAAATATCAGCTAATTGATTTTTCGTATTGATGAAAATAAGCTCGATATCTTCTTTGGACACATGATCTCTCAAGAAATAATGTCTAATTTCAATGTGCTTTATTCTTGAGTGTTGTATAGGATTTTTGAAAATACAAATATCACTTGTATTATCACATCTAATAGGTATGTAATCAAACGTAAGTCCAAAGTCTTCAAGTTGTTGTTTAATATAAAGCGTTTGAGCACAACAACTTCCGGCTACCACATATTTAGCTTCCATCGTTGACAAAGCTACAAAATTTTATTTCTTGCTTGACCAAGATACAAGGTAGTGTCCTAGAAAATGACAAGTACCACTAGTGCTTTCTCTATCAATTTTGCATCTAAATAACTTATGAGATCAAAGGATGTATCCCTAGGAAACCAAAGTCCCAAATCAATACTGCCACTCAAATATTTGAAAATTCATTTAACGACACTTAAATGGGATTCTTTGGGACATGATTGAAATCTTGCACATAAGCAAACACTAAACATGATGTCTGGTCAACTTGCTATTAAGTACAAAAGACTTCCAATCATACCTCTATATTTCTTGATATCAACATCTTTTCCTTTTTCATCTTTATCAAGTTTAGAGGCATTACTCATAGGAGTTTTTGCATGTTTGGCATCTTCTAAGTCAAATTTCTTCAACAAATCTTTAACATATTTAGATCAGCAAATGAATATACCATCTAATGATTGTTTGATTTGCAATCCTATAAAGAAGTTAAGTTCACCCATCATGCATAATTTCTCATTTGTTGATCCAAAAATGATATCATCAACATAAATTTGAATGATCAAAAAATTCTTATAAATAATTTTTGTAAAAAGAATGTTGTCTATTTTCCCTCTAACAAAATCATTTGCTAGAAGAAAACCACTCAATCTTTTATACCAAGTTCTAGGAGCTTGATTCAAACTATATAAATCTTTAGATAATTTAAAAACATGGTTTGGAAGATCATGACTCTCAAAGCCCAGTGGTTGTTCTATATAGACTTCTTCTTCTATGAAGCCACTTAAGAATGCACTTTTTACATCCATTTGATATAGCTTGAAATTCTTATGAGATATATATACAAGTAACATCCTAATTTCTTCTAGTCTAGCAATGGGTGCAAAAGTCTCCTCATAATAAATTCATTTTTCTTGGTTGAAACCTTGGACAACTAATCTAGCCTTATTTCTAATTATAACACCCGACTTATCTTTCTTATTTCTATAAACCCATTTGGTTCTTATAACGGTTTGATCTTTGAGTCTAGGAACTAACTTCCAAACTTGATTCCTCTCAAATTGGTTTAGTTTTTCTTGCATAACTAAAATCCATGATTCATCATTTTCGGCCTCATGGATGTCCTTTAGCTTTATTTAAGACACAAAGGCCAAATGATCACACATATTTCTAAGAGAGGATCTAGTTCTTACTCCTTTAGTAGGATCACCTCTAACTTGGTTAAGTGGATGATAAGGAATGACTCTTTGACTTTTTAGAAGAGAGCCATGTAGAGACCAAAACCAAATTTGACCAGTTTTTAAAAGTTTTCATCATTTTAGCTATGAATGTGTTTAAAATAATGTTATGGATGTTTTGAGAGTGGGAAACATATATCTTTGAAAATTCATTTAAAGATTTTTGGAAATTTTCAAAAAATTTGAAGAAGTATGACTTTTTGGGTCAACGGGGCCCCGGGATACAGTCCGGGTGGGCCTGGGAATCCAAATATTTTTTGAAAAATAATTATTTTTAGTTTTAAACCAAATAAAATGTTTAAATAGCTAAGAAAGTAATTTCAAAGCTACAGGTCCTTTCAAAATCGAAAACGGAGCTCGGGAGGGTACGTTAAATGACTTAAGGGCATTTTGGTCAATTGAGTCATAGAGGCTATAAATATCTAGAGATAGATATTTCATCCATTTGGTGAGACCAAGAACAGCCGCCCACTTCATCTCTCTCCCTTCTCTTCATATCCTTCCCTTCTTTACTTATTTTGGAGGCCTTAGGGCAAGGTGACAAGAGCTTCGGTTTGAATCGAACAAAATCATGTTTTGGAAAGGTGGAACCCGCTAAAAATTTTGAAAAGTGTTTGGAAAGTCTTCAAAGTTGAGGTAGGGGTGTCTTCTCATTCCTTTGATCAATTTTCTAAGGTCTCTTGTGATTTGTGGTAGTGTTACATGGTTTAGAGAGGTATAAAGTTTTTTCCTTGGGTTCTTTCATGTTTAATCATGCTAAGAATGTTCTTTGTGTGATATATGTAGTGTAGGTGAAGCATGTTAGTTTTATGCATGTTAAAACTTAAGTTTTGTGCATATATATGAGGTGTATATGTTATGCATGAAGAATTGTGAATTTAGAATGCTTGTTATAGCTTAATGATGTTTACACATGTTGTATTCATTAGTTTGAGAAGCATGAGGTTCATTAGGCTTACTTGAACCATGACTTAAGTTGTGTGAATTTGTGTGCCATATGTTGAAAATGCACCAAAAGAGTAATTTTTCAATGTTAATGCATTTGATATTAGTTGTGGGTGAAAATGCATACAATGTGATATGTATGTTGTGATTGCCTAGTGTAGGTTATTCTTGGTGTAAAGTGAGATGAGGGTTGGATGTGGAATGAGTGTTGAGGAAGTTGAACTATGAAAATGGATACGCATGGATGGTGGAATGAGATTATGGTTCCAATTGGTAGATTTCAATTGGTGGAAAAATGGACTTCTCTCTTTCAATTGGCAGTTTTCAATTGATGAGGAACTGTAGTGACAATCTTGAGATTGATGGGTGTTAACATATGATAATCTTGGTGGTTGTGAAAATTAGCAGTTGTGAAAATCTTGGGTTATAAGGTTGAAAGGTCCCGTTGTGACATTCTAGGAAATTGTCAAGTGGTTAATTTGGTGGATAAGTTTAGTTCTTTAATGAAGGATTCATGTGGAGGATTTTGGTTATGAGTTTAAGGCATATGTTATGTGGTTTTCTGTGATTACGTGTATACTTGCTATTTTGTTGCATGATTCCCCTATTGATAACATGATCATTTGAGCATGTCATGTAGCGTAGGGATAACATAATGCATATCATGTAGGTTGGCGTTGAGTCGATGCTTAGGCGGGTTTGGTCGTCTCTACTAGGCATAGTTGTATGCTCACCCCGTTACTCCAAACTTTTTTCAAGTAAGGCATGGATGATAGAAAGGACTTGACAAGTCAAATAAAGCTCATAGGAGCATTTTGATGCATTTTGGAGATTTTATGTATGAATTGTGTATATTTGGCTATCCATGCCGGCATGTGGCATGTGAACTATGTAGACTTTGTAGTTATATTCACATATATGTAACTTGAATATTTCACTTAATCCTCATATGTACATGCAATGAGTTTGGAGTATGTACATTGTGGATTTCTGTGAGACTGTTTGAATTTTTATAAAAAATATTTGAGGATTGTGGGTTCATAGTGATTCAAATGCATGATTTGAACTATGTGGATGCTGATCTAGCTTTTATTTAGATTGAAATATCATTTAAATGATGTAAAGATGTATAGGAACGAATTGGGGTTGAAAGTGTGGATACAAGTGGATGATATATGAAAATAAGGGCTGCTAGGTGTAAATAGTCAACTGCTCCTCTTGATAAGTCGACTGTTTTTGTCAGAGCCATTTTGAGCTTTCTAGAGCGGCAAAACAGTCGACTGTTGTAGATTTTCAAATATTTTGAAATATACATAACATTGTCGTCTCAAACCTATATTAAGCGATTATTTTTTTGAAATTGAGTATTTTTGAACCCTCTTTCCAAAGGTTTTATTTTTAGCTTTTGATAATGAACGTACAAAGAGTTATGTGTTCGCACTTGTGTGATAGGATCCTTTGAAAGGTTGTATAGTTAAAGCCCATTGTGATAAGTTGTACATACAAGTGTATGTATGTGATCAAGCTTCTGCGGTATTTAAAGGTTAAAATGGTTAATTATGGATTAATAGATGGGATCACTCTTGAGATTCGTGCCAGGAGACGGAGTTCTAGTGACTCAAAAATCGAGGCGCGACAAGCCATGTATGTCATTTTGGGTGATTTCCTCCTTAGAAATATTTTCTTGTGACTCATCAATGGTAGACTCTTTTGGTTTTTCAACTAACGTAAGTCTATCAACATTTTTTTCAAGCTTAATCACTTCATCAACCAATTTTTTTCTAGGGGTAGGTATAGGAGATTCATCAAATACTACATGTATTGATTCTTCTACTACAAGTGGTATTTTATTGAAAACTCTACAGGCTTTGCTTTTGGATGAATATTCTAGGAAAACACCTTCATCGAATTTAGCATCGAATTTTCCTAAATTATCCTTGTCATTTAACACAACATTTGCACCCAAAAACTTTGAAATAACCTATATTTGGCTTATGACCATTCCAAAGCTCATAGGGAGTCTTATCAAGCTTCTTTCCAATGATGACTCTATTTATAACATAGCAAGAAGTGTTAACGGCCTCTACCCAAAAGTATCTAGGCAACTTATGTTCATTGAGCATTGTTCTAGCCATCTCTTGGATGGATCTATTTTTCCTCTCAACAACCTTGTTTTGTTGAGGAGTTCTAGGAGCAGAAAAATTGTGATCATAACAGTTATCATCACAAAAATTTTCAATGTCTCGGTGATCAAATTCTCTACCTCTATCGCTTCTAATGCTCTTAATCTTACATTCTTTCTCGTTTTGGACTTTTCTACAAAATTTAAAGAAAAAGACATCTGTCTCCTTCTTATGAGCAATAAAGAATACCTAAGTAAGCCTAATGTAATCATCTACAATCACAAATGCATAAAACTTTTCTCCTAAGCTAGTAATTCTATCCAGACCGAAGAGATCCATATGAAGCAATTCTAATGGTCTTGTTATAATGATATACTTGATTTGTTTGCCTAATTGGCAAGCACTACAAATTTTGTCCTTAACAAACTTAGTCTTTGGGAGGCCTTTGACTAAGTAATTTTTAAACAATTTTGAGTTCAAGTCCATACTTGCATGTCCTAGTCTTCTATGTCATAACCAACTATTATCATTAGAGGAAACAAAGCATTTAACATTTTGATCAAGTAAGTCATAAAGAAAGATGGTGTACAAATTACCATTTCTATATGCAACAAAAATTTGACGACCATCTTTTTCAACAATACAATGATCCAATTTAAATGCAACCTTAAAACCTTTATCATATAGTTGACTAATGCTAAACAAGTTATGCTTAAGACCATTACCAAGAAACACATTGTCAATAGATAAGGAAGAAGATATATATATGGTCCCAATGCCAAGAATTTTACATTTAGAGTTGTCTCAAAAAGTGACATTACTTCCATCATAAGGCTTGAGAGAAGAGAATTTGGAGCGATCTCCTGTCATGCGCCTTGAGCAACCACTATCAAGAAACCATTTGTCCTTGGAACTAGAAGAGGATTTCAAGCATATCTACAAGACAAGCTTAAGTGACTTATTTTGGTACCCAAACTATTTTGGATCCAATTGGGTTAGTAATCATACGAAATTTTCCTTTTGGAACCCAAACCATTTTTGTCAACTTTATTTTTTGAAAAGAACAAGAAAAGATTTTACGTCTATTTCTTCTACAAAGATTGCATATAGAACCAAAAAAGTTAAGTTGAGAGCTTTTGACAAAGAAGTGATTCAAAGGTTTTAATTTGTCGCTCTTTGAAAAGGACTTTTTGATCAAAGACTTTTGTTTATCATATGGATTATATCCAATCTTTTCTTTGTCATAAAAATCCCTTTGTCTTCCAAGAAGAATAGTTAAGTTCTTTCTTCCTTTGGTAAATTTTGCAAGAATCTCAATTTGATCCTCAATAATTTTCTTCAAATTTTCATTTTCAAATTGAAGATCAATTGGGAAAGTTTATTTTGAAAAAGTATCTCTTTCTTTCTTGAATAATCATTTACATTTGAACTTTAGAAAGCTCAAGTGAAGAAGAATCTTTTTCCTTTTTTAATAAAACGTTTTCATTTTGAGCTTTAGAAAGTTCTAGTGAAAGAGATGAGATTTCTTGTTTAAGAGATGAATTTTTCAAAATAACTTTTTCAAGTTCTTTTTGCAAATCTTCAAAAGCATCTTGCAATTCATTATAAGAAAAGGAAGACTCAATTGAAAGCTCAAAATCAGAATCTACCTCGTCCTCAATTGCCATGAGACAAAGGTTGGTAACTTCGTCATCATCACAATCCAAATCACCTGATTTGGAATCATCCCTTGTTGCCTTCATTGCCTTTTTCTTTTGCTCATTTTCTTTATCTCTTTTGTACTTGAGGCAGTCGGTTTTGAAATGACCCGACTTTCTGCAATGAAAACAAGTAGGTGGTTCCTTTTGCTTGACTCACATTTGAACTCATTTGTCTTGAAAGGTCTTTTCTTGAAGAGATGCTCTTTCCTTATGAATTTTTTAAACTTGTTAGAAAAGAGAGCAAGTTCTTCTTCATCATCGCTAACACCTTTAACATCTTCCTCCTTGACCTTTTGAATTGAAGTCTTGAGAGTCATGCTCTTCTTTTGCTCGGGCTTTTCTTGACTATTTTTTATCTTGATTTCATGAGTCATGAGAGATCCCATGAGGTCTTCAAGACTCAATGTATCGAGATATTTTGCTTCCAAAATAGAGGTAGCCTTAGCATCCCAACTTGAAGGTAAGCACCAAAGAATTTTCTCCACATTGTCGGGAGTTGAGTAATTCCTACCAAGATGAGATAAACTATTAATAATGTTAGTGAATCAAGTAAACATAACACCAATTGTTTCATTAGGTTCCATCTTAACGAGCTCATTAATATGCATTGAATGTTGCACATTTAAACTTCTTTAATTGTATATGTTAATTCCTTAATTATATTTATTTTGGTATTTTTATGTTATTTTCTTGTTTTTGTTGATTTCAGGACTTTTTTCCAAAATTCAATGAAATTTGGTAATTTCGGGACTTCAGTGATATTTCCATGTGTGGTCCAAGCTTCTTACGTAATTCCATGAGATAAATATTTTTATTTTATTATCATTTATTTTTATTTTTATTATTATTATTATTTTTATTTATTTTAATAATAATAAATTATTATTATTATTATTATTATTATTATTATTTATCTTATGGAATATGCTAAGGAATATGCTTTGGAGCACTACAAGAATGTTGGGCTTTAGCGACGGCCAAACTCGTCGCTAAAAGTTCTAAAACCGTCGCTAAAAGTTAAATTTGTCTGTCACTAATACTTCCGTCTCAAAAGATCTTTAGCGCCAGGTAAAAGAATACTGTCACAAATGGTGGGACACTTTAGCGACGGTATGTATCCTCTCCATTATTTTCGTTGCTAAAAGGTACTAGCAACAGGGTTTCCTGTCGCTAATAGTGCATATATTAGCGACGATTTGTTCCTGTCGCTAATGTGTAAAGTCTGTCGCTTATTTTTATTATTATAATTATTATTATTTTATTTTTTTATTATGAAATTGACTTTGCTTTGATTGATTGATTTATTTATTTTCTATTTTTATAGGTCCATTTTTCTTAAAATACACACCAATATAAAAAATATTAAAATCAATATCAAAAATAATTTTTATATATGACAAAATAGTATATCGAAATCACAAATGCATATATGCACCATCATAAAATTTGGTACAACTAATATAGTAGTTGAATGGTATCATATATATCCTATAACCATAATCATAAATGACAATACTAACTCAATTTCTTTACATTTTTTGAGCCCTACAAAAGGAACTAGATTGAGAAATCTTGCCACAAAAATCTAAAGAAAACATTCAAAAAAAAACTAAAGGACATATTTATCATGGTGGTGGTGGTATTGGTACTCGTGCTGCTCTTGATACCGAGTTGGTTATGCACTATCTCCGCATCATTATTATTAGACTTGTGATAGCATCAGAATTTAGAGCAACCTGTGTAGGCTTCTCTATCATTTCATCCTACAATTAAGTTAAAACTCAAGTCTTAGAATTGATATAGAAGTAAAACAGTCCATGACAAAAGCTGAAAAATTAGTCCACTGAAAATCAAATCAAATCAATGCAGTTACAAAATTAGACGTCAAATTTTTGTTTTCATGTTACATTTAATCAAGAACAATGACAACACCAGTAAAAAGCCACCTTCCTCACCAATCAATCACCTTCTGTCCACTAGCCAACAATGGCAGCCAACTAAACAACCTCCTCACTATAAACAATCCACAGCTATCACCGAATCATCACCTCATCTCAACCCATTGCCACGCCAACATCACCCTCACATGGTCACATTAAAGAAAATATTTCAAAAGAGAGAACAATGTGAGGTGTGTAGATATTAAAGGGTTTCATGAGAGAAAAAGTCCAAAAAGAATAGGAGGGAGAGAGAGAGAGAGCGCATTGAAGTAATGTCCAATGGAAGGAGTTAGGGACAGTGTTGCTGGCTCTGTGTGTTGCTACTAGAAAATTTTTAATGAGAGGAGAAAAAAGTAGTGCTGAATTGCACTTGGCAGTGGCAGGAATAGTCGAGTGGGTAAGGGTGATGTGTAAAATTGGTAGGTGCTTAGAGTGGTGCGATGTGGATGATGGTGGTGGTGTGTAGTTATTTGGGGTTTTCTTGAGAAAGAGAGAGAGAGGAGGGGAACTAGTTCAAAGAGGCAATGCATAAACCTAGAAAATTAAACATACCTAGAAAGTTTAGAACAACAGATATATATATTCTTCTTCTCTGTGGCCTTCTGGCCCCAATCAGCTATGCTTGGAGTTTGGGACTTTTGAGTTATGAACGAACACATCCAATGCTTTAATTTGGGCATTTGTCTTTCTAATATATACGAGTGTATATAATATATATAATTTTAAACCACAATCTTTCAATATTACAAACCGGACCCCCTTTTAAAGAGAAAAAATAAACTTGTTCGCCGTATCCTAACATATCCCTCCTGTGTCCCTAGTGTGTCCAACTTAAAATAATAATAATAATAATAATAATTTGAAAGACAGGTCACCTTTTGGATGTATCCGACACGTGTCCGGCCATGTCTAGGGGGTGTTCAAGTCATACACATACAATACAGTCACGACAATTTTACAAATACTACGTGCATTTGACTCTCCCCGAACCTCGCAATGGCAGGAGTCTCGTGCACTAGGCTGTCCCATTTATACACATATGTTGTTGGCTGGCTCCTCTAGATTCTGGAGTTGGTTTGATAGAGAAATTGTTATGGGAAAGAAATCAGTGTCTTTTATCCACTATATTTTAAGGCTACAATCCCATCTTTTTCTGATGGTAAGAAATCAGATAAGATGTTTCATGAAATCCATTATAGCAGCACTTTTCAATAGAATAAACACAAGGACATAAGTTGAAACTCTTTTGTCTTGCAAAAATTATAAAATTCATGATGAAGTGCAATATGTTTTAGCATAAAGCTACAAGCATAGTTAAATATATATTTTACTTCACGTAATGAATTAGACACACTGGAAATGTGAGAAAATAAAATATCAACAAAACTTCTTGCAATACGTACTTAATGATTTGAGAACATTTCCTACTATACATGTCAAATACACGAGCAGTACCATCTTCACATCCAACCCCCGCCTCTGGATTTTATCTACATAACTGCAAATCGAAAGGATTGAGGATGTTTATCCACAAACAACAAAAGCATGCATCCTAAATAATATCATATAACTGCATCAGTTCAAACATAACTGGAAAATATTACACTATATGAAAAGAACAATTTATGTAAAGAGCTAGTGAAGTTTTAGAAGTAGTTACCTTATAATAATAAAAGACGTGGCATTGTCCACTGCGTGAGGCTCCTGCAATTGCAAGTCTGGGGAGGGTCAGAAGTTAGGTGTAAGCATGAGTTCTGTGCCTGAAGAGGCATGAAAATTTCAAAGTAGTTCTACAACTAACTTCCATTTGATAGATTTGGTGGTAGCGTAAAAAATTTCTAATGGCCACTCACAACCACCAAAATCACTGCACAATCACACATGTTTACCGCTCCTACTACCCTCCCCAAAAAGATATAAAGAAAAAAAAAACCCCCCACACACCTCACCAGAACTGCCAAGAGAAAGAGCAATGGTTGTGATGGTCTTTGAAGTGGGGGAGAGTGGACCTCAGTTTTCATCAGTACCATCACAACCACAATGAGCAAATGCATATAATATGCCACCTCCACTGGCTTTGGGAGTCAAAATATTAGCTAACTCTATTACTATAACTTCTTATTTCAAAGATCGGTTGTCTTCCTCAAGTTTCCATTACCACTCAAAGAAAAAGTTGGAGCCTCTCTTATGTCGATCATACAGATATTTGGAAATCACTGTTGAAAGGGTTAATAAACTAATCCTAAAAATTTCCATAGGTCGATTTTTCCATTTTTGAGCTAATTTTAAAGGATATATTTTGTTAAAGCTACAGTAGCTTGAAGTTAGTTCCCACTCTCTACTGACATCAACGACCACTCTTTGGTCATATGCTAGTTACTGAAGAACATGTTCCTACTTTTATATTTTAGACCTTTAACACAGTTAACCAATGGAATAACAGAATGTTTGTCAGTACATATAAGTTGGAACTGCTGTATAAATACTAACTATAAAATAAATACATTAAAGACTCACATTATATTCAGGTCAAGGTCCACATTACCAACACCTTTAAATCTACAATCCCCAAACCAGACACCCAAAACGCACTAACGGTAGCTACCAGACCAATGAACTCGCAAATCACCATTATTTAAGACCCACTGCATATTCGAATTTCTCTTTATATATTTTTTCTCTCAACCACCACCATTGTCATCAACTTACAACCAACCTCAAAACCATCACCGCTGTCCTCTTTCATTTTTTTCCCTCTCTCTGTGCAACGACTCTTTCCTCACTTTCTCTGCGTCTTCTATTTCATTGTGTTCCCATTAACATCTTAACATGAGCCAACTGGAGAAACATTGTATATTTCTCTACATTCATGACATTCTCAAAAGAACATCCTCTGTTTCATTTTTCAACTCACTTACTCTGTACCTATTTTTCCCTCCTTCTCTGCATCAATCTACTCTTTCTCTATATTTCTGATATTTCAAAAGATACATCCCTCACAGTCCTCCACCTGTTAGTGAAATTTAAGTTAATTAGTATAGCCTATCCTATCCACATAGAATAACTTGTTTTGAAGACCTGAAGTTATTCCAATAATATTACCTAGGAAAGGAAACTTTCGCTTCTTTTTTCTCTATATAAGCAGCCCCTCTCCACTCATTATATATTTCTTACAAAGTGGGGCCACACATAGCAGTCTTTAATGAATATGACCCCACATAACTACTATATATATATATATAAAATAAAGGTCCCCAATAGTACAATTTGCTAACAGTTTCTTACATTAATATTCAGTTTTAACAACAAAGGAAGATACCTGTTGGGGATATCATCAAGTTCGCTCTTCTGTTTTTACCTATTTGTTGTAATTATGTCTTCTCGTCGAGTATTGAGGTCCCGCACTGCTCAAACTGAGCCATCATCTACAAGTTCACCTAATACACAAACTAGTAGAGAAGGTTGTGGTAGTGTTTCACAGATGAGCCCACAACAGAGTAGAGAAGGTAATGGAAGTTCTTCACAGATAAGCCCACAACGGAGTGGAGAAGGTAATGGTACTGCTTCACAGATGAGCCCATAGCAGAGTGAAGAAGGTTATAATTATGTTCCATTGTTGCTTCACTATATGCTCCTTTATAAGACACACATGTTTAAATTATGATGATAAATTTGTTTTTTAGGCTCGATACTGGAGGTACGCAGGCGTGGAAAATCATATAATGATGCCTTACGAAAAGCGAAGAAGTACTATGGGAAGGGCATTCCAATTCCGGTAGAGTTTTCACCAGAGTATTATAAATTCGTTGGCTTAAATGACAATATATGGAAGGCTGAGTTTGGCATCCTCACGCGATAAAACATTCCATTTCATTATGCTACATGGAAGGATGTTCCAGATTGTTTTCTTCAACTCTGCTATGACCATATAATGGTAATGATTACTTTACTCTTTTTATATCAAATTAGTGTATAAAACTATATCATGGAAAAAAACTTGTTAATGATTTTCACCCTCTCTCTTTCTCTCATCTAATCATGAATCTGTGGTTGTGGTTGTGGTTGTGGGTGCTTGCATTGCATGAGTACTTGTTCCAGTTATAAAGTTGACCTTCGGAGTGGATGTACATTCCAATGAAGCAGATTGGAGGTGAGTAAACAAGTTGCTAAGTGAATACTGAAGGAAACATAAAAATATTTTGAAGCAGCACTTTGACAAGCATCTTCCATTTGAGAATGCACGTCGCCATCCTCATAATGGTATGAAAATTGAAATTTGGCAAGAGTTGTGTGATAGGTGGATGACACCAGAGTTTCAGGTTTAACTTCTTAACTACAACAAATGTAGATTTTTAGCACTTATTTGATTGCATTGCGATTTTATCACTGATTTGATTTCTGTAAGTCCTACCTATGGGTTCTTATTCATGCAGTAGGTGAAATTTAGGACCCTTTTATTGGAACTCTTCACATTTCTTCTAATATATTGTCTTGCATTATTTTTTGAATTATTAATTATTACGTAGAAAACAAGTGCAAGAAACAAAGTAAACCGTTCAAAAAGTGTGGTTCCGCATGTTTCTGGATCGAAGCCCTATGTCAAACGTTATGATCTTTATGTACGTAATATATGAAACAATAATTATAAATTCTCAATTTATTATCTATTTAAAACCATATATTGTCCAATATTGCTAACTATTTAATTTTTTTATGTAGCGCAAACAAGTGCAGAGCCAAGAAGAATATGAGGAAGCTGAAAGTCATCAACCGGGTCCTGCAATTCATATGTACAAAGACACACATTACAAGGAAGGAAGTGGGTGGGTACACGAGATTGCCAAGCGGAACTATGTAAGTTCATGTTTAAAGTGTATAAGTATGATATAAACAGTATAGATAACAAGCATATATGCACAATATGGAGCCTGGACTATAACTACTGCTAGTATGTATTAGGTTATTGAATTGGTAGGGGTCCACATGGGGGATTGGCTTTGGGCAGAGAATGGCCATGTGGGGTCTAGGATTTGTTGGCAAAGTTTGAATTTCTAGTTTATTGTTGGTTTGGGTACATCACATGTGTGTCATGTTGACATGGTCAGTTCTCTTTACATTGTTCTAGGTTTTAATTCATTTAGTTCATTAAAAAATTAGAATGTTTTAGTTTTGTTCTAACAATAAAAATTTAGCGAAATTCAGGATCAGAATTGATAAAAAAAAAAAAAGACACAAAGATTCAGTGAAATTGACCCAAAAATTCAGTTGAAAGCCTAATAATTCAATTCTGAATGAATTTCCAATTCAAATGCCTTGAAAACTGAAGTATATTGTTGTTTTTTATTGCAATTTTCTTTTTCCAAATTAAACTTCTAATTTCAAAAACTATAGTAGAGTAAGCAATTTAACCTAAAGCACAAAAATAAACATTTATGTAGGATTTCGTGACCTCTACACATGCGTACTACGCTTTTCTCTCACTCCTTGTGTTGCTTATAGTTTGTAATACTTAACACACACACACACACACACATTGGCATCCTAGTTTGTACATTATGGTTATATCACTGTGAACTTAATTTCAGGATGATATGATGGAGACTTCTACACAGGCTTTTGAAAATTCTGACGTTACAAGTCCAATAAGAAATGATGCCGAAATAGTGCATAAAACACTAGGTATTAGGAAGGGGTATCCTTATGGGTTTGGAAATAGCTATGTGGTTCGAAGTTGTCAACATTCAACCTCATCTTATGAAGAGGCTGCTAGAAAAAGGGCATAAATCGCCGAGGAAAAAAATGAACAATTGGCGGAGAAACTTGCAAAAATACAAGAACAAATGGAACAAATGAAAAAAGTGCAAGAAAGCATCCTTGCACAACAGTAACAACCACCACCATGGTTCCACCACTATCAGCATCAGTCACCATCTGATTCCATGTGCCACCATTATATCAACAACTGCCGCCATGGTGGCAGTATCAATAGCCACCGGCCTCATGGTTCCCACCTAGAGTAGCACCAGTTAGGACTTGTACCACCACCACAACCACCACCTAAATGACAAATATGATATATTTCCTTTTGTTCTTTTTTAATGTTCGCTTTAGAATTTTGTATATGCATGGTAAACATAAGAATTGCCAAGATTTCTCAGTCTAGTACCATTTGTAGGGCTCAAAAAACATAGAGAAATTGGGTTAGTACTCTATTATATTTTTGGATAAATTGCCTACTCAGAATAGGCTGCAAAGCTAGGGTGAACAAGGAGTTGTATCAGCTGTATTTTTGTTGATTGGTACATATCTTAGCTTTATTATGATTTTGGTTTCTTGCTAGTTTATATGTGGAAACAGCTTGTTGTTGATGTTTGGATGGTGAAGGGTATTTATATGTGGAAACAGTTTGTCGTTGTTGTGGCTGTGTTTGATTGATACTCTTCTAGTTGTTTCAGTTTTCTATTTTGTTAAGAGTAATTATTCCATTGGCAGCTCTTTAGATGGAGTTCTTTCTATATGGTTAAGATTTTTTAGTATGTCACCAAGTAACTCTGGGTTGTCTAAAATTGCTCAAACTGCCATGTTTTGGTGTCCAGCCTGACAATAGACATGCCCAACTTTTTGGTGTTGTCTGCTTAAAATTTTATATGTTGAGTTGATGCTTTCTATAAAGTTATAATACATGATATATATTCTCTTCTTAGTAGCCTAACTTGCATTATTGGACTTTCCTTGTCCTTTGAGTATCTTCAACTTCTATGGATAACTTTCTATAAGATGCAATCTTTGTCATCAATGCACATGATACCGATCTTTTGGCTCTCCCATGTGCCCTCAACTAGTGATGATTCTAATTCCTCATATTATCCGGTATAATTTATATCGCATTATCCTGTGTATAAATATATTTCTAATATTAATCCATTCCTTCTGCTGCAGTAATTTTTTTTTTGGTTGTTAATACTGCAGAGAAATTTTGCCACTTTTCTACTAACAGTTTGGTTTACAATGATGCTAGGTGATGCATCTCTGGTCAGCAGAAAGTCTCTGGTCAGCAGAAAGTCTCTGGTCAGCAGAAAGATACAAATGTTTGGACAAATATTCTCTTCCAAAGAACACTCGTTCAATTGATTTTGATTTTGATGAGAGCAAGGTACAATGAAGAAACCAATATTCTCTTCTAGTGCACCTTCTTTTGCAATTGTTTTATATATTGTTCAGCTTTGCATGAAATATCCAACTAATTTTTCATGGGTGCATCTATATTTGACTGTGTAATCATGCATATCTTCATATATGTCTCTATGGGTGTTTGGACTAGTTTGTATGCCATATATATGGGATATACAACTTTCATTCTTCTCTATGATTTGAAGACATGTTGTCAACCATTTATTTGCACCAAATAATCTATTGTTGATTCTTCTTGTTGGGAACTTATTTTAACTCTGTTTTCTAGGTTGTTTCTTGAGTTATTTAGCCTAGATGAATTCAGGAGGTGATATGAGAGTTTATGTGATGGAATTATTTTAAATTTCAACGAAACCTTTGGTTAAGGGAAAGTCAGATTGCCAATAGAACAATTATGTGCTCTAACTCATCAGACCATAAATCCTGAGGTTCGACACCCCTTTCGATAGTCCTATTCTATAAGAAATTCGTTTTATTGCGAAGTGTGGTAATTATAATTGAGACGCACTCACACATGAACCAAGCCCGTACGGTTTTGTTATTGGGTTTTTGTAATGACCGTGACCAAATTTGGCCAGTTTTGCATTTTTTGAATAATAATTGCCATACATGCATTTTGAGTGGTTCTTAACATGTTCTGAGTGTGGAGAACATGTTTGGGAAGTGTTTTAAAGGTTTTGGGAAGTTTTCGAGAGATTTGGAGGTGCCCGGGATGCGACTTAAGTGGGCCCGGAAGTCTAAAATTTTTTTAAAAATAATTATTTTTGGGAATGGCCTAGATGGAATGTTTAAAGAGTTAAGGAAGTGATTACGAGGGCGTAGGATTTTTTGAAATCAAAAACGGAGTCCGGGAAGGTGTGTTAAGTGGCCCGGGGGTATATTGGTCTTTTCACGGCCTAGGGACCTTAAAAGGTCAGATCCTACAGATATATTTCATATCTCTCATTCTCACACAACTACTCTCTCTCTTCTTTCTCTCTCTTCCTTCTCTCTCTTCCTTCTCTCTAGATTTTGGAAGCCTTCGGGCGTGATTCAAGCTCTGCCGAAGAAATGCTTGGAAGGCCTTCATTTTTGAGGTAGGGGTTCTACTTCTCATTTACTTGTCGATTCTAGGGTTTTGAGTTAAGTAGTGAGAGCTAAGGGTGTGTATTGCATGTTTTAGAGATGTAAGAGGGGTGAGATAAGGTGTTTTTCTTCTTCTCTTGATTCTCTTGTATGCAATAGATGTGTATCTCCTAGCATGCATGATGTGAGGGACAAATGCATGGAAATGTGGGAGAATGAGAGCATATTTGCTTATGTGCTTAGTGTGGTGTACATGTGTAATTATGTTCAAATGTGTGATAAATGTGTGATATTTGTGTGTTATGTGTTGTCCTATAAGTTAAATGAATGTTATCTTTTTATAGAAATGTATGCATAAGTGAAGCATAACCAAATTATGCTTAAGTAGGATTAATGTGCATATGTGTATGATAAGCTAGGTTTTACATGTATAGGTAAACATATGTGTGGCTTCGTGGAGATGAAATGCGTGCTATGTTCCTATATAACTAGCTTATGTATTGTGAAGCATGAAACTTAAATGCATTATATTTATATGTTTGAAATGCATATATAGGGCCGTTGTGAGGAAATGGGGAGAAATGGCTGAATTACCTAGAGTATGTCAATACTCAGTGAGGGCGTTGGAGTGGTTAAATCACCTTGGAGGAGGTAAATTCTCGGTGATCGGGATCTAACTACCTTAGAGTAGGTAAATACTTGGTAGGGATTCCAAAAAGATGCCCAATCACTTTGGAGTAGGTAAATACTCGGTGATTGTGGTTTACTCACCTTGGAGTAGGTAAATACTCGATAAAAATCCAAAAAAAGAAAAAGGGCCAAGTCATCTTAAAGTAGGTAAATACTTGGTGATGGTGGTCTACCCACCTTGGAATAGGTAAATACTCGGTGGCGGAGTTGGAATGGTGTGGGAAGTGTTTCAGTTACATGATTTGGTCAAGAATCATGTTAGGGTATCGGGTTGAGTCCGACAGAGAGACAAGTGTATGATTAATGTTTTCATTTGAATTGTGAAACATGCTATGTGTTTAATGCATTCTTATATATATGCATTGCTTGTGAATGAACATGATGTATATTGAATGATACATATTATGTAGTGACATGCATTCATGTAGGTTGTGTCGAGTCGGCACTTAGGTGGGTTGGGGTATCTCTACTGAGCCGCAATGGTGCTCACCCATTTATTCTAAACTCTTTTACAGATAAGGCACCGATCACAGATGGGACTTGAGTGTCCAAGTGGAACTCTTGTAATATTTTGATACATTTTGGATATTGTATATTTTGTGGCTATCCATGTTAGTTTGTGGCATGAGATCTTTCTCTTTGAGTTGTAGTTATATTTTGAACAAATGTAACTTGTGTGAATGCTTGAACTAGGAGCTTGTTAAATATGATAAGACAATGGACTTGTTTATGTAATGCTTGTTAAGAGCATCTAGTTTCATTTGATGGACTAAAGTAGTTGTTGGATAGTTTCATTTTGGGTAAAATGTGTTAATGAGGAAGAATGACTCATATTGGCGTATGATTTTATTATGGGCATGACTTAGAACTTGTGAAGGATGTAAACTCCTTTCTTATATGTTTTGGGGGTTGTTGGAATGAATTATGTTGGTAGAAGTGGCCTAAAATGTCAAAAATGGTCATTTGCAAAGTTAAAGTTTTTGGGCAGTTCGATGCATCGAAGTACCTAGTTCGATGCATCGAAGTACTTGCAGGATTTTGGAAATGTAAAAGTCCCAAGAGCTATTTTTGTTCGATACTTGTTCGATGCATCGAACTCATCACTTCGATGGATCGAAGTCACTTTTTACAGCATACCTTGAACATTGCCCCAAACTTCAAACGGGCATAACTTCTTCGTTTTGAATCAGAATTGAGTGTGATTTTTTTTTGAAATTGAGTATTTTTGGATTCTCTATCCAATGGAATAGGTCTTAGTTTAAGATTCCAAACAAATAAAGTATTGAGTCTTGAAAATGAGTGATTTACGAGAGTGCAGATAAATAAAATCCCCTCTAAGGTGATATGATTTGAAGTAGGACCCATTGGGATTAGATAAAGTGGAGTTGTACACATCTATGTAGAGGAGATAGAGTTGAGCTTCCGCGGTGTTTGAGGGTAAGAGAGTCCATTGGGCTTAATGGACGGGTTAACCTTCAGTCTCCTGGGAGTCGGGAAATCGGAGCGTTACAGTTTTACCCCAAAAGACCTCATATCATTTGGAGAGAACACACTACATATAAGCGCATCCCCTTCTCCACACCCAAGCGATGTGGGATTGAGAACCCTATAGCCTGCCAGTGTGGTAGCTCAGCCTAGTGTCTTTTCTTGCACTCGCCCACAAGGGTCACTAGAATCCACCCCCCTACGAGGCCCGACATCCTCGTCGGCACACTTTTAGTTGGGTTCAAGCTCTGATACCATTTAAGGCTTTGTACGGACGTCTATGTAAACCGCCAGTTTGTTGGTTGGAAGTTGGATATAAGTGATTTTTGGGTCCTGAGTTCATTAAGGACACATCAGAAAAGGTTGCCCTTATTATAAACCATATGCGGACTGAGCAGAGTAGACAGAAAAATTATGCTGATCTAAGAACTCGTGCACTAGAGTTCAAGGTGGGGGATCATGTTTTATTCAAGGTTTCTCTCATGAAGGGTGTGATGCGGTTTGGGAGAAAAGGGAAGTTGGCACCTTGTTTTGTAGGTCCTTTTATGATTATCGACAGGGTCGGAGCGATAGCGTATAGACTGGCGTTACCAAAGACGATGCACAAGGTGCACAATATCTTTCATGTCTCTATGCTGTGAAAATTCCTTAGAGATGAGGATACTTACCAGCACATTAAGGTTGGAGAGCTCAAGTTGCAGCCAAATGCAACATATGTGGAGCAGCCTTATTGTATTCTTGACCATAGGAACCAAGTTCTTCGTTCTAAAACCATTCCGTTAGTTCTAGTTCAGTGAACCCACCACAATGAGGCAGAGTTCACTTGGGAACGGGAGGATGAAATAAAAACAAAGTATCTAGAGTTTTTTCTCTCAAGTATAGGGTGAATTCTGAGGAAAGAATTCTTCTTTTTAGGGGGGAAGAATGTAATACCCCGAAATTTTAACATTATTTAATTTAAATTCTTTATACATTTTTATTATTTAATGTGAATTGTTTTCCCTTTATATATATTTTTTTATTTCATCAACTGTAAAACCCCGCTCCACCTGATGGTATGATATTGTCCGCTTTGGGCTTAAGCCCGCACGATTTTATCTTGGGTTTTACCCCCAAAAGGCCTTATATCATTTGGAGAGAACACACTACATATAAGCATATCCCCTTCTCCACACCTAGGCGATGTGGGATTGAACACCCTGTAGCCTGCTAGTGTGGTAGCTCAGCCTAGTGTCTTTTCTTGCACCAGCCCACATCACACCCACCCACAAGGGTCACTACAGATTTCCACACACACCTTTGTGGATTCTAGAGAGCACCTCTATTGCTTCTGCAGGGGCCACATATCTCAAGTATGGCCCTGAGAATGATCTTCTGTAGAGATGTTCGCCGATTATGGAATATCTGACAGAATTCATTCTAACTATTCTCGCCTCCTCTTTTGCATCTGGCAATACCTCATCGACGAGGTAGGCTTTGATAGGATCCATCCAACTGGGTTGGTTTTGTACAACCAGTACCACTTGCTGGGTATGAGTGCTAGGTTCTCACAATGAGTCAATTGGAGTCATCTTGATTACATCTGGCTGAGCCATTGAGGCTGAACATGTTAGCCTTTCAGCGTTCAGGTTCAAGTCTCTTGAGATCTAAGAGATTTTGACTTAATCGAACCCCTTAAGGAGCTTTTCCACCAGATTTTTGTATGTTTTCATTCAATCATCTTTCGGAAGGTAGTCTCCACTGACCTGCTTCATGATTAACTAAGAATCACTAAAAACTTACAGGTTCTTTACCTGAAGTGTTTGCGCTAATCTTAGGCCTGCTAAGAGGGCTTCGTACTCTACTTCATTGTTCGATGCAGGAAATTCTAGATAGAGTGCTTGTTGTAAAGCTGTTCCATCAAGGGTCTGGATTTCCACATCGATACCTGATCCTGATCATGTTGATGACCCATTGACGAATAGCCTCCATTCAGGATGGGATGGAAGCTCTGTTTCTTCGTCCCTTTCGGGCTCACACTCCAACAAAAAATCTGCGATTGCCTACCCCTTTATGGCGGTTTGTGGTTCGAAGGTTATTTCGTAGACGCCCAGCTCTATTGCCCATTTAGCTACTCTTCTCAACTGATCAGGCTTATAAAGGATTGCTCTGATCAGAAATTTAGTTAGGACAACGTTCAGGTGAGCCTCGAAGTACTGCCTGAGCTTCTTCTTCACCTAGACAAGGGCCAATACGTTCTTTTCCATCTTTGAGTATTTCTGTTCTAACTCCGTCATGGTCTTGCTTGAGTAGTACACTGGGCACTATTTTTTATCAAGTTCTTTGATTAAGACAGCATTGGTGGCCGTTCAAGATACTGCGAGGTATAAGTATAAAGACTCTCCAGCCTATGGTGCCGAAAGTGTTGGTAATTGAATTAAGTACTGCTTCAACTTTGCCAGGGCTTCATTTTGTTCAGCCCCCTATACCTTTTTTCCTTTTGATCTAATGGCATCAAAGAAGTGCTTACATTTATCCGATAATCGAGAGATGAATTTACTCAGAGCAACAATGCATCCTGTCAGGATTTGAGCATCTCTGTGAGTCTTCGGCTCATCGTTTTGGATAAAGGCTTCACCTGAACTGGGCTTGCCTCTATCCCTGTTCGATTCACGATGTGCCCTAGGAACTGTCCTGAGGAAATGCCGAAGGTACACTTCGACGAGTTCAGTCTCATGTTATGGCTTCTTAGGGTGTTAAATACTTCCTGTAGGTGCTCTTGGTGGTCTTCACTCTTGGGGCTCTTTACCACCATGTCATCTATATATGCCTCAACCGTTCGGCCCATCAGGTTTTTGAAGACTTTATTGATCAGCCGCTTGTAAGTTGCTCCTGTATTCTTGAGTCCAAACGGCAGCACCTTATAATAGTAGGTTCATTTTCGGTATTAAAGGAAGTCTTCTCCTGATCAACGAAATTCATTGGGATCTAGTTGTATCCTGAGTATGCGTCAAGTAATGTTAACCGTTCGTACCTGGTTGTGGCGTCAACCATTTAATCAATCTTTGGCTGCAAAGAGAAACTATCCTTGGGGCAGGCCTTATTTAGATTGGTAAAATCTATACAAACCCGCCACTTGTCATTCTTTTTATGGACCATTACCACATTTGAAAGTCAGTCTAGGAACTGAACTTCCTTGATGAACCCTACTTGCAAGAGTCGATCTACCTCTGAAGCGATGATCTGATTATTTTCTGGGGCGAATCGCCTCTGCTTCTAATTGACAGGAGGGAAGCTGGGATTGATGTTGAGTGTATGGCATGACACTGAGAGGTCTATGCCAAGCATGTCTGTGTGGTCCCAGGCAAAAATGTTGACATTTTTTCTCAGCAGCTGTATCAACTGCGCTTTGTTTGTTTGGCATAAAGAGGTCCCTAAATTCGTGGGATCCTTGGCAAGAAGGATCTCTACTTGCTCGAGCAGCTCATCGGTCGGCGTTTCTCCTTCTTATACTGGAGGAATGCCTTTTGGTAGAGAGTTCTGTAATTGCTATTTAGCTGGTCCTTCCTGTACTGTCTTTCTTTTCAATGTAAGGGCATAATATTTTCTAGCAACAACTTGATCTCCTATGATATCGACTGCATCTCTTTCGTTCGACGCAATGCACCTCATAAGTTGGTGAAGTGTGGAAGGGATTCCTTTCATCCTGTGTATCCAGCCTCTTCCCATTATCATGTTATAAGAAGAGTTGAAATTGACAATAATGAAAGCCTTAGTCAGTGTTCTTGAGGCTGCGGTAATTGGGAGCTCCACCACCCCTACCGGAGTCACTGGCTTACAGTCAAAGCCCATTAGTGGTTTGGCGGTGGGCTTAACACGCTCTGGTTCTAGCCCTATCTGCTGGAAAGTAGACAACGTCAGGACATTGACGTTACTCCCTGCATCAACCAATACCCTTTTTACCTCACAATTGGAGACGATGAGGCTGATCACAAGCGGATCTTCATGAGGCGTTTAGATCTTGCTCGTGTCCTTATCCTTGAAGGTGATTGGTGTACTGGTTGAGGGATCATGTACTAAGCGGACTTTCCTAATTCTCTGGAATTTTTGGGTATTCCTGAGATTCGACCATCTTTCGGACTCGCTCTCTTGGTCTGAGGCCAGTCGACCATGAATTGCATTAATAAGTTGGACCGGAACGGGGTTGAACTGCTTGCTTGCTTTTTATTGGGGCTGGTCAAAAGTTTTTATCTGTTCTTCTTGAATGATGTACTCTGACAAACCACCTTTGGCGATCAGAGCTTCGATCTGCTGCCTCAAGCTCCTGTACTCATTGGGCCGAAATCATTGTGGAGGGAACAGTGTTTATTCTTGTCCCTCTGCTCTGGCGGTTGCCTGATGGCTGGAGGGGAGCGAAAAATTCTGCAAAGAATTCCTTCGCCCATGTTTTCAAAGTAAAGTCTGGCCAGAGATATTTTTAGAGGGGTGATCTTCTCCTCAACCTTTTGCCTTTTTGCGACCTCTGGAACAGATGAGGTAGGAGCCCGAGGCGACCTTGCCTTAGCTACTTGATTCTTAGTTTGTTGGGCCACAGTGATTAAGGTCGATCGCTGTCTTCTAGCTGCCTCATCTTCGTCTATCCTTAGGTATTTTTGGGCTCGAAAATTTAGTTCGCCCATATCCTTTGAGGCACTCTTTACCAGGGATCGGTGGAACCCCTCTTCCGGGGAGATGGCTATCTTAAAAGCTTCCACCGCAATAGTCTGATCACATTGATCTATTATAGACATCTCTAAGTTAAAGCGAGTGAGGAAGGACTTCAACGTCTTCCCTTTGGTTTGTCTCCTGGTGAACAGTGAGAAGATTATCCTTTTGCATTCCTGGTTTCCTGCATACTGAGCCATGAATAGATCACAGAGCCTCTCAAAGTTTGGTATTGAATGAGAGTGGTTGTTGCTTGAACTAGAGTAGCGTTGGCCTAGACAAGCTGGACGAGAAGATCTTGCACATGAGTGTATCGTTCTCGACGTCCAACGTCATTTTTTATTGGTACTGGTAGATATGCTCTACTGAGTCCATTTTTCCATCAAAGGTAGCGAACGTCGGTAGGGTAAACCTTCTCAGCCTTTCGGTTCTAACCATATTTTCGATGAAGGGGGACTTAGTCAACCTGGGGGTTACGAGCGATCGGTTGGCTAGATAGCATGACCGGTCACCCTTTTGCGCGTCAATCTCTCGTTGCATCTAGATCCTCCATTCCAGGAGGGGTTATGGGGGATCGACTTGATCCTCACTGGGCTGGTCGGGGTGATGCTGTCTGTTACTAGACGAGTTGTGGTGTGAGAGGCTCAGCGAATGGTTGCTCGAGCTGGCACCTTCGTTTTGTTGTTGCCCCGGGTTTCTTGCGCTTTTGGCGCTTTCCACCCTTGCCTGTAGATCTGCGATCTGTTGACGTATAGCGTTGTTCTTTTGGGTTACTGCTGAACGCTAGGGCGTGCCAATGGGTCTTGATCGTCTAGTTGTATGGGTGGCGCCCTCCTTTGGTTTCTGGGGGGTCGACCCAACTCCGCCACATCATAGGTATTTCTCCTCGTATCTACTATGATCGCAAACTTTTAAAGTTCTGGAAAACGATCGAGCGTTTTCCACAGACGGTGCCAAAGTGTAGGTACAGAAAACTGTTCAACTAGACTGTCGAACAATTCAAAGCACACACCCAAAATTAAGAACACTAAGTTTTCAAAAATAAAGAGGAAAGAAATTGCGAGAGGTGGATTTCAGGATCCCTTTCATTCATCTTTTCATGGATATTTATACAAGTTAGAATTCGAATCCTTTTAGGACTTGAATTTTCTTATTTACAGCTAACTTTTCTCTCAAGGAGTTTGGATTTCTTTTTGAGTTCTAAGTCTGCATTTGGTTTGGGCTTTGCAGCCTAAAAATGGGGTGACTTGGCCTTTTTAGATTATCGACTCAGCCTTTTGGGCCTCCTACTGATACATGGGCTCAAGCCGACGTGGGCCTGGTCTGTTTTTTGTACCAGTTCAGCCCATTGGACCGAGTGATAATTTTGGACCTACAGGGTACAAGTTTTTTTTAAAAAAAAAATGAGTCGAGCACAACTCAGTCACACAAAAAGGAAAAAAGAGAAGGCTCGAGCATAGCTCGGATAAAAAAGAGAAGAAGTGCTTGGGCAACAATGAAAGAAAGTGTCGAAAAGAAAACTGGTGTTTATTCAACACAAGCTTACAACAAAATATTTGAGGAGAAATAAGAGTTAGCGTTCCAAGCAATCATTCCGGAGGTTAGCCAGGCAACTCTCCGAAATGGGGGGCAAGTGATAGTGGAATTAGGATAAGGTGACCCAAAAAAATAGATCTAATAAGATACGCCTCATCATATAACAGATCAAATAATCGTGGTCGTAACAGTAAGATACGCAACAAATCAGATAACCGTGATCGTATAAATAGATCAGATAAGATACGCTTGATCATATAATAGATCAAATAATCGTGGTCGTAACAATAAGATACGCAACAGATCAGATAACCGTGGTCATATAAATAGAGCTGATAAGATACGCCTAATCATATAATAGATCAAATAACCGTGGTCGTAACAGTAAGATACGCAACAGATCAGATACGTCTAGGACGGGTTAGTTTGAATCCTGACAGATTTATTATGGATTACAATGAACGAATTTTATCATTTCACGATTACCAACCTCAATAAGTGGGGTTCAGACGGTAAGCCAAGTACACAACAAAAAAAAATACAAAAAACAATACTTCTCTCATTTAATACATTTAATATATATGAACTCCCCATATTGACTTGGGCATCGGAGGGTCCGGCCGACACCCCCACTGGTGCCGGTCCAGTCTCATCTCTTTTGCAGGAACTTCCAAACCGGATTGCAACTAGAATGTGATATTTTTTGCTTCATCATGCTAAATGCAGTTAAGATCATAATATTGAATATTCAATACTAATTTCTTAGAAGAACCTTCCAAGTTTCCAAGGGAACTCCAATTTCTCCTGAATTCCATCAGTGACTTAAAGTCTCTGAAGCCTCTAAATATTGTTGTCCAAAGACAACACTGACCTATTCTTGATGCTTTAGTTTGTGTACAACAGTAGGGTCCTTTCTAGTAGAACCTAATTTCAGCCACGAACACCACATTGAAACCATGTCTGTCACATGCTAGTCAGTCTACTATATATATATATATATATATATTGGATAAGTAAATCTACAAAATCTTATATTGTTACTCATTAAAATGTGGTAAAACATTAATTTTTCACATGCGAATAGTCATAGTTAACTACAAAAAGTTCTTATGCAAAGATCTAGCATATTATTGAAATAACTATTAGTAGATGACAACAGATCTATGTGCCACCATGTTTCCATCACTGAGAAAAAAGAAGTTCACAACATGTAATATACACGGTTGCTCCCAACAAAAATAATAACAATATGGAGAAAAAAAATCAAAGCCTTCAATCCATCTAATATCTGAGTATTCTGTCTCTGGAAAGTGTGTACATATAAAATCTGATCACATCTCCACAGAAGCATCAAACTGTTCTTGAATTTCACTAACAAGCAAGTCGATATATGATAAAATTCTTCCAATGAGATTTAATGAGCCGAGAAGCATCTCGTAGATAAATAATTCAGTTTGGATTAGCTCCAAATTTAATGAGTACCTTGTTTTTTTAATTTCTTCAATAATTCAAGCACATCAGGAGAAGGAAAAACCTTCAATTACTTGCACTATTGCAATAATGTGAACAGTAATCTCCACCTATGCATACACAATGAACCAAGAACAACTGATTACTGAACAAAAATCATCAAGGAACAAGGACAAGAGCCAAAGAACAAGAGGAAAAAAAAATAATAATAATCTAGAGAATCAGACCATTAAAAAAGTAAAGTTAGATGGAGCAAATATGACACAATTATAAAATTTCAAGCCACAACAAAGAATCCTAAAATCTTACTATTCAATTGCTTTAAATATAGGAGATATTAAGATGCAATGATCTACAAATTTGAAAAAAATAAGGCAAGCTGTGGAATTGCATGCTCTGGCAGTGTTCGCCTCCAGGAGAATAAAATTTCCTAACCACCAGATTAGTATAGTAAATACCAGGTTCATGTCAGCTCTAAGTTCTTTCAAACCAACAAAAAAAAGAGTTTATCCACAAGTTGATATAGATTGGAAGGGGGGGAGATAGTCTCCTCAAAGAAAAGTAAAGAATTTCCTTCTTTACTAGTTAAAGAAAAATGGTACTACTCAAAACAAATTTTTACACTTAACATAACATTTGATAAACTTGTATGAAGACTATAGTAGCATAGCCACCTCAATAGCAATAATGCCAATATCTGTTACTTGTGTGGCCCATGACAACTCACACACATGAAAAAGATGCAAGAATCACACGGTCAATGACCAAAACTCGAAACAAGTTTGCTAATCAGGAAATGTCAATATGCAGCGAGCACTTCAAAATCAATTATCACATTTAAAATACAGAAATCATGCCTGTATTGGGTGTTTGCTAGAGGTGTACATTACAGACAAGAACATGACAAGTATCTCAAGCAAATCAGCAAACAGAGGCAGGCCAAGTTTCAGAATGTAACACCAATCTCCATGAACCGAACAATACATACAACTCGCGCAACCGAGCAACTAAGCCTCCAATGCCCCCTAACCCTTTTGCTCTACAAGATATCTTTCAATGGAAACTTACTTGATTATGAATCACAGTCTATTCCCACAACTTTGCCACCACCTTTCTTCCCAAGCAACAGCTAGAATCTCTCAAAACTCTGCGGCAAGTCTGCAACTAAAGCTGAATAAGCATGAATCAGTCTATTGGTTTTCGCAGGCCACAGCTAGAATCTCTCAAAGGTTTCCAACCTCTGCATGTCTGCAACTATGGGACCTAAGACCCTCATTGCATGCAAAGTCAGTTATCACTGATTTTCCTTGTAAGCTTCCCCGCTCCTGCAATGAGCAGTTATATCATGTGATAAAGATACCATAGTTTTCCTATTCAAAGATCAATTAATCAGCCTCCTGCTATTTGTCAATGAATCCGATTATTAGCTGAATAAGAATGAAAAGTAATGCTTATAATTACTGAAGTTTTTTACCAACAAGTAAAATTAACATATACAGAAAGAACCATATGGTAGAATCGGCAATTATCATGTGCTCACTTGCATTCACAAAATTTGAGATTTTCAAAAAGCTACCAATAGAGTACAAACTTTCTATAACATCTGGAAACAAGCAAAACAACACGACTGATCTTTCAGCTGTGTGAACAAGATTCTAAATTTTCAATTCATTCTCATTAAATCTGTTTGAAGGCAAAAACAAAATTTCCCAGAAAAACTTCACAATAATTATATCAATTGATGTCAAGACGTCAAAAATATTCCCCTATTACGATAACAACTAAAAAAAATTTCCCAATTAGACAGATAACCAGTGCGTTAGATTCTCATTCAAATATTGATCAGTAAATATACGTCCAGCTTCCTGCCACCTACTTATTTTTCAAGATAATGCTGAGCTCACCTACAAGAATTACTGTGGTGGCCATGTCAGGAAACATCCCATGCTGGACAACACCTGCTAGTCGCAAATTTGCAAAATCGCGTCTCAGACTTCAAGTCCCCAAATATCTTTCTCGAAGTACAATTTAATAGTATAATAAGACCCTTTATAAATCAAAGATATAACAATACCTTTTACCAGTCACAAACAACTCGCCACTTACGCCACAAGTCCTACCCTTTGCAGCACAATCCACATCCTCAAATAACAACTGAAGCCCCTGGGCAGTAAATTTCCAACAGAACGGCACTATTTCAATTGGCATAGCTAGCCCACTACCCCCAAATGCTTTACCATCTTCGACTCATTGACGATCACCAAAAATTTCTGCAAGCAGCCTCCACCATCTACTCACTCAACAAGGAAACTCCTCGTCCCTTCACCTTTTTTTTTCTTAAGCAGGACGTCCCTTCACATTTCACTTAGCAGTGCCCAAGTTGAAAAGAGACATGGAGTGAAAGGCCAAAATATTTCACCTGCATCAATCACTCAGGTCTCACAACCAGTTTGCTGTTTTCTTCTTGGATCGACTCATATAAGCAATTTAACGGAAATTGCTGATTGGACCTTGTAAACTTTTAATTGAAGGTCTGCCACACCAGCCATTTAGTTAAAACTAGGCTGCATGCCAACCACGGGTTTTCAATTTAATGGATGTTAAATATCTGGTTATTCCATCTCTAGAAAGTCTCTATACAAAAATTTTCCAAAACAAATTTACAGAATTAATTGGATATTTTTTACTAAAGCATTCTTCGACAGTCTAAATTATATGTAACAGGTTGCAGTGCATGAAATTTAGTGAGTCAAGAAACATCACAAACATGCATTGTATAATCAGTTTGGATTGAATTACACAGTTAATGAGTGCCTTTTCTTTCTTATCTCTCAATGATTTAAACACTGCAGTAGAAGGAAAAAAGATAACCTTCATTTACCTGCATTGTAAATATCCCAAACAGCAGTCTCCACAGATCCATATGCAAACAAACCAAGTAAAACTGACCGCAGAACAGAAATCATTAAGGAACAAGATCCAGAGGCAAAGAGTATGTGTATTAAATTGAGTAAACGATATTATAGAATTTCACACCACAATAAAGAATCATAGAAACTTACTAATTAATTGTTTTAAATCATATACGAGCTATGCAAGATTTAAACACTATTTAAAACAATTGAAAAAAAATGGAAATATCAGATTAGGCAATCAAAATTTAACTACAAATCATCATAAAATTAATTTATAAACAACAAAAGAAAACAAACGATGGAGTGCAAGCTGTGGAAGTGCCTGTTTGGGCAGTAGCACACTTCCAAAGAAGGAAATTCCTTAACCACCAGAAGAGTAATTCAAAATCAGGTTCGTGTCCAGCTCTGAATAATTCTCTCAAACGAAAATGAGCTTATCCTCAAGTTGATGTTGATTGAAAGGAGGGGAATTAGTCTAAAAGAAAAAATGAGTATAAGAATGATAGGATTACTCAGAAGAATTAAAAACTTGGTAATATTTAATTACATTGACCATCTATTACTTGCATGGCCCAAATAATAACTCATGCACACACATTGAGATGCAAGAATGAAATGGTGAAAGACCAAACACTCAAATCATTTTTTGCATGCACAAGTTTGTTAATCAGGTAATGTCAGTATGCAGCGAGCTAATTGAAATACAACTCCTCTCGTCTCTTTCTTTTGATGCATGTATGCTAGATGCGTACATTGCAAGCTAGAATGTGAAAAGTATCTCATTCAAGCAAATAAACAAACAGAAGAAGGCCAACTTCAGTTTCTAACTGCACCCAAACAATCTTGGAGGTCAGCATACATTAGCTTCTCGTGAACTGCAATTGTGAATCAAATGCACCTAACCTCATTTGCTCTACAAGGTTTGAGGCTTGAATGAAAACTTATTTGACTGTAAAAATCAGTCTATTCACCCAACTTTGCCACCACCTATCTTAACAGGTGGACACCTGCATCATATAATCATAAGCTTCATGCTGCTCTATTAAAAATGGGAGATGAAAAAAATGAGCAGTTATCATATGATATGGATACTACCCGCAGTTTAAATTTCAATTTAGATCCTTCAAAGTGCTCTAGGAGGCTGCAAAGGTCAAGGAACGGTTTACTGGTGTTTGCTCAAATAATGCTGTTAGCTGTATAAGCATGAATAAAAAGTAGAAATGCTTAAAATCAGCAAAAACTTTGCATAACAAATAAAATCAACATAGAAGGTAAATATCCATATGATAGAATCAGCAATCATCATGTGCTCACTTACACACACCCATAAAATTTGAGATTCAAGAAGGCACATATAAATCAAGCACATCCAGAATAATTTAGAAGCAAGTGAACCAAAATTCATCATTCAGCTCTGCAAACAATGATTCTAAAATTTCTATTCATTCTCATTAAATCTTTTGAAGACAAGAACAAATTTTCAAAGATAAATCCCTCGAAAATCATATCAATTGATGCCAAGACACCTAAAATCTTCCCCTACTACAAATAATAATCAATAAAAGCATCCCCAATTCAACAGAATACTAATTTGTTAGATCCTCATTCAAACATCAATTAGTAATTCTACCTCCAGCTTCTCAGTACCTACTTATTTTTCACGGTGACACCAAGCTCGCCAGCAATAATAACAGTGGTGGCCATGTCAAGAAACATCCCGTGCTCAACAACACCTGCAAGTCGCAAAATCGCATCGCTTGCAGCCTTCAAATCTCCAATATCTTTCTTGAAATACAATTCAATAATATAATTCCCATTATCAGTCACAAAAGGGTCGCCATTTTCACTACAAGTTCTAAGCTGCGCAACACAACCCGCGTCCTCAAACAATAACTGAAGCCTCTGGGCAGTGAAATTCCAACAGAAGGGCACAATCTCAACCGGCATAGCCAACCCACTACCCCCCAAATGCTTCACCATCTTCGACTCATCAACAATTACCACAAACTTCTTGCAAGCACCCTCCACCATCTTCTCTCTCAACAGAGACCCACCTCGTCCCTTCACCAAATTCATATACGGGTCGACTTCATCTGCACCGTCGATCGCCAGATCGAGGACCGGATGCGAATCAAGGTCGGACAACGGAATTCCCAACGACACTGCCTGTTCATGGGTCATTTTCGATGTGGGTACGCCAATTACGTTCTTGAGCTTGCCTTGACGCAAAAGCTGGCCAATTCGATCGACGGCGTGCTTCGCCGTCGACCCTGTTCCTAATCCTAACACCATACCGGACTCGACGAACTCGACGGCTTTGTAAGCCGCGATTTTCTTGAGCTCGTCCTGGGTTAAAATGACCGGTGGGCGAGATGGTGATGGCTTGGGCACCATTAGACCCCCCTTCACCATTGATTTGTCAGACCCAATAAAATGAGGGTAAGGAATAGCCATAACTACACAGATAAATAAAAACGAATCAATGAAAAATAGTAAAGGCCAAACAATATATGGGATTTGGATAAGCTGGTCAAGACTATAATTAGAACAAATCTCAACACATTAAATGGTTTTTGAAAAACTAAGAGAACCCACAAATGTTAAAAGGGTTTTCTACAAAGGTAATGGTGGAAGAGGAATCTAATGTGAGCCGTTGCTTTCAAAGAAAAGTAGAGATGTAGTTTACCTTTCAAAACAAAAAAGTAGAGAGATGTAGCTAAAGATATTGGGAAGCTATAGAAAATCAAAACGTAATCTGTCTACGATCTTGGTTACGTCGTGGTGGTGGTGGTAACCAGCTTGAGAGAGAGAGAGAGAGAGAGATTGGGTGGGTATGGAAAGTAGGGATTTATTTAGGTTTGGTTTTATAGAGGAGGGAAAGGTGGGGAAGGACACGGAAGTTTCAGAAAGGGGTGGCGGGCGGGTATTGTTTGTGTGGTGGGAAAAGATGTTCCTCGAAGCAATAGAATCCTATCCGTTGTTGCCTAGATTGGGTATAGTGCATAAAACCTGTATCTTTCGAAGTGTACAAAAGAATTCCTTTCATGTCACTTTTAAGAGAGTTTATTCAAATAAATCTATTTTTAAAATTTATTTTTAAAAAATTATTGAGGTAAATATCATAATTTAATATAAAATTTATGCATGTATATTAAGTAATATGGCTCTTAACTAGGGGTGCATAAAAAATTTCTCGAATCCGATCCGATCCGATCCGGACGAATCCAATCCGATCCGTTAGCTAATGGATTGGTGGCGGATTAAAAATTAGAATCCGTTACTCACGAATCGGATTACGAATTGGAGGGTCAAAAATCCGATCCGATCCATGGTAATCCGTGGTTATATATATATATATAATTAGTAATTATATGTATAATAATATAATATGCTACATACTTACATGGGTAAATCTAAAAACTCAATATATATTATATTTGTTTATTTAACAATTGTGTTCATTTGAGATGTGAATTAAAAAGTGTTGTGAATTATTTTTTTGAATTTTTGAAGTAAACAAAAAAAAATTCAAATAGGAGTACAGGCCCAATCCGATCCGATCCAATCCGTTCAATCACGGATCAGATCGGATTGGATTGACAAATTGCCACGGATCGGATCGGATTGAATTTTCACTAATCCATAATCCGCTGATCGGATTAGGATTATGCATAATCCGATCCGATCCAATCCGTGGTCACCCCTACTCTTAACTCTTATTTTGTTTATTAATCATAATACTTTATAAAAAAATGTTAATAATTCAATTTGTGTTGTATATATATAAAAATATAATTTTTTATATTGCTGTATTCTATCACATTCGTATTCTTTTTAAAATAAATTTGTTGATACTCATATTATATCGTATTCGTATTCGTATTCGTATCCCATATCATATTTGTGGTTTCTAGACTACATGTCTTGAAAAAAAAAAATAGTAAATGAATTCTAGTGTTGTGGACTAATACACAAGTTATTGTTCATATATTTGTTATTTATATTAAGAAATATATATATATACATATATATATATATATATAGTGTATTTTGTAACAAAGTGATAGATTAATTTTGCCTTTAAAATTAAAGGCAAAATTTTTGTGTCCTCTCAAGATATATTTCTAAAAATGCTGACGTTTTAAAAGGAAAATTTGATGTGCATCATGTGCTTAAATCTTAATACAGTTTTTAAGATTCTTATTTTCTAGAAAAAAAAAAAATCATGACTGCCATTGACCATTGATCAAATTAAGAATACCGCGGACTTTGAAAAGAATATGTTGAATTATGGATTATGAAAGAAAGAAAAAAAAAACATTGAAATTCTAAATGGATAAAGTTGAAAGCTATTTTTTCTAAAGGAAGCAAGACTTCCTTATGTGGACTTTAGAATGAGATCCACAATTTGAACAAGGATGCGAAAGTTAAGAATTGGAATAACTTGGAATTTAATTATAAAGAAAATATTTTTTTTTATCATTTTGTTTTTATTAATTAGATTTGCAATGTTACATTTATTAAAAAAAAAAAAAAAAGATAACGGGTTAAATTACAAATCTACAACTAAACTAGTTTACAAGTCCCATCAAATTCCATCCCTCCTCATGGTATTTGAGAAAACTATATTTGGGGTTTCAAATGGCATAAAATCCAATTCTATCATAAATTTCTCTCATTTCAAATATTAGGAATTTCATTTTGAATTTTGAATCTTATCAAATCCTAACATTCCAAAAATAGTGTAATTTTCCCTTTTCATTTTTTATGTGGCCATTTAGTAATGCCAATAATAATGGGACATCACATCTAAAACTATATAGCTTTCTCAAGAATAATGGAAAGTAAGAACATATATATAATTTTATATGGAAAAAAAAAAAGAAAATTCCTTTTTCTTAGAAAAGTATATTGATGGGAAGATTTGTTTATAATTCTAGAAAAGTTAGTCTCATTGATAGAATTGGTATTTTTGAATCTCCCTAAATAGTTTCTAATTGAAGTAAGATAACAATAATGGGAAAAAAAATGAAATAACAAAAATTAAGTACTAAAATAACACATAAATAAATCAATTATATTAAGACATTTGATTCAGTTCTATGGGAAATTCTGCATCAAAATTTAAATTTTAAATTACATTTTCACATAATGGCTATTGACAAGATTATTAATAGAGTTTTTTTTCTTTTTTTCATTCTTGTTAACTAAATTAAAAAGTCCCTTGATCACACTCTTACTACCTTACAGTTGTCAAGTTTATTTGAAGAGTAACGATACTGATGTCGAATTTTACCACTTTTAAAAGTCATTTATGTGAGTGTGGTCCCACCAACTCACCCACATAACACACATTTCGAAACGTCATCCGTAATGAAAAAATATTCTAAAAAACTTATTAATCTTAAGATAAAGTGCAAAAATCATTTCTGCTATTGTGCAGAAAACTCCTCTGCAGTTTATTATGTACATATAACTTCCCTAAATTTTTATAATATGTACAAGCACTCCATTGGTCAAAATTTCTTTTTTAAATGACCAAAATACCACTCACGGCCTTTAAAATCCTTGTGCCATGTGTTGGATGCAATATTTCTTATTTTTTATTTTTATATTCACTAAAAATATATTTTAATTATTTTATTATTTCAAATGAGCTCGACAAATGATAAAAGAGTATTCACATATTTTTTAAATAAATAAGAAATTCGAATAAGTCATTTTTAGATATTCAAACATGATACTAGAATGTAAGGGTGTTTTAAACATTTTAGTTGTTAAATTGAAAAAATGTCACTATGTACACATTTTGTAAACATTGAGGAATTTTTTTGCACTACTGAAAAGTTTTTACACATTTGGTATATAGTGAGCGTGTTTTTTACACTTTACACATTAATCTTATTGAACATTAATAGAACTTATTTATTTATTTTTTTAAAGTAATGATAGAGATGTCGAATTCTTATTAATCTTATTCAACATTAATAAAAAGTTTTTATTTTTTATTTAAAGTAATGGTAGAAATGTTGAATTCGATATATCGAAACTCATCTATTTGAGTAGGGTGGTCGACAACCCACTACATGACATCATGTGGTGATGTCCACCATTCCACTCACAAAACATATTTTCAAAATATCGAATTTAAAAGAAAATTAATTTTATATATATATATATATATAAAAGGCTGGATTATTAGTGGGCTATTATTTTGGATTGTCATTTCGATGGAGCTTATTTGAACGGAATCAATTCAGCTCCTTATTTTACTGGCATAGTGTCGAGCAAAGCACAAGGTTGCTTGCGTGACGATTCTCCGCATATTCCCAAGAATCCCAACAACTTTTATAGCAAAATGTTACACGTACAATGAAGGCAGGCTAATCTAGTGCTTGAATCCTCTCATTTAATGACGTCATCATTTATTTTTAATAATGAAATTAACAATACAATAAATGTATATAAATGTGATAAAAATTTACTGCATGAACAAATTTTGATATACTTTTCAGCATATTATATTATTCTTTTCATATTTTATGCTCACAAAATTCTTCTTGGTTTCATAATGAAAGCAATGTCTGAGGTCTATATCCAAGGATCAAAAGCACCACTCCTTTGTCTCATTTTGTGCATTGGATTAGAATATATATAAAATATATGTATATATATTCTTAATATATATATATATATATAATATATGTATATATATATTCTTTCTTTTCCTTTTTTTTTTTCTTTTTCAATTTTCGAATATTTCACTTGTGCATCTTGTTGGAATGACAATTTTATCGGTGATGCTAGATACACTCGTCCAGTTGCTTGCCCATTCAGATGTGTTTGGATGTGTTCTAAATTCTAACAGGGGTAGAGCACGTGTGGAGATGAAAATGAAAATTGCGTCTCGTCTTAATTACTAGTTAAATTCTTATCTAAAAACTAATTATTCAATTCTTTTAAAATTTTTATTTCCATTCTTTTTTAGATGTTTTCTACAAATAAAAGAAAAAGATACATAACATACTTATATATATATATATATATATATATATATATATATATATATATCTTGATTTTACTTAAACTTAGATTTTTTTTTTTCAAAATCATGTATAGTGTCATTTGAATGGGATTAGTTTGGGAAGAATTTTTTTTAAATATCGTTTGGAGGCTATCTATATTCACTCTCTTTTTCTACCATTGCAATCCACTTTTATTTTTTATTTTTATGAGATCTTGGTTACAAAGATTAAAATCAAAATCACGAGAAAGAGAAGAGATAGTAGATACAAAGTAAAGAGAATTGAGAAAGGAGTTAAGAAATCGAGCGAGACAGAAAGGGGGTGTTAAGAATTTATGCAAAAGATCGAAAATTTTAAAAATTCTAGAGAGAGAGATGAGGGTGGAAAGATCATTCAATATGTTAAAAGGTAGTTATGGTATTTGACATATATATATATATATATCATTTACATATAAAGTCAGGATTAGAAGTGTTATTTCTTTTAAAATTGAAGTGCAATTTTAAAAAAGGGATGGCAAATATCAACTTTTTTTGTTTTTTTTTTTGTTTTATGGAATTGGAGTAAAGGGTGCACGCGGTTTGGTTGAAACCATTAATTCGGTCGAACCCAATTCAAACGTATAGTTTGATTTGTTCTATAGGCTAGAGGGCGATTTTCAAAAAAATTCTCCAAGAAGTTCTGTATTCATTTCTCACAAAAAAATGTTTCACATGCAGTTCTCGTTTTCCTTGTTAATTTGTTAGCTTTTAAGAACAGAAAATGGTTTTCACATTTAATACGTAGTACCAAACACGTCTTAACAGAAAACAAATTTTCATATTATATTATTTTATTTTGGATTGCCTTTCGTGCATAAACTACTTGCGATAAACAAGGAAACGAAGAAGGTGGAAATAGAGGTTTGACCAGACATTCAAGTTTTGAGAAGAGAGAGTTCAATGGTCAAAAACAAGTGTATGACCAGGTAAGGTCATGACATGTTTTAAGCATGCAAATGAACCTGACTTATTGGTCTCATTGTCTTTCATCTTTCTACCAAGGTAGGAGTTGGGAGGAGTAGTGTCAAACCTTGTCTGGCATTTGCTGTGAGAATTTTATTTTGGCTATGAGTTGCCGTTTAGAATGAGCCAACTTGACAACTCATGAGTCAATCTTCATATCCTACAGTCATATATATATATATATATATATATATATATATATGATGAACATGTAAGAAGCATAATACGAATACGGAATATGAGTATGATACGATACGAATACGGTAATACAATTAATCTCAATAAAATAGGATTATACATGATACGATAATATAAAAATAATAAATTATATTTTTATATATATATAAAATACATTTATTAACATTTCTTTATAAAATATTATGATTTACAAACAAACTAAGAGTTAAGAATCATATTGTATAATTTGCATGGATAAATTTTGTACCAAATTATGATATATATATATATATATATATATATATATATATATATATATATAAACACTTCTCTTCTAAATAGATATTATTATTAAAAATGTGTTCTGAAGTATCTGAGAAATATGAAATATATGGTCGAAGTATCTAAGAAGTATCAGATATGTATTAGAAATAAATTATGGATACTTTTAGGAAGTATCAGATACGTATTAGAAATAAATTATGGATACTTTTAGGAAGTATCAGACATGTATCCCTGAGTATTCGAGAAGTATTTGTATTTGATACAGGTAGGTACGTTACTCTTATAAAAGTATCCGTGCTTCCTAAATGGAGATATATCACAACTCTAAAAATAACTTAGACAATGTATAATTTCCATATATATATATAGATGTATATGATGGATATACATCAATATACTCTAAGAATAACTAAGACAATATATAATTTTCATATACACACACAGACTGTATTTGCACTAAGAATGCAACTTAGAAAAGTTAACATGTTTTCACAATCTACAATTTGAATTGAGATTAAGTTGAAAAATCCCAATGCGGACTCAATTCAGGTGGAACTGTAGATCAACCCAAAATTATATATTAAATATAATTATAGTTGTGCTTAACCTTTTTAATTTATTTTTTTTAATTTTCAATTTTTGTAATTAATCATTTGAATAATTAATTTCTTAAGAACTTGATTATTTTCTTACATATTTTTATTCAATTTTTATAATTCTTCATGCGTAGGAATAATCCAACTCAAGGGTTAACCCAAGATCAACCCGAGCTGAATTCGACATGGAAAGTTTGAATACAAGTTGCGCTTGGGTTGGATAGTTTGGATTGAAAATCAGTAGCTTCAGGTTTGGTTGAAGGCTAAGAAATAGGAATACTTCTACAAGAATGATGTATTTGTATTATATCCATATTAGATACCGATACTTCTCAGATGTGTCTAATACTTTCTAAATTTATCCATAATTTTAAACTATATATTTTTTATTTCGTATCTGATACCTCTCAAATACTTCAAAAGAAATTTTTAACAATTTTGAACATTAAAATGTATCTTTTTCAACAATAATATCATAGTTTAATTAAGAAAAGTTTAAAATTTAATTAAAAAAGAAAAGTTGAGATATATATCATAATTTAGTACAAAATTTATCCATGCGAATTATGCAATATAATAAAAAAAATTAATAACAATATATATAACATAAATAACTATTATTTAAATTTATCCAAGAATACATATATAAATATAAATTATAATTTTTATTGCCGTATCTTAACGTAGCCCTATTCTATTTTTTTTTAGATTTGTCATATCACCGAACTCATATCATGTCGTACTCATGTTGGGTATTTATATTCGTGCTTCTTAGATTGAAGATTTTATGTCTAAGGTTGAACCTAGGTTTACCCTTCAATCAACTCAAAGTTATACTCTTAATTTGTGCACCAAAAGAAGATTCTTATACTTTGTTCGTGTTACATGGTAGGGGTGACCACAGATCGGATCAGATTAAATTATGGATAATCCTAATTCGATCCGTGGATTACGGATTGACGAAAATTCAATCCGATTCGATCCGTGATTGAATAGATCGGATCGGATTGGGTTTGTACTCCTATTTCAATTTTTTTTTGTTTACTTCAAAAATTTCAAAAAAAAAATTCACAACATTTTTTAATTCACATCTCAAATGAACACAATTGTTAAATAAACAAATATAATATATATTAAGTTTTTAGGTTTACCCATGTAAGTATGTAGCATATTATATTATTATACATATAATTACTAATTATATATATATAGCCACGGATCATATTGCGGATCGGATTTCTGACCCTCCAATCCGTAATCTGATCCGTGGCTAACAGATTCTAATTTTTTAATCCGCGACCAATTCATTAGCTAACGGATCGGATCGAATTTATCTGGATCAGATTCGCGGATTCGCGGATTTTTTGTACACCCCTATTACATGGTATCAAATTGGAATTGTGATCGATCGGACTATCTATCTATATATATATATATATATATCTCTATTTATCTATCTATATATATGTGTGTATATATATATATACATGTATTAAATCATGTATATGGATACCACAAATTGATTATTTATTAGCTTTATAAGGGTTACCTTTTAATGTATTTTATGTTGTAAGTAAATCTTTTCAACTATTCATTCGGTCCTATTAAATAGGGATTTTCAAAATCTTGGAGAGGCCAAATATGTTTTTGGTAAGTAAATTTTTTAGTAATCGTAATTTCAACAATTTTAGAATCCAAAAAAATAGGAATTTAAAATTTTTTTTGGAAGAGGCCATGGCCCTTTTGGGTCTCCATATAGGTCTGCTTCTGTTTTTGGTGCGAAAGGCTTCTTTCAACCGTTACAAGGGTTATGTTTTTGAGTTTTTTTTGTATATTGGGCCTTTTAATAGTCCCAATCTCTGCATGTCATTGACAAAGTCATGTTTGGGCCATTGGCCTGTTTGTGTAAGCTTAGACCGAAGCTACTTGTAAATTTTATCATTTATACAACTTGCTTAAACTTAGGAAAAAAGAAGTTAATTGATCAAAATAAACATGTCAATGTAATGAAAAAAATTATTGCTTTACTAAAATGCTGTAGTCTATTGGTATTTCCTCTCTCTCTCGATACGAGACGAGAGAGTCGAATCTCTAATTAAACAAAACAGGTGTATGAGTTTTTCGTCAATTAAAAAAAAAATAGAATTAGTGCTTTAAATCATCAGTATTAATATATTATTTTAAATTAACATTATTAATTTATTATTGAACATTTCAACTTCATTTTCTTTTCTCAGTGTCCTAGTCTAATCCTAACTTTTTGAAGCTCTAGCCCAAGCTTTTCCTTCCAGAAGGCAAAGAATGCTAAAAACGTGACCGTGACCGTGACTTACCTGTCACTCCCTATATCTGCAAATATAAAGAATCCTCCAATCAAAGTAGAGAGAGTCAACATATACTAGGTACCTGACACCTGAGACAACATTAGCAATTATATTGATATACAATTATTACATAAAATTAAAGACTAATTTAAACATATTAATTAATTAAGATCCACATGAATGAAACTGTCAAGGATGTTGCATCACAAATCACACGAGCTCATTTTTTTTTTTTTTTTTTGATTGGTGCACACACTCTCAAACAATTATCTGTACCCAAAAGAATTTGATTCATAGACCTAATGTTTTTTAGGCACTAAAATCAAATTCTTTATCTACTTGAGTCAACCATTTGTATTCTTGAAACTCAATTATATTGATTTACCAAGAAAAGAAAAAGAAACTCAATTCCATTCATAATAAAAATTAAAATAGATATGAGTGTGTTTCGATCTCCTCCGGAAAATGAAACATTTTTATTCTATATGCAATCAATACTTTATCTTTTCTTTTTTGTTTTTTCGATAATAGGGGTGTTCAGAACTTTGCCTCAACTAATCTCTGGGATATTGTCCAAAGCACCTCCTCTATACGAATTAATCGAGTAAAGTTCGACTTGTGCCGCAAACGTAGACCCTAACGCTACGTTTGGTACGTAACAATGGAATAGAATGAACATTCCATTTGATAGAGTATTTGACTACAATTAGGATACAGTCACACTTAACCATCTCCAGGAGTCAGTCTCCTACTAGGATACAGTCCCATCTCCTGAGCCAGTCTCCTACTAGTAGGGAAGGCAATTTGCCCCGCCCCGTTTAAAACTCGTTTAAGGAAACGGGGTGGGGATGGGGTTAGAGAAAATAACCCGCGTTTAAACGGGCCGGGGACGGGGGTAAGACCCTACCCCGACGGGTACCCGCCCTGTTTAAGTATATATATATTTATACTTATATATATAATATATAAAGAAAATATTAATAATGTATAAAGAAAATATTAATATTATATATATCATACAACTATACAAGTTTATTATATCAGTAATGGATGAGTCAATATCATCCATTGTGTATCAAGTATCTAAATGTGTGTTTTTGGTGTATATGTATCAAAATATCAAATTTATTATTATAAAAAATTTTGCATTAAAAAAAAATGTATAAACGGGGCGGGGCGGGGAAAGTTAAACGGTTATGGGAATGGGGAAGTCAAAACCCGCCCCGGCTCGCCACGTTTATACATGGTTGCGGGGCGGGGACGGGACGGAAAAAGTTAAACGGTTTCAGTTATGGGAAAGGCAAAACCCGCCCCGCCCCGCCCCACCCCGTTGCCATCCCTACCTACTAGGATACAGTCTCATTTGACCGTTATAAATACAAAGATGGCCCATATACCAGGTACACAATTAATACCCCCTGAGTTCCTTTATAACTTAAAAAGCCCTTTTGATTTCTGACTTGATCGTTGGAGCGTAGTCGGTCGGTACCGTGCCGGTGCCCTCTCGATTACCCTTCTCTTGTCCTTTTTTACAGGTTGGCGTTTGACCAGTTCAGGGTGAATTTTTGCTTCATCAGTTGGCGCCGTTTGTGGGAAACAATCACAAACTTGATTGTTCTACACGAATCATATACGGAGCATGATGCACCTACGATCTGGGTTAGAGACTACCACTGTACAGGACCCTCCAGAGCAGGGCCCTCCTGCCAGCCACAATCCCCCAGCGCAGGACCTCCCTGCCGGTCACAATCCTCCAGCCGCCCAGGATCCTCCTGTCGGCCATGACCTTCCTGGCGGACAGGGCCCTCTAATCAGACTGGACCACTTGCTGCCCCTGATCTTCCCAGCTGCAACGTGCCAGCTGTAAGACAGGGAGGCATGCAACCCCCTGAACAGATGGACTTCCCTAGGGCACACCCCGAAATCCTAAATAACCAGGGACGGATCGCAGTGTTGGAATGCCAAGTCCGGAACTTGAATCAAAGTCTGGCCTAAATACTCCAACAAAATGCGGCAATTCTGCAACGCCTCCCTCCTGTGGCGCCAGTACCATCGTCAGGTCACCCTGTTGATCCAGAACGGAATGGTGTTGGGCGAGACAGTGAAGTCCTAATGGATGATGCAGCTCAGAACCGAGTAAGAGGTGGGACGAACCCTAGTTACCTAGTCCCACTCGAAAAGAACCAACCCTATGGAGACTCAGGGAACCCAGGGAAAACTACCTATTATGACACGAAAATACAGGACCTCAGAGCCAGGGTAGAAAGCATGGCCCACGCCACAAGGGGGAAGGGCCTTGCTACAGTAGAGGAGCTGGTCCAGCAAACCAACCACCCTCTCTCCGCGGGGATAATGAATTGTCCTTTGCCTAACAAGTTCAAGATGCCTACCCTTGAAAGCTTTGATGGGACCAAGGACCCACTAGATCATCTGGAGACCTACAAGACTCTGATGCACCTCCAAGAAATACCAGATGAAATCCTGTGTAGAGCTTTTCCTACTACATTGAAGGGTTTTGCCCGGTCATGGTTCAACAACCTGAAGCTGGCATCTGTACGCTCCTTCAAAGAGTTAAGCCAATTGTTCGTAGGCAATTTTATTATCGCCCGAAGGCACAAAAAGCCCGCCACCTATCTCCTGAATGTAAGACTGAATAAGGGGAGTCATTGCGAGACAACATTAACCGGTTTAACAGGGAGATGTTGCAGGTCGATGCTCTGGACGATAAGGTGGCAGTTACCGCATTCATAGGGGCCCTACTGCCTTTAAAATTCTTGTACTCAATTTCCAAGTACCCTCCAGAAAGTATGTCCGAGCTACTCGTGAAAGATCAAAAGTACATGAATGCGGAGGATGCCCTTGATGCGAGAAAAGGCAAACAGGAAAAGGGAGGGACATTCCAATGAGGAAGATAGAGACCCCAAGTATGGCAAAATGTTACGGGGGCAGATCGATAAAGCATCACGTCATGAGTAGGGAGACAGGGGCATATTGACTAGAGACATTAAAAGGGAGGCAGTTGGCCCATCCTTGGATTGCTGAGCATTTGTGGAAGTGCCACTAGTAAGACTTCCTTTTAAAAGTTGCATTTACTTTAATTATTCTAGCAGAAACTCAATTTAATATCGAGCCTTAGGGCGATAACTCCGAGGTTTTTGCTCGAATAATTCTCTGTTTGTTACTCAAATATCAATAGCAATCCTTTTTGTTTCAAAATTTGTTGTTATAACTAAAATAAAAAGTACACAACCCTACAGGGATACACCTCCTAGGAGGGCCTTTAATGAAAAAGGCGGGATGGATAAATCCCGAGAACATTGTTTAACAGCCCTACGGGGGCCCAGCCCTATGGGGTCACAGCCCTACGGAGGCACAGCCCTATGAGGGCCACCCTACGGGGGGATACACCTCCAAGGAGGGCCTTTAATGAATTAGGTGGGATAGATGAATCCCGAGAACATTGTTTAACAGCCCTACGGGGCCTTAGCCCTACGAGGGCCACCCTACGGGAATACACCTCCAAGGAGGGCCTTTAATGAAAAAGGCGGGATGGATGAATTCGAAGAACATTGTTTAACAGCCCTACAAGGGCCCAGCCCTATGGGGTGATAGCCCTACGGAGGCCCAGCCCTACGAGGGCCCAGCCCTACGGGGGCACAGCCCTACGAGGGCCACCCTACGAGGATACACCTCCAAGGAGGGCCTTTAATAAAAAAAGTGGGATGGATAAATTCTGAGAACATTTTTTAACAGCTCTACGGGGTCACAGCCCTACGGGATCACAGCCTACGGGGGCACAACCCTACGAGGGCCACCCTATGGGGATACACCTCCAAGGAGGGCCTTTAATGAAAATGGCTGGATGGATGAATCCCGAGAACATTGTTTAAACAATCCTACGAGGGCACAAGCATAGCCCTACGGGGGCCTAGCCCTACTACGGGGACACGACCACACATTTTCAAAGGGCCTTTAATGAAAAATGTGGGATGATTAATCTGAAAACATTGTCAACCTACCCTATGGGGGCACAACTTGTTAAAATAAGTCCCGCCAAGGTGGTCACATGGCTTTATCAATAGCCGTGCTATTACGTTTATTAATTAGAGTTTATTAACCAAGTGAGTCATTGGCATAATGGTTAGGGTGAGACCATTAGAGCTTATTAGCTAAGGTTCGATTCTTCAAAGTGATAATTATTTTTTAAATCTATATATAAATCGGGTTCTTATATACAGACCAAAAGTTGAGTCCAAGGAGAAACCAGCCCATCTTGAGCACGGTCAAAGCTGCACTTGGCCAAAGCTAGGTGACCCAAGCTCCCGACCCACCGGGCCGAGTGACCCACACCACCCGGCCCAGGCCGGGCCCATCGCACCCGGCCCAGACCGGGCTCCGAGCGGCTCAGCTGGGCGCAGTCGAGCCAGCTTGGCCGGGCCCGCGTGCGAATGGCCCAGCCGGGAGCGGCCGAGCCCACGGGCGAAAAAAAAATAAAAGGAGAAAAAGAAAAAGAGCTTGTAGCGGTTTACAATCCACGAGTCAAGATAAAACCCAGTAAGCCAAGATAAAGCCTAGCAGGCCAGCCAAAGTGTTCCTAAGGCCCGACGAGCGACCCTCATGAACATGGGGCATTTGATAGAGTATTTGACTCCAATTAGGATACAGTCTCACTTAACCATCTCCAGGAGCCAGTCTCCTACTAGGATACAGTCCCATTTGACCGCTATAAATACAGTGACGACCCATATACCAGGTACGCAATTAATACCCCCTGAGTTCCTTTATAGCTTAAAAAACCCTTTCAATTTTTGACTTGATCATTGGAGCATAGTCGGCCGGTACCGCATCGTTGCCCTCTCGATTACCCTTCTCTTGTCTTTTTTTACAGGTTGGCGTTTGACTAGTTCGGGGTGAATTTTTGCTTCATCACCATTAAAGTGAGAATTGAAAATGAGAATGGAATGAAATGATCATTCTCATTCTATTGTTTGGTTTCAAACATGAAATAATGCATGAATGGAATGATGATTACATTATTTTTGGTAACTAATTTTTTTTTAGTGTTTATTGGGAATGGAATGACCATTCCATAGATTGAGTAGTTGAATGAATTTTCATTCTTTTTCATTTCAAAGGAATGACGCGGAATGATCATTCTCACTTTTATTTTTTTACCAAACAAAGGAATAGATCAAGAAAGGTAATATTGGCATTTCATTCCATTCCATTGTTGCGTACCAAACGCAACATAAAGTGTATCCTTCTTGCTTAATTAAATATTACCATTTGAGATATTTCTATAACATTGTAAGTACATATAATACCAGTATGATCACATGTTTTGATAAGCAAGGAAAACACACAATAATACCAGTGGCATTTGTTTGAGATCACATGTTTGGATCAGCTAAAAACACATATATAAAATGGAATCCAGTGCAACTAAAGATAGAAAAGAAACTAGTAGTCATGAGATAGTACAGTGGATAAAATTAGGGTAAGTAAAAGTGTATTTCGATAGTTATATATAGCCAACCAAAGCTTGCATTAGAGTGAGGAACATAAGGATCCACTATCAAATGAATTCTACTTAGCACAAAGGAATTGATCAATGAATAACACAATAAAGGTCTAATAGGGAGAAGAACTACAATGCACTCAGTGTACCGTGCACTCAATAAATGTCAATTGTACGTGCACAACACGTGTGATGGGACTCGTGGTGCGTATTGTGCACGCGCAAGTGAAATTGCGTCAGTGCATCTACATCCGAAATAATAATCACATATTTTAAGTATAATTAAAGAAACTGCTCGCCATCAACCCGATGAACCTAACCTGCAAGGGAAATTTTTTTGTTTTTGTTTTTTGAAGGTAAGCATTTTATAGATGGATAGGCAAAAATGCCAACAGTACATCAGTTTTTAGAGGAATACCCCTTGAGCCAAACACAATCATGAAACCCCAAAGCCACCAAACAAAAAGAAACCAAAATGGGGTCCAAAAAATTTAAAAATAACAAATATACATGCCATATAAGTAGCTAAGGAACAACAACCTAAGATCAATATATGGCAAATTAGTTAGAAAAATAATGAATTTCTTATAGCATATGAGTTTTGCATCCAGGAGTACCCAGTACCAAGACAACTTTATACAGTATAGCTCTTGTAAAAGTTATGGTGCATTATTTTGAATTCTCAGAGTTTGCCAATCCTCTATGTAAAATAACACAAACATATCCTTTAAAATGATTTTTTTATTTTATTTTATTCTTTGTGTTAAAGTCCTAGGAAAATTGAACTAGTTCCATAATTAAACAGCTGAAAGTTTACCAAAATATTTAGAAAAATAAAATAAGATCTTAGAGAATTAAAAAAATAATAATATTATGATGAAGATATACATTACTAGAGAATTAAAAAAAATTAATATTTCCATTATTATTACAGAATTGACTGAATAGAGCTTTGACAAGCAATCATTTGATGATGAGCCAACAGAGTTTCCAGTAGAAAAGGCTAGAGCATAATTTTCAGATTCCACTAAATAGCATAGTTTCATTCCTAGCACAGAAGAAAAAGTGTCCACTGCTATCAGTTTAACTTATAGTTATAGATGAAATTTAAATGTAAATAGCTGCAGATCCGGATTGTGAGTGTCAACCATTATGTCAGCTTTGTCTTTGACACAAGGTACTCTTGGTTAACTTAACTATGCCTATTTATCAAATCTGAATTCCTCGTGTTTTGCAGTACCTATAAAAATTCTATTTTTACAAAATTGTTTTATTTTGCTTTCAAAAGCATCAAGGTATAAATATACAGGAATGGAGTATTTACTGAAAATATAGTTCTTGTGGCGTAAGGTGGCAACTACTGAAACTAGGCATTTCTTTATAAATGCCAACTTCAATGTTTAATCTTGCTTGTTGGTAGATGGGTAATTAGTGAAGTATCTTTTTGAGGTGCTCTAGGCTTAATAAATTTTCTACGTTTGTTCTATCTAGCAAATTTTCTAAGCATAGCCCAGAATAATAAGATGTTAGGGTAAATTCTTAAACTAAGAAGAAAAGTTATATTCACATTTACAAATGTAAATTAGGAATACCAAACAGAATAATAAATTATCAATGCTAACATAAATTAGTTAATTGCACAAGAATAACATAATAATTATAAATAGGGTAAGGAAAGTGTGTGACATGGGATATGGAGAGGCACGCAAAGTGCTGTCCTAAATGTGCTATTTTCTTGCTACGTGGTGGTTATGACGGCTATAGTAGCAACAACATACAACTCAATTGCTCTCAGCCACCACTCCTCTATCTGTACATTGATAGAAATTACAATACCAAGTCTCTCAAACAAACACAAAATGTTTATAGTAGATGAAAGATGTGAGAATAAAGAGAAGGAACAAAAAGTGTTTGTTTGTCTTTTGTTTTTATTTGGTTAGGAGTCCAACACTATAAAACAAATTATAAGAAAAATTAGATGTCGCGTTCATAAAATCAACCAAAAATAGGAACAGAAAAGGTTAGAAAAATCCGCATTAAATCACTCCGCAAGAGGTATAGATACCTTACTATACGCTCAATAATCATGTCACGCCCCGATTTCTTACTCCCGAGAATCAAGGGTGAGTCCATCCATTAAACCCTAATGAACTACATCAACCTCTAAATCAATACGGAAGCTTAATTACATCCATACGTGTGCTCACGTATGACTCAACATCAATCACTGACTAAGGCTCCACACCTGGCCACACTTACCCAAGCCTAGCTGCAGACCACCATTTAGCCTTATTTTCGCATGATCGAAAGTGCAATTTCGCACAATCAAAAAGTGACTTTGGCATGATCGAAGTGGTCGATCAATCGAAGTATATGTGAAGTTCTTGTGAGATTGTGCTTGAATTTGAGGTCCTATACTATCAAAATTTTTGATAGGAGCTTCGCACAATCGAAGGATTTCGATCTTGTGAAAATGGGATTTCATATAATCGAAATGCCTCTTCTGCAGAATCCTGCAACTTCACATTTTGGTCCATTCTATCCACAAATATTATTCTCCAACACAGATATATTTCCTATAAGATGATAAGCGTCCTAAATAGTCCATAACATAAATCACATGCTCACAACACAAATTGAATCTCCAATGATCACATCCACAACATCATATGCATTGCAATTTTAAAATATTCATCCTTCATTCATTTCTCAAAAGTTATATACATGCCACATATAACGATTACATTTGAAATCAATAACATAAAGTTTGTCCAAATGTAAAATAATATTTCTAAAGAAAGCTAGTCCACATGCTACAAGCTGGCATGAACATCTATATACATGTGTCCAAAAGAAACTCTACAATCCACTCGAGCACTCTAAACCTCGTCCTCTAGGAGAGCTTTATCTAAAAAAGTTTGGGGGAAGGGCGTGAACATACGACTACACCTAGTAGGAATGATCCACCCGACTCAACCTTGACTCAGGCAGCCATACATGAATGCACAATGAAGTCTCTACATGATTACATGATATATATTAATGCTTTTCACATTTAAAACATACACATTTTAGAATTCATGAGTGAAGCTTCACATTTCAACACAAAAACAATTTATAAGAAATCATATATCACAAATAAACTCGATGCCATGTATACTCTGAAATCAATTCAAATTAGGACTTCTGCTTATCGCAATCTATAGTAAGGGTCATTCTAAGACTGCATACTTAGTTTACGCTCTACGGCTTACTATCCCGACGGAAGTGACATCCGCTTGGCCAAGTTTTGGATCTTTCACCCTAGGACTCTGGGCCCTTATTAATTCTCACATATGCCCCAAAAGCCACAAATTCTTAAAAAAGTGCACATTGTCACACATATGCATAAAATAATGATTTTCACCAATTTCATCTAATGGAAAACATTTATCAGTGAATGCATATCAATTTCAACTCATGCTTATCACAATGCAAATTCACTCATCTCATAGAAATCAAGAATAATACATTTTCAAGACAGTCTCCTTTTATGCATGTTTTCTCACATAGAGTCTAATTTAACAACTTTTCACCAATGAACACAACGTCACATATTGCATTCATAAAGATCAACTACACATACACAAGAAATAAATTCTATTTAGAGCATGCTAGAAAATTTACATATAGAAGAAATATCACATTTCACAATAAATTTCAAAGGAAAGTTTCATGTCACAAGTATGTGACCTATAGAATCAAAATAGGGAAGAGATTCACACCCCTACCTCAATTCTTAAGCCTTGAAGCTAATGTTCTAAAATCTCATCTTTTCTATCTTTACCAAAATTGAACTTTGATCAGTTCAATGCGTAGCCCTTGTCGAGTAGAGCAAATCCTTTGCCTTCAGCGCTCTCTAAATCTTATCCCAACACGTCCAAAATGAAGAGAGAAGGGAGAGGAATGGAATGGGAGAGTGAGAGGGATATTTTCTGTATACCTAAGTGGCTGAGATCCCAGCTCTAGATATTTATATCCTCTTGAGCGTGAAATGACCAAAATTGTAATACCCCATAATTTTTAGGTGGGTTAATTTTAAATTAATTTGATTTTAATTGCTCTGTTGTTAAATTAGTTGTTGGGTGTTTTAAATGCGCTATGTGTTTAAATTATTTTTTTAGTGCCTTGAATTGCTTGTGTAGTGCTTCAAATGTTTTGGGTTGGTTATTGTTTTTAATTAATTTTAGTTGGACTAGGCTTTTGTATTTTTTCTTTATTTTAATTCTTTTCAAGAATGGGCTAGAGAGAATTTGGGTTTGGGTTAAGTTGGGCTGGAATGGTTGGGATAGATGTATATTTATTTTGATGGGTTAGGGTTTATTTTAATTATTTTTGGAGTAATCTTCTCTTCCCCTTTGAACCTGTATATATATATATATATAGTGTTCAACTACTACCCGGTGAGTAGGGAGTAATATACACACTTTTAATTATAGCCTTAGGATTTAATCCTAAGGTTGTTAATTAAAATAAAGTTCTTCACTCTTATATTAGGAAACTTACCAAAATTTTATTTCTATTAAACACTAATAATGTAAAATGACAATAATAGACATTACTTAAAAGAAAAAAAAAACTGTTATGAAAACCCAATGACTTTATCAAAGTCCTAATTGCATACTCCCTCTATTAATCGAAAGAAGAAACCATTTTCTAATCGAAAGAAGAAAACCTTTTCCAATCTTTAACTTGTAAGTTTTTTTGTTCACTCGTCAATTATGTTTTTTTTTATAAATTAATTATCATCCTGTTTTAGATATTTTTTATGTTACAATTTGAGTTAGGTAGAAGAATTTTTAGTCATTGTGTTTTGATTTCTTGCTTTGAGTTTGTCCGAAGCTTAATATATTTGATTATGCGTCATGGTGTTTTCAAAACTATTAATATTTAAAGATGTTTAAAAGTTGTGATAACCTGATGACCCTGTTTTGTTTCCTCACCCTAACTGTTTTAATCTATTATGGACAATGGAAAAGCAATAGCATACCAAACTCTCAATCAAATATCAGAACATACTAAATTTCCATATAATTATCACACAACAGTAAAGCAAAGACAATTTCTTTATGGGTTTAATTAATTTAGATCATATATAGCTTTAGGTTGAAGAACTAAAGTTATGAGGTAACGTAACACAACATTACAAGAAAAAACAAAAGATCACACACCTCACTGCAGAGGTTCTACCACTCCAACTATTAAATGCTTGTCCAATCTATAATAGGCTATAGCCCAATGGGCCATATATGTTGATGGCACTAGTGTGACAAAATTACTTTGCTAGGCATATTTATATGTGTTTCTCCTATTTTTTTAATGTATTTTCTTGGGGTTTCCTGGTAATTCAATGTGCATTTTCTCACACATTTTGACATATCAATGTTACAAGAAATCTGGTGAAATTGGTTGCTTTTATATTAAGAATTTGGTCATTCTCACTATAGTATATTTAACTATCCATCTTTTATACAATAACTAAATCAAATGCAGGCGATAGAGAAGTTTCTGACTCCCAAGAGGCAAAATGGATCTAACAGCTTATTGTTAATTGATAACTTAACAAAGTCTTGCCCCAACTTTTTGAGATTTTAGATTGTTAATTAAAAGGATAATTATCTCAAAGTGTAATTGGAGTGACAAATATATCCTATATATATTTTTTGAGATATCATTTACCTCTCCCTTTGAGAGAAAATGACTTCCTTCAGTACATCAAAAGACTATAGTACCAACGATTTGAATGTTTATATATTTGGTAATGCTTAATTGTGTTGAAGAACTGTATAATTTTATGTCCAATTTGAATGTACATGACTTGATAAAAGGTATGTGTCACAGTGGGTTTCTAGAAACCTCGAGGGATGTTTCTGATAGGCACCCAATTCAAGATAATTTAGAATTAAATAAAGTTACTCTTAGAACTAACAAAATACTGTCCTATATTATAAATGTATTGCATGCTAGGAGTTTTTGATGCCTATTATTTTTTTATAAATGTGTTAAAGAATTATAATTCTAATTGATTGCGATATCAATGACGTCTACGTGTAGGTTTGCTTCTCAAAGACTAATAATTTGTTGATTATTTACAGTATTCTAATATGTTTTTCATTTATTTAATATTTTTTGGGGGGTAATGATCAAAATTTATATATTGCATGTTTATTCTTATTTAGGTATGGATAGTCTAGGATTATGGAAAAATAAAAAAGATGAAACATATATCCCTCAAGTTGCTTATAAAAAAAAAAACAAGAGAAGGTCAGGAGTTCAAATCTTTAGATGAGATATACAATTTTCACAACAAGTATGCCCGTGAAGCTGGTTTCAGTGTGCGAATTGATAAGAGTAAGAAAAAAAAGGAGATCGGTGAAACATACTAGAAACAGTATGTCTGTTATAAAGAAGGAGAAACATATGAGATGTCCTACAAAAGAAAAACAAATGAATGATAATGTTGAATCCAGTTCAAATAAATTAGAAAGGCAGCGAGGGAAAGTACGTGAAGGGTGCAAAGCAAGATTGACTGTTGTTTAACGTGGAGAAAATTATATAATCAGTCAATTTGTTGAAGGACATAACCATCCACTTGCAACCCCAAGAAAAGTACACCTTTTGAGGTCACATCACAATGTTTCAAATGTAAAAAAGGCACTGGTTCAACAATTTGGAAGTATAAATGTGCCTACATATCAACAGTTTGACATGTTAGAAACTCAAGCTGGTGGAATTCAGAATGTTGGTTGTACAGAAAGAGATCACAGAAACTATAAGCGAGATATGAGGGAAAGACTTAAAGATCATGATGCAGATATGTTGTATGAGTACTTTCAAACAGAGTAAGAAAAAAATTCTGCTTTCTTTTTTGAATTTGATTCGGATGAGAATGGTCAGATGACTAGGTGTTTTTGGGTTGACCCTCTACAAGAAGAGCCTATAATGTTTTTGGTGATGTAGTTGTATTTGATACAACATACAACACAAATTGTTACAGTATGATATTCGCTCCACTAATAGGTGTGAACCACCATGGAAAAACAACAAGTTTTGGATGTGGTTTTTTAAGTGATGAGACGTTTGATTTATTCATTTGGCTATTTGAGACATGGCTAAAGGCAATTCCAAAGGGTGCACCAAATGTTATTATCACTGATCAAGATCCAGTAATGGAAAAGGCCATAGCTCAAGCTCTTCCACACACATTCCATAGGTACTGCATTTGGCACATATTGAATTTTTTTTCAAAAAAGTTTGATTCTATAATTTTTCGAGATCATTATCACCTTTTTAAAGCATCTATATGGAATTCAGAGATGATAGAAGAGTTTGAAGAAATTTGGAATGATGTATTGGAAACAAGTAAGCAACATGATAATCATTGGCTGAAAAAAATATTTGGACTACGTGATAGATGGGTTCCTGTATTTGTTAATAAATACTTTTTTGCTGGAATGTCAAGAAGTCAAAGAGCGAAAAGTTCACATGCATTCTTCAAAAATATTGCTCTAAAAATAATTCGTTAATGGATTTTATCATAAGATTCAATAAAGCAATTGGTCATCTAAGGCATGAAGAGGTGAGTGATGACCATGTTAATGTCAATGAACATCCAAAGTTAAAATTCATGATGCCTATGGAAAAGCAAATGATGGATTTGTATACAAAAAAATACTTCCATATGTTTCAAGTTGAGCTTTACGAAAGTTGTGCTTATATAATAAATTTTATATCGGAAGATGAAAGTAAATGTACTTATGAGGTTACTAAGGTGTGTAGTGGGAATTTTAAAGTGCGAAAACTCTTATATGATAAAGTCGATGTGGTCAACTGCAGTTGTCAAAAATTTGAATTTGAAGGCATCCCATGTAGGCACATTCTCGCATTTTTTTAAAATAAAACAAATCATATTTTTGCCAAAATATTATATCATGGAAAGATGGATGAAGTTTGTAAGAACCAGAAACGTAGTAGGTAAAGATGGTGTGGAGATTAAAAATGTGTCGGATAAGTCTGTTTTGATAAGGCGTACTAAATTATATCAACTTGCATCTACTGTCATTGATGAAGTTGCAGTTATGGAAGAAGGGACTGAGCTATTAACAAGGGCATTAGAAACAGTTTGTGAACAAGTTAGAGAGATGAAAGCAAGTAGAGTCGAATAAAGTAATGGTTATGTGCAAGAGAAGCAATTGGTCATTCCTCAACACTGAATCTTTAATGACCCCCTTTAAGTTAGGGCCAAAGGGTGTGGTAAACATTTAAAATCATGGCGAGAGAAAGGAAAGACAAAAGTTAGGCGTTGTCATGGTTGTGGAAAATTTGGGAAATCTTGTTATTTGCGGTTGCACTACTCGTAATTTATAAATTTACCACTCGCACTAGAACAAATCCTTGAAGGATAGGGCTCTTAGTTGAGGGTGTCGATCCCACAGAGACTACGTAGGTAAAATTCACTAAAGGTTGAGGGTTGTTTATTGTTTAAACCCCAACCGTTTTGGTTGTGTTTACTCTATTTTGAAAGCATAAAAGTAATTTAAATACAAAGGTTGAGAGAAGAATAAAAGACTAGGGTTAGACATCCCCGCTAACCTCGTAATATATCATACTTATAACAAATTAGGAGAAATTCATACAAATGTGTACTAATGACGCGTTGACAAGTCCCACCTACAACGACGTTGCCAAGAAAATACGCACATCTTAATATACTATAATCCATCTTCGAAAAGCGTAAATTTTCTTATTTACCTAATTACCTACTTGTAGTAAAATCAACGTCACATGATTTCCCTACCTACCTACTTACCTAATTGACTCAAAATCACATTTTCTAAGCATAGACTATGTAAATCTAGCTATGCATGTTATAGTAAAAACTAGTCTCAAGCCATCACTTGTAGTCCTTGTAAAACTTACAAGTGTGTGAAGATTATGTGAGGAATTTAAGCATTCTAAGACAAGAAGATAAATCACAACACATGAACATGAAGAATTTGTAAACTTATACTTATATAAGGTACAAGGCAAGAGACATATATATCAAATACATAAAAATCCCCAATTCATTGAAGTTAGAACATATTTACAAAGCTAGGGTTTGTCAAAACACTAGAGAAGGATTAGTTGATCGTGGTGGGCTGGAAGCACTCCATAGACAAACATGGTCCCATGCTCAAAATGGTCTTCAAGGCCTTACAAAGCCCTCTTTGAAGCTTTCCCTCTCTAGAACTTCACTTTCTCTCTCTAAAATTCTAAAAATATGCTCTCTTTTACAAGAATTGTGTATATCTTTATTATTACATATTCTCTAGCTATATAACTGATCTGAGGCTCAAAATATTATAAAAATTTCGTGCAAGGCTTTATCCAAGCAAAATTGGACAAGTGCCAAGTGGAGAAAATATCTGTAGAAAAATATCTTCAGCAAGTTCGAACGATGCATCGAAGTAGGCACTTCGATGCATCAAAGCTGCGATGCATCGATCTAGAGAGTTTGATGCATCGATCTTCCTTTTTTTACATATCTTTAACTTTCTATCTTTTCGACTCTAGTCTTGACATTCCTTTCACTATTCTTTGATGAAGACTTTGCATGAAGTGTGATAAGAAATAGGAATGCATTGTTGAACTGATAAAGGAGTCGAATTACGCCACATTCTGAGTTTGAACCTGAAATCATCAAAAACATAAAAACACGTAAAAACTATACAATATGTGCAACTATGAGATCAAAATATAGAAGCAAAGACGCGAGAATGTATAACATTCAATGCTTATCAAATCTCATGATAAGAGAAATTGTCCAATACTTAGTAATAGGTAAGGTATTATCTTTTACACATTGGTTTTTTCTTTCAATTTTTTTTCGTAGTTTCATTTATTTATTTATTTTCCTTAAATTTTATTAAAAGATTTGTGACATTCATTCTTTTCTCTTAAATAGATCAATTGAAAATAGCGATGATGATATTTCAAATGAGTTAGAACATATTGATGGTGATTGTGAGTGAATCATTTTCAAGATATATATTTCAAATTGTTTTATTTTCTTTAACAAAATTTTTTTATTTGTTTATTTAGTGAACATAACTATTTCATTTTCTACAGGTGTTTGTTGGAGGTGCAGCAAAGAAGAAAAGTCTCGTATAAACTTTATTGGGCAATTTGAGTAGTTTATTTATATTACCTTATCATGAATTTAATGAACAATTTTTATTTGAAGGATTTCACTCCACGTGTGTACCGTGAAATCGTATATATGACATTTTGGTCAAGTACTTGCAAAGCTATCAAATTTGGGTGTGGGAAATATTTCTAGGATAAAAGTTTTCACCATTTTATTTTAAATTTTTTCTGAGATTTTAGCAGAGGAAAAGCAAAATGCTTAGTCCTATGTCACGGTAATGCCAGACGAGCACAATGTATTTATGCAAAATGTTGTATTTGATAGTTATCAAGATATTGATGATGATGATATTGATTTATGTTTTGGAGTTCCTATCTAAGTCCGTGCTAGTGCTATTGTTGATTGATTGATGAGGTTTGTATAGATTGAGATAGAATTGCAATTGGGTTGTGATCATTGAAGAAACGAGATCCTAATCAGTTTGGATCAGTTTCTTCACTCTTGTAGTTAAAGTAACGCGTTTCCTAATATAAGAGTGAAGAACCTTATTTTAATTATAACCTTAGGATTAAATCCTAAGGCTATAATTAAAAGTGTGTAGACTACTCCCTACTCACTAGGGAGTAGTTGAACACTATTGTGTGTGTATATATATATATTATATGTTGCTAGAATAGGTTTTCATGTATATAATTATGAAATTGTATGATTATGCATGCTAAGGGTGTTTCTGTGGATTAAACATGAGAAATCTGTGGGTTTGGTATAGCTTTGGGGTAATGTTTCATGTGTATATGCATGTATATATAAGTGTATAGGCGTGTATATATATACATGAGATTGGTGTTTGTTGTAATTGTTGTTTTCAAAGGTTTTTGTTCCGATTAATAGGTAGATCTTACTCTCTCGAATAATCCTTGAAAGTTTGGTTGCGAACCGTTGGGTAGATTGACGGAAAACTGAGTTTGAAATTTTAGAATTTTAAGACTTGATTTTGGGGTTTTTGATTTAGGTTGCGATCAGAGAGGATTTTGGTACCAATGTGTAGCTTAGACCGAGAGGAGTTGAATGGTATATTTAAACACGAGATTCAAGGTCCAGAGGTGGCCGGCAAGGTTGGTCACCATGGTTAGTTCGTGAAGCTACAGGTGAAGGAAAAGAAAAAAAAAAAAGGAAGAAGAAGATGGGGCAGCACCCCCCACGCACAACGCTGGCGTGTGGGGGCGTGTGCCACCGGCGTTAGGGAAGACGGCAACAGGCTCCACTCGCCGGGGCCTAAGTGGGCCTAGTCTGGAATATTTTCATATTTTTAAATTGGAAAAATAATTTGTAATTTTTTTTTTAAATTCTAGAAAATTTCAAAAATTTTGGTAATCTTTTTGGGATATATATAATACTCCTGGGTTTTAATTTTCAAGTCAAAATGAGGTTCCCTCGTGGTTAAATTAGTATATAAAGTCTGCCTCAAAGATTAAATTTTTATTTTCTTTTATTTTGGAAATATTCTAAAATGTTTCAAAAATTTCCCAAAAATTTAAATAAATCTTTTAAGGATATAATGTTCATGGGTTTTTAATTTCAAGATGAAAGGAGTTCCCCTTATTGTAGAATTAGTACAAGAAGTATGTTTGAAAATTGGATTTTTATTTTCTGTTGTTTTGGAAAATATTTTTAAATTACAAAAAATCCAGAGAATTTTAAAAAAATAATATAAGACTTTTAAGGACAGAATATACACGGAAACCTAAGTTAGAGCTATGTTTAGATACTCTTGATGATTAAGTTACATTGTAGGCTTGAGTACGTGTTTTCTTTTTAATTGTTTTATTCTTCCTTAATTGGTTTCGTTGTAATCATAATTGTCCATGGTTAAAAGTTATGTTTTAAATATGTTTATAGAATCATGTAATTCTCTTGCTTACGTGGTATGTTGGACTTAGTTAATTGTTTGTGGATTTTTTTTTTTTTGGTGATTGGATTCTCAATTAGTTAAATCAATGTACTTATAAGTAGGTTGGATTTTTATTTGTTCAAAAGGAATATAGGAGGCATGTCAGGATTGCCAATATGGTAGTTAACATAGATAAAGGAGGCATGTCAGGATTGCCAATATGGTAGTTAACATAGATAAGGGAGGCATGTCAGAATTGCCAATACCTAATAAGGTATTTAAGGATTAATTAGAGAGGCATGTCAGGATTGCCAATAGGGTAGTTAACATAGATAAGGGAGGTATGTCAGGATTGCGAATACCTAATAAGGTATTTAAGGATTAGTTAGGGAGGCATGTCAGGATTGCCAATACCTAATAAGGTATTTAAGGTTAATTAGGGAGGCATGTGAGAATTGCCAATTGCATAGTAGGGTGCTTAATATATATCTATAAGGGAGGCATGTTAGGATTTTCAAATATTATAAGGTATTTTATTTAATAAAAGTGTTCGGGTATGTAAGGATTGCCTTTGGTTTGAAATTAGAAAGTAGGTTCTATAATTTGTGTTAGGTGATGGGTTGGTACAGTATATAGGATGGTTTCCATTTTGGTACATGGGTTAGAATAGAAAATGATTTGTGTATATATATATATATATATATTTGTTGTTCCTCATATAGAGGGTATGTTTATCGGTTCTCTGATTGGGTTGTAGTAGAGAGAATTTGCTCATGGGTTTAACCCACTTTGTTGATATTTCAGCTCCTAGGTAGTTTTCACCTTGAGATTAGAACCTGGAGTTTGTAGAGCGTGGCAATCATTTATTCCTTACTAGACTTCAGAGTAGGGACTTAGGTCTTTTTGGAAAGTAATTACTTTTAATCTTTTTGGTTAAGGGGTCCTTGAGTTACGGGACTTTCAAGTTGTATTGATCAGACTAGAATTATATATTTAACATTATTTATTAATATTTTAGTTAGACTTTCCTTTTAGCATTTATAATTTCTTTTTCTTTTGTCCTTGTATTCTATGCTTGTTGCTATCAATTATAGGTATCCTTGATGTTTTATATATGAGACTTGCCACCTTATGTGTGAAATTTGTAGGGGGTATTTCAATTGGTATCAAAGTATTCCAGGTTCCAGTATTCTCAGGTCCTTAGGGTCTATCATATGGTATCTTTCGCATTGCGTATTCTGATAAGTAGAACTTAAGTATGGGGCTAATTGTACTCTAATTTATTATTGGGGTAGTATTCGGATGGCACCCCATAGGAGGAGGAATGTGAACCAAAATCAGGGTCAGTTCTGATAAATAGTAAATTCGGTCATGATTTATTCGATACAGGAGCATCCCACTCGTTAGTATCTCGATCATTGGTTAGACTATCTAGTATTGCCATTCAGTTGTGTACTTCTCCATTTAGTATTGCTACCCCATTAGGGGTTATTACGATTTTACGAGAACGTTGTAGTCAGGTCACTATAGGTGTTGGCAGACTCAGGTTCTTGGCAGACCTATTGGTCTTAGAGATGAATTCATATGATGTCATATTCGAGATGGATCGGTTATCGCATTATCATGCCCAGGTTAATTGCCATCATAAGACAATTATTTTTTACTATACCAGGTTAGGGGATATATTTGGTTGCTATGCCGCAATCAAATGGAGGGTCTAGTACTCACCTATTCTTTATTAGTGAGGAGTCTTCGGAGGGAATTACAGTTTCTATGGATTCCATTCCAGTGGTGCGAGACTTTTAGGATGTCTTTCAGAAAATCCTAGGGCTACCACCCAGTCATGAGATAGACTTTATGATAGATTTAGCTCTAGGCACCAAGCCTATTGCTAGGGCCCCATACAGAATGGCGCCTGTGGAAATGAGGGAGCTGAAGGATCATATTCAACAACTTTTTAGTTAAAAATTTATTCGCAGGAGTACTTCACCATGGGGAGCACCGGTGTTATTTGTGAAAAAGAAGGATGGGTCTCTTCGCTTTTATATTGACTGCAGGGAATTGAATAAGGTCATAATCCGTAAAAAGTACCCGTTGCCTAGGATTGATGATCTGTTCGATCAGTTGAAGGGAGCCACCTACTTCTCGAAGATAGATTTGAAATCCAGGTATCATCAGCTTCGAGTTAGGGAACAGGATGTATCGAATACAACCTTCTTTACCAGATATGGATCTTATGAGTTTCGGGTTATGCCTTTCGGGTTGACAAACACCCCAGCTATCTTTATGGATCTGATGAACAAAGTGTTCAAAGCTTACTTAGACCAGTTTGTTATTGTCTTCATCGATGACATCCTGGTTTATTCTAGGTCAGAGAAGGATTATACCAGACATCTTTATATCGTTTTACAAACACTGAGATATCATCAGCTGTATGTAAAGTTTGAGAAATGTGAATTCTGGCAAAGTAAGGTGAAGTTCTTGGGTCACGTAGTATCTGAGAAATGGATAGTGGTGGATCCTAGTAAAGTGTCAGCAGTTTTGGAGTGGGGACAACCTACCTCACCTTCAGAGATTCGCATCTTTCTTGGGTTGGCTGGTTATTATCACCGGTTTATTCAAGGTTTCTTCAAGATTGTTGGCCCGTTCACCCATCTCACTAAAAAAGGTGTGCCTTTTGTTTGAGATGACTCTTACCAGGCTGTGTTCAATGAGTTGAAGAGTAGGTTGGTGACTGCACCTATTCTAGTTACTCCTCAGAGCGAGGTTGAGTACTTGGTATATATCGATGCATTGTTGCAGGGTTTGGGTTGTGTGTTGATGCAGGAGGAGAGGCCAATATCTTATGCTTCACGTAAGCTTAAGCTTCACTAGCTTAACTACCCGACTCACGATCTGGAGTTTGCAGTTGTGGTTTTTGCCTTGAGGATTTGGAGGCATTACCTTTTGGATGAGACTTTCAGATTGTTCAGCGACCACAAAAGTTTGCAGTATCTATTCTCACAGAAGGAGCTGAATATGAGACAGTGAAGGTAGTTAGAGTTCGTGAAAGATTATCATTTTTCCATCCAGTACCACCCAAGGAAAGCGAACGTAGTAGCATATGCATTTAGTCGCTGACCTTATGCTAGTCTTTCCGATCTATTCAAAATAGAGTAGAATGACTTGAGCAGCGTTGATGCCTTAGTTGATGCTTTTGTAGCATGTGTAGTGGTTACACCGGCTATCATTCAGAGGGTAATTATAGATTAGCTTATTGACCTGCGGTGCGTAGAGAAAGTGGCTGAGTTGAAATCTGGATAGGTATCGTTCTATATAGTGGGTACAGATGAAGGATTGAGGTACAATGGGTGATTAGTGGTTCCTCCTAATGACAACTTGAGGAGGGCAGTGATGAGTGAGGCCCACAGTTCTCAATTTTTGGTACACCTGGGAGGGGATAAGATGTACCAAGACATGAAATGTCAGTTTTGGTGGGTAGGTATCAAGAGGAATATTGCCATATTTGTCTTTAAGTGTAGCACATGTCAGATGATATAAATTGATCACCAGAGACCGCCGGGATCTTTACAGCCACTGCCTATACCGGAGTAGAAGTGAGAGAGCATCTCCATGGATTTCATTGTGTGACTTCCCACCTCACAACAAAATCATGATAGTGGACACGTTGACAAAATTAGCCCATTTCTTGCTAGTTCACTCGAGTTACACCTCTGAGCAATAAGCGAAGCTATACATTGTAGAGATATTGAAGTTTCATAGCGTGTCTTTGTCCATTGTATCGAATAGGGATCCGAATTTTGTTTCAGGGTTTCAGGAGAGCTTCCTGTAGGCTATAGGTACAGTTTTGCATCACAGTACAACCTATCACCCTCAAACCGATGGTCCGACAGAGAGGGTTAATCAGATTCTGGAGGATATGTTACCAGCATGTGTACTCGATTTCAAGGGTAATTGGGATAGCTTTTTCTTTTAGGTGAATTCCGAGGATGAAATTCCTCTTTTTAGGGGGGAAGAATGTAAAACTCCGTAATTTTAGGTGGTTTAAATTAAATTAAATTTAATTTGATTTTAATTGCTCTGTTGTTAAATTAGTTGTTGGGTGTTTTAAATGTGCTATGTGTTTAAATTATTTTTTTAGTGCCTTGAATTACTTGTGTAGTGCTTTAAATGTTTTGGGTTGGTTATTGTTTTAATTAATTTTAGTTGGACTAGGCTTTTGTATTTTTCCTTTATTTTAATTCTTTTCCGGATTGGGCTAGGGAGAATTTGGGTTTGGGTTGAGTTGAGCTGGAATGGTTGGTCTAGGTGTATATTTATTTTGATGGGTTAGGGTTTTTTTTATTATTTTAATTTTAATTATTTCTGGAGTTTAATTAGTTTTCTAAAAATAAAAAAATAAATAAAAGAAAAAGGGTAGGGTTTCTGATGTTTACACGCACAGAGACCGAAAGAACGTAGACGCAAGAAAGAAGGGAGAGAAGGAGCGATTGATAGGGATGTGTTCTTGTTTGTCAAAAAGGTAAGTTCGAACTCTTCTCTTCTCCTTTGAACTTGTAGATATATATATATATATATATATGATATGTTGCTGGAATAGGTATTCATGTATATAATTATGAAATTGTATGATTATGCATGTTAAGGGTGTTTTTGTGGATTAAACATGAGAAATCTGTAGGTTTGGTATAGTTTTGGAGTAATGTTTCACGTGTATATGCATGAATATATAAGTGTGTAGGCATATATATATATATATATATATATATATATATATATATACATTGGATTGGTGTTTGTTGTAATTGTTGTTTTCAAAGGTTTTGGTTCCGATTAATAGGTAGATCTTTCTCTCTCGAATAATCCTTGAAAGTTTGGTTACGAACTGTTGGGTAGATTGTGGCTTTTCGATTTAGGCTGCGATTGGAGAGGATTTTGGTAGCAACGTGTAGCTTAGACCGAGAGGAGTTAAATGGTATATTTAAACATGAGATTCGAGGTTTGGAGGTGGCTAGAGAGTGGCTGGGAAGGTTGGTTGCCATGGCTGGTGCGTGTAGCTACAAGTGAAGGAAAAGAAAAAAAATAAGGAAGAAGAAGAGGGGAGCAGTGCCCCCCATGCACACTGTATGCATGTGGGAGCGTGTGCCGCCGGCGTCGAAAAAGAAGACAACAGGCACCACTCGTCTGGGCCCATCTCTGGGCCTAGTCCAGAATATTTTCATATTTTTAATATTTTTTAAATTGATTTTTAAATTGGAAAAATAGGAAAAATAATTTCTAAAATTGTTTTTAAATTCCAATTTTTTTTAAAAAAATTTTGGTAATCTTTTTGGACGGAATACTCTTGGGTTTTAATTTTCAAGTCAAAATGAGGTTTCCTCGTGGTTAAATTAGTATAAAAAGTGTACCTCAAAGATTAAAATTTTATTTTCTTTTATTTTGGAAATATTCTAAAATTTTTTAAAAATTTCAGAAAATTCTCAAAAATTTAAATAAATCTTTTAGGGACATAATGTTCATGGGTTTTTAATTTCAAGATGAAAGGAGTTCTCTTTGTTGTAGAATTAGCACAAGAAGTAGGTTTCAAAATTGGATTTTTATTTTCGGTTGTTTTGGAAAATATTTTTAAATTACAGAAAATTCTAGAAAATTTCAGAAAAATCATATAAGACTTTTAAGGACAGGAATATACACAGAAACCTAGGTTAGAGCTAAATTTAGATACTCTTGATGATTAAGTTACATTGTAAGCTTGAGTACGTGTTTTCTTTTTAAATATTTTTTTCTTCCTTAATTGGTTCATTGCAATCATAATTGTCCATTGTTAAAAGTTATGTTTTAAATCAGTTTATGGAATCATGTAATTCTCTTGTTTACGTGGTATGTTGGACTTAGTTAATTGTTTGTGAATTATTTTCTTTTGGTGATTGCGTTCTCATTAGGTTAAATCAATGTACTTATAAGTAGGCTGAATTTTTATTTGTTTAAAAGGAATATAAGAGGAATGCCAGGATTGCCAATAGGGTAGTTAACATAGATAAGGGAGGTATGTCAGGATTGCGAATACCTAATAAGGTATTTAAGGATTAGTTAGGGAGGCATATCAGGATTGCCAATAGGGTAGTTAACATAGATAAGGGAGGCATGTCAGGATTGTCAATACCTAATAAGATGTTTAAGGTTAATTAGGGAGGCATGTGAGGATTGCAAATTACATAGTAAGGTGCTTAATATATATATATAAGGGAGGCATGTTAGGATTATCAAATATTAAAAGGTATTTTATTTAATAAAAATGTTCGGGAATGTAAGGATTGCCTTTGGTTTGAACTTAGAAAGTAGGTTCTATAATTTGCATGTCAGGGGATGGGTTAGTACAGTATGTAGGATGGTTTCCATTTTGGTACATGGGTTCGAAAAGAAAATGATTTGTGTATATATTTATATATATATTTGTTGTTCCTCATATAGAGGGTATGTTTACCGGTTCTCTGATTGGGTTGTAGTAGAGAGAACTTGCTCGTGGGTTTAACCCACTTTGTTGATATTTCAAGTCTCAGGCAGTTTTCAACTCAAAATTAGAATGTGGAGTTTGCAGAGCGTGGCAGTCATCTATTCCTTACTAGACTTCAGAGTAGGGACTTAGGTCTTTTCGAAAAGTAATTACTTTTAATCTTTTTGGTTAAGCGGTCCTTGAGTTACGGGACTTCTAAGTTATATCGATCAGACTAGAATTATGTATTTAACATTATTTATTAATATTCCAGTTAGACTTTCATTTCAGCATTTATAATTTCTTTTTCTATTGTCCTTGTATTATATGCTTATTGCTATCAATTGTAGATATCCCTGATGTTTTATGTATGAGACTGGCTACCTCATGCATGAAATTTGTAAGGGGTATTTCAAAAATGTCCCCTAGTCACTTAACGTATCCTCACGACCTCCGTTTTCGATTACGAAGCGGCTATGGCTTCAGAATCGCTTCCTTAACTCATTTAACATTTCATTTGGTGTAAAAATCAAAATAATATTTTTTCAAAATTTTTTTAGATTCTCGGGCCCACCCAGACTGCGTTCCGGGCACTATTGACCCAAAAATCTCAAATTCTCCTAAACGTTTCAAAAAATTTCCAAAGCCCCTAAATAGCTTCTCAAACATGTTTTTCATATTTAAACATTCTAAACATTATTTAAAATGCAATTATGGAAAAAATGATGATTAAAAAGGAAACTGGACAAAATTGGACCCGATCTCTCCAAATCACCCACAAGGTTTTTGAACCTCTTAAAAAATTATCAAACATGTATATATATATATATATATATATATATATATATATATATAAAGTTAGGGAAAATTTATTCCAATAATAGGTGTTAGTGTTTACCACTTTCATTTGATGGATCAGAGAGACTAGGTCTTGAACTCGACCCCTTGAGCCAAATTTTAGAATGCCACACACATAGTATTTATGATTGACTTAGTTTTGCGGGTTAGCACTATTAATTGCCATACGCTTGTACCTTGATTCTCATGAGAGTTTCTGAAGAACAACTCAATTCTTATTGTCGCGACCTTATGACAACTCCCACTTAGGTGAATTCTCACTACAACAATTTGAGTTTTTGCCACGAAAATATTTACCACGAGTAAAAAATTGTGACAGAAAAGAGTAATTTTGCCACAAAATAAGTTTTTGTGGCTAAATGTTATAATTTGCCAGGAATTAAATTTTTCGTGGCGACATCCTTTCCCACCATTTTTTCCTCTCCCTCCATTATGTGGTAATTGGTTTTGCCACGAATATTAGTGAAGACATAAATATTGGTGGCAAAATGTCAATTTTGGCACGACAAATTAATTGTTGCCCTGAAATATTTTCTGTGGCGATTGTTTATTTTTTGCTATAAAATTCTTTTTGTAGCAAATCTTTTAAAAAATTGCAACGATGTTATATTCATGGCTAAAGTTTTTCTTTTTCCTTGAATTTCTAATCATTGTGGCGAAATCCTTTTTTTTTTTTGCCACGAATTTGTTTTTGTGGTGATTCTTTATTCTTCTGCCACTTAACTAATTCAGTGGCAGATGTTTTATTAATCTGCGATGATTTTTTTTTTGTGGCTAAAAATTCTATTTTGCTACGACTTTTAGCCATTGTGGCAAAATATTATTTTTGCCACGAATTCTTATTTGTAATGACTATTAATTCTTTTGCCATGAAGATATTCTGTGGTAAATATTTTTTTCATGGCTAAAAAATCTCTTTCCCCACGAATTTTTATTCATGTCAACTGTTTTAAATAATTTAATTATTTTCTTGTCACAAAATTTAAAATTGAATAATTACATTTATTATATTTGTTAGATGATGATAATAATACTATGAAATATTTTGTAAAAAGATAGGGATCGAGAAAATTTCTTAGTACATCAGAAAATTATAAAGAAATTTATTAAGTAACAATTCTTTTGATTTAATATTAAATATTATATTTTATAATGGAAAGATAAACTTATTTATTGGAAATTGTATTGTTTTAACATATATTTTCTTCTTATTAGAGAAATTCACATATCTCAGTTTAATTAATCGTATTCTAATCAAATGATCGATCTACAACTGCCAATATGTCTCAATATAACAAAAATTTCTTGTTCTAAGGTATAACAAGATTAAATCTTCGGTTCATATATATTTCATTCATAACCAAACTTCCTTAATTCACCAATTTATTTTTTTGTAATTCCTTACATAAAGAGTTGGAAAATAATGGATCCCCACCCACACAAGCAAATTAATTGTTGATAAAACTCCAAAAAGGAAAAGAAAAAGGAAATTAATTGTTGTTAATTCCTACCCTTTTTAAATTTCTTTCCTTGACATTAAGAAAAGTCAAAAAGGAAAAGAAAAAGGATAACAAACTTTTTCTAAAATTTCTATTAAAAAGTTATCGATGAGCTGTTTTGTTATATCATATACCAACAACCAATCCTATAATTTTTGGACCCTACTCTTCTTAATATTGTATGCTTACTATAATATGAAATGTTGAGTAATTAAGTGAAGAATTTGAAGTAAAAGTACTTTATGATGTTACTAGTAATTTCATGATTTTAATTTTTAGTGATATAAATCCATTAATGTATATGTCAAACAATGTAAAATAGTAATCCTACCTATATCAAAGAATGGAAAGTAGTAATCGATCAAAGTAAAAGGGAAGAATAATATAAGTTTTCTAAAAGATAGAAATAAAACTTAAATTGGTGTCACTAGGGAGAGGACTTAAGTGTACGCAATTAGACACAATTCAACAAAACTAAATATATAAACATTAATAAAGAAAAACCAAGTCAGTAAAACCAAATATAGGAATATTAATAAATAACACTAAGATGAAGATATTTACCAATTAGTGTAAATATATATACATAAGCTTGAAATGGATCAAATTTGGATTGGATCAGGCCTAATCTGAATTAGATAAGAGATAGGCAATTCGATAACACGATGGATTACATAAAATTAAATCTATATCCAGATTGTTATTAATTGGATATCCTATAGAGATCTGATTTTTTTTTAAAAATGGGAATTTAAATGTTTTTCATATGTTATAAGTATGATAAACATATGTTGGGACTAGTTTAGAGGTCCAGAAAGTTTTGTGAGTCATTTGAATTATTTTAAAATTTTGGGTCGTCAAGACTTGGGATAGGGTCGGGTGGGCCCGAAAAATCGGATATTTTTTTTAAAAATTTATTTTTTGATTATAAACCAATTAGAAAATTTGGAGAAACATAGAAGTGATTTCGAGTCCATAACTTTTTTCAGATTCAAAAACAGAGATTGGGAAGGTATGTTAAGTGAGAAAGGATATTTTAGTCTTTTTACAGCGTGTGGCTTATAAATATCGGGAGATAGATATTTTAGCCACTATTTATCTCTCTAAATAGTCGTCTGAGCTCTTCCTTCTCTCCTCTTTGTATTCTTCTTCTTCTCCCTTGATTTAGAAGGTGTTAGGGTTTGATTCAGAAGGCGCCGAATAAGGAAAGCGCGTTCTACGTGACAAGAGCTTTGCTTAGAATCGAACAAAGTCACGATTAGACAAATTTGAGAGTGGTGAAAGTGTGGGACAACTATTGATGTAGGGTGTGTGTGTTGTGTCTTCTAATTCAAGTGAAATTTCATGTTTAATCATAAAATAGATGTTTCCTTTTCATGTGATATATGAAAATATATGTTTTGTGATAAAATTATGTTTTAAAAGGGAGTATTTATGTTCCTTTTGCTAGGAATGGTTAGTGTATGCCTTTTATTACATGGATTGCGTATATATGCAAAATGGGGTATGCGTTGCATATATGAGATTTTGGGAAAAAATGATGAAAACCTAATTTTGGGGGTTAAGTTTATGTTCATGTCTTATGATTCTTGCTTGACATGCTAGAATTAAACTAGGACATGTAATGGGTGCAATACATTGAGATTTGTGATTGTGCATACACAATGTGAATTATTTTGTGTTAGCGGGGGTAGTGTCTCGGAAGGGGCTCATGACAAAGTAGTTGGGAAACATATTTTCGAAGGTGGAAAATTCTCAAAACTTACGCAAGATGGGTTGGTTACTAGTGGGTTAGTAGCCAAAAAAATAACGAGGACTTGAGATATATGGGACTTAGGTACGTATCTTGTTTGCGTGTATGAGTGTGATCAAATTTTGAGAGAATGAGTAAATTGGGTCTGAAGTGTAATTTATGTAATTTATATGACTTGTGTGGATATTAATACGATTTCGGTTATGTCATATGTCATGAATATGATGGAATGTGAATTGTTTTGTGTGAGTGGGGGTAGTGTCTCAGAAGGGGCTCGTGACAAAGTAGTTGGAAAACATATTCTCGGAGGTTGAAAATCCTCAAAGCTTACGCAAGATGGGTTGATTACTAGTGGGCTAGTCGTCAAAAATAACGAGGACTTGAGATATGGGACTTAGGTACGTATCTTGTTTGCGTGTATGCGTGTGATCAATTTATGAGATAATGAGTAAATTGGGTCTTAAGTGTAACTTATGTAATTTACATGACTTGTGTGGATACTAATCTGATTTTGGTTATGTTATATGTCATGAATATGATGGAATGTGTTTTAAGCATGCATTGTATCTTATGTGGTTGTTAAGTTAAATTTGATGCATATGCCATGAATTGAATGAGCACGTGAGCTTGTGATTAGAATGCTAGGAAGCATGACACCTAATTGTTGAAACATGATTTTATATTTATGCATTGATTGTGAAATGTGGACTTGAATGGATTGCACAATACGTTAACCTTGAGCCCGTTGAAATTGCTCATCCCCCTACACTAACACTTTCAGGACATGACAAGGAGGTGGTTGATGACGCACAACCGTGACTTGGACTTAGAGTAAAAGAACTCTACATTTTTGGATGTGTTTGGTTAAGACTTGTATTTAGGTGTCCATGCCGATTTGTGGCATGAGGACTTGTTTAAAGGTGGTGTATGGACATTTGGATTATGGATATGTAATAGAACTTTAATGTTCTCTTCATATATAGTAAGTTTACAACTTTTGAGGCTTGTATAAGAATATGTGTTTTTGAAGTATGTGTATTGAATGCATGGGATTTAACATTTTGAGCTTCAAATGTATGTTATGGAGTTTAAGTAAGCTGATTTATCATGTTATGGATGATTGGGATGATGCATGGTGATTCTAGGTTGTTAGAATGAATTTTGGATGAAAAACGGATAAAAGGTGAAATTAAAGAAAATTCTGCCGAAGGCTATTTTGATCATGCATATGTATGATTTCGATAATGCAAAAAATTGTAGGCTTTTTGAGTGGTAAAAGTCTCGAGTGATGAAAAATTTTGATAGCACTTCGCAAGCACTTCGAACAATCAAGAATTTTGATTGTGCGAAATCAAAAATTTGATTGTATGAAATTGGCATTTCGATCGTGCGAAAATGGTGTCTAATAACTAATGTTGTGCAAGTATGGCCAAATGTTGGGCCTTAGTTAGGGGTTAATGTCGGGTCATATGTAGGTACACGTATGCATATATTTAAGCTTCCACATTAAATTAGAGGTTAAGGTAAATGAATTTGGGCTTGGGGACAGAGTCTCTGGTCATTTGAGACGTAGTTGTTTGAGAAGCACTATTCACCCCCATTTCTCTTGCTCATAACCAGGTGTCAAAAATTAGGTTGTGACAACATGGTATCAGTGTATATAGATGATGACATGTGGTATGGACTGGACTGTTCATTTCCACTTCTTATACCAACTTGGGTATTGGAAACTGGAGTGTGACAACATGGTATCAGAGTATGATATCAAAGAGTGATTATGATTAGGAGTGTGGGTTTTGTGACTTAATCACCCTTGATTTTTGGGAGTTGGAAATTGGGGCGTGCAACTTGGTATCAGAGCAATTGGGTTCGAAAAGCTAAGGACGAAGGGGTCCGATCACGTGTTAGTTGGAATTGTGTGTTGACATGTAGTTTATCAGAGCACTAGGTTGGAATACCTAGGGGTGACGGCTAAGGGTTGAAGATTTGAAGATTTTTGGATTGCTATTAGAGCACTAGGTTTGGAACACCTAGGGCCGAATGTCGGTATTAAGTCAAAATGCCTAAGGACGTGGGGTAAGGGTTGTGTTTAGGTTACTCTTATGTGTTACATGTTTTAAAAATTGCGTTAAGTATAATGACATGATTCTATAAAGTGAGTAGCATTGATTAATTGACATATGCATGTGATTAATCTTTTATTAGAATTGCTTATTAGAATCATATCACCGAGAAGAGGACGTGGTAGGGGTGTGGATCTAATTCCACCACCACCACCATTGATTAATGGAGCGTAGTTGGTCAGAGAGATGACTGCTTCTATCCAATTATTGGCAAGGACAGCCAATGAAGGTCCACAGAATCAAGCACGTGGAGGTGGGAATAGGGCACTAAAAGCTCTTAATATGTTTAAGAAAATGAACCATCCTATGTTTAATGGGAAATTAGATCTTATGGCGGCGAAAGATTGGTTGGAACAGATGTCCAAAGCATTTGATGTGTTTAGGATAAACGATGATGATGTAAGGATGTCAATGATTCCTATTCAGTTGACGGGGGCAACAGACTTATGGTAAAAATCCATGACACATACTTATGATGTGAGGAACATGGAGTGGGAGACCTTCAGAAGATTGTTTCTAGAGAAGTATATTCTGGATACGGTCAAAGAGGCTTTGCAAGATAAATTCAAACACTTGATTCAAGGAGGGATGAGTGAAATGGAATATGAAAACAAATTTATTGTCTTATCTCGATTTGCACCAGAGATGATAGCAGACGAACAAGCCAAGGCAAGGAGATTCGTGAAAAGGTTTCGGTTTGAGCTAAGTGCCAAAGTTACTTTCTTGGACTTGCCAAGCTATGCAGAGGTGGTGAGACGGACATTGTTGGTAGAGGTAGATGACAATGATAATCCTAAGAAGAAGTGTAAGGGAAGTAGTTCTTTCTCTAGGGGACCACAATAGACACAGTTGTTCTCTATGGTGTCTATGGTTATTGGATCGCATTAAGACAAGGTGAAGTGTTATTAGTGTCAGCAGATGGGTCATTACAAGTCAGAATGCCCACATTTGTATCCTACACTTGAGGGAGAGACAAAGAAATGCTATAGATATGGATAGGTGGGTCATGTGGTTCAAGATTTCCCACAGAAGAAAATTAATTCTTACAGTGCTGCAGGGTTATAATAGCAGTATTCATAGGCTTCTGGGGTACAGTCAGGTTTCAGAGTTCCTTAGTTACCACAGTTTGCATAGTTTATTCGGAGTTCACAATCGAAGAGGGGAGTGACTCCTAATGCCTCTACACAATAGTCAGGTCATTAGAGGAGTGGTCAGGCAGGATGGGGTATATAGGGTTGTGCCTATGCTATTACTCCAACTGAGACTTCTGCGGTTTCATCGGTTGTGAGAGGTATCTTTCTCGTATCTAGCTCGTGGGCTAGAGTTTTAATTGATTCAGGTGCTTCACATTCCTTTATATCAACTACTTTGCTTCTACATTGGGGTTAGAGGTGTCAACCTTGAATAAAGGCTTATGCATTGGTAAGTCAGTTGGGGGTAGGGTGATCCTAGATATGGTGTGTCGGGCTTGTGAGATAGGGATAGCAAATCAGTGGTTGGTGTTTGATTTTGACTTTTAGAGATTACGACCTTTGATGTCATTCTCAGAATGGATTGGTTATCTTCATTTATAGCCAATCTAGATTGTTACTGAAGAAGAGTGTTGTTGTGTACACCTGAAGGAGATTGTTTTTGCTTCATGGGAGAACAGAGTGAATTTCATTCTTCATCGCTTTATAAACTATGGGGTCAAGATGGTTATAGGTTTTTCTTAGCTAGCCTTGTGACTGAGGAAGGAGGAAACTTTGGGATCTTTCCCGAAGTAGTTTGTGACTTTGAGGATGTATTTCCGGAGGAGTTGATGGAATTGCCTCCTAGGTGAGAGGTAAAGTTTTCCATTGATGTCATACCCAGTACGACACCCATTTTGATGGCACCGTATCGAATGACACTGGTGGAACTAAAGGAGTTGAAGGAGAAATTAGAGGACCTAAAGGTGAGAGGTTTCATATGTCCTCGTGTGTCACCTTGGAGAGCACCGGTCCTATTTGCTAAGAAGAAGGATGGGTCACTATAGTTATGTATTGACTATCGGAAGCTAAACCGTGTAACGATCAAGAACAAATATCCTTTGCCAAGGATAGATGATTTGTTTGATCAACTAGAGGGAGCTAAGTGTTTCTCCAAGATTGACTTGAGGTCAGAGTACTATTAATTGAGAGTGAAGGAGGAAGATGTATCAAAGATGGCTTTTCGAACATAGTATGGTTATTATGAGTTCCTTGTGATGCTTTTCAGCTTAACAAATGCACCAGCAACATTTATGAACTTAATGAACTGGGTGTTTAATGCATTCCTTGATGACTATGTGGTAGTGTTTGTGGATGATATTCTTGTGTATTCTTTACCAAGGGAGGAACATGAGAATCATTTGAGGATAGTGTTACAAATTTAATGAGAGATCCGGTTGTATGCCAAATATGAGAAGTGTGAGTTTTGGTTACTGGAAGTGAAGTTTCTTGGACATGTGGTTTCGGGAAGGGGAGTTTTTGTCCAAGATAGAGATCGTAATGGATTGGGAACATCCGAAGAATGTGTTTGAAATTCAAAGTTTCTTGGGGTTAGGCTATTACCAGAGATTGTTGAGGATTTCTCTAGGATAACAACACTTATGACGAGACTCACTCGTAAGGGAGTTAAATTTGCATGGAATGAAGCTTGTGAGCTTGCCTTCTAGGAATTGAAGAAGATATTGACTACTGCTCCAGTTTTAGTAATTTTGGATTGTGGGCTGGGGTATGTTATATATTGTGATGTTTCACGTGATGGATTGGGTTGCATGTTGATGCAAACGGGAAGACTTGTTACTTTTGGGGCACGATAACTAAAGACTCACGAATAAAACTACTCGACTCATGATTTAGAATTGGCAGCGGTTATCTTTGCATTGAAGGGGTGGAGACATTACTTGTACGGGGAGAAATTTGAAGTCTTCTCCAATCACAAGAGTCTCAAATATCTCTTCACTCAAAAGAATTTAAACTCTAGGCAACGGAGATGGGTAGAGTACATGGAGAATTATAAATTTGATCTTCAGTATCACCATAAAAAGGCCAATGTAGTAGTCGATGCCTTGAATAGAAAATCACATGGAATGTTAGCTAGCATTGCTATTCGAGAATGGAAGATGATGGAGGACATAGTGGAGTTGGGCTTGTACTTCAGTGAGGATAGTGAACCGGCTACCTTGTTTAGCCTTGTTGCTCAGCCAACTCTAGTAAGTGGAGTAATTGAGGCACAAAGGCAGGATGAGTCGATGAAAGCTATTCACACTCGGATTTTGGGTGGTGAAGTTGTAGAAGGTTGGTCCTTGTATAAGGATAGGAGTTTATGGTTCAAAGGGAAGATGTATGTACCTATTCCATGTAAGGTGGGTATTCTTTAGGAATTCCACAGTTCTAGGATTACGGTACATCCCGGTGGGACAAAAATGTATCACAACCTAAAGCGACAATACTATTAGAAAGGAATGAAAAAAGGATGTGCCTTAATTTGTGGCCAAGTGTCTTACTTGCCAACAAGTGAAAGCCGAACATCAAAGACCGGTTAGTTTGTTACAACCATTGCTAGTGGTGGAATGAATATAGGAGCATATCACCATAAATTTCGTGACAGATCTTTCAATGTCACAAAGGGGATATAATGTCGTGTGGGTCATAGTCGACAGATTTACTAAGATGACTTATTTTCTACCTATTATTCGAGTCACGAATGGTGCAGAGAAACTTAGTAAATTGTATGTGGAGCAGATTGTGAAGCTTCATGGGGTACTAGTGTCCATTGTTTCAGACAGAGATCCTAGATTTACTTCATAATTTTGGCAGGGTTTCCAATCAGCCCTTGATACGGAGTTACATTTCAGTACAACTTTTCATCCTTAGACTGATGGTCAGTCGGAGTGTACCATTCAGATATTAGAGGATATGTTGAGAGCTCTTATCTTGGATTTTAGAGGTAATTATGAAGACCATTTGTCGTTGGTGGAGTTTGCCTATAACAATAGCTATCAAGCTAGCATAGAAATGGCATCTTTTGAGACATTGTATGGTAGGCCGTGTCGGTCATTGGTTTGTTAGACCGAGGTGGGGGAGAAAGTTATTTTGGGACCAGATATAATTCATGAGACAACGGAAAATATTAAGTTGATTCGTCAACGATTGATCATGGCACAAAGTAGACAGAAAAGCTATGTCGATCAGAGGAGAAGACCATTTTCATTTGAGGTTGGAGACCATGTGTTTCTCAAGATTTCTCCACGTAAATGGTTGATGAGATTCAGAAGGAGTGGCAAGTTGTCGCCGAGATTCATTAGACCCTTTGAGATTTTGGAGTGTGTAAGTGAAGTTGTTGATGGTCCGGGAAGCCCGTGAACATGTTTGCCCAAGTTTTAATGTCAAAAAGGATCCGTAAGGGCATTTGTATCAATTTATTTTTAAATATATTTGCGGGGTTTAATTTCACAACTTAAGTTAATTAATTATTTTGTGTTATTACTTTTCTTCAATGAATTTGCACTTTTTAAATGCAGCGGTAGTTTTGGAATTTTACTCATTATAGTTTCTTGTATTTATCAAAAAAAAAAATTGAAAAATGGGCTGCACATATGCTTTGGCATAATTGATTCATTTATGTGGGTGGTAGTTTTGTAATATATATATGAGAAAGAAAATGTGTTGATTAGTGTGATATATATATATATATATATATATGAAAAAGGTGATATAAAAAGAAAAAGATTAGGTCAATTTGTGTAGGGCATCAGATGAGGCAGCGAAAGTTATTCAAATAGCAAAGAAAGAGTAAAGTTTTTATGAGAGGAAAAGAAGGTGAGGCGCTGAAGGATACATATATTGAGAGAAAAAGAGTGAGCATAAGAGGTGACAGTGAGAATGAAGAAGGAGCTGAAGAGGAAAAAGGAAAGTGACTGTGAGAGTGAGAAAGAAGAAGTGAGCTGCAATGAGCTCAACAATGGTTTAGAGAGAGAAACAGTGAAGATCGGTGATGAGAGAAAATCTGAAGCCATCGTTGTAACTCTGTGAGTAGTGACCTGATTTTAATTTTTGAGCTCACCGTAGGCACAGTCTACTCATCTCTATATACTCTCACAAGCGCACAATTCCTAGTCTCATGATTTTGATTATTGGGTTCTTGATTGTTATATATTTGCTTGGTTATTGGAGCTTCGAATTCTCATATATTCTTGAGCTTTGATTTTCATAGATTTATTATCTTTGAGCTATGGTTCACAGTTGGTATTCTTGAGCTTTGATTTTCATAGATTTATTATCTTTAAACTATGGTTCACAGTTGGTATTCTTGAGCTTTGATTTTCATAGATTTATTATCTTTGAGCTATGATTCATAGTTGGTACTCTTGAGCTACAGTTTCATGGGTTTAGTATCTTTGAGCTACAATTTTCATTTTGATTACTAGTTCATAGACACACATCGTTGAGGTTTAATTTGTTCTTTAAATCAGTTTATGCTCACTTTGCCACATACGCACAATATCAGTGACGAATCTATATTCTATATAACTTTTGAAGTTTTGTTTGCTGAATCCTGTACTATGGTAAATCTGCTATATGTTGACCCTATTAAATCTATAAATTGCTGAATCTGCTTCTTGTTGAACCTGCTTTCTGAAGATCCATAAGTGTTGAAATTTAATATGTTCTTTAAGCTTCAAAATTGCTGAAATTTTATGTTGATTGTTGAGCTTATCCTTTGCTGATTTTTGAGCTTATACTTGTTGGTTTGTGAGCTCAAATTATGCTAATCTTTTAGCTAATACTTGCTAATCTGTGAGCTTATACTTTGCTGATTGTTGAGCTTATACTCTGCTGTCCAAAATTGCTAAGTTTTAATGCTGAATTAGCTGACTTTTAATGCCGAATTTGCGGATTTTAATGTTGTTTGAGCTTGTTTATAATGCTATTTTTGGGACTCAATTCGTTGAATTACTAAGCTATGTTGAGCTATTTTATATTGTTGATTTTGCAGTACTAAAATGCTGAATTGTGTTTTGCTTAATTATGTTCATGTTCTTCATATTTTAAACTGCTTGTGTTACTAAAGGCTACTCTAGTTGTAGCCTTGTCCATTTTAAGAACAGGTACAAAGACAAAGAAATTCAAGGACAGTTGTCTAAAGTGAAGTCCAAGCAAAATGGGTATTCAAGAAGCTAAAAGCAGGATTCATTGAAAGAGTGTCTTCTACAAGGTGTACTTATTGAAGACTATTTTTTAAGAGTTCTAGGGCTATTATCTGTCAAAGAAGATCGAGGGTCTTAATCATTATCAAGATTAACTTCGAAGATCAAATCAGAGCTTGAAGATTTCAAGATCCGCCTTTGAAGACCAACAAACAAAGCTTGAAAACTTTGCTGCTACTCAAGACATTGAACTGAGTCCACTATCACTATGTATAGTCCAAGTATTGGGATACTTTGGATAGGTGGAGTGTGAGTGATTGTGATGAGATTGATGTGAGATAACTTGGGCTTTGGGAAGCCTAAGTTGGGATTGAGAGCGGAAAAGCTATTGTGAAATTTGGTGAGAGTGGTTCAGGCCTAGGGAGGATGTGAACTGGAGTAAACTATGTTGTGAGTTAGGTGATTGAGAGAATTACTGTACTACCTTTTCAGACATAGTGGAGCTCAGTTTAAAGAGGTTTTTTTTCCCCACCTTGGGGTTTTCCTCTATAAATTTGTGTGTCCAAAATTGTGTGATTGCATGTGCCAACCAAACCTGCAATATTAGGAAGGAAAATCGAAGAACCTATTCACCCTCTCCCCCTCTAGGTTCATTAGTTGTCTATCGATTAGCTTTGCCACTACAATTGGAAGGTATTCATAATGTCTTTCATGTTTCCATATTGAGGAAATATGAGCTGGATCCATCACATATTTTGGACTGGATAAACATTAAGGTTGATGAAGATGTGTAATATAAAGAGCGACTGGTGGATATTCTTGACATTAAAGATCAAGTGTTGAGGCGGAAAACCATTCCATTAGTCAAGGTCTTGTGGAGACACCACAAAGTAAAAGAGGCTATTTGGGAATGGGAGCAAGAAATTCGATCCAAGTACCTAGATTTGTTTATTTCACAAGGTATGTCCGATTTCGGGGACAAAATCTCCTAAGGTGGGGAGGTTGTAGATATCTATTTTTTTTTTAATTTTCTAAAATGGGAATTTAAATGTTTTACATATGTTATAAGTATGATATGCATATGTGGGGACTAGTTTAGAGGTCCAGAGAGTTTTGTGAGTCATTTGGCTCATTTTGAAATTTTGGGTCATCAGAACTCGAGACAGGGGTCGGTGGGTCCGAGAATCCAGATATTTTTTTGGGATTTTTTTTTGTTTATAGACCAATTAGAAGATTTGGAGAGGCATAGAAGTGATTTCGAGTCTATAGCTTCTTTTGGATTCGAAAACGGATGTCGGGAAGGTACATTAAGTGAGTAAGGGTATTTTAGTCTTTTTATGGCACTTATAAATATCAGGAGATAGATATTTCAGCCACTATTTTTCTCTCTAAACAGCCACCTAAGCTCTCCTTTCTCTCCTCTTTGTGTTCTTCTTCTTCTCTCTAGATTTATAAGGTGTTAGGGTTTGATTTGGAAGGACCCGAAGAATTAAAGTGCGTTCTACCAGACAAGGGCTATGCTTAGAATTGAACAAATTCGCAATTAGAAAAGTTTGAGAGTGGTGAAAGTGTGGGATAGCTATTGACTTAGGGTGTGTTATGTCTTCTAATTTAAGTGAAATTAATGTCTAAGCATAAAATAGATGTTTCCTTTTCATGTGATATATGAAAATATATGTTTTGTGATGAAAATTGTGTTTTGAAATGGTGTATTTATGTTCCTTTTGCTAAGAATGGTTAGTGTATGCCTTTTATTACATGGATTGTTTATATATGCAAAATAGGGTATGTGTTGCATATATGGGATTTTGAAAAAAAATGATGAAAACCTAATTTTGGGGGTTAAGCTTATGTTCATGTCTTATGATTCTTGCTTGACATGCTAGAATTGAACTAGGACATGTAATGGGTGCAATGCATTGAGATTTGTGATTGTGGATGCACAATGTGGATTGTTTTGTGTAAGTTGGGGTAGTGTCTCAAAACATATGTGGCCCCCATTTTTTTTTTTAAATTCTTTGAAAATACAAATGACTCTAATGAGTGAAATTGCCAAATTACCCCCACATTAAAAAATGCAAATTCATGGTAGAAAAGCAATAACACAAGATAATTAATTTAATTAAATTGTGCAATTAGACCCAACAAATATATTTATCAACAAATGACACAATTGCCCCAGCGGATCCTTTTTGACATTAAAACTCGGGCAAACATGCTTATGGGATTCCCGGACCATCGGATATGTTATTGAAAACAAGATTGGGCTCTTCGGAGAACAAGACATGACCCTTCCAAAGTGAAGACACATTCCTTTGACATGGTTAGGATATGTAGCCAGTTGTCTTAGGGTTTTGAATAACCCAGAGACTGGATGGGTGGGACTCTATGAGCAAGACTATTGGCAATAGTCTCTTCTAGCATAACGGTATGCATAATTAGTATAAAGGTTTGTTTGGATAGCATAACAGTTTATGTGAACAACATAACGGTATATTTGGACAACATAATGATATGAGTGGATAGTATAACAGTATGATATCATAGAGGCAGAGTATCCCTCTCCTTTGGTGTCTTAAAATGCATAAGGAAGAAGCTATATGCATCATAAGGCTCACAGCTGGCCAATGCATCCTAAAAAGGCTCAGTTCCCAAATCTTCAAACCTCCAGTTACTCTCTCACTCTCTCTCTCTCCAAGGATCCAGAGTAACCTTCCACCAGTTGGTGATTCAAACGGGGTTGATTCCGTCCTGGTGATACATCATTTTTCTATTACTCATACTTCGTTGCATCACAAAGATGTACGTACACACCCCTATCTAACTAAAGGGTTTAAAAGGGTATATAGTGCAGTATGTGTAGCAAAGTAGAGGCAAACATGCTTGAACAGTAAATGTAAAGATAGATGATACAATTGTAAAAAAGTATGGAAAGAAATGCCCCCTGGTAGGCTTTTTGAGTATATTTTGCTAGATTATTCTAATGCATGTACCTAAGCAAAGGAAGAGTATGTTAGATCCGATTGTAAATAAAGATGTAAAATAAAATAGATGAAAATGTAAATGAACACAATCATATAGAAATGAAATGGAACGCATCAAGAAAACTTATAAGGCTTAAACCCTCTAAAGCGTATGCTTGTCCTAAGTGGAGTCGCCAGCTGTCACACCCACAAACTTCACTGGACGGTACCTCCAAGTGGTGAGTGAGGTCGCCAGCTGTTGTTCGTTATATCGTGATGAGGTTAGCGCATGCCAGAGTTTGTAAGTTTTAGTGTGCTAGGTCACCTAAAATGCGAGAGTGTATATGTAGGGCCTTATTGAATGACTATCATGTAGTATTTCAAAACCAAATTAATGGATTCAAAGATTTGGTTATGTGTGGAGAATGTGTTAGGCACCCCACAACATTTGTACTGAGTACGGTTACCTATTTTCAAGATGCTTTCTATTCCAAAGATGATTGTGCTCATATGAGGATCTAATATGTATATATATATAAGTAAGAAGGGAAGAAAGAGAAGGGGAAGTTTGGGGGAAGGTATGACCAAATTCGGGGCTGCCCAAGTTGCCTATGTATCCCAGTGAGAGTGAATCAGGTCAAACGTAGTTCAGTATGAAATGAGTTGAATAGAGTGAATGAAATGGATGAAAAGGATTAATGGAAAGTGGTAGTGGGACTGAATTTGAGCTGCCTAGACTACTTATGTACCATGGGGTTGCCTAAGGATCAGGACGGACGTATTTAGTAGAAAGGGTTTAAGGTCCCTATGGCTTTAGGAGTGAATGGTGTGTGAAAAATAGAGGAAGTGAATATAACAGAAGATGAAAAGGAAGAAATGATAAGTGATGGGACCAAATCTAGGGCTGCCTAGACTGCCTACATATCTTGAGGCTGCTCAAAAATCAAGTTTAATGTAGTTCAATTGAAAAGGTTTCAGATTCCCAATACTATTTTGGAGAAATTTAAGGTACTCATTAGACCGTTCATGCTGGGTTTAAGGTCTTTGAAGACCATTCTTGAATCTTCAACTAGTTGTAGATGACTTGGTTAAATGCGCCGGGTTTAAGGTTCCCGTAAACCATGAATGAGTCTTCAACAAACCGTGGGTGACTTAGTTAAACATGTCGACTTTAAGGTCCCCGTAGACCGTGAATGAGTCTTCAACAAGTCATGGGTGACTTAGTTTAACATATCGGATTTAAGGTCCCTGCAGACCGTGAATGAGTCTTCAACAAGTCGTGGGTGACTTAGTTGAACATACTGGGTTTAAGGTTCCCGTGACCGTATTTGACATAGAATGGAGTCAAGAGAGTCGGAATGTATTCTAGAGATTGTGCCTAGAGTTTTTAAAAGTATGCTTAAAATCCCTAAGGCTTGTTATATATCATGTAAAGTAAGTATGCATTGAAAACATGTGTTGAGAGCATAAATTAAATATGTAGGAATGCATGTATTGAAGGCATGTATTGAGAATTATGCATGTAGGGAAACATGTGTTTGAAAGCATTAAACATATATTGAAAGCATTAAATATGTATTGAATTTAAAAAAGGAAGCATGTCTTGAATTTAAAAATTGAATGTGCGAAGCGATTATTGAACATGTATTGGAAAACAAGTATGTGAAGCAAGAATTGAATGAGTATTAGAAAACAAGCATGTGAAGTAAGTTTTGAACATGTATTGGAAAACAAGCATGTGGAGTAAGTATTGAACATGTATAAACAAGCATGTGAATCAAGTTTTGAACATGTATTAGAAAACAAACATGTGAAGTAAGTATTGAACATGTATAAACAAGCATGTGAATCAAGTTTTGAACATGTATTAGAAAACAAGCATGTGAAGCAAGTATTAAATGAATATTGGAAAACAAGCATGTGAATCAAGTTTTAAACATGTATTGGAAAACAAGCATGTGAAGCAAGTATTGAGCATATATAAATAAGCATGTGAAGCAAGTTTTGAACATATATTAGAAAATAAGCATATGAAACAAGCAATGGACATGTGAGCATGTGAACATGTATGCATCGATTGAACATATAATAGACAAGAGTTGAGCATATGAATAAGCAAGTGTCATGAAAACAAGTATAATAGCATATAAAGCAGTGAAGAGCATGTAAGTGAAACATATGAAACATATCAGCATGTATGGCATGTGAAAAGGTAATGAACATGCAACATAGAAGATATGTGATCACGGAATGAATGTGTAAACATGTGATAGACATATAACATAGAAGACATGTAAACATGTGATGGCATGTATATAAAGTATATAAAGCATGAAAAGCTTGTGAGGAAAGTGTGTATCAAAGTCAAATGAGCATGCAATGAATATGTGTCATAGAAAACAAATAAGTATGTGATGGTCATGTAACATGTAGGCATGTGATGGACATATAACATGGATGACAAGTAAAAAAGGTAAATTATATGTATAGAAACTAAGTCAGCAATGTTTATGTATAGAAAATAATTAATATATATATATATATATATATATATATATATATATATAATGTAAAAAATAAGTATGTTCATGTAATGTAGAAAACAAGTAGTGTATATGTACAGAAAATAAGTGATGAAAAATAGATAATGTACATGTCAAAGTAATGTTTGTATATAGAAATCACGTAATGGAAAGTAAACGATGTATATGTCAATGTAATGTATACATACTGTATGTGATCATGAAGAATACAATGTATATAAAATAATGTATGTATTAATGCGTAAGAATGATGTATGTATAGAAAGGCTTTGAAGCAAACATTGGAAAAAATGGGATGTTGAAAAAAATTTGTGTTTTGAAGATTAAAATGTTTTTTAGATTTGAAAATATATATAGAATTGAAATTTTAAAGGTGGAAAATCAACATTTAAAACAGTGTGCTTTGAAAATCAAAAATGTATTTGGAATGCAATCATTGTTTTGAAGAAATGTTCTTTGGAGATTGAGAAAAAGTTTAAGTTGAAAAATATAAGGATGAAAGGTAAATATTTGAAGGAATATGTTTTTGGGGTGTGAAGATGAAAAATCAATGTTTTGAGGACGGTGTTTTGAAAAATGAATTTTGCACATGAAAATGTAAGGATGAGAAACTAAATATTTGAAGAAATGTATTTTTGGAATTAAAGATATAATAGTGAAGATTAAAATTTATTTCTGATTTGAAAATGTAGGGATAAAAAATCAATACTTGAAGAAGTATATTTTTTGAAGATTGAAAATGTATTTGGAATGAAAAATCAATGTTTTGAAGAGTGTGTTTTGAAAAATAAATTTCACCACTTGAATAAGTGAGTTTTATTTGAGGAATAGAATTCCCACCACTTTAATCAAGTGGGTTTTAATTGACAAATAGATAATGAAAATCATCACTTGAAATAAAGGGGTTCTTGATTGAAATATAGAGAATGAAATTTTTTACTTGAAATAAAGTAAGTTTTTGATTAAAAAATAGAGAATGAAAACCTCCACTAGAAATAAAGTGGGTTTTTATTGAAAAATAGAGAATGAAAATCACTACTTAAAATAAAGTGGATTTTTATTAAAAATAGAGGATGAAAATTACAACTTAAAATAGTGGGGTTTTATTGAAAATAGAAGATGAAATTAAAATTTTGAATGATTAAAAATTGAAATATAAAATAATATGTAATTAAAAAGAATATGGAAATAGAAATTAAAAAAGTGGATACCTAAATAAAGTATCCGAAAATCAAAATAGAAAAGAAGATGTAAATAGCAAGTAGGAAAGTGGAGACTTAAATAAGGTGTCCGAAAATCGAAATACAAAAAGACATGTAACTAGCAAGAGAAATGTAAAAGAGCATAGAAGCATTAAACATGTATGAGTAAAGGAAACATGTAAGAAAATAGAAACTTAAATAAAGTGTCCAAAAATGGCATGAAAATTAATGGGAGAAAGAGAATGGGGAACTTACCTCTTTTTGGAGCAAGCCATTTATTTCTAAAAACACATCACAATAGACTTGACGTATTTTTAGTACGGGTTCGTAAAATAAAAATAGAAAAAATGATGATGTGATGTATATAATGCATGATGAAGTAATTGTGTGTGAATTTTTGTGTACGAAGTATATAAACTAGATTCGAACTCTTGTTGATAATTTTTGTGCCAAGGGTGGTTTTTTGATATGAACAATCCAACCGGGGTATAAGTAAGATCTTACATTGTGGTCAGGCCTTACCATCTTCTTGTTGGCACCAAATGTCTACCACATAATCCACATAGGAGGGCGTGCGATAAAACCCCAAGTTTCACCAAAGTAGGGTGTTTGAATCATGCCTCATCCAACCAAGAGGCAAGTAGGACATTACATTGTGGTCGGGCCCTACCATCCTCGTATTGGCACCAAATGTCAACCATATTGATTAGCATAGGAGGGCGTGCACTCAAACTGCTAGTTTCACTATAGTGGGGGTGTGTGGAACATGTAAAGTGAAGATAACCATCTCATGTCTATTATAGCACCAACAAGTTCCAAATCAAATTCATAGATTTTGAACACAAAGATGGAAGAAAAATGGAGGAATGGAAGGTGTGTGTAGAAATATGCATGAAAAAGAGAATGTATTAAATTTAAAAGATATATGTGTACATAAAAAATATCATATGTGAGGTCATTCAATCACTAACCTTCTAGGAAACTAGAAGCACTGATGACGAACTTAAAACCTTGGCAATATAAATATAGAGACAAGACTTGAAACATAACGACTTAGAAATGAAAATAAAATGTAAAAACATATATTAAATATATCATATAAGTGGTCATTCAAACACCAATCTTCTATGATTTTCTAAAATAGAGGCTTGAAGCATTAGTGATGAACTTGAGACCCTAAAATGTAAACAATAGACTTGATATGCAAATAAGGCTTGGAATATAAATAAGAAACTAGAAATGTAAATAAAAAACTTGAAATGTAAATGCCAAATAAATGAATAACATGAAAATGCAAAGTACAAATAAGCATAAGATAATGGAGAATAGGTTTCTTCACCAAAGTGAACCGTTTAATTGGTCTTCATGGCAAGAAATCTTGGATGTTGAAGGTAGAAGGAGATGGAGGCTATACTAGTGTGGATATATAGAGAGAAAGAAGAAGAGAGCTCTAAGGCTTCTCTTGGAGAGCGAGAGAGAATTCTAAGACCTGTAGAGAGAGAGAGAGAGAGAGTATTCTAACATAATATGTCTTCAAGTGTGTTCAAGTGTCTTAAAATGAAGAGAATAGGGGGCTATTTATAGCCAAATGTGGGAGGTCTTGGTTGATTTCAACCATTAGATTAAAGTGGAAAAATATAAGCCCTAGGATGAAAAATATAAAATGACCAAAAAGGATGTGTAAATAATGTGTAATAGCACCTGGTTGGTCTTCTACAATCTCATCCTTTCATTTTTGTAAGAAAAATGAGAGCCATTATATGTGGGAGATGTGATTTGATTGACAAACATATATTAGATTAATGTGGACTGTCATATCAAAAGAATGGTGAGCATTGGTTCATTTTTGAACAGATCCTAGCCTTCCACAATGGGTTTTGAGGTTGGGCATATTGGAACCGTCAGATGAGATCGATTTGGGCTGTTCACAAAAATTTAAAATCTTTTGCAATTTTTTTTGTAGAAATGGGTGGCAGCCAATTGGCTGCCACATGTCATCCTCTAGCTGATTTTCCTAAATTATCCTTTTTGGGGACAGTGTGCACATACAAAATACTATTTCTCCCCTAAATTAGGATTTTGGTCAAAAATATGTCTAAACTGAAAATATGCCAATATTAAAATGTATCTTAGGGTTTTTGGACCCTATGATCATGATGGTGAGGTACATTCATTGATTTGACAGATGGTTTGCCTGTAATACCTCACTCCACCTAATGGTATGACATTGTCTGCTTTGGGCCTAAGCCTGCACAATTTTGCTCTTGGGTTTTACCCTAAAAGGCCTCGTACCATTTGGAGAGAACACACTACATATAAGCACATCCCTTTTTCCACACCCTGGCGATGTGGAATTGAGCACCCTGTAGCCTAGTAGTGTGGTAGCTCAGCCCAGTGTCTCTTCTTGCATCCGCCCACATCACACCCGCCCACAACGATCACTACAATCCACCCCGCGGGTGACTACATTGCCGATCAAACTTTTAGGTTGACTAGTTTGACCTTGATTTAGAGTTTTGGTCAATGGGATATCCTAGTTGGAAATGTGTCGATATTAGAGTGTATCTTAGGTTTTCTGGGCCTTCGATCATAATGGTGAGATCCATTCATTGATTTGATGAATGGTTTGCTGGTTAAACTTTTGGGTTGACCAATTTGACCCATTTTAAGGATCGCAAACTAATTTTTTGAAATGATCATTTTTCCTTTTTCAAGGGTTTCGGCAAATTTTGAAGGTTTGAGAAGATTTGTGACCTCTATGGGTACTATTTTTTAGGGTTTTGGGACCTAATGAATGTATTGGTCAAATTCATTAGTTAATTTAGTGAACCAGATGGTCTTCGTTCTTTTTGGCTGTTTGTGTGGGCCTTTTTCTGGTTTATACTCGAGGAGTTAGGACTCAAAACCTGGTTGTAATGGTTTGGAAATTTTTAAAAGGAGGTCCAAAATGGGTGTCTACACATGTTTTTCACGTGTTGTATATTCTCTTCTTAGTTATAGTAAAATTTCTCTCTCCATGGACGTAGCCCTAGAGTTAGGTGAACCATGTAAAATATTATATTATGTGTGGATATGTTTGATTGTTATCACCATATATTCTTGTATAATTGTGATATGATGATATGCTTCTATTATGCCAAATGAAGAGGAATTAATTCCCAACAAGTATAAGTCATTGATGGGTTAGAGTTTGTGGTTTGTCCTGAAGATTAAAGCCAAATATTGATGGTGTGTCAAAGTAGAAGGTTGATCATAAAGAGTTATAGAGATATAATCAGAGCTGTTAAAGACACAAGGATAATGATAGTGTGAAGCTCATGAGGAACAAGTCTTGGACAAGTCGGAGAATGCTCATTTTCAAAATATGGCAAGATGATGGTATGAAGAAGGGAGGTTTTCTCTTTGCCCTAAAAAGAGTTAGACTGTGTGAAGGGGTTTTTTTTTTTTATTTTTTGCCCTAAAGTAAGAAACAATGAGAATGTAATGGGGTTTGGTTCAAAGTGGAGGAATCTTTAGTTGAGGTAGAGTTATGGAGGAGTGTGTTGATGAAATTTGAGCCAAGGTGGAGATTGTTCAAAATTGTGGCTCATATCCTAATATAATTGGATAGAGTTGTCTTTTTAGGTAATTTCTTAGAGGACAAATTGTTTGGGCTCTAAGAAATTGTAATCCTTAATTGTAAAACGAGGATTGGGTTTGGAGACTCTATAAATAGAGGTAGGGTTAAAAGATAAGAGTAAATAGAGGAAATATGTAAGGGGTTGTTAAGTGTTGTGAGAAAAGGAAAAAATATATGTAATTTCAAGGGAAATATGCCAAGAGAGAGTGAAAAGTGTGTGGTAAGCATGTTTTTCGTGTGTTGTATATCCTCTTCTCAGTTATAGTAAAATCTCTCTCTCAATGGACGTAGCCCTAAAGTTGGGTGAACCATGTAATATATTTTGTTGTGCGTGGATGTGCTTGATTTTTATCTACATAGATGCTTGTATGATTGTGATGTGATGATATAATTCTGTTATGTCAAACGAAGGGGTTTTAATTCCCAACAAAAAATAGGTTTGACAGATTACTACAAATTGTAGTTAAATCAACCATAACAAGTAATCACAAACTGTAACAACAATAATACAAAAATGGTTTAACAAAAGAAATCCAAAACTAGCTAGTAGCCAAATGAACCAAGATTACACGGGTTTAATAGATTACCACAAAATGTAACCAAATAAATGAGGTTACAACTATTGGGTCCAATGTATATTGATTAGTTGTAATGAAATCTGTATGAATGATGGACCACTTGAATTTAGAATCACATGTTCATGACCACAATAACATAAAAAGATAGCAATAAAAACATTTGATGTAACTTTCTAAAGAAAAAAAAGGCTAATATATATAATTAATTATGTATGTAGAGAGACAACTTACAAAATCTGAGGATGAGAGAGTTATGGGAAAAGGCTATCATCACGAAGTTTTATCAATGTATATAACAAACTAGGCAGCTGATTGATTTGCCAAATATAACAACCTACTGTCAAATAACATATGACATTTTATAAATAAATAGCTAGAGCTTTGTGTCTGTTTGGACCATATAAATTGATTCAATCCTAAGTCGCACAATTCTTCTAAATAAGTGTCGCCCTCGCACATCCTCCTGTTCCACTCTCATATGAATTTACCGTTTTCACTCTCCTGCTCTCTCACCCACTCTATGTAACTTAGGCTCAATCACCAGGCAAAGTGCAAACATTGTCTGTCTCAATTTTGTTAAAAGTATAAACTAAATTAAGAGAGAAATCTTAGAGAGGGAGAGAGAGAGATAAAGAGAAAGAGAGAGAAGAACAAACTGTTTATTTCAATAATCCAAAGGATAATTACAATCAAAATATATAATTTTCTCAAGAATATAAAATAAGAAAAACAACAGTTTAGAAAAACAAAAATTATTCCCCTAATTAAGGAATAGTGATAAGTGTTCAATTCTATGCATTTGAACCCTCTTTATTGCTTATGTTAGTTCCGTTTTTGCGTTTATCGAGATATGTTTACGGTATTTTTGTGTTTTTGATGTATTGCAGGTATTAGAGTAAATGGAGCAAAGTTTGAAGTTATTTGCAGCTGAAGAGGAAAAATCAGAATTGCAGCCAAAGGCATCTCGATCAATCGAGATGTTGATTTCGATTAATCGAAATCTCGATTGATCGAGATCCCATTCCGATTGATCGAAATCTCGATCAATCGAGATCCAATCTCGATTGATCGAGATTCTGCAGAATCCACTTGGCCACTTGCTCACCTGCTCTCCCACTTGCAACAAAATCCCCCTTTTTGCACGACTTAGGGGGATTGTCTGACTTGAACAAGACCCTTGGGGACCTTCTTAATACAAGGGATATATATATTGATATATATATATATATGGTGGGCCCCAAGGTTGAAAAGGAAGCCAAAAAGCACACAAAAAGGGCCATATCTCTCATATCTCAAATATCTCTCAATATACATCAGACCATCCAAGGAGAGACCTTCGGGAGAGGAAGAAGAGGAGCTGAACCAGACCAAGAAGCTTCACTTTCTTCATCAATGGAAGGGTGCAAGGCTGCCATGACCAACTAACTCCTCCACTAGGGTGTGGTTGACACACCTAGCCATGTAAACTTGTTCATTTTTGTAGCACTTGGGGATTTGTAGTTAAATGTTGATTATTTAGCCTAGTGAATATGTACACAAATACATTTCTTATATATATTCATTTGATGTGGAATTTATTCTTGTCTTAGAGTAGATTTTGTCACTTGGATGCACAACATTTGCATATTCCACAAGAAGTGCAAATGATGGCTAGATAATGGTGTTTAAATGAATGTGTGATGTTTGCTTGTATAGACCATGCCAAGACAAGGTAGTTTGGATGCATGTAGTGTTCAATTAGAGAGTAGGGTAATTAGGTAGTTAGTTAGGTTGAAGAGCTATGCTTGTTGAAGATGGATTATGATAGGTTAGCACACACATTGATCTTTTGATATGTTATTGAGGTCACAAGCCTAATGACTTTGTTAGGCATTTAATTTATGAATCCCATGCTTGCTACACTTATGAACATGTGAATGGCTAGTGGTGGAAACCACCCCTAGCTCTCTCTCCCAACTTTACTCTTTAATTTTATTGTCATTTCATTCATGCAATAGATTATAAACAAAAATCCAAAAACCTATTTTTAGAATTAAAGTAGAATTAATCTTCCTTTAAGGCAATTTCGACTAGTCCTCGTGGGATCGATACCCTCTATATAGAACCCTATCTGTAAAGATTCGTGCTCTTGCGAGTGGTTAAATTATATTTTGATAAAAAGGGAAAAATTAAGCTTACAATTTAATTCGAGTTTAGCCACATCAAAATTTTGGCGCCGTTGCCGGGGAACTACGGTTTAATTGTCGTCATTGGAAGATTAAATCTGGTTTAATTCTTAGGCTAGAAATTCTTTCATTCTTTTTGTATATATTTTGTTCTTATTGCTCAAACTTCTTGATTTTAGGTATACCACATAGCGGGCATCGAAAAGACTTGAAGTTGGAACCCTTTGTGAGTATAAAATCTAAATTAGTGGTTTGAGTTCTTTCATTCTTTTTGTATATATTATTGTTTAATTTATTTATTTTTTTGTGTTGAGGTGTTGTTCTATAATTAATGCATGCTAGGTAGACGGTCCTTGTCACTTCCTTTGCTTCCTTGTAATATTGAACTTGAAAGAACACTTAGACAACGTAGAGGAACCTCTAGAGACCCTATATTGCCTAGGACTGAAAACATGGATCCAAATGAAAGACAACCTCCCAGACTACCTCCTTTTAATCATGAACAACCACCTCCACCTCCACCTCCTCAAGGAGAGTTGCTTATGGACTTTTACCTTCCGACTACATTTGAAGTACCTTCATGTATCCAATTTCCGGATGTAGTGGCAAATCAATTCGAAATAAAGTCCTCCACTATCAATCTTCTTAATAGCTTCCATGGTCTCCCTAATGAGGATCCATACCGGCACTTAGATTACTTCCTTTCTGTGTGTTCCACTATTCGTGTACCACACTTTACGGAGGATGATCTAAAGCTGTGTATGTTCCCATTCTCCCTAAAAGATAAAGCTAGAAGTTGGTTCAATTCCTTAGAACCTAACTCAATCCATTCTTGGGCGGAGATGCAAATAGAGTTCTTAAAAAAATACTTCCCAATGGGTAAGACAAGTGATATTCGGCGAGCAATCACCAGATTCACCCAAATTGACCAAGAATAATTTCATGAGACGTGGGAGAGATTAAAAGATCTTTTAAAATCTTGTCCGCACCACGCTGTCCCAAAATGGCAGCTAGTGCAAAGTTTTTACGATGGGGTGAGTGAGCAACATAGACAAATGATAGACTCCGCTTGTTGGGGAGGATACCTTTTGAAAAGCCCTGATGAGGCATGGAAACCTAAGCAACAATTCAGCTCAACGCTCCTCCACTAGGAAAGGAAAGGCCACCCAACCTTGTAGAGGAGTGCATGAAATTTCACGGGTAGATGAGGTTGCTATGCAAGTAGAAGCCCTATCCCGAAAAATGGATTTAATCATGAAAAATGGGCTGCCTACTCCAAGCCAACCTGTTCAAAATCAGGAAGGTTGTTCATTTTACTATAGTACTTCACATTTCGTGCGAGATTGTCCTATTGCCGGGCAATCTCCCGATTATGCTCAAGAGCAAGCGAATGCCTTGTACTATAAACAAATGAATGATCCATATTCAAACACGTACAATCCTGGTTACAAGAACCATCCGGCTTTTTCATGGAAACCTCAAGAATCAAGTCCCTCTTCTCAAGGGCAAAATTAAAAATTCCCAATCTCAACAGCCTCATTATAGGCCGAATCCTCAACCTTACCATCAAAGATCCAATTACCAACAACCACCACCTCCTCCGAGAAGCCAGGGCTTTGAAGAAAGAGTGATAAGCAATCTTGAGGCTAATACCCGATTATTGCAAACTCATTCTCAATCAATCTCTAAGCTTGAAGCCAATGCTCAATCTATGGCTAGGTTAGAAGCTCAAATCGGGCAACTAGCTAATGCCTTAAATAGAAGGGAGGAAGGTAAGTTGCCGAGTCAACCGGTGGCAAATCCTAAGGGTGTTCATATGATTGAGGATCCATCATCTTCAACTTGTAATGCCCCTCCGGAGCAAGTTCAATCAATCACCACCTTAAGGAGTGGTAAAATCATAAATTCCAGGGTAGGGGAGGAAGAGAAGAAGGAATTCAATGAGCAATCCGCAAATCCAAAAGAATCCCAATTAAATCCAAAATTGTTTCCTTTAAATCCAAATTTGCAAAACATCCCACCAAATCCAAAAGGAAAGGCAAGTGAAGTTGTGTCGTCATCAATTCCAAATCTTGACACTTCTTTTGAATCTCCGGTTCCTTTTCCTCAAAGATTGAAGGAACCTTCTCATTTTGGGAAGCAAGGAGAGAAAATCCAAGACATGATGGAGATCTTCAAACAAGTAAAGATCAATCTCCCTCTCCTTGATGTTATTCGACAAATTCCCTCCTATGCTAAATTCTTGAAGGACTTGTGCACTCAAAAGCGCAAATCTAGGAATAAAGTTCCTAAGAAAGTCCTCTTAACTGAGCATATAAGCTCCATTTTCCAACACCAAGCCCCTCCTAAATTCAAAGATCCGGGTGCTCCGACCATTTCGTGCACCATCGGAAATCAATCTTTTGAAAAGGCACTTCTTGATTTAGGGGCTAGTGTCAATTTGCTTCCATTCTCAGTTTACCAACAGCTAGGTTTGGGGGAACTCAAGCATACCACGGTTGTGTTGTAACTCGCCGACCGCTCGGTGAAGCAACCACGTGGCATAATTGAGGATGTAATCATTCAAGTGGACAAATTCTATTTTTCGGTGGACTTCATAGTCCTTGACACTGAACCGGTCCAAAATCCAAATCGACATATTCCTATCATTCTAGGTCATCCATTCTTGGCCATGGCAAACGCTTGCGTTAATTGCCGTACCGGAGTGATGGACATCTCTTTCGGGAATATGAAAGTCCGCTTAAACATCTTCAATGCTTCCCACCACCCATCCGAAGACAAAAGTGAGTGCTTTTGTGTCGATGTTGTGGAAGACCTTGTTCAAGAAGCACTTCCTTCTATTCTTTCCAAGGATCCTCTAGAGGCATGCCTAAATCACTTCAACTATGATGATTTTGACGTTGAGCAATCTATTTGTGAAGTTAATTCAATGCTCGATATCACTACTGTCATGGATGTGCCTAAAGGGAGAATTCCGAGAGAACCATTTCCTCCATTTTTGGTTAATTCCGTCGCTCCCCACGGAGCGGTGGAATTAAAGGACTTGAAAGATGGCTCGTTGGTCAAAGTAAACGGGCAGCGCTTAAAAGTATGCGTGGATGGCCAAGTTACCATCGAATACGTGGATGTCGTCACTTTGACGGATCCCGTATATTTTGACTCGTGAGCCGATCCGAACGTCATGCCATAGACGTGTAAGGTGGCGTAGCCATGGTAGCTATCATGCTTCTATGATGTCCCTTTAATCCAAGTTAAAGTTTGTATCTAAGCAATGTAGTATCTAATTCCCAAAAATCCAAGTCCCTGGAGCATAACTCAAGCTGACTGTTTTTGAGCATTTCGATTGATCGAAGCCAGGATCTCGATCAATCGAGATCTCGATTGATCGAGATTTCAGTCTCCATTGATCGAGAAATTGCAGAGAATTGCAAATCCAAAAGTCCCGAGAGGTAGTATTCTTCGATAGCATTTCGATTGGTCTTCGATCGATCAAAAATTTTGATTAATCGAAGAGGAATTTCAATTGATCGAAGTAAATTTCGATTGAACAAAATAAATTTTTGATTGATCGAATTAAAAGTCTCGATTCACCAAAGAAAGTCTCGATTAATTGAAGGAGAGATTTCGATCGATCGAAGGTGATCTCGATTGATCGAAGCTGGATTTCGATTAATCAAAATCACGATCAATCGAGACGCACATCTTGATCAATCGAGATGCACGCGATGCCTGCACGTGAGCTGAAATCCTATTTAAACCGTTGGGCTTCCCTCTCATTTCGAAAGAACCATCCGACTTCCTTTTCTTCTCCGAGCGATCCAGAGCCCTCCAAGCACCATTCCACACGTGATCTTTCATCGCCAATCATCGCCCGCGGTTCAACATCGTCCGAAGCCACCGCTAGCACTCGCGCGCTCTTCTCTTTGCGGCTGCGAGTGGGTCTTCTTCTATTTGAGCCGTTCATCTTCTTCCTCTTGAGGTAAGTGATGCATGGCTACATTTTGTGTACTCTCTCGCTATTTTTGATAGTTTTACGGTGTAATAAACATAGTTAGATGATATTGGGATGGATGGGTGCATTTGCGATGTTTGTAATGAAATTTTGCGAGTTTCAGGGGGGTAGGAATTCATGTAGGGTTGAGATTTTGCACTCTCTATGTTTCAAATGCTTAGTGTATGGTTTGTAACCGCAGCCCATCGTTTCGGTTGCATCCGCTCGCACTGTCTCTTTGAGAGCGACTTTTTGAATTCTCGTCAGCATCATGGACTAGGATCTCATTTTCATTTTTCTTCTTTTAGTTTATCCTTAGTTTAGTTTTATTCTTATTTATCTTTTATTTACGTAATTTTTGGAATAAAGTACAGACTGTTCCGAGGCTATGGCGAGGGTGAAGAATGCCCCCGGTGCAGTTAGAGACGTGCCCGGGCGAGTCTTCCGGTCTCGGAAGTTTCACCCGGAGCAGATTTTTGACTTGGCAGAGTTCGAGGGGCATCCCGACAGTGCGTGGACTGTCATCGAGCTCAGGAGGCGTCACCTCGACCGGCTATGTGTGCCTCCCACCGACGTGGCACACGAGCGCTTAGTGCAGGTCTTTTACGATCACATGTCCTACTCCTGCACCGTGCCGGATACCCTAGAGACGGTCGTGGGCACCGTCACTGTTACGATTACGCCGAGCCGGATTGCTCAGATGCTCGGCATCCCTCACCAGCAGCCACCAGACATGGTTGACCAGGACGGTCGACCACTTTACAGGGCCGCACTCCCAGCAGACACTACACTGTTCTCGATCGTGATGGACATATGTGGCTGGGCGTTTACCACGCCCAGTCACAATTGCACGTCCAAATCGATGTGCCCGAGCAGATTTTGGTTCTTGGACACCGTTCTCATCAAGAACGCGTATCCTCTGCAGCACGTGGCAGAGCGCAGGGGCGACCTCCTCCGTTGCCTCTATGCTTTCCACACGGGCACTTGGTTTTCTGTCCTGTCGCTGATCTGGGGGCAGATGTACAAAGTCTGGGACGGCCTCGTCAACAAGAGGATGAGGCGAGCAGCAAGTTGGCGGCTTCCCTTTCCTTTCCTGATCGCCGCTTTTCTCAGTAGTGCCAGTATACCGGTCAGTCAGACTGACATCCAATTGGCACCGCCCACCCGCTTCACATCTACTCATTGGGAGCGGGTGAGGCGACACTTAGAGCGACAGGACCACCAGGGCGATCCACCTGACGATGTAGATATGGATGCCCCAGAGGAGATGGAGGAGGGAGAGCCTCCAGGGGATGAGTCCGAGGAGGAGGAGATGGATATGGCTGCAGAGCGGCATGACATCTTAGCGACTGGCTACTCCTGCCTGGCGGCTGACGTAGAGCGGCTCCAGCAGGGTTTTGACGAGCACGTCCAGGTGACGCAGAGTCAGCTGGAGGGCATTCGTTCAGACATTTCTTCTCTGGCACAGGGTCAGAGGGCGATTCTCGACGAGTTTTGAGCCTTCCGGCAGGACCTGCAGTCCCTGTTCGCAGGCCGAGCTTCCACCTCCACCTCCACTCCCACCGAGCCACCACCACCACCACCCGCCCTTGAGTAGCTGCATTTATTTGTCTTTTATGTTTTACTTTCCGTATTTTTCTTTCCATATGTTTCATAGGCCATGTTGGCCATGCTTTATTTCATTTTAGTTTTGAGTATTCCAGATGGTTGTACGCTTTGTACTGAACTCATTATCTATATATGGAATACAGTTATCTTTTCTTTTATCCCATGTGTTCTCTTTACTGTCCTTATTTTTGCTTTCTGTCAATATTTCTGTTCTCTATACTTTGACTATGTATGTAGTACCACTTGTCTAATTGTTATATGCGATTCAGTTGATGATTTCCGTTTATTACCGCCTGGTTTAAATTCCCAATACTGTTGAGATTGCTTCAACACAGTATGGCGGTAATAAAGAAAGGCAGCCCCTTTGTGTGCTATACGTTAGCGTGCCTGGATAGTCAATATCTTATCGTATAGACCTCTTAGACAATCGGGAAACACCAGTTCAGATCCTTAGATATATAGTGATATTGGCATTGTCCGTTTGTGCATAATTATTTCATTATGTTCTGTTTATTTACTTTTTGTTCCTTTTAATGCTCGTGGTATCCAGTTGGTGTTTTGTGCAGGTTTTTCTTATTTGTAGGATGACCGCTACTGTGGAATACCATTTTTGTCGCATTCAGCAATCCCGGTAACTTCTTTCCTTGTTCTTCTTGTCCAAACATTGCGGACAATGTTGCATATAAGTTTGGGGGTGCGGTATGCTATACCACTTGCATATGCATGCAATGTTCAGTCTTAGTATTGAGTGTCATTGTAGAGCAGTTTCCTTGATATTTTTGCATGCTTGCTATGATGTCTTGACTTTTTTTTTTTAAAAGGAAGATCATCCGAATAAATGTCCGAGGTAAATGCAGTAGGTAGTTAAGAACTTTAGCATTGTAAATACCCGCACTTTTGCAAGCTGTATAGTAGGTTAGAACGGTCTACATTTTTGTCCAAATACGAACACGTATGGTTCTTGCCCTAAATTTGTCCTTAAACGCACAAATTCGCACACATGCATTTTAAACTGTGGGGTATAAGTCTGAGGGAGAATTTTGTAAATTTCTATTTTTATCTGAACAACTTAAAGAATAAGTTCTTCCGGTTGTTGTAAAAAAAAAAAAAAAAAAGAGAAAAAGAGAAAATCTGCAATAAGCCTTCTCACTCAATAAACCGGATTTCTATGCCTCAAAGCAGGGAATATTCGCGTATAAGTGTGCAAGGTTGAGCAATAATAAGCGGGTGGCTTACTTACGCTCATCGCCTTGTAAGCTCGGTTATTAAGTCCGAGGGGTGTTTCTTCACCTAATGCCCTAAAACCAATTGGTTTGGGAGTCATTGGCCCAATGCCGCTACATGGGCTTACAAGAAAGCACAAAGAGCTAAGCATTGCACGGTCATCCGCACATGAGCAATCATGAAGGTTTTGTGATAATGAACGGCTGTGGCGAGCGTTTTCAATGAGTTTTTCTTTTAAAAACAGATTTGTTTGTTTTCTTCTCCAAATTTGACAAAAGCCACGCGTTAGAATGCATGTTCACTTTTCAAAGAGGATTTTGGGGTCAGAATTGGTATGTTTGTTCGGACTAGCCATTATGTGGGGACCGTCGTTTATTTATAGCTTGTGCAAGTCCATTTTTGCTAATGACCACATAGTTCTGTAATACTTTTTGCATTTGCCAAAAGTGAAATGAACGGATGATCGCCCTTTATCTAGTGATGACTGAGCATGATTCAACTTTTATATAATATAGTTAGTTTCATTTTTGTAATATCGTATTGCTAAGGGACTAGTAATATGTAAGTTTGGGGGTGTGATAAGTGTTCAATTCTATGCATTTGAACCCTCTTTATTGCTTATGTTAGTTCCGTTTTTGCGTTTACCGAGATATGTTTACGGTATTTTTGTGTTTTTGATGTATTGCAGGTATTAGAGTAAATGGAGCAAAGTTTGAAGTTATTTGCAGCTGAAGAGGAAAAATCAGAATTGCAGCCAAAGGCATCTCGATCAATCGAGATGTTGATTTCGATTAATCAAAATCTCGATTGATCGAGATCCCATTCCGATTGATCGAAATCTCGATCAATCGAGATCCAATCTCGATTGATCGAGATTCTGCAGAATCCACTTGGCCACTTGCTCACCTGCTCTCCCACTTGCAACAAAATCCCCCTTTTTGCACGACTTAGGGGGATTGTCTGACTTGAACAAGACCCTTGGAGACCTTCTTGATACAAGGGATATATATATTGATATATATATATATATGGTGGACCCCAAGGTTGAAAAGGAAGCCAAAAAGCACACAAAAAGGGCCATATCTCTCATATCTCAAATATCTCTCAATATACATCAGACCATCCAAGGAGAGACCTTCGGGAGAGGAAGAAGAGGAGCTGAACCAGACCAAGAAGCTTCACTTTCTTCATCAATGGAAGGGTGCAAGGCTGCCATGACCAACTAACTCCTCCACTAGGGTGTGGTTGACACACCTAGCCATGTAAACTTGTTCATTTTTGTAGCACTTGGGGATTTGTAGTTAAATGTTGATTATTTAGCCTAGTGAATATGTACACAAATACATTTCTTATATATATTCATTTGATGTGGAATTTATTCTTGTCTTAGAGTAGATTTTGTCACTTTGATGCACAACATTTGCATATTCCACAAGAAGTGCAAATGATGGCTAGATAATGGTGTTTAAATGAATGTGTGATGTTTGCTTGTATAGACCATGCCAAGACAAGGTAGTTTGGATGCATGTAGTGTTCAATTAGAGAGTAGGGTAATTAGGTAGTTAGTTAGGTTGAAGAGCTATGCTTGTTGAAGATGGATTATGATAGGTTAGCACACACATTGATCTTTTGATATGTTATTGAGGTCACAAGCCTAATGACATTGTTAGGCATTTAATTTATGAATCCCATGCTTGCTACACTTATGAACATGTGAATGGCTAGTGGTGGAAACCACCTCTAGCTCTCTCTCCCAACTTTACTCTTTAATTTTATTGTCATTTTATTCATGCAATAGATTATAAACAAAAATCCAAAAACCTATTTTTAGAATTAAAGTAGAATTAATCTTCCTTTAAGGCAATTTCGACTAGTCCTCGTGGGATCGATACCCTCTATAGAGAACCCTATCTGCAAAGATTCATGCTCTTGCGAGTGGTTAAATTATATTTTGATAAAAAGGGCAAAATTAAGCTTACAATTTAATCCGAGTTTAGCCACATCAAAATTTTGGCGCCGTTGCCGGGGAACTACGGTTTAATTGTCGCCATTGGAAGATTAAATCTGGTTTAATTCTTAGGCTAGAAATTCTTTCATTCTTTTTGTATATATTTTGTTCTTATTGCTCAAACTTCTTGATTTTAGGTATACCACATAGCGGGCATCGAAAAGACTTGAAGTTGGAACCCTTTGTGAGTATAAAATCTAAATTAGTGGTTTGAGTTCTTTCATTCTTTTTGTATATATTATTGTTTAATTTATTTATTTTTTTGTGTTGAGGTGTTGTTCTATAATTAATGCATGCTAGGTAGACGGTCCTTGTCACTTCCTTTGCTTCCTTGTAATATTGAACTTGAAAGAACACTTAGACAACGTAGAGGAACCTCTAGAGACCCTATATTGCCTAGGACTGAAAACATGGATCCAAATGAAAGACAACCTCCCGGACTACCTCCTTTTAATCATGAACAACCACCTCCACCTCCACCTCCTCAAGGAGAGTTGCTTATGGACTTTTACCTTCCGACTACATTTGAAGTACCTTCATGTATCTAATTTCCGGATGTAGTGGCAAATCAATTCGAAATAAAGTCCTCCACTATCAATCTTCTTAATAGCTTCCATGGTCTCCCTAATGAGGATCCATACCGGCACTTAGATTACTTCCTTTCTGTGTGTTCCACTATTCGTGTACCACACTTTACGGAGGATGATCTAAAGCTGCGTATGTTCCCATTCTCCCTAAAAGATAAAGCTAGAAGTTGGTTCAATTCCTTAGAACCTAACTCAATCCATTCTTGGGCGGAGATGCAAATAGAGTTCTTAAAAAAATACTTCCCAATGGGTAAGACAAGTGATATTCGGCGAGCAATCACCGGATTCACCCAAATTGACCAAGAATAATTTCATGAGACGTGGGAGAGATTAAAAGATCTTTTAAAATCTTGTCCGCACCACGCTGTCCCAAAATGGCAGCTAGTGCAAAGTTTTTACGATGGGGTGAGTGAGCAACATAGACAAATGATAGACTCCGCTTGTTGGGGAGGATACCTTTTGAAAAGCCCTGATGAGGCATGGAAACCTAAGCAACAATTCAGCTCAACGCTCCTCCACTAGGAAAGGGAAGGCCACCCAACCTTGTAGAGGAGTGCATGAAATTTCACGGGTAGATGAGGTTGCTATGCAAGTAGAAGCCCTATCCCGAAAAATGGATTTAATCATGAAAAATGGGCTGCCTACTCCAAGCCAACCTGTTCAAAATCAGGAAGGTTGTTCGTTTTGCTATAGTACTTCACATTTCGTGCGAGATTGTCCTATTGCCGGGCAATCTCCCGATTATGCTCAAGAGCAAGCGAATGCCTTGTACTCTAAACAAATGAATGATCCATATTCAAACACGTACAATCCTGGTTACAAGAACCATCCGGCTTTTTCATGGAAACCTCAAGAATCAAGTCCCTCTTTTCAAGGGCAAAATTCTTTTAATTCCCAATCTCAACAGCCTCATTATAGGCCGAATCCTCAACCTTACCATCAAAGATCTAATTACCAACAACCACCACCTCCTCCGAGAAGCCAGGGCTTTGAAGAAAGAGTGATAAGCAATCTTGAGGCTAATACCCGATTATTGCAAACTCATTCTCAATCAATCTCTAAGCTTGAAGCCAATGCTCAATCTATGGCTAGGTTAGAAGCTCAAATCGGGCAACTAGCTAATGCCTTAAATAGAAGGGAGGAAGGTAAGTTGCCGAGTCAACCGGTGGCAAATCCTAAGGGTGTTCATATGATTGAGGATCCATCATCTTCAACTTGTAATGCCCCTCCGGAGCAAGTTCAATCAATCACCACCTTAAGGAGTGGTAAAATCATAAATTCCAGGGTAGGGGAGGAAGAGAAGAAGGAATTCAATGAGCAATCCGCAAATCCAAAAGAATCCCAATTAAATCCAAAATTATTTCCTTTAAATCCAAATTTGCAAAACATCCCACCAAATCCAAAAGGAAAGGCAAGTGAAGTTGTGTCGTCATCAATTCCAAATCTTGACACTTCTTTTGAATCTCCGATTCCTTTTCCTCAAAGATTGAAGGAACCTTCTCATTTTGGGAAGTAAGGAGAGAAAATCCAAGACATGATGGAGATCTTCAAACAAGTAAAGATCAATCTCCCTCTCTTTGATGTTATTCGACAAATTCCCTCCTATGCTAAATTCTTGAAGGACTTGTGCACTCAAAAGTGAAAATCTAGGAATAATGTTCCTAAGAAAGTCCTCTTAACTGAGCATATAAGCTCCATTTTCCAACAACAAACCCCTCCTAAATTCAAAGATCCGGGTGCTCCGACCATTTCGTGCACCATCGGAAATCAATCTTTTGAAAAGGCACTTCTTGATTTAGGGGCTAGTGTCAATTTGCTTCCATTCTCAGTTTACCAACAGCTAGGTTTGGGGGAACTCAAGCATACCACGGTTGTGTTGCAACTCGCCGACCGCTCGGTGAAGCAACCACGTGGCATAATTGAGGATGTAATCATTCAAGTGGATAAATTCTATTTTTCGGTGGACTTCATAGTCCTTGACACTGAACCGGTCCAAAATCCAAATCGACATATTCCTATCATTCTAGGTCATCCATTCTTGGCCATGGCAAACGCTTGCGTTAATTGCCGTACCGGAGTGATGGACATCTCTTTCGGGAATATGAAAGTCCGCTTAAACATCTTCAATGCTTCCCACCACCCATCCGAAGACAAAAGTGAGTGCTTTTGTGTCGATGTTGTGGAAGACCTTGTTCAAGAAGCACTTCCTTCTATTCTTTCCAAGGATCCTCTAGAGGCATGCCTAAATCACTTCAACTATGATGATTTTGACGTTGAACAATCTATTTGTGAAGTTAATTCAATGCTCGATGTCACTACTGTCATGGATGTGCCTAAAGGGAGAATTCCGAGAGAACCATTTCCTCCATTTTTGGTTAATTCCGTCGCTCCCCACGGAGCGGTGGAATTAAAGGACTTGAAAGATGGCTCGTTGTTCAAAGTAAATGGGCAGCGCTTAAAAGTATGCGTGGATGGCCAAGTTACCACCGAATACGTGGATGTCGTCACTTTGACGAATCTTGTATATTTTGACTCGTGAGCCGATCCGAACGTCATGCCATAGACGTGTAAGGTGGCGTAGCCATGGTAGCTATCATGCTTCCCTGATGTCCCTTTAATCCAAGTTAAAGTTTGTATCTAAGCAATGTAGTATCTAATTCCCAAAAATCCAAGTCCCTGGAGCATAACTCAAGCTGACTGTTTTTGAGCATTTCGATTGATCGAAGCCAGGATCTCGATCAATCGAGATCTCGATTGATCGAGAAATTATAAAGAATTACAAATCCAAAAGTCCCGAGAGGTAGTATTCTTCGATAGCATTTCGATTGGTCTTCGATCGATCAAAAATTTTGATTAATCGAAGAGGAATTTCGATTGATCGAAGTAAATTTCGATTGAACAAAATAAATTTTTGATTGATCGAATTAAAAGTCTCGATTCACCAAAGAAAGTCTCGATTAATCGAAGGAGAGATTTCGATCGATCGAAGGTGATCTCGATTGATCGAAGCTGGATTTCGATTGATCGAAATCTCGATCAATCGAGATGCACGCGATGCCTGCACGTGAGCCGAAATCCTATTTAAACCGTTGGGCTTCCCTCTCATTTCAAAAGAACCATCCGACTTCCTTCTCTTCTCTGAGCGATCCAGAGCCCTCCAAGCACCATTCCGCATGTGATCTTTCGTCGCCAATCATCGCCCGCCGTTCGACATCGTCCGAAGCCATCGCTAGCACTCGCGCGCTCTTCTCTTTGCGACTGCGAGTGGGTCTTCTTCTATTTGAGCCGTTCATCTTCTTCCTCTTGAGGTAAGTGATGCATGGCTACATTTTGTGTACTCTCTCGCTATTTTTGATAGTTTTACGGTGTAATAAACATAGTTAGATGATATTGGGATGGATGGGTGCATTTGCGGTGTTTGTAATGAAATTTTGCGAGTTTCGGGGGGGTAGGAATTCATGTAGGGTTGAGATTTTGCACTCTCTATGTTTCAAATGCTTAGTGTATGGTTTGTAATCGCGGCCCATCTTTCGGTTGCATCCGCTCACAGTCTCTTTGAGAGCGACTTTTTGAATTCTCGTCAGCATCATGGACTAGGATCTCATTTTCATTTTTCTTCTTTTAGTTTATCCTTAGTTTAGTTTTATTCTTATTTATCTTTTATTTACGTAATTTTTGGAATAAAGTACAGACTGTTCCGAGGCTATGGCGAGGGTGAAGAATGCCCCCGGTGCAGTTAGAGACGTGCCCGGGCGAGTCTTCCGGTCTCGAAAGTTTCACCCGGAGCAGATTTTTGACTTGGCAGAGTTCGAGGGGCGTCCCGACAGTGCGTGGACTGTCGCCGAGCTCAGGAGGCGTCGCCTCGACCGGCTATGTGTGCCTCCCACCGACGTGGCACACGAGCGCTTAGTGCAGGTCTTTTACGATCACATGACCTACTCCTCCACCGCGCCGAATACCCTAGAGACGGTCGTGGGCACCGTCACTGTTACAATTAAATCAAGGAAAACAAAATAATTTAAAAGTACATTATATAAAAATTTAATATCACCATATTCAAGTGCTTCAATTTTAGCCATAGTTTCTTCCACATGCATTGGGAGTGGTGCAGCACGCAGCCAATCTTGTGTACAAATTAAGCATTCCACAACTTTGGGGCCAAGCGAACTACGAAATTGATCTAGAACACGACCTCCCGTACTAAAAGTGGACTCAGAAGCAACAGTAGAGACGGGAATAGCTAAAACATCTCGTGCAATTTGAGAAAGAATTGTATACCTCGGACTATTCACCTTCCACTAATTCAAAATGTCAAACATTGGACTATTTTTTTCACAAGATTCCTCCAAGTATTTGTTCACTTCCGAGTTGCCTTTATCATTTTCTTCTTGTTCCAAGTGTTTTTCAAAGTCTGATAATGCTATGAGATCACTTGCAATACCTTGTTCGTCAACCTCCGTCATCTCATTAAGGGTTTGAGTTTGAGATGAAGTGATCAACTCACACTTTTGATACTCATCATAAAGACGACTCATTGTCTCTGTTATCTTTTTCATTAGCTCACTTGTAAGGGCCGGTTCATAAAGTTTGGAGAAACGAAATTTCAAATATTTCAATTTACAATGAGGATCTAATACAATGGCAATGAATACAATTATATTCAACTTTTCAATATTCCCCCAATACTTATCAAACTTACTCTTCATTTTTTTTGCCATGGCGCATAAAGAAGAATTCAAAATTTTTGACAATTCAACCAAACTAGTTTCAATGCCATTAACTTCATGGAAGTACATATTAGAAGTGACATATAAATAACCAGACAAGCGAACTGTGGCATCATAGAATTTTTGCAAAAATTTAGTGAAAACCCGAGCATCATCCCAATCACTAGCAATAGGAGGTCCATTTTGAAGTTCTAAGGCAAAATGTGACTCTTCAAATCCAAATCTCTCAAATGCTTTCTGAAACCTAAATGTGGAAACTAGCATGAGATATGTGGAGTTCCACCTAGTTAGAACATCAAGGCACAAAAAACTTTTACTTGTTATCTCCTCTCTAGTTGCACATTCCTTGAAAGTTTGTTCTCTTTGTGGAGAACTCTTAATGAACTTCACCACCCCACGAATTCGACTTAATGAATTTTTTATTTCAGCTAACTCATCTTTCACAATTAAATTGAGAATAATTAAAACAATCAAACCATTGATGCTTTGTTAGGGCTATATCAAAACCCTAGTGGATGAACTAGCCGCTCATGGTAGAAGAAGAAACTTCAACTGTTGAGGAAGAAGGCATCATCTTCATGACTTTTGCGTATGACTTCGTTCTCTAATGGCTCTGCAAATATGTTTCTGTTCTCTTCTCAGCCCTCTCAGACTCTCCAATCTCTGTTATCTCCCTTTTCTCCCCCCAACTCCAGCCTCTTATTCTTCACTTTATTCCCCAAGAGAATCCACCAAAGTCCTAATCCAATTAGGAATAAATTAGGGTTTCCCGCAGCACTAATCAGGTGAGTTTTTCTTGCCGACTTCGGCCCAACTTTTGACCCACTAGAAGTCCGATTTACGAAATTTTTGTGAAATACAAAACTGTGCATAATCAAATTTCGTTCAACCCAACGTGAAAATTATGTCGATTTGAGGTTCAGAAATAAGACTTATGGTCCATTTTCCAAAACGGAATTAAGACTGTATTATGTGCAGATTTGGGCTTCAGGCCTGAAACCTTCTTAAGCAATTGTAATTCTCTTGGACCTCTTTCTTGGGCTGATTTGAGTTGAAATAAATGGTTGAATGAATCTCCTTGATGTAGGCTTCATCTAACCATCTTGGACGTCTTCTTTAAAAGCCCGAAAGCTTGATTTTAACTGAAATAATTATTAAGGCCCTGAAAATACAGAAAACACTAAAACGAAGTAAAATAATAAAATAATCAATCACGAAGAGAATAAAACACATAAGTTAAGAGGCTAGAATGCGTAACATTCAACGCCTATCAGTCTGAATGCAACATTAGAATTTGATTATACCCTAAGTAGGTGTCCATGAAGCTGAGTCGCTCGCACCGGGCCGTTTCTTCCACTAGCATATCAATCTTTGGAAGAGAAACTATCCTTTGGGCAGGCTTTATTCAGATCAGTAAAGTCTACACACAAGCACCACTTACCATTAGACTTTTTTACCAGTGCCACATTCACCAACCAATCTGGGTAGTGAGTTTCTTGGATGAAGTTAGCCTTTAATAGCTTATCTACTTCGTCAGAGATTGCCAAATTTCTCCCTATGGCGAACATTCGTCTTTTTTGTCTAATAGGTTTGGCGGCTGGGTCAACATTCAACCGATGCATGGCAATGGCTGGGTCAATTCTAGGCATGTCCTCGTGGGACCAAGGAATTGAACGAGCTCTTTGTGAGTGGTGGGTGAGAGTGATGATCCCACGCTCACTTTCTTTCCTGCCTCTGGTTCATATAGGTTAACTTCAACCAGCTCTTCCATTGGTTCCGCGTGGCGAACTTCCTCTTTTTCCTCCATTACAAGGCCTCCTATACTCAGAGTTTTGGATATTTTCTTTTCTTTTAGGGAAGTGGCATAACATTCCTAGGCCGTTGCTTGACCCCCCCTTAGCTCCCCAACACTATGGTCAGTGGGAAACAAACAAGGAGATGGTTGGTGGAGGTTACTACTCTCATGGCATTCAATATGGCTCTTCCTATAATGACATTGTATGTAGTTGGGCAGTCTACCACGAAGAAGGTCACCATCTTAGTGACTTGCTTGGGATTTGTACCCGCGGTGACTGTAAAGTCTACTGTACCAAGTGGGAGAAGCTTCTCTCCAGAGAACCCAACGAGTGGGGATTTAGTGGGTTTGAGTCTTTTCCTTCCAATCCTCATTTGATCGAAGGCTCCCACAAATAGGATGTCAGCAAAACTGCCATTATCAACCAACACTTGCCTTATTGTGAAATTGGCGATTACTAATGTAATTACGAGGGCATTATCATAAGGTTGCTGAACTCCCCTTGCATCTTCCTCCGAGAAGGTAATTATCTGGTCATCAAGTTGAGGGCACTTGGAGGGTAATTGGCTCACCTCGCTCACTTTGGAGAAACTTTTGACCTTTCTTGTATGCACTTTGTGAGCCGTGTTGGATTCTCCTCCACCCCCGAGTCCTCAGAAAATAACTCTGATCTCACCCAACGGGGGGTTCCTCCGAGTGTTATCTTATTTACCGTCACGTGGGCGGTCTTGCGCTCTCCTGTCGTCGCCGGCCACAAGTCTCCGTAGCTGGCCCCTTCAGATTAGACTTTCAATTTGCTTTTTCAAGTCTATGTATTCATCCGTGTCGTGTCTGTGGTCGCGGTGGAACCTACAATACATGTCCCGGGACCTTTTAAAGGGGTCGGATCTCAACTTTAGGGGCCATGCCACAGTTGGGTCATCTTGGATGTGAATGAGGATTTTGCCTATCAACTTATTTAGAGGAATAAAAGTACTGAATCCCCTATCACGTCGTGAAGCTCTATCGCTCTACTCTCGCGAGATTCGACCATACTTGGGATCTCTCTTGTCCTTGCAAGACTGTCATCCCCTTTTTCTATCTGCCTTTTTATCCCCATCTCCTTTTTCTCTCCTTGCATCAAGAGTGTCCTTTGTGTTCATGTACTTTTGGGCCTTCATGAGCAACTCGAACATGCTCTCTGGGCGGTGCTTGGATATTGAATATAGGAATTTTGAAAGCAACAGGCCTCCCATAAATGCAGTAACTGCCACCTTGTCATCCAGAGTGTCGATTTGCAACATGTCCCTATTAAACTGGTTGATGAAGTCTCGTAATGACTCTCCCTTAGTCTGTCTTACATTCAAAAGGTAGGTGGAGGGCTTTCTGTGCCTTTGGGGGGCAATAAAGTTGCGTATGAACAATTGGCTTAGTTTTTTGAAAGTATGTATAGACGCCGACTTCAGATTGTTAAACCATGATCGGGCTAAACCCTTCAACGTAGTGGGGAATGCTTTGCACAATATTTCATCTAGTACTCCTTAGAGGTGCATCAAAGCCTTATAAGTGTCTAGATGATCCAGCGGGTCCCTGGTCCCGTCAAAGCTTTTAAGGGTAGACATCTTGAACTTGCTGGGTAAGGGACATTTCATTACCCCATTAGAGAAAGGGAGGTTGGTTTGTTGAACCAGATCCTCCACTGTAGCAGGGCCTTTTCCTTTTATGGCATGAGTCATACTTTTTACTTTGGCTCTAAGGTCCTGCATCTCCAAGTCATAATAGGCAGCCTCTCCTAGGTGCCCCGAGTCACCGTAGGTATGGGCTCTAAATCTCGAATCCCCTTGAGGTCTCTCCGATGATATTGGGTGAGTTGGATTCGTTTTCTCTTGGTCGCTCCTCACGTGGCTCTGGGTCGCGTCTTCTACTAGAACCCTACTACCCCGCCTTGCGCTATCCCCATCTAGATCAACTGGCATAAGATGGCTCTACGATGGCACTGGCTCTATAAGAGGAAGGCGCTACAGAATTGTCGCATAATTCTGGAGTAACTGGACCAGACTTTGGTTCAAGTTCTGGACCTGAAATTCCAACGCTACAACTTGCTCCTGGTCGTTTGGGACTCTAGGGTGTGCCCTGGGAGAGTCTCTTTGGCCAGGAGGCTGCATGCCCCCTTCTCCTATTATCAAAATATTGTGACTGGAGTGATCTGGGGATGCGACAGGAGGGTCTTGCCCTGCGGGGGGATCCTCCTCGGTAGGGGGGATCTTGTATGGTGGCGGTCTCTAGCCTAGATCACAGGTGCATCATGTTTCTTTTTATGCTTTTTAGGTAGGATGAAAGTATAATTCATGGGTCATTTCCCACAGACGGCACCAACTGATGAAGCACAAATTTGCCCTTGGACTAGTCAAGCACCAACCTGTAAAATAAGACAAAAGAAAAGTAATCAAAAGGGCAGTGGCGCGGTGCCGGCCTACTATGCTCCGACGATTAAGTCAGAAATCGGAAGGGTCTCGAAAGCTATAAAAGAACGCAGAGGGTATTAATTGCGTACCTGGTGCTTCGACCGTCTCCATATTTATAGTAGTCTAATGGAAACGTGTCCCAATAGGAGACTGACTCTTCAATTCTCATACTTATCTGGGAGAAAAGTCTCATCAAAGTGTACTTTTTGTCCACGTCACGTAGTCTACCATCTTGTGTCATGACTGAAATTGAATACCCCATCATCTACTTAGCTAAATAATATATAACAAATTAATATGATAATATATAATGTGCATAAATTATCTATACTAAAATAAAAAAACACTTTGAAAATGTTCTTACTTTCATTTTCTTTTAAAAATAAATTCACTTATAAATAACAACTCTTTATGTTATCTCTAAACTTGTATCATTTTTTTTAATTTAATTTTCACATATATATGATATCAATTTTAATTTAATTTAATTTTCACATATATATTATATCATATTTATGGAAGACTAGTTCATCTTTTGTCTTGTCTAATAGTTATAGGTTCAATTATGAAAAAAAAAAAAAATGTGTAACAAATGTGTTACTAAACACTATTTTTTTATTTTTTGTTCTCAAAAATGTGAAAACAACAAGTTTAATGAACGTTATTTCTACTTTCTATTTCCACCCATAAAAATAAGAATATATTTCAATTTTTTTCTGAGTACAAAAATAAAAAAAGTTTTCAATAGTGAATGCACCCTAAGTAAATTTGGGAGACAAAAAATCCTAAGTGGTTTAGGAAAGGAGTTAGAAAATCCTAGACAGTTTGTATGAAGAATAGCAAATCTTAGGTGGTTTACAAAATCTGAGGTTTGTTAGAAATTTAGAAAATTTGTATATTAAATTGAATTTTATGAATATTACACAAAAGCCTATTTATAGGTACTTAATCTTGGAGACTAAGTAAACTTAGGAGACAAGAAATCCTGGAAGGTTTAGAAGAGGGTATAACAAACCTATGTGGTTTGGAAAAGGATATAATAGGAGGTATCTAAAGTTAAAGGATGAATGTAAGGATTGCCAATACCTATTAAGGTATCGAAGGATAATAATGGTGACATGTCAGGATTGCCAAGTTTTAATAGGGTAGTTTATTTTGTAAGTGTTCAGGCATGTTGGGATTTCAATTTTACAAACATGTATTTTTGGGCATGTTGGGATTGCAATTTTACAAATACTTATTTTCAGGTATGTTGGGATTTTCGGGCATGTTGGGATTGTCAATTTTACAAATACTTATTTTCAGGCATGTTGGGATTGTCAATTTTACAAATACTTATTTTCAAGCATGTTGGTATTTGCCAATTTTACAAATTTTTATTTTTGGGCATGTTGGGATTTCAATTTTACAAATATTTATTTTCAGGTATGTTGGGATTGCCAATTTTACATATATTTCTTTTCGGGCATGTTAGGATTGCAATTTTATAAATATTTATTTTCAAGCATGTTGGGATTGCAATTTTACAAATATTTATTTTCGGGTATTCTGGAATTTCAATTTTACAAATATTTATTATCGGGCATATTGGGATTACCAATTTTACATATATTTATTTTCAAGCATGTTGGGATTGCTAATTTTACAAATATTTATTTTCGGGTATGTTTGGAATTGCCAATTTTACAAACATTTTTTTTTTTTGGGCATGTTGGGATTGCAATTTTACAAATTTAGCAGTAATAAGCATTGACTACTAAATTTTATATTCATTAAATGCGGTTAAAGTTTATAAGTTGCCTGATTATACATTTAATTATTTTCAGTCATGGTTGAAATGCCTGCTTGATTTTATATTTATAGATTGTTGTTAAGTTTTTATGAGTTGCACATTTATCTATAGATAGATATTTGATTAAGTGCAATATGTTCGGTGATGACATGATAATGTGATTTCATCTTTATTTTAATTGTAAAATAGATATGTTGAGTTAGGTGTATAACACCTAGTATAGAAAGTGAGAATGATCATTACTAAGGAGAACAATATTCCCTATCAGACTGGACTTAGGAAAATATGAGTAAGCAAATTTTCACTTTATTGTATAAATGTTTACCGTGAAAGTTTCTTTTTTTTTTAAAAATTCCTTTATGGGCGACAAAAACTCGTCGGTCCAATAATGGAAAAGAAATGGCAGTGAAATCACCTATATGATAGTGGTGACTAATAGTCAGTCCCGTTTGGTTATGTTTCGGGTTTATGAGGCGAAATTCACTTGAAAAAGGGAGGATAAAATAAAGGCAGAGTATCGGGAGCTTTTTATTTCAGGTATGGGATGAATTTCGATGACGAAATTCTTCTTTTTAGGAGGTAAGAATGTAATAACCCGTAATTTTGAGATTTATATTTTGAGGGTTATTTAATTTTAATTTGGGTTTGAGTTTGGATTATATTATTTGTATATATAAATAATTATATATGGATGGATACATATATATTGTGGATATGTATAAGTATATAATTATATATAAATAGATATATATATATATTTATGGTGGATATATATATATATATATATTGTGATGAGATACATATATTGTATATATGATGGATGACTTTAGTTGAAACTAGTCGACTGAAAGTGGTATTAATAGGAGATACGAAAACTTGCTGGGAGTTAGCTTCTTTTAATATATGTATATCTTTTGGAAGTTGATAAAAAGGGGAATGGGTCAAAAGCAAAGCTAGAAAGAGAAAAACCCAAGAGAGAGAAGGCTAGAGAGAAAGAAGAGCTGAGATAGAGAGGGGGCAGCGACTGTAAGCTCGCTTGTGGTTACCGTCATCGGGGTTCACTGTTGGGGTTGGTGGTTGGATATGGAACTTGGGTCTTAACGGTAGCCATGGACAGCGACTAAAGGTTGGTTGTGTGGGTGCTTTGAGCTTCCATGGTGGCTGATGTGTTAAAGCTTCATGGGTGGTGTGTTTGGTGGTTGATGGTTGGCTGAATGTGGTAGCTTGCTGGTCATTAGAGGTGGTTATTGGGTTTCTCCGGCGGTTTGGTGGACTGGTCATGGTGGCCGCAAATGGTTCTTTTTGGTGATAGCAGCGGCCTGTTTGGTTGGTAGCCTATGCACATGGCTTGGTTGTAGTAACCCTTGTGGACAGGTGTAAGTGGGCGGGTGCGAAGACAGACACTGGGCTGAGCTACCACACTGATAGGGTACGAGGTGCTCAATCCCACATCGCCTGGGTGTGGAAAAGGAGATGTACTTATATGTAGTATGCTCTCTTTAAATGGTATGAGACCTTTTGGGATAAAACCCAAGAGCAAAACCGTGCGGGCTCAGGCCCAAAGCGGACAATATCATACCATGTGTTGCAGTGGGGTATTACAGTTAGTATCAGAGCCTGAACCCAGCCGAAAGTGTGCCTACGAGGGCGTCGGGCCTCGTATGGGGTGGATTGTAGTAACCCTTGTGGACGGGTGTGAGTGGGTGAGTGCGAAGACAGACACTGGGCTGAGCTACCACACTGACAGGATACGAGGTGCTCAATCCCACATCGCCTGAGTGTGGAAAAGGAGATGTGTTTATAAGTAGTATGCTCTCTTTAAATGGTATGAGGCCTTTTGGGGTAAAACCCAAGAGCAAAACCGTGCGGGCTCAGGCCCAAAGCAGACAATATCATACCATGTGTTGGAGCGGGGTATTACATTGGTGGCCTATTTTAATGGTGGTTTGTGGTGCAATGACAATAGAGTTTCAAGGTTGAAGTAGCTAGTTGAAGGAGATAATGTTAGAGAGAGAAAGTGAGGAACCAAGAGAAAGAGGAATGGGTTCGCATGGTTCCCGCTGGGTTCACAGTTGGATGTGGTGGCTTCCTGGGGGCAGGGCCGGTTCGGGCCTAAGCCGCGCAGGTGGTCACCTAGACCCCGAAATTTTTTAATTTTTTGAGGGCTTTCAATTTCTACTAAATCCATTAGATGTTATTTAAAAATAAAAATAAAAATAGTAACTAATAACCCAATATACTAGTCTGGACCAAAATTTAGTGACAAAGTGAGTTTTATTTAAAAAATAATAATAATAGTCCAATACAATAGTCTCCGCCTCATTTAAAAATAAATAAATAAATTATTACTAACTATTTGTCTTAGGCATTTTTTTTTCCAGAACTCCTTTCCTTTTATTCTTCTATTTTCACAACGACCAAGCGAGCAGCAGACGGCAAGGAAACGACTTTCCTTTGGGGATTGTAAGCACTTTAATTGCTAATTTTGCAACTCAAAATGTAAGACAATCACATTTACTTTGATATAAAGTTTAATTTTGATTTTTGTGACTAAGGTGTATTGAATATTTTCTTTTAATTTTTTTATAAGAACTGAATTGTGCTATTTGTTTTTTTTTTCATCATTCATATATTTTATTTGTTTATCATCTCATTTTAATAAAAATTTTCCACTCCTATAGAATTTATTTGCACGTAAAACTTTAGGTAGAAATGGCCCCATTTAAAAGTCTTCCTAAGGCCTCTCAATATTTTTGAAATCTCAGGACTGGCCTGCCTTGGGGGATACCATGGTATGGCTGTGAGTAGTTGCAGCCGAAGGTGATGGGTTGCCGTGGTGTTACGGGTGGTGATGGACAGTCGTGGCATGATAACTGTTGTCTCGGCTTTAGCGGGCTGTGTTGGGGCTGAAGTTGGTGAGGTCAATGGCCATGGTTGGTCGCTGTGGGCTTGGCAGGTAGTGGTGTTCTTGGCAGAAGTGAGTTCACAGTGGGTTCAGGTAATGGGTTTGCTTTTCCTAGTTTTGTTGAGTTAATTTTAAATTTAATTTTTGCTTGATCCATTGAGTTCTTGATTATCTCCATGTGCCATCCATGGTGCTTGGATAATGGGTGTTGGTAGAGGTAGTTATGGAGATGGCTGGGATGCTGATCAAGATGGAGGAAGAGAGTTCATAACAATGGTAAAGGTTGGTACGTAGATGTGAACATAGTAAAATTGGATTGGAAATGCCAATTGTGTGATGTTTCGGTAGCGGTGATGATACTAGCAGTATCTGTAATGGTGAGTTGTTAACTTTGTGGTGGCTATAGTGATGATGAATGATATTGGGTTGGACAAATTAAAATGGATCAACTCAAAATAATTTCAGAAGTGTATGTTTGGGCCATGGTCTGGGCTTAGTTTTGGGTTGAAATGGATTTGCTTGATGTTTGGTTTAGGCTGGTTCAAATTAGGCCTAGATGGAGGAATTGGGTTTGCTTGACGGGCTTGATAAATTGGACTAGGCCAGAAATTAAAAATAGGCCCAGTATCAATTTAAAAGAAATAAAGGGTGGATTTGGTGCTAGGCTGGACCAAAATTGGGCATAGACCCAATCTCATTTAAAATGGAGGCTTTTCATTAGGCTTTGGATTCTGGAGCGGTAATGGACAGTATAGGCTTCTAGATAAAATTTTGAGGCAAGTTGATACTTGCTCTTTTCTCTTATTCGTATATTTAATTTACGTGTGTTTATATATCTATGCATACGTGAATTATTGTGTATAAATTTATAGGATGTATATATAAATTGGATGTGTTTGCATTTTTTTTTAAATACTTGCAGTAAATGTATATATATATATATATATAAATTATTATGAGATTATGTTTTGCAATTTAAATTTTGATTGATAAATGCGATTGTGTTGTAATTTATTTACGTGTTTGATGTTGTAGTGCAATTAATGTATTATTTTATGTGCATTATTTGTTGATGTGCATGTGTGTGCTTGTTAACTTTTCTGTACACTTAAATGTGCTCGTGGATTAAATTGTGCATATAAATCATTTTATGTATACAATGGTAATTGATATTTGCACTTGTGGATGTTTAATTGTTGCATTTAAATTATGTCATGTTATGTGCACGAATTGCACACGGTTCCTTGTACTTGCCGATATATTTTTGTCCATTTAAATTCATTGAATGTTAAATGTTATATGATTAAATTGTAATATTGGATGGTATTATTTAGTTAAATATAAATTAAATTAAATTATTTTTGAGATTATGACGAAAAAGTCAACTTATTGTTGCAATGAATGATTGTTCAACATATCATTGTTGAGCTTTGAGCTCACCCCCTCCCAGACTTTACAGGTTAGGGCGCAATGAATTGAAAACCTCCTAACATACAAATATCATAACTAAACTCCAAATTTGTAATAAGTTATCAATCCAGAAAAATATAAAAGTTAGATTTTGAATAAATACAACACTCAATTTATTTATGGATTCAAGTCCCCACTTAAATGAGGTTCCAAGATTTCCAAAACAAATATTCACACAGAGAAACATTTTAAAACCATGCATGAAGGTGAATTAAGTGAATTTTATGAAATTAAACCCCAATCATTGCCCTCTTTATGCAAACAAAGTTAAGGTAACGTGGCCAAAAGATGAGGACTGGTTAAATAGTGGAAGGGGTTGAGTCATACAGCTGGATGATTGGAGATATAAACAGTGTACGTAAATTAGAGAGTTGTCTAACTTTGTTTGTGATGTGCTGAAGTAAATCTACTTCTCAGCACTGCCTTAGATTTCCATGTTTCCGTTCCTCGTGTATATATATATATGCTCACCTTACTTCTCTAGCTACCTTCATATATTGTATACCTTCCATGAATTTTGAAAGTCAACCTCTCTCTCTCTTTCACACACATACACACACATTCAATCCTTATATATACAAAAGTATTTTATATATGTTGTTATTAGTAGTTTAACTGTCTCATTCAAGATAGCGATTGCATGGATGAAGTCTTAGCTTACACCTTTGTGGCTTTGCTTTGGGTCTTACTTTGCATATATATGTCTCCAAATATAAGTATTATTTATATATATATATATATAGACAGAGAATGATATTGTGTTAGGGTTATGGAGGAAGGAGCTCTCTTTAGTCCAGCCCGAGGCAGTTTGAGGGCTATAACTCAGCTGCTGACTCGTTTTGTTCAAGAACTCATCAAACGATACACGGGAGAGTGGTGTGTTTTTGATTGAACGACGCAAGAGTTGTGTTAAGCTATTTCTGTCACGTCTTGGACTGAAGGGAGCTTCCTTTTATTCCATTTAGTTTACAAAATCGGTTTGATTTACAATTTAAAAGTTGAAAAAAGTCGGAACAATCTGAATTGAAACTACTTGATAATTATACACAATATATATTAGATATACATGCCTGTATTTGTTTCTATTTGGTTAGTGAATAACTTTGTTTCGATAGGCTTGCACCACAGTGAATGAAGGTTCTTCATATATATATATATATATATATATCTTTTTTTTAATTTGCCCTAATTAAACCCATATTAATTAACATGCATGCATTATATAAAAGTTTGGTTGAAAACAGCTAGTTTTGATTAAGCCTAATTTGTAGATAGAGAAATGTATCTTCTTTTGGCAAACTTTAGTAGCTTTGTCCCATTCTCTCTTGATTTTGTTTCAGGTATATATGTACATCGCATGCAAGCTTGGAATTTAGGTCACCCTGTGACATTACTTCCACTCTCTATGGGCCACCTTGCAGGACTTAAAAGAAGGAAAGCCATAACATTTGTCTCTGGCAATTCTCTTCATTGGCGGCAGTACGGAGTGTACCTGAATTTGTGTTTGTATGTGTGTGTGTGTGTGTGTATATGTTTATTGTGTTTAATTAAGTGCACCTCAAACTTTCTGTAATTTGATTAATTATGTTTTTCAGCTCTATTTGGAACATTTCTTTGTTGTTTATCTTGATGATATTATGGTATACACCTACGGGGATCAGATCCTCTTCTAATATTTCTCTGTAAATTTTTAGTTTGGTACAGCCCAAGCTCCAACTGAAGCTTATTCCATAAACGATGTGAATAAATATTATGGGTTAATTGCAGAAAACACTCATAATGTATACTGTCATTTACACGATAATGACCCTCTACATTTTAAAATGTGTGCAGTTAGTTAATAACTTTGAAAAAATGTGCAAATACTCTCCCCAGACAACTTTCATTTTTGCCCTCTCTTTGTGACAGTACACCTCTCTCTCTCTCTCAAACATGGCATAATATTTAAAGATGTTTAAATTTTATTGTCAGCAATTGAATAGTTTTTCTTTTTATAATTTAATTATTAAATAATTAGTTATTTTTTCTAAATGAGAAAATTAAATATTCAATTTTTTAAATGAAAAGAAATAATAATATTTTATTTTATGGTATGCATAGCTTTTTGGCGAAATGTTTTTAAAAGTTATAATGTATTTTTTGTGCAAGAAGTTGTCTAACTTGAATTTGAATTGAAGTAATTAATTATAATTTAAATTCATAATTTAGTATACATTATTTCACTTAAACTTAAAAATAAGATAAAAATAATTTTAAAGTTAGGAAAACTACTTATGAACTAAAACTCAAATATAGAAAAATTATAATTATATATTACAAAGACTAAAGCTTGAAATCTAAGATATTGAAAATTAATACAAAATATTTATCAGAAGCAAAACTTACTATTTTTTATTGAGATTTGATAGGATACATTCGTGATCAAAAAGAAAATTTAGAACTTATAGATATTGACACGTTTTCCATAAATTTTGTTTTATTGAGAAATATTTTATCAATTTTAAAAAGTACACAAACAACATAAATAAATAAATAATATTTTTTTGGAATATCAACTGTTTAATTAGCTTATCAATTTTAAAAAGTACACAAACAACATAAATAAATAAAAAATATTTTTTTGAAATATCAATTGTTTAATTAGCTAAGAAATAGAGGGTTTTGTTAATGTAAGGGTATTTAAGTTTTTGCACAAGGTTAATGTGTCAAAAGATCCTTATTTGAACACTTTTTAACCTTGAGGAACATCATAGGGTATATGCACTATATCAACCCTATAAGGCTATTTTATGCACTTTATCCTATATATATATATGAATAAAATGGTAAAAGGCGATAATTACCACAAAAATTATCATGGAATAAAGTTATTAAAAATAATTTTAATATTTTAATAACTTTAAAAAATTAAATATTAGAGGTGATATAATTGATAATACTCTATTAGCAATTTATCATAAATTTTAACGACATCTATTGCTTTACAATATATAAAATTCTAAGAAGCATGGATATTTCAAAAGCTTCTTGTGGTCGTATCGGACACGTATCTGATACTAATACGGCCAACTATGTGTTCGATACTCCGAAAAAGTATTCTATTTTTTTAAATTATTTTTTGAATGTTGAATACGCCGGGATATGTTTAGAATACTTTTCAGGATAAATTTGTAATTTTTGTGTTCTATAAAGTGGAGTTGAGATTGTGATATTAAAAACTTTATACATTAGAAACTAAGGGTGATTCTATAATAAAACAAAAATATTTTTAAACTCCCGAAACAAATGAGTCATTGTAAAGAATATTAGAAAAGATTGGAGATTTCTAGATTTGAACTTCTTATATTTTGTATAATTGAAGTTATATTTTCTATATTTTGTAGATATTAGATTTTAGCCAAAATATGTCTTAGCCTATGGTTAAGTTTAAGTCAATTTTAAAAGAATTTTGGCATAGTTCTTCCTTAACTAGTGCATTTTTTTTTAACATACTAAATGTATTCATTTTGATTTTTTTTTTAACAAAATCATATTATTAGTACATGAATGCACACATAAAAATATTTTTTGAGAGAAAATTCTAAGGGGTTCTAAGGTTGAAAAATGGTTAGTCAAAGAATGTGCTTACCTCTGTCTCCTTTTGATAGTGTTGCAGCCCCTCAATGCTCCCCCTAGTGAGACTTATACTTGTAATATCTCAAACTTACTTTGTGAGAGAGAAACAAGCAAGGGTACTTGCAAGCATAGATGTGCTAGAAAGATGTGATGGAAAAAAAATGTAGATCGAAGATGAGCGCGATACATGTGAAAAAGAGAAAAAAGGAAAAATCAAAAAGAAAACCCTATCAATGCATCTAGAGATGATGGATTGAAGAGAAGAAAAAGGTTAAGAGCCCTACCTTGTGTCTCTTAAAAAATAATAGTAATAGGAAATTTTTTCAACTTGTTTCACCTTGTATCTTTAAAGGTTAGATGTTCCTTCTTCAACAATGTGGTCTTCATCTTCCTTGACCTTCAATGAAGGATCGTCGATTGATCTTGGAAGAGGAGAAGGCTAGTTATTCTCTTTGGATGGCTTAGACTTGAATGCAGAACGTCTACAAGAGTCTGTTTGGAGGCTCAGGACACTTCCAGATTGCAAAAAGGGGGTCAATAGTTTGTAAGTCCGAAATCTGGTGGTTAAAAGGGCCATTTATAGAAGTTTTGGACTAGTAGCAAATAAGAGAAAGTAAAATGACCATAATTTAAAAAAATAAAAAGAAAATATGCTTAATTTTGATTTATGAGCACTAATCCAGTGCACCACACCTTAAGGTGCGACATTTTGCAACCCCTTTGATTCCAAGCCTAATCTGTGTTTTTGCATTTAATGAGCTATATTTTTGCATGTTTATTCAATTTTAAGTGATAAATTTGATTTTGACTCTTCTAGAAGCCTTTTTGATGATTTATCGTGATCAACGACTCCTTCCAAGATCTAGCAACAAAAGTAACCTAACCGAAGTGCAATTTTGAGCGATTAATCTTGGGTAAAATAAACTAAATTTCATCATGGAAGCCTCAATTTGAGGTTTTGATCATGACAAGATGATGATTCAAAATAAAAAATGTGTGATGAGTCTGAAAAATATAATTTATGCGATTTCTCCAATTTAGCATAATGATGTTTTGAAATCAAATGGTGCAATTGAATGGATTATGATCTAAATTGATATTTCGGATGGATACGAATTGAAATCTTTCATAGTTACGAAATTCAACCTTTAGCTTGAATTTTGGCCCATTGAATGATTTAACAAAATTCGAACGATGAAAAATTGTCGAAATAGAAGTTGGGACAAAATGTGGTGTCGACAATATATATAACGCACATGACAATATTATTTAATTTTCTATATGAATTTTGAAACTTCTATTCATGTAATTGGCATTACAGTTTTTTTCTTCCCAAAAGGTTATTGACCATTGATCAGTGACAGAAGAAGCATTAATTCTCTACCATGGTCAAGTTAGCTCATTCGAGAATCAATTACCAAATTTATTGTCATTATATATTAAGTACTAGCTAGAGAGCTATTATTATGATTTTTTTTTCATTTTTGATTGAACATTTTCAATTCTAGCTAAAAGCCTATCTCCCCGTACAACTTTAAAAATCAAGGTGCAAAATTCAATAAAAAATGATAGGTGTTAGAATGTTGACTTGGTTTTCTGTTTCTAGATTGAGCCATTTATAGGTTGTTTTGGAGAACAATATATTCCCATCAAACACCTTACAGTACCGTTAATTCAAATGAATTAAAGGGATTAGAATGTACATGCTCCTTGAATATCTTAAAACTTTAAGTTTCGAGTGCTTATCATGACACTAGATCAAGGTATATCAACTATAACGAGTCAAATACTTGTCCTTTGACTCGAAAATGAGATCAAGGTATATCAACCGTAACGGATTAGACACTTGTCATCTGACTCAAAAACATAAATGATTGGATAGTACTGCATATCCACCTTCCATTCCAAATTCAATGTAAGAACCTTGTAACAACTAGTGAAACAAATGATAAAATTCAATTTGAAAAACCCAAACATCCACTAGGATGAAAACTCTTAAAATTGATGAGGAAAGAGTTTTTTTTTTAATTTTACTAATCTACAGAAATTAAGGAAATTGAGTCATTATAACCTATTTAGGATAATATATTCCAAATCCTAATAAAATAAAGAAAATCTCATAACTCAAAATAATAATAATAATGAAAATTATAATAATCTTAATAACAAGAGTAATAGTAACCCTAAATCCTAATAGCTTATTTTGTTCCTTCATAGAGTAATATTCTTTAAATTTTGTTGTATGTTTCTCTTAACCTAGTCTCTCTAGTTATGGGAGTTATTTTGAGAGTGCGCTCTTTATGATGTAGTGTAAATTTTTGTGTTCTCCTCTTTCTTGGTTAACAATTATAAATCCAAATGACGACTCAATCATAAGATTTGAATTTTCTTATAGATTTAGACTCAAAAGACTATATCTGAAAACTAAAATTTGGGAGTCACAGTTTTGCAATTAATTAGACCTCCAAGGAGATGAATAAATCTATTTGTTCTTTTGATTGATTTTAACTTTGAATATTATCAAGTTGATAATTTAATCTAATTAATCAACCAATCACATTCATGCAATGAAAGCAATAAAGTAAATGTAACCAAAAAAAAAAAGAGTGACAACGGATCTTTTATGAGAAAGAGTTCATCGATTTCAAGACTTACAAAATTCTTGGTTAATTTAACTCTAATGCTAATTGTGTTTAATTAGTCTGATTCTAGTGCCCAACAACACTAATATTTTGATTATATGCTTCTAATAGTCATCAAATGTTCAATTGTGTGCAAGGAATTGATTGGTTCATGGTTGATATGTTGAAATTAGTGAAAATCCATGCTCTCAATCAATCACAAAGTTGTACGAATTGACTTTAATCAAATCTCAACTATGTGACGAAGAAAGCCTAAAATTTTAATGAAGAAAATTAGGGATTTTGAAAAAAAAATGTTTAGCTCTCTTTGCTATGCGTGTTCTTCCACTTATATATAAACCTTAAACTCCTATATATAGGTTTTAGAAATTCATATTCAAGTCCTAAAAAGATAATAAAAAAAGAATATCAATTAGATATTGTTAGAAATATAGTAGATTGTATAAATCGAATTGATTTGTATATTATGAATCACACATAAGACCTATTTATAGGCACATAAACTTGGAGACTAAGTGTTCATTCACTAATAGAAACATTTTTTGTTTTTCGATCTATTTTTATCTCCTAAAAAGGCAAAAACAAAAACAAAAAATATGTTTAGTAAAATATTTCTGTTCTCTGTAGTGAAAAATGTTTATCATTTTTGTGAAAGGAGGAGGAAAAAAAAAAAAAGGATGTTTCTTCTATTTCTTCACTGTAGCAAGAAAATACTCTTTCCACTATAGCAGAACCCACTTAGTTAAATAATATCTAATATTAAACATAACTTTCACTATACATAATTTTTTGCACAATTCTTTTCTTATTTACATATTATAATTTTTTTCTTATCTACTTAGCTAAATAATATATAATAAGTTAATATGATAATATATAATGTGCATAAATTATCTATACTAAAATGAAAAAAACACTTTAAAAATGTTCTTACTTTCATTTTCTTTTTGTAGTAACCCTTGTAGGCGAGTGTGAAATGGGCGGGTGTAAAGAAGAGACACTGGGCGAGCTACCACACTGACAGGGTACAGGGTGCTCAATCCCACATCATCTGGGTGTGGAGAAGGGAATGTACTTATATGTAGTGTGTTTCTCCAAATGGTATGAGGCATTTTGGGATAAAACCCAAGTGCAAAACTGTGCAGGCTCAGTCCCAAAGCGGGCAATATCATACCATGTATTGGAGTGGGATATTACAGTTGGTATCAGAGCCTGACCCTAGCCAGAAGTGTGCCGATGAGGACGTCAGGCCTCGTAGGGGGTGGATTGTAGTAACCCTTGTGGACGGGTGTGATGTCGGCGGGTGCAAAAAGAGACTCTGGGCTGAGCTACCACACTAACAGGGTACAGGGTACTCAATCCCACATCGCCTCGGTGTGGAGAAGAGGATGTGCTTATATATAGTATGTTCTCTTCAAATGGTATGAGCCCTTTTGGGGTAAAACCCAAGAGCAAAATTGTGTGGGCTTAGGCCCAAAGCTGACAATATCATATCTTGTGTTGGAGCGGGGTATTACACTTTTAAAAATAAATTCACTTATAAATAACAACTCTTTATGTTATCTTTTAACTTGTATTATTTTTTTAAAATTTAATTTTCACATATATATGATATCAATTTTAATTTAATTTAATTTTTACATATATATGATATCAATTTTAATTTAATTTAATTTTCAAATATATATTGTATCATATTTATGGAAGATTAGTTCTTTTGTATTGTCTAATAGTTACAGGTTCAAATATGAAAAAAGGAAACAGAAAATGTGTAACAAATGTGTTACTAAACACTATTTTTTATTTTTTGTACTAAAAAATGTGAAAACAACAAGTTTAATGAACGTTATTTCTGCTTTCTATTTCCACTCATAAAAAACAAGAATATATTTCTATTTTTTTCCTAGTACAAAAATAAAAAACGTTTTCATTAGTGAATGCACCCTAAGAATATTTGGGAGACAAAAAATCCCAAGTGGTTTAGGAAAGGAGGGAGAAAATCCTAGATGGTTTGTATGAATAATAGGAAATCTTAGATGGTTTACAAAATCTAAAGTCTTGTTAGAAATATAGGAAATTTGTATATTAAATTAATTGAATTGTATAAATAATACACAAAGACCTATTTATAGGCACTTAATAACAAGAAATCCTAGACGGTTTAGGAGAGGGTATAAGAAACCTATGCAATTTAGAAAAGGATATAATAGAAAATATATAATCTAACAACTCCCTGCAATCTTAAGGTGAGTTATATGAAGTCAACTTGAGTTTGGAGCAAAATCTTGAATGCATGCGTAATCTTGAATGCATGTGTCTTGACGTAAGCCAAACGATCTACACCTTTTCGATGAAAACGACAACCAAAAATGATATGAACACGACCTAACCCATGACAACAATTATTCGATCAAGACTAAAATAAATAACAAGAGAGCAGTCGATTCACGATCAATTCACCGTAGCAAATGAAGAACTTGTCAAATAAAAGTGTTAAGGCATCATGTGCCAAAAAAAGGACCAAAAAATCTCCGGAGAATAAAACTCCTCGAGAAAAAATTAACGGACAACAACAATCTTATCGCAAGAAAACAAAGTTTCTTTGTGGGCTCATTGTGGATTAATGATGATGCGTGCGGTGTTAAAGATGTCACGTGAAACAAGCCGAAGATCATACACCAAAGTCGGAGAACTGGTGAAACGACCTTATCTTGGACATAGTTACCAAGGAAGTGTCATTTTCTATAATTGACCATTGGGGATGAAGCTGATGGTGCCATCCTCAGCAGTAACGACGATAAACTGTGAAGACTATCAAAGACTAGTAGGTTTTGATACCATGTAAGAAATATAGAAGATTGTATAGATTGAATTGATTTGTATATTATGAACCATACATAAAAACCTATTTATAGGCATATAAATTTGGAGACTAAGTAAACTTAGGAGACAAGAAACCCTAGGTGGTTTAGGAAAGGAAATAGAAAATCCTAGATGATTTAGGAAAATATATAACAGTAAACATATATACTAACAAACATGTTTTTGACGTATTTTGGTTGAATTCATATCCAATTTCGACTAGAATCACGTTAAAAATGCGTTAAAATGGACTCTGGGTGAGTTTCACTGACGCAAGTGGAAGTTCCATTGCTACAAGACCATTTTAGACTAAGTTGTACCCGTGTAAGAAAAAGTTTCATTCCACCGATGCAATATCATTCTGGAAAATTTTCAGTGACGGCACAGAATAGCTCAATTTCAAAGTTTTATTAAGTAGTCAAATGAATTGGAAATTAGACAATATAATATATAGTTGGAAAGCTTATCAAGTCTACTTTCTAGCACACAAATATCATAAGTAAACTCCAAATTTGTAATAAGTTATCAATCCAGAAAAATATAAAAGTTAGATTTTGAATGAATACAACACTCAATTTAGGTATTGATTCAAGGCCCACTTAAATGAGGTTCCAAGATTTCCAAAACAAATATTCATACAGAGAAACATTTTAAAACCTTCTTAAAGTTTCCAGATGCATGAAGGTGAATTAAGTGAATTTTATGAAATTAAACCCCAATCATTGCCCTCTTTATGCAAACAAATTCAATGTGTTTTGTCTAGTATTCTTTTTATATGTAAAGGTTTTTTTGAGTTATTCATAAAATTCGTATAACTATTACACTGCATTACTCAATTAAAATTGAACAAAGTTAAGGTAACGTGCCCCAAAAGATGAGGACTGGTTAAATAGTAGAAGGGGTTGAGTCATACAGCTGGATGATTGGATATATAATCAGTGTACGTAAATTAGAGAGTTGTCTAACTTTGTTTGTGATGTGCTGAAGTAAATCTACTTCTCAGCACTGCCTTAGATTTCCATGTCTCCGTTCCTCGTGTATATATATTTGCTCACCTTACTTCTCTAGCTACCTTCATATATTGTATACCCTCCATGCATTTTGAAATTCAACCTCTCTCCCTCTCTCTCTTTCACACACATAGACACACACACATTCATTTCTTATACTAAAGTATTATATATACGTTGTTATTAGTAGTTTCACTCTCTCATTCAAGATGGTGATTGCATGAATGAAGTCTTAGCTTACACCTTTGCGGCTTAGCTTTGGGTCTTAGTTTGCATATATATGTCTCCAAATATATATATATATATATACAGACAGACAGAGAATGATTTTGTGTTAGGGTTATGGAGGAAGGAGCTCTCTTCAGTCCAGTCCGAGCCAGTTTGAGGGCTGATAACTCAGCTGCTGACTCGTTTGTTCAAAAACTCATCAAACGATACATGAGAGAGTGGTGTGTTTTTGATTGAACGATGCAGGAGCTGTGTTCAGCTATTGCTGTCACGTCTTGGACTGAAGGGAGCTCCCTTTTATTCCATTTAGTTTGCAAAATTGGTTTGATTTACAATTTAAAAGTTAAAAGTAGTCAAGAACAACTGAATTGAAACTACTTGATAATTATACACAATATATATTAAATATACATGCGTGTATTTGTTTGGATTTGGTTAGTTAATAACTTTGTTTCAATAGGCTTGCACCACAGTGAATGAAGGTTCTTTATTATATCTATATATATGTATATGTATATACATATACATATATATATATATACATATATATATTTATCTTTTTTTTAATTTGCCCTAGCCCCATATTAATTAACATGCATGCATTATATAAAAGTTTGATTGAAAACAGCTAGTTTTGATTAAGCCTAATTTGTAGATAGAGAAATGTATCTTCTTTAGGCAAACTTTAATAACTTTGTCCCATTCTCTCTTGATTTTGTTTCAGGTATATATGTACATCGCATGCAAGCTTGGAATTTAGGTCTCCCCGTGACATTACTTCCACTCTCAATGGGCCACCTTGCAGGACTTAAAAGAAGGAAAGCCATAACATTTGTCTCTGGCAATTCTCTTCATTGGCGGCAGTACTGAGTGTACCTGAATTTGTGTTTGTATGTGTGTGTGTGTGTATATATATAGATATATGTTTATTGTGTTTAATTAAGTGCACCTCAAACTCTCTGTAATTTGTTTAATTATGTTTTTCAGCTCTATTTGCAACATTTCTTTGTTGTTTATATTGATGATATTATGGTATACACCTACAGGGATCAGATCCTTTTCTCATATTTCTTTGTTTTGTTTTATGTAGTCCTCTTCACTTAAATCAACAACTTTAAATCGTTAATACAACTTTAAATCAACAAACGTAACATAAAAATGTTGAATTCTTAATTTAATTGTGCTATATCACACCCAAAACTGTGTCGACAAAGACTTCAAAATTTATTCACCATATGTACTTGAGGCCATGAATCAAGTTAATTTGTTATGCAATTTTTTTAGTATCGTCAAAGGTAGTCATGGGTTTTTCTTCCCCAAAGAAGTGACTCAATATTGGTTTTGGATTTGAAATTTTCAATTTGGTTAGCTGATTGGAAATGATTTTTTTAAATATCAAGACCTCCTCTAGTTGGCTTTGTCAGACACATTTAACACAGATACGCATGAAAGACGTGTCTAACACACTGCTATTTGAATATTGAGTAATTCTATTACGAACTCTCCTTAAAATTAACACATTTTGAATTAAAAAATAATGCACAAATTACATTGTCTTGTAGTCAATAATAAAATGATATAACCGTAAAAAAATCAATTCAAAATCCTATAAATAAAATTATATAAGATGGTCTATAGTGTAATTTGGTCGAACGAAGTCAAAAGAAAGAGTGTATAAAGTTTCACCGATTTGTGTAATCTATTGTAAATAAGTTTTGGTACGAATTTTTGAGTAGAATTCTCTTTCAAATAGTTAAATGTGCACCTCAATATTTGTACAAAATTATCTCAAATTGATCGAGAGTTCACGACAAGTGTCTTGAGAGGGACCTCAAAATAGCATCACCTCCAGTTGAATATTTCATTTTTTTCAGTTGGACACAACATGGACATTAATGCAAGGACATGTCCGAGATACTTTCAGGACATAACGAGATAGATTTGCAATTAATTTTTTTTGAAAACATATTATATGTTAATTAGAAAATTAATATGAACTTTTAGAAAATAGAAACAATATCTATCCAGTTCTAAGTTGTAAATTAGTGATTACATTCATGATAATTTAAATAAAATAATTAAAATTTATTTATTTATATATATAGTACTATCTCTGCCGTGTTCATGTCCTGTTCTTTTTAAAGATTTATTATATTTGTGTGTGTGTGTGGTGTTGTACCTATGATCCGTGCTTGTATCTCTTAGCTTCCAATCAAGAAAACAAAAACATGTACATATTCTTGGATTAAGTGCACAAAATGCCCCTCTGGCATAAATTTTGGGCACAATGACCCCTTACTTTTTAATTTGTGCCATGCAGATCCTGCTTTTGCAAAACACCCCTCTATTGTCAATTGAGTAACTTAGTTTGAAGCCCAAATATTTTGGCCCATAAAAGTTTGGACTTACAATAAGTTTAGGTTTAAACGAGCTCCATCATATTGGGCCCAAGTTGGTTCCAAGGTGATCTTGAGATACTCTTGGCCCAATACGACCCTACTAGAAATCAGTGAGACTTTTATTTAACTAAAGATAAGCCTATAGCTAGTTAGATTTTTGAAGTTCGATGAAGCCTTTGAGCTGGAAAATGTGAATACTCAAAATAAATTTAAATAAAAATAATATTAGTTTCTCCACATAAACATTATTTCTTGATAATAAATTTTTAGTTTGGCCCAGCCCAAGCTGCAACTGAAGCTTATTCCATAACAAGGGTTGAGGTCAAGTTAAACGATGTGAATAAATATTATGGGTTAATGTATACTGTTATTTACACGATAATGACCCTCTACATTTTAAAATGTTTGTAGTTAGTTAATAATTTTGAAAAAAATGTGCAAATACTCTCACCAGACAACTTTTCTATCACATGTGGCATAAGGTAAATGTATATTTTCATTTTTGCCCTCTCTTTCTGACAACACACCTCTCTCTCTCTCTCTCTCTCTCTCTCTCTCTCTCGCTCTCTTTCTCTCTCAAACATGGTATAATATTAAAATAGAAATTCTAAACAAAAATTGACGATTCACAAAATTTCTTGTTTAACTATTTAAAGATGTTTAAATTTTATTGTCAGCAATTGAAAATTTTTTCTTTTTATAATTTAATTATTAAATAAATAGTTATTTTTTCTAAATGGGAAAAATAGTCAAATTTTCAAAAGAAAAGAAATAATAATATTTTATTTTATGGTATGTATAGCTTTTTGGGTAAATGTTTTTAAAAGTTATAATGTATTTTTTGTGCAAGAGGTTGTCTAACTTGAATTTGAATTGAATTAATTAATTATAATTTAAATTCATAATTTAGTATACATTATTTCACTTAAACTTAAAAATAAGAGAAAAATAATTTTAAATTTAGGAAAACTACTTATGAACTAAAAATCAAATATAGAAAAATTATAATTATATATTACAAAGACTAAAGCTTGAAATCTGAGATATTGAAAATTAATACAAAATATTTATCAGAAGCAAAACTTACTATTTTTATTGAGATTAGATAGGATACTTTCGTGATCAAAAAGAAAATTTAGAACTTATAGATACTTTTTCCATACATTTTGTTTTACTGAGAAATATTTTATTAATTTTAAAAGGTACACAAACAACATAAATAAATAAAAAATATTTTGTTGGAATATCAATTGTTTAATTAACTAAGAAATAGAGGGTTTTGTTAATGTAAGGGTATTTAAGTTTTTGTACAAGGTTAATGTGTCAAAAGGTCCTTATTTGAACACTTTTTAACCTTGAGGAACATCATAGGGTATATGCACTATATAGATCCAATAAGGCTATTTTATACACTTTATCCTATATATATACATATATATATGTATATATATGTATATATATGTATGTATATGAGTAAAATGGTAAAAGATGATGAGTACCACAAAAATTATCATGGAAAAAAGTTATTAAAAATAATTTTTAAAAATTAAATATTTTTAATAACTTTAAAAAATTAAATATTAGAGGTGAGATAATTGATAATACTCTATTATCAATTTATCATAAATTTTAACGACCTCTATTGCTTTACAATATATAAAAACCTAAGAAGCATGGATATTTCAAAATTTTCTCGTGGTCGTATCGGACACGTATCTAATATAGATACGTCCAGCTACGTATTCGATACTTCAAAAAAGTATTCTATTTTTTAAAATTATTTTTCGAATGTCTAATAAGCCGGGATACGTTTAGGACACTTTTCGGGACAAATTTGTAATTTTTTTGCTATAAAGTGGGGTTGAGATTGTAATATTAAAAACTTTATACGTTAAAAAATAAGGGTGATTTTATAATAAAACAAAAATACTTTTAAACTCCCCAAACAAGTGAGTCATTGTAAAGAATATTAGAAAAGATAGGAGATTTCTAGATTTTAACTTCTTATATTTTGTATAATTGCTTTAAGTATATTTATTGTATGGTTGAAGAATAAAATTAATATTTTATGTATAATATTTTATTTTTATTTATTTGACGTATCCTTGTCGTGTTCGTATTCTATTTTTTTGAAAATTTTCACATCACTATATCCGTATCGTGTCATACTCGTATCTCATGTATCTGCTTTCTCAATAAAAACTGATCATGTATTTTTTTCCCTTTGAGAATTTGTTAATCCATAAAAGTTCAAACAAACATGTAATGACCATATATAAATTAGCTGTACTGAAAAGGACAAGAGTTATGACAGTTTTACCCTAGATACTTGACTGCTGCAAGTTAGCAAAATTTTGGTCATAAAAGACTAAGAAGTTTAACATTTGATTTTATTTTATTCAAATTAGCTACTATCACATTTGAATTCAAGTCACATTTTCTTTTTTTAACGTTACACCAAATAATAGCCTTTAAAATAAAATCTTCATGAATTTTATATTCCGTTTGATTGAAAGAATGAAAAAATGAATGGAAATGAGAGGGAGAGAGATGGATGAGACATCCTTCCTCAATCTTTCCTTCCATCCAAACATACCATTAAGGTTAACACATGATTAAATATCTCAAATATAGAAATTTCTTTTGTGAAACTTAAATTTAAAAAAAAAATGAAGAAAAGGAAAAAAGAGGGAGAAAATTAAAGTAACGCCTAGTCTGAGACTCTGAGTTAGACACTATAAACAGTAGTGATATACTGAAATGTAAGGTATGAAGAAAGGAAAATTCACCAATTGAGTTAAAACAATGGTCGGTACACAAAAGAACAAAGGACGAACAAAATAATGAGCTGACAAGTAAAATGACAAGGCAACAATGTACACAACACCGTTTGATTCTTGATAATTATATATGTCATGTCATTGGTCCCACAATGTTGGATGGCACTCATACGTGTGAGGGGATTATGGAGCCATCTAAGGCATCTTTTTGAAGAGCAAAGCTTTTCGCAACATAGAATGAACAGATGCAGAGAATGACAAGCTTGCCAGGGCCTCAACACAATTGATAATACAAAAGTTTATATATATTATATATACTGTGTGTGTGTAGTTTAGAAACTTCAATGATTGTTTGTCGCTTTGGTTGTAGAAACCAAATTGTTGCAAAGTAACCAGCTTGGTTAAGATAATGAATCAAACATGCGTCATTTCTAAGTAGCTAAGGAACCCTTCATGGCAGAGTAACTTAGTAAGTCTAGTAACTACTATATATATATATAAAATAAGAATCAAGTTGCATGGTCAAAAACTAAGACATATGGTATCGTCTAGTGTTAGGAAGCATGGGTACCGCATTTGCCAAGAGGATTGCGAGAGTGCTTTGCCAAGACATGAATCCTTGATTATTGCAAGGGATCAGGCTTTTGGTTGATGTTTGGTTCTGATATCAAATGTAACGGATAAGGTGTTTGCCTTATAACTCAAAAGTCTAAACTATTAGGTAGTGTTGTATACCTACCTTTATATGTCCAAGTTATTTTTCATCTAAATCCGATGTAGGACAAGTTAGCCCCTCTAATATTACTCACCATGCGGATGAAGATAAAACTCAAAATGAGAATTGAAGTATGAAAATGAAAGTTACATCAAAATATCTCAATAATATGTTCTACGAGATTCAATTATATTAGGAAAATGTAAATGAGGCCTTACAAAACTTGGGGAATAGGTTTGGTAAAGACTAAAGGAAAGAAGCGAGATTTTTGACTCTATTTTTAATCTTATTAAAGCATACAATGCATAAATCTGGGTACTAAAAAAATAAGAGATCCGTGAAGGCAAAGTGAATCCTTTCTCCAAGTTATACAATTTCTTGGAGGGTAGTTCTACAATTTATCCTAGGGTAGTTTATCTTGTTTTGTTTCAGTTGTATGCCGATTTGTTGGGGGGTTATGGCAAGTGGTTTAGTCCTTAGAAAGAGGAAAAGGACGAGGCCCTCTCCTTGGAATACTTTTGACTAAGATTTGAATTTGTTTCAATTACATATATTGACTTATTAATGCATTTGGAAACTTTAATAAATACTTTGAAGTATTTTCAAAAGTAAAAATATGTCTTGAAAACCTTCGATCATGATTTGAGTGGGCCTTGAAATAGTATCCACAAAGGGTATTATACTAATTCAAACCTTGACCTATCTATCTAGTTTTTGCTATGTATCATTTCATACTTGAATTTTTGAGATACTATTTATATGGTCACAAATTATACTTGATAATATTTCTAACAAAGTATTATAATCCACCTAATTTTAGTTTGTTTGATCGCTTATCAAAGTTCAAAAATTCATGTTAATCTTTTGTGTAACCTTCAAAAATTTTCCACTTTAAAATTGTACCAGTGTAATGTTTAATTTCTTATAGTCGCTGAACTTGATCCATAATGGTCTTTATAATAGTAGAACTTTCACTTGTACCATTAGAACTTGACTAGAGTCAATTTAAATGTAATTTTTATTCGATTCAAGTCTAATTGTACGTGAACTCAACCAAACATGTTAAATACATGCCTAATTAATTTTTAATAATTTTAGGACTTCATTAATGGTTTCTGAAGACTATATAAAGAAGTTTAGGATTCGCCTAAATTATATACAATGAATAAGAGTAGAGAAAAGATTTTTGGAAGAGTAATGATAGACACAATGAAAGTTATCACTGAATTAAAAAAGTGAATCACTCTCATCCATTAGATTGTAAAATTGTGGGTCCCACTTGCACTAATCTAAGGATGAGAGTGATTCACTTTCTCAATTGGGTGATTGTTAGCTTAGTCTCACATCGTTTGGGACCTTTGGAATGTGTAGTGTATATACGAATAGGCATCCTCTCCTTAAAAGCCAATTTTTAAGAATGAGATCTACACAAGGTTTTATCATGATTTCAAAGTAGGTGTACCACAGGAATGGGTCAGGTTCGTATCGTACCCTCTCCTTGTAAGTCGGTTTTCATGGATGAGTTCTACCCATGAGTTTATCAGTGATAACTTTCATTGTGCCTATCATTACTCTTTTTAAAAAATTTCTAGTGTTCTTCATTAATATCTTTAGGCTTTCTTCATCACATAGTTGGGATAAATTGACCTATAAATTTTTGGTTTTGGAATCCTCCACTGTAAAAATGAGATAGAAGTTGATCACTTAAATGACCTAAGTGTTAAATGTGAAAGATGTATAATGTAACTAATGAAATTTAAAATTTTGATAAACTAAGTCAATTTTATTGGTGAAACTAAGCCCAAGGGTGGCCTTAGGAGGCTCACATATCCCTCTTTTGGATAGAAGAAAATCAAGTGAAACATTAAGTGTATTGATAATGTAAAATGTACAGAGAGCTCCAAGATTGGGAGCAAACAAAACAATGAATAGACCATCAAATGTAATAGAAAGCTACCAAGAACATTAGCAGATACAACATAATCAAATGGTAAACATCAAAATACAAAGTAGCATGAGTGGGTTTGTAGCAATAAAGTGGCATCAGTAGCTAAAGTGGGTGAGATGGGGTACGTTTTCCTTCGTGGTCTAATGAATGAGCTAGGGAGTTGCCATTGAGTTACAATTGATTGGACTACTTTGCTATCTTTCAACGAGCAGGAGTGGAGTTTGAAATTTATGATTTCTATGATTTTTCTAATTGCAGCTTCAGTGTTTGATGATTTTCTATCAAAAATTCTAGAGTTCCTTTCTTTCCAAATTGTGTATACACAAGCTGCCAAAGTTAGTTTGTGTGAGAGATTGATTATTGGATGGTTCCAGATAGAAGAGGCCCATAATAGGAGGGGTTGCCATCCAGTTACATTGCATTGAAAGTTCAGAACGCCTAGGAAATGGTTCTAAATTATTGAAGAGAATTGGCATTGGAAAAAGAGGTGACAATGGGATTCTGGGATAGAATGACAAAGAGGATAGGAGTTTGGCGGTGGAAGGTAGGATATGCATGGCCTATCTCTGATGAGGAGTCATCCAAGGGCAACTAACCATAGAATGAAGCTATGCTTCGGTATATTATGTTTAAACCACACTAATTGATACCCATGAATAGGTTGAGAGAGGTTTAAAATGGAAAGGAGTGTGTAGGGATGGAAATTTGCCCTGCCTCACCGGGTATCCGCACCAAATCGTCCCATTTAAAACCCATTTACGGAACCATTTAAGGAAACTGGGCGGCGATAGGGTTTAGGGAAATAACCTGCGCGAGTTCGCCCTGCCTTGTTTAGGTATATATATATATATATATATATATATATATATATATATATATATATATATATATATAAGAAACCATAGCCCTAAATTTACTAACATACCCTTACTTATATATATATATAAATATTATAAGGAAACCTAGCCTAAATCCTAGGGCCTCTATCTTTCTCTCATCTCTTCTCTCTTATTACTCATACGCAGTCACGCATTAACCCTCATAGCTTGAGTGATAGCTAGGGTTTGTTCACACTCAAGATTCTCAAACTCCTACACCCTCATGACCTCACCGTTATCTGCCATCATCAAGCTCCTCGCCGACCATCATCAAACTTTGGTAAGCTCTCTCTCTCTCTCTCTCCCCTTTTTCTTCTTCTTCTTCCTAAACTCTATGAAATTATTTGTATTTGGCATATCTGAAGCCACTAGTCTCAACGATCGTTGTCAACCGGCTTCGGTCAATGTTCTTTCTCCTCTTATTCTTCTTCCTCTTTCTCTTTTTCTTATTCTTTTTATTCAATAATTATTTTCTGATTCGTATTTGGTGAAATGATGTAATAGATTCTGATATGTGGGTAAAGAATTTTAATTTATTTATTATTTCTAATACAATGGTCAGGTAAAATGTGTCTTCTTGTTTTTAGGATCTGGTATGTTGGTTCAAGATATAGAGTTGCTAGAAGACTATTTTCTATTGTAATATATTTATTTTGGAGATGAAGCTTTGGTGGGAGGTGCTGGACATGTCCTTGCTCTATTTGGTGCTTAGTTAGTCTGTAATTTCAAGATGTCTTGCTCTGTTTTAAAAGTTGTATTGCAGAGGAATTTTGCCTACAGTTATGTACAAAAGTTGTATTCTGTTTATTGATTTATATTCACCTTTTAAATTTTAAGTGAAAAAAGTAGTAAAAATGTTGAATGGGAATTTAAATGGTGTGGGGCGGGGGAAAATTAAATGGGGCGAGGACGGAATAGGAAGGACAAATTGCTAATCAGTTTTGGGCAAGTTTGAGGTTACAAAAGCTAAACGGGGCCAGGGACAAGGAAGCGAAAATCTGCCCCACCCCGTCCTATTAGCATCCCTAGGGGTGTGGAAGATAGAGAGAAGGTAGGTGTAGAAATCCAAAGGAACGTATCAGAGTTAGCTCTATTGATATTGGGTAGAGGGGAAGGGTCTCTGATTTTTGGAATTAATCTTTGATGATAGCCTGAGATGCTCCAGTTACTATTGTTGATGAGTGCTGAAACCTTAGCATTCCTTCCAATAGTTATACTTAGGGTGCTGTGGTGAGAGAATTTGTTCACTAGAGGGCCTCTGTCAATCCAAGAGTCAAACTTGACATGTTTTTGATCTAGGATACTTTATCGTAATTTTCAATGATTTTGTTTTTGAAAAATAAACTTTTGGACATGTTGAAAATAATGATTTTGAATGTAAAAGTGATGTAAAAATATTTACGAACGTTGGAAGAATTTAATAAAATTCAAAAGTTTTGAAAAAGGTTCATTACGATGCTATGAAATTTTTTTGACAAAGTATTGTCCTCGGTCACTTTAGGAACCCAATGACAATGTTTTAATGATGTGCCCAAAAGCTATATGTGCCTGAATATGATTAAGAATGTGAGAAAGTTGTACTCCTAATGAGTGATGAAAATTGTGCAATGTGATCATGATGTTAAACAGGAAAATTGACAAAACCCTGATTTGTGGTAAAACTTTAGGTAAAAGGATTATAATTTTTTTAAATCAAAAAAAATTTTGCAGGTGCTGGAAATATGTTGAAAATGATTAATTTAGAAGTAATTTTGAAAATAATGTTTTTGTTTTAGACAAAAAGGGACCCATCTAGAATTTCAACACAATTAAGCTTAACATAAGGACATGAGATTGTGATGAAAATATTTTGCTGGTGATTAATTGAATTTAACCAAAATTCATTAATCATTATGAGAAAACATTGTTTAATCTAAAGGGCCAAAAGTAACTCTAATTAGGCCTTGTTTGGATTGGCTTTTCAAAAGCGGCTTTCGGCTTTTCAAACTCAAAAGCCATTTTGGAGAGTGTTTGGATTAGTAAGGCTAAAGAACTTTGGAGTACAAAAAAATCGTTTAGAGGAAGCTGGTGGTACTAGCTTCCTCGTTTAACTTCTACTTATATTTTTCTTCTGCGTAAAACCCGAAGCAAAAATTCTGTCAAACAGGACCTTAATACAAAATGGTGACATTATAGTAATTGGGGCAAAATTCGGATTAAACCCTCAATTTAAATACCTTTTTGGAATGATGAAAATATGATTTTTAGAATTAATTTATTTTGAAAAAGTGTTAGAAATTTGGCTAAAACAATTTTTTTTGTTTTTTGTAAATTTTGAAAATTGCAATTTTGATAGTTTTTAACAAATTTAGTATTTATTATAATTTTTTTTTTAAACTAACCATCCATCTGTTTCTAAAGGATATAAAAATGATTTTCTATAAAGCATAAATTTTTTAGAAATACAAGGGAAATATTTTTAGAAACATTTTGAAAAGTATTCAAAAACGACTTCGTTGGAATTTTGATAGAATAATGACAGTGTCCTAAGAGTACCAAGTCTAACACATAGGACTTAAAATTTTATGAAATTATTTATTGATTTTAGCCAAAATATGTCTTAGCCTATGGTTCAGTTTATGTCAATTTTAAAAGAATTTTGACTTAGTTTTTCCTTAACTAGTGCATTTTTTTTTTAACATGCTAAATGTATTCATTTTGATTTTTTTTTTAACAAAATCATATTATTAGTACATGAATGCACACATAAAAATATTTTTGAGAGAAAATTCTAAGGGGTTCTAAGGTTGAAAAATGGTTAGTCAAAGAATATGCTTACCTCTGTCTCCTTTCGATAGTGTCGTAGCCCCTTGATGCTCCCCATAGTGAGACTTATACTTGCAGTATCTCAAACTTACTTTATGAGAGAGAAACAAGCAAGGGTACATGTGCTAAAAAGATGTGATGGAAAACAAAATGTAAATCGAAGACAAGAGCGATACACGTGAAAAAGAGAAAAAAGGAAAAATCGAAAAGAAAACCCTATTAATGCATCTACAAATGGTGGATTGAAGAGAAGAAGAAGGTTAAGAGCCCTACCTTGTGTCTCTTTTTAAAAATAATAATACTAGGAAGTTTTTTCAACTTGTTTCACCTTGTATCTTTAAAGGTTAGACGCTCCTTCTTCAGCAATGTGGTCTTCGTCTTCCTTGACTTTCAATGAAGATCATTGATTGATCTTGGAAGAGGAGAAGGCTAGTTATTCTCTTTGAATGGCTTAGACTTGAATGCAAAACATTTGAAGTATGTTTGGAGGCTCAAGACCCTTTCAGATTGCAAAAAGGGGGTCAATAGTTTGTAAGTCTAAAATCTGGTGGTTGAATGGGCTATTTATAGAAGTTTTGGGCTAGTAGCAAATAAGAGAAAGTAAAATGATCAAAATTTAAAAAAATAAAAGGAAATATGCTTAATTTTCATTTATGAGCACTAATCCAATGCACCACACCTTAAGGTGAGACATTTTGCAACCCCACATTTTTGTAGATAATGAGCTATAGTTTTGCATGTTTATTCAATTTTAAGTGATAAATTTTGATTTTGACTCTTCTAGAAGCCTTTTTGATGATTTATCGTGATCCACGACTCCTTCCAAGATCGAACAACAAAAGTAACCTAATCGAAGAGCAATTTCGAGCGATTCTTGGGTAAAATAAACCGAATTTCATCATGGAAGCATCAATTTGATGTTTTGATGATGACAAGATGATGATTCAAAAAAAAATGTGTAATATGAGTCTGAAAAATATAAAATTTTTAATTTATCCAATTTAGCTTAATGATGTTTCAAAATCAAATGGTATAATTGGATGGATTATGATCTAAAATGATGTTTCGAATGGATACGAATTGATATGTTTCATAGTTACAAAATTCAACCTTTAGGGTGAATTTGGACCCATTGACAGGTTTAACATAATTCGAATGATGAAAAAATGTCGAAATAGAAGTTGGGACAAAATGTGATGTCGACAATATATATAACGCACAAGATCAGAATATTATTTAATTTTCTATATGAATTTTGAAACTTCTATTCAAGTAATTGGCATTATAGTTTTTTCTTCCTAAAAGGTTATTGACCATTGATGAGTGATAGAAGAAGCATTAATTCTCTACCATGGTCAAGTTAGCTCCTTCAAGAATCAATTACCAAATTTATTGTCATTATATATTAAGTACTAGCTAGAGAGCTATTATTAGGATTTTTTTTTTCATTTTTGATTGAACATTTCAATTCTAGCTAAAAGCTTGTAGTAACCCTTGTGGACGGGTGTGAGTGGGCGGGTGTAAAGACAGACATTGAGCTGAGCTACCACACTGACAGGGTACAGGGTGCTCAATCCCACATCGCCTGGGTGTGAAAAAGGGGATGTGCTTATATGTACTATGTTCTCTTCAAATGGTACGAGGCCTTTTGGGGGTAAAAACCCAAAAGCAAAACCGTGCGAGCTCAGGCCCAAAGCGAATAATATCATACCATGTGTTGGAGCGGGGTATTACAAAGCCTATCTCCCCATAAAACTTTAAAAATTAAGGTGCAAAATTCTATAAAAAATGGTATGTGTTAGAATGTTGACTTGGTTTTCTGTTTCTAGATTGAGCCATTTATTGGTTGTTTTGGAGAACAATATATTCCCATCAAACACCTTACTGTTGATCAGCATTGAATGTTACGCATTCTAGCCTCTTAACTTGTGTATTTTATTCTCTTAGTGATAAATTATTTTGTGATTTTACTTCATTTTAGTGTTTTCTGTATTTTCAGGGTCTTAATGATTATTTCAGTTAAAACTATGATTTTGAACTTTTAAAGATGACATCTAAGAGGGTTAGATGAAGCCTACATCAAATGGATCCATTAAACTCTATATTTTAATTCAAATCAGCCCATGGAAGAGGTTCAAAAGAATTACAATTGTTTAAGAAGGTTACGGGCCTAAAACTCAATTCTGCGCTTAATACAATTTTAATCCCGTTTTAGAAAATAGACCAGAAGTGTTATTTTTGAGTAGCAAATCGACTTAACTTTTAAACAGGTTGAACGAAATTCGATTCTGGACACTTTTGTATTTCACGAAAATTTCGTGAATTGAAGTTCTAGTGGGTCAAAAGTTGGGCTGAATATCAGCAGAAAAATTCACCTATTTAGTGTTGCGGGAAAACCTAATTAATTCCTAATTAGATTAGGACTTTGATGTATTCTCTTGGTGCATAAAGTGGCGAATTGAAGGCTGTTTGAGAGAGCTTAGAAAGCCTTTAGACAGAATTGAAGACATACCTTGCAGAACTTTGGAGTGGAGAACCATTGGAGAATAGAGTCTTACGCGTAATTCATGAAGATGATGCATTCTTCCTCAACCGTTGAAGCTTCTTCTTCTACCATGAGCGGCTAGTTCACCCACTAGGGTTTTGATGTAGCCCTAACTAAGCATCAATGGTTTAATTATTTTAATTATTCGGAATTTTTTTATACATGCATAGATTGTGTAATTTAGAGGATTCTTATTATAGAATTGAGCTATAAAAGTTTTATAAATTCAGTTTCAATGATTTCTTATCTTGTCTTAGATATTTAATTATTATTATTGAACTCAATCTCTCTTATTTTCTGTGATTATGAGAGCGATTATTACACAATGATAATCACTGAATATATCATTATATGCTTTGATGAAGTATGCCTAGAGAAGATGGACCACACTACACCCTAGAGTAGAGTAGTTAGGTAGATGATCCATGCCAATCGAAGATACATGTCCATGACTTAGCCTTAATCATATGTTATCTTCTTGATGGATGAAGGTGAGCTTGTAGCCACCGACACCACTTATGCATGATATGATTCCCCATAGTTAATTCAATTGACCATTGATTGTGGAGTTAATGGTGAAGTCAAATACCCTAGATTTATCTCATATATTCTACACTCTCTATTTTCCTTTGTTTTATTTTAATTGCTTTTTAATTAGTTTAAATATTAAAATCAAAATTATTTTCTTTCTAAATTTAATTAGAATTAATTTCGTATTCCAACTCATTCAGACCATAACCCCTGAGGTTCAACACCCCTTTCGATAGCCCTATTTTGCAAAGAATTTGTTCTATTGCAAAGTGTGGTAATTTTAATTGATACACTCACAACACAGGATCAACCGTACCATTAATTTAAATGAATTAAAGGAATTAGAATGTACAGGCTCCTTGTATATCTTAAAACATTAAGTTTCGGGCATTTGACATGACACTAGATCAAGGCATATCGACTATAACGAGTCGAACACTTGTCCTTTGACTCAAAAACTGGATCAAGGTGTATCAACTGTAACGGATCAGACACTTGTCTTTTGACTCAAAAAGTTAAATTATTGGATAGTATTGCAAATCCACCTTCCATTCCGAATTCAATGTAGGAACCTTGTAACAACTAGCAAAACAAATGATAAAATTCAATTCGAAAAACCCAAACCCAAACATCTATTTGGATGAAAATTCTTAAAATTGACGACGAAAGTGTTTTTTTTTTTTTAATTTTACTAATCAACAGAAATTAAGGAAATTGAGTCATTATAACCTATTTAGGATAATATATTCCAAATCCTAATAAAATAAATAAAACCTCATAACTCAAAATAATAATAATAATGAAAATTATAATAATCGTAATAACAAGAGTAATAGTAACCCTAAATCCTAATAGCCTATTTTGTTCCTTCATAGAGTAATATTCTTTAAATTTTGTTATATGTTTCTCTTAAACTAGTCTCTCTAGTTATAGGAGTTATTTTGAGAGTGTGCTACTTATGATGTATTGTAAATTTTTGTGTTATCCTCTTTCTTGGTTAACAATTATAAATCTAAATGATGACTCAATCATAAGATTTGAATTTTCTTAAAGATTTAGACTCAAAAGACTATATCTGAAAACTAAAATTTGGGAGTCACAGTTTTGCAATTAATTAGACCAAGAAGAAGATGAATAAATCTATTTGTTCTTTTGATTGATTTTAACTTTGATTATTATCAAGTTGATAATTTAATCTAATTAATCAATCAATCACATGCATGCAATGAAAGCAATAAAGTAAAAATAACCAAAAAAACAAAAAAAAATAGTGACAACGGATCTTTTATGAGAAAGAGTTCATCGAGTTGCAAGACTTTCAAAATTGCTGGTTAATTTAACTCTGATGCTAATTATGTTTAGTCTGACTCTAGTTCCCAACGACACTAATATTTCGATTATATGCTTCTCATAGTGATCAAATGTACAATTGTGTGCGAGGAATTGATTGGTTCATGGTTGATATGTTGAAATTAATTAAACTCCATGCTCTCAATCAATCACAAAGTTGTACGAATTGACTTTAATCAAATCTCAATTATGTGACCAAGAAAGCCTAAAATTTTAGTGAAGAAAATTAGGGATTTTGACAAAAAAGAAGAAGTTTAGCTCTCTTTCCTATGTGTGTTCTTCCACTTATATATAAACCTTAAACTCCTATATATAGGTTTTAGAAATTCATATACAAGTCCTAGAAAGATAATAAAAAAACTATATCAATTAGACATTGTTAGAAATATAGAAGATTGTATAGATCGAATTGATTTGTATATTCTGAACCATACATAAGATCTATTTATAGGCACTTAAACTTGGAGACTAAGTGCTCATTCACTAACGAAATTTATTTTTTGTTTTTCGATCTGTTTCTATCCCCTAAAAAGGCAAAAGCAAAAACAAAAAATATGTTTCTGTTCTCTGTAATGAAAAATATTTCTCATTTTTGTGAAAGGAGGAGGAAATAAGAAAAAAATGTTTCTTCTGTTTCTTCACTGTAGCGGAAAAATATTCTCTTTACTGTTGTGGGATCCACTTAGTTAAATAATATATAATATTAAACATAACTTTCACTATACATGATTTTTTGCACAATTCGTTTCTTATTTACACATTATAATTTTTTTCTTCTCTACTTAGCTAAATAATATATAATAAATTAATATGATAATATATAATGTGCATAAATTATCTATACTAAAATAAAAAAACACTTTGAAAATGTTCTTGCTTTCATCTTCTTTTTGAAAATGTTCTTACTTTCATATATCTTCTTTTAAAAGAAAAAATTCACTTATAAATAATAACTTTTTATGTTATCTTTTAACTTGTATCATTTTTTTTAATTTAATTTTCACATATATATGATATCAGTTTTAATTTAATTTAATTTTTACATATATATGATATCTATTTTAATTTAATTTAATTTTCACATATAATTTGTATCATATTTATGGAAGACTAGTTCTGCCGAAAAGTTATTTTGTATTGTCTAATAGTTACATGTTCAAATATGAAAAAAAAGAAAAGAAAAGTTGGTGGACTGGTGAAACGACCTTGTCTTGGACATAGTTACCAAGGAAGAGTCATTTTCTATAATTGGCCGTTGGGGATGAAGCTGATGGTGCCATCCTCAGCAGTAATGACGATAAACTGTGAAGACTATTAAAGACTAGTAGGTTCTGATACCATGTTAAAAATATAGAAGATTGAATTGATTTGTATATTATGAACCATACATAAAAACCTATTTATAGGCATATAAACTTGGAGACTAAGTAAATTTAGGAGACAAGAAACCCTAGGTGGTTTAGGAAAGAAAATAGAAAATCCTAGATGGTTTAGGAGAAGATATAACAGTAAACATATATACTAACAAACATGTTTTGGACGTATTTTGGTTGAATTCATATCCAATTTGGACTAGAATCGCGTAAAAAATGCGTTAAAACGGACTTTGGGTGAGTTTCACTGATGCAAGTGAAAGTTCCATTGCTAGACCATTTTAGACTAAGTTGTGCTGGTGTAAGAAAAAGTTTCATTCCACTGATGCATTACCATTTTGGAAAATTTTCAGTGACGGCACATAATAGCTCAATTTCAGAGTTTTGTTAAGTAGTCAAATGAATTGAAAATTATACAATATAATATATTGTTGGAAAGCTTATCAAGTCTACTTTCTAACATACAAATATCATAACTAAACTCCAAATTTGTAATAAGTTATCAATCCAGAAAAATATAAAAGTTAGATTTTGAATGAATACAACACTCAATTTAGGTATTGATTCAAGGCCCACTTAAATGAGGTTCCGAGATTTCCAAAACAAATATTCACACAGAGAAACAATTAAAAACCTTTTTAAAGTTTCCAGATGCATGAAGGTTAGTTAAGTGAATTTTATGAAATTAAACCCCAATCATTGCCCTCTTTAGGCAAAGAAATTCAATGTGTTTTGTCTAGTATTGTTTTTATATGTTTTTTTTTTCTGAGTTATTCTTAAAATTCGTATAACTATTACACTCTATTACTCAATTGAAATTGAACAAAGTTAAGGTAACGTGGCCAAAAGATGAGGACTGGTTAAATAGTTGAACGTTGTGAGTCATACAGCTGGATGATTGGAGATATAATCAGTGTACGTAAATAAGAGAGTTGTCTAACTTTGTTTGAATTGTGCTGAAGTAAATCTATTTCTCAGCACTGCCTTAGATTTCCATGTCTCCGTTCCTCGTGTATATATATATGCTCACCGGTACTTCTCTAGCTACCTTCATATATTGTATACCCTCTATGCATTTTGACATTCAATCCCTCTCTCTCTCTCTCTCTCTCACACACACACACACACATTCATTCCTTATACTAAAGCATTATATATATGTTGTTATTAGTAGTTTCACTCTCTCATTCAAGATGGTGATTTCATGAATGAAGTCTTAGCTTACTCCTTTGCGACTTTGCTTTGGTCTTACTTTGCATATATATGTCTCCAAATATAAGTATTATATATGTACAGACAGTGTGTTAGGGTTATGGAGGAAGGAGCTCTCTTCAGTCTAGTCCGAGGCTGTTTGAGGGCTGATAACTCAGCTACTAACTCATTTGTTCAAGTACTCATCAAACGATACACGGGAGAGTGGTGTATTTTTTATTGAACGAAGCAGGATCTGTGTTCAGCTATTGCTGTCACGTCTTAGATTGAAGGGAGAGCCCTTTTATTCCATTTAGTTTACAAAATCGGTTTGATTTACAATTTAAAAGTTAAAAAAAGTCAGAACAATCAGAATTGAAAGAAACTACTTGATAATTATGCACAATATATATGAAATATACATGCCTGTATTTGTTTCGATTTGGTTAGTTAATAACTTTTATTTCGATAGGCTTGCACCACAGTGAATGAAGGTTCTTTATATATATATATATATCTTTTTTTTTAATTTGCCCTAACCCCATATTAATTAACATGCATGCATTATATAAAAGTTTGGTTGAAAACAGCTAGTTTTGATTAAGCCTAATTTGTAGATAGAGAAATGTATCTTCTTTTGGCAAACTTTAGTAACTTTGTCCTATTCTCTCTTGATTTGTTTCAGGTATATATGTAAATTGCACGCAAGCTTGGAATTTAGGTGACCCTGTGACATTACTTCCACTCTCTATGGGCCACCTTGCAGGACTTAAAAGCAGGAAAGCAATAACATTTGTCTCTGGCAATTCTCTTCATTGGCGGCAGTACTGAGTGTACCTGAATTTGTGTTTGTATGTGTGTGTGTGTGTATATATATATATATGTTTATTGTGTTTAATTAAGTGCACCTCAAACTTTCTGTAATTTGATTAATTATGTTTTTCAGTTCTATTTGGATTCCTTTTATAGTTATAAGTCTGCTTTTGATTTTGGTTTTTTAGCCTTGGGGTGAGGTGACTAGGACTTTAATAATTAACGACACAGCTCGTTTGGGTTTTCTACTGATACATGGGCTCAAGCCAACGTGAGCCTGGTCCATTTTTTGCACCAGTTCAGCCCATTAGACCGGGTGATAATTTAGCCCCTACACATTGCCCCCAATTCCCTTCAGTTATGAAGATTATCATAATGGAGGAAATTCGATTGGGTTCTATCATGATTTCTTTGTTTGCATCGAGGTTTGTAATTTAATACTGACTGCTTGTGACGACGCAGGGCACGTGAGTTTCTTTCTTCACGCTTCCTCTTTTACATTTTGTGATCATACTTGTTATTTTTCAGTCACAAATCTTCTGCGACAGCTTGACTTGTTTTTCAGATTCATCTTCCTTGCCTTTTCAGGTTAGCTTTCGTCTGTTCGCTTTCATCTCTTTTTTCTTCTAAAAATGTCTTCTAGTGATAGCGTCCGTACATTTTTTAACAACCAAGAAGTCACCATGTCTAGTTCCTCCCAACCTGTTGTGGGGACTGTCCCACCTGCTGAAATGGCTGGAGATGTGGTCACATCTGATCAGGGTGTGTCCGCCGCTCTGGTGACAAGGCTGCTAGTTAACCTTGATAAGGTCAAAAAGGAATGCAAGATCCCCAGTGAGGTTACCATTGAGGGTTACCCTCCGAATTTTGATTACAGTATCGGGGAAGGAGTTAAGGATGGAGAAGTCCTTTTCTCGGTTTCCCATCTGAAAGCTTTTTGATTTCCTCTCCTTTCTCTTTTTAGTTTCGCCTTGTGCAAACTGAAGCTTGTGCCGCTTTAGTTAAATCCTAATTTTTTCAGAATCATTTCTCACATGCTCTCTTTGAACCGCCTCCACAAACTTGACCTAAACCTAAACGATCTTTGTTCTATTACTCTCTTCATAGGGTCAGATCAAAGACAACCGTTACCACTTGTTCCCTAGTAGTAGGGACAGGAGGTTGTGCTATAGCCTTCCCACTTCTGATAAGTTGTGGAAGGAGAAATTAGTTCTTGTAAAGGGGTGCTGGAATGTCAGAGCGGCCCAAAAATTCCCTATTCCTACTACTTTCGGCTAAACTGTGATTCCTCAATTTCCTCTTTCTGGCAAGTCTTCAATGTTTCTTCTTATTTTTGCTAAGAGTTTATGCATTATGTAATCCTGTTGTTTCTTCTTTATTATACAGATGAATGGATTGCTTATCTGTAGGAAAAAGGTGTGGAGTCTTCGTCCTTCAGTAAGCAAATACGTGTCTCACGGTCAACTTTGAGTTAACGCTGGTGTTGCACACGTTGATTCTTGCCACCTATATCCAACAGAAATGGACCTCCTGAAGCCCAAGACTAGGAGGGGTTCTTCTGGTTCTTCTAAGGCAAAAGCAGTTGAGGGGCATAAAAGCAAATTTGTTATTCCTTCTTCTCTTCAAAATAGGGTGTCTTCTGGTGCTGCTTCGGCTCCCAAGCGCCAGAAGCTAATAGCGAACGCCATGAAACGCCAGGGTTCCTTTGCCCTGACCCTGTCTGGCACTGCCAGTGAAATGACTAATGAGCCGTTCGTTGGTTCTTTTGACCCATGGATCCCGGACTTGAAGAAGCCTCATGGATCTTCTTTGACGATGGGGACTGCACTGCCCTTGATCGTGAAGTGATGAGGACTCTTGCCCATGGGATCTGGCCTCCCAGGGATGAGCTTCGCCAGCAAGGAGCTAACAGAGATGAGCTCCTTGCTAACTCACTTATTCATGCCATAGAGGTTTGTTTCATCCAATCCTTTTATTTGTTCATCTTTTCTGATGGTTTTGTCTTTAACATAAACTATTATCTATTACACAGAGTGTATATATGACCCTTTCCCTTTGTAAGGCTCTAGAGGTCGAACGTCTAAACGGACGAAAGGTCGAAAGTCTTAAAGGGAAGGTGAAATCCCTAACCAAATCCCTTGCTGAAAAGTAGAAGGCGCTTGGTTATTTTGAACGGAGGGCGCTGGAAGTTGAGGAGAAGGCTGCTGGGATTGAAGCCATGCTTCAAGTTTACTAGGCTGGAGCCTTAAGATGTATCAGAGGTTCCTACAGATCCCAGCCTTGAAGTTTGATGATGGCTTTCGCTATGGCTTTGAACAAGGAGAGAAGCCTGAAGCCGAACGGGATTATGCTGACACATATGAGTTTGATGCCGAACAAGCTATCGATTCATTTGGGGACTACAGCATTCCCCCTGCTGGTGAGGCCAAATACCTATTTGCAGATTTTTTGAAGAGCTCAAGCTCTGTTTCTCGTTCAACTATTACTCCTCTAGCCGCTCATTTTACCTCTATAGCCACTGTCCCAGATGCCTCTATCTCTGTTGATCTTCCTCTTGTGGAAGTGGTGCACTTTGATTATAGATTCCTTTGACCAATAATTCAGTATAGAGAATGGAGCTGCTCTTCAGGGCTGATCTTTTCCTTTTTTTTTTTTTGCAATGCTTAGAGAGATTTTTTTGTTTCAAGGGCACACTTGTGCTTCTTTTTGTAATGAACACTTTTTTGGATAATACAACTTTTCTTTTGCTGCAAATATTGAGATATGGATTGATTCCTCTGACAAATGCTTGTGTTGATAACTGCTTTGGTCAGATGGGTCTGATTTTCTCCATTCAATTGTGTAATCGGTCACATTGACCTTGGCATTGATAAATGATAGGTCATTTAAGACCATAGATGAATTTTGGGCCAAGGGCTTCTTTCTATTTTAAGTGATCGATCGTTTAGACCTTAGCTTTGATAAGTGATCGGTCATTTAAGACCTTAGCTTTGATAAGAGATTAGTTGGTTAAGACCTTAACTTAATAAACGATTGGTCATTTAAGACCTTAGCTTGATAAGCGATCAATTGTTTATGACCTTAGCTTTGGTAAGCAATTGGTCGTTTAAGACCTTAGCTTGATAAGTGATCGGTCGCTTAAGACCTTAGTTTGATAAGCGATTGGTCATTTATGACCTTAGCTCTAGTAAGCAATCGATCATTTAAGACCTACATTTGATAAGAGATCGATCGTTTAAGACCTACATTTGATAAGCGATCGGTTGTTTAAGACCTTAGCTTGATAAGTGATCTGTCGTTTAAGACCTACATTTGATAAGCGATCGGTCATTTAAGACCTACATTTGATATGTGATCGATCACTTTAGACTTACATTTGACAAGCGATCGGTCATTTAAGACCTACATTTGATAAGCAATCGGTCATTTAAGACCTTAGCTTGATAAGCGATCGATCGTTTAAGACCTATATTTGATAAGTGCTCGGTCGTTTAAGACCTACATTTGATAATCAGTCGATCACTTAAGACCTTAGCTTGATTTGGGAAGTTGGTTATTGTTGTTGGCATAAAAAACAGACGTGGACATGTAATAGCACGTCTTAGCTCTTTTGTATCATTCCATGGCCACGTTGTGCCCTTAAGGGCTATGTATCCTTTTTTGTACAGTAAAAGACAAGGACTTTTACCCGATGTGGAATTTTGTCCTTACATATATTCATAATGACCAACTCAAAAAAATGGCTCTCATTAGATTTGAGGCCAATCATAAGGAAGGTGAATCCATTCTAGGAAAGGTAGTGGGGCTAAATTGCCTGTATTTAATTTCCAGATTTTCATTAAATGATAAATTTTCCTTTATTCCTTAAAGAAAATTGGGAATTATACTTTGTAAAATATGCCATGGTGGCCTTAGAGGCTAAAGAGCCCTTAAAATAAAGGCTAAAAAAGAGGGCAAGGCATTGCCGTTGTGTATTTCAAGTTTACACAGTGACCATGCCTTGCCACGACTGTAGGAACTCCATTCTATACTTTATTTAGTATGAAATATGGAGTCTTCTGTTCGATGTGGGACCATGTCCTATTTTCTTTTGACAGCGATGTACATATATATATTTTTAAAAATGTATTCTTTATTGATTCCTTTTGTATCTCTTTGAGAGTTAGAGGATAATCTGTCGAAAAGAAAAAACATAATTAAAATATATTGGAATTTACACATAATACCTTTTTAAATGGGTTGCATTCTAAGGTTTGTGAATTGCTTCTGCATCGCTAACTCTGTAAAGCCTGTATGCGCCATTTCCAATCACCTCAATGACTTTGTACAGGCCTTCCCACTTTTCTATGAATTTTCTAGCATTTCGTTCCTTTGTGTTGTCGATGACTCTTCGTAGCACCTAGTCCCGAAGGCTGAATGCTCAATGTTTCACCATTTTGTCATAACTGTTCTTAACCATTCTTTGGTAGGAAACGAGTCTTAGTCGGGCTACCTCCCTCTTCTCTTCTAGAAGGTCCAGGTTTCGTTCTAGCAACCGGTCGTTCTGCCCTCTTTCCAGTACCTCCATTCGGATGGTCGGAGTTGACAGTTCAGTTAGTATTATGGCTTCAAAATCGTACGCTAGGCAGAACGAACTCTCGCCGGTCAAACGCCTTGGAGTCATTCGGTATGCCCAGAGGACTTTGGGTAGCTCTTTCAGCCACCTACCTTTATATTTTTCTAGCTTCTTCCAGGTGCATTCGAAGATGGTCCAATTAGTTATCTCTGCCTGGCCGTTGCCTTGTGGGTAGGATCTGGCAAAGAACTTCAGGTTAATCCCATACTTTTTGAAAAACTTATCTAGTGGCCAGTTGTTGAAGTTTATGGCATTATCCATGATAATGGATTCAGGCAACCCAAACTGGCAGATGATTTTATTCCAGATGAAGCTCTTGACCTGAGCATGGGCGACTATTGCGTATGCCTCTGTCTCAACCCACTTTGTGAAGTAGTCGATAGCTAGGAGTACGTATTTTTTTGCTGTTAACAGTAATTGGGAGAGGCCCTACTTGGTCCATCCCCCTTTTTGCGAATAGACAGGGGCTGGTCATAGTTGTTAGGTCTTCCAGGGGTTGGTGTTGTATACTAGAGTGTTGTTGGCACTTATCACACTTCCTAGCATACTCTTTGGCTTCTCTTGCCATGCATGGCCAGAAATATCCCTGTGTAAGGACTTTATGGGCCAACGAACGTCCCCCTGAGTGATTTTCACATTCTCCTTCATGGATTCTAAAAAGTATCTCCCTTGCTTCCGTAGGGGCCACATACCTCAAGTATGGTCCTGAGAATTCGTTCTATAGAGGTGTTCGTCGATTATAGAGTATCTGGCAGAGTTCATTCTAACTCTTCGTGCCTCTTCTTTGGAGTCTGGTAGCTCCCCGTTGATGATATAAGATTTGATGGGATCCATCCAATTGGGTTGGTTCTATATGACTAACACCTCTTGTTGGGGATGTATGATGGGTTCTTACAAGGACTCAATCGGGGCTATTCTGATCAGATCTGGATAAGCCGTCGAGGCCGAACATGCAAGCTTGTCGGCGTTCAGGTTCAGATCTCTTGAGATTTGAGAGATTCTGATTTGATCGAACCCCTTAAGCAGCTGTTGTACCAGGTCTTTATAAGCTTTCATCCGATCATCTTTTGGTAGGTAGTCTCCACTAAATTGTGTCACAATTAGCAGGGAATCACTAAAAATTGGTAAGTTTCTTAACCTGAAATGTTTGCGCTAATCTCAATCCTGCTAAGAGGGCTTCATATTCAGCTTTATTGTTCGATTCAGGGAATTCCATGTGGATTGCTTGTTGCAGGACTGTTCCGTCTAGGGTCTAGATCTCCACACCGACACCTGAACTTGTTCATGTTGATGACCCATTGACGAATAGTCTCCATTCAGGATAGGACTGAAGTTCCGTCTCCTCGTACTTGTTCATGTTGATGACCCATTGACGAATAGTCTCCATTCAGGATAGGACTGAAGTTCCGTCTCCTCGTCACTTTTAGGTTCGTATTCTAGCAAGAAGTCTGCAATTGCCTGTCCCTTTATCGCAGTTCGAGGTTCGTAGGCACCCAGCTCTATTGCCCATTTGGTTACTCTTCCCGACTGATCAGGCTTATGAAGGATTGCTCTTATCGGGAGTTTCATTGGGACAATGCGGGTGAGCCTCGAAGTAATGTTTAAGCTTCCTCTTTGCCTAGACTAGGGCTAGTACAACCTTCTCCATCTCTGAGTACCTCTGTTTTACCTCAATAATGGTCTTGCTTGAGTAAAACACCGGGTACTGCTTTTTGTTAATGTCTGTACAAAATGGCACTGGTGGCCATTCGGGATACTGCAAGATATAGGTATAGAGACTCTCCAGCATCAGGTGCCGAAAGCGTTGGTAGCTGGATTAGGTATTGCTTCAGCCTTGCCAAGGCTTCACTCTGCTCATCCCCCTATACTTCTCTTTCTTTCGATCGGATGGCCTCAAAGAAGGGTTTACATTTGTCCAATAGCTGAGAGATGAATCTACTCAGAGCGGCAATGCGTTCTATCAGGATCTGAACATCCCTGTGAGTCTTCGATTCCTCGTTCTGGAGAAGGGCCTTCACCTGAATTAGGCTCGCCTCTGTCCCTATTCAGTTCACGATGTGCCCAAGGAATTGTCTTAAGAAATGCTAAAGGTACACTTTGATGGGTTCAATCTCATATCATGGCTTCTCAGGGTGTCAAATACTTCATGTAAATGTTGCACGTAGTCTTCCCTCTTGGGGCTTTCCACCACCATGTCATCTATGTATGCCTCAATTGTTCGGCCCATCAGATTTTTGAAGATTTTATTGATCTGCCATTGGTAAGTTGCTCTTGCATTATTGAGTCTGAATGATATCACCTTGTAACAGTAAGTCCCTTTTTCAATAATAAATGAAGTTTTTTCCTGATCTGCAGGATTCATCAGGATTTGATTATATCCTGAGTACGCATCAAGGAATGTTAGCCGCTCATATCTAGTTGTGCCATCGACCATTTGATCAATTTTTGGCAAAGGAAAACTATCCTTGGGGCCAACTTTATTTAGATTGGTAAAATCTATGCAAACCCTCCACTTGTCGTTCTTTTTCTGAACCACCACTACGTTTGAGAGCCAGTTTGGGAACCGAACTTCCCTAATAAACCTTGCTTGTAAGAGCCGATCTACTTCTGAAGCGATGATCTGATTTTTTTCTAGGGTGAACCGTCTCTGCTTTTGCTTGACAGGTGGGAAGCTGGGATTAATGTTGAGTACATGGTATGATACGGAGGGGTCTATGCCATGCATGTCTATGGGGTCCCAAGCAAAAATGTCAACATTCTTTCTCAGCAGCTATATCAACCGCGCTCTGTCTATTTGGCATAAAGAGGTCCCTAAGTTTGTGGGATCTTTGCCAAAAAAAATCTCTACCTCCTCGAGTCGTTCCTTAGTTGGACTCTCCTTTTCCTGCTCCTGAGGAATGCCCTTAGGTAGAGAGTTCTGTAACTGATATTTGTTCAGTTCTGGCTGCCTTACTTTTCCCTTCAGCGTAAGAGCGTAGCACCTTTTGACAACAACCTGATCTCCTATGATATCAACTGTGCCTTTCCCGTTCGGCGCGATGCATCTCATAAGTTGGTGAAACATTGAAGGGACTCCTTGCATTCTGTGTATGCAACGTCTTCCCATTATCATGTTATATGAAGAGCTGAAGTCGACAATGATGAAGGCCTCAGTCAAAGTTTTTGAAGCTACAGTAACTGGGAGCTGCGCAATCCCTACTGGAGTCACTTAACGCGTTTTAGTTCTAGACCCATCTGCTGAAAGGCGGACAAAGTCAGAACATTGGCACTACTTTTCGTATCAACTAATACCATTTTTACCTCGTAGTTGAAAACGATGAGGCTAATCACGAGAGGATCTTCATGGGGCATTTGGACCCTGCTCATGTCTTTGTTTGTGAAAGCGATCGGTGTATTGGCTGAGAGATTATGTACTAAATGGACTTCTCCAATTCTCTGGATCTTCTGGGCACTCTTGAGATTCGACCACCTTTCAAACTCGCTTTCTTGGTCTGAGGCTGGTTGGCCATCAATAGCATTAATAATCCGGACCAGAATGGTATTGAACTATTTGTTTGCCTTTTGTTGGGGATGATCAAAAGTTCTTGTCTGTTCTTCCCGAATAACGTACTCTGCCAAACCCTCTTTTGCAATCAGGGCTTCGACTTGTTGTCTTAAGCTCCTACATTTGTTGGTGGTATAGCCGAAGTCGTTGTGGAGCGAACATTGTTTATTCTTGTCCCTCTTCTCTATCGGCAGCCTAATAGCCGGAGGGGGGTGAAAGATTCCTTTGCCCTTGTTTTCATAGTAGATTCTGGCCAGAGTTACTTTTAGAGGGGTGATCTTCTCTTCAATCTTCTGTCTCTTCATGACCACAAGAGCAGATAAGGAAAGCTTGCGAGGTGGCCTAGCCTTGGCCACTTGGCCACAGTGATCAAGGTCAATCGTTGCGTTCTGGCTGTTTCATCTTCATCTATCCTCAGGTACTTTTGGGCTCAGAAGTTCAAGTCACCCATATCTTTTGGGGTGTTCTTTACCAGGAATCGATGGAAACCTTCTTCAGGGAAACTGCTATCTTAAATGCTTCGACTACGGTGGTCTGATCGCATTGATCTATCATGGACATCTCCAAGTTAAAACGGGTGAGGGAAGATTTCAACGTCTCCCCTTTGGCTTGTCTCATAATGAACAACGAGGAGATCGTCCTTTTGCGTTCCTAGTTTCCCGTATTTTGGGCTACAAACAGATCGTACAGTTTATCAAAGTTTGGTATCGAATGGGGTGGCTACTGCTTGAACCATAGCAACGCTGGCCCAGACAAACTGATTGGGAAGATCTTGTACATAAGTGTATTATTTTTTATGTCCAATGTCATCTTCTGTTGGTATTGGTAGATATGTTCCACCTGGTTTATTTTCCCATCAAAGGTAGTGAACGTTGGTAGAGTGAACCTCCTTTACCTTTTAGTCCTGACCATATCTTCGGTGAAGGGGGATTCAGTCAATCGGGTGGTGGCGAGCGATCGATTGGCTAGATAGCCTGATCTATCGCCCTTTAGAGCGTCGATCTCCTATTGTATCTGGATTCTCTATCTGGGAGGGGTTGCAGGGGATCAACTTGACCCTCACTGGGTTATCCGGGTTGATGCTGTCTGCTACCAGATCGGTTGTGATGTGAGGCACTCAGCGAGTGGTTGCTCGAGATGTCCCCTTCGTTCTGTTATCGCTAGGGGTTTCTTGCGTGTACCACCCTGTCCTGTAGATCTGTGATCTGTTGATGTAGAGCATCGTTCTATTGGGTTAACTGCTGAACACTAGGGCGTGCCAGCGGATCCCGAGTCTCTAGTTGTATGGGTGGTATGGGTGAAACCCTCCTTTGATTCCTAGGGGTTGACCCAGCTTCGTCGCATCATAGGTGTTTCTCCTCATATCCACCATGGTTATCAGCTTCTTTTGTTTAAAGAAACAGCTAAACGTTTTCAACAGATGGCGCCAAAGTGTAGGTACAGAAAATTGTTCAACTGATAATTGTCAAACAACTCAATGCACACACCCAAAAAATAATGAATAGAATACTTTCAGAAAGAGAGAAGAGATCTTGTAGGAGGTGGATTCGAGGATCCCTTTTATTGATAATTTCATGAATATTTATACAAGTAGGAATTCAAATCCTTTTAGGACTTGAATTTCCTTGTTGACAATTAACTTTTTTCTTAAGGAATTTGGATTCCTTTTTGAGTTATAAGTCTGCTTTTGATTTGGACTTTTTAGCCTTGGGGGGCGACTAGGCCCTTAACAATTAACGACCTAGCCCATTTGGGCTTTCTGCTGGTACATAGGCTCAAGCCGATGTAAGCCTGGTCCCTTTTTTGCACCAGTTCAGCCCATTGGACCAGGTGATAATTTAGCCCGTACAGTCAGTCAAAATTGATTCTTGATATATACGGACCTAACCATAGTAATAAGGATAAAAAGTATTACAATATTTTTCAAATGATAAAAATTGATCAAATTAATTCAAATTCTATGTTAAATTACTTTTTAATTGGGACAATCTCGTTAATAGAATTAATAAGGAGAATACTTACCTACTTACTAGTGGTAGGTAAGCTATACTAACCGCTGATGTATTCTAATAAAAAAAAGGAACATATCAGCTTTAATTTCTGAACAAAAAAAGTAATAAATTATTACGGATCGACCCGATTTCATAGGGTAATTCATATTCTACTTTTCTTCTCTCTTTCACCCCTTCCCACATTCACGTCGTCTCCCCCCAATCCACTGTTCTTCTCCCTCTCACCCTATTTGGCAAGCTTAATCACACAAAGCTATACAAATATTAATAGACACTGAACAACATTGAGATTTCAGATCTATAGTGAATAGGAATATGAATATCACATTTTCTGTTTATTTCATGATGATTTCTTTAATTAAGTAGAAGAGGTGAACATTGTGAGATATGAATTTGTAATTGGCTAATTTCGATGTTCAAAACTTGATTGATCAAATTGTATTTTTCTATTTAATTTTTGTATCATCTTCAAAATCTTTGAGCTGATAAACAAGTGTGTGGAAACAGTTAATTCAATGAGGACATCATATAGTACGGGTAAGTATGGTAAGGACACGTTGCATTTTGGGTTTTGAGAGCCTACTTTGAAAAACTAGGATTTCTAGTTAAAATTAGGAATTTTCAAACTAAGTCTGGTCTCCAATTTTCAGGATTAATCTAACTTTTCTTGGCAATTTGGTTTCTGCAGGTTTTTCACCAAGTCGCACTCGTCCAAATTTTTGAGCACCGATTCATTTTTTATTTGAAACTTCTAGGAAAGTACTACTTTTGTTTTAAAATTATTTTTCAAGTAGATTTAGGACTCCTATGCCTATATATACTTATTTATGTTTTCTCTACATTTATGTTTTCAGAAAAATATTATTTTATAAAGAGAGAGAGATAGAGCTTTTACAAGTATTTTTAGGGGAGAATATTCTTCTATCTTTTGAGAGCACACATCTATAATTTATGAGTGATATTTAGGGTGGTGTTCTTCTCCTGATTAGTTGTATAGAGACTGTATCAAAATTATTTGCTGATCAGAACTTTGGATTTGCGGTTCTTTTATTACTTACTTGTGGAGAAAGGTAAACCGAATCACACTACAAAAGGAACAAAATACTTATTGAATATTTGTGTTCTTTCAGCTACCTTTCTACAAGGATCGTGATGAAAACGCAATTGTAAGCCTGAAGTGTTCCTCATCAGATTCTTGACAGAGTGAAGAAGGGTGTGAGTTTGAGACAGAGTTTGATGTACTTTGCTTCAACATGGTGGATTGGTTTCTTGATGCATTGCCTCCTTCGTGGCTTTTTTCTGACTTGGGTTTTTTCACATATATTTGGTGTCATCGTTTCTTTACTTGCACTTTATTTTATTTACTTGCTTTATGTATTTCGTTAATCTTTAATTGGACTTAAAATTGAATTAATCTGAAAAATTAAGCAAACGAGTAAGTGAACCTATTCACTATGACGTATATTTTTGTAATTGGCAATCTTCAGTGTCAAAATCAAATATGATTGAGTTGTAATCTTTAAAATTATATTCTTGTCATTGATCATGTAATTGAAGTCTTAGAGTGAGCATGAAGTTCTACATTAGCAATGCAAGGGTTCCTCAAAGAATAAAGCTTGAATCTTCAAGAAAAGTCATCAATAGTCTGAACAAGGATTCGTTTGATTGAAGTTTCAAGATGGTTCCAAGTGCATGAGGACATCGTTGATCACATATGGGAGTCACGTAGTCCAGGTAAAGTGGTGAGAACACATATATTTCAAACCAGGAGGTTTTGACCTTGAAAAGATAGGCTTTTAAGCAATTTGATGAAAATTTCAAGGTTGGACCGGTCCAAGTAAAGGATGGATCGGTCCAAGAGGCCTCAGGACCCAAAATTAGTACAGACAAGAGTCTGGACTGGTCCAAGTATTAGTTGGACCGGTCTATGCTTCTGCATTGGCGAATTTTGTCCTATAGAGTCCTATTTTGACCTGGATTTGACCCAAAACTTTCCTAATATGTGGGGACTTGTTTCCTATTAGTTTTCAACTTGTTTTTTTTAAAAAAAACAAGAGTTTTTAATCCCGATAAAAACCTCATATGACTTCTTTCTCATTACCCTTTCCACAAAACAAAAATTCATATTCTAGAGAGAGAAAACATTGAAATATTTTTCTAAGCAAATGATTTTTCCCTTAATTCTTTGTTTATATTTTTGACAGCATACACATATTCACAGAGTGATTTAGGGTGTCTCTATTTGCTTGATCAACTATTCAAAAATTGCATTGAGAATTTCTTCGTGATCAAGTTACTGGATTGGTTTATTCTACAACTGTTTATTGGTGAGGAAGGAGAAGAAGATCGAGCTACGTAGGGGACATAATACTTGCTGAATGTTCATGTTCTTCCAGTTACCCTTCTGAAAGGATTTTGACGTTAGCCGAAAATCTACAGCAGTTGGACGAGGTAGTCGCAACTGTAAATGTGAAGTATTTCACAATAGAGTTCTTATCAGAATAGAGTGGGTGTGAGGTATTTCACAATATAGTCTATTGTACTTTGCTTCGAATATAGTGGATTTGCTTCTTTAGGGCTACAAAGCCTCACCCGTGTTTTTTTTTCAATCTGAGTTTTCCACGTATATTTGGTGCATTATTTACGTTACTGCACTTTATTTTATTTACTTACTTTGTGGGATTGCTTTAATTTTTAATTAGACTTAAAATTAGATAATCTGAAAGATTAAGCAAAATGCAAGAAAACCTAATCACCTTCCTTTAGGTTTTAAATCTAACTTTCGCACCACGCAACTCATAATTAGTATCAAAGTGGGTTGTTCTTTTTATTGAAGATTTATAATCTAATACCAATAATTGGTATCGAAGCAATGTTCTCAAATTTTGAGTAGTTCCTTACGAAGTATTTTTAAAATCAAAATTTATGTTTTCAAAAAATCATTATGGAATCTAAAAAGAGAGAGGGTGAATTGGTTCAACAATCTCATGTATGTGATGTGTTAAACCATTAGGATGACATAAATATCTTTGCTAGAAAATATTAAAGATTCCTTAAGAATAAAGAGAATGAAAAATTTTAGAAAAGGAATTTCTTATAAATGCAGAGGTAAAAATAATAAGAAAGATGTTTTTGTTGTTTTTCTTATTATTGCTCATGTTGATAATGATACTGATAATGATTCCTTTTCTAATGCAGGTAAATATGAAAAATATGCGTCATTTAGTGAAATCGATTCAATGATTCGAATGATGAGAGAGCTGATAGAAAACTATGTGAAAGCCAATTGCAAGAAGTCTTTTGATGATTTATTAAAGGCTTACAAGAAACAGACCAAAAAGCTCAAATTGGTAGAAAAAGAGAAAGAAATTTTGAAGAAATAGAATATAGGGCAATTGAAGTTGATTAAAGAAAATAAAGCTAATATTTAAAATCTTCAAAGTAAAGTCAAGTTTTTTGAAACCAAGGTAAGTTAAACTATTTCTGCTAGAGATACTCTTATTGATAAAATTAATTTTCTTGAGCCTGAATTGAAGAAATCACAAAAGAAATTGATTGCATTTACTTCTAGGCAGATTAAGCTTAATAGCATGATTAGTGTTGGTAAGCCTGTAGGAGATAAGATTGGACTAGGTTTTGTTGGGTCATCATCTAAGGAAAAAATTATTTTTGTTAAACCCAAGAACTTAAATTTGTCTAAACCCAAACGTAAGCTTCAAGTTGAATCTTTGCATGCTAATGTTGTGTCCAATGTGTTTCATTATATTTTTTTTGTGGTAAGAATGGACATAGTCAACACCATTGCTATAAGAAGAGAAAATATTCTAATTTTGAGTTTCATATGCATAATTATTTTGCTAAAAATAGGGTTCATGCTAGAAAACCATATTATTGGAACAAACCCAAAAATTCTCAAGCTAAAAAAATTCAAATAAAAAAAAAATGTTTTCGTTTCTTCACATTATTTTTCTGATAGATTGCATGTCAAGACAATTTGGATGAAAAATGAAGATTTGGAAAAGTTTGTGCCTGATACTATGAGATTTATTCCTAATAGGTCTTTTATTTTTATGATAATCATGTGAATGTTGAAATCATATTTTTCTATAAAATAAAGTAAATTATCTATATTTCTATTTAAGTTTACTTTGATTTGTGAATGCATGATTGAGACACTTAGTTTATCAATGAATGAAGTACTTGAGTTTACGATTTAAGCATTGATAACTAATGTGTTGTATTTATTTCTTTTTAGAGGTGAATCTTTTGAGTCCATACAATTTGTGCACTAGTCTAACTCTAAGAGAATTGATTGAAAATTAATGTGAAGTTGACTAGAGTATATTGTATGAGTAGCATTGAAGACTTAAATGATCATTGAAAAAAAATGAAAAGAAAAAATTCTATTTTTATTCAGCATGAAAAGAAAAAAAAAATTGCTGAAAATATTAGACAAAAGGAAAATGCTACCTTGGGGATGTATTCGAAGCTACCACTACGACATAAATCTCCAATGAAATATCTTTTAAAGAAATTATTTTGAGAAAATAGTTGGGCTACCCGTAAGCGTGAAAGCCATTGTCTTAGAAATCAAAAAAATGAAATTCAATGAAAAATAATTTGATCATGTGTGGTTTGATTTGTTAAACATCCAATGTGTTTTAAAAGATGAATCAATAGAATTTGATTAATTTTTTATGATGTTGGATTGCACACACACATGGATTTATGAAATGAATTTCTAAATTTTTATAAATATTTGTATATTGAAAATTGTGCCATGATTATGAATTTAAGTATGAATTTTGTTGACAAATTTATGGATTTTAAAATTGTGCATTCTTGAAATTTCTTGAAGTTTTTCAAAAATTTTATAACTCGTTGTTATTTTATGTGAAAAAATTGATTTTAATGATTATATGATTGTCATATTTTTTATTTTCACATAAATTAAATCCCAAAAAAAGATTTTACTAATTTTTTTTCATATTTTTAGAAATTTTTGTGTATTTTTAGGCATTTTTTTTTTTGAAAAATTGCAAAAAGGGTCAAGGATGGTCAAAGTTGGTCAATAGATCAATTGAATCACCTTGGACTGGTCCAAAGAATAGGGTGGACCGGTCCACAGTGGCTCGGCCTGCACATTTAAATTGTGCATGTGTGCTAATGTGTTCATTTTATGCTCACTTGCTTCTTATGTGCCTTTCTCTTTCTATTTCTCTCACTTTGCTACAACTCTCATCATACTTTGTGCTTGATATATTGCATCATATTAGTTGATATTTGTGTTTTAGTTTGAGTTGAATTGGTGGAAGGGATTGAATTTTGAAGGATTTGTATTATGCTTGGAATATTGAACTAACAAAATTTGTTTGAAGCTTGTGTTTTCAAAGTTTGCACTCCAATAGTTCTTTAATGGAGCTTATGATCTTGTTTATGCTTCCATTCATTGTAACTTTCATGATGAAGTCTAAAAGAGCTAAAGGGAGTGCTTTTAAAAGTGGAAAGAAAGGTTGATTTGAAAGACTTTGGTTGGGAGTCCTTATATGATTTCGATAACATATTTTTTTGATACTTTATGTATTACACCTAAAGTGTTTGTCATTATCGTTGAGGTGAATTCAACTGTTATGGCTCAAGTAATTGGTGTTCTTGATCTTGATAAATGGTACTATTTTGCAATATTTGAGGACAAATCTTAATAGACCATCTATAGAAGATAATGATTTGAGCCTTATGAGAACCTAACGAATCTTTGCTAATGAACATCATTCATTCTCCTACATGTGATGATAACTAATTTTTAAGCTTTGATGCTTTGATGATTCTAACTAGTTCATCTGTTTGCTAAGTTTATGACTTAGACTTGATTATTTTTTATTAGACATGGTGTCTTTGATTATGTTATATGTTTATCTTACGAATACCATATATTCAAATATATCACATGAGTTTGGTTCATATTTTTGTGAACTTTGGTACAAATTTCAATGGATGGAGTTGCATGACCAATGATATCTTTTTTTGATAGATGTTGATATTTAGGTTTTGTTCTTTTGACAATGTTTGTTTTAGACAAAATATCTTTGGATGTTTTGTTCCTAGATAATATGCTTTGATATGCTAATGATACTTATAATATTGGTACTTTAGCTTGTATATTGAATTGGAGCATGTTTCTTAATTTTGGTACTTTAGCTTATATATTGAATTGGAGGTTGTTTCTCACTTAATCATGTCATATTTGTTCTCTCTTGTTCTCATATGTTTTACTTTGTCAATTTGTTCCAAAAAGAGGGTGACTTAATACTAGAAAGGGGGAGACATTTTTTTTTTGGTATATGATTAAGGGGGAGTTTGGAGATGACTTTATGATACTTGTTATCATTATATTTTTTTTTATTAAGCTTTCACAAATAGTGTTGTTTGCATGATGTGCATATTTTACAGGTTTGGCAGACACTACACATGAAGGTTGAAAGCTTGCTCATGATGCTCTGAGATCTTCAAGATATATTTCTTTGTATTGGGGACATATTGTAATCTGATTTTTTCAGTGGTTAGGTTATAATTGTCTAGGTTGATTTTGTCACGAAATTGCCGAAGAGGGAGATAATGATGTATATTTTTGTAATTGGCAATCTTTGGTGTCAAAACCAAACATAATCGAGTTATAATCTTTGAAGTTATATTATTATCATTGATTATGTAATTGAAGTCTCAGAGTGAGCATGAAGTTCCACACCAACCATGCAAGGGTTCATCAAAGGATACAACCTGAATTTTTGGGAAAAACCATCAATGGTCTAAACAAGGATTCGTTTGATTAAAGTTTGAAGATGATTCCAAGTGCATGAAGACATCGTTGATCACATATGAGAGTCATGTAATCCAGGTAAAATGGTGAGAACACATATATTTTAAATCGGGAGGTTCTGACCTTGAAAGAGGGCTTTTAAGCAATTTGATAAAAATTTCAAGGTTGGATTGGTCCAAGTGAAGCCTGGACCAGTCCAAGAGGCCTCAGGACCCAAAATTCATACAGACAAAAGTTTAGACCGGTCCAAGTATTAGCTGGACCGGTCCATGCTTCTACATTAGTGAATTTTGTCCTATAAAGTCTTATTTTGACCTGAATTTGATCCAGAACTTTCCTAAAATGTGGGGACTTATTTCCTATTGGCTTTCAACTTGTTTCTAAGAAAAATTAGGATTTTAATCTCTATAAAAATCTTATATGGTTTCTCTCTCATTACGCTTTCCACAAAACAAAAATTCATATTCTAGAGAGAGAAAGCATTGAGATATTTTTTTAAGCAAAAGATTCTTCCCTCAATTCTTTGTTTATATTTTTGAGAGCATACACATATTCACAAAGTGATTTAGGGTGTCTCTATTTGCTTGATGAATTATTCGAAGATTGTATTGAGAATTTTTTTGTGATTAAGTTACTGGATTGGTTTCTTCTACAATTGTTTGTTGGTGAGGAAGGAGAAGAAGGTCGAGATATGAAAGGGACATAATATTTGCTAAATTTTCATGTTCTTTCAGTTACCCTTCTGAGAGGATTTTGACGTTAGCCGAAAATCTGCAGCAATTGGACGAGGTAGTCATAATTGTAAGTCTGAGGTGTTTCGCATCAGAGTTCTTGTCAGACTAGAGTGAGTGTGAGTCTGGGATATAGTTTGTTGTACTTTGTTTCAACAATAACGGATTTGCTTCTCCGAGGCTATAAAGCCTCACCCGTTGTTTTTTCCCGATCTGAATTTTTCACGTATATCTAGTGCATTATTTACTTTACTGCACTTTATTTTATTTACTTACTTTGTTGGATTGCTTTAATTTTTAATTGGACTTAAAATTAGATAATATGAAAGATTAACCAAAAAGCGACTAAACCTAATAACCCCTTTCTAAGTTTTCAATCTAACTTTCGCAGGCGCTTCCGCACCACGTAACTCACATTCACCCCCTCTAGATTCTTAATCAAACTTTTGCAGCCACTTCCGCACCACGCAACTCACAAACATAAAAAGCGAATGGAGAAGAGATAGAAAAGAAGTGAAGTTCGAAAAGTGAAGTTCAAAATTTTTCATTAGTTTAGTCATACAAAATAAGGCAAGGGATAAAAAGAAGGAAAGTACATGGTAAATATATATCTCACCGACGTTTTCTTTTATTTCAGCGTATGTTGTGTTGAATTTTCAACGTGACAAGTCTTTCAGGACTCACATCCCACTACAACATATTTATTTTTTTTCGGCGGTTTTTTACCGGCGGTTCAAGAAGTGCCGGAAATTTGAAGTTATTACTGGCGGTTTTTAAAAACCGCCGGTAATGACCAATAATTCTGGCGGTTTATCTAGAAGCGCCAGAAATAGCGTTGTATACCGGCACTTTTTAAGAAACCGCCAGAAATATGGGCTTATTACCGGCGGTTTTTAAAAACCGCCGGAAATGAATAATACCAAACTTATAATCTTAGCCCAAACTTATAATCTTAGCCCAGCCCAATGAAACCAATAAAATGAATTACCAATCATTTTTAAAATAAAATGGACCAAGTCCAAGAGAATTAACATAGCTCAAACCTAAGCCCATGTTCTGAAAGCCCATCTATATATATTCTTTAACCACTCAATTACTCTCAACCCTAGCCACACAGCCCGCACTCCTCTTTCTGTATCCTAAGTCCCTACTCACGACTGGCGATCTGTATTTTGTGTTTGCTCTCTCTCTCTCTGTCGTGGCATGGGAGGATGGTGACGATGGCTTTGGCGAGATCGGAGCAGTAGCTTTGGCGAGATCGGTGATTTTCTAGGTATTTCTACTTTTTATAATTTTGTATGAAATTTCTTTCGATGAAAATTTAGCTTTGACTGATATGTGCATTTTGCATCTGCGTGTGTGTAATATGTGTATGATAGATTTGTGCATGTGTGTGTTTTGTGTGTGTAATATCTATATCTCTATACGAGTTTCGAGCCGAGCTCGAACACTTGAGGTTGGAGCTCGATTCGACTTCTGGATTCGATGGCTAATTTTTTTCTTTATATAAAATTGGAGGGAGGTCCAGTGTCGATTTAGTTTTATGGATCAAGTTTTAATAATCCAACCTAGCCGCTCAAGTTTTAACAAGTTATTTTAACTGATTGGATTGAGATTGTCTTGATATAATAATACATTTGGATTATCAATTTGGCAATAAGCATCCTTGTTGAACATAACTGATCAAGCTTGTGCTTTATTTAGTCCTTCTAAGGTAATTATTATTAATAAATTTTTGAGCTTCAAAATCTAGAGTAATCCATCCAACACTGTTTTAGAGTGTTTTGGATTGTTGTTTTTTATTTAAGAATCTTAGGTTGGCAAGATAAACCTAAACAAGACACAATTGTGCAAGCCTGAAGCAAAACCGGGGTGATTCATGAACACCAAAATCACTATTCAGAATACATTCCCAGATTAGTGAGTTGTGTTAATGAGGCCAGAGAAAGTGGCAAAGGACCTGTAAGGCTGTTTGTTGACAGTTCAAGAAAGCTAAGGTTGGTGCAGAAGCCAAGTTGTTCTGGGATGCTGGAATTCAAACCTGCATTTCCAAGATTTAGAATGAATTAATTTTTTTTTATTAAATGTTAGGATGAATTAATTAAATTATGCAATTACACAACTTTGTTAAAACTATATATTAATAATTGAAATAAATAAAAAAATATCTAAACAAATAATATGCAACTTTGTATAAATGTTTTATATTACTTTTGCAACTTCAACACTCTTTTAATTTCATTTAATATTGGAATATCATTGGAAAAAAATTACAAAATAATAATTATTGTAATATATATATAAACATATTATATATAATTGCTACCATATTTTTTACCACGGATTTTTTTATTAACATTCATATTATACCTATACACATGTATATATATATTTACTATTTATGTTTTTTTATGCTGAATTTTTAAACTTACTTTATATATATATATATATATATATATATATCACATACATATTTTACCCCTTTCATATTTTAGTAACTATGGTCTCAAATCGAGTTTAATAAATTAGTGCAAAAAACTCACCCAACTTAGCTATTGTCGATTTTGAGTCAACCAACATGATTAATTTGTTGTATATATTGAGTGATAACTTGTATTGTATGGTTCTACATTTTTATAGGGGTTATTATAACATATTTTGGTTTATCTTGTCACATTTCAGGATTACTTCACAGTTTACATCCACACAACTCTAGCTATCATCTACAGGTAATTGGCCAGTTGACCTGTCAAAGAGACTAACTGAAAAACAACTAAAGAAGGTCTTTCAGGTTCAATTCCTTGACTAAAAAAATATTGTCTTTAAGATGTGAAAACTTTATGCAAAAATGATGATTTCACAAACAGAGGTGGGACTCTGATAGCAAAAGCATGTCAGTGTGAAAGAAAGTTTTGCTGAATTTGAATATGGTAATTGGGAAGTGTATGATAATATCCACTATTAAGTTGTCAATCAGCTATGCTTTTCTTTAATTGAGTATTGTTATATTCCATGTAATTGAATTAGTGAAGTCTGACATGCCATGACTGGATGAGACCAACATTGTGTGGATGGCAGATGCACCTGGATGGCAGATACCTATTTCATCTGGTATAGTACCATTCAGCTTGTTTATTCCGAGCCTATTTCATCTGGTTTGTTCAATTCTTTGTTACATGGAAGATGACTTCTTTTTTTTTTTTGGGTAAATAAATTGTCTATATATATATATATATATAATCTGAAATACACATTTTTAAGCATCCATGAAAGTCATATAGTAGTTTTTAAGATCTCAAATAGAATGATCATATGCCATGGATGTATAATTTTCTAGGTTAATAATGCAACTTGAGCTGTGGACTAGGTTGTTCAGATGATTAATATCTTTCTTTCTTTTGATTTATTTACTGCAGACTGCCTTCTACATCCATTTTTGTTATAGATGGTGTGGCATTTGGTCTTCGCTGCAACAAATATTACACTTTGACAAGCCACATTGCTCGGAGCTGTCTTGGCAGACGCTCATTGGGGAAGATATTGGACAATCGATGCCTTGTACTCGTTTTACTTCCTTGTAATTATGAACTGATCGAAGTGAGCAATTCTTCACAAAGAATTGAGTAGTTGAACCTTCTTTATGTATGTATTGAACCTTAATTGTAAGCTTTTTTTTTCATCATACTTATACAATAATTATCTTGTACTATTGTATTTAATGGCTTAATTTGAGAGGGTTTTGCAACTTATCCCTTATTAATGTTTAATATTATCTTTTATATGATTCGTAGAAAAGCATCAATCTTATTTTCTATGAACAGAATTAACCCAAAAGGAGAAAGGAAAAAAAATTAAATAAATAATAACCTGTAGTTTTGAAAAGTAAAACACAAGTAGAAGAATAGCACATAACCTGAAAAAAAAAAAAAAAAAAAAAAACCAACTTTTACCGGCAATTTTTCTTAACTGCCGGTAAAAGCAACATTTTTAGTGATTTATCGGCGGTTTATAAAAAACTGCCGGTAAAAACTAACTATTATCGGCACTTTAAAGATATTTAGTGGCGGATAAAACTGCCGGTATAATTCCGGCGGCTACAAAAAAACTGCCGGTAATTACCGGCAGTTTAGCAAAACTGCCGGTAATTCTCTACCGGCAGGACATTTTCCTGCAAATTTTTTAACCGCCGGCGAAATTTTTTCCGGCGGTTTTGAAGGCATTTTCCGGCGGTTTAAAGCGCTGGTAATACAAAAAATTCTTGTAGTGTCCCTCCTAAATTCCTAATCATTTCATTTCCTTGCTTTTCTTTTTCTTTTAAATGAACCAAAATGTGGAGAAACAAAGAGCATGTCTAGCCTGTACAAGAGTGCTCAAAGTATGGAATTCTAAAATTCATATTTACTGCCTGGTTCAAAGTGGCTTACAAGAAGCCAAACACTACATTTGGATTGTAAGAGTTGTTTAGTTTCTATTAATATATCTTTGTACAACTCTGCCTTTTGAGTGATTAGGCTTGCACTTGGAGGGTGAGAGGAGGAAAAATAACAGTGGATTGGGGATAGATGGCGTGAATGTGCTAAGGGATAAAAGAGATAGAGAAGGAAAGTAGAACGTAAAAATGAAACTGGGTCAATCCGAAAGAATTTATTACTTTTTTGGTTGATTAATTAAAGCTGATGGGTTTCTTTTTTATTCAACTACATTAGCGGTCAATAGAGCTTACTTATTTACCGGTGAGTAAGTAAGTAAGTATTGTCCCATTAATAATACGACCTAGTATTATTATCCAATCACATTCCGAGAGTATATTAAACATCAAAGAATTAGAGCCCCTATTTGTTATTAATTACCATGAAAGGGGCAATTAATAGGAAGGAATAATAATTAGAAAATTAAATCTAGTTGGGCCATTGATGCAAATCGATCATAGAAAGAGAGAGAGAGAGAATGTAGTGCCTACATGGGACGTCAATGTCTAATTTTGTCATTTTCCATTTCGATAGTTTTCTAAATAATATATGTAAGATAAATTAGTATAACTTGTATAAGGTATTTAAGTCTTTGCATGAGGTTAATGTGTCATGATGTATTCTTTATTTGAAACTTTATACACTTGAGGGGGGTTTAGGAAACATCAAGTACATGCACAATATTGATATTGCAGGAGTGTTTTGTGCACTTAACTCGTATTCCTTTTGACGCTTATTAGAGAAACTCATTTATAAATTTATGAGCAATTCAAGGATTTACCTTTTTTCCCATTTCGGTTGCACATCATTGAGAAAGTTGTACCTAGAATAAAAGAAAAGAAAAAAAGAGAAGGCACCATGCATCAACCACATAATATGTAAATAATTGTTGTATATACACTTAATTTTATTGAAAAAATCAAAAGTAATCAAACATTTCATTCTACATAACAAAACAACTTTCTTATACAAATCACAAATAATAAAACAATAATATTCTTATAGTACCATCTATATATGTGTATGAGTGTATATATATAAGTAGCTAAGATGAATCCCACCTAAACCCCCTTAATTATCTCCATCAAATGAACTAATATCAAAGACATTGAAGTTGGCACACTGAATGCGAGTAGTGCCACCATAGCTAGAGCCATGCTTGGCCTAGTGTTCATCAGCTGGGATTGCAAGAGCCCCATTGCTTGACATATAATATCATCATAGCTTGTGTAGAAACTCTTCTCCCAATCCATCCAATCCGAGGGTGGCTCGTAGTTCCTCTCTATCATCTTCATCTCATGGATTCGCTTCCGAAGAACAATGAGGCTCGCATCCACAATGCGACCATTGTAATAATTATAATTCTGGTCATGGGTGTGATCTTCCCTTGATGCGTAAATGGTTGTACAAGCTCTCTTTCGCTGGTGAAGAGACATTTTTTGGGAAATCGAAAGTGGCCTGAATGGAGATAGAAGAATAAGATCAGGTGAGCAAAGGAATGCTGATGCCATTGCTAATTTTAGATATATACGTGAGAAACTAGAATGCTTTTTGAGTATATGAATCCAATATGGTATATATATAGAGAGACAGATATATGATTTATATTATACTTATATATACATGCATGTATGTGCTTACGGAGGGGAGGTGGAGGCATGTGTTTAACCCAATATGTAAGGCAAGGAGGTGGTCAAACCGTGTCTTAACGGACACCAGCCTCCTTTTGCGCGTCTCTCGTATTATTTTGGAGCAAATTCAAGAAAGCAACACGTGTCACATCTTGATAGTGACATGTGGCATTGTCCTCCTCAGGCTAGAATTCTATACTGTGAGCAGCATAACATGCAATCCTGTGTAGTCATCTCCTTCCAATCATATGATCTTTCTACTTTCACATGATGAAACTCATTTATTATTCTCATCTAAAATGGGTGACACTGCGCTTTTCTCAAGTGTTTCTGTGAGAAGATACTAGCTAAGCTATACAAATATGATACGATTATGTATGATATTGTATACAAAGAATGATGTTACAAAGTGGCAAGATCACAATAGTAGTGTTCCTCTTCGTAGGGGAGTATTACCCATTTGGGTTGACGAAGGTTCTCTTGGGATGTGGCACTTTGGGTTGGCTTGACTTTTAGTTTGGTCGGCGATTTTTTAAGCCTGGTTCTCTGTATGTTTTTAGATTTTTTTAAGTTGATAGTATTTTAATGATAAAAAATATTGATGATACTTCGGGCCTTTTGAGGGGTCAGAGACTCAAATGTACTAATATACACAAAATAGAGATAAAGAAATCGAAAATCAATAGGGAGCTTTCAAATACAGCTGGAAACTAGGAGGAAGGAAAATGTTTAGAGGGAAAGTGCCAAAATGCCAATGGGACCCACTCTACTGTACCATTTTTTTTTTCTTTTATTAAATTACAAAGGGAAAGTGCCAAAATGCCAATGGGGGACCCACTCTACTGTACCATTTTTTTATTATTATTTTTCTTTTATACAATTACAAGTTAGACATATAAAAATACATTAATAACTTTTAAGACTAATTTGGTACACATGAATGGAGGTAAAATGAAATGATCATTTCACTTCTGATTTCCTTTCTCTTGTTTGTTGTGCTGTATTAGAAATGAAATAGTCATTCCAAATCATTCCCTTGGAATGTTCATTCCAACAAAACTATTTCACTTCTTGAGTTATGAAATGACCATTTCATTCCCACTTATTATTAAAATTATCCTCTCTCTTCATTAATGCATTTCTCTCTCTCTCTCTCTCTCTCTCTCTCTCTCTCTCTCTCTCTATATATATATATATATATATATATATATTTAATAGGTATATAAGTCCTTATTTTATCACTTTCAGTTTTTAATAAAGTATTATTTTTCTTTCGTATAAAAGATTATATTAATCTTGACTAGAAGAGAAAGACGGATTATATCTTAATTTATAGAGTTTTAACTGAATGGGTAATTATTATTTTTTCACATGATAATTAAATTAAATTGGCCAAATGTCTCATTATTAAAATTGATTCTATTTTATATAAAAAAATATAACATGTTGAAAGGTAACATCATTTCATTTCTACACAATTCTCTAACTAAACATTAGAATGAGAATGATCATTCCATTCTATTCTCATTCTCATTTTATTCTTGATTTCATTCCATTCTCATTTTATTTCATTCCTGCGTACCAAACTAGCTCCAATAACTTTTAAATGGAAAGGTTAAGAAAATTAAAGCTATTTGGACCGAGAGGTTTTAAACTTTATTGTTGGGCTTGGGAAATTTGATCTCAGCCCAACTTAAAAGTATAATTTGGACTCGAGTGTGAGTCATTGAGGAAGGGTTTAAGCGTAGTACGAACGAGAGAGCAGAAATGAAGAAAAGGTTCGAAGGACAAAAAAATGTATCCCTAAAAATAGGAGCCTTATCTTCATGCTGTTTGGTTGGGTAGGAAAGAAATCCTTTCCCTCTGGACTCAACATAACCCTATGTTCCTTGCTCTCCTGGGAACAAAGGAGGGATGTTCCTCCACGCTTTCCTCATATCAACTAGACTATTAAGTGTTAAGAAACCAAACACCAATTATAGTACATTACTAAAGAAACAAACCATTCAAAACAGCAAAATGAAAAATGAAAAAAAAGAGGAAAAAAAAAAAGAAGGTTATCCTGAAATTTGTAACCTAAATCACATTTACTGAGACTTGGTGCTGTCCTGGCAAGTCATCCATTACAAGTAGCTCCAAATAAGAATCTTTAGCTGAGTCAAGAGTTGTAATGATACAGTAGTAATCATCAGTGTTACTGCAATCATGTTTCACTAGAAGTCTAGAACAGCTCATTAGCTCAGAAAAGGCATGAGGCCTTCCTTTATTGCACAGGCATCTTCTTTACATAGCACCTGTATGAGATAAAGCATCAAATAGGAGCACATCTCATGTCAACATCATCAATGCCTAATTAATTACAAACCTTCTAGGTTATAGAGGTTAAGTTGGTCAATGGGAGGAGATTCAAGCTTCTGGGTTGGTTTACCTTGGTCAAGTTGAAGAGGTTCAAGTTGCTCGTGTGGTTCCTCCTGCTCGCTCTTAGAAGGCTCAAGCGTTGGCTCTGTTTGGATTTGGTTAAGAGGCAGCGGCTCAAGGCGCTGGAATTTGGGCTTGTTTTTCTCAAGGAGAAGATAAGTGGTGCAGTACCAAAACAACAGTATTCTACTTTGAGCCATAACTGTATCTCTAATGCGACTGCCTCCAAAGGAAAGTCGGTCAAGTGCCTGCAGAAATTAAAAGGCATAAAGGGAAAATCAATATAGCTCACAGTTCTTTCATCGGTCAATTTGAAAGCTTTTGTGCCAGCACATCTATATGAACAGACAATAAACCAGCGATCAGACAATTGTGTAGCATGTATAGTTTTGGTACTAAGCATAATCTTGAAACAAAAAGTTCAAAGCATATCAAATATACAATCTTTTTTATCAGTAAAATAGCAGCTTCCCAAAATCCTAAGATTTCATGCCCAACAAGCCCGAAGCTCCACATATACCAGCCCTATGGCCTGAACCATAATCCAGTAACATAGTTACAATCAAATATTAGTTTTCTCCACTCAGAATTATGGTCTGTTCCCATAAGAGTTGTCCCTTTTAAGAACTTCATATTACAAAATCAAATAGTGTTCAAGTTATTCCATTACCTGTTCTCCAGATTGTATATCAAATGAATGCTGATGATCGAAATGAAGACCGGTAAATTCGTTGATGCAGAGCCCTTGAAATGCCCTGAAAGTACCCAAATATAGATAAGAGGTATCAATGGTCGATAAAAGAAAGAAAACATCAACCAGTCATTTTGTATGAATTCAATGAGATTTCCCTCACTGGCAAGAATAAGTTTACCATCTTATAAGTGAAACACGAGGAATCCATCGAAAGATTATAGGTGTATTGTCTGCATTGACATAATAGCCTCCAAACACAATGAAAACTGTCATAAGAGATGGCCCTAAGGCCATTGCTGCTTCGGTGGTTGGAGCCATAGCCCCAACAGTTAGACCCATGGCAGATGCAGCAAAGGATTCCATGGTCACAATTCCACAGAACTTCCCAAATCTAAAAAGTCAAGTTCAGAATCAGTTCCGTCAAATATTGCAATTGATAAACCATCCAATGGCTAAAATCTTAAAAGGTTAAATTGCATATATGTATTAGTTTAAATCTTTACTAGCAAACCCACAGAGTTCAAAAAATATCAAAAGCTCAAGAAAATATCATTCGGAGTTGAGGGTTGATAAAAGACAGAGGACGGTGTTAAAAAGTATCACAGCTGCATTTAGTATCAAAAAATTAACCTGATAATGTTAAAATTAGTAGAAAAATCACCTGGACAAAGTAGGATGGAGACGAGCCATGGGGTACAAAACAGTGCCAAATAATAATGGAAATGCAGCTCCGACAGGGATCTCAGCTATCAGCTTGGACAGCAGATACGGTCCTAATGTATAAGACCCTTTGGCACGCTCTCTATCTACAATTGCACGTTCCTTGGGAAACACACCCACTGTCTTTGTGAGTGCAGCCATTGCTGTGTTTATAGCAGTAACCTGAGAGAGGAAAACAAAAAGAAAGAAAAAGAAACCCAGATAAACAACCAAAAATTGTTTTCCTTGAATATGTAAACAAAATCAAATTGTAACTTGAATATCATAGCTTCCAATTTATTGACACAAGCATTTTTCTTAATTTTGAAGGGACAAACAATCAAATTTCAGCCAGGGGCTTTTCACAGACTGTAGCTGCAGGAGAAGAGTGGAAAAATGCATCTGAGGACTTCAGAAGGGGGTGAATATTCCTCAGTAATCACACACACAAACTTAAAGAAAGAATATCCTGCGACATGAATGTCATCAACCAGATTTGAAATTCTATTAAACTACTTGAATGAACCATATCAATGAAAACTGCCATTCGTTATATCCATAATCCACAAGCTGTAGCTGTAAATCAGCAACAACACCCACCCACCTTTCTGTGTACAGTAAAGTATATATTGGGAAGGAAAAATATTGTCATGACACAAAGTTAAGCCTTGACTATATCATATTAGCTGACTGAATTCCAGTTATTTGTGTTCAATTTGATAGAGAATAAGCTTCGGCCCACATAAAATAAAACGAAAAAAAATGAAAAAAAAATAAAGGAAAGGCCACACACGCATGCACATTAAGAGCAAAAGCAAATATTCACCATGCATAAGAACAGAATCTCAGTGTATGCACCAAATTCTGACTTCAAAACAGATATGAAACTGATGGTTGAATGATACGAGATGCAGAAGATAATCCAGTTTTGATGTCTACTATATATTCACTTTGAGAGTGCTTAAGATCAGGTACTTGTTATAAAATGGATTTCTCACTGGTACCATGAAAAATGATTAAAATGGATACATTTTTAACAATTAAGGAGCATATGAAATATAAAATATTATGAATGCTAAAAGTAGAAAGAACAGTTGTAGAATCTCAAGAAGTACAGAAATTGTGGTCAATAATTGAGGTAGATATTGATAACAGAAGTAGGATGCTAGTCATAAAATGGTATTGAGGTCTTCTGTACAGAAATTCAAAAGTGCAGTTACACAACCACTATAGCAAAAAATAGTAATGGTTTCGTTCACAAGCTCGGAGGTTCATCCCTCAACAAAGACAAAAAATGATGCACAAACAAAACTGACAACAGAAAGCCACAATTACTATAATCTTTCACCACTTAGAACATTATGATTCCCTTGATTTTCTCATTAAGGGGAAAAAAGAGAAAGAAGAATAATTCATAAAGAGGGTGTTCCAGGCTTAACTCCACTTCAGTTTCAATTCCGTCCAATTATTTTAAAGCAATTATTAAATATAAATTCATGTGGGAACCGACCTATGCTAAAGGAGCCAATTAAAATAAACGGTGCCTGATGGAAATGGACATTATCGAAATTGGAGAGAAGGCTTGCCTACTGTTCCTCCTTAGGAGGGTATCCCAGCCTAAAACAACTCGACCTATATACTGCAATGAATATTTTGGCACATCAATCATAACTATAGGCAATAATTTCGAGTTAATCATCAATATTTCGTACCTGGAGCAACCCCATTCTGTCTTGTATTGAAGTCTGAGATCTTCCCATTCTCCAAAAAACTGAACCAAATATTAGTGCTGATGCAATTGACATTCTTGACCGAACTTTGTTCGTTGGCCCATCGCGAGAAGCCTACTCATTCCATCCATTCACAGGTCCTCAGTCAAATAGGACAAGACATTGAAACGATGACCATGTAAATAACAATTTCTACACATAAAATTACAGAGGTAAATTGAAAACAAGAGCTTCTCTACAGCATTTCACATAACAACCTGCTCTATTATATGAATCCACTGCACTAGCTATATGCATCTTTCTGGTTGTTTCCTCATTGTCAAGTAGTGACTTCAGTCATAATAAACAGGAAAATTTGATGGTGAATATTATTGTTAAAAAGTCTTGTCTGAACACCAGGAAAATCACTTACGAAAATGATCCACAATTAGAGATGGACCAAAGTGAAGAAATACAAACTATGTCATTCCCCAATTATCTAATTCAGCAGCAAAATCTTTTTTTGTCAATTTATTTTGATACATAAACAGTATAGTAACCCTAAGAATTGAATGAATTTAGAAAGAACTACCTGCATCCACGCACGTTTAAGAAGCAACCAGAACTGCCTCCACCATCCTCCTTTCCTTTTGACAGTAGTTTTCTTTTTCAAGTTCATGCTTTTCTTAAAGGTCTCCCTTCCAGTAAGAGAAGTTGCATATAGAATTGATGATGTTTGTTGTGAGAATGACTCAACAAGACCATCTATCCTTTTCTGGGAAAAGTAGACACTTTCAGCAGAATTATAGTCTATGGATATTAGGTCAGCCAAAAATTCAGCAGGATTCACATGATCTGGGCAACAATACCTGTTGAGCAAACATCAGTCAGTTAGTACTTTCTGAATTATCAGTTAGAAAATTACTGCTCCATCATGAATAAAAACAAACTAAAGACAGGACTCGGCTATACACATAGTGCAGGCATAGACCATAAATCTTAAAGGAGAAGAACCTGTATGGTTATTTTGTGATCTAACAACATAATTGTTGGGAATTTCATCCAAATTCCTAGTTTAATTAGGTTTCTATTTTAGAGTTGTATTCTGTTAGGGAATTTCTTGTTAGACAAGTGTTGGGCTCCAAGGAATTGGGATTGGAACTCTATAAATAGATATCTTGGTTTTGGGTTGAGAGTCTTGAGACTCGTGAGATTGAGAGAGATGTAGTCTCGTGAGGGAGTTGATGGGTAGAGGTAGTATATGGGTTGGTAGAGTAGAAAAAACACTGGTAGCGAGGAGATAGACTCGTGGATTGGTACATAGTGAAAAGGCATGTACACGGTATTGGTATTCTACCGTTGTAATATCTCTACAAAATCATAGTGGAATCTCTTCTCATCTGTGGATGTAGGCCAGTTTTCGCTGAACCACATTATATCTTGTGTTTATGTGTGATTGTTTTATTGTCTCACGTTGGGTCTCCATGTTCCTGTGGTTTCTTTGTCGTAACAAATTGTTATCAGAGCCAGAGGTAAAGGAGATCCAAAAAACACAAGGAGTCTCGATGGATGCTGCAACGGGTTTTAGTTGTAGGTGGAGTCAATCAACCTACTTGTTTGGTCACGATGGTCAAAAAAAAAAAATATCATGATGGATTTCATGGCATGGAGATTGAGTAGTCAAGGTGGAGCCTTGGAGGTTTGATTGATCGAGCAATGTAGTGTGGCCAATTATAGTTTTGCAGGAGGATCTTGATATATTGGCATGCAATCCGAAGAGTAAGAAGGAACTGAATCCTTAGATGAAAGTCCGTAAATTAGACCAAGTCGTAATAACCGTCTGTGGGTGGAAGTCCCTAAAGAGTGATTCGGTTTGTGTGCAAGATTGAAGCTACAATGAATTGTCCTGATTAATGTCATGAAAAGCAATGATTGACTTGATGGAATTTGAACCAAGGTGGAGATTATTGAGAATTTTGTCTCAAATTCCTAGTTTAATTAGGTTTCTATTTTAGAGATGTATTATGTTATGGAATTTTTTGTTAGACAAGTGTTGGGCTCTAAGGAATTGTAATCCTTGTGCAACAAGGAATTGGAATTAAACTCTATAAATAGATATCTAGGTTTTGGATTGAGACTCGTGAGATTGAGAGAGATGTAGTCTCATGAGAGAGTTGATGGGTAGAGGTAGTATATGAATTGGTAGAATAGGAAAAACACTGGTGGTACTGGTAACGAGGAGACAGGCTCGTGAAGTGGTACATGGTTAAAAGGCATGTACACGGTGTTGGCAATCTACCGTTGTAATATCTCTACGAAATCATAGTGGAATCTCTTCTCATCCGTGGATGTAGGCCGATTTTTGGCGAACCACAATATATCTTGTGTTTGTGTGTGATTGCTTTATTGTCTCACGTTGGGTCTCCATGTTCCTGTGATTTCTTTGTCGCAACAATAATAATGGAAACCATTCAACATAGATGGTTAAATACATGCTAAGCTGCTAATTAGGAGAGAGAAGGAAAGAAAAAAAATATAGTTTTTGATTTGGACATAAATACATAATAATACAAGCAGCATTATAAATGTTACTGTCTTTTGGACTGTCAAGCCCCTTTGTTATAATGTGACAACTTGTGTATTTTACATATTCTTCATGTGTACATTGTTCTAGTTAAAAGAAATTATGGAAGAACTCTAGTGGATTTAACAAAGGCTCATGTAAAAATTTACATATTTTAGGGTTCAAAACTTCAAGTCACATGCATTCTATTTGTACCGTGTGCTTCATGTTGTTAAGGATCTTGTTAGGATTAGAACTAAATGTTGGAAAATTTCATAGCGAAGGCCGGAATCTGTATTCTTATTTTGAGCTTTTGATAAGATTTTCAAAAGTTAGTTTAGTTAGTTAGTTAGTAGTTTGTTGTGATACCTTTGTCCAAGAGCAGAGTTAGAATCTGTCAAAATCTGAAGATACATCAGCGGCAAAAAGGTAAAATCACCTTCTGAATAACTAACTCACCAATTGCATTCTCATTTAAGGCACAAATGCATACACATTTTGATTCATGAAAAAGATGTTTTAAATGCATAATTTTTTTTGGAATAAATATATTTAAAAAGGATTTTTTCAAAAAAATAGTGAATCTCGTCGATCTACCGACAATTTCTAGAAAAATTATATTGAAGTCCCAAGTAGCTCAATTGAAGCATCAATCGATTGAAACCTATCCAGTAGTTGTTGATCTATCGAACTACGCGGGAACAGATTTTGAAAACTTCACTAAAATAGATTCCTAAAAGGTTTAGGTTTCCCTATTCTGATTACAACTAAGCAACCCTGATTCCTTTGGACACAAAGCACTATATAAAGACCTCTAGGCTCTCATAACACTTATAGAATATATAGAGAGAGATCCCCACACATTATTGATAGATCATATAGAGAGATCATATATATTTAGAGAGCATATTTTTATTCTCATCATCTAGCATCTTGTATTATATGGTGAGTTATTATTTAAGTGTTGATCGTCATCAACATTAAGTGTTACTATATAACAAATACACAACCTATCTGACTAGTGGCTGAGACCAATTCATTGGTGCGAGAAGCACATACACGAAAGACCTATAGATGCACCGGTGAGAAGAAGAAAGTTAATTTGCATAGAGGGTAGGAGACAGAGAGGGCGCCCGAAATTAAAACGGGATGAAATCATTAGAAATGACTTATAAAGTTAAATATTAGAGGAGAGATGGCTTGTAACAGAAAAGAATACAAAAAGAGAATTCATGTGGCTGACCTCATTCATATGGGATTAAGGCAAGGATGATGATGATGATGATACACACATATATATGCCTAAAATTGTATCTACAATATATGCATTTGTGGGTGTAACACGGAGTTTTTAAAATTGAAAATCATTATGTACAACTTCAACCAGACACTAGAAAAGGAAAAGGAAATTATTGTTTTCCAAGGAAAAGGAAATCATAGTTTTCCATGGAAAAAAAAGTTATGTTAAAACACTTTTTGGAGTAAATAATTTTACATCAAAGCAATTGCAAGACTATAATTTCAGCAGAAGTTTATTTAAAAAACAAAATCTAGTTCTAGGACGCAAACCAGACAACTCAATCGTCCAACAAGTCCTTTGGAGCCACCTTTATGCCAAACGAACAAAGAAAGTACGGCCAAAAGGTTGAAAGATATTTCCTACTGACAACTCGGAACTGACTTCAAGGTTACCAATATTTGTAGTCAATATAGATTGGATGCCGAGTCTGCTTGGTAGCATTTCTGGAGAGTACTTTCTGTTTCTTTTGAAAACTAAAATTTTGCATGTAGCATGTCAGTTTATATTTTAGCAAGATAAACATATCCAAAGAAAAATGATAAAACAATGGTTTCTGGGAAATAGACAGTTATACACAGAAACAGTAATGTTATGAGCCAAGTTTAGATTACTACCCAAACTTTGAGAAGTAAGTCAGCAGCTCATCACGTGCAGGACCAGCATAAACAAGTGCACCATCTGTTAGCAACACAATGTCATCGAATTTAGCATACACTGAACCTCTAGGCTGGTGTATGGAGCATATTACAGTATGTCCATCCTGTGCAAGTTGTCGGAGTGTTTCCATTACCTTCTCTGCCTGGAAGGCATCAAGTCCTGAAATCATGTAATAGACAAGAAAATTAAAGGGCACTTCAATAGTCATCTAATTACTAAATCAACAAAGAAATGGAAAGAAAATGAAAAAAAAAACAACAATTTGTTTGGATATTGAGTCATGTATTTGAAAGTTCCTATACAAAGCTAGGTTGCAGTAGAACAAAATGACCATTAGTAAGTTTATATTGTGACGTATATATTTGTAATTGGCAATATTCGGTGTCAAAACTAAACTTGATTAAGTTGTAATCTTTCATTCATATTTTTGTAATGATCATGAACTTGAAGACTGAGAACTTGGAGTGTGTTCTTCATCAATGCATCGTCTGAAGCAAGGAATTTGATTGAGTAAAGCATTCAAGTGGCTTCAAGAGAGCATGAACGTCGTTGATTATGATTTGAGCATCATCTAGTCCAAGTAAGTTGGTGAGGACGTATAGGTTTTGAAAACTTGGTTTCCGGTCTTGAAATATAAAGTTTCGGAGTTGCAATTTCATATTTTTCAAAGTAGGACCGGTACAAGGCTTTCCCGGACCAATCCAAGAGCTCTCAGAACCTCAAAATTGGTCCCCAACAAAGCTGGACCGGTCCAAGGTTTAGCTGGACCGATCCATGAGGTCTCAATACCTTGGATGGATTTCTAGGCAGGGCTAGACTGGTCCAAGGCTTCTGAAAGCCCTGTTTTGCCCTCTTTTGTCCTGTTTTGACTCAGATTTGACTCTGAACTTTCCTAAAACACCGGAATTCATTTCCTATTGATTTTTAATTTGTTTTTCAAGGAAAATTAGGGTTTTATTATCTATATAAACCCTCATATGTTTTCTCTCTAATGAATGCTTTCAAGGAGCTTTTCATATGCATCAAAGAATATACTTTTAGAGAGAGAAAGCAATTAAGATATTTTTCGCGAAAGAATTTATTCTTCTATTTATATTTTTGAGAGCACACACACACGGAGTGTTTAAGTTGTGATGCTCCCCTCAATCTGATCAACCGGATTCTCAAAGACATCATCAGTCTATACAGTTTGATCAGAACAGAAAAGGAGGAGAGACGATCACTACAAAGAAGACAAAATACTTGAAGAGTATTGTTTTCTTTCAGGTACCCTTCTGAAAGGATTGTAACGTTAGCCGAGAGTCTGCAATAATTGAACGAAGAGTCGCGAGAGTAAGCCTGAGGCGTTCCGCATCAAGTTCTTGTCGGAGTGGAGTGGGTGTAAGTCTGGGACAGATTCTGTTGTACTTTGCTTCGAGATAGTGGATTGGTTTCTCTAGAGGCATCTACCTCACTCCAATGATTCCTAGTGTCATCTCTAACTTTCCCTACTTGCTTTATTTATTTTGTGATTGGTTTGGATGTTTAATTGATAATCATTGTGGATAATTAATCAATTATAAAATCTGGGCAAGAAGACCAATTCACCCCTCTCTAGGTCTAACGATTAGCCTCTCACTCTAAATTAACTGAACCGCTTCCACACCACATAACTCACATATATGTCTATAAATGAAGATAATGAACATGAAGCAACATCGAAGACTACATGAAGCAATTCATCAAGTTCAATCACATATTTAAGTAAAGGTAAGATAACACCTTAATGAACATAGGGATCTAGGTCAGATTATTTATTAAATAGATGGACCACCATGACCTAGGTTTAAGCCTAAAAAATATTTAAATTAATAAAATCAAAATATTTTTGAGGCAGAGACTCTGATTGATTGAACCCTAATGTGGATTAATTGTTGAAAAGATAAAAAGTAAGGAACGATTGAGAGCCCAATCGACCCTTCCAATCAAAATAGATTGGAATCAAGCGATCGATATCTCAATCAATAGAATCTATCAATTGAAGGCTACTGGAGTAGCTTGATCAATCAAACTTGAAGTCCAATCAATGAAGGCAGAGGGTTTTTTTGACTATTACGAATTTCATAAAACTGAATGATACAACTTTCCTATTTTACTTAGGATTCCCATACTGACTATAAATACATGATTGGTTAAAATGTTTTTATGAGATTGAGAGGCACAAAGAGAGAGTATAGAGCTTTGATATTCAATCTAGGATTTTACATAGCACACCAAAAAAATTGCACATGTGACTAAGTAAATCAAAACATGGAGTCAAATGAAGATTATCAACTATCAAACAACCAGATTTATAGAAGATCAAGGAGCAAATGAACAGCCAAGGAGACCAAACATTTTTTTAAGAACAAGTTTGTTGATTGACAACATCCGTGTTTGAGGGAGAACGATGTGTGAGTTTGAACTCTCAATCATAGGTATCTAGGTTAATTTTAGGGGATAGAGTTTGATACCTAGGACTGTAAACCTTTCTCTATAGCAGATTGTTTGTGCCCAGGATCCATACATTTCGATCAAAAAAGAATCAAGAGAAAAATAAAAAATTGGAATTGATAGATATATTTCTAGACTATAGGTCCTGTGGGTTTTTCCTTTCTAAGGTTTTCCATGTAAAATTTGGTCTCTTTTACTTTGGCCCTGTTTGGTTGGCTTGTTTTGATATAGGTTTTGTGTTATGTTTTTAATTTTTTGGTCCAAAACATGTTTAGCAAGTGATGATTTGGTTTGAAAAGTCTAAAAACAATATCAATTTGGGCCCAAAACCTATATCAAAAATTTGGTGATATTGTTATGTTTTTGGCCCAAATACATCAAACACTACTGTAGCGGAGGTATCACTGATTTCACTTATGGGACCAAACCGCATCACATACAAAAAACATTCTCAAAACACTTTCGTTCATTTGAACTAATATTTTCTCTCTCCTCTCTCGCGTTCTTCTCTGGTGATTTAAAGGCAACATCAAACAAAGCCCTAGATCTATGCTATCTTCTCTCTCTCTCGCGCGTTCTTCTCTGGCAATTTGAAGGCGACAAGTTTGCGACACAGATCTGTGCTATCTTCTCTCTCTCGCGTTCTTCTCTGGTGATTTGAAGGCAACAAGTTTGGAGCCCTAGATCTGTGCTATCTTCTCTCTCTAGCATTCTTCTCTCTCGCAGGTACAACCTAATCACTGTCTTCTCTATTGCATGTTTCTCTGGTTTTCCACATTTGATTATGTTATTTTGATTCATATGGCTATGTTCTGGCTATTGGTTCTGCATCTTCCTTTACATAGTCGTGTGATTCCTCCGCAAACTTTCTGGTATATTGGATTAATCATAGAAATAAGACTTTAATATTGAAGATTCCACAAGTGACTCTTTTGTCTTTGGACCCTATTGTGTTTTGTTTCTATTATACTAGGCAAGAAACATAAAAGATTATATTGATTTTTCTTAGATAGTTAAGTTAGAAATGATCTTAATTGCTCTATTTGTAATCATGAAGCAGACAAGAACTCAGAAGAAATTTAGTTGATTTATTTTGCATAGAAAGCAGATCTCTACAAGCATATCTGACAATAATACTACACAGGCCAATTAATTATAACCTCCAAATTCAAACATTCGACACTTTCTAGGAGGACTGCAAAAAAAATAATATATTGAAGCTTACCTTTTTTTATTTATCTTTATTCCTAAGGATCATCCTACTATTCAAGCATTTGTTCTTACCCCAACCATTCAATCATAATTCTCCATTTTTTCTCAGTAAAATAAAACATTCCTATGTGATAGTCTTTAATTTTTTTGAGTGAATGCTGAAATCCTATTTCCTATCCATCAGCTGCTCTATTATGATTTCTATTAACATGCACATGAATGAGAAGACCAAATAATCATGTAATGTTTTCCCCAAGACTGAAAAAAGTTGCACTTGAAATTTGTTGTTAATTGCATTGAAAATAATCTTATCTAACTTGCCTACCAACCATTGTCAATTAGTTTTTTTTTTTTTCAGCATAATTATAAGAATTGCTTGAAAGAGAACCCTAATTTTTCCGTAATTTTTCCCTAAGTTGCTTGAAAGAGAATTTGTGTCATTAGTTCCTCAAACCATTTGTTTTAGGTTCTAAGCTTACCTTTCCTTCACCTGGATATGCAACAATTTAAGTCCCTTTTTGACTATATACCCAATTAATTAATACTTAGATTCTATTTCCAAATCAATCTAGATGGTAATGAAATTTGGTCCACCAGAAGCTTCCAAAAGCTAAAAATGGAAAGGATTTCTTGGTAATACTTAAATCTAAGGACCTTCCTTGCTACATTCATAAGTATGCTTGAAGATGAATTTTTTTTTTTTGTCTTGGAAAGATGCTTTTGGAATGGAGACTATCTAATGTGATCTTCTGCGAACAAATGGCACATGCTTTTATAGTTTATTCATTTAATTTATATGCCATGTTTAGAATATTGAAAGACTAAAGAGATTATAAACATGAATCCGAATATATATAGTTGCAGACTATATATTTTAAAAACTTTGATTGCCAAGGCCTTGATAGTGAATCCTATTTAGTATCATGTTCCCATATGGTTTCTGAATGGGGATGCAAGCCCCTTCAAGAGAAGACCTGACTTCCTACTTTCTTTTGAAGGGAGAGGAGCTGAGAAAGCTGATTGGTGCTCCTGCTTATGCAGTTCAAAAACACAGCAGGTGGCTGTATTTTACTTGCATCCTTGTGATAATTTTTGTTTGTTTTTTTTTTTTTTGGGTGGGAATTATGATAATTTTTGTTACAGCTTCATTATTGAGGGTATTTATGGATCTTTTTTCAATTTACAGAATGTGAGGCGGTTTTTGATGTGGCCATTAAGGTGGTTCTCCAGCCACCAAAGCAGAAGAAGAAAAAGAAGAGAAAGGGACAGAAAGCCTGCACTATATTGTGAGTGGGGGAAGAATTGGTGCTGAGAGAAGAGATGACTAACTAGCTGATTAGATCTATTAGTGTCTTGATCTCTCTCATTGTCTTTCCACTTTGAAGAAGCAGGAAGTTGTGGTCTGTAGTCTTGACTGATTCTACTAGGGAACTCTATTGCTGATTTTTATATTAATGATTCAAAATGTGCTTGGTACTATGTGGAACTCTATTTTTCTTTCATCCTAGATTTATTTCATGTATTAACTAGATTGTGAAAGATCTATGTTTATAGAAAAACCAAGCTGTTTCCTCTTGTGGACAGTTCTATATACTATATAAGCTTGTTTAGTATATTTCAAGAGGCATGAATATATTTATGATTGTATTCAATTGTTCTATATTACATGCATGCTACTAGTCTGTATCACGTATGCTTTTAATGGTCTAAAATGATTTCGAAGCGAACTTCCTGTGCTATCGGATTTCTTGTGTCTTTGCAGAAAAGCAATATTCTGTGGTAGCAAGACAAGTTGTAAAAGAGGTAGTTGAACTTTATAGAGAATTCTGAAATGGAAAAGCTAGAAAAAAACACAGAATTCTGTGGGAGCATACGAACAATAGTTTAAGTACATCCAGTGGCTTTATAGCATCTCAACTCAGATCTAATGGAGGCCTAATTTCTAGTTCTTTCGAAGATTCTATTACTATCCAATCTCTTGGAGGAAGTCAGTTGCCAAATGGAGCGGCTAGTCATCTGAGATCGATTTCAAATCCATGTTCTCTTCCAAATTCACACAAAGCAGCTAATAGTCATATCTCTTGCACACATCTTGCTGGGAGCGGGCATCAAAAAGCTGGTTCATCTAAGAGCTGGTTCATCTAAGATAGAGGTATCGACATCTGATCTTGCGGATCATTCGATTACCAGTCACTTGCTTTCATGCATCACTGTATAAAAAAATTTTGGCAACACTTGGACCTACCAATGTGTTTTCAGTGTTTTGGTATCAAATTTTTCATAACGCATTAACATTACCAAAGATGTTATGCATTTTCTGTTTTTGTAAATAATGAAACACAACAATGTTACCAAACGTGTTGTCAATTAAAATTCAAAACACTAATATAACATAACATATGTTATGTTATTTGCTAAAACAAAAACCAATATCAAAACACTCATCCAAACAGGGCCTTTGTGATACTGCCTTATGTGTTTTCGAATGCTTATATGTTTTTGACTGGTTTGATCTTTGAAACCTGAGTTAAATATTTAATAGCGAGTTAAATAATTATAATTGAAAATTAAAAATTACAATATTAAAATCCATAAGACTTATACTCCCTTCTAGGTCTGAATTAGAACTGTGCATACTCTGATGTAACAGAGTCTAGGCTGTTGGTCCTCCCCTCACAAGTTTCTCTCCTTATATTTACAGATTCAGTTATACCAAGCCCAAATGGTGCAATTATCATGAAATGCTGCAGAAGTGATGAATAATTCAATGATGAGTAAGCATAATGAAACGAAATCACTAGAAATAGCTGAAGCTCATAAATCATTTTGATAGCTAGAAAGAGGAAAGATTTCAAATTTTAAAGGATAACATAGGAAAAAGAAAAATATAATATAATGCTTCAAGGAAACAATGAAATTTCAGGATCTTATTTAAGCTTATATCAAGACCAAGATGATGTTTCAAAATTAAATTTTGCAGCCTCTCTCTTAAAAGCACAGAAAATGACATAATCCTTTGGTGGAAGGTTGGGACAAGAAAGCTCTCAACACTTTAATTTGGTTTACATAGTTGGAGAGACTAAACATCTAAGCCACGATGACACTTCTAGAGAGAAGCCATATGTGTAAAACACGTGTCAGCCCCCAGCATGTCTTGGATACACATAATTACATGTCTGACACTTCTTGGTTGTGCTCATAATTTAAATATATATTTTATAGTTTCATATACTTGGAGACACTTTTGTGGCCATTAATCAATACTTAAAAGGAGCCATATCCAGTACACTCGTAAATAGGAAAAATACACCAAAATGTCCACCTTGCTCTTACAAAAAAAATGGAAAAGAAGACAAAAACTAAGATGGTATATGTATCATAAGAGAGGATTAGTAGTATACATACATAATTATGTAGTAATATTTCTCAAGTTGCATCTTCCACATTATGCAATGATTGACATAAAAGCTATGAAAATGAATCAAAATTATAAGTTTGTCTTATATACTATATATTCATTTAAATAAAAAACTATATATTATAAAATTAGGTCAATTTATTCCTTGCCACCCCCACCCCCACATCTCAAGTAGCATCATGTTGGACATTGAAAAGTAAAGTTTCGAGAATTAAGCCGAGTCAAGCTGAGAGGTTTCGATCTCAATCTCAGCTTTTTAAGACTCGTGCTTAATCAAGGTCAAATGGCATATTCAAGTTTGGCAAGTTTTGGCCTTCCCAAGCTTGTTTTTGTTAGTAAGACTTGAGCAAGCCCAATATCACTTATTCATCAGATCAACTGAAAAGCATAAAGACAATTAACTTGGGAAGAAATAAAAAATTTACTGACTGACCAATTATTCAGAACATAACAACGGAGCACAAATTATTTCATTTGGACAATGTATATAAGATTCTAAATCTACTGACACAACAAATTATATGAGTCAAATTGACTGGAAGATTAAATCTATTACCAAATATTAAGCAAGACCAAGTTTATTCTCAGGTGTGGTCTCTTACTCTGCTAAGACCTTATTATGATTACGGTCTGTATTGAAAAACAAAATGGGACAAAAAATTAACAAGTGTTAATCTAAATTTCTGCAATTCAACCTCCTACAACTGTAACTACTCCAAAAAATTGTCTATATACTCAAACGCTTGCCAAATATAACCACCCATACAATTCTCTCATCAGTACAAAGATGCCTAGAAATTATCTTTAAGCTCAAAATCTTACGAGTCTCTCAATTGCACATAATTAAATATCTCCCAGCTAAAGTTAACCACCCATGATTACCAAGATGCTTAAGAGTAGTTATCAGCAATTTGAGAAAGAAAGGAAAAAGTGTGCATATGTAGCGTGTTTCCTCGCTTCTCCTTATAGAAAACAAAGAGGCATTTAGACAAACCATATAAATAGAAAGTATTCATACCAGTTGTTGGCTCATCAGCAAATATGGCGGATGGGCTAGCAATAAGCTCACATGCCAGCGATAGACGTTTCTTTTCACCACCACTGATTCCACGGACTTTTGCATCCCCAACCAAGGAATCAGCACAACTGACCTTTTGAAGAAAGAAGATACAGCATCCACCACAATGAAAAAGAAATCATAAAGCTTTTAAGTTTCAAAGTTGTTTCCGGTCAAAGTTAAACTTTTCATCTGATAATAGATAAGGTTGACATTACTTATAACTGCATGAATTCTGAAAGGCAAATATAAAGTACTCAATAAGAACGCACATCTAAATTCTGGGTGAACAATCACTTTATTCTAAAACAGCTAATAATGACTCAACATGACATAAAAGAATTAAAATTCAAATTCAAGAAAAATTGAAACAAAAACTCAGTCAAGATTGGCTACTTAAAATCTTACTTCTCTATTGGAGAGTTATAATCTTTTGATACAAATAAAATGTGCAAATCAACTATGAAAAATGTAAATCCAGCCTTACCAAGCCTAATTTGAACAAGAGATTGTCCACATATTCGTCTCTCTCTTCCACAGAAGGTATCTCTGGTAACTGGAGTTCAGCAGCTAGAGACAGCGTTTCCCGAACTGTCAACTGTGAGAAAAAAAGATCATCTTGTCTCACGTAAGCAAATCTGCAAAAGCAACACAAAAAATAAATAAATAAACAAAAATACAACAAATCAACATATATTTCCAATTAATGCTTTAAGAGTTTTATCTAAGCCAAATATACTTGTAGCTTTTGTTTGCCATTTGTTGTCCATTGACCTCCAAAAGGCCGGACAAATGTAACCGAGGCGATGCCATTATTTGACCTGCCAGAACATTGAGCAGGGTTGTCTTCCCTGACCCTGATGGGCCCATTATCGCAAGCAGTCTTCCTGGTTTCGCCTCTCCACCCACATCTTTAAGCAAGAATCTCACCTATCAAATGAAACAACACCTAAATTTTAGATGATTTTCATGAAAATAAATAATGGATGCTGTTAATAGCAATAAAAAGTATCTAAATATACCTTGGTCTCACTTCTGAATTTCCAATTATATTACTAAAAGTCTTTACATACAAATTAGCACACACATACATACATAGAGACTGAAGAATGTCAAATTCATTAACAAAGCCGACTAAAGTTTCGAAGAATGTCAAATTCATTAACAAAGCCGGCTAAAGGTTCTAGAATTCAGAAGTACACGGCTATAAAATGAGCACAGAAACCTCACAAATAAAATATTCTCCGTTTGGTTATTAAGAAAACCAGGAAAAAATAGAACTCTGAAAATTAAATTGAGTCCTATGATTTATATTTTCTTGTTTTCCCAAGGTATACATGTGTGTGTACGAAAAACATTTCCATGAGCTCATTCATACAGATGGTGAAATTAAGCTTAGTTGAGTAGAAGTTTCTCGTTTGCCCTTTGCGTTGGAAATTCTTAAACGCAATACTTCAATATGTTTCCTTACATTTTCTCGGCGTCCAAACACAATTTTGACAAAACCCTAGCTATTCATCATTGATTAACTATAGATTACGAATAACTCACTGATTTGGAGGACTTATCAGAGAGAGAGCACGTGATGTTGCTCCACCGGATGGTAACCGGAGAAACTTTACCGGATTCCGTAGCTTCACCGCCGTCGAATTCTCCGCCGGCACCATCTTTATCGTCGTCCTCCTCATTTTCCGGCAGCAGCGCCGGACCAGGGCCGGCGAATAGGCGGAGCAAGAGAGCTGCCGCGACGGCGGCCAGAATCTGACCCACACCTCCTTTCCCGCCAAATCCCACCATCTGACCCACACCTTTCCCGCAACCAAGCAACACCGCTATCTTCTTCTTCTGCTTCTTCGTCCTCTGTTGAAGGAGAGGTCTCAAGTAAGTATTACCATAACTGTGTCTAACTCTAGGCATAAAATATTACATATATTTATTAATAATATTTCAGCAATAACCTCCACATAGTTACGACGTCGTTTGTTTATGGATGTCAGTTACACGACACCGATTTATGAATCTCACCTACAATTTTCTCTGGAAATTGGGAGTGAAAATCTAACGGAATGCTACGGGAAACGAACACGTGTCCTTGTGAGGATAAGATGGGCTTGAAGAAAAATTGGGCTGCTCAGAAGATTTGACTGTTAGGTCAACGGGTTGGGTTGGTCTGGGCCGAAAAGTCTTGGTACCAACCCAGTAGCGGATAGGAGGCAAGTAAATCACATTGGCTTGTTAGAAACTTAGAAACCTATTGAATGTTGATAGACCAACTACCTATGCGAATTAAAGATTTGAGTGAATATGACAAAGAAAATAAATAACAAAACTCTTTCTCAAGTTGTGATAAAAGATATAAAGATCATTTGAAGCAAAGGCTTTTCTGGACCTTTTCTTATGTCATTTTCTTTTTTTTTTTTATCTGGCATGAAAATACATTACAAAGATGAAATATTACAATCTATTGAGGCAAGAACTAAAATATCCACAGGATATTTTCCAGAACTACATCAGAAGCAAAGGAGTATATCTAGAAGGCTTTCCCTCTCATAAGGATCACACTCAAAACATATCCTGCTAAAGCCAAACTGTAAAGCCTAAAAAATCGATTGGTGTAAACAGATAGCCTCGGCTAATACAACTGAAGAGACCAAAATTTTCTGAAAAACAACTACTTTGAGAAAGGAACCTGAAAAGTCCCGAAACACAGCACCACCACCTCCAATAAGTGAGAATAAGGGAAAACTAGCATCAACATGGCACTTGATTATGCCTTCTAAAGGAAATTACTACATTGGACTTGAACCTTGCCACATTGGGGGAGATTTTCTGCTTTATTAGTTGGCGCCATATGTGGGAACCTCTTCCTTTCAAGAAGCATGACTCGTTTGCGATCTAGACTAGACGTGAGCGGTCATGAAGTACCACGTGCTATTGGCCATCAGAACCATCTTGCCGATGGAGATGGTCCCCCATCTGCTACTACCGTTCAATAGGGACCTCCCGCCGGTGGAGATGGTCCCCCACCTACTACTCATGTTCAACAGGACCTTCCCCGCTGAAGGAGATAGTCCATCTTTTGTTGTCCCATAGGACCTTCCCGCTGACGGAGATGGTCTCACCAGTAGAAACGATCCCCCACTTGCTCCTGTTTACCAGAATCCTCTCATCAGTGGGGATGACGCGAACCTGCATGGTTTTGGTCATCACAATCTGTTGTGGAGTAGTGTCGCGGTTGTGCTACTCGCAATTTATAAATTTACCATTCACAATAGAACGAATACTTGAAGGATAGGGTTCTAAGATGAGGGTGTCGATCCCATAGAGATTAAGGGTTGAGGATTGGTTCTTGTTTAAATCACAACCGTGTGTGTTTGTTTCTTACTCTACTGTGAAAGCATAAAAGATAATTTAAATACAAAGTTTGAGAGAAGAATAAAGGACTAGGGTTAGACTTACCACTAGCCTCGTAGTATGTCGTACATGTAATAAATTGGAGGAATTCATGCAAATGTATACTAAATGACGAGTTGACAAGTCCCACCTACAACGACGTCGCCAAGAGAATACACACCTTAATAAACTATAACCTATCTTCGAAAAGCGTTATTTCCCTAATTACCTAATTACCTACTTGTAGTGAAATCAGCGTCACTTGATTTTCCTACCTACCTACTTACCTAATTGTAATGAAATCACCTTCTCTAGGCATGGACTATGCACATCTAGCTATGCATGTTATAGTGAAAACTAGTCTCAAGCCATCACTTGTAGTCCTTGTGAAACTTACAAGTGTTTGAAGATTATGTGAGAAATTTAAGCATTCTAAGACAATAAAATAAATTACAACACATGAACATGAAGAATTTGTAAACTCATATGTATATAAGGTTCAACGCAAAAGACATATATACAAAATATATAAAAATTTCCAATTCATTAAAGTTAGAACATAGTTACAAAGCTAGGGTTTGTCAAAACCTAGAGAAGAATTAGTTTATCATGGTGGGCTAGAAGCACTCCATAGGCAAAGATGATCCCATGCTCAAGATGGTCTTCAAGGCCTTACAAAACCCTCTTTGAAGCTTTCCCTCTCTAGAACTTCATTTTCTTTCTCTAGAATTGTAAAATATACCCTCTATTACAAGAATTGTGTCTCTCTTTTTTATTACATATTCTCTAGTTATATAACTGATCTGAGGCTCAAAATATCATAGAAATTCTGTGCAAGGCTTTATCCAAGCAAAATTAGACAAGTGACAAATGGAGAAAATATCTGTAGAAAAATATCTTCAGTAGGTTCGGGCGATGCATCGAAGTAGGGACTTCGATGCATCGAAGCTGCGATGTATCGAAGTGGCTACTTCGATGCATCGATCTTCCTTCTTCTGTAGATCTTCAACTTCTTACTTTCCGGCTCCGGTCTTAACCCGCCATTCACTATTCCTTAATGTAGACTCTCCATGAAGGATGATAGGAATTAGGAATACATTGTTGAACTCATAAAGGAGTCAAATTATGCCACATTCTGAGTTTGAACCTGAAATCATTAAAAACATAAAAATACGTAAAAACTATACAATATGTGCAGCTGTGGGATCAAAATACATAAGTAAAGGCACGAGAATGTATAACATTCAACGCTTATCACACCCCCAAACTTAGATATTGCTAGTCCCTTAGCAATACAAAAAGAAATAAAATAAAACGACTATTCTACTTTCTCTTTCGTCGGAAACACGATTGCATTTAGCAAATGCAATAAGCCTTTTAAACCCCTAACCACGTCTAGTGGACGAGTGAAGTCTCATTAGGTTTAACTCGCTTGTTAAACTCACAAAAGTATGCAAAAATGGTGGAATGCTCCGTCATTAACTAGAAAAGAGTGATACCCCAATTGATGTTAAAAATTACAAATGCAACAAGTATTATGAAGTTAATTAGACATCAATAGATATAAACCATCAAAAATCAGAGTTAGGCAACAGTCCCCACATAATGGTCAGTCCGATACACATACAGTGCAAACTCTAAAATCCTCTTTGAAAAGTGAACATACATTTAATACGTGGTTTATTGTCGTTAATGGAGAATAAAAAGGAACATCTGTTCTTATAAGATACAACTTTCTGAAATGAATCACCAAAGCATAATGCTAACTACAAAAATATTTACAAACATTAAACACAATTGGTTGTGCAATGCCTAAGTCCTTTATGCTTTCTAGTAAGCCCTTGTAACAGTGTTGGGTCAATGACTCCCAAACTGAATGGTTTTAAGGCATTAGGTGAAGAAACACCCCTCGGACTTAATAACCAAGCTCACTAGGCTACGAACTTAAGCGAGCCAATTATTTCATTATTGTTTAACCTTGCACACCTTTTAAACGCGAACATTTCATGCTTCCTGAGGCACAAAGGCCTAGTTTAATGAGTGAGAAGGCTTATTGCCAATTTTATTTTGTTTTGTTTGTTTTCTTTTTCTTTCTTTTCTTTTCTTTTTTTTTTTTTTGGCTTTTGATTTTTTAAAGCAATTCGTTCTTCAAGAAATTCAAATAAAAACAAACGTTTTCAAAAGTCTCCAACGATGTATACCCCACAATTCAAATGTATGTGTGCGTGTTTGTGCCATTAAGGACAAATTTAGTAGAAGAACTATACAATATTCAAAGGTTGAACAAAAATGTAAATTGTTCTAACCTAACACATAATTTTCAAAAGTGCGAGTATTTTCGAATTTCAAAGCTCCTAATTACAAGGTGCATTATCGATGAAGTTATGGGTATCATATCTTCAAATAGGAGGACGTCATGGCAAACATGAAATGAAAATGCAATATGTACAAAAATTTAAAAACAACCCAGTGTAGTGTGTAGTGTAGTGTATGCAAGTATACCATAGCCCCAAACTTAAATAAAACATTGTTCTCAATATTTGAATTAAAAGAGTTAGAACAATGTTACTGGTGGGTTGATGGGTTTCAAAAAGTCAAAACATCAACTATGTAAGGGTAGTGGGTACATGGGACAAGTGGGGCACCAAAATCTGCACAAGTACAAGTACATACCAGCATAACATACACAAACTGAAAAAGTAAATAAATAATGAAAGTAAAAGAAATGACACCAATAACATAAAAATAATGAAAAGCTAATAATATTCCATTAATTCAAACATGTGTGATACAAATACGGGAATTTATGGAATACAAAAGAATTGCTTACTAAGCAACAAAACAGAGTGCCATCACAGCACCCGACAGTTCTATGACTATGAATACATAAAAATAAAATATAAGAAATGAAATAAAAATATAAAATAAAAAAAGAATATCATAATAGCTAAGGCTGAGGAGGCGGCGGTGGTACAAAAGTACAAGCAGACAAATCAAGCGCCTGTCGCAGCAGCTGCTGGATCTACTGCTGGCCCGCAAGGACTGCGTCCAGACGTGCGTCAGTCTGTTATTAGTGCTGAAGTGCAAGTTGGTTGTCTTGCATCAGACTAACCATACCTTCACCAATAGTACCTAAAAAATCATTTGTTTGCTGGCAATGCTTAGCAAACTCCAATTGTAAAGACTGGAGGCTGGCACTGAGACACTCTAAGCCCTTGGCTAAATAGTCGTACTCGGCGCGGCTTATGGCAGGGGTATCTGAATCGGCCTCAGCCATATCAGTGTTAGTGTCCTCCCTCTAAGAGGCATAAATATCTGGATCGCCCTCTTCAACCTCGGGAGTGGCATTGGCCATAAGTAGTATGTGGGTAAGCATCTTACTCCACCTCTGAAAAGTAAAGTGAGGGGGGGTGCTCACTCGCAACCTCGTTGGGAAGAAAATGGAAGTGTGCACGATGAAGGACAGCCGTGATAAGAAACAGGAATGGTAGGTTAACATTGGTCATCCTCGAAGTGTGACGATCAACGAGTTGCTCCCATACCTGGGACATCTAGCCCCAAATAACAGCCGAAATAGAGAACTAAAATCCAAAATGAAGGGCATACAAAGCCCACAAAAAGTCGCCATAACGATTTGATCGGTGGCCCATGGGATGTGCATTCTGCTAAAAGATTGTGTCGAAAAACCACAATTATCGCGGGCACAAAGATTTTGTGGTATAGGAATTGGTGGGCGGATCCGAAAAGTGACCCGACACATGCGCCGGATCATCGAAGAAATGGATAGGTCAGAAGGAATGGCGAGAAAATGAGGTATTTCCTCTCCCAAGTGAAGATCGTCGGGTTCCTCATATGGACACCCGATGCAGTCAGCAATATCACGGATGGTGACAGTAATAGCGACACCATCAACAGTGGTGCGCAGTATATCTGGGGTATCAAGTTGGTAAGACATGTTCATGTAGAATACACGAACAAGTCGTGGGTAGAAGATTTCAACAGCAGGTACCAAAAGACCAAATAAATGACGCTTGGTGAGGGCAGAAAAAGACCATGCTGCATATGGGTCCACTGTAAAATTGTCAATATCCACCCTATGCTCAAGGTGGAAGTCTCTGGTCGCCTAGTGACCCCAAAAAATGTCACGGACCGGAATAGGAGGGACCTTGTCACGTGCCATGGTCAAAAAGTGCACAAAAACATGTAGTCGAGAGGAAACCTGGCCACACAAAGTACACCTGGATTCAAAATTGGCTCTCAAACTTATCATATTAATGCAAATCAAAATGTACGCCATTTTATTATATATCACATATATATTAATAATGTATATATAGTCTCTCCTCTCTTTCAATCTTAATTAAACTAAAAAATGTGAAAATGCATATGTCCAAGGCTTACGAAAATGGAATACAAAACTGCCAAATTCCACAAGCAAAAGTATGCACAAAGGAAGCACAAGACGCTTACCTTGTAGATCACTAGCGGAGATGTAATACTTAAAATTCTCTCCTTGTGAGCAAGGGAAGGGTGATATGCGGCTTGTTTGGGAGGTCTGGCCATGCACAAGAACGTGAAGAGTCCCTAAAAAGAGAGAAAGAAATGAGAGGGAGAGATGAGAGATTTGAATAATAAGTGACTGCTTACGCAGTCATGTGCCTCGGTGCGATGCATCAAAGTGGCTAGTTCGATGTATCATCGATGTCGATGTATTGAACTAGAGGTTTCGATGCATCAACCATTTATCGACACAAGGTGCGGAGGCTACTGGAATTAGCAGAAAAAATGGGATATTTTAAACATCGATGCATTGACGCTAATGTCGATGTATCGAAGTGCCTACTTCGATGCATCGAACCTTCTTTAGACTGTAAGTTTGTAAAATTATCCCAAGTATGAAAAAAAATAAGTTTTCACCCTTAATTCAAACCTCTCACTCTCAAAGACTTCAAAAATAGTTAGATACATCCCTTTTTGGATTTGAAGGGTCACACGAAACATGATAGGACCGCGAAAGTTGTTGCCAAGTTTAACATCTACAGCGAGATGTGTGCACAAGTTCATGCACAATATCTAACTGATTCATGTGTCAGTGCATCTCAAATTAAAATTACCACACTTCGCAATAAAATGAATTCCTTGCAGAATAGGGCTATCGAAAGGGGTGTCGAACCTCAAGGATTATGGTCTGAATGAGTTGGTATACGAAATTAATTCTAATTAAATTTAGAAATAGTAGAAATCTGATTTTTATATTTAAAATAATTAAAAAGCAAAATAAAATAAAACAAAGGAAATAGAGAGTGAAGATAATATGAGATAAATTTAGGGTATTTGACTTCACCACTAACTCCACAATTAATGGTCAATTGAATTAACTATAGGGAATTATACCATGCATAAGTGGTGTTGGTGGCTACAAGCTCACCTTCATCCGTCAAGAAGATAACATATGATTAAGGCTATGTCATGGACTATCTTCGGTTGGCATGGGCCATCTGCCTAACTACTCTAATCTAGGGTGCAGTATGGTCTATCTTCTCTAGGCATACTCCATCAAAGCATTTAATGATATATTCAGTGATTACCGTTGTGTAATAATCGCTCTCATGATCACAGAAAATAAAAGAGATTGAATTCAATAACAATAACTAAATATCTAAGATAAGATCATTGAAACTAAATTTATAAGACTTTTATTGCTCAATTCTATAATAAGAATTCTCTAAATTACACAATTGATTCGTGTGTGAGTGTGACTCAAAAATATATCAATTAAAATTTTCCACACTTCGCAATAGAACGAATTCCTTGCAGAATAGGGCTATCGAAAGGAATGGGTATCGTACCTCAGGGACTGTGGTCTGATTGAGTTGAATTGTTAGGATTAATTCTAATTAAATTTAAAAGAAATAAATTCTGATTTTTAATTCTAAATTATCTAATGAAGCAATTAAACAAAAGCAAGAAAAACTAAGGAGTGTAGAGAATATAAGATAAGTCTAGGGTAATTGATTTCACCACTAACTTCACAATCAATGGTCAATTGAACTAACTATGGGGCATCATATCATGCATAAGTGGTGTCGGTGGCTACAAGCTCACCTCCATCCATCAAGAAGATAACATATGATTAAGGCTAAGTCATGGACTATCTTCGATTGGCATGGGCCATCTGCCTAACTACTCTAATCTAGGGTGCAGTATGGTTCATCTTCTCTAGGCATAATCCATCAAAGCTTTTAATGATATATTCAGTGAAAACCATTGTGTAATAATCACTCTCATGATCACAGAAAATAAGAGGGACGAGTTCAATAACAACAATCAAGTATCTAAGATAAGATAAGAAATCATTGAAACTGAATTTATAAGACTTTTATTGCTCAATTCTATAAGAAGAATCCTCTAAATTACACAATCTATGAATGAATACAAAAATCCCCAATAATTAGAACAATCAAACCAGTGATGTTTAGTTAGGGCTCCATCAAAACCCTGGTGGCTGAACTAGCCGCTCATGATACGCCTTGTTCTCCAATGATTCTCTATTCCCAAAAGCTCTTCAAAGCTACTGCCAAGCCTCCTCAATACAGCCCTAATTTGTCACTTTAAATAGCCAAGAGAATACATCAAAGTCCTAATCCAATTAGGAATTAATTAGGTTTTCCCGCAGCACTAATCAGGTGGGTTTTTCCTGCTGACTTCGGCCCAACTTTTGACCCACTAGAAGTCCAATTTACGGAATTTTCGTGAAATACAAAAGTGTGCAGAATCAAATTTCGTTCAACCCTCCTTGAGAATTATGTCAATTTGAGGCTCAAAAATAAGACTTCTGGCCCATTTTCCAAAACGGGATTAAGACTGCATTATGCGCAGATTTGGGCTTCAGGCCCGAAACCTTCTTAAGCAGTTGTAATTCTCTTGGACCTCTTCCTTGGGCTGATTTGAGTTAAAATAAATGGTTGAGTGAATCTCCTTGATGTAGGCTTCATCTCACTATCTTGGATGTCTTCTTTAAAAGCCCAAAATCACGGTTTTAACTGAAATAATCATTAAGGCCCTGAAAATACAGAAAACACTAAAACAAAGTAAAATCACAAAATAATCTATCACTAAGAGAATAAAATACATAAGTTAAGAGGCTAGAATGCGTAACATTCAATGCCTATCAACAATCTATGCATGAATATAAAGATCCCCAATAATTAAAACAATCAAACCATTGATACTTTGTTAGGGCTACATCAAAACCCTAGTGGATGAACTAGTCGCTCATGGTAGAAGGAGAAGCTTCAACGGTTGAGGAAGAAGGCATCATCTTCATGAATTATGCGTAAGACTCGTTCTCCAATGATTCTCCACTAGAAAACTCTGCAAAGTATCTCTTCCAATCTGTCCAAAAGCTCTCTAAGCTCTCTCCAATCTCCCCTCAACTCAGCCTTCAATTCATCACTTTATGCCCCAAGAGAATACACCAAAGTCCTAATCCAATTAGGAATTAATTAGGTTTTCCCGCAGCACTAATCAGGTGAGTTTTTTCTGCTGACATTCGGCCCAACTTTTGACCCATTAGAAGTCCGATTCATAGAATTTTTGTGAAATACAAAAGTGTGCAGAATCGAATTTCGTTTAACTTATGCAAAAATTAAGTCAATTTGAGGCTCAAAAATAACAATTGGTTCATTTTTCAAAACAGGATTAAGACTGTATTAAGCGCAGAATTGGGCTTTAAGCCCGTAACCTTCTTAAGTAGCTGTAATTCTCTTGGACCTCTTCCGTGGCTGATTTGAATTGAAATAAATAGTTGAATGGATCCCTTTGATGTAGGTTTCATCTAACCATCTTGGATGTCATCTTTAAAAGCCCAAAATCATGGTTTTAACTGAAATAATCATTAAGGCCCTGAAAATATAGAAAACACTAAAACGAAGTAAAATCACAAAATAATCTATCACTAAAAAAATAAAATACATAAGTTAAGAGGCTAGAATGCGCAACATTCAACGCCGATCACTAATTCAAAGCATTCGCTCTCATGATTGATAGTATGGTGAGATGCGTCAAAGGTATCCATTTTAAAGGTCATATTCCCAAAGGAGATGTCCATCACCTAGTACGACAATTAACGCAAGCATTAGTCGTAGCCAAGAATGGATGACCTAAAATGATTAGAATATTCTTTGTAGGATCTTGGACAGGTGATAAGTGTACAAAACTTGTTATTTTATATCCTAAAATAAGTTTTTAATTCATCTTTTATTTTATTTAAATGTTCTTATCTTTGCATTTTATGTTTTGTAGGGGTTGATTTCCAAATAAGAAGAAAAGTAACAAAAGATGGCTAAAAAGGATATATATAGCCAAAGATGAATATCAGAAGAATTGTTGGAGAGATGGTATTCTATGCAATCTACTTCACAAGAGGTCTCAAGTTCAAAACTTTGCAAAATACTTTTTTACACGGCCACATCTGCAGTCCATAATTCAAATTAAAGATATGGAGATCAAATATTAGATATTTAAATTCAAAATTTTGTATTTTGAATTTTTGTTTTTGAATTTCAAATTTTGTATTTTATATTTTTTCCCACCTAAACCATTCCCCTTTAACTCTATAAATAGGGGGTCTTAGGGAATGGTGAAGGGAGTTAAAAATTGTAGAGAAAGTATAGAAAAAAATAGTGTATTTATTTTATTGATTCAATGATGAGTAGTAGTTTCATTTCTATTTGTTTATTTTTTATTAATATGCAAGCATAAACATCCTTCTCAAGGGAGTGATGAAGCCACCATGGCTGAAGTATAGGTAAGTTGTTTTATTTTCTTGTCTACTTTTTCCTCCCAAGAGCATTCTTCTACTCTTCTATTCTGGATTTTATTTTCTAAAATTAGAGGAAGGATTCTTCGTGTTTACCAAATAATGGTAATTCGAAGAATGCCTACCTCTGTTTACCTAGCCAATGTGCATCAGATTAAGTAAAAGAATGTCTCTCTCATATATAATCAAGTCATTCTTTTTTATTCCATATTTTCCTTTATCTTTCCAAGTTCTAATTGGATTGGTGAAGTGTATTGGTTATTGGAGGAAAAACTAGATAAGAATATATAAAAAAAACTTTATTTATATGGATCCATGGTGGTGAATTCTCTTTCCTTGAGATTTTTCCCATCATTTGATCTAAGACATTTAATATTAGTTTTTATTATTAAGTAAAAAATCAGAATTTTATTTTTTTAAATATTCATTTTTCATCTCAAGAGATTTAGGGTTTGAAGTTTAGACTTGTTATTGATTCTCACTTGAGAGTGGTTCGACCCTGCTTACTGCTATACAGTTTTTAGTAAAGTTTTTGCAGGTTTTATTATTTTTTGTACGAAGTGTAAAAAAGCAACGACAAACATCCAATAATCTACATTCGTCAACAGGTTCGGTATCAAGGACAATGAAGTACACCGGAAAGTACATTTGTCCAAAATATAACCACAACTCAAAAAGGAGTGACATACCATAAGCTGGCATGAATAGCCACAAAATGCACAACATCCAAAAGATAATAAAGTGCTACTAGAATTCCACTTGGATATTTATGTCCCATCCGTCATTGGCGCTTTATCTGTAAAAATTTTAGAATAAAGGGGGTGAGCACCACTACGGCTCAATAGAGATACCCCAACCCACTTAAGTGCCGACTCGACACGACCTACATGAATGCATGTCACAACATTTCACATATCATTTAACAAATATCATGTTCGTTCACAACAATGCATATATTATAAGAATGCATTTAACACACATCATACTTCATGATTTAGAATGAAAGCAATATCACACACTTGCATTTCTCTCACGGACTCAACCCGGTACCCTAACACGATTCTTGACCAACCATGTGACCGAGACACTTCCCACACAATTATAAAATCCATCACCGAGTATTCTTTACTCCGAGGTAATTGGACCTCTGAATAATCCACCACCGAGTATTCTCTACTCCGGGGTGATTGGACCGTTTTAAAATCTATCACCAAGTATTCTCTACTCCGAGGTGATTGGATTATTTTAAAATTCGTCACCGAGTATTCTCTACTCCAAGGTGATCAAACCATCACCGAGTATTCAGTACTCCAAGGTGATTAATCCGGAAGCACAACCACCATGACCAAGTATTTATCTACTCTAGGTGTTTTGACCACTTTTTCCTGTTTCCTCACAACGGCCCCATACATGCATTTCGGACATATATAGATCAAGCATTAGATTTCATGCTTTGCAACACATATGCTAGTTAAGAAGGCACAAAACATGCATTTCACATTCACCAATTCACATATATACTTTCCTATATATGCAAACACTAGCATAAGTAGCATATGCTCACAAAATTCACTTAAGAACATATTTGTCATGTTTCACCAATGCACACCATTTATATACAAGGATAGCATGCATTTCAAATCACATGATAGCATATAACACAATTATGCTCATTTAACACATTTTTCACAAAAGTGCATAAAGCCAAGCATATAAGTGTACATGCTCATCTCTCTCACTCATTCATTCCTCTTATCATGCATACTACCATATACATACCAATTGCATTTAAGAATTTAAAGAGAGATAGAAACTCACCACATCCCACCCCTCTCACCATTCTAAAACATGCAATAGACAACCCTAGCTTTCACCATTTCTCCCGAAACCCTAGAATTAACAAGTAAAAGGGAAGGAACACCCCTACCTCGAAAATGAAGGCCTTCCAGCACTTCTTAAAATTTCAGCAATGTCAACCTTATTGAACCACAAATTTTATCGGTTCAAAGGGAAGCCCTAGCTGTTCTCTACGTATCCCCCTTCTTCGACGGATCACGAATCACACCCGAAGGCCTCCGAAACTTAGAGAGAAGGAAGATAGAGAAAGAAGAGAGAGAAAGAAGCCATGGCCTACTGCTGGAACATTAGAGATATGAAATATCTCTGCCACATCTGATATATAAAGTCCCTAGGCCGCAAAAAGACCAAAATGCCCCTCGAACCACTTAACGTACCTTCTCGGACTCCGTTTTTGATTTCAAAAACTCCTATGGCCTCAAAATCACTTCCTTTACTCTCTAAACATTTCATCTAAGCCATTCTAAAAAATAAATATCTTCAAAAATTTTCTAGATTCCCGGACTCACTTAAGTCGCATCCCGGACCCCGATTTAATCAAAAAGTCAAACTTCTCTAAATCTTTTAAAAACCTTAAATTAACCTTCCAAACATGTTTCTCACTCTCGAAACATTCATAGCATCATTTGAAATGCATTTATAGCAAAAATGATGAAAAATTGATAAACCGACCAAATTGGTCATAGTCTCTACAAATAATGAAGATCCTAGAATACACCAAATGATAAATTCTATTATCTTGGGTCTTTTCTTCCATTTTTCATAAAGAATAGACTTGATACCATGGAAGGAAGGTGCTTCAAATGTACATCACAAGAACAAATATGAGATATTACAACTATCATATCATTAATTCACAAATTCATGCACAAACTTAACATATCTTATATGATTAACATAACGAAACTGAAATGAGAAGTTATGCAAAGTCATGTTAAGCAATCAAATATATACATAAGTATCAAAATACACATTATTGCACATAAAGACAAGTAAACATGGTCAATCAATGTCATAAATATTACTTATTCCTATCTTTCTTCTAAAAGCTCAAAACCTATTACATCTAAACGCATGAGCTCTTAAGAAGTGCCTAGAGGTATCTAAAATGTTTCTAATAAACCATAATCCTAACACTAAAGTGTCCAACAAAAAATCTAAAAAATCTTTCTATGACACTTAGACAGGGATTCAATCATAAGAAGTAAGTTGACCTATCATGCTTATTTCAAGTTTATCTTGCATGCTTTTGGAAGCTCTTTGCATAATTTCTCATTTGTTGACTCAAGAATGATATCGTCCAAATATATAAGCATAATCAACAAATCATCATCATTGATTTTGACAAATAAAATATCATCAAAATTATTTTTATCAAAACTATTTTCTATAAGAGAACTACTAAGCCTTTCATGCCAAATTCTTTGAAGCTCATTTCAAATCATATAGGCTTTTGATAAATTTAAACACATGATTTAAACTCTATGCATTGTAAATCTCGATGGTTGTTCTACATAGATTTTCTCTAATATGAAGTCAATCAAGAATACATTTGAAAAAAAAATTCATGCAAAAACATATAGCATTCTTATTGATTCTATTCTTAATACATGTGCAAAGTGTCTTTCAGGGCCATCTCTTATTCTCGCTTGAAACCTTGGATCACAAATATATCTTAGTTTCTAATGATTACACCCAACTCATCTTCTAAAGTTGTATGTGCCATCAAGGTGTGACCATGTGGTCTAAGAACTAAGTTCTAAGTATAAAAAAAATCATTCAACATAAATTTGTTCCTTTTGAATTGCCAAGATCCAAGAACTTAAAATTTTTAGCCTCATTGATTTTCATCTAGAGATGTGAGATTCAAATAATTTTAACTATTTCAAAGTAAGGATCTTATGCAATTATCTTTAGAATGTTTACCTAGGAAAGATCAGTTTGGAGGAGTTGAACCATGCTTTAACCTATAAAAAGATGTTTATGAAAATCATTTTGGAAGCTATCTTTCTAGAATTCTTTTAATTTTCTTTGAGATTATTCTAATGTGGACTCATTTGAAATGTCTATAATCTCAAGTCCTTATATATATTTTGGATAAAAGAATCTCAAATATTTGCACAAGATGTTGATTAAAAGATGATAAACATATATTTGTATAATCAACATATTTCCATGTATGATTTTGATGAAAAGATTTATAACTAAAGTTATTCCAATCAAAACCAATGATCATAACATAATCACATAAATTTTCACAAACTGAAATATTAGAGTTTTAGCTCAAGGTTTTGGAATTTCATATCCTTTAAGTTTAGGTGATTATATAATATGATGCTCATAGATATAAAAATGTAATCTCTATGCCCTCTTGGCACTTTGTCAAATTAAATCAAATATTTTTAATATTTCTATGCATATTCAATGTGCAAAGATTTCTTTTAAGAATACTTTGATAATAATAACCATGCCACTAGCTTACTAAATATGCACATGTCTTATGAGTTATAAACTTGCCACTAGCTTATATAGGTTTTCTCATAAGTCATTTTCAAAGTGTTTCATATTACCCTAAAGTTGCTTTGAGAATAATAAGCTTTCCACTAGCTTATTAAATATGATCATGTTTTATGAAACATAAGCTTGCCACTTAGTTTATATGGATTTTCATAAACCACTTTCAAGGAACTTTTCTATCTTTAAGAATTTTGGCCTATAAAACATTCTTGCAAAATATTTGCACAATTCTTTAATTGTTAATTTGAGAATTTGATATATCAATCATAATCAACAATTTTATCATAAATGAATTTGATATAAAAGATTACATCCCACTTAATCTCTTAATCAAAGTCATTGTTTATAAGACAACCATAAGTTTGATGTAAAAGATTATTTTCCACCTAATCTTTTAATCAAAATATAGCAAAAGAGATCAAAAATTTTTGAGCTCAAATGGTTGCATCAAATAAACAATACTCAAGTATAAGAATGATATGATTACATCAAAGATGTACATATTCCAAGTTAAGCATAAGCAATATTCTTATCACTTAAGTATCATGGAATGTGCAAAAGTGAGTTGAAAAGATTTTTAAGGATTTTCAATCTTAAAGGTTCACTTTTCAAGAAATTTGACAAGTTTATGAAAATTTTGCACAAGTTATTGATTCAAACATATACTTGAAGAATCAACACTTCTTTTCTATGGTCTTGAAGATCAAGATGCTAAGTCTTGACTAAGACCAATTGTTCATGATATTTTCACATAGACAAACCATCGGTTCGGATTTGCATCTTTAAATCCTTGAGTGATCATATATTATGATTTTATGGAGAGTGAGCAAACTTCGAAGTCTCCCCATTCCAATTCAATCCAAGTGTGTAAAGACTTGTTTAACTCTTTGAGATTCAACTTTAAACATTTGGGTTCTCTTACAATTTATTAAATCTTTGGAGTTTTCTATTGAGAAAATATTTTCAATTAATCATATGCAATTTGCATAGATTCATGCTTTGCTATTCAAAAGAATAGTTTAGAAAAACACCTATGCCACTTAGGATGTTTTTTAATCATTTAGAACATAACATGTGTACCCAAGATAAACAACATTTAACACAGGGTAACAAGATTTATTTCTCCCTTAAAAAACTCTTTCTTTTTAAAGCTTAAGTCTTTTAATCCTAAGAGATTGAGGTTCTTTAAAATTCTTCTCAAAAATGAATACTACAAAAAGAGAATTTCAATATGAATCATCTTTGCAATCTTATGAGTTATGAGCTTGCCACTTAACTCAAGGGTTCTTATAGATTATTTCAAGATGTCCCATCTCTCCTAGTTGATATGCATTAGGAGAATTCATATGAATTAAATGTACAATAAAAGATGCTCATAGCCAACGAATTAACCTAAAATAATTTTGAATCATATGCATTTAATTTATAATCTTCTTGTAGTCCTTCTACAAATTTTGAGGTTCATTCCCAATGATTAGCCACATTTCATAATTTTTGGGTTGAATGAAAACTTTCATTATTTGCTTCAAATGAATGTAAATATATTTCACAAAGCATTGAAAGTCTATTTGAGGATTGTCCTAGTTTGAATGTGGGTTCTTCATCATTATATGCCATTGATCGAATTTAAGACGGGTCAGTCTTATTCAAGAGCCCAAGCTCTGATACCAATTGTTACCCAAAATTGTCCCTAGTGGGGGTGTGAATAGGGACAATAGGCAAATGATGAAACTCTTTCGGTTAGCTCATTTTGACAAAAGAAGGCTTGTTTAGACTTTTGTCAAATACCTGAAAAACTTATATATTCAACAAGTGGGAATGAGAATACTCTATTTATTATACACTTAAAGGATCTAGTGGATACAACAAACGAAGTGTTCATGAAAGTGCAACATATCATGATTGTAGTGTGTGAAAATGTTGATTATGCATTTTATCAAACACGTGACATGTAAATTGATTGAAAAAAGGATAATCAAATAAGTACTCAATCAATTTACAAAATAATCAATTCCACAACTCAACCAATATACTCCAAGTATACGTCTCATCCTCCTCATATGAAGCATTTAAACAACATTCATTAAATAAACAATTATATAATAAATACTAAAAAAATAAATGAGTAAACCTATCAAAAGGGTATTTGAGCAATTACCTATAGATATAATATAAAAAGTAAAACTTATATAGGCAATTAATCAAGCACTGGGAGAGCTACTCATTCATTCATAAAATAGTTCATTAAAAAAGGAATGAAATAAGCTAAGTGGATATATGTCTATCAATGCTAAAATGGAATTAAAGCTCATAAAGACATTTTATCAAATACATGGTGTGCAATATCTCAATACAATTATGCTCTTCATGTTTATTCAAAATATAAAGACATTTAACAAAGATAATGAACATAATAATGTAAGGAGAGTAAGGATAGAGAAATACAAACATTGACACCATGATTTTTAGATGGTTCGGCCCTTCTTGCCTACGTCTATGCCTCAAGAGCACTTCTTGAGGTTTCCACTATATAGCCTTCCTTAAGGGTGGAAAGAAAATCGTACAATTGCCAAGTGAATTACTTCCTTGCTCAATGAAAACTTTACCAAGGCTTCTTTGCCAAGCACATGACTTGGGCTTTTTTTCTCTTTTGACAATTAAAAGATAACCATTGCTTACTCTAAAGGGCGAAGAGTGCTACCCAATCCTTCTCCTTTTAAGGTAGAGAATGAACCTTTCTCCTTTTCGGGTTTAGAGAAAAACCCTCACAAAGCTTCTTCAAGCTACCCATGCAAAGAGAACCTCTTGGTCTTCTTCTCTCAAGAATAAAAAATTTGTATATAATGAGTATCTCTCAAATAGACAAGATATACAAATTCAAAGCTCTCTCAAATCTAGAGTTACAATTGATGAATCAATAAGAAAGCTCAACTCTAAAATGATGAATAAAATACTACAAATGAATTAATCTTTGAAAGAATATGGTCAAGTGTGGTGACTATCTCTATAGAATATGAATTCTAAGCTTAATGATAGATTCAACCAACAATGGATGATCAACTATGAGTTTGGTGATATCTCTCATTTGTATAATACATATACAATGTGTATTTATAGCCTAAGAAAAAAATTTAGCCGTTTGCAAGTGGTTAAAAAATATGTTCCCGTAAAGTTAGTCGACTGATACAGAAGGTTAGTCGACTAGTTATTTAGGAGTAGTCGACTAATTCAACTTTTCAAGACAAAAATGAGTTTTGAAACAATATAATTTGACTGATGAAATTCTATAAGTTGACTAATTTGCCCCTCTAGAAATGGGTAAAACGTTCTGTCCAGGTTAGAAGATAGTTAGTCGGCTGATAAGAAGACTTTCCTGAAAAATTATTTCAAGGCATAAGTCGACTGATACACTTTGATAAGTCAACTGATCTGTCCCTCTAGAAAAACCAAAAACTCACAGTCTATATTAGTCGACTGATAGGAATGTATAAGTCGACTGATACATGCTCAACATTAAAAAATAGAGTTTTGGCATAAAAAAAAGTCTAACCATCAAGGACTTTTAAGATATGATTCAAATAAAATTAAGTTATATTTTTACATTTCTAGAGACCATTAAAATGATATGCATGAGTTGCATTAGGTCCTAGAATCAACTAAGTTACGAGGTAGGTTCTTTGAATATTTTGACAAACTTAAACCTCCTCAAATATTGAGAATTAAAGACATTTCCAATTAGAGATCCTCTTAATATTAATTACTTAAGGCTTTTCGTAATTTAATCATATAAGTTCAAAGTCTTATTTCTCTAATTCTTAGAGATCATTCTAAATGATATAAATGAAGTACATGACCTACTGTTTATGGTCTAAGAACTTATGAATGATATGCATGAAATGCATTGGTCCTAGAGCTTTCATGTGAGAACATCAAAGTAACTTTACGAAGATTACCTACACACTCACCAAGACTAAATTACCCAATCTTCACTATCTTTATTGATCTTGATGTGCAATGGGTGAAGTCTTCTTTCTTTGATATTATTGCCTTCATCATTTTCTCATGTCCTTGATATGAGCTTTTGAACATAAATAGGCATGATCAATGTGAGCTTTGGATACCTTTGTAAGGTGCCATTGATCCTCTTGTATTACTTTGAGTCTTGTTAGAACGTAACATGTTTAAGCACAAACTCAAGTAGACATTAATTCCTAACACTCACAATGTTTTGTTATCATCAAAATAATTGAGATAACCTTGGTTGGAAACCTTGGTTTAATAATTATATTCTGGTTTACTCCAATGCAGAGGATGAACATGTTAGACATCTCTGAATTGTGTTATAAACACTTAGAGAGCACTAGTTGTATGCAAATTTTAAGAAGTATGTATTCTGGTAGAGGGAAGTGAATTTTTTGGGTCATGTGGTGTCAGAGAGAGGGATAGCAGTGGATCCAGCCAAGGTTTCAGCAGTTCTAGAGTCGGGACAGCCTACCTTACCTTCAGAGGTCCTTAGTTTTGTCACGCCCCAGAACCCGGACTGCCGGGACTTCCCCGGACCAACCCGAATCCCGAGTGTGAACCCGTGAGATCGCCCTCACGACATAACCATCACCTGATCACGCAACCTCAATTTGCTATTATTTTCACGAAAATCGGGCATGACCCATTCTAAATAATCAGATCCTGGCATGTTATACCTGCTTTCAATTCAAATGGACACTTCTGGGCTCGTGTCCCCCCAGCATTTATATCTAACAATAAAAATGGACACTTCTGGGCACGTGTCCCCCCAACATTTCTACAACATACATAATCATGATATCTAGACTAGTCATCAAGTAAACACAGGTATCATCATCCAAAATCATTCTAATCTGCAAAGCAACATTAAAGTCACAATGTCCATAAACAATATCTCAAAATATAAATCTCTTTATACATGACTAAGCGCATCATGTCCACATCCCGGACGCGCATAACACAAAATGTCAAAAATGAGAGATCTCTCTAACTCTAAGTCCAACTCACGATTGCACACCGCCAACCATCTCCTTGTCATGTCCTGAAAATGTTAGTGTAGGGGGATGAGCAATTTTCAACGGGCTCAAGGTAATACGTTGTGCAATCCGTCCAAATTCATATCTCATATCAACGCATAAACACAATCAACACGCACCGCTTAACTACGTGTCATGCTTCCTAGCATTCTAGTCCAAAGATCGAAACCTTCACTTCACATGGCATAGACATCAAGATGCTTGACTACCACAAAATTTTCAACTTAAAACATGCAATAATGCACAGTCTCATCATATCTATAACACATGACCAAATGGGATTTAAACACAAGTTTAACGGAATTTTCATAAAACTCACATTTCTACTCATTTCTTTCGAATCGTGGCATATGCATCAAATGTAACTTGACAACCACATAATTCCAATCCATGCATAAAGCACATTCTCCATCATATAAGTGGCATATGACATTTTCAAATCGGATAAATATCCACACGAGTCATGTAATTTCATATAAGTTACACATAAGACTCAACACACTCTCTCGGATTTGGTTCACACTCACACACACACATGAGATACGTACCGAAGTCCCATATCTCAAACTCTTGGTTATTTCGGGCTACTAACCCATCCGGTTACCACCCACTTGCGCAAGGTAGAGGTCTTTCAACCCCAAGGGGATATGTTCCCCCTCTATTTTCCATGAGCCACTTCCGAGACACACCCCACACTCACACAAAATATTTCACATTTTGCACACACATTCACAAGTTCGATGCATTGCACCCATTAAATGTCCTAATTCAATTCTAGCATGTCACACAAGAATCACAAGACATAATTATAAGCCTACTTCCCAAAACTCGATTTTCATCATTTTTCCCAAAATCCCGTACATACTATACATATACCATTTTGCATATTTAATCAATTCATGTCTTGTAACACATACCCCAATCTTTTCAACGTAAAAGAATTTCATTCATCTTCTTGTAAAACACGAATTTAAACCAAGAGTCCATATATGCATACCTATCACATAAGGCCTATTCAACAATTCATGCGATTTAAATCATACATCAATTTAAATCAAAGATTATATCCCAAATTTCATTTAATCATAAATAACGTAAAAACATCTATTTTATGTCATTAACATGAAATTAAACTTGGAATGAAAAACATAACGCACACCCCCTACCTCAATTTGGAGTGAGAACTCCAAAAATCTCCAATTTCGTCCCAATGTGTGTCCGCCAATTTATTGCCACGAAACTCTCTGCCAAGCCCACTGTTTTAGTCTCAACTCAATTCATGATAGCCCAACGCCATTAAACCAAACAATTTAATTTCCATGTTTGGCCAAACCATATGACAAGCCCAATCAATCTTCAAGCCAATTAAACTAGCCCAATTAACTGATCCAAATCAAACAACCCAATCAATTCTGAGGTCTAATCCCCAAGCCCAGTTCCAATACCAAGTTCGGCCCGCCATTAATTCAAATCCAATCCAATGTATTAGACTAAGCCTCAACCAAACACAAGGTTAGTCCAATTAAATTGAAAACTAAGTCAAACCAATTCAGTCATCGGCCCAACCAAGATCAGCCCATTTCTAATTTAAATCCAATCCAATTATGACCCAAGTTAGCAGCCCATTTCCCTTTTTATTTTCCATGCTCGGCCCAATTTAATTAGGCAACCCACTTCAACAATTTCAGGCCTAATTCATATATTGCAAGCCCAACTTCATGGTCTAAGCCCAAACTAGTCCTTAACCCAATTAAAGTCTTGGGTTCAATTCAATTTAACAGCCATCATCTATATAAAATATATATACACATCATCACTACGAGAGGGTCCAATCAATAAACCAAATTCAACCCACTCTACCAAGTTTCACTACTAAGTCTCGGCACATCATCCCCAATCACTAGCCTAGCAGTCTCCATTTTGAACATCATTATATATATATATGTATATATATATATATATATACATCAGTCTCAAGCTTACCACTGCCGGCCAAGAAGACCACCGCCGATCACCTTGGCTACCAACCGAACTGAGAACCCGCAAACCAGCCCCTTCGGCACCACCCGAAACCACCGAACTAGGCTGTCCAAACAGCCGTGAACAACCTCTTCCTTGGCTCCAAACAACCGAAACCGAACCCCCTTGATCAGTCACAACCGAACCCATTGCCGCCGTGAACCACCATGATTCTCACCCTCAAACTCAACCGAAGTGAACCCACCACTTAGCCGAGACCAACGCTACGAACCAGAAACCCCGGTCGAACCACCCGAAAACCCAGCCATGAGAGTCGTGCACAACCCCACCAGCAAGGGCCCAGTCCGTGGCCGCCGGCCACCATGGCTGTCCGACAGCCAGCCGAGGACCACCGTCGGCGCCGTCGTCGGTCGAGTCCTCCACCGGACCAGCCGAGCTCAATCCCCAAACCCCAGCCGCGAAACCCCCTTCGCGAACGGCCCAGCCAGCTCCGAGTCACCCCGCATTCAGCCCCCGCGAACAGCCGGCAGCCTCTGCCACCGCCGGCACCGGGATCGGCTCTCCCTCTCTCTCCTTCGGCCTCTCTCTCGATCTCCCGATCTCGGCTCCTCTCTCTTATTTTTCTTTTCTTTTCTTTTCTTTTCTTTTCTTTTTCCTTTTCTTTTTCTTTCTTCTTTTTCTCTTCTCCAGCCGAGACCACTTTTGGTCTCTTCTCCTTTCATTTTGGTCCACATGCTTTCTTTAGCCACTTACAACCACATGTATATAACACATATATATATATATTTATCACATGGGCATATTATTATATATACACATTAATATACCTCACCACATACTCTTGCCCCTCCACATGCACAAAATTAGGAATGTGCACCTCTATTTCTTCATAATTGCATGAAGCCCCCCATATATTTATAATTGAATATAAATATATTGATCTAATATATATATGATACACATCTCCATATATACATATATACATATAAATCCTCCACACATACCATAATTCCACGTATGAGACTCTCTCTCCATCTTTCTCTCTCTATATATATATATAATTCCATATATATATATACATATATGCATCTTTTCAAAATTTATTAATTCAGAAAAAAGAAAACTCGGTCCAAAAATCACCCGGAACCGGTCAAAAATAACCCAGTCCTTACAAGTTTTTTAGGGTTGGTAAGTTATTTTTGTAGATTCATCCAGGGATTTTCTAAGATTTCTGGTCCAATCACCTATTTGACTAAAAAAGGCGCCCTTTGTTTGGGATGATTCTTATTAGGCAGTTTTTGATGAGCTGAAGAGCAAGTTGGCTAGCTACTGCACCTATATTAGCCATTCCCAAAGCGGGATTGGGTATCTTATTTTCACTTATGCGTCTTTACAAGATTTGGCATGTGTGTTGATGTAAGAGGAGAGACATGTATCATATGCGTCACGTAAGCTCAATCCTCATGAGCTTAATTATCTGACTCGTGATCTAAAACTAGCAGCGATGGTGTTTGCATTGCGAATTTGGAGGCATTATCTCTTAGGAGAGACTTTTAAATTATTGATGTGTAATTTTGTTTGACTATCAAAATGTAATACCCACTACAAAAGATTTAGCTTTTAACAACAGGCTTTTTACGGCGGGCCCGTATAGCCCGTGGTAGAAAGTTACTTTCTACGGGGGGCCCACGTAGCCCGTGGTGAAAAGATATTTTATACGTCGGGCCAAGATTGCCCGTTGTAAAAAAGACTTTTTACGACGGGCCTATGTAGCCCGTCGTTGTATGTGACTTTCCACCACGGGCTATAACCGTGATGGAAAGTTTTATTACTACCACGGGCTTTGCCCGTGGTGGAAGATCTTATTTATTTTAAAAAATTAATTTAACTTCGCGCGATATTTTTTTTTATGGAAATTAAACTTCGCGCCGTATACACAAACACGGTATTACCTCTGATCTCTCTCTCTCCCCCCATTTCTCCAATGGAAAACTCGTCTCATTAGAGGGCCTAGAATGGATTCTTGAAAGCCAAGGTTTGAGGTCGACGGTTTAGCTCGGCAACCCTCGTCTGATACGGAAGCTTTGGAACCCAAATGTCTAACCCTTGAATCTCAACCAAACCCTAATTTTCTTGTCCCTTCATCTGATCGACGTCGCTCTATAGCTCCACTGAAGCAAGCGCACTCTCTATTAACCAAATCCCTAATTTCTCTCCATCAAAGCAACTGAAACCCCCAATTGCTCTCCATCAAAGCAAGCTTTGAGTCTCCTCAGTCTCCAACTCATCTCTTTCACCGGTATTATTCCTTTCTCTTTCATCTCCTTAATGATGTGTGTATCTATGTGAATTTATTAGTGTATTTTAATCTATTAATACAGAGTTTTCACTGCAAACTCTTTGTTATTTTAATTTAATGGAGTATAATCTATAACTATGAATATGTATCATTCGAAAGTGGACCTTTTTGCCTTAGAATTGTTCTGATAGTTTTATTTTCTAGTTGTGGTCAGATTATAGTACTTAAATTGTTTAGTGAATTTTTTTATATCACTACAATTGTTTAGTGCATTTGTAAAAATTGGGACATTTGAAAAGATGAGTTCACTTAGATTCAGTAGCTATTCTTACCACTGGTCATTATTGTTAAGTTTTAATTAAACTTCTATGCTATGTTTCAGTTCTTCAAGTTCTGAATCCATCAAAATCTGATTGCTTACTGGGAATTTATCCACAAAAATATGTCTATTCAGGAAGTATGGTACATATCTGATATATAGTTAACTTTAGCACTACTCGATAGAGTCTTTCTCCCTGCTATCAAGAGCTGGCTACACAAATCTGTCGAGTGAGCCTTCCACCCTCATCTCCTTCAGGACTTGCATTCTTTGGAATAATGAAGGAGGAAACTCTTGCTTCTTTTTATGTTTCCTCAAATCATATCACTCGACCTAAAAATGAGAATATTTTATCAGACAAATCTCTGTAGGTCACACTTAATTCACAATACAAGTTGCCTTGCTCCTGTATTGTCAAAACTGAAAATCCACAATGTGGCATGAAAATCATTCTGTTTTCACAAGTAAATAGATCTCGGATAAGGTCAGTAGCCTGTGCACCACAAACAAGGATATGTTGGAAGGTTTTGATTCAATATTAGGGTCAAATACTGTGAATCTTTAATTTTGGACACCATATCTAGCCTTTAGATAGTGTTTGGAGGGAGTGTATCTTGGCTGGAAGAAGGAAAAATATGAAAAGATAGGTAAAATGGGTTTTTTAAACACCAAGTACCAACTGCCATTACGGTGACGTGTCGGCTGAGTCAGTTGGAAAATGATGTTAGTTCCAGGGATATCTGTGTGATAGGATAGCAATGAACTTTGTTATAGTACTGGATTTGTTTGAAAGATCTTGCTTTATTTGTTGATCTGTTTTGTGGGCTCTAGCACATTTAAATAAAAAGGTTGTAATAATATTAGTAGATGAATGTATATTTGGAACTTGTGTGATAGATTATAGGCTGATATGATGCTGATGCAGTCCATACAAAGATCACGAAAGGCAATCTAAAATATGAAAAAATTGTGAAAATCACTTCAATTTCAAGACAGGACCCACCTCGGAACTATTAGAATCAAATTTGAGGTTGTTGTGACTTGTGAGTCAATCTTTTTGTTATGATATGTCTTCTGAGTCACGAGTCTTCTAATAATTTAAATAATTATTGGACAAAAAATTTAAAAGGCTACAAGAGTCATATTTTGGTCAAGTTATATTGTTGTGTCTTTTATAAATACTACATGGAACTTCTCAGTCTTTGAAGCCTTTGATTCTTCTACCTTTTGTTTCTCTTCCTTTGTTTCCTTTTCTTTTTCTAAGCCACACAATTAGCCCTTGAAACCACCCTTTTAGTCTTAGAAAATTCTACTATAATAAGCCCAATCATTCCTAATCGAAGTCTCAACCGCAGTAGAAACATAAAACCCAATGTACTTACTACAGCCCCTTGAACAGCTATAGAACTATTTGATTTTCTATATATCCGATGGCAACCTCAACCATTTCCCTACCTTATGAACCTTTTCTCTAACAAGTAATGACCACACCCCTTATATTGCTGCTGTGTAGAAATTCCAGCAGCTGTTTCCATGAATTTTTAGCTACTTAAAACCTTCAAAACTGCACTAATTCCCTAAGGCCACCAAAAATGTTCATCCCTGTCCAGCACTATAATTAGTTTTACATAATGCTGTGCATATCATTTTCGTCGCAGAGTGTTTGTTACACTACACTCATCCTACAATTGGGACTCTAAACTTTAGGAATGCATTGCAATTCCAATTTCGACAGGGTTGTTGAACACATGCAGCTGAACTTCACTTGAAATTAATCCAAATTTCTAGTGATTCAAGCTTCAGCAATACAATTCGCCCACTATGATGAGAAAACAGAGAACAACCCATTACTTGTCTTAGCTCAACTTGCCTGCAGCCTTAATTTTATCTCATAACATCCATGCTCTTAGGGAAACAAAAGACATTAGTTTTCTTAATTACTGATTTGTACAAAGAAAATGGTAAAAGGCAAAAAAATTTAAATAATAGAGGTAAAGTGGTATCTTCCTATGTGCAAGAAGGTCTTTTCTGTTATCTCACATCTACCAGCTCGTCCCTTTTTTTTAGTTTCTTTATTCTCATTTTACATGTTTCCTGAATATTGTTGCTGATTACCACAACTCTTGTTCTTAGGTTCTTTCCAAGAAACGGCGCTATAGAAGTCTATCTATTGGAGTTCTTAATAAAAGCTCTTAAGGTATGAGTTATGTTGCTTTGTGGATACAACAATTGTTATCATACTTTCAACTGCTTGAAATTGATTACTTTCGATAAGAAAATAAGAGGATTAATTATTCTGCATTCATTTGGTAGATAGATAGCTTAATGTAATATATAGGGTTTATTCGTGGATCTTGCTCCAGAGTTTCCAATCTTCCTTTTTTTACTAGTTTTCTTTTTTTCAAATTTTCTTCAGAGAGACAAGTGCATTACCATTACCTAGTATATATCCCACCTATGCAAGATGCTGGGCGGCTAAGATTGAAGATGGACCTAACCTTTGACATTACTTCACACAAAGTAGTTGTTAATGACTCAAACCTACAACCTCACACTTAGTAGTTGTAATAATATTAGTAGATGAATGTATATTTGGAACTTGTGTGATAGATTATAGGCTGATATGATGTTGATGCAGTCCATACAAAGATCACGAAAGGCAATCTAAAATATGAAAAAATTATTAAAATCACTTCAATTTTAAGACAGGCCACCTGGGAACTATTAGAATCAAATTTGAGGTTGTTGTGACTTGTGAGTCAATCTTTTCGTTATGTTATGTCTTCTGAGTCAAGAGTCTTCTAATAATTTAAATAATTACTGGACAAAAAATCTAAAAAGGCTACAAGAGTCATATTTTGGTCAAGTTATATTGTTGTGTCTTTTATAAATACTACATGGAACTTCTCAGTCTTTGAAGCCTTTGATTCTTCTACCTTTTGTTCCTCTTCCTTTGTTTCCTTTTCTTTTTCTAAGCCACATAATTAGCCCTTGAAACCACCCTTTTAGTCTTAGAAAATTCTACTATAATAAGCCCAATCATTCCTAATCAAAGTCCCAACCGCAGTAGAAACATAAAACCCAATGTACTTACTACAGCCCCTTGAACAGCTATAGAACTATTTGATTTTCTATATATCCGATGGCAACCTCAACCATTTCCCTACCTTATGAACCTTTTCTCTAACAAGTAATGACCACACCCCTTATATTGCTGCTGTGTAGAAATTCCAGCAGCTGTTTCCATGAATTTTTAGCTACTTAAAACCTTCAAAACTGCACTAATTCCCTAAGGCCACCAAAAATGTTCATCCCTGTCCAGCACTATAATTAGTTTTACATAATGCTGTGCATATCATTTTTGTAGCAGAGTGTTTGTTACACTACACTCATCCTACAATTGGGACTCTAAACTTTAGGAATGCATTGCAATTCCAATTTCGACAGGGTTGTTGAACACATGCAGCTGAACTTCACTTGAAATTAATCCAAATTTCTAGTGATTCAAGCTTCAGCAATACAATTCGCCCACTATGATGAGAAAACAGAGAACAGCCCATTACTTGTCTTAGCTCAACTTGCCTGCAGCCTTAATTTTATCTCATAACATCCATGCTCTTAGGGAAACAAAAGACATTAGTTTTCTTAATTACTGATTTGTACAAAGAAAATGGTAAAAGGCAAAAAAAATTAAATAATAGAGGTAAAGTGGTATCTTCCTATGTGCAAGAAGGTCTTTTCTGTTATCTCACATCTACCAGCTCGTCCCTTTTTTTTAGTTTCTTTATTCTCATTTTACATGTTTCCTGAATATTGTTGCTGATTACCACAACTCTTGTTCTTAGGTTCTTCCCAAGAAACGGCGCTATAGAAGTCTATCTATTGGAGTTCTTAATAAAATCTCTTAAGGTATGAGTTATGTTGCATTCATTTGGTAGATAGATGGCTTAATGTAATCTATAGGGTTTATTTGTGGATCTTGCTCCAGGGCTTCCAATCTTCCTTTTTTTTCCTTGTTTTCTTTTTTTCAAATTTTCTTCAGAGAGACAAGTTCATTACCATTACCTAGTATATATCCCACCTATGCAAGATGCTGGGCGGCTAAGATTGAAGATGGACCCAACCTTTGACATTACTTCACATAAAGTAGTTGTTAATGACTCAAACCTACAACCTCACACTTAGTAGTTGTAATAATATTAGTAGTTGTAATAATTTTGAATCTCTTTGTTAAGTCGTTCCTTTACTTTGTTCACCACCTCTTCACGAGTCTCAACATGCATACTCCCTTGAATCTCTTCGTTCAGTTGTTCCTTCACTGAAAATAATAATCAAACAAATTAAAAGGTGAGGCCATCAGAGTGAACAAGTACTTGTGGATCTATAACTTGCCCATTACCATGTGCTTGTTTCATTTAACATAACTAGTATCATTTTAACAGCTAACAATAGGACCTTAAGTTTAACAGCTAACATAAGCATAATTTGAAATACAATATATATACTCACAGAAACATGAAATATATGAAAAACATTAACACTACAATTATTTTATCAACCTCGAAAATCCTCTCCAATGCCTTCACTTGATTAGAACTCAATTGCCTTTTCTTCTGAATAATTTTTTCTTCCAAGTAATCTTCTTCATCTAAACCATCCAACATTGCCTGGAATTCCCTACTATAAACCACATTGTTCTTATGATCCTTCTCTGTATTGAGAAATAAACAGAGAGTTTTAACCTCTCTTTTTTTCTCATAATAAGATTTTCACAATTACTAGAAAGAAAACATAAGTTGAATATCAGAGTAGTGCTAAAACAATTTGAACAATTTTCACTGAGAAAAAGAAACCTTTTTTCCTAGCTGATTGATAAAAAAATATGTAATTTTTTTTCCTTCTATAATTTCCTCTGTTTTCTAAGCAACCAAACAGAGAAAGTATAACTAAATGAGAAATGAAACATCATTGAGAAAAAGGGTTTTCTTAATTTTGTGATAAAATTTCAATTTAGCTTAAGGTGGACAGATCAAATCACCCAAAGAACCTGAGCTACTGAATGGCTTCATAACTGAATGTATGAATGAATATCAAAGTCCAACAGATCTTAATTTGTTCATGAACTTAGAAGTAGACCTTGTTTTATAATAAAGAAGTACAAGAAGCTAGTTTTGAAGAAAGTAAATTAAACAACAAAATAGAAAATCCCAATATAACAGGGTAGAGAGAGAGAGAAGCCAAAGTCAGGCAGCAATAAATTTGATACATGCCATACATTTATATATATATACACACACACACACACTCAGGACTTGACTTATTTCAAATATGAAATGAACTTAAAAATTCAAACAAATTTGCAGGTTGGGCTACTGACAGTACACTGTGGACTTTTCTGGTTTTTTTTTTTTTTTGTAATTAATTTGTTAAATCATAATATCTAAAACTAAACAAAAGTTAATGCTCACACACCTGCAGCTGGATTCTCATTTTGGTTGGCAAGCTACTTCTGTTGATACTCAAGAGTGTCTTTGAGCTTTCCTTCCTCCTCATGTAGAACATGTTGTTTGTTAGAAATTATGTACAACAAGTATTACTTTCAGATGATTTTGAGGTAGATATATGACAAATTTTGCAGAATATTTTTGCACAATAATTTGCCACTACCTGATCATCTTGAAAATATTTTTGAATAATTTGTGAAATTCTTAATTATTTGGTAAAATCAAGAAATAGAACCAGAAGGACCAACAAGATTTATAGCATTTTCCCCTTCAGTTTTCTATTATCAAATTTCAAAATACTATATTCAAGAACTCTTTGACTAGGCCAACCTGCACATGACAAAACACATTTAAAAAAATAGTTTCCATAACATTTAGAGGAAATTTGAATGTTATGGTGGATGATTGAAATTTAAATAGTTTGCATAAGAAAGTTCAATCTTTTTTTCTATTGATGTTTCACCTCTCTTTGCTAGTAATGGGTATCTGCTCTATTTGATGCACTGCATTGAGATACCAAATCTCAGTCATCCTAATTCCTTCTGTTTTATATTATTGCTGTTCCTAGTTATTTGCCACTCCAAGACCATTGACAACACTGAAACCTTTGAGTTTGGGCATATCTAGAAGATCAACCACAAACATTTCCAACTAGGATGAACTTATTAGCCTCTCTTCCGCCTTTGTAGTCATTTGAACTCCCAACAAAGCCAACGAAATAAGATAAAAACACAAGTTTCTTTCCATTAATTCTACCATTCTTCTGCTTGAATGAACACACCCACACACAAAATTTGGTATATATTTAATTAAATAATGCGATTTTTTTACTTATGATGAACTTGGTTTAGGTTATCGATCACTTCTACTAGAAGTAGTCACTTATTATTGAACAAATCAGCGCAAGAAGCTATGGATAAAAGTTGGATGCACCTTGATAGCAGGTTATTATAACCTCAATAACCTTACCCATAAAAGTTTAGCGATTGTACCTGTCATTTTTGTCATTATTAAAATATTTGAGTTTTTAACTGTAGAGCTTCCAACGAGTATATAAATGGAGCACGAAGATTTGTTGATTGGGCTCAAGGTAATGCAGGGAATCGGGATACCATTTTATGCCCTTGTAGACATTGTTTAAATTCAGAATATCAATGCTTCAGTACAGTGTATGAGCACATAGTGATAAATGGAATGGATTTAAACTATATCGTGTGGGTCTTTCATGGAGAGAAGAAGAGTGTACATGTAGAAAATGAAGGTGATGATGACCCTGTGGAAATGTATGAAACGTATGAGATGTTTAGAGATGCTTATTTTGATGGTGAAGATGACGGTACTACAGAGTCTACTGATGGAAGTAAAGAGGCTAAGTTCAGGAAAGCTTTGGAATACGCTGAATCTCCTTTATATCCTGATTGCACGAAATATACAATTATGTCAGCAACGGTTGCTTTATATAACCACAAAGCTGCCCATAATTTATCTGACACTGGATTTGATGAGCTTCTTAACATTGTTCGCGATATGCTTCCGCCAAATAACAAACTTCCTAAGGGGATTCTTGTAACAAATAAGTTATTAAAGACATTTGATTTGGGATATGAAAAAATAGATGCGTGCATCAATGATTGTTGTTTGTTTAGAAAAGAAAATGAGGATATGAGTACATGCCCAAAATGTGGTGCTTCATGATGGAAAGTGAACGCACAATCTAAGAAGGTTCGAGAAGGCGTTCCAGTAAAGGTGTTATGGTACTTTTCAATAGTACCAAGATTTAGGCGATTATTTCGATCAATCGAAAAGGCCAAACAAGTATTGTGGCATTCGACTAATAAAAGTCGAGATAAGAAGATGCGCCATCCAGTTGATTCACTTTCATGGGATATGATAAATAAAAAGTGGCCATCTTTTGCATCAGATCCTCGAAATTTAAGGCTTGGCCTTGCGGCTGATGGGTTTAATCCATTCGGTGACCTTAGCACTAAACGTAGTTGTTGGCCGGTGATTTTAGTTATTTATAATTTTGACCCTTTGCTTTGCATGTCTAAAGAGAATATGATGTTGACGTTGTTGATCTCCGGACCAAAGCAACCAGGGAATGACATTGATGTGTTTTTAGAGCCATTGGAGGAGGATTTGAAGGAGTTGTGGGAAAAAGGTGTTCAACTCTATGACTCATTCACTAAATCCATGTTTAATTTGAAGGCGATTTTGATGTGGACAGTTAGTGATTTACCGGCCTATTCTAATTTGTCTGGTCAGGTAACAAAGGGTAAGTGTGGTTGTCCAGTGTGTGCTAAAGACACAAATTCAGAATATTTGCCATGTAGTATGAAAACTGTGTTTAGGGGTAGTCGGAGATTTCTTCCACACAATCACCCATATAGAAAGAAGAAAACCTGGTTTGATGGAAAAGAAGAACTGGGGGATCCACCTAGAGTATTATCTAGTTCAGAAATTTTTCGTCGTGTTGAGACTTTTGAAAATAATTGGGGAAAAAGTAAAAACTCCAAGAATTCCCAGCAAAAACCTCCCAAAAAGCGCAAGAATTCTGAACAAGAATCAGAAGATGATCCCTTCTGGCCATGGAAGAAAAAATCTATATTTTTTGAGTTACCATACTGGGAGGTACACAATTTGAATTAATTGTCATGCCTTTTTTCTTCTTTGACTTTTATTATTTCTTTGAGTAGTTCACACTCACTAATACATAATATTTCTGTTTGTTATGTTAGACATTACTTCTTCGTCACAATTTGGATGTAATGCACATTGAAAAAAATGTTTGTGAGAGCATTGTCGGCACTTTATTGAATATGAAGGGAAAATCAAAGGACGGACTCAAGTCTCGTATGGATTTGGAGTCGATGGGAATCAGGGCTGAATTGCACCCAAAGGAGAGGGGAAAAAACATTATTTGCCACCAGCACCCCATACATTATCAAAGCAAGAGAAGGGTCGATTTTGTAAAAGGTTAAAACAATTGAAGTTACCTGATGGTTATAGTTCGAATATTGGACAACGAGTGTCATTGGATGAATGTAAGATTAGTGGCCTAAAATCCCATGATTGTCATGTTCTTATGCAACAATTGCTTCCTGTAGCTTTACGTGGACTACTACCAAAGGGTCCGAGAAATGCTATATTTCGCTTATGCGCGTATTTCAATGAAATATGCGAAAGGGTGATTGATAGGAACCAATTGGAAAAACTTGAAAAGGAAATTATCGAAACTTTATGCATGTTTGAACGGTTTTTTCCACCGTCTTTCTTCGATATTATGGTACACGTTACCATTCATATTGCACGAGAAGCTCGTTTATGTGGACCAGTACAATTTCGTTGGATGTACCCATTTGAAAGGTAATTAATTTATATTTTTTCTTTTTTTATATGTATTGCAAATATGATTTAATTTATATATATAATATTATCTCGTCATTCTCAGGATGATGAAAGTTTATAAAGGATATGTTAGGAATCGATCAAGGCCGGAAGGGTGTATAGCAGAAAACTATTTGGTCAAAGAGTGCATTCAGTTTTGTAGTGAGCACATTGAGAAAGCAGCTGAAATAGGTGTTCGTCCTTCTCGAAACGAAGCTATTGAAGGTGAAAGCATAGAAGGAGGACGCCATATAAATAAGAGAATTTTAAAAACCATTCCTGCTAACATGTTAGCCATTGCTCACCGTTATGTATTATTCAACAATGACGAGGTCGCACCATACATAGAGTAAGGTGTTACTAATATTTTGGTTTATTTGTAATAATTGATTAAAACCATGCATAACAATACTGTTTTATATGTTAGAAAGCATTTGGACGAACTCAAGAATATTGACAATCGATTAGCAAGGAATGAAAATGCCCTACAAAAGACACATATGGAGACCTTCAGTTCCTGGTTCAAAACAGAGATTTTTGCAAGTTGCGACGTATCAAGTAGGTTAAGGTTTCTTGCACGTGGGCCTAGGGCAGAAGTAACTTCTTATTCTGGTTATGTTGTGAATGGTCAAAGATTTCACACCAAGGATATCGAGAGAAGCACGCAAAACAGTGGTGTTTTCATTGAAGCTGAAACTATATGCCAATCCAGTGTAAGAGACACAAATCAAGTCGTTCAGAAAATATCTTATTATGGCGTTCTGAAAGATATAATTTTGCTGAACTACTACACATTTGAAGTGCCGTTATTTCACTGTGATTGGGCTAACATTAGAAATGGCATCAAAGTTGAGGATGGACTTACATTGGTGAACCTTCACGAAGGTCAAAGTCAATTTGCAAGAGATCCATTTATCCTTGCGTCACAGGCTAAGCAAGTGTTTTATTCTAGGGATACTGAAACCTCAAGTTGGTATGTTGTACTTAAAGCGCCACTTAGAGGCTATCACGATGTGGGGACTTTTGAAGAGAATCTTAATGTGCCTTATGCTCCTTTAGATATATCAAGACTTGACTCAAATGTTTATGACGATGAACATCCATATGTACGAGATGATTGTGAGGGCATAATAGTTTAGAATTTTGGATTGTAATGATCGGTTTTATTTTTGGTTTTATGGCCCTTAATTTGTTGTAATCTGGCTTATCCATTAATAAAATATGGTTTTGATTGCCGGAGATTGTTTCATTCTTTATTATTGCTTTTACTTTCATAGTGAGATGATGGTTGACTTGCCTCCTAGTATTACTTAGCCCTCATATGAATGTGCTTGATATTTTTTGCCAACTTAATATATATTGCAGGTTTTTGAGCTTGTACACAAATCAAGTTCTTACATTTATTTCATTATGTCTGGACCTGTTGAGGTAAGCATTAATAGATTTAGTTATTGTTATTATTCCTTCCTTAATGTTTTCATCTAAGTGCCACCAATTTTTTAGTGTGATTTTAATGTTATATATTCTTATATTAATTTGCATGTACTTGAAATTAATGAAGTCTTCCAAACGGGCTGGGAAAAGACTAGAACGGGAGCGTCGAGCAATTGAGGCTGCAATAGTGCGTACACCTTCAGCCGTACGCATTTCTGATGGGGATTCAAACTCTCCTCGTACACCTACCTCTCAAGTCTCTACTCGTGAGGACCAAGCAACAAGTGGTACTAAAAAAAGGGGTAGGGGAAAGTCTAAATTGAAGGATATTGTTTCGTTAGAAGACAAGAGGCCTCATGTGGATATTGATGACGTGGGGCGGGCAATTGGCGACAATAGGAAGAAATACAATTCATCCATTCCAATATTAGCACGTGAGATGGTGCCTGTAACTATTGAAAAATGGGACAAAGTGCCAGAAAATATGCTTAAAGACATATGGGAGGCTGTAAAGGTATATTTCTTTCTTTTTACTAAGTAATGGATAAAAAGAGTAGAAACCAACCAAGAAAAGACTACTTTCTGCTCATTAAACTGAGAAGAAACTTGTCCAAAACTGCCTTAGAGAATAGCATTTTTTGCTAGCAAAAACCTCAACCAGAAAAGACTAGTTTCTGCAGCAGAAAGCTACCCCAGAAAAGACCAATTTCTGCTCAATGAAACTAAGCAAACACCTACCCAGAAAAGACTAAAAGCCTACCCCAAAAAATAGTTATTTTTGCTCATTGAAACTGAGTAGAAACCTACCTTAGAAAAGAGCATTATATTCTTAATGCAATAACTGCGCAAAACTTGCTTGTTTAAATTCTCAAAACGTTATGGTTGTTTCTTTTAATTTTGTCATTTCATTGCAGTTGCGGTATGATGTTTCCGATAGTGGATACTTTCTCGCATGTCAGAAGATGGGAGCTGCATGGCGTACCCATAAATCAAAAGTGACAAACAAGCTGCTGGAGGTGGGAAATAATCCACGAACAATAGAACTCATGAAGCCCCCTAATGTGCCCACATTGGAGGAGTGGAAAAGATTTGCTATGCAACGTTTATCAGAAGAGCATGCTGTGAGTGTATATACTTCAAATTATATGTCATTTTTACCAGTTTCTTTTTTTTGTATGACGTATATAAATTAACTACACTGCTATATTTATAGGTGGAGAGAAAGAAAAAGCAAGATTTGCAGGCTAAAAATAAAACCCCACACACAATGAGTCGAAAAGGCTATGTTGAGACGGCAGATGAGATGGTAATGTTTTATGTACCCTTAGTACAATGGGTGTAATACCCCATAATTTTTAGCTCATTTAATTTTAAATGAAGGAAATGATCTCTAGAGAGTGTTAGAGGGAGGAAAAAGGTATATGCTAGAGAGAGAGATAGGCTCGGCTGGGAGTGGAAGTTGGTGTCTGTGAGCCGACAGTGGAGGAGGTGGTGGCCAGTGATAGAGTTTGGTTGTCATGGTGGGTTTGATTTTGGGTTGGACGGTGGTTTTAGGTGGCTTGAACGACATGGATTGTTGGCTGTGTGGGTCTGTTTGTGCATGGTGGTGGTGGCGCTTTATCATTTTCTCATTTTTATTGTGTGTGATGATTCTGATTTAACTTTTGTTATTCTGTTTCCTAGATTTAGAGTCTTGATTAATAAATTTTCTTTATTAATCAATAGATCTCTAATTTGAGTGTCTATTTATTGGTACCAGAATTTAAACTTCTCATTTTTTGTATATGATGTAGACATGTATCTGTCTTTTAAGTGGTTATTATATATTTATGCTTACAAACTTGAAATTTTGATAATGCTAGACACCTTATGGTAGCTTGATTACTTTTAATATCCTCAAAATTTATAACTACTGACTGGGCTCATGTATAGTAAGTTGCATACTATTAGTTTCTCAGTTATGCTAATGAGGAGAAAAATGTTAGCAAAACTATTGATTAAGTATGCACTTTTTTCTTTTCTTTTTTGGTTTCATTGATTAAGTATTCTCTTTTAATTCTTTTATGTTCTTATGTAGAAAAAAAATTCAGACACGCCCGATTCCATTTCAAGAGTTGATGTGTGGATTAAAGCGCATACAAGAAAGGATGGAACTTTTATAAATGAAACGGTCCAAAAGGCAGTGGTAACAAATAATCACATTTGTAGTTTTAGTAGTTGATCATTTATATATAGTTATAATACTAATAAATCTGTTTTACATATATTGTTGTTTCAGGAACAAATGCAAGAATATACCCAGACCACTCAGACTTCTGGAATTCATGATGATGCACTGACGCATGTAATAGGTCCTGAACATCGAGGAAGAGTGAGAGCGCTTGGGTTTGGGGTAACCCTGCGCAAATTGAATGCCCAGAATGATGCTTCCCGAAAATATGAGAGGACAATTGATGAATTGCAACGAAAATTGCAAATGCAAGAGCAAAGGCAAGAACAAGTGAATCAGCAAATGCAAGAGAAAATGCAAAGGCATGAAAAAATGCTACAACAAATGGAACTGCTTCAATCTACTTGGGTAAGTAATCTCTCTTTAAATTTGATACAATCTCTTTCTCTCTCTCTCTCTCTCTCTCATTACAGTGCTATTGGTTAATCAAGAAAGCATTATTTACTATTTTCTTTTTTTTTACTATATTTTTTCTTTTTTGGTATTGTGGTAGGCACAAAATGCTCCATCTCAAGTCTCACCTACTGAAAATGTTGTCGGATCCATTTGTCAGTTATTGCATTATAATGGGACAGGTTTGGTTGTCGCTAAGGGTGATGTTGAGTCAACGGATCCTAATGCTCTCATAGGTTCTGCGCCTCTTGGTTTCGAATGTTGGAAAGTGTGGATCAATGAAGTCAATGAAGAAAATGTGCCTCTGTATAGGGCTCAGTCTCCATTCTGTGTTTTGGAAGATGTTATTGGACTTACAATTGCGTGGCCTATCAAGTTCATCAAAATCTGTAAGTAGTCGGATGTAGATTTTCTCCTTTCCCTTTTCTTTGCAAAAAAGAGAGCATAAGTAAAATAATTAACCCCTTTCATGTTTTTTTTCCAACACTTTCATGTTCTCTTCACTTGTATAAGGCTAGGGTTTGGAAAATACAATACTCTATTTCTACACACACAAGTATATCTACTCTTCTTTCTATTTTCTTCTTCAAATTTGTATGGTTTTGACACATAATGTGATTTTTGTTTCCACGATGTCTTTGATTTTTGTTTTTTCGCCTCAAGAAAGTAGCAGAATTTGGAAACTCAAACCTTTGAGAGATATGTTTTACCTGGTAGATAGTTGGTTCCGATATGCTAACTCTTTGATTGTTTGCACTAGGTTGATGATGCTAGTGAAACACATAATCATAATTTTATGTAGCTTAATGGATAAACGTTGTGTTCATCTATAAAAGAAATACCATAAAAGCATAACTAGGTTTTTCCTTGTAGACAATTGGTTCAAAGATGCTAACTCTTTGATTGTCTGCACTAAGTTGATGCTGCCAATGAAACATAATCATAATTTTATGTATCATAATTTTATTGTCCTCCTCTCTTTGTCTTCTTCTATTTTCTTGCTTTTTTTTTTGTGCCCTGTCTGTTTTTATGTTTCTTGAATTCTTGAATGATATGATTGGTGGATTTATTTTTTCTTGAATGATATGATTGGTGGATTCCAGTCTATTTTATTTAGCCTTGTAGCAAGGCTCTCAAAAAATTAAGATGTTATTATCATCCAAAAAACACCTAATATTTGTGTTGTCTTCAATTTTTATTTTCTCGTCTGTTGTTATTTTTATGAAACCGGAAAGTGTTGACTTGGCTATCATGATAATGATCAGGTAATGAAATTTGATGATCTGAAGGAACTTGGGAGCGAGTCAGTTGTTAAGGTATGATTTTATTTGATATATCAATAAATGGTGATTATCAAGCAGGTTTGACCTTTTGAGATATAGTGGTGCTTTAGAATAGCGATTGGAGCTAAACTTCTTAAATTAAAATGAGGAAATTATAGTCTCTTTTATATATATATATAGTCTCTTTTATACTTTGAGATCTTAGACCTCATTTGATACGTAAAATTTCCTTGAACTTCAGACCTCCAAGCACTTCAGACCTCCATCTTAAGCATTTCTTCTGCATAGCCTTCCCGCCCAAACCTCCTCCATAACTTATTTGAAATTCCTTTGACCTTTGCGTCCCGCAATTTCCTCCCGCAATTACGCCCATATCATCCATCATATTTTGGTCACGATTCTTTGAGATTTTCTCACCCAAAATTTGTGTTATTTCTGGCGTTACACTGCCCCAATCTTGTTTCTCCGCTGGAACCACCATCTCCCTTCCTTGCCGTTGTTGGTTCTAATGGCCATCTGTAAAGAGGTGGTCATAAGTATGCAGCTTTGACCTTAAATTTTATAAATGAAACGGTTATATACATATGTACAGAAGCGAGAGCAAATAGAAGAGATGAAGTTATGCATTGTATGCATCATCCTAATTATCTATTAGAGTTTTTGTGGTGCTAGGTTGATATGTTAACTTAGAACAGTGCATTCAAAGCATTTCAGGATTTTGTTCATCCTCAATAATAGAAAGCATTTAAGATAGGACTCAGGATCGTCCCGAGAAGTGCGAGAGATTGTGCGAGCCGAGGACTGAGATTGGGTAATCATTGCAATTTTCTCATGCTTGTTGAACAGAGAGCTGCGATTCTATTGCAATTTCGATTGAATGCCTATGGGTTAGAATTAATCCTGCTTTGATAGCATAATAATCTTTGTACAATAAGAAAGCGACAAGATGAGAGGAAAAGGAAGAGAGAAGTCAATCTTATTAAGATAAAAAATAGTACATAACTATAACATTGTTTTATAATGAAGAAATAAACCATGATAAGCTGACTAACAAGTTCGTTTTTGTGAGAGAGTTACTTATTTTTCTATTTTTTGAGCACTGTTTATTATACTTTACCTATCCAAAAAAAAAAAAATACAAAATAGAAAAATAAGTAACACTCTAACAAAAATTAACTTGTTTTGAAAGTTTTAACTCTAAAATTCAATTAGACCATATTTCTAATAATTTTTAGTGAATTTATTGAATATTATGGTCACAAGTTTTATGTGAGTAATGGCCTATAAATTATATTACTTTGCACTAAATTTTATGTTATATAAATAGTATGTTATATTATACACATATATTAGTAGTTTTTACACTTAAAACGTAAATATGTTGAAAAATCTAAAGTTTTGTGTCTCGATTTGTAAATCTATAGTTTATAGGGAGGGGGTGTGGTGGTTTGTTTTCTCTCTCTATTTTGCTCTTAAGGTTTGAAAAAATAAGAGGGGAAAGTTGAAATGGGGATTTTTAAACCCAGGCCAAACTATGGCTGAAACAACAGTAATTTTTGTTTAGTCTGAGATCCCAGCTAGTCTGACTTGGATTCCACTTTGGCAGAGTCCGAGTGGACTCGGCCAAGTTTTGAAACATTGTTTGACTAACGCACTTTAGTGAAGCCCCAAGTGGTTATGGCTAGTGGAATAAGTGCGGTGCCCTGTAAAGGATGAGAAAAGGGCTTTGTTTCTGATGAATGAGTGCACATAATTGCTCTAATCAACTTGGCAGCCTGTAAGTCCTGTCACCACAAGCTTATCATGATAAAAAGTATTCCTTGGCATTATAGGGGAAAGATGATCTATTCGTTTGATGGTGTCTCATTGTAAGAGGGCTATTTTGTATCTTGTGATGTCATATAGTACATATTTATTTAATCAGTTCGATTGTAATTTAATTAAATCTTATTTCAGATAGTTTCATCATTTCAAAAGTTTAATTATAATTTCATAACTTTCTTTTGGTTGTAGGTTTGTCAGCAGTATGAATTTTACACGAACAAAAAAACAGGAAGGGGTATGAAATTTGATACTCTTTTGACTACATATGAGGTATTATTGAAGGATAGGGCAGTGCTCTCCAAAATCAAGTGGAGCTATCTTATGGTAGATGAAGCTCATAGACTAAAGAACAGTGAGGCTTCACTATATACAACACTTTTGGTATGCAAAAATTTCTGCTTGTATGGCTAATTTAGGGTTATTTTTTTTGTTTCTTTTATGGGTATTAGTTTTGGAACTTGTGCTTGTGTTAACAGGAATTTAGCACCAAGAACAAGTTGCTCATCACTGGTACTCCATTGCAAAACAGCGTTGAAGAACTATGGTAATTGTTATTAACATTGCATGTTTGCAAACTCAAATTTTTCTTTTACAAGTTCTTAATTAAAAAAAAAAAAAATTTTAAATAGGCAAAACAGGTGCCTTTATAGTTATGCTGCCTAATCTGATAATACCAGCTTGTGAGAAGCTATTGTTTTTTTTCAGTGCATTATTCTACATGATAACTTGAGCATTTGATGGCATTGCACTACTTCCACGTATTTCATCAAATGAGTTAATGCATTATTGTTGCCATAATTGTTTATTCTTGTTATACATGTGTATTGCTATTAATTTTATGATGTGTTGATCTTTAAGATTTTTTAGATGCTTCTCCATTCTCAAGAAATGCTCACTTTGGCGTGGCTAATTGCTTTTAACTAATTGTAAGCCAGTATTTGTTGTATATATTTTCTTGCTTCAGAATATTTAAAACAATTAGTTCGCTAAATGAAATTCATACACCTTACAAAAGTAACTATCCTAAGCATTTGCTGCATGTTGACATTCATCAGATAGTACCTATAGATTTGCTGCGATTTTCTAGTTGCGAGATATTCATTTGGATCTTACTCTTTTTTAAAACAAAAGATGGAAAAGACAAATCACAAATTTAGAGTTAATTCTGAATTGAATCTACATATAATATACATGCATTACATGAACTACTCTTAAACCATTTGTTTAAATATGGAGTATTTTATTAGTGTACTTAGAGTTTAAATTGAATTGATTATTAGAAAGAGTATTGATTTTGATTGAAAATGTTTTATAATGCAGGTTTATTTTTAACCAACTTTTGGACATATATTTTTTTGAAGACTGATCAGATATTTTAGACAGTGACACACTAGACAGTGACTAACTTTTGGACATTATGACTGTTTTTTTGGGTATAGTTGTGTTATGTATTTAAGCAAAGCGTTTCAGTTTTTTTAATGTAGTTTTGATACAGCTTAATGTTTTGGTTGAAAGGAATGCTATTGGTAAGCAATCATAATGTTAGTTGTGTTAGTATTGAGACTTTTTTTTTTCTTTGAATAGATATGTCTCGGAACTAGCTCTTTGAATATAAAAGAAGTTTGTGATTAATTTATTTGTTTGTGATTGGTAGGATTAATATTTTGATGCAATTTTACAAATGTAGTACGTAAATCTGTTCAACATTAGTTGCAAAAGTATTCTGCAAAACCTGTTAATACTGATGTTATCAAGACTTGGTGTGAATATGACTTTGGGTGTTGTTCAGTTGTATATTGGTGGAATTGAAGATGGATGATTTTTGTTCTACAGGTGGTTTTGTAAATTTTGTTGTACAAGCAAATAATTTTTTTAAAAAAATTATTAAACTTTCCACCACGGGCTAAGCCCGTGGTAGAATAAATACTTTCCACCACGGGCTCAGCTCGTGGTAGAATAAATACTTTCTACCACGGGCTCAGCCCGTGGTTAAAAGTTATTATTCTACCACTGGTTGAGCCCGTGGTGGAAACTATGTTTTTTACCACGGCGCTTCGCCCGTGGTTAAAAATAATTATTCTACCGCAGGCTTTACCCGTAGTAGAAATTATTCTTTCTACAACGGGCGAAGCGCGTGGTATAAAAATAACTTTTAACCACGGGCTCAAGCCCGTGGTAGAAAGAATAATTTCTACTACGGGTACAGCCCGTGGTAGAAAAATAAGTTTCTACCACGGGCTGAAGCCCGTGGTTAAAAGTTATTTTTCTACCACGGGCTTAGCCCGTGGTGGAAAGAATACTTTCTACTACGGGTAGCGCCAGTGGTAGAAAAAACTTTCTACCACGGGCGGAGCCCGTGGTTAAAAGTATGCTTTCTACCACGGGCGAAGCCTGTGGTAGAAAGTCTATGGACAACTACGACACCCGATACCACGGCGGGCTGTGCCCGTGGTAAAAGCCCTTTTTGCCCGCCGTAGAAAGTCTTTTTTCTTGTAGTGACCACTCACAATAGAATGAATCCTTGAAGGATAGGGTTATTTATAGAGGGTGTCAATCCTATAGAAACTACGTGGGTTAATTGTTAAACTATAAATTAATGTCGATTTAATTCATAAAAAAAGTTTATTTTTTGATTAAAACTATTGCATGAATTAGAATTGACGATAAAATAAAACGAGTTTGAGTTAAAGAGAGTGAGCTTCATAACCATGCCTAATTATCTTAAAGTTGGGAAATCAACAATATAAATGTAGATATGACTCATGTGGATACAAGCTCACAACGACATTGTCAAGATGATACCTGAACCCTAACTAAGTATAGTCTATCTTTGATTATCATAATGTGTCTACCTACCTACATTATGAATATTATCTAATTACATAAGTGTAGTATAATTATCTTGTCTAATCATGGACTATCAAAACGAGGATTAACATGGTCAAAGAAAATAGTTACAAAGTTATTATGCCTATAATCATAGAAAATAAGCTTGTCTTGAGGTCATTTGAGACAACTTAGGTTCTTAGATAAGAAAAGTAATTTGCAACAATTGAATTTATGAAATTAAAACACTTGTATTGAAACAAGCTTCAAAGTAATGTAATTTATAGATATTTGTATAAAAATCCCAAATTAAATACAACTAAGACATGATTGCTTGGCTAGGGTTTCATCAAAACCCTAGAAAATTTCTTAGTTGATCATGGCAGAAAGGAACGACTCCATGGACAGAGGAATTCCAAGCTTCATATGATCTTCCAAGCTTTTTCAAGGCTTTCTTTTTCTAGAACTTCTCTTTCTCACTAGAAAACTATCTATCCTCCCTAAACTTAGCTATATCTATTTATGTCTCTCTATATTGTATATGTCTATAATTATTACATGTATATTAGATTTAAGCCCGAAAATATCAGGCCAAGCTTATTGGAGAAGATTCAAGATAAGTGGACAAGTGGCCAAGTTAAGAGCAAAATGGTCTTCTGTTGGCGCACCATTACACGGAATTGTAATGAGGATTACGATTCATCGTAATTGCACGGAATCGTAATATGGATTACGATTCCTTATAAGTGCTCATTTTCTAAATTTTGTTGCTATGGCCCAATTTGTTATTTGGATTGGTCCATTAATGCTTGGTCCACACTAAATTGACTCTTCACAAATATTGGCAATTGAAAGAACTATGCTCACACACAAAATGATCAAAATCACCAAAAATGACTGCATTTTTAGGATAAAACCTGAAAACATCAAAAATAATAAAACAACATAAATACTATATAATAAATATAGTTAAAGGATTATAATATGCAATTAAAGGTGCGTGAATGCACAGAATTCATTGTTTATCAATTATTTAGTGACTACAAGAGTTTACAGTATTTATTCACTTAAAGGGAACTGAATATGAGATAACGTAGATGGTTGGAATTTGTGAAAGATTATCACTTTTCCATCCAATATCGTCCAGGAAAATCAAATATGGTGGTTGATGCTCTCAATCGCCAACCTTAGGCTAGTCTTTCAGCATTGTTTGAGACATAATGGAATGCTTTAAGAACAGTTGACGAGTTAGCAGATGTTTTGTGGCATATATGGTGGTGACACCTGCTATTATTCATAAAGTGATTGAGACTCAACTTACTAACTAGCAATGTATGTGATAAGCACAGAATGTTGTGCATTCGGTCCCTCCAATTTACATATGTTAATCATTTATTTATGTTTATATTAGTGTTTTTATGGTATTATTCTGTTTTTGTCATTTTCATATCCTTTGATGAAAATATGGTTAATTCCGGGCTTTCAATGAGGCTTCCATAAGAACAAGAAATTGCCATTAGTTTGGGCCAACTTCCAACGATGAGTCCATGAATTGGGCCAAGCTATATTGAAGACTTAATGCCAAAGGGGCCAAAAATCTGAATTGGTTCATTCATTGGGTCAAGTACAAGTTCAAGACCAATCTCAAGCCCAAAATTCGTTCAAAATTCTAATATGCGCACTGTTTGTATTTTGACCATAACATCATGCTTCAAACTCCAATTAAGGTAATTTTTGCGGCTGTGGAAAGATAAAAGAGATTTATAAATACGTTTAGTTTTGAGAAATTTCTAAATCTGACATCTTGGTGGTTGAAAGTGGCCAAAACAGTAGCATAAATATTCTGGGTAGATTTTTACTTTGGTTGCTTTGTAAATTTGTGACAAGTGTCCAATGATATGACAAGCAACCACCACACTCAATAAATTCACCAAGTGATATACACATGGAGGGAGATGATCCAATTCTTCTAAAATGGGATACATATGGAGCTATTTAGGCCTTGGGATGAGTTTAGGTGGAAGAAATTGTGGACGCTCATATTGCACTAACTTTGGCTATAAATGGAGGGGAATTGAGTAGTGTAAGGGAGGAGAAGTGAGTGGAAAAATTCTACACACGTAGAGAAATATGAAGTGTTCTCCAACCATGAAGACTTGTAACTTAGCCATGAGGAGTTAAAACTCTTCCTAGCGCATTGATGTAGCCCTAGCCAAGCATCAATGGTATGTTAATTATATTTTTATTTTAGATTGTTATATGTGTATAATAAGTTGTATAACTTTGAGGATTACATTTGTAATCAAATTATAAAATTATACAATTATTTTATTTAAACATAAATTCATTAGATTTGATAATTCATGCTTAAGGAAGATGAATCGTTCTACAATTTTAATTTCATGTTATGTCTTTTATTTAAGTAGTTAGGTAGACGATTCATGCTAAGTAGAGATGAGTTATTCTTATCTTTTTATTTATGTATTTTCTTGAAGATATCATGGTGGTATGAGACAAATTTCATGAATTATGATTATACACTTGTAATTTTCTCAAGTTGAAATACATTCATCCATTGATGTGAGGCTAGTGGTGAAATCAATACCCTAGTCCCTTCTTTATTTATCAATTCAAACTTTAACTATTGTCATTTACTTTATGTTAAACAAATACAAAAAATATCAACATCTCTTTCAATGAATCAAGTAAGACTAATTTAATCACATTCTCTGTGGGATCAACACTTTCACAAAAGCCTTATCTTACAAAAATTTGTGCTATTGCGAGTGATTTACTAAGAATTGGACAAGAATTATTTTAGTAAAACAAAATACCATTTCCAAGCACAACAATCTTTGGCACCGTTACCGGGGAATGTTGATTAAATCTTGTTTGATTATAATTAGGATTTGTAAATATTTTGGTATATAATTTGTTTGTTAAGTGTGAAGGTACAAAAAAAGTTACAAGTTTTGAGAGTTGATCTTTCAAAAAAAGCGGGTAAGTCTTGTATTTTACATTGTTTTAAATTTTTTGCAGTTAATATATTTGTTTTGTTTGCTTTTGTGAATTGTCAAATCTCATGTTCAATGTCGGGACCCTTTAGAGTTGATCTTTTAAGGACATCGGGCAAGTTTTAAAATTTACATTGTTTACTTATTTTCTTGCCATTATATTTAGTGTGTTTGTTTAAGTATTACTAGTATTTTCATTCTAGAAAAAAATATATATATATTTTCTTCTCCGAATGACTCAATTTTTAGTCACTCCGGTGAGTACCCTTTAATTTGAGTGGCAAAGAATAGTTAATATGAAAGCTTGGATGTTCCGTCATTAAGCAAGCCTAGTGCTTCTCCTCCTTTCATATATACTACTTTGTTATTGTTTTAAAGGCCCTTAATCTGTAAACTATTAATTGTAAAATCCAAAGAGAAGTAATTTTTAATAATTTTTGTTTTTGGTTGTTTTTGTGTTTAATTTCTTATTTTGTTTGTTAGTTTATGTTTGGTCACCGTTCGTTGTCATTACCATTACTTCCATTAGACCCTAATCTTGAAAGAACTCTTAGGCATCTTAAAGGAACTGTAAGCGACTTTAATTTACCTAGAGAATCTTCAATTGAAAACATGGAAGAAGATGGTGTAAGACTAGTAATTGTAGAAGAAGTTGTTCCACCCATAATGGTTGAGGAAAGACCAATGCTCCTTCGGGATCATTACATTCCTACCACATACAACTCTCCTTCAGGAATTCAATTACCAAATGTAACGGCCACCCATTATGAATTAAGTCCAGTGTTATCCAAATGTTACGATCTTTTTATGGACTTAATAATGAAAATCCATATAGGCACCTTGATGAATTCCTTGAAATTTGCTCTACCCTAAGAATGCAAGGTTTTACAGAACATGTCTTAAGGATACAACTTTTTCCATTCTCTTTGAAAGACAAAGCTAAGCATTAGTTGAAATCCTTAGAAAATAACACGATTACTTCTTGGACATAATTACAACAAGAGTTCCTCCAAAAGTACTTTCCTATAGGAAAAACCAATCAAATTAGAAAATCTATCACTGGATTTACACAAAGTGAAGGAGAACATTTCTATGAAACTTGGGAGAGATTGAAAGATCTTCTTAGGAAGTGTCCTCATCATGCTGTCCCAAAATGGCAATTGGTGCAATGTTTCTATGATGGATTAACTAAACCACATAGACAAATGGTTGATGCCTCTTGTGGTGGAACATTCATGCTAAAGAGTGAAAGCGAGGCTTGGAAACTTTTTGAGAATCTTAGTGAAAATTCCATGCAGCATGCTTCACCTAGTCGTTCGAAGTTAAAGGTCTCTTTAAAGTAGGTAATTCAGTAGATGTATCTATTGAAGTGGATGCATTGTCAAAGAAGCTGGATCAACTGATGGTAGCAAGTCAAGCATCTCCTACTCAGTCATCTATGCCACCTGAGCTGTGTTCATTTTGTTCTAGCCCATCACATCATGTCAAAGATTGTCAAATCATTGGCCAATTTTCTGAACTTGGGCAAGAACAAGTGAATGTTACTTTCTCTAGACCAGGGAATAATCCATATTCCAATAATTATAACCCGGGATGGAGAAATCATCCTCATTTTTCATAGAGACCCCAAGCTATGGGAAATTCAAATCCTCAACCTATTGGACAACCCATACAATCCAATTTTGCGTCCAATAGTCATCTTTTCAATCCCCCATCCAACTACCAACCTTCTCAACAACACCAGAACCAAGCAACTACACTTCCTCGGCATTCAGCTTTTGAAAACAAAGTGTTGGCTGCATTGAGCAATCTTGATTCAAATACTCAATTGCTACATTCCCATTCTCAATCCATTTCGAAGCTAGAATCCCAAATCGAGCAAATAGCTAATTTATTGAATAGAAGAGAGGAGGAAAAACTTCCAAGTCAGTCAGTGGTCAATCCTAAACCAAAAGAAAAATACATGATTTATGAGAATACATCTAGTTCATCTTATCATGAGCATGTCCAAGCCATCATGACCCTTAGGAGTGGGAAGGAGATAGATAACAAGATTGAGAAAAAGGAAGATGAAAAAATGAGATTCCAAAAGAAATTCCTAAAAATCTAAATAATTTGCCCCAAAATTTAAAAAAATTTGTGAAACAATTGTCAAAGAACAAAGAAGTCAGGAATGAAGTTCTTTCTTCACCTATTCCCATTCTTGAGACCAGATATGAACCCAAAGCTCCATATCTTGAACATCTCAAAGAACCATACTATTCTAGGATGATCCTGAATTGTTCAAATACTGTCCGGACCAAATAATCCGTCGTTGTGTCCTCGAAAGTAAGTTTCAAAGTATTCTTACTTTTTGTCGCACCTTAGCATGTGGAGGACATTTCAGTACTAAAAAGACCTCTCAAAAGGTTTTACAAAGCGGATTCTTTTGGCCATCATTATTTCAGGATTCTTATAATTTTTGTCGAGCTTGTGAGCGATTTCAGAATTTAGGATCAATGTCTAGAAAAGACATGATGTCTTTAAATCCCATTTTAATCATTGAAATCTTTGATGTATGGGGTATAGATTTCATGGGACCATTTTCACCATCATTTGGATGTGAGTACATATTATTTGCTGTAGATTATGTATCTAAATAGATTGAAGCGGTTGCCACCAAATTGAATGATCACAAAGTTGTGATTAAGTTTATTCAAACGAACATTTTTACTTGTTTTGGTACACCGAGAGCAATAATAAGTGATGGAGGTAAACATTTTTGTAATAGGTTTCTTCAAACCTTGCTCATCAAATACTCTGTTACTCATAAAATAGTCACTCCTACCATCCTCAGGCAAGTGGACAAGTTGAAGTATCTAATAGAAAAATAAAACATATTCTTGAAAAAATGGTTAGGCCAGACAGAAAAAATTGGTCTTTAAGACTAAATAATACACTTTGGGCCTATCGAACTGCCTTCAAAACTCCCATTGGAATGACCCCTTACCATCTTATTTACGAAAAAGCTTGCCATCTCCCAGTTGAATTAGAACACAAAGCTCTTTGGACCATTAAGAAATTCAATTTTGACATGAAAAAGGCTGGCTCAACCCGAAAACTCTAACTGAATGAACTTGAAGAGATGAGAAATGATGCTTATGAAAGTGCCAAATTTTATAAAACTAAAATGAAGGCATTTCATGATAAAAATATTATGAATAAAACCTTTGTTCCAGGTCAGAAAGTTTAGTTGTTCAATTCTAGATTAAACCTCTTTCCTGAAAAGCTTCGTTCACGTTGGGATGGTCCTTTCATAATTTTATCTGTTTTTCTGGAACTTCAAGATCCTAAGAATGATAACCTTTTCAAGATCAATGGTCAAAGATTGAAGCTTTATGTACAAGATAATGCACAAGCAGAAGATGTGGAATCCGTTAACTTGATGGATCCTGTTTATTTTAACTAGAGAGACATCATCATGTCTACCCTAGATGATAAACTTGGGTAATTCACTCCTTTTGTTTGGCGAGGAGTATAAGATGAGATTCCAAGAATTGGTTGTATATGCGAGCCATTAGGGACCTGAACCCAACCCAGCGTTAGGAAATGGCCTACCTAGCTTTATAGGTTTCCCTCTTGCACGAGTGGTAGCAAATAGCAATCGACGAGCTAGAATGGCATAACCAGTAGCTATCCATTATTGAAGGAAGCTTGACCAGAAATGGTGTCTTCAACACATCTTGACAATCTGATGCTAAAAGAGTCATTTTTATGAATGTTGTAATTTTTTTTGGTGATAAGATACATTAGTTGTATTATTACTGTAGGCAAGAGATTGATTTAGCCCCAAAAGTTTTGATTTACAGATTTTTCATGGATCCATCGTCCACCAATGATAAAAAGAATACTTTGGTTTGGCGTCCAAAAATCAAAGTGACTTCTTTATGGGATAAACTTCCATTTGACCTCCAAGAAGACATCCTTGCCAGGGCGAGTGCATTTAATGAAAAGTCATCATTTGCTTGTAGACATAAAGCCAAGCGTTTGGGATGGTGTAAGAGTTGTCTCTTTGAAACCTATCCCGGATTGCAACCATTGAGCAATTATAGCCAACCATTCATGATTTATTACTATACTCCTCATTCTTAGCAGGATCGTGTTCATTTGTATGGAAAAGATCCACCTCGATAGGAAGATCCTAACTTAGGACGATATGTATTCCTGTTGTTACTTAGGATTAAGTTTGGGGGTAACTCATTTCCTTTTGTCATTCTTGTTCACCTTTTCTTATGTATCTTTCTTTTGTTTTGCAATTTTTGATTTTTATTGTTGTTGTTAACGCCTGTTCTGAAATTCTCACCTGCTTTTCTAAAAAAAAAAAAGCCACCCATTCTCTGACTATGTATGTAGTACCAACTCTATAAGTTATGATATAATTGATGATTTTCGTTTATTAATGTCTGGTTTCAATACCCAGTACTGTTGAGATTGCTTCAACACAGTATGACTTTAATAAAGAAAGGTAACCCCTTTGTATTCTATACGTTAGCGTGTCTAGATAATCAATATCTTATCACATACACATCTTGAAAAATTGGGAACCACCAGTTCAGAGAATGGGAGAAAAGTAGTACCCGTGGTTTTCATGTGAAAAAAAAAGTTGAGAATGAAAATTTTCATAAATATTTCAGAAAGCCAGCAATACATGTGCCATTAATTTTAACACTGACTTTCAATAGGTTGACATTAATTTTGTTTTGAATGAGAAAAAAAAGGATGTCTCTCGACAATAGCCATAAGTCTCCCATGATTTTTCTGAATTCAATCGCTAGAACTCTGCAGCTCATCCAGCTTTGTCTTCATTTCATTAGAATACTCAGTTACAAGTTTTCGTAACTGTTTATTCTCTGCTTTCAGTTCTTTATTTTTTTTTCTGAGAATCCTTCACTTTTCTCTGAAGAACTTTAACATTGGTTGTTAACACCTGAACTTCGTTCGTTCTATCTAACAGACATTGGCCCATGTTTGAAATAGATGCAGCTGACCGAATGTTGAGAGTCAAAGAGTCTTCAATGGCCATAATGTCAGACCTATTTGCCAAAATTATTTCATCTTGAGGAGTTAGCAAATTATTAGCTGCTCTCGTAGTAGTTATATTATCAAACCACTGTGTGAGGGACAATAGAGGATAGGAATGTTGTCTGCCCAACATTGGTTGATGGTACCTCAGGCAACACATTTAAATCGAAGTGACTTTTGGAAAAAGAAGAGGAAGCCATTTTTGAGAGCTTGTGATGAAGAAGACAGATAGATACAACAATGTTACAATATTCAAAAATTTGCTCTTCAAATACATCAAAATTTAGCACACCAATCACGCATCTCGAATTTTGAACTCTGATTTGAATTTCAACCCGATATATGCTTTTACGATTGTGTTAGGTAATTTTGTCAAACATAGATGGCTTGTTTGTCAATGACAGCAATTAAATATGTGGCTGTATATTTGAAACGCGTGCAATACAGGTACGATACATGTATGAGAAACTCTTTTACCACAAAAGTGAGAAGAATTAGATTGATTAAAGAAATTGAATTAGTGAGTGTTAGCAATTTGTGTTTCTTCTTAGTGTTATCCAAAATGTCTAAAACTACTTGTGGTGTTTGCAAATTCTTGAGAAACAAATGTGATAAGTATTGCATTTGTGCTCCTTATTTTTGCCATGAAGATAGTATAGACACTTTTGCTGTCATCCATAAAAATTTTGGGTATAGCAACTTCACAAAACTCCTTGCTTATCTCCTTGTAGAAAATTGAGGTACAGCTGTTCAAACTATGGCATATGAAGCTCAAGCTAGGCTTTATAATCCCATTTTTGGTTGCGTTTCATATATTCTTTCTCTTGAATGGCAAATTCTCAATCTACAAGCACAACTGGCTTCTCTCAGTCACCTAGCATCTCAAAATTTTGCTTCTAGCTCCTCCAGTGTAAACCCTAATGATATTTTTGACGGGAATTTTTTGTCACACTCACCAGATAATCATGTTCCCAGCTGGGTTCCATCTGAAAATGCGGACATGGCACCACTGTTGAATCAGGACTTATGCAACAATTTTGACACCACATCTTATTGTCCAAATCAGTTTATGGATCCAAACATCATACAAGATGATGGTGATGAGCTCCAAACAATTTTTTCTCCCTATCTACGTCATTCATAAATTAAGCAACATGTTCATACTTTAGATGAATGATGAAATCTTGATTTTTTGTTCTTAATTTGTGTTTAGCTTATTTTGGATGTTCAGTGTGATTTTGTTTAGTTGGCTTGGTTGGTATGTATTGTGTTTTTCATGACTGATTCTTGTATCCAAGTTTGGGGGGATGGCTAACCCTTATTCATATGGATGCTTAACCAGATTTTGATATTTCTACCACCACGGTAATATTGTTATATCACTTACCATATGCTTTATATTTTTTTTACATATTGAGGACAATGTGTGATTTAGGTTTGGGGGTAAGGAAGAACAATTTTGTGTTGTTATATTTATTTTGTGTTAAAAGAAAAACCAAAAAATAAAAAATATATTGGTAATTTGTACACTATGATTTGATTTTTCAATATTCAATGTGTAAATAATTTTTGAAAATCTTAAAACTTTAGTGCATTTTATAGATTTTATCCTATCTTTTAGTTAAAATAAATTTCATGAATATTAAAACTCAAAACAATATTATTCACGATAACCCTTCGATATAATTTGAAATTGATGAGTGACTGCATGTTAGCAATTCGAAGAATAAAAGTGGAGATTTAACCCAGTGAGCTTTTGTGATATTCTTTTTATTTTGAGGGTTAAAAGGTTATATTCTAAAATTTTCATTGAGTTCGCATAATTTGTTGATCGATCTTATTATTTTTCTTTTGGTCAAATATTGGGAATTTTATGCCACACTATCTTTTGAGTTGACACTTGTTGAAGAATTATAGTAATCCTTGAGAAATGATTTTAGGCCATCTTTGGATATTTTTGACCCTTTAAATTTCTTTTCTTGGTAATGCAATACCACTAGTTAACCCATCGAGCTTTAGCTAACCTTCCTTTCATAACCCTTTTTATCAAAGTGTTTCTGAATCAATATGATCAATAGATATCAAAAGAGCATGCGAGAATCAAAAAGAAAAGAAAAAGAAAAAGAAAAATATAAAAAGAAAAGTGAAGAAAAGAAGGTATGGGATTGCAGAAGAAAATTATGAAAAAGTGTATACAAAAAGAATTGATTGACAAAAGTAAGAAGATACTGAATGCAATGTGCTCTAAGGAATTGGTTTATCCCAAGCATCATGGAATACACATTTCAATATCACCATTACTTTTTTATCCTCCTTTTACCTAACATTACATCCTAGTAAAAACCCTATTTGATCTCAAGGATGGTATGGCTCTAAAACAGTCATGACTGAGCTATAATGTTGTAGTATAAATTCTTAATGTTTGGTATCCTTTTCATGAGACTACATGTTTCTTCATGTATTTGCGGTTCTTCATATGAATCATATATGAGATAATTTGCACTTGTTTACATTATTCTTCTCATATATACTTGAGTGAAAAATTAGCCAATCTCTGAGTACTTTATTTTGAGTGAAATATCATATGTGAGATTTGAAATCAAAACTAATTTTCTAAAGAAATCTGGACTGTAGTCACTTTTAAATTGAGAATTATATTTTCAGACTATATTCACACACACACTCTGAGTTAAGAATAGTAATGAATTCTTCTAACTTTTGGATAGTATTGAATCTTTCAACCTTTATTACACACTAAAGTGGATTGATTAAAGTATTCTTAATAGTTGCACATTAATGGAGAAAATTTTATTGAGTGTAATTACCATCACTTGATGTTTATGGGTAACAAATCTGTTAAACCCTCACGAGACTTCACTCGTCCACTAGGGATGCCTAGGAGTTTAAAAGGCTTGTTGCATTTACTAAATGCAATCATATTTCCCACGAAAGAGGAAAGTTATTTTATTTTTCTTGTTGTGTATTGCTAAGGGACTAGCAATATGTAAGTTTGGGAGAGTGATAAGCATAGAATGTTGTGTATTCGGTCCTTTTAATTTACATATGTTAATCCTTTATTTATGTTTATATTAGTGTTTTTATGGTATTATTCTGTTTTTGTCATTTTCATATCCTTAGATGAAAATATGGTTAATTCCGGGCTTTCAATGAGGCTTCCATAAGAACAAAAAATTGCCATTAGTTTGGGCCAACTTCCAACGATGAGTCCATGAATTGGGCCAAGCTATATTGAAGACTTAATGCCAAAGGGGCCAAAAATCTGAATTGGTTCATTCATTGGGTCAAGTACAAGTTCAAGACCAATCTCAAGCCCAAAATTCGTTCAAAATTCTAATATGCGCACTGTTTGTATTTTGACCATAACTTCATGCTTCAAACTCCAATTAAGGTAATTTTTGCGGCTGTGGAAAGATAAAAGAGATTTATAAATACGTTTAGTTTTGAGAAATTTCTAAATCTGACATCTTGGTGGTTGAAAGTGGCCAAAACAGTAGCATAAATATTCTGGGCAGATTTTTACTTTGGTTGCTTTGTAAATTTGTGACAAGTGTCCAATGATATGACAAGCAACCACCACACTCAATAAATTCACCAAGTGATATACACATGGAGGGAGATGATCCAATTATTCTAAAATGGGATACATATGGAGCTATTTAGGCCTTGGGATGAGTTTAAGTGAAAGAAATGGTGGACGCTCATATTGCACTAACTTTGGCTATAAATGGAGGAGAATTGAGAAGTGTTAGGGAGGAGAAGTAAGTGGAAAAATTCTGCACACGTAGAGAAATATGAAGTGCTCTCCAACCATGAAGTCTTGTTATATGTGTATAATAAGTTGTATAACTTTGAGGATTACATTTGTAATCAAATTATAAAGTTATACAATTATTTTATTTAAACATAAATTCATTTGATTTGATAATTCATGCTTAAGGAAGATAAATCGTTCTACAGTTTTAATTTCATGTTATGTCTTTTATTTAAGTAGTTAGGTAGATGATTCATGCTAAGTAGAGATGAGTTATTCGTATCTTTTTATTTATGTATTTTCTTGAAGATATCATGATGGTATGAGACAAATTCCATGAATCATGATTATACACTTGTAATTTTCCCAAGTTGAAATACATTCATCCATTGATGTGAGGCTAGTGGTGAAATCAATACCCTAGTCCTTTCTTTATTTATCAATTCAAACTTTAACTATTGCCATTTACTTTATGTTAAACAAATACCAAAAATATCAACCTCTCTTTTAATGAATCTAGTAAGACTAATTTAATCACATTCTCTGTGGGTTCAACACCTTCACAAGAGCCCTATCTTACAAAGATTCGTGCTATTGTGAGTGGTTTATTAAGAATTGGACAAAAATTATTTTGGTAAAACAAAATACCCTTTCCAAACACAAAAGTATGGACAAGGTTGTAGAGTTGGCTTCAAGAGATTTCTCATTTTATACGGTTGGTTCAGATGGAGGTTTATGGTACAAGAGCTGATTAGTCGTTCCTCACATTGATGACTTAAGGAAGGCATTGATGAGAAAAGCTCATAATTCCCTGTTCGTGGTACACCCAGGAGGGATAGGATGTATCAGGACATGAAACATCAGTTTTGATGCGCAGGTATGAAGAGGGACGTAGCCATGTTTGTCTCTAAGTGTAGCACCTGTCAGATGGTTAAGGTTGATCATTAGAGACCACCGGGATCCTTGCAGCCACTTCCAGCTCGAAGTGGAATTAGGAGATTATTTTCATAGATTTTATTCATGGATTGCCTACATCACACTAGAATCATAACTCTATCTGGGTTATAATGGATAGATTAACTAAGTCTACTCATTTTTTACCAATTTGCTCAGACTATACTTTAGAGCAGTATGCTAAGCTTTATATCACAGAAATAGTAAGACTTAATGGAATACCACTGTCTATTATATTGAATAGATATTTAAACTTTGTATCAGGGTTTTGGGAGAGATTTCAACAGGCTCTTGGTACAAAGTTGCATCTTAGCACAGCTTATCACCTTTAGACAGATGGTAAGACTGAACGGGTTAATCAGATTTTGAAGGATATGTTTTGCGCATGTGTTTTAAATTTTAAGGACAATTGGGAGTTTTATTTACCACTTTCTAAGTTTGCTTATAACAATAGCTATTAGAATACTATTGTTATGGCACTATTTGAGGTATTATATGGTCAACTATGTCGATCTCCTGTATGTTGGATGGAGGTTGGAGAGAGCAAATTCTTAGGTCTTGAATTCATTAGGGACACATTAGAAAAAATTACTCTTATTAGAGATCGTATGCGCACTACCCAGAGTAGGCAGAAGAGTTATGCTGACCGACAAACTCGTGTATCAGAATTCAAGGTGGGAGATTAGGTTTTGCTTAAATTGTCTCCAATGAAGGAAGTAATATGGTTTGGGAAGAAAGGAAATTATTGCCTCGTTTCATGGGTCCTTTCATGATTGCAGACAAGATTAGGCCAGTAACATACCGATTGGCGTTACCAGATAATATACATAGGGTGCACAATGTTTTTATATATCCATGCTACAGAAATTTTTTCGACATGAGAATACTTATCAGCACATAGATGTTGGAGAGATTGAGTTACAACCGGATGCGACTTACGTAGAACAACCTTATTGTATTCTCCACTCTAGGAATCAAATACTACGCTTGAAGACTATTGCTTTAATGCGTGTTCAGTGGAGCCATCATAATGAGGCAGAATCCACTTGGGAACGAGAAGATAAAATTCGTGCTAGATATCCAGAGCTTTTTAGTTCAAGTATGAGTTAAATTCTGAGGATGGAATTCCTTTGTTAGGGGGAAGAATCTAATACCCCATCATTTTTAAATAGATTTTTAAATACTTTTGTATGATTTCCAAGAAAATATAAATTCTATTTTAATCATACGATGGATCGCAATATGCCTTACGATTAATCGTAAGAGGCATTACGATTAATCATAATATGCACTAGGATCAATCATAAGTTGCAATACGATCAATCATAATTATAATGGGATTTCTATTTTGCAAACCTATTTTTAAATGGGTCTCCTAGTTCGTTTGGGTTTATATAAAACCCTATTATACAGAACATATATACATATTTAGAGAGAGAGAAAGAGAGGGAGAAGATCACAAAATCCTAATCTTTGGTCTTGTACATACAGATTTAGGAAGAAAGAATTGAGACGAACACGTGACGAAATATGTGAAGTTACTCTGCAAATCATAAGGAAATTTTCTTTCTTCTCTTCCCCTTTGGACCTATAAACATAACACCTTTGATACGTATTAGGTATATGATAGGATTAATTAGGTATATAAATTGTATATGTATAAACATGGTGTTTATATGCATGTGTATATGTGTGTGTGTGTGTGTGTGTGTGTGTGTGTATAATTTGATTTGTAAGTTTATATGCTATTTAGGGTTTTAATTAATGTGAGATGCATAGGTAATAAAGTTTACTTGAGATTAGATGGGTTGTAGGTGTCCGATTTGATATATATATATATATATATATATATATATATATATGTATGTCTGTGTGTGATAGGTGTTGAATGTTACACATTCTAGTCTCTTAACTTATGTATTTTATTCTCATAGTGATAGATTATTTTGTGATTTTACTTTATTTTAGTGTTTTCTGTATTTTCAGGGTCTTAATGATTATTTCAGTTAAAACCAAGCTTTTGGGTTTTTAAAGAAGACATCCAAGATGGTTAGATGAAGCCTACACCAAGGAGAATTATTCAACCAGTTATTTCAACTCAAATCAGTCCAAGAAAGAGGTCCAAGAGAATTACAACTGCTTAAGAAGGTTTCGGGCCTGAAGCCCAAATCTGCGCATAATACAGTCTTAATCCCGTTTTGGAAAATAGACCAGAAGTCTTATTTTTGAGCCTCAAATCGACATTATTTTTACATAAGGTTGAACGAAATTTGATTCTGCACACTTTTGTATTTCACGAAAATTTCATAAATCAGACTTCTAGTAGGTCAAAAGTTGGGCCGAAGTCAGCAGGAAAAACCCACCTGATTAGAGCTGCGGGAAACCCTAATTTATTCCTAATTGGATTAGGAATTTGGTGTATTCTCTTGGGGAATAAAGTGAAGACTTAGGGGATGAATGGAAAAGAGAAGAGAAACACAAAGATTGGAGAGTCTGAGAGGGCTGAGAAGAGAACAGAAACATATTGCAGAGCCATTGGAGAACGAAGTCATACGCGTAATTCATGAAGATGATGCCTTCTTCCTCAATAGTTGAAGCTTCTTCTTCTACCATGAGCAGCTAGTTCATCCACTAGGGTTTTGATGTAGCCCTAACAAAGCATCAATGGTTTGATTGTTTTAATTATTGGGGACCTTTATATACATGCATAGATTGTGTAATTCAGAGGATTCTTATTATAGAATTGAGCAATAAAAGTCTTGTAAATTCAATTTCAATGATTTCTTATCTTGTTTTAGATATTTAGTTGTTGTTATTGAACTCAATCTCTCTTATTTTCTGTGATCATGAGAGAGATTATTACACAATGGTAATCACTGAATATATTGTTAAGAGCTTTGATGGATTATGCCTAGAGAAGATGAACCATACTGCACCCTAGATTAGAGTAATTAAGCAGATGGCCCATGCGAATCGAAGATAGTCCATAGCTTAGCCTTAATCATATGTTATCTTCTTGATGGATGAAGGTGAGCTTGTAGCCACCGACACCACTTATGCATGATGTAATTCCCCTATAGTTGATTCAATTGACCATTGATTGTGGAGTTAGTGGTGAAGTCAAATACCCTAGATTTCTCTCATATTATCTTCACTATTTGTTTCACTTTGATTTATTTTATTTTATCTTTTTATTTAGTTTAAAAATCAGAATTCTTTTCTTATAAATTTAATTAGAATTAATTCAGTATTCCAACTCATCAGACCATAATCCCTGAGGTACGATACCCCTTTCGATAGCTCTATTCTACAAGGAATTCGTTCTATTACGAAGTGTGAAAAATTTTAATTGATATACTTTTTGAGTCAAACTCACACACGAATCAGTGTGTGTGTGTGTGTTGTTATGGACCTACAATAATGTTTATATGATCGTTTTGACTTTATACAATCTGTTATACACGTGTATACATTAATGTTTATGATCTGATTTATAAATGTATATATTACTACATTTTCTGTTTTAGATATTCTTTATGTTATAATTGTTGTATATATGCAATGTTTTCACTTGCTATTAATTAGGTTATATGTATGTTTGATTCCCTACTAAATTTTATGAACTAGCATGATAGGTTTAAAGTAGTTTAGTGCATTTGTTGTGTTGAGCAATCAAGTTATAATGATTGATGGATTAATGGTTGTGTTAAAATATTTTGACTATACATAAGAGCTTAAAATGTTATTTTTCATATGATAAATGTGAGAATGATTTCAGATAAATTGTTAGATAGGTTTATGCTGATTTTTTTATCAATTTGTGAACTATGTATGCGTATTTTGAACCAATGTATACTAGCTAATAAGTTTTAGGGTGGCAATTTCTCCCGCTTTGGCGGGTTTCCGCCCCACCCCGCCCCTAACGGAGGGGATTTGGTATTCCCCTAATAGGAGTAGGGGCGGGTATGAGTTTTTTAAGAAAATCCGCTTAGTACCCGCCCTGCCTCGATTACACACACACATATATAGTGAAATAATTGTATACAGTGTATCATTTCTTTTATTATTATATTACTTATATAAATATAGTATACTAGCTTCCAACCACTAGGGTTTATTCTCCCAGTAAAAAATGATTTTCAAATTCCATCCCTAGGTCTGACTGAACAACAAAACGAGAAAAAGAGTTAAAGAGTATTGAGAAGTAAAGGTACTAGAGATTTCTCAGCGATGATTTTATATCGGTGAAGTCGTGAAGGTACTCTCTCTTTATCTTCTTATACTCTATTCCTCTCTTTATCTTGTGGCTGAAAAAGAACTCTTTACCTTTCTCTCTATCTTGTGTACATAATAGATCTACAATAAAATTTTCCTTGAAGACCAAAACTGTTTCTATCTCCATCTACATATGTATATATGTTTGTGTCATTTTCTTTGGTCTTATATATTGGAGTTTTGACTGTATGAGTGTTACATCATCATTTGGATACATTTAGCCTAAACATCGAATTCACAGCAAATAAAGTAAAGAATTTTAAGGATTCCACTATTCCTCCATCTCTAAACGAAGCGGTGGTGGTACGCTTACCACAAACTCGTTAGGATTCTTAATAGGAAATGGATTGAGTATTTTCTTAACGGGGAGGGGTAGAGTTTCGACATACCCTGTGAGTTGTGCGGTGCGAAAGTAGATGCGAAAGATTTAAAACCTAGAGGGGGTGATTAGGTTTACTCGCTTGTTGTTTAATTGTTCAGATTATCCAATTTTAAGTCCAATTAAAATTTAAGCAATCCCACAAAGCAAGTAAATAAAATAAAGTGCAGTAAAGAAAAGAATGCACCTGATATACATGGAAAACCCAGATAAAAAAAAATCACAGGTGAGGCTTTGTAGCCCTAGAGAAGCAAGTCTACTATCGTCGAAGTAAAGTACAACAGAGTTTATCCCAGACTCACACCCATTCCACTATGACAAGAACTTGATACGGAACACCTCAGGCTTACAATTGCGACTACCTCATCCACCTGCTACAAATTTCTGGCTAACACCAAAATCCTCTCATAAGGGTAACTGGAAGAACACGAACACTCAACAAGTATTATTGTAACGACCTAAATTAATTTTGACCGGTTCTGGACGATTTTGGACCAGATTAAATTTTTTTGAATTAATTAAATTTTGAAAGGGTGTGGAGATATATGTTTCCATATAAGTGGAATGTGTATGTATGTGTGTGTGTATATATATATAGTACATATATTTATATTTAATTATAAATATATGGTGGTGCATGTGTATCATAAATACATATATGTGGGGGTATATGGTATTATGTGTGTATATGTATTTAGTTAAATACACGTGAGATATTAGATGTATATATGGATGGTACATACATATGTTATATTATATATGTATATCATATATAAATTTATGTGGAGGAGGTTAGTTGAAAACATGTGGTGTACAATAATGAGAAAAGGAAAGGATGAGCTAAGAGAAGAAATGAGAGTCAGCTGAAAAAGAAAAGAAGAGAAGAAAAAGAGAAAAGGAAAAGAAAAGGGAAGAGAGAGAAACCGAGAAGTGCTGAGAGAGAGGGAGAACCGTGATTTCTAGAGAGAGAAAGAGAAATCGGGAGAGAGAGTGACGGTTTGCAGTGCAACCGAGGTAGGTCTTGGTAACTCGACGGTGGCTAAAGCGGTTGTGGTGGTGGCGTGAGGTGGTGTCGCTAATGGGTTTCTTCGGTGGTGGTGGCGCAGAGACACGACTGGGTCGTATTGGTTTTGGCTGAGGACGACCGTTGAGGTGGAACTCCGATAGTGATCGTGAACTAACAGCCATGGTGGCTGTCTGGTTTACCTCGGCAGTAGGTGGGAGCAGCTTTCATGGCCGTGGTTGGTGGCCACCTTAATTTTTGGGCAGTTCTGGTGTGGGTTTGGTTAACGATGGCAAATGGTGGTTTTTCGGTTTGGGTAGGGCTGGACGGTGGGTTCGTGCAAGGCAGAAACGCAGCTGAAGTGCGTTTGGTTCGACCATGGGTGTACTCCATGGTGGTGTCGAAGGGGCTGGTTTGTGGGTTCTCGGTTTGGTTGGTAGCCATGGTGGTCAGCTGTGGTTGTGCCGAGTAGGGGTGGCCGGTTGTGGCTGCAAGGTGGCTGATGATTTCGGTGACCCGTAGTGGTTCACGGTGGCTTCAGTTGTGACTGCTTGGGGGTTTTGTTCATGTTGAAAGAATGATTTCACAGCATGGGTGAGAATGGCTTATTAGGGGCTGTTGGTGATGGCGGCCAGTGATGTATGCTGGGTTCGGCCGTGACACGGCGGTATCTGTCCGGCAGTGGTGATTTTTGGGCTGTTTGGTGTGAATTCAATAGGTTGGTTTTGGTTGATGCATGGTTTGGACTTGAGAGTTAATTGGGTGGCATTTTGTGTAAGTGTATTGATGTGGCCAAATATGTCTTTATTTTTGTAGCTTACTATTGTCTATCAAAATATAATTTAAACCACTCACAAGAGAACGAATCTTTGTAGATACGGTTCTTTTTAAAGGGTATCGATCCCACAAGGAGTTTGGTTGAATTGCACTATTAAGAGAGAATTTCCAATTTAATCCTAAAAACAGAATTTTGGTTTGACTTTAACACTACTTTGTAAAATATAAAAGCATTAAATTTCTAAAACAATTTGTAAAGTTGAGGGAGAGAGAACTAGGGGTGGTTTCCACCTCTAGCCATTTGACATGTTCATTTATGTAGCTAATGGGATCTTATACAAGTATATGCAACACAATGTCATTAGGCTTGTGACCTACAATGACATACCAAAAGATACATGTGATTTCTAACTAAACATAACCCATCTTTAATAGGCATAGTCTTTCAACCTATCTACTTATCATACTCTCTAAATGTACCTATGTGTGTCAGAAACTACCCTATCTTAGCATCGGTTATATAAGCAAAAAATACCACATTCCATTAAACACCATTACAAAACCATTATTTACACTTTTTGTGAAAGTTGTAAATGTTGAGCATTCAAAATGGAGCATTTTTACTCTAAGACAAGAGGAAGAAATAACATTAAATGAATATATTGAAGAAGTTTACAAGTATTATACAAATCACTAGGCTAAGTAATCAACATATACATATAGATCCCAAAATAGCTACAAAATGCACAGGTTACATGGCTAGGGGTTTCAACCACACCCTAGATGGAAAGTTAGTTGATCATTGGAGATTTGCAATCCTCCATGGCCAGAGATGTGAAGCTTTTAGAGTCTGGTTCAACTCCTTTTCTCCCTCCCGAAAGTTGCTTTTTTTCTCTTTTCCAAAAACATGCATATATGACCATCCACATGTGTCCTTGGGTCCCACCTTGCATATACATATATATATATATATATATATATATATATATATATTTCACCTACTATATATATTCCCCTCACATAGCTCTTTTAAGTTAGAAAATCCTCAAAAAGGACGTGCAAAGGTCATTCTTGGAAGCAAGTGGCAAGACAAGTGGACAAGTGGGCAAGTGGGCAGTCTACAGAATTTGGATTGTGCAAAATTGAGGTTTCACACAATCGAAATCTCGATTGTGCAAAATCAACATCTCGATTGTGCGAACTACCTTGATGAATTTTTCTTGATTTCTTCACTTCCCCAGCACTTGATCGGAACCATCGCCCTTCTTTGGGACAAAACCTAATATATAACATAAACACAAAAATAGCATAAAAATACCAAGGTAAACATAAATATGTAATCAACATATGCAATTAAGAAGGCATAAATGTGTAACATTTAAAGCTTATCATGTATATACTAGCATATACAAATTCATACATGATTTTAGGTTGTTATAAGGTGACTAGTGGTGGTTTTGAGTGAAGGAGGTGGTGGGACAACTGAAGTGGGTTTGTTGATGGCTTATGGGCTCATTGTATTTGGGTTGCATTGAAATTGGGTTATGAAGAGGATTGGGCCTATAAAATGAATTGGGCTAAGGCAACTAGTTGGGTCTTGTTTGGACCTTGATATTGGGCTGAATTTGAATGCTTAAATTTGGACCAAGCATGGAAATTAAAAAAGGAAAGGAAATTGGTTCATATGTGACTTGAACATGAGATTGGACCGGGCTTGGTATGGACTGCTTTGCAGATGTGAATTCATTGGAGAGCGGGACTTAAGGCAAGTTGATTCTTGCCTCTATTTCCTACGTATATATTTTAATTATGTCGATTAATTTTACATATGTTCGTAATTTGATCATGTGTGGTGTGTAGATATATATATATATATATGTGTGTGCATATATATATATGAAAAAAGGTGATTGTTGTATATACGTGGGACGTGGTGATATGTATATATATATGTGTGTGTGTGTGTATATACATATATATGGTGGGAAGAAAAGCATGTTAACTTAAATGCTCGTTTACATTGTGATATATATATATGCGTAGATTGAGCCCATGTGATTTATGTTAAATAATATATGTTTAGCTAAGCGTTGTTTGGTATGCATAGGTGAATTTTATGCACTGGTTGAATATATATGTGATTATATATTGGGTGGTGGTAGAGATGCATGCTAAATATGACTATAGCATCAATGAGCATTTGAGAAGCATGATTTATGCTAAGTGTTATATATGTGCATAATACATGTATGGGTGATGCAATATATATGTGAATATATATATGGTGATTAGAATGCATGCTTGACACTGGTGGTGAATGTATGCATTGAATGAGAGCATGGCTATATTTATGCTAGTGTATGTGCATATGTGATTTATATGCATGATTACATGTGGGTTTATGTGAATTAAATGCATGCTATCTGTATATAGAAAATGTATGCATTGGTGAAGCATGACTAAAATGTGCTTAAGTGAGGTTTATGAGCATATGTGAACTGTATGCTTGATTTTACCTGTATAGGTGAATATATGTATGGCTTGGTGGAGATGAAACGTATTCTATGTTCCTTTTTAACTAGCTGATGTATTGTGAAGCATGGAATTTAAATGCTTGATTTATATGTTCAAAATGCATATATGGAGCCGTTGTAAGGAAACGAGGAAGTGTGGTTGAATTACCTAGAGTAGGTCAATATTCGGTTATGATTGTGGTCATAAAGTGGGCAAATCACCCAGAGTAGGTCAATACTCGGTCACGGTGATAGTGGTCAAGTCACCTTGGAGGAGGTAAATTCTCGGTGATTGGAATCTAATTACCTTGGAGTAAGTAAATAATCGGTGGGGATTCCAAAAAGTTGCCCAATCACTTTGGAGTAGGTAAATATTCAGTGATTGTGGTTTACTCACCTTGGAGTAGGTAAATATTCGGTGATAAATTCTAAAAAGGGACCAAGTCATCTTGGAGTAGGTAAATACTCGATGACGGTGGTCTACCCACCTTGGAGTAGGTAAATACTCAGTGACGAAATTGAAAGTGTGTGGGAAGTGTCTCGATCACATGATTTGGTCAAGAATCATGTTAGAGTATTGGGTTGAGTCCAAGAGAGAGACAAGTGTGTGAATTTGCTTACATTATCTATTGTGAAGTATGCTATGTGATTAACGCATTCTTATATATATATGCGTTACTTGTGAATGTACATGATATATGTTGGGTATTGATTGCTTCTAAGCATGTTGTACAGATCAAATGCATCTTAATTGCATTTGAGATTTGTTACTTGATGAGTAGGAGACGTGGTAGTTGATTTACATTATTTATGTAAATACTTTGACATATATGTTTTATATACATATTGGTGCTCGATGTTTACTGCTTTCAAGCATGTTGAAAATGATTTCAAAAATCATGTGTAGTTGGCTTATATGTTCATATGTGCTAGAATTGCCATATGCATTGTTGGTTCATGTCTGCTAGGTAGAGAATGATTTAAATATTATGATATATTTAAATATGTATGTTTTTGAGAATATGTGAGGATCAACCTACTGCAGCAGTGACAGTATGGTTCCGCATACCTTACTGGGCCTTTGAGCTCACCCCCTTCCAGGTTTTGTAGGTAATGCAGATGATACAAAGTTGGTTAGGGGCTGATAGTACCAGTTGCAGAGGTAGTGGTTAGACTCCTTAGAATCTAATTTATGACCAGGATATTAGATGGATGTTGTACATTTGGATTAAATGTAATTGGACATTGTATGTTGGGTAATTTATCCCAGTTATACATTTCATTTGATGTATGTATTTGAGATGGACATTCAGGGACTGAGTTATTATTTCAATTATTTTATGCATGTTGTAGGAATGCTGGGGGGACACGTGCCCAAAAGTGTCCATCTTGAATTTAGGATGTGAATGTTGGGAGGACACGTGCCCAGAAGTGTCCATTTTGAATTTGAATTATGAATGACATATCAGGATCTGATTTATTCAAATGGGTGATGCATAATTTTTTTGAAAATAATAGAAAATTGAGATTGTATGATCAGGTGATGGTTATATCGTGAGAGTGATCTCACGGGTTCACACCTCGGTTCTCGGGACCCGGAAATTTCGACGTGATAATTATGTCCCCTTCATAGCACGATCTTTTTCTCCTTCCTCACTAACGAATAGTTGTAGAATAAATCAATCCAGTAACTTGATCACGAAGAAATTTTTAATGTAGTCTTTGAACAGTTGATCAAGCAAATAGAGACACCCTAAATCACTCAGTGAATATGTGTGTGCTCTCAAAAATATAAACAAAGAATTAGAAGGAAAAATCATTTGCTAGAAAAATATCTCAATACTTTCTCTTTCTAGAATATGAATTTCTATTCTGTTGAAAGCTTTGTTGAAAAGCACACTGAGAGAGAAATTGATGTGGCTAAACTCAAATTATATTGTAAGCTTAATTTTGCCCTTTTTATCAAAATATAATTTAACCACTCGCAAGAGCACGAATCTTTGTAGATAAGGTTCTATATAGAGGGTATCGATCCCACGAGGACTAGTCGCAATTGTCTTAAAGAAAGATTAATTCTACTTTAATTCTAAAAACAGGTTTTTGAATTTTTGTTTATAATCTATTGCATGAATGTAATGACAATAAAAGTAAAGAGTTTAAAGTTGGGAGAGAGAACTAGGGTTGGTTTTCACCACTAGCCATTCACATGTTCATAAGTGTAGCAAGCATGGGATTCATTAATTAAATGCCTAACAATGTCATTAGGCTTGTGACCTCAATGACATATCAAAAGATCAATGTGTGTGCTAACCTATCATAATCCATCTTCAACAAGCATAACTCTTCAACCTAACTAACTACCTAATTACCCTACTCTCTAAGTGAACCCTACATGCATCCAAACTACCTTGTCTTGGCATGGTCTATACAAGCAAATATCACACATTCATTTAAACACCATTATCTAGCCATCATTTGCACTTCTTGTGGAATATGCAAATGTTGGGCATTCATATGGAAGAATCTATTCTAAGACAAGAATAAAACCAAAACCACATGAATATATAGAAGAAATGTATTAGTGTACATGATCACTAGGCTAAATAATCAACATTTAATTACAAATCCCAAGTGCTACAAGAAGGAACAAGTTTACATGGCTAAGGGTTGAAACCAACACCCTAGTAGGAGAGTTAGTTGCTCATGGTTGCCTTGCACTCTTCCATTGATGGAGAAGATGAAGCTTCTTGGTCTGGTTCAGCTTCTTCTCCTCTCTCCCGAATGTCTCTCCTTCTCTTGGTCTGATGTGTGTTGAGAGATATATGAGAGATATGGCTATTTTGTGCTTTTAAGGCTCCTTTTCCAACCTTGGGGCCCACCATATATATATATATATATATATATCACTATATATGTCCCTTGTATCAAGAAGGTCCCCAAGGGTCTTGTTCAAGTCAGACAATCCCCCTAAGTCGTGCAAAAAGGGGGATTTTGTTGCAAGTGGGAGAGCAGGTGAGCAAGTGGCCAAGTGGGTTCTGCAGAATCTCGATCAATCGAGATTGGATCTCGATTGATCGAGATTTCGATCAATCGAAATGAGATCTCGATCAATCGAGATTTCGATTAATCGTAATCGAAATCTCGATTGATCGAGATGCCTTTGGCTGCAATTTCTGATTTTTTCTCTTGAACTGCAAAAAGCCTCAAACTTTGCTCCATTTACTCCAAGACCTGCAATACATCAAAAACACAAAAATACAGTAAACATATCTCGGTAAACGCAAAAATGGAACTAACATATGCAATAAAGAGGGTTCAAATGCATAGAATTGAACACTTATCAGAAATCATATGAGATTTTATAAGGATTAAAAACCCTATTTTTTCTTTAAAAATAAGTTGAAAATCATTAGGAAACAAATCCCGGTGTTTTAGGAAACTTCAATTTCAAATTCGGGTCAAAATAGGATTCTACAGGACAATTTTCACCAGAGCAGAAGCTTGGACCGGTCCAACCTTTTCTTGGACCAATCCAGACTTTTGTCTGTCAAAAATCAACATCCTGAGACCTCATGGACCAGTCCAAGTTTGAGCTAGACCGGTCCAACCTTGAATATTTAATCAATTTGCTAAAAAGTCCCTCTATTCAAGGTCGGAACCTCCCGGTTTAAAATATATGTGTTCTCACCATTTTACATGGATTACGTGACTCTCATATATGATCAACGATGTCCTCATGCATTTGGAACCATCTCAAAACTTCAATTGATTGAATTATTGTTCAAACCATTGATGGCTTCTTCTGAAGATTCAAGCTTCATCTTTTGAAGAACACTTGCATGATTGGTGTAGAACTTCATGCTCACTCTGAGATTTCAATCACTTAATTAATGATAATAATATAAAGCAAAGATTATAATTTGATCATGTTTGGTTTTGACACCAAAGTTGTTAATTACAAAAATATACGTCACATACCCGCCTCGTTGCCATCCCTAAATAAGTTAGACTCACCAGTACCAATTAACATGGTTGAGTTGCTATGGCATGATTGAATTGTCGGGTACATGTTTATTTGTAGGCATGGTTGAGTTGCCTATTTTTATTTATTAAAATTTGCAGGCATGGTTGAGTTACATAATTTTATTCTTATATATAATTGCAAGCATGGTTGAGTTACCTATTTTTATTCTTATATATAATTGCAGGTATGGTTGAGTTGTCTAAATTATTATGATTTATTTTATTTATCACATAGGTATATTTATTATGTGTGGATTATGTAGGCACAGTTGAGTTGTCTCATTTTTGTATAGTTTATAAAGGGTCCACTCTATAGAATTAATATGTGTGGATGTTATTATTAGTTCTCTATTATATTTATGGAGATGATGGGTTTATCGGTACTCTGTTGGGTTGTAGTAGAGAAGATTTGCTCGTGGGTTTAACTCACTCTTTTGTTGACAAACTTTCAGATCACAAATAATTCTAGTCACATGGTTGATATTAGATTATGGTTATGAATTTAGGGGTCCTTGAGTTACGGAATTTTTGAATTGTATGTAATTGAGGATTTTGGTATTTACTCCGTATTATTTATATATTAAATATCTAGAGTTTTATGAAAATTTACAATATTGAATTTTGTTATTTATTAGTTTTCCTTTCTGTTATTAAATTATTTTTTTATTGCATCTAGTATTTTGTGCTTGTTTATTATCGATTGTCTGACGCCTCTCTGTTTTCGTGTGAGTCTGGCCTTGTATTCTGTGATTGTTTATTGTCGATTGCTTGACGTCCGCCTATTTTCGTGTGTGAACCTGACCAACTCATGTGTGAAAATTGGAGGTATTACAATAATTATAACGATAAGATAGAATAATAATATCATATATAATATAATATATTATTCTTGATATTCAATTAGTTTCAATTTTTAACTTACGTAACTTTAGCATAAAAATTATAAATTAATTAATATTTTATAATTGTCTTACTCAATATATATAAATGAAAATTTATATTTGCATTAGTCGTGTTCACATCGTGTTCATATCATACTTTTTTTTAGAGTTTGATGTGTCGGGATATATGTGTCGTCTTATGTTTGTGTCCCGTGTTTGCATTCATATTATGTGCAAAATATTATTTAAAAGAATTTGACTGAAATATTTCTTGCGATAGGCTAATTTGACACAACACACTATTTCTAGTCTCCCTAACCAAACAATAAAATTGGTGAAAATTAGGATTTGTTTTCTTTTTACTTTTCTTATTTTGCCGAGAAAAATAATTTTTAAACCGATTTTTCAAACCATGTAAATTGCCAAAGGAATTTTATCATTGATACCGTGGACGGGATTTATACTGTGTTTATCAACTGTATAAGGGGATAAAATACATCGGGCTTGAAAAATAGGTCTTAACATAGAGGGGTAAAAATCCTTCCTCTATATACATAGGCTTGAAAAATAAGGATCAAATAGCATTTTTCTTTGTCAATCTAAGTAGTTTGACACTTCCATTTCATCCGCTTCCCGCCAAAGCAATCCCTCAAATATTCTCAATTTCGCCTTTTTGTCAATTGATTTCGGTTTAATATCATTCTCTCAAATGGGTCTCTCTCACTTCCTAAATCGTTTACCAAAAGCAATTGAAAGCCCCAATCTTTTGATTCAGAAAACCACCATTTCAACCTTCCTTCATTCCCCTCTTCTTCCTTGTACACCCACCATTGGAATTGATTCAGTTAAACTCTTTAAAGATCAAAATTTCCTTCAAGTTTCATCGACTCGTGCTGTGAATTCAATTGGGTTCCCATCCAATCGCCAACACAATCTAATTAATCTTTCTTTTTGCAGCTTTTACAGATCAACCCATGATGTTTTGGTGAAATCCCAAGTTGTTATTGATACCAATTACAATAACCCAGATGCCGAAAGCCGCCGAATCACCCAAGATACGGAGAAACTCTGCAAAATATTATCTAGCCATCGCACTTCTTCTGTAGGTATTGACTCTGTGTTGGATTGCGCTAATGTTGAAGTATCATCCCCCACACTGGTTGTGGAGGTTCTCAAAAAGCTCAGCAACGCAGGGGTACTTGCGTTATATTTCTTCAGGTGGGCTGAGAAGCAGAAAGAATTCAAACACACTACTGAGAGCTACAATGCTCTGGTCGAAGCTCTGGGAAAGATCAAGCAGTTCAAGATGATATGGAATTTGGTGGGTGACATGAAACGCAAGGGTTTGCTGTCAAAAGAGACATTTGCTCTGATCATTAGGAGGTATGCAAGAGCGAGGAAGATTAAGGAAGCCATAGAGGCGTTTGAGAGGATGGAGACGTTTGGAATGAAGCCAGAATTGTCAGATTATAACAAATTGATTGATATTTTGAGCAAGTCTAGGCCTGTTGAGAGAGCACAACAGGTGTTTGATAAATGGAAAAACAGAAAATTTACTCCGGATATCAAGTCTTACTCCATACTCTTGGAAGGCTGGGGTCAGGAACAGAATCTGCTGAGATTGAATGAAGTTTATCGAGAAATGAGGGATGATGGGTTCGAACCGGATGTTGTGAGTTACGGAATTGTGATAAATGCTTACTGTAAAGCTAAGAAGTACAGTGAAGCTATAGAAATGTTTCACGAAATGGAAGGAAAGAATATCAAACCAACTCCTCATATATACTGTACTCTCATCAATGGACTTGGTTCTGAGAAGAGACTGGATGAAGCTCTTAAGTTCTTTGAACTATCCAAAGCTAGTGATTTCATTCCGGAGGCACCAACTTATAATGCTGTTGTGGGGGCTTATTGTTGGTCGATGCGAATCTATGATGCTTATCGTGTGGTTGATGAGATGAGAAAATGTGGGGTTGGACCCAATTCTCGAACTTATGATATAATTCTTCACCACCTCATAAAAGCTCGAAGAACAAAAGAAGCTTACTCAGTTTTCCAGAAAATAAGCAATGAGTCGGGTTGCAAGCCTACTGTCAATACATATGAGATAATCATGAGGATGTTCTGCAATGAGGACAGAGTGGATATGGCATTGAGGGTTTGGGATCAGATGAAGGCCAAGGGAGTCCTTCCTGGAATGCATATGTTTTCAACATTGATTAATAGTTTGTGCCATGAGAATAAATTAGATGATGCCTGTAAATATTTTCAAGAGATGCTGGATATGGGTATTAGGCCTCCTGCGGCAATGTTTAGCAATCTCAAACAAGCTCTTCTTGATGAGGGGAAGAAGGATACTGTTTTAATCTTGAGTCAGAAGCTTGAGAAACTAAGGAAAACTCCACTAGTTGGTTAAGTCCAGGAGAGGTATGGTGCCATTGAATTATGCAACTGCTTAGATCCTCTAAGAGACTCAACTACTCATGTCATTTGTGTTCTGATGAATGCTATGACAGTCACCCACGTGTTGTGTGGCAAATGCTTCACCTCATCCAATGACTGAAGGACAATATTCGTCACAGTTGGCAGCATTCCACTCTATCATAATTAAATCCTGAGCTCCAAAGGAATATACAAATGTTGGCTTATGGCCTTTGGTTGCCTAGATGCATATTGTGGATTCCTTTCTCCATGTTTTTCGTTCTGCTAGAAGTTCATGATCAGTTTTAAGTAACATTTGATTGCTTGTTTAACTCTGATGAAGGGATTTAAATAGAATAGGGGGTTTGGCCATTTCATGATGCCACAATGCTTGAACTCCAACATTCATGTACGTGATAGATCTTGGTTGAGATTTTTCGTTTGTTTGACGTCTTGAATAGACTTTCTTTCCCCCCTCTTCAGTCACATTTCTGTGCAATAAATATGTTTGTGTGTTTTGTAATGTAAACCTAAACAAAGACATATTAGTAGTGTGAAACCAAAAATGGTGCCGGAGAAGTACTAAAGCATTTTGATGACTGCAAGTCTGCTTCCATTTGTAAATGGCTAGAGAGATGCATATGACTTCCATCGGTTCTAGCATTCTGATTTTCTGCTCCTTGTATGCTGGAACAGGATATAATCTCTTTGCAATCCACTCAGATCCTTTATTCTCATTACATTCATAGTTTAGGATAACTGATTTTTCTTAATAATGGTTTTGTTATACTGTACTATAGATCTTTCTTAGTAGTGAGTGGAAAGTTTTCTTCGAGTATGAAAATTGTGCAAGGAAATGTCAGTCATCACTACACCTAGTCATGCAGAATTTTGATTTGATGGATAAGATTCAAACTGTATCCTACATTAGATTGACAATTTGAGAACAAACTTAAGAAACAGGAGTAAGAATTTGTACAGATATTCAACTGTTAGTCATTCTTTGGTGTAGGGGAAAAAGCTAAGGCTGCCAAACATGAGAATGCAAGTATGACGACAGCCAGATAAAGTCAAATGTTAGATGTCTAACCAATTAACCCTTCCTAAAATCGCGCTGTTGCTGGTCTATTCCAGTAAGGTTCACAGTATTTTCAATTATCCCGTATTATTGTGTGCAGCCCAAATTGTGACCCAAAGTCTGTTTGTGTGTGTGTGTGTAGAATGTCTGATTCTTCATTGAAGAGTTGTCTGCAAAATATTCAGTGGGATGGGTGGTAAAAGCCAAGGGGAAGCTGAAGATTTAATCGTGAAAGCCGCAAAAGCGCCTGATGATCTCTACAACATCAGGGACGTGTATTTTCCTGCAAACCCAGATGACATATTGTCCAAATTGCAGACAGATTCTGATCTCTCTCTCAAACTCCTCGATTCCACCCTTCAGGTACTTATTATTCACTCCCAAATATGGATGTGAATGTGTATACATATAAGTATTTACACAATATACATATATATATATGTATATCTTACTGTTTGATTGCTGAGATAATATGCTGAAAGAATATGAATTAAAATATTGAGTTCTGTTTGTTTTGGCTTTTTAGTAATGTAAAGAAACTCATTGCTGAGTGAAGGTTTCTGTTTTCTGGTACCGGCAATTCGAATATGATTAGGATTTTGGTTTTCCTTGCTTTTTCTATGCAACTGAATAGAGCCCAAGTTTAAACATTTGAGTGAAGGTATGACTCCGTGCATAAGGCAGCCCAAGCATGGATTTATTGTTTCTGCATTGACGAAGTATTTAGAAATTTTCTGGTTGAACTGTTAAATTCTCAAAAGCATACAGTATATTCTACTTATAAACTGTCTGATAAAAATGTGTTGGATTGCTTTTTAATTTAGTTGTAGATGAAATCGACCACCTGAGAGAGAGATGAGAGATGAACTTTTGAGTAGCAGAAACATTTAGTTTACAATCAATCTGTTAGAAACATAATTGTGTTTTGGCATATTTTGTGTATAAAACCATGATATCAAGTTATAATTTTGTTTTCTGTCTTTGTGCTGAAAGCTTCATCAACTTGGAAAATGCACTCTAGGATCAGATAAGTAGAGTGGTGTGAGGACACTTTATTTTTAAATATTATATTTTGAGGTGTCAAAACTTGGAAGAGTTGGAAATTTTCAAAAAGGTTTTAAAATGTTTTTAACAGTGAAAATATGCTTTTAAAACCTTGGAGCATGATTTTAGTGAATCAATACCCACAGGTTATTTCAGACTCCATGAAACCTGATCCTACTTCCTCTGATGTTCTGCTTTAGATGCTCTCAAAGAATGGCTTCTCCATTAAAAATGCTTGGGAACGTATCAGGCCAAAGCAACCTAAAGTCCCTTGGGCTGATTTAGTTTTAATTTTCAAACAATATCCTAGAACATTCTTTCATGTTATGTCTGACTCTTCAAAATAAGCTTCCAACTCAGTACAGGTTATTTCATATGGGAATTACTCACAATATTAGTTGTGTTTTCTATAGAGAGAAGATAGAGGACAAAGATCACCTCTTCTTTTTTTATTGCTATTTTACTCAGAGAATATGGTCATCTGTTTATGCAGAAAGTGCTCAATGCCCAGTTGTTCTTGGACTGGTTTGATTAATTAGGTTATAATTGTTCTTAAAGGCAAATCTCTCATTTCTAGTTTCTACTACAAGTTGCTTTTTGCTGCTAGTGTTTATGTGGTCTAGAGGGAGAGGAACTCGAAGTTATACCAATGAATATGGAGATCCTATTTCTCTCCGGAAAGAAATTTGCGAAGTAGTTAGGCTTAAAACCTTTTCTCTTCAGAATATGAAAGCTTTTATGCCTAAAAGATGGTTGTGCCAAGAATGGTCTCTTCCTGATTCTGTGATATGTGCCAGCTGAATTTGTTGGATGTTGTTATGACCAGTCTCTATTTCTGCTTTCTGTTTGAATTTGATTCTCTGTCTCTGAAGAGTCGTGCCTTTCTCTGTTTACTAGGTTGGGGTTTACTGGAGTTCTGTATGAATGCTTGCTTTTGAATCTCTCATGGACTGCAAATTACGGTAGTTTGAGCTATTTGAGACTGCATACTGGTAATGCTAACAAGGTTCCTTCTCTCTTCCATTGTATTCTGGAGTCTTGTTCTGCCTGCTGGTGTTTTTTGATACTTTTGGATTGATTGGATCACTTGGTTTAAGTTATTTCTGCAGATCAATTCTTCTTGTGTGGTTCAGCTTGGTATTTCTTCTGCTCTACTGTGAAGCATGTTTGCCACAACCTAAACAAAAAAAAAAATTAGGGTGTTGTTATCAGTCAAAATCTGTGTCATAACTTATTCCATACTTGAATTTTGGTATTATCTTTATATGGTCAAAAATTAGACTAGATAAGTTTTTCAACGATATATTATACACTTAATTTTGAGTTTATTTTACCACTCAACAGCTTAATTTTGAGTTTATTTGACCACTTAACGGAGCCTGGAAAATTAGGTCTTTTATGTAGTCTCAGGAAAATTTTCAGAGGGAAGTTGCACCAGTGGAATTTTTACTTGCATCAGTGCAATCTTATTTTGTCCAAAGTATTACTTAGAACAGAATGCACTGGCAAGTCCAACTTCAAGTTGCGTGGGTCTAACTTCTTTTGCTTCAACTAGGACTATGTTTTGTATCCTATTGGAGAACTAACTCTTAATTCGAATTTGAATCCCTTCTTGTGTGCACAGGCAAGGGAGGGTGGAGATCACCTCCATTGGAGTGCGGCTCCACAAGCAGAGTGAACTCCACCCTATGTAGAGTGATTTTCACCCTTTCATGTGCACTAAACCGTCTAGTGCACAGGAGAAGATATGGGTTTCTCTTTATTTCATCTTTACGGGTTTTTTAAAAAAATTCTTCAGTTGAAAATGTTCGGGTAAATAATGTGAATGAAGATTCTATTTTGGAAAGTAATAAAATTTAATGTGATAAAATGTAAATAGGGCTTAAAGAGGCGTGTCTTAACCTAGGGCACTCTATTGTATTTTTCGGCGAAGTTTCATCTTGAAAATGAGTTTGGAACATGTTAAAAAATAATAATTTTTGGATGTAAAGGTAATGTGAAAATGTTTGTGAATTTTTGATAAACTTGGAAATTTCCGAAGTTTTGAAATAGGAACAAGTAACTTTTTTACAAAATTTCAACATTGCATCGTGCTAAATCCATGTCTTTGGGACATAAATAACTATATATTTTGGTGATGTCATCAGAAATTGACTGTCCCTAACAATTCTTTAAAATGTGACAAATATTACTCCTAATTAGTGATCCAAATTGTGCAATAATATTAATTTATCAACAATGCTAAACTGCAATACTGCCAAAAATTTCAATTTGGGGGGTAAAACTTTGAGATTTTGGAAGGGCAATAAAAATGATTTTTTCAAAAGAAAATTGAACTTTAAAATTACTGTAAAAATTTTTTTAAAAAAATGGCTTGATTTTGAAAATAAAGTTTTTGGAGATAAAAGGACTCTTTCGGAGTTTCCATAGAATTTTGGCTTAAAATAGAGACATATGAATGTAATAAAAATATTATTTTGTGATTTTCATAATTTTAATTATCCTAAAATCACTCATTATGATGTGAAAAAGTGACCTAAGCTAAAGGAACAAAAAGTGACAAGCGGTTACACTATCGCAATTCGGGCAAAATCCCAATTAAACCCACAAATGAAATACTTTCTGGAGATGATAAAAAGATGTTATACGTATATTTTTTAATTTGAAAAAAGTGATTGAAATTTGATTAAAACAGTAAACTTTTTGAAACTACCAAATATATATAATTTTGATAGTTTTTGATAGTCATTTCACAAAGAGTGACAGTTTTAAAATAATTTGTGGGGGTTTCCAAGAGATATAAAATTTATTTTACAGACTTTATATTTTTTTAAAAAAATACCATGGAAAATTTTGTAAAAATGTATTTTTAAAAAAAAAATGCAAAACTGTCAATTTTTTGAATTTTTGTTAGAATTTTAGCATAATAACAACAGTGTTCTAATATTAAGGCTAAATCATAGTATCTAAAATTGAAGGACCATATTAATGCAGAACACCTGCACTTTTAAATGTGGTAATTCTCACCATATGCACTCTGCATAACTATCATTTTTCAAAATTGAATGATTTTAGTGATTAAATAGCCCTAAAATATGCTAGAAAATTTACCAAATTCATTAAAATTGTGGTTTTAGTCTACGACTAACTTTAAGCCAATTTTAACGAAATTTTTGTAGAGTTTTCCTTGATTAGTGAACTTAAGATGATACATTGATTACTTGTGATGTTAATATGTTAAACACAAAAATCAGATTATTATGGTAGGAAACTAGGAATGCACAGAAATAAATAAAAATAAAAATTCAGGGTAAAAATCCAAGGGGTTCTAAGATTGAAAAATATGTTGTTAAAGTGAGGTACTTTCCCTCTCTTCCCTTTGGCACGTCCCGTGGTCCCCCACGTTACCATCATCGAGCGTTTTCAATATCTAAACTTACTTTGGAGAGAGATGCAAGTGAAGGTACTAATATACACATACAAGCAAAACAGATGCAAAAGAAAGAAAGATAGAAGATGAGAGAGATCCTTGCAAAAAAGAGTAAAAGGAAAAATAAAAAAGAAACTCTAATAATGCATTTACAAAGGGGAGAGTGAAGAGAAGAAAAGAGTTTGAGAGGCCTACTTGTGTCACTTGATTTAGTGATTTAGTAATGATAGAGTATTTGACTCTGATTATAAGACGTATGATGTGGACAATTGTGATTTGTATGATGTGGATAAGAGATGTGTTTTGACTGGAACTATTATATCGCTAAATAAGTCTGGGGAACTGAAGAACCAGTCTTCTACTAAAACATGTTTTCATCTAAATCGCTATAAATACAGAGGCGATCCATATTCTATGGATGCAATTAATACCATCTGAGTGTCTTTACAACTTTAAAAAGCATTTTCGATATTTGAGTTGAGCGTTGGACTGTAATCGGCTTGCACCACGCCAGTGTCCTTCTGGTTACCTTTGTTTTATCCTTTTACAGGTTGGTGTTTGACCAGATCGGGAGTGAATTTGTGCTTCATCAGTTGGCGCTGTCTGTGGAAAAGAAAACAAACTTGATTGTTCTTTACGAAGCATGATGCACCTACAATATGAGCTAGAGACTACCGCCAACCAGGATCCTCCTACCTGGCACCATCCCCCAGCCAGCTAGGATCCTCCTGTTGGTCCAACCGGTCACAATCCAGCCGGTCAGGATCCTCCTGCCGAATACCATCAGCCAGCCGGACAAGATCCGCTTGCCGGTCACAATCCGCCCGCCATCCCAAAACTAGTCGGCCACAATTTTTCTACAGCGGGAGAATGAGGCATGCAGCCCCCTGGTCAGGAGACTTGCCTGGGGTACACCCCGAAGTCCCAAACAACCAAAAGTGGGTCGCACTGTTGGAATACCAAGTTCAGAACTTAAATCAGATTCTGACCCAGGTACTCCAACAAAATGCAGCAATCCTGCAGCTTCTCCCTCCCATGGCACCAGTGCCATCACAAAGCCACTTTAGGCCAATTTATCTAAAAAGGAATGATGTTGGGCGAGACAGTGGGGTTCTGGCAGACGACACGGCCCAGAGCCACATAAGAGGCGATCAAGATGGGACAAACCCCATTCACCTAGTCCCATCCGAAAGAGCTCGTACCCATGGGGATTCAGGGTTCAGGGCTCGTACTCATGGAGATTCAGGGCACCCAGGAAAAACTGCTTATTATGATATGAAGATGCAGGACCTCAAAGTTAAGGTAGAAAGCATGGCCCACGCCATTAAAGGGAAATGTCCTGCTACAGTGGAGGATCTGGTCCAACAAACCAACCTCCATTTTTTCGTTGGAGTAATGAGTTGTCCTTTGTCCAACAAATTTAAAATGTCCACCCTTGAAAACTTTGACAGGACCAAGGATCCGTTAGACCATCTGGAGACCTACAAGGCTATGATGTACCTCCAAAGAGTACTAGATGAAATCATGTGCAAAGTCTTTCCCACTACATTGAAAGGTTCTGCCTGAGCATGGTTTAACAACTTAAAGTCTGAGTCTATACACTCTTTCAAAGAGTTGAGCCGGTTGTTTGTAAGCAATTTCATCGCCGCCTAAAGACGTAGGAAGCTTGCCACTTATCTCTTAAATGTAAGACAAACCAAAGGAGAATTGTTGCGAGACTACATCAACCGGTTTAACAGGGAGATATTACAGGTCAATGCTCTAGATGACAAGGTAGCAGTTACTGCGTTCATGGGGGGCCTGCAGCCCTCAAAGTTCTTGTACTCAATTTCTAAACATCCACCTGAAAGCATGTCAGAGCTACTTATAAAAGCTCAAAAGTACATGAATGCGGAGGATGCCCTGGATGCACGGAGGGAAAAAGGCGATGGTGACAGAAGGGCTGATAGGAAAAGGGGGGACATTCCGTAAAAGAAAAAAGGGATCCCAAACATAGCAATTTAGCACGAGAACAAAGCAATGGGTCATCGCGTCAGGACAAGGGATTCGATTTTACCCCTTTAAACACATCGATAAGCCACATTCTCCTATATATTTAAGATAATCTGACAGTAACATAGGCCCCAAAATTCAGGACAGACCCTGCTAAGAGATCCTGTGACAAGTATTGTAGATTTCACCATGATCATGGGCATGACACGAACGAATGCATCGACTTTAAAAACAAATTGAAAGTTTAATGTAGGCGCCAATTAGGCAGGTTTGTGGCTGGAGATGGAAGGGGGCACAGAACCACCCATAGGGCGACAAGGGTGACAACACTCAGAAAACCCTCCACTAGGAGAAATCAGAGTTATCTCGGGAGAACTTGCAAGCGGTGGAGAGTCCAAGGCAGCTCGTGAAGCATATGTGAGGAAGGTCAGAAGTTTATATGAAGTAAGCAAGGTGAACCAGTCACCCCCTTAGGCCAAGCACCCTCGACTAGATGATCAGATCATAACCTTCTTAGAGACAAATGCAAAAGGGGTTCAGCATTAGCATGACGATGCCCTGGTGGTCACACTAACTATCGCCAACTTTACAATAGATGAGTGCTGATCGATTATAGCAGTTCTGTTGACATCCTGTTTGTATAACCAAATGAACATTGGCAAGAAAAAACTCAAGCCCACTAAGTCCCCACTTATTGGATTTTCTGTGGAGAAACTATTTTTGCTTGGTGTCATCGACCTGCCAGTCACTACTGGTATAAGTCCAAGGCAAGTCACTAAGATGATGACCTTCTTTATGGTAGATTGCCCATTTACTTACAATGTTATTGTGGGAAGAGCTACATTAACGCCATGAAGGCAGTAACCTCCACTTGCCATCTCCTCATGCGGTTCCCTATTGACTATGGCATTGGGGAGTTACGGGGGGAATAAGCCACTGCCCGAGAATGCTATGCCACTTCATTGAAAGAGCAAAAGGTACCAGAAACTTTGAGCATTGAAGGCCTAGAGGTTGAAGAGAAAATAAAAGTTCATTATGCGAAACCAATGGAAAAATTGATTGAGGTCGACTTGTATGAACCGGATGCGGGAAAGAAAGTGAGCGCGGGGTCGTCACTCTCACCTATGGCTCAAAAGGAGCTTGTTCAATTCCTCAAAACAAATAAGGATGTGTTTGCCTGGTCCCACGAAGACATGCCTGGGATTGACCCAGCAGTTGTTATGCACTGGTTAAATGTTGACCCTACTGCCAAGCTTGTCAGACAGAAAGACAAACTTTTGCTCCAGAAAGAAATTTGGTAATCTCTGAGGAGGTGGACAAATTGTTAAAGGCCAAATTTTTATAGGAATTGCACTACCCAGATTGGTTAGCAAACATAGTCTTAGTAAAGAAGCCTAACGGCAAGTGGCGCTTATGCGTGGATTTCACCAATCTGAATAAGGCATGCACAAAGGACAGTTTCCCTCTCCCACGAATTGATATGCTCTTAGAGGGAACAACCAAGTGTGAGCAACTTAGTTTCATGGATGCCTACTTCGGGTATAATTAAATCCCCATGCAACCGTCAAATCAAGAGAAGACATCTTTCATAACAGATAGAGGGTTGTATTGTTACACGGTAATGTCATTTGGCTTGAAGAATGTAGGCACGACTTATCAAAGGCTGGTCAACATGATGTTCAAGAAGTAAATCGATAGAAACATAGAGGTATATGTTGATGACATGCTTGTCAAAAGTCTGAAAGCTGTGAACCATTTGCATGACTTGCAGGAAGCCTTTGACGTCCTCCGAAGATATAGGATGAGGCTCAACCCAAGTAAGTGCGCTTTTGGAGTCTCGTCCAAAAAGTTTTGGGGATTCTTGGTCAGTAAGAGGGGGATAGAAGCCAGACCGGAGAAGGTCAAAGCAATCCTTGATACAAAATTGCCCAGAACGATCAAGGAAGTCCAGCGACTGACGGGTAAGGTAGTAGCCTTGAATAGACTAATTTCTCATGCTACAGATAAATGTCTCCCATTCTTTAAGGTCCTTAAAAAAGCCTTTGAGTGGACCCTGGAGTGTGAACAAGCCCTAGTTGATCTAAAATAGTATTTCTGTTTACCCCCACTCTTGTCCCGTGCACACCTAAGAGAAGAGTTGTACCTGTATTTGGCCATTTCCCCTGCAGCGGTCAATTCCGCCTTAGTACAAGAGGATGAAGGGATTCAGAGGCTTGTCCACTATGTCAGCAAGGTACTTTGTGGGGCTAAAGAGAGATACCCCGATATAGAGAAACTAGCCTTGGACCTGGTTATGTCAACTAGGAAACTTAGGTCGTACTTTCAAGCACACACAATAGTGGTACTGACTGATCAACCACTCCAGCAAGTCCTTCTCAAACCCAAAACTTTTGGATGGCTTGTGAAGTGGTCCATGGAGCTAGGGAAATTTGACATTTGGTACAAGCTACGGCTGGCAATGAAAGGTCAAGTACTTCTAGACTTTATAACCGAGTTGACCCATCCACCAGAGGAAGGGCATACATCGATGAAAGAGCGGGAGGGGCTCGTTTAACAAGATGAAGAGGACCTAATGAACCCAGACTGCACATGAAAATTATTCGTCGATGGATCATCGAATGCACAGGCCAGTGGTGCAGGGATAATGATCGTATCCCCTAAGAGGGAGACTTTTAAATATGCCTTGCAATTCGGGTTCATGGCAACAAATAATGAAGCTGGATATGAAGCTTTGATTGTAGGACTGAAAACAACAAGAATTCTCAAAGTACAACAACTAAAAGCTAACACTGACTCCCAGTTAGTTGCCTGGTAAGTTCGCATAGAGTATGAAAGAAAAGGAGAAAAAATGAAGTCCTACTTACAAAAACTTCAGGGACTGGTCACCCACTTCCAAAGTTTTCCATTACACAAATCCCCCACAATGAGAACTCTAATGCTGATGCTCTTGCCCTGTTGGCAACAACACAGGAAGCTGTGAATGGTGTGGTACTTGTAGAGCGTATGGAAAAGCCAAATATAATAGAGGAAGTACCGTGTGAGGTGAACTAGGTGGTTCAAGGCATGGAATGGCCCGATCCGCTTATCAGGTACATCAAAGATGATGAGTTACCATTTGACAAGGTAGAAGCACGTAGAATAAGGATCAGGGCATCAAGATATACTCTGATCGACTGAGTCCTCTATAAAAGAGGGGTCTCCTTGTCGTACTTACGATGTATTTTGACAGACGAGGCCCGACATGTTATGAAGGAAATCTATGAAAGAGATTATAGAAATCACACAAGGGCAAGTCCTTAGCTCACAAGGCCATCAGGTAGAGATACTATTGGCATATTATGCAGCAGGATGCACTGGATTTTGTCAGAAAGTGTGATAAGTGCCAACACTTTGTTAATGTCCCAAGGTAACCATCGAAAGAGTTAACTCCAATGGCTGCACCGTGGCCTTTTGCCCAGTGGGGAATGGACTTGATTGGTCCTTTACCTATGGGAAACGGACAGAAGAAGTTCGCCATTGTAGCAATTGACTACTTCATTAAATGAGTGGAAGCGAAGCCTTTGGCCAAGATTGGGGAACAGAATGCCATCAATTTTGTATGGAAGTCTATTATATGCTAATTCAGAGTACCAAGAGTTATTGTCTCGGACAACAAAAAATAGTTTAAAGTGCGCTCTTCCAAAAATTTTGTGCCGAGCACGGCATAAGAAACCACTACTCTTCACCAGGCCACCCACAGGCGAATGGGCAGGCTGAAGTTACTAACAGAACTATACTCAAAATGATCAAAACGCATTTAGAAAATTCCAAATGCGTATGGCCAGAGCTACTGCCAAGTATCTTATAGGCGTACAGGACCACTGCCAAAGTCTCCACTGGGGAGATGTCTTACTTTCTAGGCTTCGAAAATGAAACGGTCCTCTTAGTGGAAGTAGGTTCGCTGGCCAGTCACCAAACTAAGCACTATGACCCCAGTCAAAATGAAGATGAGTTGAGGGCTGGTGTTGATTTCATCAAAAAAAGAAGAGAGCAGACTCGGGTATGGGTAACGGCGTATCAGCAAGTCATGTCCTAGTACTACAACGCTCGGGTCAAGCAGAGGAGTTTTTAACCTAGAGACCTCGTCCTCCGTAAAATAACTCAGGCTATCAAACCCCCAGGCACTGAAAAATTGGCCCCAAACTGGGAGGGCCCTTACAGAGTTATCCGAACTCGACGCCAAGGGACGTATTGGTTGGAGACATTAGGAGGAAGGCAATTGGCCCATCCTTGGAATGTTGAGCACTTGAAAAAGTATTATTAGTAAGACTTTTTTTTTGTAGTTTGCATTTATTTTTGATAAGTTCCATTGAAGTATGAGTTTGGTATCGAACCTCAGAGTGAGAGTTTCAATTTTTTTTAGACTTTATTTTTATTAGAATATTAATAAAAGTCCTTTTCGTTTCAAAGTATGTTGTCATAACCAAAAAGTCAAAAGGGAATAAATAACCCCACAGGGTCACACCTCTTCAAAGGGCCTTTAATGAAAAAGATGAGATTAATTAATTTCAAGAACATTGTTAAACAACCCTACGAGGTCACATTTCTTCAGAGGGTCTTTAATGAAAAAGGCAGGATGAATTAATTCTGAGAACATTGCCAATTAACCCCACGAGAGCACACCTTGTTAGGAGTAATTCTACCAAATGATAAAGTAAATCCGTCATATAAAGATCTTTTGCAAGATTGTGATATGAAGATTCTTTGATAAAACATCTTAAACTGGAGGACATCTCAATAAAAAAAAGGGTGTCATTAATAAGGCAGAAGATTACAAGGTCATAGGTTAAGGGCACTACAGAAGAAAATCATTACAATGTAAGAAAGAAAGAAAAGAAATCAAGGGTTGGGCTCCTCAAGCTACAAATGGGAAACGTTTATCTCTAGACATTCGCCATGCGCCACTTCACAAAAATATTCAAAACCTTCAATATATAACTTGTTGCAGATCTTGTTGAACTAGGGCGAATCCTTAAACTGCTCAATTGCCACTGCTTGGAGCCCTGGCAGATCAGCATTCAATCTGGCCAGTTCCTCTCGTTCATAGTAGAGCTGGGAGTTGAGGACATCCATCTCCCCTACATGAGCAGCATGGAAAGAGCACAAAGACTCTAACTCTGAGTTTAGCATTGAGTAAGATGTCTTCTACCTCTCAAGCTCAACCTCCATCCACAAGAGGCAGTTAGAGATGGAATGGGTGAACGTCATGCCCTGTTAACAACATTGAAATATGTATAAGTATATGGCATGGAATGTGACTTTAGTAAAATGAAGGAAGAAGAGGAGCAAACTTTGGCCATATTGGCTATGAGATCTCCGATAGAGGCAGCAGCCCCAACATGTCTACCTGGTCAAGATCATTCTAAACTGTCAGCCCGTTCCAATGGTATACCTTGGGTTAGACAACATTGACCTAATATTGCTGGCAGAGGAGAAAGACACTTAGGAGTTGTTGCTTCCAAATAGCTGAGTCGGTGACACCCTAAAAGAGCTTAGGTCTAGAATGTTATCACTTGATGAAGTCGTCAATGCCCTAAAAGAGCTCGGGTCCAAAACGCTTTTGGAGGTAGGGACGATAGCAGGAAGAGAGTTCCCAATAGAAGGGGAAAATGATGAATCTCGAGTCTAACAACCACAGGCCTTCATGACTTTTTTTGTGCAGAAGGGGAAGAGGAAGATGCGACACCTTTGCCCTTTGCCTGCATAAGAAGCTCCCTGTCAGGCCTCCTCCGTGAAGACCCTGCACATTTTTACAAGTAAGCGTATGTGGAACAGTTTCTTAAAAAAAAAGAAAGGAAAGGGGTTAGAGGAAAGAAGGTATACCCCGTCTCTCTATAACAACACAGGGGGAATAGTCTAGTATGATCAACCTCGCGTCCAAAGTCAAGGCCATCGCGTCCCTCATCTGGTGGTCGTAAGCCCCCTCCAACCTATCTCATTCTTCATCATCTACGAGTGGCTCGTGCCTAATAGCTAGATATTAAAAAATATAAAAAGTAGTTACATATGTGCAAAGTAAAAGAAAAGGGAATGTAAGTAGGGAAAAGGAAGGCAAATGAATGCTTACCAGAAATCTCTCCATTAGTCCATGAGTGGGGAATGTGGTGAGGGGGAAGCTCCCATCATCCAGAGACAAAAAAGAACCGCTCTTTTCATGATTTGATGCACCAGCCATTATCAATAATCACTAGTCCCTTAGGGGGGTTCTTTCCACTCGTCGGGCTTTGTATGTGGCGTTAGTTTTCGTTCTTCATAAGAGTGTAGCAAAAAAGAAATTCATTTACGGATGATGAAGGTCCGTTTCCATAATCTTTTCAGAGGACAAGGGAAGCCAATATTATACGTCAAGAATTTGGCGTGAGTTGGGAAGGACAGAGGTTGATCATTTGGAGTAGATCCATTACAAATTTTGGGATCAAGAATCGAAGGCCATAGGTAAAGGCACCCTCATAAAACTAGGTCTCCCTCGGAAAAATAGAGTAGATCCTTTTCGCTTTAGAAGGGGCCCTAGCGACGACTCCGTTTGGGAAGAAATAACGGACATCTAACTCCTTCGAGTCTGTCATGGTAAAAGCAATGTCCTGGCACCCAAAATAGTCTGTCATAAAGAAATAAATGAACTTGAGAGCTTCGCAGAGAGGAGAGTAACGAGCAAAAGGCTCTGGGTCTAGCTTATAAAAGTTGTGCTAAAGGAAATAAAGGCAATAAGACAAATAAGAAGTGATAGAGTCTTGCATATACTGAATGTTAATTGATGGTGCATGGAGGAGTGAGAGTATCAGGGAATTTATATAGGCAATGGCCATTGGCAACGTTCGGATTACAACGTTCCAATCGTAAATGGCTAGATCCCAACATTCAAAAGGTAATGCTCACAAAGCCAACGGTCAACAAAATAGCAGAAAAGCAGACCGGCCAGCGAAACCCCTTCCTTAGAGACCGTGCCAGCCCCTAGGAACTGGTCGAGGCTAGCCCCTAGAGGCGGACTAAAGCTGGCCAAGGTCGGTCCCAAAGGCCGATCCCTAAAAGGGCAGCCCAAGCCAGTTTTCAGAGGTCGTAAGTTGGGGCCCACTCATTGGTTGGGGTTGAATTCAAGATTCAGTGTGGAGGTTTAACAAAATTTTATGGGCCAAAGGTCTATTATTACAGCCTAATGGGCTAGTCAAAGTGTTTTTAATGTTTGATGAGCGACCCTTATGAACAAAGGGCATCTTATATAGTATTTAACTCTAATTATAAGATGTATAATGTAGACAATTGTGATTTGTATGACATAGATAAGAGATGTGCTTTGACCAGGACTGTTCTATCTCCAGATAAGTTTGGGAAACTGAAGAGCCAGTCTCCTACTAGGATATGTTCCCATCTAAATCGCTATAAATACAGAGACGATCCATATTCCAGGTACGTAATTAATACCCTCCAAGTGCCTTTACAACTTTTAAAAGTCTTTCCGATATTTGACTTGAGTGTCAGAGTGTAATCGACCAGCACCACGCTGGTATCCTTCCAGTTACCTTTGTTTTGTCTTTTTACAGGTTAACATTTGACCAGATCGGGAGTGGATCTATGCTTCATCAAGTAATATTAGAAGTTTCTTTGACCTTCAAGTTTTGAGAGGGCTACTTTTACTTGGATTAGGTTTGACCTTCAAGTTTTGAGTGCTCCTCCTTTAATGAAGTAATCTTCTTCTTTTTCCTTGGTCTTTAATGGAGGATTGTAAAATGATTTTTAAAGTTGAGAAGGCTAGATGGATGACTTTGACTAGAATGAAGAAGGTTTGGAGGCTGTTTAAAGGCTTAGAATCCCTTCAGATTGCCACTAGGAGGTTATTAGTGTTTGTCCTCCCGATTTTCGGATCTAAGTTGGGTACTTATATACATTTTGAACCAATGAGAGAATATTAATCAGAACGACGTGGTTTTGGACTAAAATTCTCAGTAGTTGCATCCATATATTCTACAAGTATAATTTATACATGTCATAACCGTAGTTACGACAAGGTAGGAATTTCACCTAGAAAGCTATGCTTGGTGATAAACACCACTTTATAATGAACTTTATCTAGTTTTTAAAAGATAAATATAATTCTAGATGCATTTTTATCACTCTAGAACTTTCAATCACAACCAGGCTTAGTGGCCTAGTCTAAGATTGAACAATGGAAGTAACCTAATTGAAGAATTTTTAAAAATTTGAGGCTAAAATGATTTGCATTTAACGGTGAAAGTGTTAATTTGAGTGTTTGAAAATGGTATGATGGTGGTTAGATAAATCAGGAATCTTTGTTCAGATTCGGATGGCTTCAGTAGCTCTTATGTGATCCAATGATGGAAGTAGCGTGATTAAAAGTGGATTTTGAGGGTTTCTAGGTAAAATGTAGAGACTGAGTCCAATTTTAACTGATTTTCTTTTTATTTATCATTTATTGCCTTAAATTGAATATAAATGATGGTACGTGCATTATATATGTATATATATATGTATGTATGTATATATGAAATTCATGTTTGGGGACTTGTTTTGAGGTCTGGGGATATTTTCGAGTCAACTGACTCATTTTGAAATTTTTGGGTCGGTGGAGCCTAGGACACAGGTCGGGTGGGCCCAAAAAATTGGATATTCTTTCAGAAATATTTATTTTTGATTTTGGACCAATTAGAATGTTAGAAGAGAAATGGAATTGATTTCGAATTCGTAGTTACTTTCAGAATCGAAAAAGAAAGCCAGAAATGTACGTTAAGTGTTGTAGGAGTATTTTGGATATTTCACACCCAAGATGATATAAATATTAGAGGGGATGATATTTTTGGGTAATTTTGAAGCTACTACAGCCGGCCATCTCTCTCCTTCTCTTCATCTTCATCCTTTTTTATTCTCTTTTCATTTTAAAGCCCTTAAACTAGGATTTAGAGGTTGCCAAAAGAAGAAAGTGTTCTACGTGTTGAGGGCTGCATTTTGAACTGAACAAAGTTTGATTTTGATGAAGTTAAGCTTGGATAATTCTAGGGGTTTGCTAGAAATACTTGCAAACTTGAGGTAGGGGTGTCTTCTCCCTTCTTTCATTGATCCTGTAGGTATTGGTGGTGATTTTGTGTTGTTTAGCAAACTTATGTGACTTAGGAAGGTTGTGCATGATAATTACTAGTTTTTTCTCTTATGAGAAGCATGCTAAGAATGATTTCTACATGTGTTATATGATGAAATTGTGTATATATATTGAATTAAGATCTATGAGGTTCATTAGAGTTAATTTTGAGCCATAACACGTGTTATGTGCATTTTGGATGCCATGTGTTTGAGAAAATGCATCAAATGAATGATTTTTTATGGAATTGCATTTAGCGGTATTGTGTATAAAATTTCATGCATTGTGGTATGCATGTTGAGCATGTTTTAACATGGTAGTTTCTTGTGGTATAATGTGCATGAAATGTGTGCATTGTTGATTTTGAGGAAAATGACGAGGAATGTGGTTTCGATAGATCCTCGAGGGGGGGGGGCAAAAAGTATTTTCAATTTTGATAGACCTTCGAGTGATAGCTCATAACGTATAGTAAGGATAAGTAACCAAAGGTACTTATCTGGTGGCTGAGGATTTTTCCCAAAAGTTTTGTTTGACTTTGCTATTAAGTCTTGGATGAAATATGATTTCATTAGTGATATTTATGTGATTACCTAAAATAAGCATGGTGAATGGTACGTGTACATGTATTGCATTGGAATTGGTTGAGATGTACATTGAGTATGCCATGTAGTGTAAAGATGTTATGATTGCATATCATGTAGGTCTGCGTCGGGTCGATGCTTAGGTGGGTTGGGATATTTCTACTGAGCTAGTCGGTTTGCTCATCCCTTTCCTTTCCCACAAAACATTTCAGATAAAGTACTGACAAGAGACGAGGTCTAAAGTTGTCCAAGTGAAGCAATTTGGAGTTTTTTTAAATATATATATATATATATATATATATGTATGCCATGTTTGAATGTACCATGTTGGTACTTTTGAAAAATGTTATAATTATGGATGAACAAACTTGTGTACTTGGTCTTTACATGTATGAGCCATGTTTGACATTTTGAGATATTTGAGAAATGAATGGATGAAATGAGATTTTGGACTCAATATGTATAATTTCGGACAAAGATCCATTTATGATGAAATATTATGTTTATTATATTGTACACGTTGTGAATGTGATTAGATTTAGTTTGGAATAATAAGTAAATGTATGTTAAGAATGGACAAAGATTGATGTAATTGGACAATTAGGATTCTTGTAAAATATTTTGTTCAGGACCTATGTTGAATTGTAATTCACATTATGATTCTGCATAATTACATTTACACAGAATTGTAATCTGAATTATGAGGAATTGTAAAATTGATAAAACTAGTGTGATTACAATGCATCTGTGATTTAGTTCAATTGCGCGGAATCGTACATGCATTACAATTAATCGTAATGTATGGATTATGATCTAAAATGATCTTCGATTAGCTCAAAGGAATGATTATAACCCTCCAATATTGATCGAAGACATAATTAGGATATCAAAAATCTAATTGAGGCTTGATTTGGGGTGGTCAATTTCATGATCAGAAAGTGAAAATGACTTGGAATGTTGAATAATGATGAAATTTCACATTTAGATTAGATTTGAAGTTTTCAAGACTCCTTAATTGTTCATATTGTCAAACTTTATTAATTTCGGATAGTAAGAACGATGAAAATAAGGGGTAGGGCAAAATGTAGTATCTCTAGTTGCCCCTCTTTTGTGAAACGATGACAAACAAAGACAATTAAACTCATTTCCCCCCTTATACGTGGAATGATGTGTAAATGACACTTAGAGTATTTGTCGGGATTGAGAGGGTTTTTACTCGATCTTTGAGAACGAGTGAGGTTTGCGAGTGGGTTGCCACCTGGCTTTTAGAGATAAGTTTAGACATTTAAAATGTCTATTGTGACGATCTCTGTGGGTGGGTGCGAGACACTGGACGAGCTATATTACCACACTGGCAGGTTTTGGGTGTCATAATTCCACATTATCGGGAAAAAGGTGAGGGGGGTGAAGTGCTTATATGTATGTTCGCACCTTTCTATGACAACACATTTTAAAGTCATGATAGCTGTGAACTCATCAAATCGTCATAGTTAATTGTGCTTATGCGAGAGTAATATTAGAATGGGTGACCCCTTGAGAAGTCTTTGTTTTGAAAGAGACAAAAGCGGACAATATTGTGTCAGATATGTTTTCAATACCCGACTTAAAGGAAAATAGAATGGGTGATCTCCTGAGAAATTTATGATTCGAAGAAGTAAAAATATGTTGGATATTTTTTTAATACCAGACTTGAAGGAAAACAAGAGTCGTGCAAACATTACGATGCTCAATGTGAGGATGTTATGTGTAAGGGATGCATGCGGGCAATAGAGAAAAAATAAGAGTCATGTGCAACTCTTGTTTGAAGTGTATGCGATCACTATCGACTCGAGGGAAAAATATATTGGACACATTTTTAATAACTGACTTGAAGGAAAACAAGAGTCGTGCAAGCATTACGATGCTCAATGTAAGGATGCTATGTGTAAGGGATGCATGCGGGCATTAGAGAAAAAAAAAGAGTCACGTGCAACTCTTGCTTGAAATGTATGCGATCAGTATCGACTCGAGGGAAAACAAGAGCGGGTACAATGCTTGCTATGCGTATGCGAACATTACGATGTCTGCGGGTATTAAGAGTCATGTGCAACTAGTGCTTAAAGTGTATGTGAGTATTACAATGTCTGACTTAAAGAAAAATAAAAGTCATGTACAACTCTTGTCGAATTGCGTTACGATGCCGGACTTGAGGATGTGTAGCTCTTGATTGAAACATACATGTCTAGATGCTTTGGGCATTCATAATTGATGAAGCAAAAATTCACCCCGAACTAGTCAAACACCACCTTGTAAAAAAGCACAAGAGAAGGGTAATCGAAAGGGCATCGGTGCGGTGCCGGCCGACTACGCTCTAATGATCAAGTCAGATATCAAAAATACTTTTAAAGCTGTATGAGAACTCAGAGGATATTAATTGCGTACCTTGGTATATGGACTGTCCTGTATTTATAGCGACTAAGCGAGGAAGTGTTCTAGTAGAACTCTGTCTCTTCAGCTCCCCTTTCCCACTTAGATAACTAGTCTTAGTCAAAGCATTTTTCTTTTCCATTTCACTTTAGCACTATCCTCCTTCGTTATATGTTTCATATTAGGAGTCAAACACCTCATCAGATGCCCCCTGTTCATGAGGGTCGCTTGTCGGACATTAAGAACACTTTAGGTGGCCCACTTTTTTTTTGGCAGGCTCAGACTTAAACACGTGCGTAGGCCGTGCGTTTAACGGCCAGGCGCGCAGCCTTGGTTGCGCACTTGGGTCACACGCCTGGCGCCTCGCGCCAGGTGATAAGCGTTCAATACTATATAGTTAAACCCTCTTTATTGCATATGTTAGTCCCATTTTTACGTTTATCGAGATACGTTTATGGTATTTTTATATTTTTGATATATTGCAGGTTTTGTAGTGAAAGGAGCAAAGTTTGAGGCCATTTGCAGCTGAAGAGCAAAGTTCAGAATTAAAGCAATTGTCTGACTTGAACAAGACATTTGGAGACATTCTTGATGTAGTTGGTATATATATTGATATATATATATATTTATGGTGGGCCCCAAAGTTAAAAAAGAGGCCATAAAGCAAACAAATAGGCCAATTCTCATCTATCTCTCACACACATAGACATACACACAGAGAGACATTCGGGAGAGGAGAAGAAGGAGCTGAACCAGACCTTGAAACTTCATTTTCTTTATCAATGGAAGAGTGCAAAGCTGCCATGAGCAACTAACTTCTCTACTAGGGTGTGGGTGGAGCCCCTAGCCATGTAAACTTGTTCATTTTTGTAGCATTTGGGATTTGTAATTAAATGTTGATTATTTAGTCTAGTGACAATGTACACATATACATTTCTTATATATATTCATTTGATTTTGATTTTATTTTTATCTTAGAGTAGAATCTATCTTGTGAATGCACAACATTTGCTTCTTCCACAAGAAGGGCAAATGATGACTAGGTAATGGTATTTAAATGAATGTGTGGTGTTTGCTTGTATAAACCATGCCAAGATAAGGTAGTTTGGATGCATTTAGTTTTAGGTTCACTTAGAGAGTAGGGTAATTAGTTAGGTTGAAGAACTATGCTTGTTGAAGATAGATTATGATAGGTTTGCACACACATTAATCTTTTGATATGTCATTGAGGTCACAAGCCTAATGACTTTGTTAGACATTTAGTTTATGAATCCCAAGCTTGCTACACTTATAAACATGTGGATGGCTAGTGGTGGAAACCACCCCTAGTTCTCTCTCCCAACTTTTAACTCTTTAAATTTATTATTTTTACATTCATGCAATAGTTTTATAAACAAAACTCAAAACCTTGTTTTTAGGATTAAAGTGGAATTAATCTTTCTTTAAGACAATTACGACTAGTCCTCGTGGGATCGATACCCTCTATATAGAACCATATTTACAAAGATTCGTGCTCTTGCGAGTGATTAAATTATATTTTGATAAAAGGGATAAAAATAAGCTTACAATATAATTCAAGTTTAGCTACATCAAAATTTTGGTCTAGTCTTAGTCAAAATATTTTTCTTTTTCACTTCACTTTAGCACTATCCTCCCATGTTATATGTTTCATATTAGGAGTCAAACACCTCATCAGATGCCCCCTGTTCATGAGGGTAGCTTGTCGAACATTAAGAACACTTTAGGTGGCCCACTTTTTTTTTTTTGGCAGGCTCGAACTTAAACACGTGTGTGGGTCGTGCGCTTAGCGGCCAGGCGCGCAGCCTTGGTTGCACACTTAGGTCACACGCCTGGTGCCTCTCGCCAGGCCTTGGGTCTCGTGTGTGGCACTTGGCGTCATGCCTTGGGGCACACGGCCTTGGCTGCGCGTGTGGGCCGCACGCTTGGCTTATGGCCTTCACTGCGTGCTTGGCCCCAGGCGCCAGGTCTTAGGGCGCGCGACTTTGGCTACGCGCCTGGTGCATGGCGTTGGGCCGCGCACCTAGCACAGCCGACCCTGTCAGTGCCTAAGCCCTAGGTGCGTGTTCAGCTAGCGCTGGTTGTGACCGTTGCTTAGTATGCATGGCATGCCCACGTATGTTCTTGGGATTAATCATTCTTGCCTTTTTTGTCAAAAGCCCTCCGTGGAGGTGTGTCTCTATAGGGTTATGCTCGTGTAGGGTTATGATTTTCTTAGGATTAATCCATCCCACATTTTTCATCAAAGGCCCTCCGTGGAGGTGTGCCCCCGTAGGGTTATGATTTTCTCAGGATTAATCTATCCTTCCTTTTTCATCAAAGACTCTCCATAGAGGTGTGCCCCCATAGGGTTATGCCCGCGTAGGGTTATGATTTTCTCCGGATTAATCCATCCCGCCTTTTTCATCAAAAGCTTTCCGTGGAGCTGTGCCCCCGTAGGGTTATGATTTTCTCAGGATTAATCCATCTCGCCTTTTTCATCAAAAACCTTCCATGGAGCTGCGCCCCCGTAGGGTTATGATTTTTTCGGGATTAATCCATCCCGCCTTTTTCATCAAAGGCCCTCTGTGGAGTTGTGCCCCTGTAGGGTTATGCCTGCTCAGGGTTATGATTTTCTCGGGTTTAATCCATCCCGCCTTTTTCATCAAAGACCCTTCGTGAAAGTGTGCCCTCGTAGGGTTATGCCTGTGTGGGGTTATGATTTTCTTGGGATTAATCCATCCCGTATTTTTCATCAAAGGCCCTCCGTGGAGGTGTGCCCCCATAGGGTTATGATTTTCTCGGGATTAATCCATCTCGCCTTTTTCATCAAAGGCCCTCCGTGGAGGTGTGCCCCCATAGGATTATGATTTTCTCGGGATTAATCCATCTCGCCTTTTTCATCAAAGGCCCTCCGTGGAGGTGTGCCCCCAAAGGGTTATGCCTGTGTAGGGTTATGATTTTCTCGGGATTAATCCATCCCGCCTTTTCCATTAAAGGCCCTTCTTGGAGGTGTATCCCAGTAGAGTTGTGCCCACGTAGGGCTATTTTAACAATGTTCTCGGAATCCATCCATCCCGCCTTTTTCATTAAAGGCCCTCCTTGGAGGTGTATCCCCATAGGGTTGTTTATTCACTTTTTATTTTGGTTATAACAATATATTTTGAAACAAAAAGAACTGTTATTAATATTTTAGTAACAAATAGAGAATTATTCGAGCAAAAACCTTAGAGCTATCGTCCTAAAGCTCGATATTAAATTGAGTTTCAGTTGAAATTATTAAAGTAAATACAAATTTTAAAAAAAAAGTCTTACTGGTGGCACTTGCTCAGATGCTCAGTATTCCAAGGATGGGCCAACTGCCTCCCTTCTAATGTCTCTAGTCAATACGTCCCCTGTCTTCTCCAAGTCCACCAGAGATAACTCTAATTTCTCCCAATAGATGATTTTTTCGAGTGTTGTCATCTTTACCATCCCCATCCCATGGGCGGTTCCGTGTTCCCTTCTCATCTCTAGCCACTTATATTTGTAGTTGACCCCTACGAATCAGACTTTCAATTTGCTTTTTCATGTCTATGCACTCATTTGTATTATGGCCATGGTCGCGATGGAATCTGCAATACTTGTCGCGGGACCTCTTGGATTGATCGATTCTTAGTTTTGGGGGCCATGCAATAGCCGGGTCATCTTAGATGTAGATGAGGATTTGGCTTATTGACGTGTTTAAGGGGGTAAATGTGTTGAATCCTTTATCACGACGCGATACTTTGTAGGTTTGCTCTCGTGACATTCTGCTATACTTGGTGTCTCTATCTTCCTCACTAGAATGTCCCCCCCTTTTCCTGTCTGCCTTTCTTGCATCAAGGGCATCCTCTACATTCATGTACTTTTGGGCCTTCATGAGTAGCTCGGACATACTTTCTGAAGGGTGCTTGAAAATTGAGTGTAAGAACTTTGAAGGCAATAGGCCCCCCATGAATGCAATAATTGCCATCTTGTCGTCCAGAGCATCGACTTGCAATATCTCCCTGTTAAATCGGTTAATGTAGTCTCGCAATGACTCTCCCTTAATCTGTCTTACGTTTAGGAGATAGGTGGTGGGCTTTTTGTGCCTTTGGGCTACAATAAAATTACCTACGAACAATTGGCTCAGTTCTTTGAAGGAATGTATAGATGCTGGCTTCAGGTTATTAAACCATGATCGGGTAGAACCCTTCAATGTACTAGGAAAGACTCTACATAAGATTTCATTCGGTATTCCTTGGAAGTGCATCAGAGCCTTGTAGGTCTCCAGATGATTTAGTGGGTCCTTGGTCCCATCATAGCTTTCAAGGGTGGGCATCTTGAATTTGTTGGGCAAAGGACATTTCATTATCCCCGTGGAGAAAGGGAGGTTGGTTTGCTAGACCAGATCTTCTATTGTAGAAGGGCTCTTCCCCCTTATGGCGTGGGCTATACTTTCTACCCTGCTCTGAGATCCTGCATCTCCATGTCATAATAGGTAGTTTTTCTTGGGTGTCCTGAATCTTCATGTGGTTGGTTCTTTTCGAGTAGGACTAGGTGACTGGGCTTCATCCCACCTCTTACTCGACTTTAAGTTGTGTCGTTCGTTGGGACTTTACTGTCTCGCCCAACACCATCCCCTTTTGGATCAACAACCCTAAGGTGACTTGGCGATGGTACTAACGTCACATGAGGGAGGCGCTACAGAGTTGCTACATTTTATTGGAGTATATAGGCCAGACTTTGATTCAAGTTCCGGACCTGGCATTCCAATGTTGCGATCCGTCCCCGATTGTTTGGGACTTCGGGGCTTGTCCCAGGAAAGTCCATCTGTTCAGGGGGTTGCATACCTCCCTGTCCTACGTCTAGCACGTTGCAGCCTGGAAGATCAGGGGAGGCAAGTGGGTCCTGTTCGACTGGAGGGCCCTGTCTGCCAGGAAGGTCATGACCAACAGGAGGATCTTGTGCGGTTGGAGGATTGTGATCGGCAGGAAGGCCCTGTGCTGGAGGATTGTGGCTGGCAGGAAGGTCCTGCGCTGGAGGATTGTGGCCGCCAGGAGGGCCCTGCGCAGGAGGGTCTTGTACAACCGTAGTCTTTAACCCAGATCGTAGGTGCATTATGCTTCGTATATGATTCGAGTAGAACAATCGAGTTTGTGATTGATTCCCACAAACGATGCCAACTGATGAAGCAAAAATTCATCCTGAACTGGTCAAACGCCAACCTGTAAAAAAGGACAAGAGAAGGGTAATTGAAAGGGCATCGGTGCGGTGTCAGCCGATTACGCTCCGACGATCAAGTCAGATATTGGAAAGACTTTTAAAGTTATATGAGAACTCAGAGGATATTAATTGCGCACCTTGGTATATGGACCGTCCTGTATTTATAGCGACTAAGTGAGGATGTGTTCTAGTAGAATCCTGTTTCTTCAACTCCCCTTTCCCACTTGGAGATAGCTAGTCTTAGTTAAAATATTCTTCTTTTCCAGGTCACCTTAGCACTATCCTCCCACGTTATACATTTCATATTAGGAGTCAAACACTCCATCAACAATTATTTAATTTTAAGGGATTTTGACATGATATTTTTTCTTTTCATAGTAGTGTTTTTAATGATTTTTTTTTTATTTCAATAATTTATCAAGGTTGACCTATCTAAAATGTGTCCCTATACGAGTAAGGCCAAAATCGTCCAGCAATTTGGCAAATTTAATACTACTGTAGTACTCTATTCCGCCAATCTACACGCACTCGATATCGGAAATGTCACTACTCAATCACAGCCGTCCATTTTCCTCCGTCGCCGGCTTCAATGCGCTTCGTCGGTGCCACCACTACCTCCCCGCATTCCGGCGGCGCAATGAGCTTCGAATCTCATGCTTGAACTTCAATCACCCAAACAAGGTCAGTCAACTTCTCTCTTAACCTTTGCCTTACTTTCAATTCAATTGTGGCCTCATATATGTGTGCGTATATGTGCGTGTGTGTTTCTGTATATATGTATGTGTGTGTGTTTGTAATGAGAAGTATGATTGGGAGGTTTTGAACAGTTCAAGAGGCCGTACACAAGTGTGATGATAGTCCCAACAGGCGTCGGAGCTTCCATTGGCGGCTTCGCCGGCGACGCTTTGCCCGTGGCTCGAACCCTCGCCTCCGTCGTTGATTGCCTTATCTCACATCCTAACGTATGCCTTCTCTCTCTCTCTCTCAAACTCTTTATCTGATCGTGACTTCTATTGGTATTTACAAGGGCAATTGCGTAATTTCATTCGCTTTCATGTAGTTTGGTTGGGTTCAGATCTTTGGGTTGGAGTTTGATTGCCTTATCTCACATCCTCCGTCGTTTCATTCGCTTTCGAAATGGTTTTACATTAATTCCCTTTTTATTTTTAGTGGTAAATGGAGTTCAGTAAGAATCCCTTGTAATTTTTGTCCTTGTATGTTTTAAAAGAAGTAGGGAGGAAATGCTTAAACAAAAAGAATCTTCTTTAATTAAAACCCAATTCCTTCAAATTCCACCATTTTATGGAAATGGGGTTTTGATGAATTCAAATACACTTATAATTTGAAATCCCCACATTGCAAACAATTGGAATTCTACTTTTTTTGGGGAAATTCTATCTAATCTTGTAAGACCCTGTAATTCCATACATAGTAAGTTTCACAAAACACTTATTTGAAGTTTGAATGCATGTGATTAAGGGGATAGATCCATTTGTACAAATCTTAGACCCGTCATTAACTTATTGTTAGTTTTCATCTTTCGACAATCCAACTGTTGTGTTAATCATGCATTTTATGTAACTGGCCATCAGATTAACTTCACATGTTGCCTGGTTCTTAACTTACGAAAACACAAGAACCTAGACATCAATGTGGTACCGGTGGAAGGCTATCTGATGGTTAAGTCAGATGTCTGAAATCAATTTTACATAATTTATCATGACATTCAACACCATCGATATTTATAGGTGATTTATTCATATAGTGGATTTATATATATGTATATATTGTACTTACGCACACATTTATAAAAACTTCAGAATATATATGTATCTATATATATTTTTAAAATAATAGTTGTTGTCAGGTTATATACATTTGTTATGATTAGCATTTCCTTATAATTTTTTTTTATGGAAAACAATTTGCGAATCTATCAAATTCATTATTTCTATCTTATTATGTTAATAAATCATATAAAAAAGTTGAGAGCTACATATTGGATATGGACTTTGGACTAAATTAGAAATGATATATTCTCTTTATATCTTAATTTTTTTTCTCTCTAAAAAGTCCAAGTATTTTGAAACCCTTGTTATTCCATAACAATTATACTATAATATTTTATTAGAAATGCTACATTTTAAACATGTATCCCAAACAACCTGAGAAGTATCAGATATCGGTTCGAAATAAAAAACTTAATTTTCAAATTATGAATACATTGTGAAAGTATCGGACATATATCCGCATGTATTTGAGAATTATCAGTATCCAATACGTATGTGATAAAAATACTACTTTATAGAAGCATCCGTACTTCATAAGTTGAAGTTATCCACCATGTTCAGAAATTGAATAGAAATGAGACCCTGTATTTGGACGAAATGGAGTCTGGAGTCGATTTCTTGTTGTAGTCAAATTTGAATAAATATTCGTTTCCCTCTCAATGAATTTCCTTATTGATGGATTTCCTTGTTGATGAGGCTTATCCATCATGGAAAGTGGTCCGACTTTGGTTTGTTCAAGCTTCTCTCTTGAGGTCAGTTGATCAACTGATGGAGCTATGTTCAAGTGTTGGATTAATAGTCATTGTCTGACCTAGTTATTGTAGCGAGTTACGAAGATTGGACTAATATATAAAAGCATGCATGCAAATGCCTTCCTAATGGATTCATAGTATGGAATCAGACCAAAAAGGTTAGGTGTCTATGTCTCGTTTGCACTTTTTTACCAATTTTCAAAATTAATGCAGATTATATGCAATCAAATAAACAAAGTATAAAAGTAAAGCAGAACAAAGAGACACCACCAATTTTTACTTGGAAATCCAAATTGGGGAACACCATGGAAACCGGCCATCTTAGGCTAATCAATCTGAACTATGATCTATACTTCGGTACAAACTTATCCTTGACCACTTGACTGGACATAGTAGTTGCTGACGCTTCAATCACATGCTTGGTTCCCAATTGTCTCTCACAAGCCTAGTTGATGTGTGCCTCAGTGTTACGCCTATTTTCCTGAACTTTTAGTTGCTGTTATCCATCAATGCCAATAACTCTCTTGATGTGCCTTCAAATAGTGATTATACAATGATCTCCTTGATAAAGTTGATGAAGATAGATGAAATCTATTTATGATCATTCCTTAAATTACCATATGAAGCTTGAACGATTGATGAACACCCTCAAGCTAACATTCTCGTGTGGCAGTGTGTCAACTGATTAACAAACAGCTTGCAAAATGTGTGTATGGAAGTTCTAGTATCGGAAAGCAATCAGTGCCTCAAAACTTGTTATAGGAGTTCGAAAATCCAAGTTCAAGTCCAATTAGAGTCAAAAATCAATTTGGAAATGTTTCATGAAGTCTGAAGCTGATTAACCAAAAAGCAAGCAGCGGTTTGTAAAAATCCTTTGAAGAATAGGATTTGAATAAATGATTGTGTACAAGACTTTAAACAATCCTCAAAACTTGTCTATATACAGTTCAAAAATCCAAATTCAAATCCTATTAGAGTTAAAAATCAATTTGGAAACATTTCATGTAGTATGAAGCTGATTAGACGTGTTTTTAATAATTAGAATTCTAGATTGAGCTTGGACCATGATGTATCTGTATTTGTAAACAGATGTGTTGGTAAGGTAGGTCTCTGGAGGACATATATCAGTGCATGTCAATACTTATGTACTAGTGCTTTAACCCTTTGGGCTGCTTGTATCGGTATGCACCAGTGCATCGTCCATCATGCACCAAATTGAAAATGTGTTTTTTAGTAAATGTTAGACCAACCTAAAATCTCTCTCGTGATTTATGATTGTATCCCTTTAGTTTAGCCTTTCATTAATTATATCATTGTATCCTTAATTTTAGGTTGATTTATGATTGTATCCCTTTAGGTTAGCCTTTGATTGATTATATCACTAATTTAGGTTGATTCATTGTATCCCTAATTTTAGGTTAATTGATTATAATCATTGTATTATATATTGACCTCCAAGAGAGATGAATAACATACAATACATAAATTTCTATTCTTTCATGGTATCAAAGCAGAGATCCTCTCTCTTCTCTTAGGGTTTTCTGCATCCTTCCTTACTCTAAACCTTTAGTTGATCAAAGTCTCACAGACTAATCTTCTTTCTTCTCAATCTTCCTCTTGCTTCTTATCTCTTACAGTAACTGATGGCTTCCTCTGTTGCTGCTTCTTCCACTTATTCTATGCCCAATATCAGTCAGCTTGTAACTATGAAACTCAACGACGACAATTATCTTCTTTGGCATCATCAGATTAAGGCATTTTTAGTTAGATATAATTTGTTTTGCTTTGTTGATGGCTCTTATCCTTGTCCTGAAGTCACCTCTCCCAAGTATGATCTATGGTTTCACACAGACCAGACTCTTGTTGGCATTCTCTCAGCAACCTTATTTGAATATGTGCTTGCTTTTGTTGTTGGTTGACACATCTACTTCCATTTGGTCATTAATCACTCAATACTTCAAACAGAAGTCCACTGCCAATTCTTCTTATCTCCGTTGTCGTCTTAATGAGATTTTTCAGGGAACTTGCTCAGTTTTCGAATATTTTCAGGAGGCCAAATCTATTTTTGACCAACTTGCTGCTATTGGTGAACTCGTCTCCAATCCTGACGTGGTGAATGCTGTTCTACGCGGCTTTGGTGACAAGTATGACATGCTTGTCACAACTCTTGAGAGTTTAGATTCTCTGCCCACTTTCAGTGTACTTCGCTCTCGTCTTTTGGTTCAGGAGTCTCGGCGACGTCCGTCTTCTACACCTCAACTGATTGCCATGCTTGCCTCACAGTCCTCTAACCGACCTTCTCACAATCCTGGTTATTGCAACAACAATCGGAATATAAGTCACAAGCACAACAACAATTGGTCACCCGCTCTTGGCATTTTGGGCTCCACTCCTAACATTAGTTCCTATCAGCATCATGGAACTGGTCACTTTGCGCCCACATTTCCGATGTTGACTCAATTTGTGCACCCAACTATTCCTAATTCTCTGCACAATGCCTTTGCTGGCTTACAGATTGCAAGTCAGCCTACTTCCTATCTTGGTCCAAGCTACAATCCACCATCATTCTATGATTCCGCTTGGTACCCAGACACAGGTGCTTCCACTCACCTGACTGGTAATCCGGGTCTTTTGCAACAACGCCAACCTTACATTGGCACAAATTCAGTTCTTCTTGGTAATGGTGATCAGATGTCCATCACCCAAACGGGTAACATGTCACTCTCTCTTGACTCCAACTCATATAGGATGATGTCATTCCTTCCATGCGCAAAAATATGTTATCCATTGCTCAATTGTGTCGTGATAATTATGTTCTATGTGCCTTTGATTCCCATCATTTCTATATCTTTGATCGCTCTAATGGTTGTTTTCTATTTCAGGGCCTATGTAAGGATGATCTCTACAAATTACCTTCACTTCCGCCACGTCTTCACACATTATCTGCTTCTCTCCAGTCATCTTCCTTATGACATAATCGATTAGGTCATCCATCCAGTAAAATTATGTTTTATTTAGGCAAAAATAATATGCTATTGTCCAACTTTAAGTTGCAATGATTGTTTTGTAAAGGTTGTGCTTTAGGTAAATCCACACACCTCCAATTTCATATTTCTAATGATATCAGTACGCATTATTTTTTTACACTTGTGCACTCTGATGTTTGGCAGTCTCCTACTTCTTCTATTAAAGGGTTTAGATACTATGTGTTATTTACCCATGATTATACTCTATTTACATGGTTATATTTTATGAAACACAAATCTGAAATTCTTGATCACTTCAAGAATTTTCTCTCATATATCAAAACCTAATTTACTGCTTCTTTGCAACAGTTCCAGAGTGATGGTGGCAAGGAGTATGATAATAATTCTTTCAAAGCTTTATGCTCCTCTCTTGGAATCCATCATTGGTTTTCCTATTCCCACACTCCTCAACAAAATGGTCTTGCTGAACGCAAACACCATCACATTGCTAACATGGCTCGTACTCTTCTTCTCACAAGTTGTGTTCCTCTCAGTTACTAGGATCATATTGTTTCTGCTGCTGTATTTCTCATCAATCGTCTTCCCACTATTGTTCTTCAGTGGTTCTCTCCTTTTCTCGTGTCTATCGCAAAACTCCATCCTACTCTGAGTTGCGAGTCTTTGGTTGTGCTTGTTATCCGCATTTGGGTGCTTATCTGACTAACAAACTTTTACCTAGAATTGTTGAGTGTGTTTTTCTAGGTTACAGTTTGCAGCACAAAGGGTACAAGTGCATTGATTGCACTACTGACAAACTTTACATCTCTCGACATGTTCGTTTTGATGAGCAGTCTTTTCCTTTTGTCGCACCATTACCTTCTTATGCTTCAGAATCTTCAGAATGGGCTTTTGTTCTGGTTTTCTTGCTTTCTTCGGACTCACCACCGCCAAGTTTGCCTCCGCTTGTGCCACAGCCATCTTTGGCACCCTTGTGTACTTATAAGCGTCGATAGTCTCACTCTTCCACTTCTGTCATTCCTGCTGCACCATCCTCTCCTAGGGTTCCCACATTTACGTCGGATGGTTATTCTTCAGATCCTGGCTCTCCGATTGTACGTCATCCTACGGTTACTCGACAAAAGGCTGGCACACATCGCCCTTTAGTATGTACAGATGGCACTATTCGTTATCCGCTGCCTTGGGCTCTTCTAGCCCAAGTTTCTCTTCCTCCAGAAGAACCGACTTGTTTTACTCAGGCTGTTCGGGTTCCGGAGTGGCGCCAAGCCATGACTACTAAGTTCAATGTTCTTCTCAAGAATCAGACATGGGTTCTTGTTCATCCTGACGGACCTGACTCTCAGCAGCATGTGGTTAGTTGTAAGTAGGTATTCAAGCTCAAGCGAAAATCTGATGGTTCTATTGAGCGGTACAAGGACTGATTAATTGCTAAGGGTTTCCATCAGCAACCAAGTATTGATTTTGATGAGACCTTTAGCCCTGTGGTTAAACCTACAACTGTTCGGATTGTTCTCGCTCTAGCTGTATCCTTTGGATGGTCTTTTCGCCAACTAGATGTGAAGAATGCTTTTCTTCATGATTTTTTTGGATACTACAGTTTTTATGCACCAACCTCCAGGATTTATTGATCCAGCTCGCCCCAATCATGTATGTCGTCTTCACAAAGCCATTTTTGGCCTTAAGTAGGCTCCTCTTGCTTGGTTCCAGCGTCTCAGTGGTTTTCTACTACAATTTGGTTTTCTTCAGAGTCGAGTTGATCGTTCTCTGTTTAACTTTCACCGGTCTTCGGATATTATGATTCTTTTACTATATGTTGATGACATTATTCTGACAGACAACCAACCATTTCTTCTCTCCTCCTTTGTTGCTACCCTTGTTAAGGAGTTTGAGCTCACTGATCTTGGTCCTCTTTCTTACTTTTTGGGACTTGAAGCCACTTTTACTGCTGCTGGTCTTCATCTCTCTTAGTCCAAATATACTGTTGATGTTCTCCGTCGTCACTTTATGACTGATTGCAAACCTTGCAACACTCCAGTTTGTGCCACTAGCCAGCTTTCTCATTTGACTGGTGATCTATTACCTGATGCCACTGAGTATAGACAAATTGTTGACTTCCTTCAGTATCTCACCTTCACTCGTCCAGACATTGCTTATGCTGTTCATCATGTTGCTCAGTTTAGGAGTGCTCCTCGATCTCCACATCTGATTGTTGCGAAATGCATTCTTCGATATTTGAAGGGTTCGTTGGAATTTGGTTAATATTTTTGTCGTTCTTCCAGTCCACTCACTCTCCGTGCTTACTCCGATGCTGACTGGGCTGGTTGCCTTGACACTCGTCGTTCTACTACTGGTTTTTGTGTGTTTCTAGGCTCAAATCTTATCTCTTGGAGTGCTAAGAAACAACAAACAGTTTCTCGCTCATCTGTAGAAGCTGAGTATCGCTCTCTTGCTTATGTTTGTGCTGACACTTCTTAGATTTCTTAGCTTCTCCACGAGTTACAGTTCCTTCTCTCTAGACCTACTACCTTGTTTTGTGATAACCTTAGCACAACTTATATGGCGTCTAATCCGGTCTTCCATGTTCGTATCAAACACATTGAGCTCGACTATCACTTTATACGGGAGCTTATTCTTGTTGGTACTCATCGTGTTCAGTTTGTTCCTTCTATCGATCAGCTTGCCGATGTTCTCACCAAGGGTTTGTCTACATCTTGATATCAGCTGTTACGGTCAAATCTCGTCTATCCTCGATCGTTGGATTTGCGGGGGAGTGTTAGACCAACCTAAAATCTCTCCTGTGATTTATGATTGTATCCCTTTAGTTTAACCTTTCATTGATTATATCACTAATTTAAGTTGATTTATGATTGTATCCCTTTAGTTTAGCCTTTGATTGATTATATCACTAATTTAGGTTGATTCATTGTATCCCTAATTTTAGGTTAATTGATTATAATCATTGTATTATATATTGACTTCCAAGAGAGATGAATAACATACAATACATAAATTTCTATTCTTTCAGTAAAAAAGAAGCGTCGTTGAGTTGAAACATTTTAAATAAAAAATAAAGTTTCCAAATCATTTTTAAGTGTCCTCACAACACTTACTTGTCCTAAGTGTGCATTTATTTATTATTATTTTTTTTCAAGTCCGAAGTGTGTGTTGATAGTTCATGGTTTCTTTAAAATTTTCACAACATCTTGTTCATTTTGAAGCTTGACTTTGGATATGACTCAAAATAAAATGAAAACCCGTAAGCACGAAGAGCTTTCTCTGCCAGTTTTAATAAATTATTCTTTCAGTAAAAAAGAAGCGTCGTTGAGTTGAAACATTTTAAATAAAAAATAAAGTTTCCAAATCATTTTTAAGTGTCCTCACAACACTTACTTGTCCTAAGTGTGCATTTATTTATTATTATTTTTTTTCAAGTCCGAAGTGTGTGTTGATAGTTCATGGTTTCTTTAAAATTTTCACAACATCTTGTTCATTTTGAAGCTTGACTTTGGATATGACTCAAAATAAAATGAAAACCCGTAAGCACGAAGAGCTTTCTCTGCCAGTTTTAATAAATTATTACTAAAATAAAACTCTAATTTACTGTGTTGCAAATGAGCCAATTTTAAATCTTCTGTTCATTTGATTTTTGGAATTTGTCGAGTATCATTGTTTCATGCCATTTAAATGGTGAGACATGGCAGCCATAATTAACATGCCGTGAGAAGACGAGCGTTCTTATAAAGAGAACAAGTCTAGCAAATTTTATTTATAACTAAATGACAAAAAAGTAGAGAAACACGAGTTTATTGATTAAGAGAAACATGAGTTCAAAGCAAGGGAAAGGTTCTCTCTTCGGAGTATCGTCTTTAGAAGCACTTTTCTTTGGAGTTCTTTTAGCTGTGAGTTTCTTCAGATGAAGATATCCCTTAAACTTTTGAGATACCATGGCCATATCTTCTTCAACATCACTAATAGCATTATCCTTTTTTTTCCTAGTTGGGGGACTCACACACACATTTTTGCTCACACCGGGGCTCGAACCCCTCCCCTCCTCTTTGAGGATGGGGAGGTAATACCATTGGGCTACAAACCCTTTGGTAATAGCATTATCTTTTTCGTAATTGCTTTCTTGATGAGAAGATTTGAGAGCAAGGCTTTTCTTTTGCTTGGGTTCGTCTTCTTCTTGACCCTTCATAGTGATCTCGCGAGCCATTAATGAGCCTAAGAGCTCATCTAACTTTAGCTTCAGGGTATTTTTTGCTTCTTGAATAGCAGTCATTTTCGGATTCCAGCTCTTTGGCAAGGACCTGAGAATCTTACTCACATTTTCACTGTTAGTATAAACTTTACCAAGAGCTTCCAGACAATTAATAATGCCGGTGAACCTAGTAAATATTTGATTAATGGTCTCATCTGGTTCCATTTTGAAGAGTTCGTATGAATGAACTAGCATATTAATTCTGGTTTCCTTTACTAGACTTGCACCCTCATGGGTAACTTCAAATTTATTCCATATTTCTCAGGCTATTTTGCAAGAGGATATTCTGTTGAATTCCTCACTGCATAGCACACAGTAGATATTGTAAATGGCCTTATAATTTAACTCATTTTCCTTATAGTCATCATCATCGCATTCACTTCTCTCTTTGAGAATCTTGTTTTCTCCTTCTTCTTTGAAAGGAACAAGAGGACCATTTTCTATGATCTACCAGATTTGATAATCTAAAGCTCTGAGATAAATCATCATCTGGGCTTTCTAAGAGCTGTATTGGTTCCATCAAACCATGTGGTCTGTGGGAAGATTGACCTTCCATATGGGTAGGCCTCCTAGAGCTTGCCATGGATCTTTCTCTAAGTCAGTTAAGACAGATCTAAAGACTGAGGCTCTGATACCACTTGTTGTCCAGACAAGGACCCTAGAGGGGAGGGGAGGGGTGAATAGGGTATTTCGACAAGCTATAGCAGATTTTATTTTTAAACAAGCTGCTTGGTGTTTTAACATATTAATCAGTCTTATCTTTTAAATAAGATGCAATAAACACAAGTGAACCAGTAATGAAAAGATAAGTGAGTGAAACACTAACTCAAGAACCAGGGATTTTTGCATGGTTCGGCAAACCCTTTTGCCTACGTTCATGACTTAAGAGAACCTCTCGAGACTTCCACTATCTTGCTTTTCTTCGGGTGAAAAGCAAACCTTTACAGATCTTCTTTGAAGGCGAAGAGAAACCCTTATGTAGCTTTCCTCAAGCTCGTAGAATTTGCTTAGTAAGTTCTGACTCACCGTGACTTCACAGGCACCAACCCTTTGCTTTCACACAAAGGCCGAAAGCAAGCCTTTACAATGATTTCGAGTTACAACGGTGTGACCCTCAATGGACAGATATAGAAACACAAATCTCTCAACTTAGAGTATAGATGAAGCAGTTTGAATAAAGCTCAACTCTAGATGAGAATCTGATAAAGCTCAGTAAGATAGAAAAAAGTCTTCAGATGCATGAGCTGAGCTTTAGTGTATTCACTGATCTCCAAGATATGAAATGAATAGAAGTTAGAGATCGTGAATGAGAACGATTTTTCTTGTTAGAGAGAGTATATCCTTTGTACAAAGAAAAAGCTACAGAATATGTCTGTTAGGGTTCATTTGAGGCTTTTTGGTTTTTGAAAATAGGCATGAGAGCAAGACGTCTAGCACTTTTTATAAAGACGTCTACCCTTTTGATTTCTACATTCAGAGCGTGCCTTTTTCAAATCTTCTGAAAACATTTTGTAGACGTCTTCTGTGAAAAGTATACTTTATACTTTTCACAGCTTTTTGAGTACAACGGTCAGCACGTCAACATGGACTGCTTTTCAATTTTTCTGGTCCTGCAATAGGTTAGGTTGGAAGCATTAAATGCTGAGGATGGCTTCATTAAATGACCGAAGTGCCCATTTGCATGGTTTCAAGATAGTCAGTCAAAGATCCTCACGTGAATGATCAGATATGATTTTTTAGTCCAGTGGTCCTGGATTAGATATGATTTTTTAGTCCAATGGTCCTAGTTCGATTGAGACCTAGAGATGAGTTTTAGAATCAAAATGCAACAAGAATTACTGAAGAAGGATTCTATTTCTCACCACCTAGTCTACCGTGGTCTAGAACTCTGATTTTCAGTTGCTTTGAGTTCCTTAACTGTGAGCTTTGAATATTGAGGCCATTGATCTTTTTGTATACTTAAGTTTTGAACTTGGATTTTCAATAACTTTAAGTTCCTCAACTGTGAGCATTGAACATGACATCCATAATTCTTTTTGTACTTGAGTTTGGATATTTTCTAAAATTCAACATACTCAAGTAGACAATTAAATATCACATTAATAGGTTGTAATAATTAAAATTACCAAGTTGGACTTGGATTAAAGCCTTAAGGCTAACACATATGGATTGAAGCCTTACTGGCTAACACATGATTTCAGAAAACCCCAAACAGCTTTTCCATCAATTTTTCATATGTTATTGGAAAGCAAAAACAATATTTTTGTTTTTAATTCACAATATCAAATATCCTATTTTGTATATTATTCATATATATTTGAGAGATTACTTGTGAGATTAAAGTGCATCTTTCTTTACAACATTCATCATATGCATTAGTATTTTGGTGAGTTGTTGATTATGTGTTGATACATCCGTTGCGGAGTTACTTAAGAATATTCAGCACATCCAGAGCAATTCACACCAGATTCTCAACCAAGGACGATTAGTGGCTGATGCTAATCACTAGAGAAGCAGATTCATGTGGAGCAAATGCTGTTAATAGATCAGAAAGGCGACTTAGAGATATTCAAGTCTACTGAAAGTTTGGTATCTTACTGTGTCTCGAGATGAACTAGGGGTTAGAGGGCACTGGACTGTGACTTAGGTTGTACTTCTCTTTCTTGATAGTGGATTAGTTGCCGGAACTAGGTCCTGTGGTTTTTTAACTCTTGATTGAGGATTTTTCTATGGAAATTCTGGTGTTATTTTATTTCTTGTTTTACTGCTTTATTTATATTGTAGTTTGCATGCTTGTTTCAAACTGAGATTATCACTTGCATAATATTTAATCGAATAAATTGAAACATGTTATTTATTTAGTTAAACACAAGCCTTAATTAGAATAACTGAAAAATAAATTTTATTTGTTCTACAAGACCTATTCACCCCCATCTAGGTCTCAGTGGACCTTGCGCGACTTTGTTTCAGAGCCTTGGGTTTTGGTTGTAATACGTTTCATGCATGTAACCCATCAGACCCATGATATAGTAACAACAGATTGAAACTTCAAAAGGTGCAGGTGTTATGTGGGACATTAGAACACCTCCCAAATTTGAGCTTAAAACCTTGTAATCGAATATGGCACAAATTCAGGCGATATACACAAATTCGGCCTTTAAATTAAATGGACTTTGACCATTGTTTATCATATGAACTCATTGTACTATCCTTTGGTTGATGGTTGTTCAAATCCAACTCCTTTGCATAAACATGCAGAGAAAACATGTGAATTACATGAAAGAAAGGCTCAAAACTGAACCTGAAATACATCATTAGGACATAAATTATCTTCAATGTTTTGTCATGTTAAAAAATCGAAATTGCATAACTTTTATAATGGATATTTTTCTTTAAAAAAAAAGTAAACAGAACTATTTTTTGTAAGTACAACAAAATGGTTAATCAAGAAGGCTACCGCCTCACATTCAATCATGGTATCAAGGTGTGAGATGAGATGTGTGGCTTATCTGACGTTAGGTTATTTAAGTGAAGGCTAAATTCTCAATTCCCTTATATAATGTTGCAACAGCTGTTTTTTTATTTGATACAAAATGTGAATAACTTGAACCAAATCATATGCTTAGTTTATGGAAGCATTTTCTTTATATCCATACCACTCAACATCTCTATGTTAACTGTAGCAGTTTTGATCAATGATCCGATGAATCAAATAATTTTACCTCTTTTGACAGTTTGGATATTATCAAGCTGGCTAGCTCATTAATGTCAGGATAGCTAGTGCTGCTTTTGCTTATGCATGCTTACTTCTTCCCTTTATAAGATTGTAATCCTTACAGGTTCTTAATGCAGCAATGCTTTACTGGCCAATGCCAAATGTATTATATGTTGAGGGTCATGCTCTTGATCGGTTTGCAGAAGGTGTATGGGCGCTACAGCCAGTTCACCAAAATCGGGTGCACTTCCTGAGCTTTTCTTTACTTTGCTTCTTCAATGGAGAGTCATATTCTTGTTGGACCCATTCTCTAATATAAAAGCTTTGGTTCTAGGAGGTCTTGAGTTCAAGTTTCCATATCCCTGGTTCGGTTTGCAAGTTTGCACTTTGTTTTGGTTTTGGTTTGATTTGTTTGCCTCGACATGTGCAAGACGGGGTTGCACGTGATGCTCGGTATTGGAGCTTGATATTCATTGTTGGAGCAACTGGTGTTCTAACTATGTTGGAGTTTATTTTACATTTCTAGTTGTTGAAAGGTTTAAATATTAAAATTACACCTTCTATAACAGCTAAGCTTTTATGTTATGTTTGGTACGCTGTAATGAAATGGAATGGGAATGGGATGGAGTTGCGAATGAAATGAGAATGGAATGGAATGGAATGATCATTCTCATTCCATTGTTTGGATTTAGACAGAGAATGATGTAGGAATGGAATGACCATTCCCATTCCAGCGTTTGGTTAGATCAATTTAAAAGCTGGAATGGAATGAATTTTAAATTATTTTCTCCAAATTACCCTTACCATTAATAAATAAATTTAACTAAAAAATTAACATTCTTTCATAATTTTTAGGAAGAAAAAAAATTAATATTTGATTTTTGTAGTTCTATAAAATCGCTTATTTACAAAAAAAATAAAAATAATATTGTGACAAAATTAGTTCTGGTGGATGGTAACGATGGTTGCTTGTTGTAAGTTGTAACTAACAAAAAAAATTGGTTTTTGTAGTTTTAAGTGGTCAATGCATGTTCTTCAAAAAAGGGATTTAAAAGAAAATTTTAAAATCAAAGAAACAAAAAAAAAATTGTGTGCACAAATTCATAGTTTCAACTCTTGAGATTCAAGAAGACAATATTGAAATGGAGAAGAACCCATGGACAAAGCTAGTTCATGGAATGTGGGTTGAGTTCAAACAGTGACTGATTTACAGCAGTATGTAACTTTAGATAATATTTAGATATTAAGTAATATAATCATAATCTCGTGATTAGAATTAAGTTTAAGAAAAATTAGCACTAACTTAGACACTCTAGTACTCACATAACTCTTTGAGGCATTTTGTAAAATACCTTCTGTGCTAAAACAAATACCCAGTATATCGTACAAGTTTATAAGAGCACTGTCCCACCAAATAATCAAGGAATCTGTGAAATCCAAATTCCCAAAGTGAGTGAATACACCACAGTTATTGAATTAAAGCACAGAAAGAAAAAAAAAAAGTAGGATTATGGATTAAAAGATATCCTGAGTTCAGAATACTAGGGTCGAGGTTGCATTGTTACATATGGGGTGTTTCGTAAAGGGACCATTATTTGATGCCATTGATGGACAAGTATGAAGCTGTGGATTTAAACACAAAACAATTACTTTATACAAAAATATTGTCAAATGTTAATCTTGAGCTTCAATTAAATCTAGTCGAAAGAAACAACAATATAGATTATGAAGGGAGAAAGAGAAGATTTCAAGTGGTGATAGGGGACTGTTGACGGCTGTTCGTCGATGGTGGTTAAGCGACAGAGAGCAGAGCAACGATATTGACAGGAAGAGATGTGATCGGGGTGAGTTCTCATTGGATGACGATCTGGTTTTTTTGTCTTAATTTTTTTTTTAATCCTATTCCATGCGGGAATGGAATGGTCATTCCATTAGTCGAGAGAATGAATGAAATTCTAGCTTTTTGTGGGAATGGTCATTCCGAAGGAATGAGCATTCCAACTTTAAATTAACCTACCAAACATAAGAAAAGGAATGGAGAGCTGGAATGAGCATTCCATTCTAGCCTACCAAACGTAGCTTTAGAGTAGATGGTGATTAACACGATATCAGAGCAGGCAAAGTCATGTGTTCAAACCTCACTGTCACTTGATAATTAAAATTGAAATATGTGTTGGACCAAAAGAAGGCCACACGCAAGGGGGCATGTTGAAAGATTTAAGTATTAAAGTTACACCCTCAACTTAAGCTTTTAGAGTAAATGGTGGTTAACACTAGGCCCATACTTTGATAGCTTAAGCTTTTAGGGTAGATTCTGGGAGGTCTTGGGTTTGAGTCTCTATCTTTGCAATTGTTCCCCCATTTTTTTTTTGTGTTTGGCATTCAAGTTTGCTTTCAGGATAGGTACATCTTTTCCTTGCTGCTTAGCATATAATTATCTAGTTAGTTCATGATGTGAAACAGGTGGGATTGGTTCTTGATGCTGGAATTGAGGAAGAGCTTCGTATTCGACAGCTACAAGTGGTTGATGCAACAAGAGCTTCCCTTGGATTGCCTATTGTTCAGTACATTGTCACTGACACCCCTTTACAGGTTACTGTATTTTTATGCTAAAAGAATTAGAGATGAATGGACTCAAATTGAACTTTCCAATAATACGGGCACTCCTTGAGTAAGGTTATCTTAAAAGTTTATCAAGACAAAAGTGTGCTTAAAACTTATTGCATGGTTAATTGCATTATTGGTCAGAAATTCATCATTAAACTTCTCTTAGCATAATGTATGTCTACTTATGATTTTCTTGACATGGACAGTTTAACTTGTAGTAAGTTTATGAAGAAGAAATTTGCTTCTATAACTAGGAAATAAGCTATTATTTAAACATAGAAATGAAATAATGGTAAACCTAGGGCGATGAACATGGTTCAAGAGTGTTTATACAAAGCCCTTCTCTTCTTCACTCAAAGAGGCAATGCACTCTTTGAATGGTACTTGATTTATAAAGAATGAATCTTTTGATTAAAAGTGTTGTGAAAAACAGCCGATGAACCAAGCACAATCACGAAATACGACACAAAACGAAACAAGCACAACACACAGAACACAAGAATTTATGTGGTTCGGCGATGTGCCTACGTTCATGGCGAAGATTCAGCGAAAGATTTTACTATGCGAAAATCAGGAGATTATAAGTTTCAACCCCAAACCCTAGCTCTCGCTCTCTCTCTGTTTTTGCGTTTTCAGTGTTTTCTCTCGTTACTCACTCCAAACCCTTAGATGCCCTTATATATCGGGCTACAAAAGACTCCTAATCCGGGTCCAAAACACGCAAGTGAAAATGGGTCATAAAATTTTTCCCGGGGGTGCTGCCCCTGGACCCATGGCTTTGGTGGCTTAAGGCCACACAAAGCCCATTTTTCAGGTGGCTGAGACAAAATTCGAGCAACAACATACCAAATCTCCACCTTGGCTCGAATTCTGCCAAGCTTTGCAATCCCAGCTACTCCTTTCGTCTCCTTCACATGCCCCTAAGGGCCTTAGCAACTATAAACACCAATTAAACCCAGAGAGTATCTGAACTTGATAGTAGGAATGACCTTGGTCATCATATCTGCCGGATTCTTTGCTGTCCCAATCTTCCTTACTGCAATAGCACTCTGTGCAATCACATCTCTGATGAAGTGCAACCTGACATCAACATGCTTGGTCCTCTCATGGAACATTTGATATTTAGTCAGATGTATAGCACTCTGGCTGTCGCAAAATACAGTCAAATCATCCTACTGCAAGCCCAGATTACTAACGAAGCCTCTAAGCCATATAGCTTCCTTCATTGCCTCTGTGGCAGTCATATACTCAGCCTCTGTAGTAGACAATGCAACTATAGATTACAAAGTCGCCTTCCAACTGTTCACACTCCCACAAAGAGTAAAGACATACCCTGTCAAGGACCTCATCCTATTAAGATCTCCAGCATAATCCGAATCAACATATCCAACAACACTCCCAGACGTATTGCTGCCTCTGTCATAGACTAATCCAACATCTGCAGTGCCTCACAAATATCGCAATATCCATTTCACAGCCTGCCAATGAATCTTCCCAGGTTTATCCATGTATCTGCTCACTACACTAACTGCATGTGAAATGTCTGGCCTAATGCACACCGTAGCATACATGATGCTACCAACTACACTAGTATAAGAAACACGAGACATGTGCTCCACCTCCTCCTCGGTATGTGGTGACAATTTTGCTGAAAGTCTGAAGTGGGCTACCAATGGAGTACTCACAGGCTTTGATGCTTGCATACCAAAGCGTTCCAACACCTTCTCAATGGATTTCTTCCGTGACAAATACAATCTGCCCACTCCTCTATCTCTGTAAATCTCCATACCCAAAATCCTCTTTGCGACACCTAGATCCTTCATCTCAAATTCACCACTAAGCTGAGCCTTCAACATGTAGCTGGTCAAGGCGCTGATCCTTGAACGGGGGTTTTTCTGATATGTTTCTGAAAGCTATCAACATGTCATCAACATAGAGCAACAAGTACAAATACAAACCATTTGAGAGCCTCCTGTGATATACACAACTGTCAAACTCACTCCTACAGTTGCCACTCCCAACCATAAAGGTGTCGAATCGCTTGTACCACTATCTAGGAGACTGCATCAATCCATACAAGGACTTCTTCAGTAGGAAAATATGGCCTTCCTTTCCTAGAATCTCAAACCTCTCAGGCTGATGCATATAAATCTGCTCTTCCAACTCTTCATGCAAGAACGCAGTCTTGACATCAAGCTGCTCAAGCTCTAATTCATACAGAGCAATTGTAGCAAGTAATACTCGGATTGAGCTTTGTTTCACAAAAAGAGAGAACCTCATTGAAGTCGACCATTTCCCTCTGTGTATAGCCCTTTGCCACCAAGTGTGCCTTGAACCTCGCATCTTCCAATCTTGAAGTTCTTTCATTTTTCTTGAATACCCATTTATAGCCCACAATCTTCTGACCCTTCGGCTTCTGGACTAGCTCCCAAGTCTGGTTCTTATGAAGAGACTCAATCTCCTCACTTATGGCAATAGACCATTGTCACGCCCTAATTTCTGACACCCGGTTAAGAGCGAGGGAAATGGGGTTGGTGATTATTATAAATGAACCATCATTCAAATCTATAATAAAATTTAAAATCTCATAACCGCAGAAGCATAGTCATAATCATACATACAATGTGTACGTATACAAGTCAACTCTTACAAGTGGGTCTTTCATTAGGGTACATGAATACTTAAGCTTTATCATCAGTCCACACTGATTGCACAGTGTGATTAATCGAACACTGTGCTTCGAGTAATCGCAACCCTAGCTGTGATTAATCGCAAGTGAGGTTATGATCAATCGAAGCTACGCTCAATTGAAGATGTATTCCAGGATCCATCGGAGCATATTGGAATTGATCATCATTTTCAAGTTGGAGTTGCGATCAATCGAAATAAATGTCCAATTTCACAATTTTAGCCTTATCCTTAACATACAACATTCTAAATACCTTTGCATACATTCAATTCAAATTACGGCATATATAAATGATAATGGAACCACAATTATACTATGTAAAGGGAAATAATCCAAACTTAAACATAAATCCCAATCCCGTCCTCATTTGTCTTCAAATGCCAAACATGGCTCATACATATAATATCCAATACTCAAATTCAAATTACAAGGTTTCAATAAGTGTCTAAACATGACACATGAAAACATAACATAGATAATAGCAACGAAGGGTAAATTCCACGATCCTAGCACTTCAAACTCCATCGATCGCCGGTGCCTTATCTGTAAAAATGTTTGGGGGAAAGGGGTGAGCACCAACATGGTCAGTAGAGATACCCAAACCAACTTATGCATCGATTCGACGCGACCTACATGAAATGCAGTCATGACATTCCTATGTACTACATGACATACTTCAATGTTTATGTTTATGGAATCTCAACACAATGCACGAACAAACCATGTGCTCAACAATGCTTAACTCAATAAAAGTCATACTAGTATCAACATGAATATCACAATTCAATAGCAAGACTTATACACCAAACCACATAAGTTTCAAAATTAACGAGGGTGGGAGTAGTCGTAGATCCACGGGTCAAGGGCTTTTCAAGCCAATTTTTCAAATATTCTACTTTACGGGTAGTTCACCCGAGGGTCTAGAAAAAATCAATATTCTACTTTACGAGTGATTAACCCGAGGGTCTAGACAAAACCAATATTTTACTTTACGGGTTACTAACCCGAAGGTATAGACAAAACCTCCTTGGCCAAGTTCTGGGCTTAGGACCCTTTATATTTTTCCGACCTACTCTCAAAATCAACAACCAATCACATAGGGTTCAAGTATGACAACACATAAGAGGGAACATGTTAAACCATGTCATTTCCAAGCATATCACAATGTAATATCAATTCTTTTACAATATATTCATAAAATGCAAATTTTATAAAAGGGAACACTCTTGCATTTTATCAAACATGTAATACGCAACATGTACAACATAGTCTCTGTCACGCTCCGATTTCCGACTCCCAGGAACCGAGGGTGATTAAGTCACACGTCATCACCTCACATCAACAATCTCACTTTGATATCCTATTCGGATACTAAGTTGTCACATTTCCTAGATACGAATCACTGGAGACTCCGTCTCTATGTTCGAATCCCGAGGATGAGACCGTCTATCAAATCTCAATGAACTACCACTAATCCCAATTACAGCGGAAGCTTAATCACGCACCCATACATGCCTATACACATACATCTCAACATCAGCTAATCCCAATGGGCCTCACATATAGTCACACGTGCACCTCCAACATAGTTGAGGACTGCAAATTTTGATTGATCGAAATATACCCTTCGCTTAATCGAACAGGGTATTTCGCTTAATCGAGTTTGGTCTTTCGATTGATTGAAAGTTTCGATTAATCAGTGGTCTATCGAAGTACTATCGAAATCCTGCTAGAATTCAACCCACTTCTTTCGAACGTTTTCTGATAAAAGCTTGCTTGATCGAAGCATTTTGATTAATCGAAGAGGGGTCTTCGATTGATCGAAATGCTATTCGACAGAAATCTTGCTACTTTCACACTTAATTAAAAACATGTCCAATTCTCATTCTAACACCCTAAAATCTTCCATATAACCTTGCAACATAAATGAAATGCTAAATATCATACATTCCATACAATTAATTCTCAATTCATAAACATAAGTTCCATTTATACATTTCATTGGTGTGGTCTTCCAAGTTCATAGTCATCGTATGAATTACATGTATATGTTCCAAAAACACTAGCAATTCAACTATGACTACAACTATAACAAAATCAACATGCCACAAACTGACATGGATAGCCATATACACAATATTAAAAATAAATCCACTTGGATATTCATGTCCCATCCATTATTGGCGCCTTATCTGTAAAAGGTTTGGGGGGAGAGGGGTGAACAAATCAACGAGTTGGGTAGGAATGCCCTAACCTACCTAGGCATCATCCCGACACCGACCTATATGATATGCAACCATGATTTTGTTACACTACATGACATATATCAAATTCTCATGTTAACCAACGTAATGCAATTCAACAATATGCATTTAAACCATACAACATGCTTAATAGTTAAAACGCATAAGTATCAAGATATTTACATTTTATTCGGTCATAATCCGATACATAGACATGATTGGTCAACTCCGACGACACCAAAGTGTTGGTAAACTCCGATGACACTCGTATGATTGGGCAACTCCGACGATCATACGTTCATGGCCATATATTGACCTTGCTCTCGTAATTTGGCAACTTCGACGATCACTAAACTTGGGGTATGATTGGGCATCTCCGACGATCATCCCATTGTGGACATTCTCACCACTTCAAATACATGGTTGGTCATCTCCGAATTTCATGCATGTCACACTTGGACAATACTCTAATATACACGTATACATGCTCATAAGACACATATATCTCACATAGCATATATTTTTCATTCTCTTCAATGCACATTCTTGTTATATTTAAATCTAGCATGCATTTCCTCTATACATTTCCCATATAGTTGCAAATATGCTTCAATTCATGCATATTACTCACATATGCATACAAAACACCACATAACAAGATATGCTTTCATTTCGTATACATTACATGTATAATTGCACAATTCATCACATATCACAAAATAAACACTTTAGGCATGTATAATTACACAATATAAGGGAGAAGAACAATTCACTCAACTCCCACCACTCACTTATACATGTTAGTACAACTAAAACATTCACAAATTCACCAAAACCCTAGAATTAGGGCTACAAATGAACTGAGCTGAGCCGAGCTTGAGCCTACTTGGGCTCGGGCTCGTTTGTTTGTGAACTCGCTTGGGCTTGTGACGAGCTTGAAAAGCTGAGCTCGGGGTCGGGCTGGTCATTATGTTGAGAAGCTCGGGCTCGACTCGTTTAATAAAAAAATTTGTTCGGGCTCGTGTTTAAGATCGTTTTAGCTTGTTCATGAACGTAAATGAGCTTACACAAGCCTATGTTCATGAACATATGCACGAGCTTATGAGCCCTAAATGAGTTCTAGACGAGCTTTGTTCACGAACATAAACGAGCTCATGTTCACGAGCCTACACAAGCCGAGCCCAACATTGTTTGAGCTCGACTCGTTTATTAAACGAGCCTAGAAATCGAGCTCGAGCTAGGCTCGTTTGCTTAACGAACGAGCCCGAGCCTGAGCTGCTCACGAGTAGCTCGGTTCATTTGCAGCCTTACCTAGAATCGATGAATAAGAAGGAAGAAACACCCCTATCTCAAGTTTGAAGCTTTTCCTAGCAAACCCTAGAATCACCAAACTTTAAGTTTCGCCAAATCGAATTTTCTTTCCATAGGATCGTAGATCAGGACAAGGAGAACAAACTTTCCTTTTTGGACAAAGCCCGAATCCAAACTTTAACTACCCTCAATTTTCGGAAGTCTCCAAAGAGTGACTTTGAACCCACCAACTTGAAGGGGAAGAAGAGGGGAACAACTTTCTCTCTTGGATCAAGCCCTAAATCTCACTCTAAGGCACTCAAAATGAAGGAAAAAGATGAAGAGCTTGAGAGAGACAACAATTGCTGACTTTTTTCTCTCTCAAATTTGTCCAGCAATATACATATATGCGTATTGACAATACACCAAGTGTAAAATGACTATTTTACCCTTAAGTCACTAACGTATCTCCCGGGCTCCAGTGTCGATTTCGAAAGCGGCTACAGCTCCGAAATCACTTCCTTAACTCTTTAAACATTTCATTTGGTCTAAAACCAAAAATAAATATTTTTCAGAAAATTCCCAGATTCCCGGGCCCACTCGACCCGCGTCTTGGGCCTCGCCGATCCAAAATTCTCAAATTTATCCAAACACTCCCAAAACTTTCCAAAACCTCTAAACAAGTTCCCAAACATGTTTCCCACATTTAAAACATGCTAAACATTATTAAAAATGCATTTATGGCAAAAATGATGAATAAAAAGAAAATTGGTCAAAATTAGACCCGGTTTCTACAATCTCCACAACTATAAATCATTCTAATCGGCATTATGTATCCTCAATTGCTAGCATATAAAACATGCATACACATTTCACATTCATAGTTTACTTTGATACATGTTCCAACATACTTGCATTCAACAATTTCATGAAAACATACATATACAACATCAATGCATATAACTGTCACCATGATTATCATGTGGAGACTCAATGAGGAAGTAATAACATAAGTAAAGATGCAAGACTTACTTTCTAACACTTCTAAAAATACTAATCAATTCAAAACCCACATCAATTCCTAAGGAATCGATGATAAGGTGTAGAGTACACTCCTACCTCAATTTCAAGCTTAATTTTCGAAAATCCCCAAATCACCAAATTTTTGATTTCATCCGAATTCGATCCTCGAACAGTAGATGCGTAGATCGTAGCAAGGAAAACAACTTTCTCTTCTTGAGCTATCCCCAATTCCAAAACCTAGTTTTGCCCAAATCTTCAAGTTCCACCAAATTAAACTTTGAACCGATCAAATTAAAGAGAATGATGAGGGGAACAACCTTTCCTCTTGGAACAATCTTCAAATCTTCCTCTAAGCCATCTTAACTCTAGAGAGAAATTGGGATAAAGTTGTAGTGAGAGAGAGATGAGAGAAAATCTGATTTTTTTGGTGAAATAAATGATATAAGTCTATTTATATTTTTCATCTTTGGAACTAAGTCCCTCTCTTTCTTTTAATTTGCTCCTTGTTACTACTAACTCTTTACTAATCACATACTAATATTTTCTCTTCCTAACTTATCTTTTAAACTCATCAATTACTCATATATGCCCCTATATAAATTTTTGAGACTTATGAGTCTCCCGGTTCGTTCAACTCTTCCTAGGTCCCACTCCCGAACTCAAAATTTTCAAAAAAGTCTCATCGCACCCAAAACACATATTTAAATCAATTTATTATGCTTTATCACGATTAAAACATAATTAATTGGAATTTAAATTAAAAGAAATTCCAAGGCTTGACAACCATTGTTTTGACTCTCCACCCATGATGGCTTCATGAAAAGTACACGGTACCTGCTCATCAATACTCTTTGTCACACTAAGTGCATAAGCAACCGAATCAGCATGTGAAAAGCCATACTTTTGAGGTGGCTTAATCTCTCTCCTCGGTCTGTCTCTAGCCACATTGTACCGCTGCAATTGTGCATCTTCTTCCTCAACCTGAAACTGCACCTGCTCATCATTCGACTGATCAGGAACACTCTCTAACTGAACCTCTGATAGCTCCACCTGCTGACTGACACCCTAAGCTCTAGCTAAATCAACTACCTCCTTCTATGGAGTAAGCATCACAGACTCATGATAGGTCACATCTCTGCTAACAAGTAATTTCTTTCTCAAAGCATCTGGGCACCACAATCTGTATTCCTTGACCCCCTAGGCTCATAACCAAGAAATATGCACTTCTTAGCCCTCGGTTCAAGCTTCCCCTCATAGAGATGAGTAGACGCAGGACACCCAAATATTCTTATATTACTATAACTAGCAGGAGAACCAGACTATACATCTCCTATACATCTCCTGGAGTCTTATAGTCGATAGCAGTCGATGGAGACCGGTTCACTAAGAAACAAGCTGTGGGAACAGGTTTAGCCCTAAACACTTTGTCTAACCCAACATTGGACAACATACACCGTGCTCTCTCCAATAGTGTTCTGTTCATCCGTTCTGCAACTCTATTCTGCAACTCCATTATGCTGTGGAGTTTTTCTCACTGTATCTACCACCGCCATGTGAATTAACCTGAGAAGGACCCTAAAGATCAGAATGGATATTATCCACTGTGCCCTTGGTCCTGCAAATTCCGGTACTGAACTTCACTTTGCACTGTTTCCCAAAAACACAATGCTCACAAAAATCCAGCTTTCCGGTTTTCTGACCACCAAGTAGACCCTGCTTACTCAGAACATCCATCCCCCTCTCACTCATATGCTCTAGCCGCGTCTGCCACAACCTGGTAGTATCTAAATCCGGATCCAAGGATGATATTGCAGTAGAACCTGTAATTGTTCTACCCTACAGAGCATACAAACCATGTTGCTTTAGTCCCTTCATCACCACAAGAGCACCCTTTGAAACCCTAATGACTAGGAGTGCACACGGTATGGTTCCTCACGGTTCTTGGTGGAACTGGAATTGGAATCGTTACCAACGGTTCCTAATTTTTGGAACCGGAACCGTTAAGGGTTGGAACCGTGAGGAACCGAACCGCAGTTCTTGGTTCAGTTTCGGTTCCAAACCACGGTTCCTTAGTTTTTTTTTAAATGGTTCAATGAAGCTTGAAAATACAAATATATATATATAAATACAAAAATACCCTATTCATTGAATAAATGTGAGACCTACAATCTAAAAATGGCACCCTATATATATATTATAATATAATAATTATATATAATTATAATATAATAATTATATATATATATATACACATATTTAATATCGAACGGTTCTGGTTCCGGTTCGGTTCTAAGGAACCATTACCCCCAACGGTTTCGGTATGGTATGGTTCCACTGGCCCTAGAACTGAAACCGGAACCGTTGGCTACGGTTCCTAATTTTAGGAACCGTAGCCAACGATTCGGTATGGTTCAGGTACGGTTTCCCTCGATTTCGGTTCCGGTTCCGCACCGGTTCCAACGGTTCTTTGTGCACCCCTACTAATGACTCCACCTTCAGCCTTGTAACTATAATTGAAGGAATCCAGGCATCCGGCGTACCCTGGGAAATTAGATTCTTCTTCAATTCTGGAACATGCCTGACATCAGTCAATGTTCTCACTATATTGTCAAACATCTTGATTCGAACTACACTGATACCTACAACCTTGCATGACACATTATTCCCATAATTAAAGGATCAAGGCGCACAAAAACGCTAAGGCCTCCAGGAGCCTGAGGCGCAAGGCGCAAAGCGAGGCGCAGGCCTGACTGAAGCGAGATGCAAGTTGAAAATAAAATAAAATTTGTAACCAATAATACAAAGCTAGCAGCAACAGTTGCTCAACAGTCTCAAACTATTGTTTAGCCAAAAGCATGAGAACTTCAAATCACAAAATGAGAATACATAATATTCCAATTTCAAGATTTCCTACGTTTTTTGTGATAATTAAAAAAAGAAGTTGTCGGAGAATTCGTCTCACAGTGTATTAACTTCTAGAAAGCCTTAAATCGACTGATTGTGTCAATTGAATACATAATATTCCAATTTCAAGATTTCTTATGTTTTTTGTGATAATTAAAAAAAAGTTGTCGGAGAACTCGTCTCACTGTGTCTTAACTTTCAGAAAGCCTTAAATCGATTGATTGTATCAAATCTATCGATCAACCCTTTTTATTTCTTTTACTGGGATTGTATTGTATGGTTAGAGTCCACCGTAACACAAAAATACATCACATGCTAACAATAAGGGGGAAAAATAAGTGTTTTATATTAGGCGCAACTTGCGCCTGAGGCTTCAGTTGCAAAGGTGCATGCCTGATTGAAGGGGCCTGGCCTGACCTTGGTCCAGGCACAACTACTAAGCCTTGAGGAGCCTTGGGGCGCGCCTTTGACAACTATGATTATTCCCCATCAGAACTTCCCCTCCATCAATGGAAGGATAAGAGGTAAACCGGTCCCTGTTAGGACAAATGTGATACGAGCAACTCGAATCAAGTATCCACTCATCGCTAGAGCCACGGGCAGAAATTGTGAGAACGCTACCACCATTTGAATCACTACCCTCTTTAACAGCCACCCCAGTGGCTTCGGAGGATTTTTCCTTTCCCTTCTTACGCTCCGGATAGTCTTTCCTAAAGTGCCCTTCCTTGTGACATGTGAAGCATTTCAGTACCTTTGATTTGTTCTTAGACTTAGAACGACCTCTACTGTTAGACCCTCCCTTCTTATTCGTTCTCCCTTTAACAATCAAGCCCTCTGCTGAACTTTCTGTATTGCCCTCAAACGTCATTCTCTGCAACTCCTTTGAATTCAAAGATGCCTTCACGTCTTCCATAGACAAATTAGTTCTGCCATACATCATCGTATCGACAAAGTTCTCATACGAGAGTGGTAAAGAAGACAACAAAATAATAGCCTGATCCTCATCGTCAATTTTAACATTAATATTCTTTAAATCTATGATGACATTAACCTTGTCAAGGTGGTATTTCAGAGACGAATCTTCCTAAATTTAAAGAGTGAACAATCGCTGCTTTAGGTACAAGCGATTTGCAAGAGATTTCATCATATAACGGGATTCCAACTTGCTCCACAGCCCATCTGCCGTAGTCTCTCCAGAAACTTCTCGCTAAACCTCATTTACTTAAACACAACAGAATTGCACTGTGTGCTTTCTCTATAGCCTCATCTTTCTAATCGTCCTTCCACTTTTCTAGTAGTGCATCTTTTCCCTTTAGCAGCGCCTTGGATATTCTATGTTGAACCAGCAGGGCCTGCATCTTAACCCGCCACAGGTTGAAGTCGTTCATGCCGTTAAACTTCTTGATTTTCATAAACTTGGTTGACATCATAGCTTAGAACTAAAAACTCTGATACCAATTTGTAGTGAAAAACAACCGATGAACCAAACACAATTACAAAATACAACACAAAACAAAACAAGCACAACACACAGAACACAAGAATTTACGTAGTTCGGCGAGGTGCCTACATCCACGGCGAAGATCCGACGAAAGATTTCACTATGCAAAAATCAGGAGATTACAAGTTTCAACCCCAAACCCTAGCTCTTGCTCTCTCGCTCTCTTTCTGCGTTTTCAGTGTTTTCTCTTTTTACTCACCCCAAACCCTTAGATGCCCTTTTATTTCGGGTTACAAGAGTGTCCTAATCCGGGTCCAAAACGCGCCAGCGAAAGCGGGTCATAAATTTTTTTCCGGGGGTTGGCTTAAGGCCACATAAAGCCCATTTTTAGGGTAAAAACTAGGTCGCAATGTGACTCGGGCCGAGACAAAATTCGGGCCACAACATAACATAAGTGATAATTCATAAAAAATTAACCTTGTGGAGCATTTTGTAAGGTTTATTTTTTATGGATTATCACTTATGTTATGTTGTGGCCCGGATTTTGTCTTGGCGTTTTTCGTTTGTGGGTTTTTGACCCGGATTAGGACTCTCTTGTAGCCCAATATATAAGGGCATCTAAGGGTTTGGAGTGACCAACAAGAGAAAACACTGAAAATGGAGAAAGAGAGTGAGAGAGCGAGAGCTAGGGTTTGGGGTTGAAACTTGTAATCTCTTGATTTTCTCATAGTGAACTTTGGCCGTGGACGTAGGCACGTTGCCGAACCAGGTAAATTCTGTGTGTTGTGCTTGTTTCGTTTTGTGTCGTGTTTCGTGGTTGTGCTTGATTCACGATAGTTTTTTACAACAACTTATATGTTTATAATTGATGAGAGAATCACTTGAAGTTTCAATTTTGTATTTTCCATTACTGAAATGTTTTGGTTGTTTTTTTTAAGTATTCAAACTCTTTATGAACTTTAAATATCACCACCAAGATGACTACCTCAACTTGATACAAACTATTTTTTTGCAGGTGGAGAAATGGGTTGATCTAAAAAGTGGTCAATCAACTGGAAGAATAAAACATCCCGATTCACTTTTGAGAGCTGTAGAGATATTAGTTAATAGATTTTCGGTAAATGCCATTGCAGTTGTGGCACGCTTCCCAGATGATGACATCGAAGATATGGATGATTATAGACAAGGGATGGTATGGCAATTGAATGATTGGGATACCATGCTGCTTTAGAACTAACATACTTTTGATGTGAACTCCACCATTGTCCTACCCACCATATCTGGTAGAGTTATTTTCTAATTCCATAATTAGTCTATGAAGGTTTATCATGTTACATGTATATTGCTTAGGGCTGCAAATTAACTGAATGGTTCATGAACATCTCAGCCTCAGTTCGGTAAGTGCATGGTTTGTGTTGGTCTAAGCAAAGGAGCTGAACTAGAACTACACTTTTTAGCTCTTAATTAAGAAGCAAAGCACGAACAACCCTTTGCTCTGTTTGTTAGGTTTGCAAATGTTCATGAAGGGTGTTCGTGAGTAGGCACATTAAGGTTCATGAAGATGGATGGTCTATTAGGGCTTGCTTGAGTTGATAACAATTTTTTCCACGTCAATTCTAAGCTCCAACTTGAGTTTGAGCTCTATCTCACACTTGGGTTCGAGCTTGATCTCGAGCTCAAGCTTTAGTTCAATTGGTTAAATGAGCTAAACGGACTGAGGTCAAGCTTGGGAACAGTATTCAAGTCAATCTCGAACATTTATATCTGGGCTTGGTCGAGCTTGAACAACTGTTTGATTTGATTGAGCTGAGCCCAAATGACCAGATGCTTGGTTTGACTCTATTGCAGCCCTAATATTGTTTGGCATGATGTTTATAATATTTTTCAGATTTCTAAGTTCCATATTCTACACTACCTTTTTCCATTTGGTGGTTGTATTACTGCCTATAATTAATTATTCGTGATTCACGAATATAACTGAAATTTAATATTATTGATAATATTCCAAATAA